>OZ014525.1:11578672-13064339 GCA_963966055.1 Lathyrus aphaca
TTGAAACAAGTTGTTTTAGAAGAACTTTTTTTTTTTTTGTGAAAACTGTGATATTAACTCAAGTTTTATAACAAGCCCTAAAGGAGTCAGGATACCTTTTTGTAGCAGTACACTTTCGAACTAACCATGCTTCAGTTAGGACTTTTAACGGGTTATAACGTGGCCTGGTTCATGGTTTAAGAAACAAAGGATATAGGCTCAAATTTTATTTGTCCCCAACCCAATCTCCATGATGTTCTTCAGTCCTATGCTCAGTTAACTTATGCATTGAAGTTCCAAAGAGTTTTGGTATTGTAACACTGATATTTGTGATGGTTCAGAAACCAAAAATTTATTTGAACATTCAGTCATCTTTATTTGTTGAGGATTCATAGTGACCTCTTTTTTCTTTTGACTTTGTTATCCCTTCTTTTTGCCTGAACTGTTTATTTCAAGGTTACAGTCAGCGGGATGTCTTAATGTTTTACTAAGTCTCCTTCATAGGTTTTGACTTAGTAAGCTTTTCTTTTGCCGGATATTGACTGTCAGGTTTAATGATTACCGAGAACCATCATTAGTTGTGTACAACACAGATAATTGGCATATTTGATTTAACCGAGTAACTACCCTGCCCCGGGTTATGAATAAGGGTTTTAATTTGTGCGAGAATAAAAACTCCTACTTCATAGGCTCAAAAGGGTTGACTAGGGATTAACTTCCTTATATCTCCACTATTTAGGAATTAAAACAATGCCTGTACATCGTCAGCATAGTCTGTTCAAAAGCATACTGCCTGATATCATGGTATTATTTTCGTCATCCTCCCTCTACAGGTTTATAGCTTTATCAGGAGTTAAATATCACAGGATAGAAATAAGAAGCATAATTCAAAATATAGTGGAACGAATGGATTAATTCAAGACAAACATATGCAATGCATTAATGAAAACAAAAGTTTAACATAATAGCAAGTGTTCAAACAAATAAAAGAAATTACAAATGAAAATTCAAATGTTGTCCCATCCAGTTGGCTGAATGTCCTCAATTGCAATCTGTGAACTTTGAGGAGCAGTATACTTCACCATGAAATCAAATTTACCACTTGGATGTCCCAAGGTGCCCCATATTTCAACAGGAACATGTAGGCTTTCTTTCTTGCAACCTTGGGCAACTTGTCTTGCAGCTTCGGTGTTTGCTGGATGATAGTAGAACTCAACTTGACCCTCTGGAGTAACCTCTAGGATTCCTTCGTCAATCAGGTCTTGGATCTTTTTCTTCAATGCCCAACAGCTATTAGTATCATGTCCAGGACTGTTGGAGTGGTACTCACACCTTGCCTTGGGATTATAGCGAGGAGAGGAAGTTTTAGGATTTTGAGGAGGATTTTCCAAGGAAATTAGCTTCATCTCCAACAAGCATTGCAGAACTTGTGACATTGGAGTGTTGAACTTGATAAACTGCCTTCTATATTTCTTGTGTTGAGGTGGATTAACCTTATCAGGTCTTTCTTCTTCAACTGAAGAACAATCAATGGCAACCTGTTTCTTACCTTCTTTTATCCTCATCTTTCTTTCAACCAAATCAGCTTGTTTTAACGGAGGTTGACTGACAATTAGATCCCTGACTCTATCACTTTGAAGTTTGTGGACAAAGGTTCTTAGCTCTTCTTGACCCTGAGCTAATCTGTGAATAAGAGCCACCTGGCCATTCATCTGGATCCTCATTCCTGTCATCTCAGCTTGTAGTTGTTTCAGCTGATCATCCTTGTTGTCCTCAGGATTCTTCTTCTTCATGTCCTCAGAGAGGAGTGCGCTCAACTCTTCTTGCCCCTTGGACAAATTCAGAATCACTTCTTGAAATTGGGCATTCTGAGCTTGAAGATCTTTGACAAATTGTTCGAGAGCCATTGCTGAAATAAACAGCGAGAAGATAAGAAACCTGTGCACAAGAAACCTATGATGCAATGATATGGTATGCATATGCAATGTTTTCAAGGACCGCAGGATTTAAATTTGCTTAAACAAACACGAAAGTAAACTTTTATTAGTAATAAATTTGTTTGCCCCTTGGGCTTACAATAAGAATGAAATGAAATAAATATAAAAGATGGGGTTTTAAGTCTCCCATGGACGTTTCCTCTTTGTGTTGAGGTATGAGTTGAGGTTCCGTTCCTCGTGAAGTTGCTTTGTTAGTTCCAGGATTCTTTCTTGGCTTGCTTTGTAATGAGCCTCGAAAGTATCCCTTTGCTCCTTCAGTTGGATCCATGATCTCTGCAAGTCTTCCATATCAGTAGGCATGTCTGGGTGAAGGATGGTATAAGCTGTGTCTCCTTCAGCAACAGGTTCCATGGTAACTGGTAGGACGGCAGGATATGGCATCATGAGAGTCTGAGCACGAGATCGCACCCATCTGAGATAAGCTTCCATAGGAATAGTGTACTTAGGCTCCAGTGTCTTGCTGTCAACCCTGTTTACTTTTCCCCAGGCTCGTATGAATCTCTGACGGTAACCTTGAAGATCATTGTCGTAATCAAACACGATGCCCTGAATCAACATGTCATGAGGACCATCACTCCGAGCGTAACCAAACTGTCGTAAAGCTAGAGAGGGGTTGTAGGTGATGCCTCCTCTTATGCCTAGAAGTGGCACATTAGGAAACTCCCCACAACGGTCAATGATGGTGACATTCTCCATAGATCTGGAGCACCAATGGATATCTGAGTGAGAAAGTGACATGATCCTCTTGGACCATCTGAACCCTTGCTCATTCTTCATTACTGAGCGAGGAAGGTGAGAAATAAACCACCTGGATAGTAAAGGTATGCAGCACATCAAAGTTCCCCTTGCCCTTGTAGTACGGGTGTGAAGAGAATGCAGGATGTCTCCAAGCAATGTAGGCACTGGATTGTGACTCAGGAAAATGTTGATGGCATGAACGTCTATGAACTGATCTGGATTGGGGAACAATACTAAGCCATATATCAGCAAGGCTAAGACTTCCTCAAAAGCATCATAGCTCATGGACTTCAAGAACATTTGAGCCTTATCCATTAGCACCTTGGCAAGAATACCCTTGGCTCCACTTCTCGTTTCTAGAACAATATCAGACTTCTTCAGATGTAGAGCTGCAGCAATAACCTCTGGTTTAAGCTCTTTCTCCAAGCCTGTGAAGGGTCTTTGATCAAGAACAGGTATGCCCAGAAGTTTAGAGAACTCCTCCATGGTTGGAACTAGCTGATAGTCGGGGAATGTGAAGCAGTGGTGCTTAGGGTCAAAGAACTGAAACAGGACACTCATCATGTCTTCATTGAACCCTGAAGTGACTAGATCCAATAGGTGACCATGTTTCTTGATGAACTGGGAATGATCAGACACTTGAGAAACCAACTCTTTAAGCTTAGGAGGTATCCCCACAAAGTTGATCCTGATGGTGTTTCTACGAGCAGAAGCCATGACCTGCAACAAAGAACAAAGATAAATCCTTTGGTCCTTGAAATGGTTAGTGAAAATGCTATGCTTATGATGCATGATGATGTCATGATGTTATGCTCAATCACAAACATGTGGCACACACAAACAAGTCACACCATAGCCCTAGGTTTAAAGGCTTGCATGAGGTTTAAGGTAAGTACCCTCCCCTGAAGTTAGATGGTTCATCCTGTCCTATAAAAGTAACCAGGTTCTAAGGGATCTCAATATCATTGATCCTTCACAAGGGTGGTTGTTCAGTAGGCAACTTACTTGCCAACCAAAACCCTCCAAGTTTAGAATCTCAATGAGCGTAGTATCGAGTATCAACCAACTTCAGTCTTCACCAAAGCCGGTTATCTCACTACTTTTCTAAAGGCTAAGATGGGATAACTAGGGTTCTAAAAGTTAGTTAGTGCATTGACAACATATGGCAGCCTCATATTATCCTCAACTTGACTTAAGGAACATAAGCACCGACCAAGAAGTCACACTAACTATGGCCACCAGATCAACCGTATCGATATACGTCGTACAGTTTCCTTGGTCTATTGCCATTTACCTAAGGTACACTAGATCCGGGTTAGGACCTTTCACACATAAGAGCATCCCAACAAGTAATATAAAGCAAACAAGGCAAACAATTTAAAGGTGATCTAATTCCTAAGGGTACCCCTCTTTAATTTTAGTCCCCAGCAGAGTCGCCAGTTCTGTAACACGGTGGGAGGACTGACTTTAGTTATGTTGCGGATAGCAAGAGTCACCACCGACTTTTATTTTATCCAAAAGGAAAGGGTATAAAAGAACAGGAAAGACCTTAAGAGATATTTTCGGGTCCGGGGGGTAGGTTATGTAAAGGGAAGGTGTTAGCACCTTTTACATCCATGGTTATCCATGGGCTCTTAGTTACTTAGCTCACTTTTGAATTGTTTTTGAAAGTGTAGTGTGTGAATAGAAAAAATTTCAGAGTAGTTAATAATAATCCATGAACGGATGTGTAAAAACTTGTTTTTGAAAATTTGTTTGAAATTTGTTAAGTGTGAAAAGTTTTTGAAGTGAGCAAGTACATAAGAGGAACCTACCCTAATGTTTTAAGTCTTTCTTATTCTTTATCCTTTCATTGGTAAGACTATCCCTACTATTAAGGAGTAGGTAGTCATTACCTTGGATTTAAGGGACATGAGAGGGACATTCTGTTTTATGAAGGCAACTGTGGGGTGTAATAAGCATATAGGAGGGACTATCATCATTATTCGAAGGGACTTGATTCGTAAAGGCAACCATGAGGGACTTGATGATTTTTTTCTTTTAAGGGACTTGCTTTATACACCCCACTTGACCTTATGATTTAGGCAACTTGAGGGATAACCTTAGGAATGTGAGATGGCGATTAGAAATCGACTTACGTGTGTGAGTGTTCAATTTAATATTTATCTTTAAATTTAAATGATCTAAATTAATTTTAAATAACATACATGTTTACACTCCCTATTTTTACTAACCATGACATAAAAATAAATAATTTAAATATTACAAAATATTACATCCAGGAGCAATTACAATAATAATAATAAAGCAAATTAAATAAATAGCAAAATAAATAGATAAATAAAATAAATAAGCAATTATAATTGGGTTAGTGAAACAATAATAATAATAATAAATCACAATGGGGTTAGTAATAATGATAATAATAAATCACAATATATCTAAATGGGGTTAGTAATAATGATAATAATAAATCACAATATATCTAAATGGGGTTAGTAATAACAAAATAGATATGAAGATAAATAGCATTAATGATAAAATAAATAAGAATATTAGCATAATAATTACAAGATCAAATTTTTATAGACAATTATTATTTAAGATTATGAAGAAGATATAAACAATTAATTATCATAAAGTTTTAAATGTTATAAAAATTAAGTTAATTATAAACATATTATGAAAATAAATTATATTAAATTAACAAGTTTTAATTATTAAAAATTATTTACATGCATAATTAGATTATAAACAATTATAGAATATTTACTTATTAAAAAATAAATTAAACATTTTAATTTTTAGATTTTATGTGCAAATTATTAAATTATTTTTAAACATATTATAATTAGATTATCATAGGTTTAATTACAAATTATTTATATATAATTTAGATTATAAACAAAGTATATAAAAAAAATATTTACATATCATATAGAACAAATTTGATTATAATTATATTTACTGAAATTAATTGTATTAAATAAACATGCTCATGATAATTATATTTACAAGATTTTATATTAAATATTATATATACAACAAGATTAGAAATTTAAATCATAAAATAAAATTAATTTTTATTATCTAGAAAATAAATTAGGTTTTACAAAATCAGGGTTTTAGGGTTTATTAGAAAAATACTTTAAAAGTTTATAATAATATACAAAATTATATATACATATATTATGATTCAATTATATAAAAGAAATAATTTTTGAAGAAAATATGATTTTTTTTGAATATTATAAACATTGAGTAACATTTTATTGAATTATTTTATTATATATAATTATTAATAAAACCTAAATTAATTGAACAAAATAAAATAAAAGAAAACAAACCTGGCTGGGATTTGAACCCAGGAGGCTTTGTTCACCAGCAACCACACTCACCACTTGGTCATCACACACGCATGCAGCAAATAAGGGAGTAGAATTGCTTTTGTTCCTTGTCATGAAAAATCCAGAAAATAAAAGAAAGCAAAAAGGCCTGGGTGAGGATTGAACCCAGGACCTTTGAACACTCAAACGCACGCATAACCATCCGGCTGGGAGAGCCCATCTGATATTTGAATGACAATTGAACATAATATATTATACTTCATATTTAACCTGAAAAAATAGAAAAAATAATGGTACAAGGCAGGATTCGAACACAGGTTTCGTAACCAAACACAAACGCCTCTTTCCACTGGGACACATGCTTCTGTGTGACGAATAACCAAGATGAATACATAATATTTTAAATCAACATTTTAAATATAACATTCGCGCCAGAACGCCTTCATCTTCAACCTTAAATTCATAGGGTTTCCTGCGAATTTTTCTGGGAAAACTCCTACGGATTTTCATGCCATTCAAACCTGCGAATCACATACAGCGTCATACAAGTGAAATTTCTTCAAATTGAACCTGCAAACATGATCTACACAACAATTACAGTCCAAATATGAGTCCATTATCAATTTATATTAAGTATTCTATGAATCCCTAATTTTGAAGCTTTAACCCTAATCATGGCGGATTGCTATTTAGGTCACGAAACTCCAATCTCTTTGTCCAGAAACCTTCACAAGCTTAATACAAACATCATAAACCAAACAAAATTCATTGAAATACATTAAATTAGTGAAACCGAAAAAAATATATTCAAGAACAAATAGAACTCGGATTATGCATTATGGAGTGATTTTGATGCGTATGAGTGATGGTTTTGCTTCAAGGAGGTCCAAGGAACATTGCTATGTTCTTATTTTACCTTAAAACACCTTGTATGAATGGATCCGAATATGAGTTTTGGAAGAGATTTTTGATTTTATGAACTTACTCTTAGTGCAGAAAAAATCCTCCTTTTCAATAGAGTTAAGTTTAGTACTTATAGGAGAGTAAATTAGATCAATAAAATTGAATGGTTGTATGAAGAATTTGATTCAAAAAGATTCACAATGATCATGCTTTAAAATCCAAATATTCATGTATGAATGCTTGCTATCTTTGGCCAAATCTCATGATTCCTTTCTCTTTCAAATTCAATCAACATTTATGAAATTCTAGAAGCTCAATCTTCACCCAAAAATAGATTTTCATATTTTATATTTATTTAAAATGATTTTTATGAATTAAATCAATAATAAATAAAAATAAAATAATAAAAATTCTGAATTTTGGTCAATTGGGTCGTGCATAATGATATGATGTGGATTGGATCACAATTTAGCAAGCCCATTTGGAAGGAATTGGTTCTAGACCCCCATTTTCAATATAAACCATCACAAAATTTCCCAACTTTGCAAGAGCATATCTCCCTCAATTTTAAAGGTATGAGGGTGTTCTTGGACTTTTTGGAAAGCTTGAAGAGTCCTCTAAACAACCCCATTGGTTTCAGGTCCATATCATTTACCAATCTCAAGTTATGCCCTTTTGAAGTTGTTGACTTTTTGTTGACTTTCAAAAGGACCTATAATGTCTTAGCTCATACCTTCCAAATGAAGCATTTTTGGGCTTGGCTTGTGAGACACAAAGTTGTATAGAATTCAATTTCCTTCAAAATGAGCTTTGAGTGGAGACTTGGTGATGAAGTATGTGAAAGTTATGGCTGGTCAAAGTTCAGTTGACTTTTACTGAGGAAACCCTAATTTAGAAACTCCTGATTATTGATGATCTGGAATCTCCTTGATGAATCACGATCAACCCTTGATCAAATGATGAATTTTACTTCATATACTTGATGTTGGCAAAAAATCATGAAGTTTGACTTTGGTTTGACCACAGTTGACCTCAGTTTGACTTTTTAACTGCTTTGACTGATTTTGACTTATCTGATCATCTGACTGAGCAAACTTTTGAGAAAAGTCTTGAAACTTGTCATGGGGGTTCTTATACACATATAAGATGTTATGAAGTTCACTTGAGGTATTGGAAGTCCATTTAGCCTGATTAAAGTCAAAACCCTAGTTTTGGATGCCCTGCTTAGGAGGTGCATTGTCTGAGGGAATTGTCAACTCTTTTGACCAATTGTGAACTTTGTGAACCTTGTGAACCATCATAAGATGTCTTGTGAACCTCATGGGAGGTATTGTGAAGCTTGTGAACCTTGTGAACCTCATGAAGTGGCTTTGTAATCATTGTGAATCTTGTGAACCTTGTGAACCTTCATAAAGTAACTTGTAGACTTCATGAACTTCATGAAAGGTTATGGACATGTTGAGAAACTTGTGAACCTTGTGAACCTTCAAGAAGTGACTTGTAGACTTCATGAACCTCATGAAAGGTGTTGAAAGCATTATGGAACTTGTGAACCTTGTGAACCTTCAAGAAGTAACTTGTAGACTTCATGAACCTCATGAAAGGTTATGTAAATGTTGAGAAGCTTGTGAACCTTGTGAACCTTCATAAAGTAACTTGTAGACTTCATGAACCTCATGAAAGGTTATATAAGCATTGAGAACCTGTGAACCTTGTGAGCCTTCTTAGCACACAAAGTCTTGTATTGTGAGGGCAAATTTTGGGGTGCAACAGCTGCCCCTGTTCAATTTTCTGAAACCTGAGGGGTTAGATTGGTATATGTGCCAGTCGTGACCTGGAAGGTTGAAGGGGATTGAACACAAAAGCCCAAAAATTTGCACTCACCAGTGCATTAGAGTGATAGGATTGAGTGGGCTTAAAGATGCCACTAGGGGAAAGCAGTCCAAAATATGGAGGCATAATGAAAGCTGTCAGGAGTATGGAGCAGTCCTGAGGTATTGATGATATGCTTTCAGGAGACTGGAGTAATCCTGATGTAACAGCATGTCTTCAGGGGGAGTGAGAAGCTATCAGGAGGCTGGAGCTGTCCTGAGGTAACAATATAATTTCAAGAGGATAGAGCAATCTTTGATAATATGCTTTCAGGAGACTGGAGTAATCCTGATGTAACAGCATGTCTTCAGGAGGATAGAGCAATTAATAATGATAACCCTAAAGCAGTCTTGAAGTAATAAGATGATTTCAGGAGGATAGAGCAACCAACAGCTCTAAAGCAGTCTTGAAGTAGTAATATGATTTCAGGAGGATAGAGCAATCAATAGCTCTAAAGCAGTCTTGAAATAATAATTTCAGGAGGATAGAGCAATCAATGATGATAACTCTAAAGCAGTCTTGAAGTAATGATTTCAGGAGGATAGAGCAATCAATGATGATAACTCTAAAGCAGTCTTGAAGTAATAATTTCAGGAGGATAGAGCAATCAATGATGATAACCCTAAAGCAGTCTTGAAGTAATAATATGACTCCAGGAGGATAGAGCAATCAATAGCCCTAAAGCAGTCTTGAAGTAATAATATGATTTCAGGAGGATAGAGCAATCAATAATGATAACTCTAAAGCAGTCTTGAAGTAATAAGGTGATTTCAGGAGGATAGAGCAATCAATAATGATAACTCTAAAGCAGTCTTGAAGTAATAATATGATTTCAGGAGGATAGAGCAATCAGTAGCTCTAAAGCAGTCTTGAAACAATGAGAAGTTGTCAGGAGGATGAAGCAACCCTGAGGTAATAGTATGATATGCTTTCAGGAGACTGGAGTAATCCTGATGTAACAGCATGTCTTCAGGAGGATAGAGCAATCCTGATGATCATTTGTTGGATAATTAACCTGAAAACAAGGTAGCATTCTGTATGATAGTGTTAGTTTATGTATTATGTATGCATGTATAATATGATGCACTTAGGTAATGTACTATGCACTCATGGATATGCATGTTATGGTATGATGTAAATGATGTATGTATGACATGATACTGCCGGAAGAGTCTGGATATCTTCGTATAACAACTGCTGGCCAGGGAAAATAAATCCCGATTCGTTGTTGAAGAATATATTATACATAACCCTCCGTCTGCTGGGGATAACGGGGTATAGATAACCTCCCGTGGGATAGTAAGGTATATATCACCTCCCGGATGCTGGGGATAATAAGGTATATATAATCTTCGTCTTCGTTTGATGGTAGGGTAGATATAACCTCCCGTCTTCGTTCGTCGCACTCTTATTGGAAAGTAAATTCCCGTATATCCGTATGAGGATAAAAGAGATGGATATAAATTCCAGGGGAGATGTGACTTTATGAAGATGGATTTGTCCTACTGAGAGTTTTGTAACTGTCTTGTAGAGATGAACCGGCGAAGCTTCGTTGAAATCCTTCCCTCGTTCGTCCTTAGTAAATACTATTACTGCATTTTCATGCATTTCTGGTAAACATCAATCATATTAAGCACACATGCATTCAAGCCCAACTAATGGACGTTTCGCTTATGTAAAATAGGGTAAAAGTAAATCTGGATTTCAGAGGGAAAAGTAAAGCTGAACTTGAGAACAGAAACGTTTCAACTTCGAGAGTGTATAACCAATTGGATTTGGAGCTCCTGAAATTTTTAACTTTCCTGAATACCTTCCCCGAAATCCTCATAGCTGGATCTGAAGACATGATACTGACACCATTCTGATACTACTGGCGTAGACAATTAATTTCCATCATGGTTTCAGCTGAGAATCCAATATCAAGGTAATACAACGAGAGGAATGTGTCTTCAAATTGTGATGGACCATATGCGCTCCGGGTATTAGATTTGAAGAGAAAGCATTGCCCCTTGGTTGAGGATGAATTGCCTTATAATGGAAGTATCTGAATGTAGTTACCTCAAGAGAAACAAGCAGAATGCCCCATAAGCATATGCCCCTGGCATTGTGGACTCTGTAATGTCACCTTTGGTAATTCAACTGTATGAGGAAAAATGCCCCTGGCTATTAAGCACAATTGAGTCTGGACCTAATTTCCCCAACTGAATTGAACAGTAACTTGGTATGCCTCTTGACTGGGAAACAGTGACTATGCCCTTGGCATTATGAACTTTGTAATGTTACCCTTGGCACTTCAGATAGATGGGGAGATTTGCCTCTGGCTGCTTAAAGATAGTTGAATCTTGTCCTGATTGCCCCAAATGAGTTAGGAAGTATCATGGCCTGCCCCCTTGATTGGGAGATAATGACTATGCCCCTTTGTATACATGGACTTTGATCCAGGAAACAACTTTGTTTATCGGAAGGACTTTGGTTCATTGAACATTCATCCTGTAAGCTTCTCCATTTGTCAAACACTCAGGTATATGCAAACAGATATATTCAAAAATGCAATGCTTATGTCTGTCTTGAAGTTTTGAAACAAGTTGTTTTAGAAGAACTTTTTTTTTTTTTGTGAAAACTGTGATATTAACTCAAGTTTTATAACAAGCCCTAAAGGAGTCAGGATACCTTTTTGTAGCAGTACACTTTCGAACTAACCATGCTTCAGTTAGGACTTTTAACGGGTTATAACGTGGCCTGGTTCATGGTTTAAGAAACAAAGGATATAGGCTCAAATTTTATTTGTCCCCAACCCAATCTCCATGATGTTCTTCAGTCCTATGCTCAGTTAACTTATGCATTGAAGTTCCAAAGAGTTTTGGTATTGTAACACTGATATTTGTGATGGTTCAGAAACCAAAAATTTATTTGAACATTCAGTCATCTTTATTTGTTGAGGATTCATAGTGACCTCTTTTTTCTTTTGACTTTGTTATCCCTTCTTTTTGCCTGAACTGTTTATTTCAAGGTTACAGTCAGCGGGATGTCTTAATGTTTTACTAAGTCTCCTTCATAGGTTTTGACTTAGTAAGCTTTTCTTTTGCCGGATATTGACTGTCAGGTTTAATGATTACCGAGAACCATCATTAGTTGTGTACAACACAGATAATTGGCATATTTGATTTAACCGAGTAACTACCCTGCCCCGGGTTATGAATAAGGGTTTTAATTTGTGCGAGAATAAAAACTCCTACTTCATAGGCTCAAAAGGGTTGACTAGGGATTAACTTCCTTATATCTCCACTGTTTAGGAATTAAAACAATGCCTGTACATCGTCAGCATAGTCTGTTCAAAAGCATACTGCCTGATATCATGGTATTATTTTCGTCATCCTCCCTCTACAGGTTTATAGCTTTATCAGGAGTTAAATATCACAGGATAGAAATAAGAAGCATAATTCAAAATATAGTGGAACGAATGGATTAATTCAAGACAAACATATGCAATGCATTAATGAAAACAAAAGTTTAACATAATAGCAAGTGTTCAAACAAATAAAAGAAATTACAAATGAAAATTCAAATGTTGTCCCATCCAGTTGGCTGAATGTCCTCAATTGCAATCTGTGAACTTTGAGGAGCAGTATACTTCACCATGAAATCAAATTTACCACTTGGATGTCCCAAGGTGCCCCATATTTCAACAGGAACATGTAGGCTTTCTTTCTTGCAACCTTGGGCAACTTGTCTTGCAGCTTCGGTGTTTGCTGGATGATAGTAGAACTCAACTTGACCCTCTGGAGTAACCTCTAGGATTCCTTCGTCAATCAGGTCTTGGATCTTTTTCTTCAATGCCCAACAGCTATTAGTATCATGTCCAGGACTGTTGGAGTGGTACTCACACCTTGCCTTGGGATTATAGCGAGGAGAGGAAGTTTTAGGATTTTGAGGAGGATTTTCCAAGGAAATTAGCTTCATCTCCAACAAGCATTGCAGAACTTGTGACATTGGAGTGTTGAACTTGATAAACTGCCTTCTATATTTCTTGTGTTGAGGTGGATTAACCTTATCAGGTCTTTCTTCTTCAACTGAAGAACAATCAATGGCAACCTGTTTCTTACCTTCTTTTATCCTCATCTTTCTTTCAACCAAATCAGCTTGTTTTAACGGAGGTTGACTGACAATTAGATCCCTGACTCTATCACTTTGAAGTTTGTGGACAAAGGTTCTTAGCTCTTCTTGACCCTGAGCTAATTGTCGCTCCCGACAAATGACACAGGGTCAGATGAAGGTACAGACGCGAACGGTCGGCGAGGGGAACAGTGAGAACACACAGCCGTGAACTCACTGGAGATGAATAGAGTCGCCAGCTAGGCATTTTTATCCTGGAGGAAAGGCAATGCTGCATAGACCTAGAAAGAGATGGACAAGACGGTTTGCGAACCAGAGAGACTGAGAAAGGGGGTTGGTTACAACCTGGGAAGGTATTAGCACCCAGACTGTCCGTCGTACTCGACGGGATCCACGCTTGAAAGATTTGTACTATAAAGGGGTAGTGTCAGTGCAATCTGTGTATAAATGAGATGGAAAGAGATGTACAGGTGTCAGTGTAAAGTGTATAAGTGATGTGAAGTGTATAAGAGAAGTGTCAGTGCAAGGAAAAGAGTGAGATGCTCAAGATCATGAGGCTTAAAGAATAAAGCTAGAAAGAGGGGGAATGAACAGAGACTTTTGTTCGATAACTGTTAAGTTATGCCTACGTATCCTCTCGTGCAATGAGGAAGTCAGAACACCGTAGTTCGACCCAAAGAGACTGAAAGATGAATTGACTTGTGAACTGCTTGCAGTCTATGCTCAAGTGCATGATCTGTCTGGCACAGATGCAAACTGTCTTGCATTAGACGGAAGAAGCAAGTTCTCGTTTGTGAATGAATGAGATGAGAGGAGAATCCCGGAGGAGACGATTATTGTTTGTTTTTGTGTTTTCAGTCTTTTATTTCTTTTTGGAGTTTGTCATAAGATAATGAGCTTAAACCTAAATCAATGGATTTGGTAAACTCATCACATCATCCCTCTGATTAGGGGTAATGAGAATTACCTTAAGTGTGAAGTCAGATTCTCACACTTAATCACCTTTGATATAGGGTTAAGATCATTAACCTACTTGTGGTTATTTAGATGTTTTTGTGATTTTTGTTTAGTGTTAAGTAATGAGGTTAAGCCATAATCAGGGATTTAACAGACTCATTACACCATCCTAAAAGAAGGATAATAGATGAGAATGTTTAAGCTGGGGAAAACTCCTCAACTTAATCCATGATTAGGGATTAAACCCATGACAAAACAAGTCTTTATTAGATGGATTGTAATTAGATGGATTTGATGATGAAGTGTTTTTTATGATTTGTAAGACAACTTGAGGGGGACTTGTCCATTAACTTTAGGGTTAGTCTTCTTAACCAATTAAGGAAGAATTAGAACCCTAATGCAAGGCCCAAGTTACAAGTGTAATGTCTTGATGATTATTAGATGGATTAATTAAGAGAGTTCAACACCTTAAGGGTTCAAGATTTAGGATTAAAGTTATACACTCCATCCTAAAAGAAGAATGCAGGCATGATCTTAATCACAAAGTCTTAAAGCCTTGAGGGTTTAGTCCCCGATTATGAGGTGAGAAGAGATGACTCAAGGAGAGACACAAAGGTAAAAACTATGGGGGAGACTAATCAAAACCCTAATTCATTATCATGCTTGGTTGGTCCTAATGTTTGTGAGGTTTTCAAGAACAATCTTCAGATGAACCACCAGGAAGCAGATGAACAAGATCAAGAGAAGCAAAGTGACTTGCTTCATTCAAGAGGTCAAGTCACTTGAAGAAAGAAAGTGGGAGGAAGAAGAATGAGCAAGCTCAAACTCAAACACACATAAGAATGCAGCAAGGTATGCAAGAGAGATGAAAAGAAAAGTTATGAGAAGTGAAGGCAAATCCACTTCTCAAGTTTTACTTACCACCTGAAATGTTAGAAACAAATGCAATGCAATGCTAAGGAGCATGAACAAGCATGAAATGTCATGAGGCATACAAGACAAATGGCATGGCAAATGTGTAATGTAATGATCAATGATGCTTCATACATGTCTTAAGATGTTAAATGAATCATGAGAATGCACAAAATGCAATGGCAAGTCAAGTCATGCAAGGAAATGCAAGAAGGATGCAAGGGAAAGCCCAAATTAGGGTTCATGGATCAAACATCAAACACAAACCAAAAACAGAAGCAAACCTTAACCTAAAAAATGGAAAATGGTACCTAAAGAAACCCTAGATCTATAATGGATCACTGCCCAAAGGGGAACTCTCAACTCTCAACCAAACTCAAGTTGTGATTTTTACAAGTTATTAGGGTTTTTTAGGGTTTGCAACAAAAGAAATGCCAATCAATTTGAAAATGCAAGATCAATTCATGGCCTTTTTATCCTTGAAAATACATGTCAAATGGAAAACAATGCAAAAAGAATCAATGTCTTAACCTTCACCAAGAGGCAGAAATGAATTTTCAAACATATGATCAAAATAATGCATCAAAAATGATTTAATTCAATGAAAAATTCTTAACATGCATCAAGATCAAAAAAGAAATTTGGTTTGAAGGTTGGACAATGTTTCTAAATGTCTTAGAACACTTCATGAATTTTTTTGTAATTTTTAAATACCTAAAAGTATTTTTAATTAATTAATTCTCATTAATCAATTAAAAATAATCTTTTAAATATTTAAAAATACTTTTTCAGTGATAAAAAATAAAATAAAAATATTTTTGTGTCATAAAAATTAATAAAACCTTAAAGAAAAAGTTTCATAATTTTTATGATTTTTAAACTATTTTAAATAAATTGTACAAGATAAAAGAAATAAAATGAATTAAAAATCAAATTTAATGGAAAGTAATTAGATTGGATGGCCAGGATGCGCTCTGGGTTTGAAAAGATTGACTGGCGCGCAATCTGATGGTCAGGATTCAAACTGAGTAAATCACAATTAATTAAAATTAACCACGTGGATTAGGGCAAATGAAATGATCTGGAGCGTTGGAAAGGGAGGGAAGTCAACTGGTCCACGCGTATCAACGGCCTATATTCAAACCTACACTAATTATGGGATTAAACCCTAATTAATCTCAGGTGGCCGGAGAAGACCTCCGGTCGTCTTCTCCGGCCAGAGGGTCACCTGAAAATCACCCAACTTCTCCAAAACGTAAAATAAATGGAAACTAAGCTATGGGAAATGATCCCCAACCCCTCACGAATTAAAACCCTCTCTCAAAACAAATTTATCTAACCTAAACAAGCTGAATCGAAGAAAACAAAATCTAGGGTTCGTGAGCTTCAAACAACAATTAAACCCTCAAAACACAACCATTTTCAAAACCAATGGTACCAGAATGATCAGCAAGACATATAGAGCAAGTTTGTAACAAACAAATTGATTTCTGGAAAAATTAATTTGGAGCTACCTGAGATTTGCAACCTTTGATTTTGGAACTTTCAGGCCTCTTCTCCTTGCTCACTCTGCCTCTCTTGGTCCCCCAAAGTTGCTTGAATGCTCAAATGGAGTTTATATTTGTTGGATGATGAGTTTCGAAGAGAACTGTTTCATGCTCAGTCAACAATGGCAGATGAGTTTCTGGCCCTTTCAAGTCATGGTGATGGGTTGTTTATGACCTATGAGGTGTATTGAGAAGGTTTATGGTGTTGGTTGAAGTGTCTGTGGCTTGAGGAAAGAGATTCGAATGAATCTGCAGAATGAGGGTTGGTGATGGCAGTGAGGGTTTCTGGTGATTTCAGGCTTTGTTTCTTGATGCTTTGTGTTCTATAGATCAAGGTGAGATGAATGGAAGCAAAGATTTGGGTGTTTGCAGGCTGTGTGATGGGATTCCAATGAAGTTGCCAGTTGGAAGGTTTTTGTGAAAGTTGTGTATGTTATGCTTTCAGCCTTGGTTCTCATGTGATATGGTTTGCAAATTTAATGAATAAACAATTCTGATTGGTCTCTTGATGTGACATGGCCTGCTAGGATAGGTGAGTTACTTTTTGCACAAAGTCCACTTTTGTGTAAGATAGGGCATGGTGTGATGCTAGGCAAGGACAAGTTGGGTTCTGGTGCAGCATGGTGAGTGTGAGAGGTTGGCTTGACCCAAGGCTCAATGCAGCAAGTTGGCATAAGGTTATGAGTGGTTTTGCAATTAGGTTGGCTTATGGTTCACATGTGACTTTTTGCATAAACAAGCATGAAATCATGGGCATTCCTAGTTCATTTCTGATTTTTATGACTTAGAGGAAGTTGGCATGCTGGTTTGACATGAATTAGAGGCTGCATTTTGACTTGATTCAAGACTTAGCAAAATTTCCACTTAGTGCATGACATGAAAAACAATGATTTTTGGCAACTTTGCATGGTCATAACTTTTGATCCAAGAAGAGTTAGATCATGTTCTTGTACTTTTTGAAAAGGGAAAGATGAGATCTACAACTTTCATGACCAAAGTTTTTCCATTTGAAGCCTTTTTTGATCATGAATCAAGGCTTGAAAATTGACCTAAAATGAACCATTCTTGAAAAGTCAACTATGCCCAAAAAGTCAACATTTACCAAACTTCCAAATTCTTGATTTTTATGAACTTCAACCTTCTTCCATGATCAAATAAAGATCATACACACTCAAAATGATGAAGATCACCCATTGGTTGGGTCATTGGGGGCCTCAGATGCCCTGATTTTACACTGACTTGTCTGAAAAGTCAACTCTTGATCAGATGACTTCCCCATGGAATTTCTTCATGAAAATTGATATGCATACTCCCTATACCATATAAAGATCAATGGAAACAAGAATGACCAAAAAATTTGGGGTTATGGCCTCTGAAACCAAAACCCTAATTTTCAGTCAACTGTGCAGTTCATCCTGGCTCTGCATCCACTCAAACCCTAGTTCTTGTGATCCCTCTGCAATTTTGACTTTGTGAGGATGTAACATGATATAAGAACACACATGGACCCCTTTGAGTTGATTAGTAGCCTTTGGAATGGCTCAAAATGCCCTGAGGTTGCTCAGATCACAAACCCTAGATGCAGATGCCTTAGAAACTATCCAGTGAAACCAAATGAGACATGAGATGATGTGATTGTGTTTATGCATATGAGATGATCACAAGTCATGTGTGAATGGGTGAGGGCAAATTTGGGGTGTTTACAGCTGCCCCTATTCAAGCATGAGTTAGCTGTGCAGGTTGTAAGCGGCGGCTTAACAGGCAAACAAGATAACTTGTGGTTGAATACCAAAGACAGTCCAAAATTTGCACTCACTGGGGAGAAGAAAAGGGATATAGATTGTAAGGTATATTGTAAGTGTGGGCGACGGAGGACGACCGTCGAGCAGAGGACGACTGCTGGGTAAGGTGGTATGTGAAGCAAAGCGATGACGGGGACGGCCGACATGCTGGGGATAAAAGGTAAAGCTAAGACGGGGACGGCCGACTAGCTGGGAAAATAAAATATCATGATGGGGACGGCCATCAAGATAGAGCTGCAAAATTCTGAGGATTAATGAAACATGACGGGGACGGCCATCGAGTTCATAAAGGTAAAGTAACCAACGATGGGGACGGCCATCGGGCTAAAAGGAAAGGAAAAGGGACCACGATGGGGACGGCCATCGGGTTAAAGAATAAATGAAATAAACAGATGATGGGGTACGGCCATCAAAGGTGGAGGACGACCACCTAGCAGGGGACGGCTGCTCTGTTGGGCATAAAAGAAAAATGATGGGGACGACCATCAAAGGTGGAGGACGACCACCTGGCAGGGTACGGCTGCCAAAATATCAACGATGGGGACGGCCATCGGATAGAAAAGGTCAACGATGGGGACGGCCATCGGACGAGCATGATGGAGGACGACCATCAAGAAGTGGAGGACGACCACTCAGCAGGGGACGGCTGCTCTCGAGGTTTATCATAACACAGGACGAGTGTTAGACAACTAAAATCAACAATGGGGACGGCCATTGGATAAAGTGATGAAGGACGATCATCAAAAGGTGGAGGACGACCACCTAGCAGGGGACGGCTGCCAAAATCAACGATGGGGACGGCCATCGGATGGAAAAGGTCAACGATGGGGACGGCCATCGGATGAGCATGATGGAGGACGACCATCAAGAAGTGGAGGACGACCACTCAGCAGGGTACGGCTGCTCTCGGGGTTATCATAACACAGGACGAGTGTTAGATAAAAAGGAAGGATTTGCTTTGTTGGCGATCTACTGGGGAGATAGTAGACACGGACGAGCGTTTACATCCAAGAAACAAAAGGTATAAGTGTTTGGTATTGTGTATAGATTAAAGATGCGGACGAGCATCCTTAAGACTATGATACGGACGAGTATCATGTAGAAACAAACTGACACGTGCTCAGAGCTGATAATACGGACGAGTATCAAATGGTTAACCAGGAACACGGACGAGTGTTGCATCTGAAAGTATCCTTCTGGGGAATAGTAGACACAGACGAGCATCTATATTCACGAAGACATAAGTGTTTGACACGGTGTATGGATTAAAGATGCGGACGAGCATCCTTAAGACTATGATACGGACGAGTATCATGTAGAAACAAACATTAGACGCAATGTTCTGAGATGATGGTACGGACGAGTACCAACTGGTTAACAAAGAACAAGGACTACTGTCGAATCTGCGGGGATATGCATGGTATATATAAGATACGGACGAGTATCTGAGTAAGTGTACCAGTGAGTCATAGGTATATATGAGTGTTTATCTGTTGGGGATATGACACGGACGGGTGTCAGGAGGGAAAAGTGTAATATTAACAAGTATATGGGTTGCAAAAGTGTAAGCGACTGTGCTGGGGATATGACACGGACGGGTGTCAAGAAAGTGTACAAGTACAGGCGACCACGCTGGGGATATGACACGGACGGGTGTCAAGAAGGTGTATAGGTATATGTAAGTGCAAAGAGGATGTCTTTGGCTTTCTGCTGGTGATTTGACACGGACGGGTGTCAGAAAGTATCTGTAATACTGGTGATCTTGATTTGTAAGGTGTATTCAGGCGACTTTACTGGGGAAAGATAGCACGGACGGGTGCCAAAAGGTGTATGTACTGGTGATTATGATTGCGGAGCAATTGCTTTCGCTGGGACTCTGATGGGGATTCTGAGGGAAAGTATTCTGTATAATGACAGATTGTCAATATTTACAAGTGTTCAATTCACAACATGACTTATGATTATGCTATGCGTTTGATTTTTGCCGTAATGCTCCGTATTAGACGGAATGCTACGCTCTGGGGGTGAATATGATGCGAATGCTATGATTATGCAAAGAGGCACCGATCCGGGATTCGGATCCCGTTGCTGCAAAAATCTCTGATCGATCTTCCTGAAGTGAACATCCCAGCTGGGGGTGAGATCATTGGTGTATCTGCCTTGGGGATATAGGTCACTGATTGACATATCCTCATAATATGGGAGACCCAGCTGGGGTTCGTAGAGGCTTTCTTCACTCTGTTGTGACCTCTTCGTGCGTTGCATCTTCTGAAATGAGGCTGGAGCTCTGTGGGGAGATGATCCCCTGATTTGTACTCAGCTGAGGGCGAGGTGACAACTCGGCTGGGGAGAGAGAGAGGCATCACTGAAAGATCTCCCTAGAAAATCTGTTACGGTGACTTCTTGACTCCGCCGGGGATAAGGGCATCTTCTGTGACACCTGCCCATGGGGATAAGTAATAAGCGGCCAACTCAGCTGGGGAATTGTGAGAGACAACTCAGCTGGGGGTAGAGCATTCCCGATGCTGTATGTTGATTTGGCAACTTGCTGGGGAAGTGGGCACCCCCCAGGGCCATGTGAGTTGATAATGATTTGCCAGTTTGCTGAGACGTAACTTGCATGCCCCAAGTTGCATTCTGGATACCTGCAATCCTGCAAAGATAAGGAAATGCACGAAAAGGTCCCGAGGTACCCCTTACTGGACTCCGTCATAGGAGACAAGTACTTTCGAGAGTAAGTATATTCCCTGTAAGCATGTGTTTTTATTTTTAGAGAGAGGCATCTGTACTTATGCAATTGTATTTTTTAGAGATATCAGACAACTTTTTGCAAAACATAAATGTAAAAACGAACATGACTGAAAATTCGACTTTATTAATTTGCGTGCCCTGAATTGGCAAGATACAGTCAAAGAAACAATATCTCCTGAAATGAGGAGGTTGTTACAAATTGAGAAACAAAGTGCTGGCGGTGTTGACGACGCTTTGAGGAGCTTCCTCTTCTGCTATGACTCGTATGACAATGACGTTCTTCTCGTCTTGCTTTCTGGAGAGAGTTGATTCTGATCGGAGCTTGATTCTGTCAAAGCTTACCAAGTTGCAGGTGATACAGACGAATTCAAAATGCAGTTGTTCGCTTATTCCCTTATTTTGCATGGATCGCCCTTTCGGGTTTTCAATCCATCGGGATACCCATTTTTGCCTGAGCTGTCCAATGCGGCTTTTCAACTCAGCGGGTGTACATTTTTTGTTTATTTTCCCTTATTTTTGCCCGAGTCTTTTATTCTGTTTTTGACTCGCCGGGATGCCCTATTTTTGCCTGGACTTACATTCTGTTTTTATGTCCAGCGGGTCATTTATGCGAAGTATTTTTTAACTGCATCTGAATTCACAGGGGACGGGAAATCTTCACCATCCATGGTGCTGAGCATCAGTGCTCCACCAGAGAAAACTTTCTTCACAACAAATGGTCCTTCATAATTCGGAGTCCATTTGCCCCTGTGGTCTGTATGAGGAGGGAGAATTCTTTTCAGCACAAGATCTCCTACTTGGTATTCTCGGTGCCTGACCTTCTGATCGAAGGCTCTCTTCATTCTCTTCTGATATAACTGCCCATGACAGATTGCAGCCAATCTCTTCTCTTCGATCAGACTCAGTTGCTCGTATCGGGCCCGAACCCATTCTGCTTCACTCAGTTTAACATCCATCAGTACCCGTAGGGAGGGTAGTTCAACTTCAACAGGTAGGACTGCTTCCATACCGTACACAAGTTGATACGGTGTTGCCCCAGTGGATGTCCTGATTGATGTGCGGTACCCATGCAAGGCAAACGGTAGCATTTCATGCCAATCTTTGTAGGTGACTACCATCTTCTGCACAACCTTCTTGATATTCTTATTTGCTGCCTCAACAGCGCCGTTCATCTTTGGCCTATAAGGAGAAGAATTGTGATGTTGGATCTTGAAGTCCCGGCACAGCTCTGCCATCATTTTGTTGTTTAAGTTGGAACCATTGTCAGTAATGATTCGCTCGGGCACTCCATACCGACAGATGATATCTCTCTTCAGAAATCTGGCTACCACTTGCCTTGTAACATTTGCATATGAGGCTGCTTCAACCCACTTTGTAAAATAATCGATGGCGACCAGGATGAATCTGTGGCCGTTCGAAGCAGTTGGCTCAATTTTGCCAATCATGTCAATGCCCCACATAGCAAAGGGCCATGGTGAAGACATTATGTTCAGGGGATTGGGAGGCACATGCACCTTATCTGCATAAATCTGGCATTTATGGCATTTTCTGGCGTAAGCACAACAGTCTGCATCCATTGTGATCCAGTAATAGCCTAATCTTAACAACTTCTTAGCCATGGCATGCCCTCCTGCATGGGTACCGAAAGAGCCTTCATATGCACTTCATGCATCAGTAGATCTGCTTCCGTCCTGTCAACACATCTGAGGAGTACCATGTCAAAGTTCCTCTTGTATAAAGATCCATCAGTGTTCAGAAAGAAACTTCCAGCAAGCCTTCTTAAAGTCTTTTTATCATTGGAAGATGCCCCAGGTGGGTACGTTTGATCCTCCAAGAAGCACTTGATGTCATGGAACCAAGGCTTATCATCTTTAGCAATATCTGCTGCAAATACATATGCTGGTCTATCAAGTCTCGATACTGAAATCTGAGGTACAAAGTTAGCAGCTTGAACTTTGATCATGGATGAAATGGTAGCAAGAGCATCCGCAAACTGATTCTCGTCCCGAGGGATATACTCAAGCTTGACTGTTGTGAAGAAAGTCAATAACCTTCTTGTATAATCCCTGTAAGGTATCAGATGATCTTGGTGGGTGTACCATTTCCCGTTGGTTTGATTGACTACCAAAGCTGAATCTCCGAATACGGTCAATGTTTTGATCCTGAGGTCGATGGCTTCCTCAAGACCCATAATGCAAGCTTCGTATTCAGCTTCGTTGTTAGTGCAGTTGAAAGTGAGTTTTGCCGAGAAAGGCATGTGAACTCCTTTGGGCGTAATGAGTACTGCACCAACACCACGGCCGTTCATGTTAACAGCCCCGTCGAACATCATAGTCCATTCTTCTTCTGGGTCAGGCCCTTCAGTGTGAATAGGCTCTTCATGATCTTTTGATTTAATGAACATGATGTCTTCATCCGGGAAGTCAAACCTCATTGGCTGGTAATCATCAATGGGTTGCTCAGCAAGATATTCAGATAGTACACTGCCCTTGATGGCTTTCTGAGATGTGTACTGTATGTCGTATTCTGTGAGAATCATCTGCCATCTTGCAACCCGTCCGGTAAGAGCTGGCTTCTCGAAAATGTACTTAACTGGGTCCATCTTTGAGATCAATAGAGTAGTGTGGGTCAACATATACTGTCTCAGTCGGCGAGCAGCCCACGCTAAAGCACAGCAAGTTTTCTCGAGCAGTGAATAACGCTGTTCACAGTCGGTAAACTTTTTGCTTAGGTAGTATATTGCATACTCTTTTCGACCAGACTCGTCATGCTGACCTAGTACACACCCCATCGATTCTTCTAATACTGTCAAATACATAATCAGAGGTCTTCCTTCAACTGGCGGCATAAGGATTGGAGGTTCTTGCAAATATTCTTTAATCTTGTCAAAAGCCCTTTGGCAATCTTCGTTCCACCTGACCGTTTGTTCCTTTCTTAACAGCTTGAACAAGGGTTCACAGGTTGCTGTAAGGTGAGATATGAACCTTGAAATGTAGTTCAATCGACCTAAGAACCCTCGAACTTCTTTCTCAGTTTTCGGTGCAGGCATCTCTTGAATGGCTTTGACTTTATCAGGGTCAACCTCAATCCCTTTCTCGCTTACAATAAAGCCCAGCAGCTTACCGGATCGCACCCCGAATGTGCATTTGTTGGGGTTCAGCTTCAATTGGTATTTCCTCAGACGCTTGAACAACTTGAGCAGATTCACCAGGTGATCTTCCTCTGTAAGGGACTTGGCGATCATATCATCCACATAACATTCGATTTCCTTATGGATCATATCATGAAATAATGTCACCATAGCCCGTTGATACGTTGCGCCAGCATTCTTCAGCCCGAATGGCATCACCTTGTAACAGAACGTGCCCCAAGGTGTAATGAATGTTGTCTTCTCCATATCTTCAGGTGACATCTTGATCTGATTATATCCTGAAAATCCGTCCATGAAGGAGAATACCGAGAACTGAGCCGTATTATCCACCAATACATCAATGTGAGGTAATGGGAAGTCATCTTTCGGGCTGGCTCTGTTCAGATCCCGGTAGTCAACACACATTCTTACTTTGCCATCCTTCTTAGGCACGGGTACTATGTTAGCAACCCACGGCGGATAGCTAGTCACAACAAGGAACCCGGCGTCCCATTGCTTTTGTACCTCTTCCTTGATTTTCATAGCCATGTCTGGGCGAGTTCGGCGCAACTTCTGCTTGACTGGTGGGCATTCTTCCCTCAAAGGCAGCTTATGCACAACAATATCGGTATCCAACCCTGGCATATCTTGGTAGGACCAAGCAAACACATCAACATACTCTTGAAGCAGATCTATCAGCTGTCTCTTCACTGAGTCTTGCAGGCAGGCCCCTATCTTGACCTCTTTCACATTTTTCTCTGTACCAAGATTAATCACTTCAATCTCCTCCTGATGAGGAGTAATAACTTTTTCCTCCTGTCTTAACAACCTGGCTAGCTCTTCAGGAAGCTCATATTCTTCATCAACCCCTTCATCAGCTTGATTGATCGGATTGTCAAAGTCATACGATGTCATAGCTGTGCGGTTGTCGGTGCTGTCTGGAAGGCACTCTCTGCAAGGGTTTAATTGGTTCATTTTAGTGATCTGATTTTAGTCTTATTTAGAAAAGTGAAATGAAGTTATCATTTTGAAAACACCGCCATTTATTTTTGTACAAAAAGAAAAATGAAAAAACAGTGAGCAGAAAAGAAAAAGACTCGTTTGCAAAAAGATTGTCTGATATTTCATTAATTTAATCCTGTTTGCACAAAAGTACAGATGGCCCTGATTACAAAATGAGTCTTGTCATCTTGGGCAAGATGCAAGACTTTGATGCATGCTATAAAAGATACAGGAAATAATAATTACTCTGCTCGAGTAACACTTATAATTTCCTGGGAAGACCAGTTCGAGACACTGCTCCCCGGGATCTTTGGACGAATCCAATTCTCCAGATTGCGCTCCTCTTCCAGCTCGTCTTCCAGACAGTTGATAGCATCGGGGGTAAGCATTCCCCCACTGACAAATCCTGGCTCTGCAGCAGCCTTTGCTTGATGTTGAGTTGGTCTGTAACCCAACCCAAATTTGTCCTTCTTCTCCTCCACAGCTAAGACCTTGCCCCAGCCTTGGGCAGTTCCTTCTTCAACAACCTTCCGGGCTTGCTGATATGACGACATGGAGATTCCTGAAACAGCAGATGCTTCATTGACATTCAAGGCTTCAAAACCTTGGCTCATTGTTTCATGGATTTCTCCATCCATCTCAATGTACTTGTAAGTAGCCAGATGGCTAACAAATATATCCTCCTCCCCGCAGATTGTGACAACTTGACCTTCCCACTCAAATTTTAACTTTTGGTGAAGGGTAGACGTTATTGCGCCAGCGGCGTGAATCCAGGGTCTACCCAACAAACAGCTGTAGGCGGGCTGAATGTCCATCACATAAAAGATAGTTTTAAAAGTCTGCGGGCCAATTGTCACGGGCAGCTCAATCTCTCCCAAAACCGATCTCTTCGAGCCATCAAAAGCTCTAACCACCAGGTTGCTGGGTCTCAATGCCAATCCATCATATTCAAGCTTCACCAGAGCCTTCTTTGGCAAGACATTCAGGGAAGAACCTGTGTCTACCAGCACATGAGAAAGGACAGCTCCTTTGCATTCCATGGTTATGTGCAAGGCTTTGTTGTGATTGCGGCCATCCGCTGTCAAGTCAGAATTGGTAAACCCTAGCCCATTGCTAGCAGTAACGTTTCCAACAACGGTTTCCAATTGGTTGACAGTAATCTCCTCAGGCACGTAAGCTGCGTGCAGTACTTTCAGTAGTGCATTCCGATGGGCTTCGGAGCACATAAGCAGTGAGAGGATGGAGATTTTGGATGGCGTCTGGTGAAGTTGATCCACAACTTTGTAATCACTCTTTTTGATGATCCTCATAAACTCATCAACTTCCTGATCAAATGGAGTCTTCAAGGCTTCTTTGGCAGCTGGATCTTCCTGCACCGGTCCTTTACCCTTTGCCTTGGCAGCAGCTTCTGCTTCGGCAGTAGGTCTTTGGACTTGTGAAGCGAAGAGACGTCCGCTTCGGGTGAAGCCTCCGCCTCCGCCCACATTGTCAATTTGTGGTGCAGGTGATGATGTTTCAAGAGTGATTCTTTTTCCTTCGCAGTACACGTCAGAGCCATAGTGCCAAGGGATGGCCCTATCGCTTTCATATGGTACAGGTCCAGGCACCGTGACGGTAACTGGGCTGATTGCCGCTGCTGAAGGGACTGTTATTGTCTGTGGATCATAAAAGATTGTAACTGGTGCTCTAGTGGGAGCAGCACCTTCTGAATGGTAGGCGGAGTTATTTTCTGGATCGTAGAATATGGTAACTGTGGAGACATTTTCATGATTGTTTGCCGGAGTTGTAGGAGGCACCGTTGGAAGGACTGTTGTTGTTGTTGATGGGGAGTCGAAGTGGACTGAAGCTGAAGTTGTAGCAGGAGAAACTGTTGAAAACTGATCATTGGGTAGAACAGATGAAGTACTTGCTGATGTTGCTGATGAATTGTTGGGAACAATAGTTGTTGCATTTGTAGGAGGGTCTGAAACCGTTGTTGATGAAGCTGCCGGATGTGCCGGAAATGATGTAGTGATTTGTAAGAGGCCACTCTTGATAAGGCTGTCAATGCCATTCCTCAAGTCTTCACACCCATTCCACGAAATATTGCAATAAGGGCACCCCAGCTCACACCCTGGAAATATTTGATTTTCACGGAGTTGAGCTTTGATTTCCACCAATGGTGTCCTGATCTGATCCACACTAGTTATGAAATAAGACGGTGTGTCTTCTTCAATTGCGTTAATACGGGGACCACCATGGTGTGGCATTGGGTTTTTGTTGACGTTGGGCGGAGGTGCAAAATTCAAAGCCTTGGAGTCTACCAAGTCTTGTACCTTCATATGCAGAGCCCTGCATTTTTCTGTACTGTGGCCAGGTGCGTTGGAATGAAAAGCACACCTAGCATTGGAATCATAGTTTCTTGGTAGACCGTTGGGATCAGGAGGTGCCAACGTTCTTAGCTCAACTAGGTTGAGTTTCAGAAGTTGTGGCAGCAAGGCAGCATATGGCATGGGGATCGGGTCGATCACCCTGTTAGCTTGAAAGGGCCTCTGTTGGAATGGCCTCTGTTGATTGTTGTTGTTGGAGTTGTTGTTGTAGTTGTTTCTCGGAGGATATTGATTTTGCTGGTACTGGGGTTGTTGTTGGAAGTTTTGTTGAGGAGGTTGGTAGACTGGCTGAGGATGAGCTGGAGCAGGGATTGTGACTGCTGCTATTGTCCTTGGAATATATTGGGGCCTACCCCTGTTGGAGTGAATGACATTGGTCTCGCCAGTTCTTCTCGGGCCCGCAAAAGGCTTTCTTGTACTACTGGACGAACTAGCACCATTATCAGATATCTTACCCATCTTTAATAGGCTTTCAATTCTCTCCCCGGCTATAACAACATCTGCGAAGCTGGTGGAGGAGAAAGCAGCTAGCCTATCAATATAGGTTCCCTGAAGGGTATTCATGAACATATCAGCCATCTCTCTTTCAGACATAGGTGGCTGGACAGCAGCAGCAAGCTGTCTCCATCTTTGAGCATATTCTCTGAAGCTCTCTCTTGATGATTGTGACATCCCCATTAGGAGGGTCCTATTGGGTGCCATATCCAGATTATACTGATACTGTCTGATGAAGGCCTCTGCCAGGTCCTTCCAGCATCTTACAGTTGCTCTTGTCAGATGGGAATACCATTCCCTAGAAGCTCCAGTCAAGCTATCTTCGAAGTAAAACATCCACAATTTCTCGTCCATGGTGTAAGCTTTTAATCTTCCGAGAAAAGATTGCAGATGGGTTCGAGGACAAGAAGTCCCATTATACTTTTCAAAACATGGAGGCTTGAACTTGTGGGGAATCCTAACCCCGTCTACTAAGCCCATATCCATCACGTCAAAACCCAAAGAATTTTGAGATTCTAAGGATCTTAACTTCTCAGCTATTTCTTCCAATCTCCTGTCATATGTTTCCTCTCCGGCACCCATTACTGTATACTGGTCCTCCTGAGGATCTTCTTGAAGTACTCTGGCTGCGGTGGCTGTTCCTTGAACGTTTGCAGGAATGTTAACCTCAGGATGTAGATGTGGACCAAACACAGGGGGGTTAACATGTGGCTGCACCCTTTCATTGTTACTGGTGCCTGCAGTCCCTACATGAGGCTCCTCTTGAGTTCTCCCCTCTACCAGAACTCTAAGCCTCTCCTGGCTTTGAGCTAAATTATTCATCACTTCCATGAACTGAGTTATTTGGGTTCTCATCTCCACCCTTTCATTAGCCATCTGGGCTCTGGCCTCATTGAGGTCTTGCTGCAACTGGTCCATCTGGATGCCCGGAAGGTTGTTTCTTGTAGGGTACCTGTGTGGCCTGTTGAGAGGGAATAGCCTGCGGCGAGCAATAATTCCTGAATGTCACAACAGAGGTTAGAAACAATAAAACAAAAACCTACAAAACAAACAAAGGGGTTAGCATGCAATGCAGTTATGCTTATTTGCTATCAAGGTATCCGGTTTGGTCTTCAGTTTTGACCCGTCCAGACCCTTGAAGATGATGCTGCTTGAGGTTGTTTCTGAAATGAGCTCAGATGGAAACCAACAAATATATTACATAAGATGAAACAAATACAACTTGTTCATTCTTACAACACCAGCCCTCTAGGGGTCAAAATACATAATCAAAAAGCAAAAGTACATGAAAAGAAATAGCAACAAGCAAATGATCAAACTCCGAGGCCAAACTCATCCTCACGAACTTCCTTAAGAAGTGCTTCGGTCACAGGATCAGCCGGATGCTCCGTAAGACTTCTGATGAGAAGGTTTCTTGTTGCAACAGCTGCAGTCAACTTCTTATTCTGACTTTGATCTTTGGATTTCTTCACTCCAGCTTTGATTCTTAGCTCTGAATTTTCCTCCTGGGCTGCTGCCAGGGCTTTTTCCATCTGCTCCATCTTATCTTGAACTCTCTTGCTTTCTAGAGTACGGGCCTCAGTGATCCGGACCCACCTGGCCTGACTTTCCTTCAAGTACAAGTCTGTTCTTGCTCTTTGGAACTGGGCTTCTTTACAAGCATTCTTCAGAATCTGCTCACCAGCTTTAGACTTGTTGATATAGTCTCCAGACTTCTCAATCTTAGTCAAGTGTTCCACTCTCAGCTTCTCCAATCTTTCAATCTCCCTTACACCTTCACTCCTCTCCCTGAGGGTCTTCTGCAGGGCTTGGGATAGCTTCTCATTTCTTTCTTTCAAGCTTTCAAACTCTTCCAAACTGACAGTAGCAGGGGGTGGTGCTGATGATGACTCAGGCATGTCTTTGATGGTGAAGGGCAATCCTGAGATTTGGGCCCTAGCATAGGACCACTCATGATATTGGGCTGACGCCACATTATTGCACTTCCCCAGAATGGTGATTCCCTTGGTTTGAACATGATCCCAGGCCCAGGCAGCCTGCCTAACAACAGTCAAACTGATCTTGTTCTCACAGTAGAGGGTCTCTGCCAAGTCCTTTTCCCTAGGAGCATGAACCAGTGCATAACCCAATTGCCTCTTGAACAGCAGGGGGTTGTAATTGATACTTCCCTTGACTCCTACCAAAGGCACATTAGGAAAATGCCCACAGCTAGTGATTATGTCTCTGCCCTTGGTACTTTGATTGCACCACCTGATATCTGCTGTAGTTAGGACAGAAAGTCTCCTTGCCCAGTTGCTTTGCTGGTGAGGGTTTAGGAATGCATCTGTCTTAGGTAGATGCTTGAGAAGCCAGGCATGGAATAGTGGAGCACAAATCCTCACTAACTTCCCTCTCTGTTTCTCATTCCTCTGATGTACTGAGTAATAGAGATCACCCAACAAGGTAGGCACTGGGTTCTTCAAGATGAACAAATGGATTGCACTCTTGCTGATGAATCTGGGCTCATCTGCAAATAACACAATTCCATACACACTTAAAGCCAACAGAGCACAAACAGCTTTCCACTCCCCCAGGGAGGCCTTTAGACTAGCTTGAGAGATTAGGAAGTCCAGCTGTAATCCAGGGACACTAGATTTAGAGGTCATGTGTTGTTCAATCAAGGCAGGTTCCAGGTGCAAAGCTTTGGCTATCTCCCCACTGCTGGGAAAATCCATTTCAGGATTGAATGGGATCTCCCTCTTGATAGGCAAACCAGTCAAAGATGAGTATTCTTCCAAAAGAGGACCCAACTGGAAGTCTTGAAATGTAAAGCATCTCAATGGGGGGTCATAGAACTGAATGCAGGTATGAATCAGGCTCCTCTGAGACGGGTCCATGTCCATAACTAGGTCAAGTATGTCCCCATAATGTTCCCTGAACAAAGGGATGTAATCTGGTGTAATCAGGGTTTGGATCCTCCTGAGGTCTGACAAATCTGGTTGGAAGAAATGATAGGTGATGTTGTTCTTCTTTGGAGCCATGATGTTGAAGACTGAGCAGAATGCTGAAGCAGGGAGAGCCACTGATTGGCTGGTGCTGAAGCAGACAGATAAAACTGAAACAGATGCTGATGAAGATGGGTCAAAGCTGCAGATGGGGTCAAAACCAAAACCTGATGAACAATGGATACCCTGAAAAACAAATAAGCACATGTTAATATGATGCAATGAGTATGCATGCAAATGATATGCAAAGGGTTTGTGACTGAGCTGGATCTGGATAAACTGCCTTGGTATAGATCCATGTGTGTTCAAGAATTCCAGATGGAGGTCTATAAATCCGGTAACCAGGGTGGGGGACTCAAATAAAGAGCCACATGTCCAGGGTTTTAGAATCACAAGAACTATCCAACATGAAGCATTCTTAACAAAGTCAAAGTAACAGGGTATTCTGAGGTCAAGGTACCTGCAAACCTGTAAACAGCCCAACCCCCTCACAGGTAGTGATCTAGAACAAGGATCCTCAGACTTGGATCTGTTATGAGAAGTGTAAGCACTTCTAACCCGGAGGTACAGTGTTTACAATTATCATAACAATTCCTCCTCTAATTCACCTCAATTTCTGAAGGTCAATACTAAAAGGTCATCCAGACTTAGCAGGCTTCCCAGATCCCCCTAGCATTGCAGGAAATCTGCAACACAGAGTTCTCAAGAAGAAACCCATATCTGAACCGTGTTTCATATTCCCGCACCAGACTGAAAATTGACTGGGAAAGAATATGATTCACTCTAGCCTAGGTGTCACTCAGGTCCCAGGTATAGGACCTTAACTCTCAATGGAACACCCACCCACCAAAGAAGAACCAGATCCAGCCAGCACAGTATGACAGTATGAAAATATAAAGCTATAAAGAAAGCAATAAATCAACTGTACATAAAGCAATAAACAAAAATAAATACAGGCACAAACAAGCACATAACACCCTAGTAAACACAAATCAATCAAGCGCTAGGAGGAACCCACAAAAAGAACCAGAAGCCCTGGTTGCAGTATAAGGCATCCCCAGCAGAGTCGCCAAGCTGTCGCTCCCGACAAATGACACAGGGTCAGATGAAGGTACAGACGCGAACGGTCGGCGAGGGGAACAGTGAGAACACACAGCCGTGAACTCACTGGAGATGAATAGAGTCGCCAGCTAGGCATTTTTATCCTGGAGGAAAGGCAATGCTGCATAGACCTAGAAAGAGATGGACAAGACGGTTTGCGAACCAGAGAGACTGAGAAAGGGGGTTGGTTACAACCTGGGAAGGTATTAGCACCCAGACTGTCCGTCGTACTCGACGGGATCCACGCTTGAAAGATTTGTACTATAAAGGGGTAGTGTCAGTGCAATCTGTGTATAAATGAGATGGAAAGAGATGTACAGGTGTCAGTGTAAAGTGTATAAGTGATGTGAAGTGTATAAGAGAAGTGTCAGTGCAAGGAAAAGAGTGAGATGCTCAAGATCATGAGGCTTAAAGAATAAAGCTAGAAAGAGGGGGAATGAACAGAGACTTTTGTTCGATAACTGTTAAGTTATGCCTACGTATCCTCTCGTGCAATGAGGAAGTCAGAACACCGTAGTTCGACCCAAAGAGACTGAAAGATGAATTGACTTGTGAACTGCTTGCAGTCTATGCTCAAGTGCATGATCTGTCTGGCACAGATGCAAACTGTCTTGCATTAGACGGAAGAAGCAAGTTCTCGTTTGTGAATGAATGAGATGAGAGGAGAATCCCGGAGGAGACGATTATTGTTTGTTTTTGTGTTTTCAGTCTTTTATTTCTTTTTGGAGTTTGTCATAAGATAATGAGCTTAAACCTAAATCAATGGATTTGGTAAACTCATCACATCATCCCTCTGATTAGGGGTAATGAGAATTACCTTAAGTGTGAAGTCAGATTCTCACACTTAATCACCTTTGATATAGGGTTAAGATCATTAACCTACTTGTGGTTATTTAGATGTTTTTGTGATTTTTGTTTAGTGTTAAGTAATGAGGTTAAGCCATAATCAGGGATTTAACAGACTCATTACACCATCCTAAAAGAAGGATAATAGATGAGAATGTTTAAGCTGGGGAAAACTCCTCAACTTAATCCATGATTAGGGATTAAACCCATGACAAAACAAGTCTTTATTAGATGGATTGTAATTAGATGGATTTGATGATGAAGTGTTTTTTATGATTTGTAAGACAACTTGAGGGGGACTTGTCCATTAACTTTAGGGTTAGTTCTTCTTAACCAATTAAGGAAGAATTAGAACCCTAATGCAAGGCCCAAGTTACAAGTGTAATGTCTTGATGATTATTAGATGGATTAATTAAGAGAGTTCAACACCTTAAGGGTTCAAGATTTAGGATTAAAGTTATACACTCCATCCTAAAAGAAGAATGCAGGCATGATCTTAATCACAAAGTCTTAAAGCCTTGAGGGTTTAGTCCCCGATTATGAGGTGAGAAGAGATGACTCAAGGAGAGACACAAAGGTAAAAACTATGGGGGAGACTAATCAAAACCCTAATTCATTATCATGCTTGGTTGGTCCTAATGTTTGTGAGGTTTTCAAGAACAATCTTCAGATGAACCACCAGGAAGCAGATGAACAAGATCAAGAGAAGCAAAGTGACTTGCTTCATTCAAGAGGTCAAGTCACTTGAAGAAAGAAAGTGGGAGGAAGAAGAATGAGCAAGCTCAAACTCAAACACACATAAGAATGCAGCAAGGTATGCAAGAGAGATGAAAAGAAAAGTTATGAGAAGTGAAGGCAAATCCACTTCTCAAGTTTTACTTACCACCTGAAATGTTAGAAACAAATGCAATGCAATGCTAAGGAGCATGAACAAGCATGAAATGTCATGAGGCATACAAGACAAATGGCATGGCAAATGTGTAATGTAATGATCAATGATGCTTCATACATGTCTTAAGATGTTAAATGAATCATGAGAATGCACAAAATGCAATGGCAAGTCAAGTCATGCAAGGAAATGCAAGAAGGATGCAAGGGAAAGCCCAAATTAGGGTTCATGGATCAAACATCAAACACAAACCAAAAACAGAAGCAAACCTTAACCTAAAAAATGGAAAATGGTACCTAAAGAAACCCTAGATCTATAATGGATCACTGCCCAAAGGGGAACTCTCAACTCTCAACCAAACTCAAGTTGTGATTTTTACAAGTTATTAGGGTTTTTTAGGGTTTGCAACAAAAGAAATGCCAATCAATTTGAAAATGCAAGATCAATTCATGGCCTTTTTATCCTTGAAAATACATGTCAAATGGAAAACAATGCAAAAAGAATCAATGTCTTAACCTTCACCAAGAGGCAGAAATGAATTTTCAAACATATGATCAAAATAATGCATCAAAAATGATTTAATTCAATGAAAAATTCTTAACATGCATCAAGATCAAAAAAGAAATTTGGTTTGAAGGTTGGACAATGTTTCTAAATGTCTTAGAACACTTCATGAATTTTTTTGTAATTTTTAAATACCTAAAAGTATTTTTAATTAATTAATTCTCATTAATCAATTAAAAATAATCTTTTAAATATTTAAAAATACTTTTTCAGTGATAAAAAATAAAATAAAAATATTTTTGTGTCATAAAAATTAATAAAACCTTAAAGAAAAAGTTTCATAATTTTTATGATTTTTAAACTATTTTAAATAAATTGTACAAGATAAAAGAAATAAAATGAATTAAAAATCAAATTTAATGGAAAGTAATTAGATTGGATGGCCAGGATGCGCTCTGGGTTTGAAAAGATTGACTGGCGCGCAATCTGATGGCCAGGATTCAAACTGAGTAAATCACAATTAATTAAAATTAACCACGTGGATTAGGGCAAATGAAATGATCTGGAGCGTTGGAAAGGGAGGGAAGTCAACTGGTCCACGCGTATCAACGGCCTATATTCAAACCTACACTAATTATGGGATTAAACCCTAATTAATCTCAGGTGGCCGGAGAAGACCTCCGGTCGTCTTCTCCGGCCAGAGGGTCACCTGAAAATCACCCAACTTCTCCAAAACGTAAAATAAATGGAAACTAAGCTATGGGAAATGATCCCCAACCCCTCACGAATTAAAACCCTCTCTCAAAACAAATTTATCTAACCTAAACAAGCTGAATCGAAGAAAACAAAATCTAGGGTTCGTGAGCTTCAAACAGCAATTAAACCCTCAAAACACAACCATTTTCAAAACCAATGGTACCAGAATGATCAGCAAGACATATAGAGCAAGTTTGTAACAAACAAATTGATTTCTGGAAAAATTAATTTGGAGCTACCTGAGATTTGCAACCTTTGATTTTGGAACTTTCAGGCCTCTTCTCCTTGCTCACTCTGCCTCTCTTGGTCCCCCAAAGTTGCTTGAATGCTCAAATGGAGTTTATATTTGTTGGATGATGAGTTTCGAAGAGAACTGTTTCATGCTCAGTCAACAATGGCAGATGAGTTTCTGGCCCTTTCAAGTCATGGTGATGGGTTGTTTATGACCTATGAGGTGTATTGAGAAGGTTTATGGTGTTGGTTGAAGTGTCTGTGGCTTGAGGAAAGAGATTCGAATGAATCTGCAGAATGAGGGTTGGTGATGGCAGTGAGGGTTTCTGGTGATTTCAGGCTTTGTTTCTTGATGCTTTGTGTTCTATAGATCAAGGTGAGATGAATGGAAGCAAAGATTTGGGTGTTTGCAGGCTGTGTGATGGGATTCCAATGAAGTTGCCAGTTGGAAGGTTTTTGTGAAAGTTGTGTATGTTATGCTTTCAGCCTTGGTTCTCATGTGATATGGTTTGCAAATTTAATGAATAAACAATTCTGATTGGTCTCTTGATGTGACATGGCCTGCTAGGATAGGTGAGTTACTTTTTGCACAAAGTCCACTTTTGTGTAAGATAGGGCATGGTGTGATGCTAGGCAAGGACAAGTTGGGTTCTGGTGCAGCATGGTGAGTGTGAGAGGTTGGCTTGACCCAAGGCTCAATGCAGCAAGTTGGCATAAGGTTATGAGTGGTTTTGCAATTAGGTTGGCTTATGGTTCACATGTGACTTTTTGCATAAACAAGCATGAAATCATGGGCATTCCTAGTTCATTTCTGATTTTTATGACTTAGAGGAAGTTGGCATGCTGGTTTGACATGAATTAGAGGCTGCATTTTGACTTGATTCAAGACTTAGCAAAATTTCCACTTAGTGCATGACATGAAAAACAATGATTTTTGGCAACTTTGCATGGTCATAACTTTTGATCCAAGAAGAGTTAGATCATGTTCTTGTACTTTTTGAAAAGGGAAAGATGAGATCTACAACTTTCATGACCAAAGTTTTTCCATTTGAAGCCTTTTTTGATCATGAATCAAGGCTTGAAAATTGACCTAAAATGAACCATTCTTGAAAAGTCAACTATGCCCAAAAAGTCAACATTTACCAAACTTCCAAATTCTTGATTTTTATGAACTTCAACCTTCTTCCATGATCAAATAAAGATCATACACACTCAAAATGATGAAGATCACCCATTGGTTGGGTCATTGGGGGCCTCAGATGCCCTGATTTTACACTGACTTGTCTGAAAAGTCAACTCTTGATCAGATGACTTCCCCATGGAATTTCTTCATGAAAATTGATATGCATACTCCCTATACCATATAAAGATCAATGGAAACAAGAATGACCAAAAAATTTGGGGTTATGGCCTCTGAAACCAAAACCCTAATTTTCAGTCAACTGTGCAGTTCATCCTGGCTCTGCATCCACTCAAACCCTAGTTCTTGTGATCCCTCTGCAATTTTGACTTTGTGAGGATGTAACATGATATAAGAACACACATGGACCCCTTTGAGTTGATTAGTAGCCTTTGGAATGGCTCAAAATGCCCTGAGGTTGCTCAGATCACAAACCCTAGATGCAGATGCCTTAGAAACTATCCAGTGAAACCAAATGAGACATGAGATGATGTGATTGTGTTTATGCATATGAGATGATCACAAGTCATGTGTGAATGGGTGAGGGCAAATTTGGGGTGTTTACACTAATCTGTGAATAAGAGCCACCTGGCCATTCATCTGGATCCTCATTCCTGTCATCTCAGCTTGTAGTTGTTTCAGCTGATCATCCTTGTTGTCCTCAGGATTCTTCTTCTTCATGTCCTCAGAGAGGAGTGCGCTCAACTCTTCTTGCCCCTTGGACAAATTCAGAATCACTTCTTGAAATTGGGCATTCTGAGCTTGAAGATCTTTGACAAATTGTTCGAGAGCCATTGCTGAAATAAACAGCGAGAAGATAAGAAACCTGTGCACAAGAAACCTGTGATGCAATGATATGGTATGCATATGCAATGTTTTCAAGGACCGCAGGATTTAAATTTGCTTAAACAAACACGAAAGTAAACTTTTATTAGTAATAAATTTGTTTGCCCCTTGGGCTTACAATAAGAATGAAATGAAATAAATACAAAAGATGGGGTTTTAAGTCTCCCATGGACGTTTCCTCTTTGTGTTGAGGTATGAGTTGAGGTTCCGTTCCTCGTGAAGTTGCTTTGTTAGTTCCAGGATTCTTTCTTGGCTTGCTTTGTAATGAGCCTCGAAAGTATCCCTTTGCTCCTTCAGTTGGATCCATGATCTCTGCAAGTCTTCCATATCAGTAGGCATGTCTGGGTGAAGGATGGTATAAGCTGTGTCTCCTTCAGCAACAGGTTCCATGGTAACTGGTAGGACGGCAGGATATGGCATCATGAGAGTCTGAGCACGAGATCGCACCCATCTGAGATAAGCTTCCATAGGAATAGTGTACTTAGGCTCCAGTGTCTTGCTGTCAACCCTGTTTACTTTTCCCCAGGCTCGTATGAATCTCTGACGGTAACCTTGAAGATCATTGTCGTAATCAAACACGATGCCCTGAATCAACATGTCATGAGGACCATCACTCCGAGCGTAACCAAACTGTCGTAAAGCTAGAGAGGGGTTGTAGGTGATGCCTCCTCTTATGCCTAGAAGTTGCACATTAGGAAACTCCCCACAACGGTCAATGATGGTGACATTCTCCATAGATCTGGAGCACCAATGGATATCTGAGTGAGAAAGTGACATGATCCTCTTGGACCATCTGAACCCTTGCTCATTCTTCATTACTGAGCGAGGAAGGTGAGAAATAAACCACCTGGATAGTAAAGGTATGCAGCACATCAAAGTTCCCCTTGCCCCTGTATTGTGAAGTGAAGCCTAATTCAGCTGCTGTCAGACAAGCATCTTGGGCTTGGGACAACATCCAGACAAAAGGGATGGCTATTCTAGGGAGGTGTAATAATTTTGCTTCAGCTCAGTACTATGATTGGTCCCGTACTAGAGCTCAGATTACTGGAATGCCTTTCACCATTGAGGATAAACCTGGACCATCTACAGCACAGCCAGCAGCAACTGTCAGCCTGGAAGAATTTGAGAAGCTGAAGGAAAGGAATGAGAATCTGTCTCAAGCTTTGAAAAAGACCCTTTGGGAAAGGAGTGATGGTTTTCTGGACATTGAGAGGTTGGAAAAGCTTAGGGTGGAGCATCTTTCCAAAATTGAGAAAACAGAGGACTACATCAGGAAAGCAAGGGCTGGGGAACAAATATTGAAGAATGCATGTAAAGAAGCCAAAATTCAGAAGGCTAGGACTGAGCTCTATCTGCAAGAGAGTCAGGCTAGGTGGGTCAGGATCACTGAAGCCCGTACACAAGAAGATCAGAAAACTCAAGCCAAGATTGAACAACTAGAGGCCAATGAAAAGAAGCAGTAGGAAGCTTTGTTGGCAGCCCAGAAGGAGATTTCAGAGTTGAAGCTTAGGGCAGGGTTGAAGAGGTCAAAAGACTAGGACAGGCACAAGAAGCTGACCACTACCATTGCTACCAGGAACCTCCTCATTAGGACCATTACAGAGCACCCAGCTGGTCCAGTGACTGAGGCACTCCTAAAGGAGGTCAGAGAGGATAATTTTGGACTGGATGTCTGACTTTTTGTTTGTTGTTGTTTTCATTTGATGTACTTTTTCTTTTTGATGTATCTTGACCCTCCACGGGCATGTATTGTACAACAAACTATGTATTGTTCATCATTTGTAATATATTTTAGTTTGTTGTCATTTGGGTTTCTCTCAACAACATCAAGCATCTTCCTCGAGGTCTGGAAAGGTCAAAACCAAGAACCAAGCCGGATACCTTGGAAAACAAATAAGCATACTGCATTGCATACTAACCTTGTTTTGTTTTGTAGGTTTTGTTATTATTTGTTTCTAACTCTGTTATGATCTCAGGAAACATTGCTCGTCACCGAGTGTTCCCTGTCAGCCGCACGCACCGGTACCCTACTCGCAACAACCTTCCTGGTATTCAAATGGATCAAGTACAGCAAGATTTGACTGAGGTCAGGAATCAGATGGCTAATGAGAGAGTAGAAATGAGAAATCAGATGTCTCAATTTATGGCTGTGATGACTGGCTTGGCCCAGAGTCAAGAAAGATTAAGAGAACTGGTGGAAAGGCAAACTCCTGAGGAACCTCATCTTGGGACAGGAGGAACTAGCAACAATGAAAGGGGTCAGCCTCGTACTGATCCACCAGTATTTGGACCTCATCTGGATCCAGAAGCTCACATCCCAAGGAATGTGCAGGGTAATACTGTTGGGGGGAGAATCTTGCAGGAAGATCCCCAAGAAGAGAAGTTTACTGTTATGGGAGCAGGAGATGAAGTCTATGACAGGAGGTTAGATGAAATTGCTGAGAAGTTGAGATCTTTGGAGTCTCAGAATTCCTTGGGCTTCGATGTAATGGACATGGGGCTGGTGGATGGGGTGAGAATTCCCCACAAATTCAAACCCCCGTGCTTTGAGAAATACAATGGAACCTCTTGTCCACGAACTCACTTGCAGTCTTTCCTGGGAAGACTTAAAGCTTATACTATGGATGAGAAGCTGTGGATGTTCTATTTTGAGGACAGTCTGACCGGGGCTTCAAGAGAGTGGTATTCGCATTTGACCAAGGCTACCATTAGATGCTGGAAGGACTTAGCTGAAGCCTTCATCAGGAAATATCAATACAATCTGGACATGGCTCCTAACATGACCCTTCTGATGGGAATGTCCCAGTCTTCCAGAGAAAGCTTCAGGGAATATGCCCAAAGGTGGAGACAGCTTGCTGCTGCTGTCCAACTACCCATGTCGGAAAGAGAAATGGCCGACATGTTCATGAATACGTTGCAAGGAACATATATTGATAGACTGGCTGCCTTTTCCTCTACCAGATTCGCTGATGTCGTCATAGCTGGTGAAAGGATTGAAAGTCTATTAAAAATGGGCAAAATTTCTGATAGTGGTGCAAGTTCATCCAGTAATCCCAGGAAGCCTTTTGTGGGACCCCGAAGAGCCGGTGAGACCAATTCCATCCATACAAGCGGGGGCAGACCTCAGTATGTACACCGGTCAGTAGCGGCAGTTACCATTCCAGCTTCGATTCCTCAACAATCAGCATATCCTCAACAACAACAACCACAATATCAACAACAAGTGCAGTACCCGCAACAGAGAACCTACAACAACAACAATAGCAACCAACAACAACGTCCTTTCCAACAAAGACCATCACAGGCAAACAGGGTGATTGACCCCATCCCTATGCCTTATGCTGCCTTATTGCCACAACTCCTGAAGCTTAACTTGGTTGAGTTAAGGACGTTGGCACCACCAAATCCCCTCAATCTCCCAAAGAATTATGATGTCAACGCCAGGTGTGCTTTCCACTCCAATGCACCTGGTCACAGTACTGAAAAATGCAGGGCCTTGCAAATGAAAGTCCAAGATCTGGTGGATTCTAAAGCCCTCAACTTTGTACCTCCTCCAAATGTCAACAGAAATCCTATGCCTAATCATGGCGGTCTGAGGATTAATGCCATTGGGGAAGACAAACCATCTACCTTGATCACCAGTGTTGCACAAATTCGAACACCTTTGGTCGAAATTAAAGCTCAGCTTTTTGAATGCCAAGTGTTCCCCGGGTGTGAGCTCGGCTGTGGGTATTGCAACATTGCAATCAATGGGTGTGAAAGGCTGAGAAGCGGCATAGATGGTCTTATTAAGGATGGTATCCTTCAGATTTCAACAACGGCGCCTACAAATCCAGCAATTCCTCTAACAACAATTCCCGATTCTTCTACAACAGCAACAACAATCATTCCTACCAATTCATCGATATCATCAGCAATTACTCCATCCATCACTTCAACAAGTCAAAATTCAACAACTATTTCTTCTACAACATCAGCATCCATTTTATTAGCAGGATCTTCTACAACGCCATCAAAGATTAATGAAGATGTCTCGACAGTTACAATCTACTATGACCCATCAAATGTTCCTCCCAGCAGCAATTTCCAACAATAAACCGTGGCACCTCCTGCTAGATCACCAGTCACAATTTACTATGATCCGCACACCGTTACAGTACCTTCATCCGCAGCAATCAGTCCGGTCACCATTACGGTGCCTGGACCCGTTCCTTATGAAAGCAGTAATGCCATACCTTAGCATTATGGCTCTGATCTATACTGCAACGGGGAGAAAATCACTCTGGATTCATCAACCTCTTCTCCACAAGTTGATAATGTTGGGGGAGGCGGAGGCTTCACCAGAAGCGGATGGCTTTTTGCCTCACAAACACAAAGACCTAATGTTGAAGCAGAGGCTGCTGCCAAAGCAAATGGAAAGAGTGTGATATCTGAAGAGCCAACTACCAAAGAAACTCAGAAGACATCTTTTGAACAAGATGTAGATGAGTTCATGAGAATCATAAAAAGAAGTGATTACAAGGTGGTGGACCAGCTTCACCAAACTCCCTCCAAAATCTCCATATTATCACTGTTGATGTGTTCTGAAGCTCACAGGAACGCACTGTTGAAAGTCCTGCACGCAGTATACATGCCGGAGGAGATTACTGTTAATCAGCTAGAAACTGTGGTTGCGAATGTCAACACCAGTCATGGATTCGGCTTTACCAATGCTGACTTAACAACAGAGGGACATAACCATAACAAGGCTTTGCATATCACCTTGGAATGCAAGGGTGCTGTTCTATCTCATGTACTGGTGGACACTGGGTCATCACTCAATGTTCTACCAAAGAAAGCCTTAGTGAAGCTGGAGAATGATGGCTTGGCATTGCGTCCAAGTAATTTGGTGGTGAGAGCATTTGATGGCTCTAAGAGATCAGTGCTTGGGGAGATTGACCTGCCTGTATTAATTGGCCCGCAGACTTTCAAAACTACCTTCTTTGTGATGGACATACAGCCGGCCTACAGCTATTTGTTGGGTAGACCCTGGATCCACGTCGCTGGCGCTATTACGTCTACCCTTCACCAGAAGTTAAAATTCGAGTGGGAAGGCCAAATCATCACCATCTGTGGGGAGGAGGACATTTTTGTTAGCCAACTGGCTACGTATAAGTACATAGAAATGGACGGGGAGATCCATGAAACCATGAGCCAAGGGTTTGAGGCCTTGAACATTAATGAAGCATCCGCTGTACTGGGAACTTCCATAACATCATACCAGCAAGCCCGGAAGGTTGTTGATGAAGGTACCGCCCAAGGCTGGGGCAAGCTGCTGCCCGTGGAAAAGAAAGAAGACCGATTTGGGTTGGGTTACAGACCAACTCAACAAGATCAATCAGAGGCTGCCAAGGAGCCCAAGTTTGTCAGCGGGGGAATGCTCACCCCGGATGCTGTGAACAATTTGGAAGATGAGTCGGAAGATGAGCGCAACCTGGAAAGCTGGATACGTCCAAGGACCCCGGGGAGCCATGTCTCAAACTGGTCTTCCCAGGAAATTATAAGGGTTACTCCTGCAGAGTAATTATTATTTCCTGTATTCTAAAGCATGCATCAAGTCTTGCATCTTGCCCAAGATGTCAAGACTCATTTTGTAATCGGGCCATCTTGTATTTTGTGCAAAGATCAATTAATGAATATCAGGACGTCTTTTGCAAATGAGTCTTTTCTTTTTCGCTCACTGTTTTTCATTTTTCATTTTTTGTACAAAAATAAAATGGCAATGCTTTTCAAAATAAACAACTTCATTTTCACTTTTTCTAAATAAGATAAAACTGATCACTAAAATGAACAAATCTAAACCCTAGCAGAAAGTGCCCTCCAGACTGCACCGACAACAACACTGCTATGACTTCGTATGACTTTGACAATCCAATCAATCAAGCTGATGAAGGGGTTGAAGAAGATTATGAGCTACCTGAAGAGCTAGCCAGATTGTTAAGACAAGAGGAGAAGGTCATCACTCCTCATTAGGAGGAAGTCGAAACGGTTAATCTTGGTACGAAAGAAGACGTGAAAGAAGTTAAGATCGGGGCCTGCTTACAAGATTCAGTGAAAGAGCAACTGATTGGCATGCTTCGGGAATATGTGGATGTTTTTGCTTGGTCTTATCAGGATATGCCAGGGTTGGACACCGACATTGTCATGCACAAGCTGCCTCTGAAAGAAGACTGCCCGCCAGTAAAACAGAATTTGCGCCGTACTCGCCCAGATATGGCAATGAAGATAAAAGAAGAGGTACAAAAGCAGTGGGATGCCGGTTTCCTTGCTGTGACTAGCTATCCGCCATGGGTTGCTAATATTGTACCTGTACCTAAGAAGGATGGCAAGGTGAGGATGTGTGTGGATTACCGGGATCTGAACAGAGCTAGCCCGAAGGATGACTTCCCTTTACCTCACATTGATGTATTGGTCGACAATACGGCTCAGTTCTCGGTATTCTCCTTCATGGATGGATTTTTAGGGTATAACCAGATTAAGATATCACCTGAAGACATGGAAAAGACAACTTTCATCACACCCTGGGGCACATTCTGTTATAAGGTGATGCCATTCGGACTAAAGAATGCGGGTGCCACTTATCAACGGGCTATGGTAACATTATTCCATGACATGATCCACAAAGAAATTGAATGTTATGTGGATGACATGATTGCCAAGTCCCTCACAGAAGAAGACCACCTGGTGAATCTGTTGAAGTTATTCAAGCGTCTGAGGAAGTACCAATTGAAGTTAAACCCCAACAAATGCACATTCGGGGTGTGATCCGGTAAGCTGCTAGGATTTATTATAAGTGGGAAAGGGATTGAAGTTGACCCTGATAAAGTCAAAGCCATTCAAGAAATGCCTGCGCCGAAGACTGAGAAAGAAGTTCGAGGGTTCTTAGGTAGATTGAACTACATTTCAAGGTTCATATCTCACCTTACGGCAACCTGTGAGCCTTTGTTCAAGCTGTTAAGAAAAGAGCAAACGGTCAGGTGGAACGAAGACTGCCAAAGGGCTTTTGACAAAATCAAGGAATATTTACAAGAGCCTCCGATCCTTATGCCTCCAGTTGAAGGAAGACCTCTAATCATGTACCTGACAGTATTAGAGGAGTCAATGGAGTGTGTGATGGGCCAGCATGACTAGTCTGGTCGAAAAGAGTATGCAATATACTACCTAAGCAAAAAGTTTACCGACTGTGAACAACGTTATTCACTGCTCGAGAAAACTTGTTGTGCTTTAGCGTGGGCTGCTCGGCGACTGAGACAGTATATGTTGACCCACACCACTTTATTGATCTCCAAAATGGACCCAATTAATTACATATTCGAGAAGCCAACACTTACCGGACGGGTTGCAAGATGGCAAATGATTCTCACAGAATATGACATTCAATACACATCTCAAAAGGCCATCAAAGGCAGTGTATTGTCTGATTACCTTACTGAGCAACCCATTGATGATTACCAGCCTATGAGATTTGACTTCCCCGATGAAGACATCATGTTCATAAAAGCAAAAGATCATGAAGAGCCTATTCACACTGAAGGGCCTGACCCGGAAGAAGAATGGACTATGATGTTTGATGGGGCTGTTAACATGAATGGTCGTGGTGTTGGTGCAGTACTCATTACACCTAAAGGAGTTCACATGCCTTTCTCGGCAAAACTCTCCTTTAACTGCACTAACAACGAAGCTGAATACGAAGCCTGTATTATGGGTCTTGAGGAAGCCATTGACCTCAGGATCAAGACTTTGACTGTGTTCGGAGATTCAGCTCTGGTAACTAATCAAACCAACGGCAAATGGTACACCCACCAAGATCATCTGATACCTTATCGGGATTATACAAGAAGGTTGTTGACTTTCTTCACGAGAGTCAAGCTGGAATATATCCCTCGAGATGAAAATCAGTTTGCAGATGCTCTGGCCACCATTTCATCCATGATCAAAGTTCAAGCTGCCAACTTTGTGCCTCGGATCTCAGTATCCAGACTTGATAGACCAGCATACATATTCTCAGCAGATGTGGTTAAAGATGATAAACCGTGGTTCCACGACATTAAGTGCTTCTTGGAGGACCAAACATACCCACCTGGGGCATCTTCCAATGATAAGAAGACTTTGAGAAGGCTAGCTGGTAGTTTTTTCCTAAATACTGATGGTTCCCTGTATAAGAGAAACTTTGACATGGTACTCCTCAGATGTGTTGATAAGGCAGATGCAGACTTGTTGATGCACGAGGTGCACGAAGGATCCTTTGGTACTCATGCTGGAGGACATGCAATGGCCAAAAAGTTATTGAGATCAGGCTATTACTGGATCACGATGGATGCAGACTGTTGTGCCTATGCCAGAAAATGCCATAAATGCCATATTTATGCGGATAAAGTGCATGTGCCTCCCAACCCTTTGAATGTCATGTCTTCACCCTGGCCCTTTGCCATGTGGGGCATTGATATGATTGGCAAGATTGAACCGACTGCTTCAAATGGTCACAGATTCATCCTGGTAGCCATCGACTATTTTACCAAATGGGTCGAAGCAGCTTCTTATGCAAATGTCACCAGGCAAGTGGTAGCCCGATTTCTAAAAAGAGACATCATCTGTCGGTATGGAGTGCCCGAGCGAATCATTACTGATAATGGTTCCAACTTGAACAATAAAATGATGGCAGAACTATGCCGGGACTTCAAGATCCAACACCAAAATTCATCTCCTTACAGGCCAAAGATGAATGGTGCTGTAGAGGCGGCTAACAAGAATATCAAGAAGATTGTGCAGAAGATGGTGGTCACCTACAAAGACTGGCATGAAATGCTACCATTTGCTTTACATGGGTACCGAACGTCAATCAGAACATCCACTGGGGCAACACCGTATCAGCTTGTGTATGGTATGAAGGCAGTCCTACCTGTTGAAGTTGAATTACCCTCCTTACGAGTACTGATGGATGTCAAGTTGAATGAGGCAGAATGGGCCCGGTCCCGATACGAACAACTGAATCTGATCGAAGAAAAGAGATTAGCTGCAATTTGTCATGGGCAGTTATATCAGAAAATAATGAAGAAAGCCTTCAATCAGAAAGTCAGGCTTCGGGAGTACCAAGTAGGAGATCTTGTGCTGAAAAGACTCCTCCCTCCTCATACAGACCACAGGGGCAAGTGGACTCCGAATTATGATGGTCCATTCATAGTAAAGAAAGTTTTCTCTGGTGGAGCACTGATGCTCAGTACTATGGATGGTGAAGACTTCCTGTCCCCTGTGAATTCAGATGTAGTTAAAAAATACTTCGCATAAAATGACCCGCTGGACACAAAAAACAGAATGTAAGTCCAGGCAAAAATAGGGCATCCCGGCGAGTCAAAAACAGAATAAAAGACTCGGGCAAAATAAGGGAAAACAAATAAAAAAATGTACACCCGCTGAGTTGAAAAGTTGCATTGGACGACTCAGGCAAGAATGGGTATCCCGGTGGATTGAAAACCCGAAAGGGCGATCCTCGCAAAATAAGGGAATAAGCGAACAACTACATTCTGAATTCGTCCGTATTACTTGCAACATGGTAAGGTCCAGGCATCGGTCAGAATCAGCCTTCTTCAAAAGCAGGATGAGAAGAACGTCAATGTCATACAAGTCATAGCAAAAGGGAAGCCCCCTAAAGCGTCATCAACATTGCCAACATCTTTTTGTTTCTCAATTTTGTAACAATCTCCTCATTTCAGGGGATCTGTTTCTTTGACTGTATCTTGCCAATTCAGGGCACATAAATTAATAAAATCAGATTTTCCGTCGCGTTTCGTCTCGTACTTTTTATTTCATTTGCAAAAATGTCCGGTATACTCGATATAGTAGTTGCATAAATACAAGTACGCCTTTTCTAATCACATGCTTACAGGAAATATATTACTCCCGGGAGTGTCTAAATTCCTATGATGGAATCCAGTAAGGGATACCTCGGGATACTTGTACGTTTCTTTGTCATAACAGGATTGCAGGTAGTCGAAGGGCAACATGGGGGCATGAAAGCTTCTCCCCAGCAAGCTACCAAATCACTATAGCACCAGGGATGCCCTCTCCCCAGTTGAGTTGCCAGACATCATCTTCCTCAGCAAGGTCCCCACGGAAATCTCTAGGAAGATCGTTCAGTGATCATTCCTCCTCATCCAAGTGTCAGGCAGGGAACCATTCCCCCCGCAGAGCGCCAGCCTCTATCCAGAAGAGCAATGCCTGAGATCTCACAACAAAGCGACGAAAGCTTCCACAGCCCCAGCTGGGCTTATTATCACCAAAGAAAGGTCAATCAGTGACCTGGTTCCCCAAGCAGAATCATTTCATCAGATCTACCAACGATCTCATCCCCAGCTGGGAATATATTTCAAGCAGATCAACCGGAGATCTCCACAACAACGGGATCCGAATCCCAGATCGGTATCTTTGCATAATCAGAGCATTTGCATCATATTTTCCCCCAAAGCGTAGCATTTCGTCTAAAACGGAGCATTACAGCAAAAATCAAACATATTGCATAGATCATAAGCCATGTTCTGAATCAAACACTCGTAAATACTGACATACCATCAACAATATACCAAATACTTCCCAAGCTCCCCAGCAGAAAGCCAAAACATCCTCGTTGCACTCACAAATACAAATACATGCTCCTGTCATCATTCCCCAGTAAAGTCGCCCGATTGTTCTTTACGGACAGATACATATATGTATACACTTCCTTGACACCCGTCCGTGTCGCCTTCCCCAGCACAGTTGCCTAAACACTTTGTAAACCAAATACTTGTTTATAATACATTTCTTCCGACACCCGTCCGTGTCGTGCTCTCCCCAGCAAGCTGGACACTTGCCTATGTCTCACTCATCACTTTTTACTCATACAGATACTCGTTCGTATCTTGTGTACATCACTTAAATCCCCTCAGAGTTGACACTCGTCCGTGTTCTTTGTTAACTAGGTGGTACTCGTCCGTATCATCATCTCTGAACACGCGTCAAGCGTTTGTTTCTACTGATACTCGTCCGTATCATAGTCTTAAGGATGCTCTTCCGCATCTTTAATCTATACACCATGTCAGATACTTTTGCCTTTGCTTTCTTGAAATTAGACACTCGTCTGTGTCTACCATTCCCAAGAAGAATTCCCGGCAAATCTTGATAAATTATCTCCTTTTTATCTGACATTCGTCCTATGTCACGATATTTTCGGCAGCCGTACCCTGCCAGGTGATCGTCCTTCACCTTTTTGATGATCGTCCTTCATCATCCCCAGCGGAGTCTCTATTCATTAGAACCCCTTCCTATCCGACATTCGTCCTATGTCATGATATTTTCGGCAACCGTACCCTGCCAGATGATCGTCCTTCACCTTTTTGATGATCGTCCTTCATCATCCCCAGCGGAGTCTCTATTCATTAGAACCCCTTCCTATCCGACATTCGTCCTATGTCGTGATATTTTCGGCAGCCGTACCCTGCAAGGTGATCGTCCTTCACCTTTTTGATGATCGTCCTTCATCATCCCCAGCGGAGTCTCTATTCATTAGAACCCCTTCCTATTCGACATTCGTCCTATGTCGTGATATTTTCGGCAGCCGTACCCTGCCAGGTGATCGTCCTTCACCTTTTTGATGATCGTCCTTCATCATCCCCAGCGGATTCTCTATTCATTAGAACCCCTTCCTATCCGACATTCGTCCTATGTCGTGATGTTTTCGGCAGCCGTACCCTGCCAGGTGATCGTCCTTCACCTTTTTGATGACTGTCCTTCATCATGCTTATCCGATGGCCGTCCCCATCGTCGACCTTTTCTATCCGGCATTCGTCCTATGTCGCGATACTTTCGGCAACCGTACCTTGCCAGGTGATCGTCCTTCACCTTGGATGACTATCCCTCATCCTTATCCCCAACATAGCGGTCGTCCCCTGCTAGGTGATCATCCTTCACCTTGGATGACCGTCCCTCATCATTTATTTCATGAACCTGATGGCCGTCCCCATCATTGTTTACCTTTACTTTGCAAACCCGATGGTCGTCCCCATCATTGACTTCACCTTCGATCCCCAGAGAACCTTGTTGCATTTGATGGTCGTCCCCATCATAATCTCTCTATTTCCCCCAGCATGTCGGCCGTCCCCGTCATTGTTTTTTTCCCAGCAGTCGTCCTCTGCTCGACGGTCGTCCTCCGTCGCCCGCACTTTATAATCATACTTTATTTTCCTTTTTACAATCTACATCCCTTTTCTTCTTCATTCAGCGAGTGCAAATTTTGGACTGTCTTTGGTATTCAACCACAAGTTATCTTGTTTGTCTGTTAAGCCAGACTGTTGCGGTGAGAATCGGATACCAAGCTATTAAGTGAGCTTGAATCGCAAAACTTTTATGTTCACCACCGACTTTAATTTAATCCAAAGGGAAAAGGGAAAAAGATCGTAAAAACCCTAAATGAGGAGAAACTAGGTTCGGGGGTTGATTATACCTAGGGAAGGTGTTAGCATCCTAAGCATCCGTAGTATCCTACGGGAACCTCTTGTGAATATTTGTGTTATTGTTATTTATTGTTTGCTAAAACTAAGGGAACCTAAGGTTTTTATTTCTAATGGTGCTCGCACAACATCGCATCGATGCCTACGTATCGGGTGTAGAATCAGAGCACTCATAGTTCTCCTAAGGATTAATGAACTCTTGGTTACGCTCAAGGTTCACGGGGGAAGGTAAGTGTTATGGCAAACACTCACGTGACTTTAGCAAAGTCACAAAAAGTTGTAAAATAAAAAGTCCTAATGGTTAAGGTTGAAAAGGAACTAGGGATGGCTAAACTTCCTATGACATTGAGTCAACTGCAGGAGTTCTTTCCCTTTTGGATTGAAAAGCATAAACGAAAGTAAATAAATGAGGGTGCAAGCTCCTAAGTCTAAGGCATAGGTTGCTACTTGCAAAAATGAACTGAATGAAGTAAATGGAAATGCAAGGTAAAAGGCTTAGTAAACCGGTTATGGCTCGATATATGGATCGAGAATGCGGGGGTGGAAGACAAGCGTGGTGCGTCAATTTGCTTAAGTTGGAAAGCCATGGAGTGTAAAGACTGTGCAGACGGCGATCGTAGAACGACCGACTTACGTGTGTGAGTGAGGTGTATGTAAACTCAACTTGGCGTTGGACCAAGGATTATTATCTTGAAAATTAAAGTTTCAAAAGTGTGCGCTTTCAATTTTATCTTAACAAATATATGGTCATGATGCGAAATGAAATAAATACAAACATAGCGTGCATACAACCAAGACATCGAAAGATTAAATAAAAAAAATCATACTAAAAGGAAATAGACCTAAATTTAAACCTCTCACACTAATGGGACATACCTAAAAGATCTTACATAAACTATCTAAATAAATTATATATAAAAAAAAACTAGACAAGCCTTTTTTAGAGTTTTTTAGAATATATAATATAAAATAGAAAAACAGTATAAATTTAAAAAAAAAAATTTAAAAAAAAAAGAATAAAATAAAATAAAAATAAAGAAATAAAATAAAATAAATAAATAAAATAAACGCTAAAAGAAAGATTGTAAATAAATAAAAAATAATAATCTAAATGGAATTGGTTCAAAAAAGTAACATTTAGAGTGCAAGTGTAGAAATTAAGAGTTGAATAGAAACCAATTTAAACCCAAAAGTCCAAATCACCTAAACCTAATTCTAATAATTAATATTAAGTACAATTTAATAATTAATATTAAGTAAATCAACTAAAAAAAACTAAAAGAAAAAAGAAAAAGAAGAAAACGTGGGGGAGAAAGAAATGCCTCATTTATAGCCATTAGCAAACAATTGAATTTCTCTTTCTTACATTTTTTTTAATTAAAAAAAAAAATTGTCTAATTAGAATAATGTCACATGGCCTTTTTTAAATAAATAATAAATAAATAAATAAACAAAGAAAAAAAAGAAAGTGGTTATTAACGTGGAAAAAAAAACAATAAACAATCTAAATTATTTATATAAATAGATACTAAATATGTTTTTTAGATTTTTTAGGTTATTACTAAAATATTTTTGTTAACTTGAGATTAAAACTAAACTAAATTCCTAAGTCTAAGGAGCTCTTCCTAACCTAAAGAATTTTAAAAAAAAAATAACTCGATACTTTAATTCAAAAAACTATAACTTAAACTAATTTTCTAAAAAAAAACAAACGGGCCTAAAAGATACTAGAAGAAAAAACCAAGAAAAACTAAAAGTCTTTAAAAAACAGATGGGTCATAGGACCCGGTTCAGTGGTTCAAAACCGACCCAGTTGATACTAAAAGGGGAGGGAATGGGTTTGACACACAAACCCTATATTGCCCTCAATCCCAAAACGTGACAAATGCAAAACCAGAACCAACAAATCAACGAAAAAAAATTCTCTCCTGCAAACTTTCTTAATCGCTTCCTCTCCCTCTATCTTGATCGCAAGTACCTCTTTGTTTCATATTTCCACTCTCACTCTCAATCGAACTCTCTTTCTCTCAAGTACATGCCGACGACGGCGACGCCACCCCTTTTCGGCGAACCGAATCCCTCAAACCCTAAAGCTCAAACATTTCAAAGTTAAAGCGATGAAAGCAACACAAAGCAAGCAAAACAAATGAGGGGGGAACTAATGATTACCGATCGAAGACAAATCCAGAAGAACCTTTGCACGGTGAAAGCTTCGACACGAATTTGGACGTCTTTGTGGATAACCTGCGACGAAGCTCCGATGTGATTCAGGTGAGTTATATTTTCTTTATGCTTTGAAACGCTTAGCTTCTTCTTCTCCTCTTATTGTTGTGGTTGTTGTGTTTCGCAGAACCGTGATATATGGTTTGTTTGGGTTACTGTTGTTCTGCAATATGGCTAAGCTTTTTTTGTGATGTGAATGTTGGTTGGTATTGGTGGCTACTGATATTCTGTGATGTTGTTGTGTTTTTTTGGTTTTTTTTTGTGTGGCTTGTATCCCCCCTTTGATGTGAACAATTTCTAGTTTTATAGGAAATGAATTAGGGTTTTAGAATTTGAATTTTTGTCCTTGAAAACTTGTTGGTGAAGGATGTTTTGAGAGGGGGGACAAACTCTGAAATTTTGTTGAGAGGTGGAACAGGGGTAGTCTGAAAATGCAGGTCTGAATTTTTGTGTGTGTTATTTGTCTGTTTGTACATTTGTGGTCCTGCTGAATTGTTGTACTGACTGTGAAATTCTGCCCTTTTGAAATGCTCCTTGTGACATTTTGTATATAATAAAAATGATGAATGAATAAAATATGATGTATTTTTTATGAAGTGATGAATGACTCTAATTGTGATACATTGGATTTATGCTTGATGTGAATTAAAATTTGAATCTTGATATGAACTTAAATGATGCTTTGGAATTTCGAAGAATTCTAACTTGAATAGAATGATGCTAGATTAAAAATGTTATGAATGAATATATTTGGATGAATGAACATGAGTCTTGAATATGCTTTGAAATGAACATGAATTATATATTTGGATTGAATGTGTGAATGTGAATTATGAATTATGATAACTTTTGTTTATGATTTGAATGGATTTGGTGAATTTGAAAAAGTTGGATGTATTAATATGATGATGTAATTGTATGAATGATAAATTGAAATGTGACTATGTTTGGATATGATTTTAATTGAATTTTGATGAATGTTTATGATGTTGGAATGAAATTGATGAATGCTAACTCTTATTATTATTTTTTTATCATGTACATGAGAACCTTCATGAGAATGGAAGAAGCATGAAGTTTGGAAATGTCGTCTAGCATGAGGAATGATGACTTTGCATGGAGTTTTGGCATAAGGGATGAATTTAAATTTAAAGTGATGCTTATGACCTCTTGTAATAACTTCAAAAGAAAATAGCTTTGAACCTTGTGATTTCCAAATATTTATTTGTAAACATTAGACATTGTAACTTTAGCATGAATTTGGAATGAACTTTGTAGTTTTTGAATTGAACTTGGAAAGAAAATTTGGTATGTGGAAAAAATGGGATTCTATTATGAAAATTGATTACACCTTGAATAGATAATTAAATAATAAAAGAAACAAAACCTTGAATGGTGATTGTGAATTGACATGGGATTGAATTTGAAACTTGAGATTTGAAATTGGATGAGAATTGACTTGGGGAAGAAAATAGAACTTGGGATAGAATTTAGAAGTCTGTGATGAATTTGAATTGAATTTGGCATGAATTTAGAATGGAATTTTGGAATTTGAATGGAAAATTAGAGGGAAATTTTGTGAACTTAAGAAAAATGAAACAAAAGTTTTGAAAATGATACTTCAACATGGATTGGAAATTGAGAGCTAGAAATGGATTTGAAATTTAAGAACTTGGAAATAGAACTTGAAAAAGAAAATTGAGAACCTATGAAATTGAATTTGGAAAGCGATCATGAGCTGAGGCTAGAGCTTAAAAAAAAATAGTAAAAATTGAAAAAATGGAGTTGGAACTAATTTGGAACTTGAAACTTGGAAATAGAAATAGAAATTGAATTTAAACTTGAAACCTGAGGATGGAATTGGAAACAAAATTGAAATTAAAAATTAGAATGGAATTAGAAATAAATTGGAATTAAACTTAAAATTTGAGTTGAATGAATAAGAAAAATGATTTTGGAATGAACTCTTTTTAAATGTGATGAATGGTATGTGAACGTAAATTAGGGGTAAAATTTGGGGTGTGACAGTTGCCCCTATTTAAATAACTTCACCAGATGGCGTGAGTGATGGTAATCCTCATGGAATCAGTGTGAAAGGTATTTAAATATAGAAATAACCGGAAATTTTGCCCCTAAATGCAATGTTATGTTGGACTACAAACTATCTAACTCTGTAACTCATATGCAATGAATGATGATTATAGTATGAATGATTAGAATGAGATATATCGACGACCACAAGCCAAGACTCACTGGGGATGACATACACTGGGGATAAGGAAACAAAAACGGAAAGTATTCAAAGTGATAAATCAACAGGTTCAAGTGTAATTGTTGACACTAAGAATAACAAAAGACGGGAACAAAAGGAAATCCAACGCGTTGGATCAACGAACACAGACAAAATTGTCGCTCCCGATAAATGGGAATAGCCCAAATAAAGGTACAGACGCGAACGGTCGGCGAAAGGAACAATGAGAACACACAACAGTGAACTCACTGGAAAAGAAAAGAGTCGCCAGCTAGGCATTTTTATCCCGGAGGAAAGGTAATGCTGCATAAACCTAGAAAAAGATGGATAAGACGGTTGCGAACCAGAGAAACTGAGAAAGGGGGTTGGTTACAACCTGGGAAGGTATTAGCACCCAGATTGTCCGTCGTACTCGACGGGATCCACGCTTAGAAGATTTGTGTTTAAAAGGGGTAATGTCTGTGCAATCTGTGTATAAAAGAGCTAGAAAAAGATGTACAAGTGTCAGTGTAAAAGAAAATGTGAAGTGTATAAGTGAAGTGTCAGTGTAAGAATGAGAATGAATTGCTCAAGATAATGAGGCTAAAGAATAATGCTGGAAAGAGGGGGAATATACAGAGACTTTTGTTCGATAACTGTTAAGTTATGCCTACGTATCCTCTCGTGCAATGAGGAAGTCAGAACACCGTAGTTCGACCCAAAGAGACTGAAAGATAAATTGACTTGTGAACTGCTTACTTGCCTATGCTCAAGTGTATGATCTGTCTGGCACAGATGCAAACTGTCTTGCATTAGACGGAAGAAGCAAGTTCTCGTTTATGAGTGAAGATGATGAGAAAAGAATCCCGGAGGAGACGATTATTGTTTGTTTTTTGTGTTTTCAGTCTTTTATTGCTTTTTGAATTTTGTCATAAGTTAATGAGCTTAAGCCTAAACCAATGGGTTAGTAAACTCATCACATCTTCCCTCTGATTAGGGGTAATGAGAATACCTTAAGTGTGAAGTCAGCTTCTCACACTTAACCACCTTTGGTGTAGGATTAAGATCATTAACCTACTTGTGATTATTAAGATGTTTTTGTGGTTTTTGTTTAGTGTTGAGTAATGATATTAAGCCATAATCAGGATTAAACAGACTCATTACACCATCCTAATAGAAGGATAATAGATGAGAATGTTTAAGCTGAGGAAAGCTCCTCAACTTAATCCATGATTAGGGATTAAACTCATGCCAAAACAAGCCTTTGATTAAGTGGATTTTATTTAATGATATGATGATGAAGTGAATTTTATGATTTGTAAGACAACTTGAGAGGGACTTGTCCATTAACACTAGGGTTAGTCCTTCTTAACCAGTTAAGGAAGAATTAGAACCCTAATGCAAGGCCCAAGTTACAAGTGTGATGTCTTGATGATTATTAAGTGGATTGATTAAAGGATTTAAACACATTAAGGGTTTAACACTTAGGATTAAAGTTATACACTCCATCCTAATAGAAGGATGCAGGCATAAGCTTAATCACAAAGCCTTAAAGCCTTTAGGGTTTAGTCCCTGATTATGAGATGAGAAGAGAAGACTCAATGAGACACAAAGGTAAAAAATAAGTGGGGGACTAATCAAAACCCTAATCATTGTCATGCTTGGTTGTTCCTAAGGTTTGTGAGGTTTACAAGAGAAATCTTCAGAGGAACCACCAGGAAACAGATGAATGGAGCAAGGAGAAGCAAAGTAACTTGCTTCATTTAAGAAGACAAGTTACTTGAAGAAAGAAAGTAAGAAGAAGAAGAATGAGCAAGCTCAATCTCAAACACATATCAAAATGCAGCAATGGATGCAAGAGAGAGATGAAAAGAAAATGTGAGAAGTGAAGGCAAATCCACTTCTCAAAGTGACTTACCACCTGAAAAGTTAGTGAAAGAAATGCAATGCAATACAAAATGAGATGAAATGTGATGATGAGAAACAAAACCAGAAGCACATATGAGATGATAATGATGCTATAAGATGCTGCAAACATGAGACAACACATGGGGATGATCATACAAGCTCATGGATGCAAATGGAGCAAGTTAAGACACATGAACATACATGAAAAGTCAAGACATGAAAATGGCATACAACATGGCAAATGCAAGATGCAATGATCAAACATGCTTTCAATATGTCTTAAGATGTCAAGTGAATCAAATGGATGCATAAAATGCTATGGCAAGTCATGTTATGCAAGCAAATGCAAGATGTATGCATATGGAAGCCCAAATTAGGGTTTATGATCAAAGCATCAAACACAAACCAAAATCAGAAGCAAACAATGAGAATAAAAATTGAAAATGCACTCAAAGGATCCCTAATCCTATACTAACTCACTGCCCAAAGGAGAAGTTCCAACTCTTAACCTAATTCAAGTTATGATTTTCCTAAGTTTCCTAGGGTTTTAGGGTTCCTTAACAAGAAAAATGTCAAACAAATAGAAAATGAAAGATCAAATCATGGCCATTTAATCTCACAAACTACATGATATGCTAAACACAATGCAAAAAGAATCAAAGTCCAACTCTTTTGGGTTAGGCAGAAATGATTTTTGGAGGTTTGGATCAAAATAATGCATTAAAATGGTTTTAATTCCATGAAAAATTCTCAAAATGCATCAAGATCAAAAAGGAAATTTGGTTTGAAGGTTGGACAATGTTTCTAAATGTTTTTAAAGGTTTCATGAATTTTTTTGGTGATTTTTAAATACCTAAAAGTATTTTTAATTAATTAATCCTCATTAATTAATTAAAAAGAAACTTTTAAATATTTAAAAGTACTTTTTAAATGCAAAAAATGAAAATAAAAATATTTTTGTGTTCTGAAATTAAATAATAACTTGTATAAAAAATTTCAGAATTTTTAAAGTATTTTTGCTATTTTAAATTAAATGGACAAATTAAATGGAATAAAAAGAAAAGAAAATAAAATAAATGGGAAGTATGCAGGATGGAAGGCTAGGATTGAAACTGGGTTTAAAACGTTTGACTGGGCGCGCATCTGGACGACCCAAATTCAAACCAGCCTAATTCTAATTAATTAAATATTAATCCATAATTAAGAGTTAATGAAGTGATCCAGGCCCTCCATACACGCGCGGGAAACAAAATCCAGTGGCTCACATTTAAACTTGGTGCCCTAACCCTAATTACCAGCTAATCACTCTCAGGTCACCGGAGACGAGCTCCGGTCGTCTTCTCCGGTGACCTCCCTCCCTGAGAATCTCCAAATCATTCCCTAGGTCATTTCTGGAGCTCTAAAGCTCCAGATTTGTTCCTTTCACTCTCCTAAACTCAACCCTAACCTCATTTCTCATTTATTTCCAGCCATAATCATGAATCGAAGCTAAGAACAAAAACTGCCAAAATTTCAGACAAGCAATACAGTCTCATTTCTCAACCATTTTCAATAATTTCAAGTTCAGTGTGATCAGTGAAGCATGCTTAATCATTTTGTAACATAAAATAGAAGTCCTGGAAAAGTTAATTCGAAAGGCTACCTGAGATGGAGCTTTCACCCTTTGAGCTTTCTGGCTGCTTTCTTGGTGCAAAAAGCTTCTAATGACCTTCCTGAGGAGTTTGCAGTGCTTGGACAACTTTGAATGTGGCTGGTTTGGGAGTTTGCACTCCAACTGGTCAGAAATCGTATCTGGCTTGTGGTGTGTTCTTGGTTGTTTTGATGGGTGGTTTTGGGTCAGTGGATGATCCAGAAATGAATGGTGGTGTTTGTTTGAAGATTGAGTGATTGAGTTGGGAGAATCGAAAGCTTTTGCAAGAGGGAGAGATTTTGTGAATGATGAGTTGTGTTGTGTTTCAGCCTTGCCTCCTGTTGTGTTTTGCTGGCATTTGATCCACATAAACAAATCTTATTGGTCAGATGACATGACATGTGCTTTATTGATTGGTATGGTGCTTTTTGCAAATTTGTCAACTTTGTGTAAGAGAAGTATGGGTCATGTCTTAGCCAAGTACAAGGGGTGTGGGCTGCGCAGCATGGTGTGAGGGAAAGGCTAGGATAGTTCAGCAATGTAGCTAGCAAGTGGATGAAGTGTTATGATGGCTTTTGCAACTTGCTTGCTTTTGATCTTCATGAAAACATCTTGCTTCACAAGCCATAAAACATGTGATCTCTTTGGCCCATTCTGATTTTTAGGTCACATGTGATGTTTGTGTAATGGTTTGACATCAATTAGAAGTCACAAATTGCTTTGGTACAAGTTTTTTGCAAGTTTCCCATTTTGTGCATAACTTGAAATTTAGTGATTTTTGCCAACTTTGATGCACCATAACTTTTGATCCAAAATGAATTAGGTCATGTTCTTGTACTTTTTGAAAAGGGAAAGATCTATTCTATAACTTTCATGACCAAAGTTTTTTCATTTGAAGCATTTTTGGATCAAAAAGTAAGGGTTGAAAAGTTGCCTAAAATGACAAATTCCTTAAAAGTCAAACTTACCCCCAAAAGTCAACTTTGCAAAAACTTATAATTCTTGAATTTTGTGAACTTCAACCTTCTTCCATGATCAAACAAAGATCAAATACACTTAAAATGATGAAGATCACCCCTTGGTTGGGTCATTGGGGGCCTCAGATGCCCTAATTTTGCACTGACTTGTCTGAAAAGTCAACTCTTGATCAGATGACTTCCCCATGGAATTTCTTCATGAAAATTGATATGCATACTCCCTATACCATATAGAGACCAATAGAAACAAGAATGACCAAAAAATTTGAAGTTATGGCCTCTGAAACCAAAACCCTAATTTTAGGTCATCTGTGCAGTCAAGCCTAGCTCTGCTTCCATACCAATCCCAGTTCTTGTGATTTTTTGGAATTCTTGACTTTGAGAGGATATAATATGATATAAGAACACACATGGACCCCTTTGAAGTGATTGATGACCTTTGGAGTGGCCCAAGGAGCTCTTGGATTGCTCAGATCACAAACCCTAGGTGCAGATGACTTTGAATCTATGCAGTGAATCAAAATGTTATATGAGATGGTATGATTGTGTTTATGCATATGAAATGATCACAAGCCATGGTGTGAATGGGTGAGGGCAAATTTGGGGTGTTTACAGCTGCCCCTATTCAAACATGAGTTAGCTGTGCAGGATGTAAGCAACGGCTGAACAGACAAACAAGATAACTTGTGGTTGAATATCAAAGACAGTCCAAAATTTGCACTCACAGAATGAAGAAGAAAAGGGATATAGATTGTAAACAAGAAAGTAAAGTGTATTGTAAAGTATGGGCGACGGAGGACGACCGTCGAGCAGAGTACGACTGCTGGGTAAAGAGCAATGACGGGGACGGCCGACATGCTGGGGATAAAAGGTATTGTGATGGGGACGGCCATCACGTAAAGCTGTAAGGTTCTCTGGTGACTAATGAAACATGACGGGGACGGCCATCAAGTTCATAAAGCACAGTAACCAACGATGGGGACGGCCATCGGCTAAAAAGAAAAGGGACCACGACGGGGACGGCCATCGGGTTAAAGAATAAATGAAATAAACAGATGATGAGGTACGGTCATCAAAGGTGAAGGACGATCACCTAGCAGGGGACGGCTGCTCCGTTGGGGTTAAGATGAGGAACGGTCATCTAAGGTGGAGGACGACCACCTAGCAGGGGACGGCTGCTAAATATCACGACATAGGACGAATGTCGGATAGAAAGGTCAACGATGGGGACGGCCATCGGATGAGCATGATGGAGGACGACCATCAAGAGGTGGAGGACAACCACCTAGCAGGGGACGGCTGCTCTCAAGGTTCATCATGACATAGGACGAATGTCAGATAACCAAAATCAACAATGGGGACGGCCATTGGATAAAATGATGAAGGACGATCATCAACAGGTGGAGGACGACCACCTAGCAGGGGACGGCTGCTAAATATCAACGATGGGGACGGCCATCGGATGAGCATGATGGAGGACGACCATCAAGAGGTGGAGGACGACCACCTAGCAGGGTACGGCTGCTCTCAAGGTTTATCATGACATAGGACGAATGTCAGATAAAGGAAAATTGTTTTACTGGGGAATAGTAAACACGGACGAGTGTTTACAATCCAAGAAATAAAAGGTATAAGTGTTTGGTATTGTGTATAGATTAAAGACGCGAACGAGCATCTTTAAGACTATGATACGGACGAGTATCAGGTAGAAACAAATACTGACACGTGTTCAGAGATGATGATACGGACGAGTATCAACTGGTTAACAGAGAACATGGACGAGTGTTGAATCTGAGGGGACTCTTCTGGGGAATAGTAGACACAAACGAGTGTCTATATTCAAGAAGACAGGGGGTGTTTGACACAGTGTATGGATTAAAGATGCGGACGAGCATCCTTAAGATTATGATACAGACGAGTATCAGGTAGAAACAAACGCCTGACGCATGTTCTGAGATGATGGTACGGACGAGTACCAACTGGTTAACAAAGAACACGGACTAGTGTTGAATCTGTGGGGATATTGATGGTGTATATGAGATACGGACGAGTATCTGTATAAATGAACTGAGAGTGAAAAGTATGAGTGATATATAGATGAGTGTTCAATCTGCTGGGGAGAGTGACACGGACGAGTGTCAAAAGGAGAAAAGTATAGTATAAACAAATATCTGGTATACAAAGTGTTTACATTACTGTGCTGGGGAAATGACATGGACGGATGTCAAGGAAATGTATATATATATAAGCATCTGTGAGTGCAAAGAGGATGTCTTTGGCTTTCTGCTGGGGGCTGTGACACGGACGGGTGTCAAAGGGAGTATATACTGGTGTTTGTGAATATGAGGCAACTGCTTTTGCTGGGGACTCTGGGGGAAAATTTTCTGTATACCGATGGAGTGTTCGATTCAAAACATGGCTTATGATTATGCTACATGTTTGATTTTTGCCGTAATGCTCCGTTCTTAAGACGGAATGCTACGCTTTGTTTGGTGAATATGATGCGAATGCTATGATCGTGCAAAAGATACCGATCCGGGATTCGGATCCCGTTGCTGTGAAGATCTCTGGTCGATCTGTCTGTAGTGAATATCCCAGCTGGGGATGAGATCATTGGTAGATCTGATGAAATGACTCTGCTTGGGGAAATGGGTCAATGATAGACCTTTTCCTGTAAATAAGGGACCCAACTGGGGTTTGTAGAAGCTTTCTTCACTCTGTTGTGACTCCTTCGTGCGTTGCTCTTCTGGATAGAGGCTGGAACTTTGTGGGGAGATGATTCCCTGGATTTTGTACTTGACTGAGGAAGAATGATTGGCAACTCGGCTGGGAGAGCAACAAGTGGCAACTCAGCTGGGGAGAAAGTACTTGAAATGCTAGGCTGAGTGAGTGTTGATTTGCCAGCTTGCTGGGATGAAGCCTCCATGCCCCATGCTGCGCTTTTGAATACCTGCAATCTTGAAAAGACAGAGAAACGCACCAGTAATCCTGAGGTATCCCTTACCGGATTCTGTCATAGGAGTTATACACTTCTGAGAGTAAGTATATTCCCTGCAAGCACGTGTTTTATTTTCTTTATTTTTAAAGATATCATTTGTATTCATGCAATCAGTTTTTTCTTAAGACATCAGACATTCTTTGCAAACAAAAATGTACAAGACGAAACATGACTGAAAAATCTGTTTTTATTAATTCATGTGCCCTGAATTGGCAAGATACAGTCAAGGAAACATATCTCCTGAGATGAGGCGATTGTTACAAATTGAAAAACCAAATGCTGGCAATGTTGACGACGTTTCGAAAGAGCTCCCCCTTTGCTATGACTCGTATGACTTTTGACGTTCTTCTCGTCTTGCTTTCTGAAGAAGGTTGATTCTGAAAGAGGCTTGATCCTTTCGAAGCTTAACGAGTTGTAAGTGATATAGACAAATTCGGAGTGCAGTTGTTCGCTTATTCCCTTATTTTGCATGGATCTCCCTTTTGGGTTTTCAATCCATCGGGATACCCATTTTTGCCTGAGTTGTCCAATGCGGCTTTTCAACTCAGCGGGTGTACATTTTTTTGTTTATTTTCCCTTATTTTTGCCCGAGTCTTTTATTCTGTTTTTGACTCGCCGGGATGCCCTATTTTTGCCTGGACTTACATTCTGTTTTTATGTCCAGCGGGCCATTTTTATGCGAAGTATTTTTTAACTGCATCTGAATTCACAGGGGACGGGAAGTCTTCACCATCCATGGTGCTGAGCATCAGTGCTCCACCAGAGAAAACTTTCTTTACCACGAATGGTCCTTCATAATTCGGAGTCCATTTGCCCCTGTGGTCTGTATGAGGAGGGAGGATTCTTTTCAGCACAAGATCTCCTACTTGGTACTCTCGGTGCCTGACTTTCTGATCGAAGGCTCTCTTCATTCTTTTCTGATATAGCTGCCTATGGCAGATTGCAGCCAATCTTTTCTCTTCAATCAGACTCAGTTGTTCGAACCGGGACCGAACCCATTCTGCTTCGTTCAGCTTAACATCCATCAGTACCCGTAGAGAGGGTAATTCGACTTCAACAGGTAGGACTGCTTCCATACCATACACCAGCTGATACAGTGTTGCCCTAGTGGATGTTCTGATTGACGTGCGGTACCCATGCAAGGCAAATGGCAGCATCTCATGCCAGTCTTTATAGGTGACTACCATCTTCTGCACAATCTTCTTGATATTCTTATTAGCTGCCTCAACAACGCCGTTCATCTTTGGCCTGTAAGGAGAAGAATTGTGGTGTTGGATCTTGAAGTCCCGGCATAACTCAGCCACCATCTTGTTGTTTAAGTTGGAACCATTATCAGTAATGATTCGCTCGGGAACTCCGTATCGGCAGATGATATCTCTCTTCAGGAATCTGGCTACCACTTGCCTTGTAACATTTGCATACGAAGCTGCTTCGACCCACTTGGTGAAATAGTCGATGGCGACCAGGATGAATCTGTGGCCATTTGAAGCAGTTGGCTCAATCTTGCCAATCATATCAATGCCCCACATAGCAAAGGGCCATGGTGAAGACATTATGTTCAAAGGATTGGGAGGCATATGCACCTTATCTGCATAGATTTGGCATTTATGGCATTTTCTGGCATAGGCACAGCAGTCAGCATCCATTGTGATCCAATAGTAACCTGATCGTAGCAACTTCTTAGCCATGGCATGCCCTCCTGCATGGGTACCAAAGGATCCTTCGTGCACTTCATGCATCAACAAGTCTGCTTCTGTTCTGTCAACGCATCTGAGGAGTACCATATCAAAGTTTCTCTTGTATAGGGACCCGTCAGTGTTCAGGAAGAAACTACCGGCAAGCCTTCTCAAAGTCTTCTTATCATTGGAAGATGCCCCAGATGGGTATGTTTGATCCTCCAAGAAGCACTTAATGTCATGGAACCAAGGCTTATCATCTTTGACAACATCTGCTGCGAACACATATGCTGGTCTATCGAGTCTGGGCACTGATATCTGGGGTACAAAGTTGGCAGCTTGAACCTTGATCATGGATGAAATGGTAGCCAGGGCATCTGCAAATTGATTCTCGTCCCGAGGGATATACTCAAGCTTGACTGTTGTGAAGAAAGTCAATAACCTTCTTGTATAATCCCTGTAAGGTATCAGATGATCCTGGTGGGTGTACCATTTGCCGTTGGTTTGATTAACTACCAGAGTTGAATCTCCGAATACAGTCAATGTCTTGATCCTGAGGTCAATGGCTTCCTCAAGACCCATAATGCAAGCTTCGTATTCAGCTTCGTTGTTAGTGCAGTTGAAAGTGAGTTTTGCCGAGAAAGGCATGTGAACTCCTTTGGGCGTAATGAGTACTGCACCAACACCACAACCATTCATATTAACAGCCCCATCGAACATCATAGTCCATTCTTCTTCCGGGTCAGGCCCTTCAGTGTGAACAGGCTCCTCGTGATCTTTCGCTTTTATGAACATGATGTCTTCATCAGGGAAGTCAAATCTCATAGGCTGGTAGTCATCAATAGGTTGCTCAACAAGATATTCAGATAGTACACTGCCTTTGATGGCTTTCTGAGAGGTGTACTGGATGTCATATTCCGTGAGGATCATTTGCCATCTTGCAACCCGTCCGATAAGAGCTGGCTTCTCAAATATGTACTTAACTGGGTCCATCTTGGATATCAATAAAGTAGTGTGGGTCAACATATACTGTCTCAGTCGGCGAGCAGCCCACGCTAAAGCACAACAAGTTTTCTCGAGCAGTGAATAACGCTGTTCACAGTCGGTAAACTTTTTGCTTAGGTAGTATATTGCATACTCTTTTCGACCAGACTCGTCATGCTGGCCCAGCACACACCCCATCGACTCTTCTAATACAGTCAAATACATGATTAGAGGTCTTCCTTCAACTGGAGGCATAAGGATTGGAGGCTCTTGTAAGTATTCCTTGATCTTGTCAAAAGCCCTCTGACAGTCTTCGTTCCACCTGACCGTTTGTTCCTTTCTCAACAATTTGAACAGAGGCTCACAGGTTGCTGTAAGGTGAGATATGAACCGTGAAATGTAGTTCAATCGACCTAAGAACCCTCGAACTTCTTTCTCAGTTTTCGGCGCAGGCATCTCTTGAATAGCCTTGACTTTATCAGGGTCAACTTCAATCCCTTTCTCGCTTACAATAAAACCCAGCAGCTTACCGGATCGCACCCCGAATGTGCATTTGTTAGGGTTCAACTTCAGTTGGTACTTCCTCAGACGCTTGAATAGCTTCAGCAGATTCACCAGGTGATCTTCTTCAGTAAGGGACTTGGCGATCATGTCATCCACATAACATTCTATTTCCTTATGAATCATATCGTGGAATAATGTCACCATAGCCCGTTGATATGTTGCACCCGCATTCTTCAGTCAAAATGGCATCACTTTGTAACAGAATGTGCCCCAAGGTGTGATGAAGGTTGTCTTCTCCATGTCTTCAGGTGACATTTTAATCTGATTGTATCCTGAAAATTCGTCCATGAAGGAGAATACCGAGAACTGAGCCGTGTTATCCACCAATACATCAATGTGAGGTAATGGGAAATCATCTTTTGGGCTGGCTCTGTTCAGATCCCGGTAGTCAACACACATCCTTACTTTACCGTCTTTCTTAGGCACAGGTACTATATTCGCAACCCACGGCGGATAGCTAGTTACAGCAAGGAACCCGGCGTCCCACTGTTTTTGTACCTCTTCTTTGATTTTCATTGCCATATCTGGGCGAGTACGGCGCAGTTTCTGTTTAACTGGTGGGCATTCTTCTCTTAAAGGCAGCTTGTGCACAACAATATCAGTGTCCAACCCTGGCATGTCTTGGTAAGACCAGGCAAACACATCCACATACTCTTGAAGCAGGTCAATCAGTTGTTTCTTCACTGAGTCTTGTAAGCCGGCCCCGATTTTAACTTCTTTCACATCTTCATCTGTACCAAGATTAATTGTTTCCACCTTCTCCTGATGAGGAGTGATAAACTTCTCCTCTTGTCTCAGCAATCTGGCTAGCTCTTCAGGAAGCTCGTAATCTTCTTCAACCCCTTCATCAGCTTGATTGATCGGATTGTCAAAGTCATACGAAGTCATAGCCGTGCTGTTGTCGGTGCTGTCTGGAAGGCACTCTCTGCAAGGGTTCAGTTTGTTCATTTTAGTGATTGATTTTAATCTTGTTTAGAAAAGTAAAATAAAGTTGTCATTTTGAAAACATCGCCATTTATTTTTTGTACAAAAAGAAAAATGGAAAAACAGTGAGCGGAAAAGGAAAAGACTCATTTGCAAAAAGATGTCTGATATTTCATTGATTAATCTTGTTGCACAAAAAGTACAGATGGCCCGATTACAAAATGAGTCTTGTCATCTTGGGCAAGATGCAAGACTTGATGCATGCTTAAAATATACAGGAAATAATAATTACTCTGCATGAGTAACTCTTATAATTTCCTGGGAAGACCAGTTTGAGATACTGCTCCCCGGGATCTTTGGACGAATCCAGCTTTCCAGGTAGCGTTCTTCTTCCAACTCGTCTTCCAAGTTGTTGACAGCATCGGGGGTAAGTATCCCCCCACTAACAAAGTTGGGCTTCCTAGCAGCCTCTGCTTGATCTTCTTGAGTTGGTTTGTAACCCAACCCAAATCTATCTTCTTTCTTCTCCACAGGCAACAATTTGCCCCAGCCTTGAGCGTTTCCTTCTTCCACCACCTTCCGGGCTTGTTGGTAGGACGTCATGGAAGTCCCAAGTACAACAGAGGTTTCATTAATATTCAGGGCCTCAAACCCTTGGCTCATCGTCTCGTGGATCTCCCCATCCATCTCAATATACTTATAAGTAGCCAGATGGCTAACAAATATATCCTCCTCTCTACAGATAGTAACGACTTGACCTTCCCACTCAAATTTTAACTTCTGGTGAAGGGTAGATGTTACTGCGCCAGCGGCATGAATCCATGGTCTACCCAACAAACAACTGTAGGCAGGCTGAATGTCCATCACGTAGAAGGTCGTTTTGAAAGTTTGTGGGCCAATCGTTACAGGCAACTCAATTTCCCCCAGAACTGATCTCTTAGAGCCGTCAAAAGCTCTCACTACCAAGTTACTGGGTCGTAATGCCAATCCTTCATATTCCAGCTTCACAAGGGCCTTTTTAGGTAAGACGTTGAGGGATGATCCTGTGTCTACCAGCACATGGGAAAGAACTGCACCCTTACATTCCATGGTAATGTGCAAAGCCTTATTATGATTGCGGCCTTCCGTAGTCAAATCAGTGTTGGTGAATCCTAGTCCATTACTAGCATTAACATTTCCAACCACAGCTTCCAACTGATTGACGGTGATCTCTTCTGGCACATAAGCTGCATGCAAGACTTTGAGTAGTGCGTTCCGATGGGCTTCGGAGCACATAAGCAATGATAGAATGGAGATCTTGGAAGGCGTCTGGTGAAGCTGGTCCACTATTTTGTAATCACTTTTCTTGATGATTCTCATGAACTCATCAACTTCTTGATCAAAAGGTATTTTTAGAGCTTCTCTAACAACCTGTTCTTCTTGCACCATGCTCTTCCCTTTTGCCTTGGCAGCAGCTTCTGCTTCGGCAGTGGGTCTTTGAATTTGCGGGGCAAAGAGACGTCCGCTTCGAGTGAAGCCTCCGCCTCCTCCCACATTGTCTATTTGTGGTGCAGAAGTTGATGATTCAAAAGTGATTTTCTGTCCTTCGCAGTATAAATCAGAGCCGTAATGCCAAGGAATGGCATTACTGCTTTCATAAGGTACTGGTCCAGGCACTGTGACAGTGACTGGACTGATGGCAGCTGCAGAAGGGACTGTGATAGTCTGTGGATCATAATATATTGTGACTGGTGCTCTGATAGGAGTGGCACTTTGTGAGTTGTAGGCAGAATCATTTTCAGGATCATAATAAATTGTAACTGTTGAGACATCTTCATGGTTTGCTGCTGATGTTGTAGGAGACATCGTTGGAAGGATGGGTGTTGTTGTTGTAGGAGATTCAAAATGAAGTGGTGCTGAAGTTGTAGAAGGAATGTTCGTTGATATCTGGTCAGTTGAAACGACAGATGAAACATTTGTTGATGAAGCTGAAGAGTTGTCTGGAACAATGGTTGTTGCAGTTGTAGGAGGTTCTGGAGCTGTTGTTAATGAGATTGCTGGATTGGTAGGAATTGATGTTGTAATCTGAAGCAGGCCACTCTGGATGAGGCCATCTATGCCATCTCTCAGGTTATCACAACCATTCACTGAAATGTTGCAATAAGCACACCCTAACTCACATCCTGGGAACATTTGACATTCTAGGAGTTGAGCTTTGATCTCTACCAAAGGTGTCCGAATCTGACCCACACTGGTTATCAAGTAAGACGGCTTGTATTCTTCAATAGCATTGATTCGGGGACCACCATGGTGTGGCATAGGGTTCTTGTTGACATTTGGTGGTGGTGCAAAGTTTAAAGCCTTGGAATCCACTAGATCCTGCACTTTCATGTGCAAAGCTCTGCACTTTTCCGTACTATGACCAGGTGCATTTGAGTGAAAGGCACACCTGGCGCTGGCGTCGTAATTTCTGGGCAGACTGTTAGGATCCGGAGGTGCCAACGTCCTTAGCTCAACTAGGTTGAGTTTCAAGAGTTTTGGCAGTAATGTGGCATAGGGCATAGGGATCGGATCGATCACCCTATTGGCCTGAGAGGGCCTCTGTTGGAATGATCTCTGCTGATTGTTGTTGTTGGTGTTGCTGTTGTTGTAATTTCTCGGAGGATACTGAGTTTGTTGCTGGTACTGAGGTTGTTGCTGATAATTTTGTTGCGGTGGTTGATAAGCTGGTTGTGGATGAGCTGGAGCGGGAATGGTGACTGCTGCCACAGACCTATGAACATACTGGGGCCTGCCCCTGTTGGTGTGGATAGCATTGGTCTCACCAGTTCTTCTTGGGCCTACAAAAGGCTTTCTTGAGTTGCTGGATGAGCTTGCACCGTTGTCTGAGATCTTACCCATCTTCAATAGGCTTTCAATTCTCTCCCCGGCTATGACTACATCTGCAAAGCTGGTAGATGAGAAGGCAGCTAGCCTATCAATGTAAGTCCCCTGGAGGGTGTTCATGAACATATCAGCCATCTCCCTCTCTGACATAGGTGGCTGGACAGCAGCAGCCAATTGCCTCCATCTTTGGGCATACTCTCGGAAACTTTCTCTAGACGACTGTGACATTCCCATTAGGAGGGTTCTGTTGGGTGCCATATCTAAGTTGTACTGATACTGTCTGATAAAGGCCTCTGCCAGGTCCTTCCAACACCTGATGGTTGCTCTTGTCAGATGGGAGTACCATTCCCTCGAAGCTCCAGTCAAGCTATCCTCAAAATAAAACATCCATAGCTTCTCGTCCATGGTATAGGCCTTCAGCCTCCCCAGAAAAGACTGTAAATGGGTCCGGGGACAGGAAGTCCCGTTATACTTCTCAAAGCAAGGAGGCTTAAACTTGTGGGGAATCCTGACCCCGTCTACCAAGCCCATGTCCATAACATCAAAACCCAAAGAATTTTGAGACTCTAAGGATCTTAATTTCTCAGCTATCTCATCCAGCCTTCTGTCGTAGGCTTCTTCCCCAGCTCCCATTACTGTGAACTGATCTTCCTGGGGGTCTTCTTGCAGTACTCTCCCTGCTGTGGCAGTCCCTTGTATATTGACAGGGATGTTGATCTCTGGATGCTGGTGGGGTCCAAAGACTGGGGGATTGACATGAGGTTGGACTCTTTCATTGTTGCTTGTCCCAGCAGTCCCTGGCTGATGGTCTTCCTGATTCCTCCCTTCTACCAGTGCTCTTAACCTCTCTTGGCTTTGAGCCATATTGTTCATCACCTCCATAAATTGTGTCATCTGATTCCTCATTTCCAACCTCTCGTTGGTCATTTGATTTCTGACCTCTGTAAGGTCCTGTTGCATTTGGTCCATCTGTATGCCCGGAAGATTGTTGCGGGTGGGGTATCTGTGTGGACGGTTGAGTGGAAACCCTCGACGTCGAGCAATAATTCCTGAGATCACAACAGAGTTAGTAACAATAAAACAAAAACCTACAAAACAAAACAAAAGGTTAGTATGCAATGCAGTGTGTCTATTTGTTTCCAAGGTATCCGGCTTGGTATTTGGTTTTGACCTTTCCAGACCCCTGAAGAAGATACTTGTGATGTTGCTTGAAGAATTCAGATGAAACAAACCAACACATATATTACAACAAGGTAAATGGTACATAGTTTGTTTACAATTCAAGCCCTCTGAGGGGTCAAAAATACAACATGAAGAAAAGTACATAAAATGAAAGCAACAACAAGCAAAAAGTCAAACACCAAGGCCAAATTCATCCTCCTGAACTTCCTTGAGAAGTGCTTCAGTCACAGGATCAGCTGGACGCTCTGTAAGATTCCTGATAAGGAGATTCCTTGTGGCAATAGCTGCAGTTAGCTTCTTGTGCTGACTCTGGTCCTTTGACCTCTTCACTCCAGCTCTGATCTTCAACTCTGAGACCTCCCTCTGAGCTGCTGCCAGGGCTTCCTGTTGCTCTTTTGTACTAGCTTCCATCTGCTCCATCTTATCCTGAGTTCTTTTGTCCTCCTGAGCACGAGCTTCGGTGATCCTGACCCACCTAGCCTGACTCTCCTTCAGATACAAATCAGTCCTAGCCTTCTGGAACTGAGCTTCCTTGCAGGCATTCTTCAAGATCTATTCTCCAGCCCTAGACTTCTTAATGTAATCCTCTGACTTCTCAATTCTAGCCAGATGCTCCACTTTCAACTTTTCTAGCCTCTCAATATCCAACCTACCATCACTCCTCTCCCAGAGGGTCTTCTGTAGAGCCTGAGTCAACTTCTCATTTCTCTCCTTCAATTTCTCAAACTCCTCTAAACTGACAGTTGCTGGAGGTGGTGTCGTGGAAGGTCCAGGCACATCTTCAACAGTGAAGGGCATTCCAGAAAACCGAGCCCTGGCATGGGACCACTCATAGTACTATGCTGATGCCACATTGTTGCACTTCCCCAGAATGGTTATCCCCTTAGTCTGCACATTGTCCCAGGCCCAGGATGCTTGCCTGACAATAGCCAGATTAGGATTGATTTCACAATAAAGGGTCTCAGTCAGATCCTGTGCCCTAGGAGGATGGACTAATGCATAGCCCAGTTGTCTTTTGAATAGCAGAGGGTTGTAATTGTTGCAACCCTTCACTCCAATCAGAGGCACATTGGGAAATTGCCCACAACTTGTAATGATGTCTCTGCCCTTAGTACTCTGAGTACACCATCTGATATCATCTGAGGTTAGAGCAACAAGCCTCTTAGCCCAGTTCTTTTGCTGGTGAGGGTTCAAGAATGCATCAGTCTTTGGCAAATGCTTGAGCAGCCAAGTATGGAACAAAGGTGCACAGCATCTCACTAATCTCCCCCTTTGCTTTTCATTCCTTTGATGAACTGAGTAGTAAAGATCTCCCAGTAAGGTGGGCACTGGGTTCCTCAGGATGAAAAGATGGATTGCATTCTTGCTAACAAACCTAGGCTCATCTGCAAAAAGTATGATCCCATATACGCTTAGGGCCAACAGAGCACAGACTTCCTTCCACTCCCCTAGGGAGGCCTTCAGACTAGCCTGAGAAGTCAAGAAATCCAGATGAAAACCAGAGATTCCAGCTTTAGATGTCAAATTCTGCCCAATCAAAACTGGTTCCAGATGTAATGCTTTGGCTATCTCCTCATTACTTGGGAAAGCCATCTCAGGGTTGAAGGGGATTCCACCCCTGATAGGTACACCAACTAATGATGAATACTCCTCCAGCAAGGGTCCCAACTGAAAATTCTGAAAGGTGAAGCATCTCAGAGGGGGATCATAGAACTGCAGGCAAGTATGTATCAGGCTCCTCTGTGAAGGGTCCAAATCCATAACCACATCAAGGATTCCTCCATAATGTTCTCTAAAGAGTGGTATATGGTCTGGAGTAATCAGGGTCTGAATCCTCCTGATGCTGGCTAGCTCAGGCTCAAAGAAGTGATAGGAGATGTTACTTTTCTTAGGTGCCATGTTGCTGAAGAATGGGTGCTGATGAAGATGACTGAGAGTAACACTGAAGATGGGCCACTGATAGGCTGAGACTGAGGGTGCAGGTGACTGAAGCAAGTGGCTGATAGCTGAAGCAAGTGCTGATGAAGATAGGTCTAATGCTGAAGAAGGGGTCAAAACCAAGCCAAAATGATAGGATGGATACCCTGAAAAACAAATAAACACATGTTAGAATGATGCAATGAGGATGTATGCAAATGATATGCAAGGGTTTACGACTGAGCTGGATCTGATCAAGTGCTCTGATATAGGTCCACACATGTTCCAGAAATCCAGATGGAGGTCTATAAGTCCAGTAACCAAGGTGGGGGACTCAAATAAAGAGTCACATGTCCAAGGTTAAATCACAAGAACTGTTCCAACATGGAGTACTCTTAATCAAATCAAAGTAACAGGGTATGTTGAGGTCAAGGGTACCTGCAAACCTGTAAACAGCCCAACCCCCTCACAGGTGATGTTCTAGAACAAGGATCCTCAGGCTTGGATCAGTTATGAGAAGTGTAAACACTTCTAACCCGGAGGTACAGTGTTTACAATAACCATTAAAGTTCCTCCTCTAATTCACCTCAGTTTCTGAAGGTCAATACTACAGGTCATCCAGACTTAGCAGGCTTCCCAGATAGCCCTAGTATTGCAGGAAATCTGCAACACAGAGTTCTCAAGAAGAAACCCATATCTGAACCGTGTTTCATATTCCCGCACCAGACCGAGATGGAATGGGAAAGAATACGAACCACTCTAGCCTAGGTGTCACTCAGGTCCCAGGTATTTACCTTAACTCTCAATAGAACCCCCACCCACCAGAGCAAACAAACAGATCCAGCCAGCACAGTATGACAGTATGATATATGCAAAACTATAGAGAAAGCAATAAAGTAACTGTACATAAAGCAAAAATAAAACAAATATACAAAAGCAGATAACACATAACACCCCAGTAAACACAAATCCATCAAGCGCTAGGAGGAACCCACAAAAAGAACCAGAAGCCCTGGTTACAGTATAAGGGTCCCCAGCAGAGTCACCAAGCTGTCGCTCCCGATAAATGGGAATAGCCCAAATAAAGGTACAGACGCGAACGGTCGGCGAAAGGAACAATGAGAACACACAGCAGTGAACTCACTGGAAAATAAAAGAGTCGCCAGCTAGGCATTTTTATCCCGGAGGAAAGGTAATGCTGCATAAACCTAGAAAAAGATGGATAAGACGGTTGCGAACCAGAGAAACTGAGAAAGGGGGTTGGTTACAACCTGGGAAGGTATTAGCACCCAGATTGTCCGTCGTACTCGACGGGATCCACGCTTAGAAGATTTGTGTTTAAAAGGGGTAATGTCTGTGCAATCTGTGTATAAAAGAGCTAGAAAAAGATGTACAAGTGTCAGTGTAAAAGAAAATGTGAAGTGTATAAGTGAAGTGTCAGTGTAAGAATGAGAATGAATTGCTCAAGATAATGAGGCTAAAGAATAATGCTGGAAAGAGGGGGAATATACAGAGACTTTTGTTCGATAACTGTTAAGTTATGCCTACGTATCCTCTCGTGCAATGAGGAAGTCAGAACACCGTAGTTCGACCCAAAGAGACTGAAAGATAAATTGACTTGTGAACTGCTTACTTGCCTATGCTCAAGTGTATGATCTGTCTGGCACAGATGCAAACTGTCTTGCATTAGACGGAAGAAGCAAGTTCTCGTTTATGAGTGAAGATGATGAGAAAAGAATCCCGGAGGAGACGATTATTGTTTGTTTTTTGTGTTTTCAGTCTTTTATTGCTTTTTGAATTTTGTCATAAGTTAATGAGCTTAAGCCTAAACCAATGGGTTAGTAAACTCATCACATCTTCCCTCTGATTAGGGGTAATGAGAATACCTTAAGTGTGAAGTCAGCTTCTCACACTTAACCACCTTTGGTGTAGGATTAAGATCATTAACCTACTTGTGATTATTAAGATGTTTTTGTGGTTTTTGTTTAGTGTTGAGTAATGAGATTAAGCCATAATCAGGGATTAAACAGACTCATTACACCATCCTAATAGAAGGATAATAGATGAGAATGTTTAAGCTGAGGAAAGCTCCTCAACTTAATCCATGATTAGGGATTAAACTCGTGCCAAAACAAGCCTTTGATTAAGTGGATTTTATTTAATGATATGATGATGAAGTGAATTTTATGATTTGTAAGACAACTTGAGAGGGACTTGTCCATTAACACTAGGGTTAGTCCTTCTTAACCAGTTAAGGAAGAATTAGAACCCTAATGCAAGGCCCAAGTTACAAGTGTGATGTCTTGATGATTATTAAGTGGATTGATTAAAGGATTTAAACACATTAAGGGTTTAACACTTAGGATTAAAGTTATACACTCCATCCTAATAGAAGGATGCAGGCATAAGCTTAATCACAAAGCCTTAAAGCCTTTAGGGTTTAGTCCCTGATTATGAGATGAGAAGAGAAGACTCAATGAGACACAAAGGTAAAAACTAAGTGGGGGACTAATCAAAACCCTAATCATTGTCATGCTTGGTTGTTCCTAAGGTTTGTGAGGTTTACAAGAGAAATCTTCAGAGGAACCACCAGGAAACAGATGAATGGAGCAAGGAGAAGCAAAGTAACTTGCTTCATTTAAGAAGACAAGTTACTTGAAGAAAGAAAGTAAGAAGAAGAAGAATGAGCAAGCTCAATCTCAAACACATATCAAAATGCAGCAATGGATGCAAGAGAGAGATGAAAAGAAAATGTGAGAAGTGAAGGCAAATCCACTTCTCAAAGTGACTTACCACCTGAAAAGTTAGTGAAAGAAATGCAATGCAATACAAAATGAGATGAAATGTGATGATGAGAAACAAAACCAGAAGCACATATGAGATGATAATGATGCTATAAGATGCTGCAAACATGAGACAACACATGGGGATGATCATACAAGCTCATGGATGCAAATGGAGCAAGTTAAGACACATGAACATACATGAAAAGTCAAGACATGCAAATGGCATACAACATGGCAAATGCAAGATGCAATGATCAAACATGATTTCAATATGTCTTAAGATGTCAAGTGAATCAAATGGATGCATAAAATGCTATGGCAAGTCATGTTATGCAAGCAAATGCAAGATGTATGCATATGGAAGCCCAAATTAGGGTTTATGATCAAAGCATCAAACACAAACCAAAATCAGAAGCAAACAATGAGAATAAAAATTGAAAATGCACTCAAAGGATCCCTAATCCTATACTAACTCATTGCCCAAAGGAGAAGTTCCAACTCTTAACCTAATTCAAGTTATGATTTTCCTAAGTTTCCTAGGGTTTTAGGGTTCCTTAACAAGAAAAATGTCAAACAAATAGAAAATGAAAGATCAAATCATGGCCATTTAATCTCACAAACTACATGATATGCTAAACACAATGCAAAAAGAATCAAAGTCCAACTCTTTTGGGTTAGGCAGAAATGATTTTTGGAGGTTTGGATCAAAATAATGCATTAAAATTGTTTTAATTCCATGAAAAATTCTCAAAATGCATCAAGATCAAAAAAGAAATTTGGTTTGAAGGTTGGACAATGTTTCTAAATGTTTTTAAAGGTTTCATGAATTTTTTTGGTGATTTTTAAATACCTAAAAGTATTTTTAATTAATTAATCCTCATTAATTAATTAAAAAGAAACTTTTAAATATTTAAAAGTACTTTTTAAATGCAAAAAATGAAAATAAAAATATTTTTGTGTTCTGAAATTAAATAATAACTTGTATAAAAAATTTCAGAATTTTTAAAGTATTTTTGCTATTTTAAATTAAATGGACAAATTAAATGGAATAAAAAGAAAAGAAAATAAAATAAATGGGAAGTATGCAGGATGGAAGGCTAGGATTGAAACTGGGTTTAAAACGTTTGACTGGGCGCGCATCTGGACGGCCCAAATTCAAACCAGCCTAATTCTAATTAATTAAATATTAATCCATAATTAAGAGTTAATGAAGTGATCCAGGCCCTCCATACACGCGCGGGAAACAAAATCCAGTGGCTCACATTTAAACTTGGTGCCCTAACCCTAATTACCAGCTAATCACTCTCAGGTCACCGGAGACGAGCTCCGGTCGTCTTCTCCGGTGACCTCCCTCCCTGAGAATCTCCAAATCATTCCCTAGGTCATTTCTGGAGCTCTAAAGCTCCAGATTTGTTCCTTTCACTCTCCTAAACTCAACCCTAACCTCATTTCTCATTTATTTCCAGCCATAATCATGAATCGAAGCTAAGAACAAAAACTGCCAAAATTTCAGACAAGCAATACAGTCTCATTTCTCAACCATTTTCAATAATTTCAAGTTCAGTGTGATCAGTGAAGCATGCTTAATCATTTTGTAACATAAAATAGAAGTCCTGGAAAAGTTAATTCGAAAGGCTACCTGAGATGGAGCTTTCACCCTTTGAGCTTTCTGGCTGCTTTCTTGGTGCAAAAGGCTTCTAATGACCTTCCTGGGGAGTTTGCAGTGCTTGGACAACTTTGAATGTGTCTGGTTTGGGAGTTTGCACTCCAACTGGTCAGAAATCGTATCTGGCTTGTGGTGTGTTCTTGGTTGTTTTGATGGGTGGTTTTGGGTCAGTGGATGATCCAGAAATGAATGGTGGTGTTTGTTTGAAGATTGAGTGATTGAGTTGGGAGAATCGAAAGCTTTTGCAAGAGGGAGAGATTTTGTGAATGGTGAGTTGTGTTGTGTTTCAGCCTTGCCTCCTGTTGTGTTTTGCTGGCATTTGATCCACATAAACAAATCTTATTGGTCAGATGACATGACATGTGCTTTATTGATTGGTATGATGCTTTTTGCAAATTTGTCAACTTTGGGTAAGAGAAGCATGGGTCATGTCTTAGCCAAGTACAAGGGGTGTGGGCTGCGCAGCATGGTGTGAGGGAAAGGCTAGGATAGTTCAGCAATGTAGCTAGCAAGTGGATGAAGTGTTATGATGGCTTTTGCAACTTGCTTGCTTTTGATCTTCATGAAAACATCTTGCCTCACAAGCCATAAAACATGTGATCTCTTTGGCCCATTCTGATTTTTAGGTCACATGTGATGTTTGTGTAATGGTTTTACATCAATTAGAAGTCACAAATTTCTTTGGTACAAGTTTTTTGCAAGTTTCCCATTTTGTGCATAACTTGAAATTTAGTGATTTTTGCCAACTTTGATGCACCATAACTTTTGATCCAAAATGAATTAGGTCATGTTCTTGTACTTTTTGAAAAGGGAAAGATCTATTCTATAACTTTCATGACCAAAGTTTTTTCATTTGAAGCATTTTTGGATCAAAAAGTAAGGGTTGAAAAGTTGCCTAAAATGACAAATTCCTTAAAAGTCAAACTTACCCCAAAAAGTCAACTTTGCAAAAACTTATAATTCTTGAATTTTGTGAACTTCAACCTTCTTCCATGATCAAACAAAGATCAAATACACTTAAAATGATGAAGATCACCCCTTGGTTGGGTCATTGGGGGCCTCAGATGCCCTAATTTTGCACTGACTTGTCTAAAAAGTCAACTCTTGATCAGATGACTTCCCCATGGAATTTCTTCATGAAAATTGATGTGCATACTCCCTATACCATATAGAGACCAATAGAAACAAGAATGACCAAAAAATTTGAAGTTATGGCCTCTGAAACCAAAACCCTAATTTTAGGTCATCTGTGCAGTCAAGCCTAGCTCTGCTTCCATACCAATCCCAGTTCTTGTGATTTTTTGGCATTCTTGACTTTGAGAGGATATAATATGATATAAGAACACACATGGACCCCTTTGAAGTGATTGATGACCTTTGGAGTGGCCCAAGGAGCTCTTGGATTGCTCAGATCACAAACCCTAGGTGCAGATGACTTTGAATCTATGCAGTGAATCAAAATGTTATATGAGATGGTATGATTGTGTTTATGCATATGAAATGATCACAAGCCATGGTGTGAATGGGTGAGGGCAAATTTGGGGTGTTTACAAAAACAAAATAAAATTCAAAGTGACTGCACAGTGGCTCGATACGATCAACTGACACCAAGAATAAAAATAAGACAAGGAAATAAATCGAAGTGGTAGATCAATGGCTCTATGCGACCAATTGACTTTGAGAAGTAAAAAGCAACAACATATTCAAAGTGAATGCGCAGCGGCTCGATGCGACCAACTGACACCAAGAATACCACAAAATAAACATTCAAAGTGAATGTGCAGCGGCTCTATGCGACCAACTGTCGCTGAAAATGATAATCATAATATTCAAAGTGAATGCGCAGCGGCTCGATGCGACCAACTGTCGCTGAAAATGATAATCATAATATTCAAAGTGAATGTGCAGCGGCTCGATGCGACCAACTGACACTAAGAATACAACAAAATAAACATTCAAAGTGAATGCGCAGCGGCTCGATGCGACCAACTGACACCATGAATAACAACAAAAAATATTCGAAGTGAATGCGCAGCGGCTCGATGCGACCAACTGACACTAAGAATACGACAAAATAATCATTCAAAGTGAATGTGCAGCGGCTCTATGCGACCAACTGTCACTGAGAATAACAACAACAAACTTATTCAAAGTGAATGCGCAACGGCTCGATGCGACCAACTGACACCATGAATAACAACAAAAATATTCGAAGTGGAAGCGCAATAGGTTCGAGACCTATTGACATTAAGAATAGAAGCCAAGATACACTCAAAGTGAATGCGCAACAGGTTTAAAAAAAAAACGATTGACACTAAGAATGATAAAGACAAAGTATTCAAAACGGTAAATTAGCAGGTTCAAATGTAACTGCTGACACCGAGGATAAGGAAGGAAATCACATTGATTTAGTAGTGGCTCTATGTGACCAACTAACATTGGGAATAGAATGAAAATCACCCAAAGATAGATCAACGGCTCTAAGCGACCGGCTAACGCAAAAAAGTAACAACAAAATATGTTGGAGTTTTCAAATAAGATAAAACACCCAACCTCTGGAAATTCCTTCAGGAACCATCAGGAGAAAGGTACAAGTATGTGCCAAAATCAAATGGACTTGGATTTTAAGCAAAAGGTTGCAGGACCTGCTTAAAAGATTTGTGCCACTGACAATTGGACTTCAAGGAGATATTAGTGGTCATAAAGACAAAACCAACCACAATTAGAATTCCACGGGGAACACCAGCAATTATTGGGGACAAAAACATTGGTAAACCAAACTTCGGGTACCAACAACAATGAATTTTCAAATTGAGCGCTAATGATATATGGACTTGGAGTTAGACAGACGACAACTGGGGAAAGACAAATGCTAATTTCAAATGCGCATGATTGAGCATGATGCGAATGATCATGATATGCAAATGTTGACTCTAAAGACACAAAGGGTCTTGACAAGACTCAAAGAGGAGTAGGCTCTCAACACTAATACTTAGATGAGCAATATGAAAAACACTGAGGAGATGTCTTCGAATTTTGGAAATCATGCTTGGTCCAAGGATCCATCCAAGAGTATTATCGATTTTGAACTTCTATGGGAATTTCTGTAATAATAGTATAAAAGTGTTGTTGCAAACCAGGACTTCTTGGGGAAACAAAAGGTTTTTCTAATTTTTCCAAAGTCAAAGAAACTTGAAAGTTTTTCAGTATGTTTTCAAAAAACATTTCCTTAAAAAAAAACTTGTCATTTTCAGAGTTAAATTGTAATCAAGTGATGACATTTTGCATAACAAAAGAAAATAAGAGGTTGAACAACAAAATTCATAGGCAAAGTTTGTATTTTATTCAAGAATGGTAGCTTGCTAATGGCAAAAGCTCCATGGGAAATTACAATTTGAAAATGGCAATGGGGAAAGGTCTACATTGAACCCAACGACCACTACAATCCCTAATAACTAAGACTGCCCGCCACCTTGCTTCTGACAAGAGCAAATGGATTGGTCTTCCATTATAATTCTTCAGTAATGGTAAACATCATTTGATACAGTCAAATGCCTTAGTCCCTAACTTTTGCCTGGACCGCCCTTTCGGGTTTTCAATCCAGCGGGACGCTCTTTTTTGCCTAAGCCGCCCTTTCGGGTTTTCAACTTAGCGAGCTCTTATTTTTTTCATTTTTATCCCTAACTTTTGCCTGGATTTCCTTCATAGGTTTTGATCCACCGGGATACCCATTTTTGCCTAGGTCGCCATTTCTGGTTTTCGACCTATCGGGTTTCATTTAGGCATAATATTTTTTGACTGCATCAGAATTCACCGGGTGTTTCAGCTGTTCACCATCCATAGTTGCAAGGATTAAGGAACCTCCGGAGAATGCCACCTTCACAACATATGGACCTTCATAGTTAGGACTCCATTTTCCACGCATGTCTTTGTGGACTGGCAAGATTTTCTTGAGTACAAGATCTCCTTCTTTGAATTCTCGGAGACGGACTTTCTTGTCAAATGCTCTCTTGATGCGCTTCTGGTACAACTGGCCATGGCACATGGCGGTCATTCTCTTCTCATCAATGAGGTTCAGTTGGTCAAACCTGTTCTGCACCCACTCAGCTTCCTCCAGTTTGGTTTCCATCAAGATTCTCAAAGAGTGTATCTCTACTTCAATAGGGAGAACTGCATCCATCCCATACACTAGAGAGAAATGGGTTGCCCCTGTTGAAGTGCGAACTGATGTTCTGTATCCGTGTAAAGCATATGGTAACATCTCGTGCCAATCTTTGTAAGTTTTTACCATCTTCTGCAGAATCTTTTTGATATTCTTGTTTGCAGCTTCAACAACTCCATTCATCTTCGGACGATACGGAGAAGAGTTATGATGTTCAATCTTGAATGTCTCACACAACTCTTTCATTGTTTTGTTGTTCAAATTGGTCCCATTATCTGTGATGATTCGACTTGGGATCCCATAGCGGCAGATAATTTGGTTCTTGATGAAACGGGCAACCACTTGCTTTGTCACATTGGCGTAGGAAGCTGCTTCTACCCACTTGGTGAAGTAATCGACTGCGACCAAGATAAACCGATGACCATTGGAAGCTTTAGGCTCAATTTCCCCTATCATGTCAATGCCCCACATTGAGAAAGGCCAAGGCGATGACAGAACATTCAAAAGTGTTGGAGGTACGTGCACCTTGTCGGCATAAATCTGGCATTTATGACACTTCCTGGCATATTTGAAACAATCCGATTCCATGGTCAACCAGAAGTAACCAGCTCTCAAGATCTTCCTGGACATGGCATGTCCATTGGCATGTGTTCCAAATGATCCTTCATGGATTTCCCTAATCAATAAGTCTGCTTCGCGTTTGTCCACACATCTGAGCAGAACCATATCATGATTTCTCTTGTAAAGCACATTGTTGCTGAGGAAAAACTTGGACGCCAATCTTCTTAAAGTCTTCTTGTCTAGAGTTGTTGCATCCGATGGGTACTCTTGATTTTTCAAGTAGTTCTTGATGTCATAGAACCACGGTTTCTCATCAGTTTCTTCTTCGACCAGTAGACAGTAGGCGGGTGCAGTTCTTCGCTCGATTGTAATGAGTGGAGCTTCATTAAGAAATCTGACTTGAAACATAGAAGCCAAAATAGCCAAGGCGTCTGCTATTTGATTCTCTGCCCTTGGAACGTGATGAAAAGTGACTTCATCAAAGTATTTGATCAATTCCACAATGTGGGCACGGTATGGGATCAACTTCTCATCACGGGTCTCCCATTCACCTTTGACTTGGTATATTACCAAAGCTGAGTCTCCATATACATCAAGAATCTTGATTCTGGTATCAATTGCATCTTCGATACCCAAAACACATGCTTCATACTCTACGATGTTATTTGTACATTCGAAACATAATCTGGCTGTGAAAGGAGTATAACCACCATCAGGATTCATCAAAACAACTCCTACACCATGCCCCATGTAGTTAGAGGAACCATCAAACATCATCTTCCAACGAGAACCTGGCTCGGGACCTTCATCTGGACCTGGAACTTCACAGTCCTTTATCAACATAATGTCCTCGTCCGGGAAATCGAATTTCAAAGGTTCATAATCTTCGACAGGATGATCAGCAAGGTATTCAGATAAAACACTGCCTTTAATAGACTTCTGGGTTACATACTGGATATCATATTCGGATGACAACATGTGCCAACGGGCGAGTCTTCCTGTCAAGGCAGGCTTCTCAAAAATGTACTTTATTGGATCCATTTTCGAGATCAACAAAGTAGTGTGACAAATCATATACTGCCTGAGGCGTCTAGCAGCCCATGCCAAAGCACAACAAGTCTTCTCTAAGAGTGAATATCTGCTTTCACAATCTGTGAACTTCTTGCTTAAGTAATAAATGGCATGCTCCTTACGACCAGTTTCGTCCCGTTGGCCTAAAACGCAACCCATAGAACCCTCAAGTACAGTTAGGTACATGAAGAGAGGCTTCCCTGGATTAGGTGGGATCAAGATAGGAGGTTCCTGTAGATAAACCTTAATCTTCTCAAATGCCTGTTGACAATCAGAATTCCACTCAATTGCTTGATCCTTTCGGAGCAACTTGAATAAAGGCTCACATGTAGCAGTCATGTTGGAGATGAATCTAGAGATGTAGTTCAATCTTCCGAGGAAACCCCTGACTTGCTTTTCTGTTTTGGGAGCTGGCATACCTTGAATTGCTCTGACCTTGTCCGGATCTACTTCAATACCTTGTTGACTAACAATAAAACCAAGTAACTTTCCTGATCGCACACCAAAGGTACATTTAGCTGGATTCAGGCGCAGTTGGAACTTTCTGAGGCGCTCAAATAACTTCAGGAGATGATTCAAATGATCCTCCTCACTTTGTGATTTGGCAATCATATCATCTATGTAGACTTCTATCTCTTTATGCATCAAATCATGGAAAAGGGTGACCATTGCCCTCTGATAAGTGGCTCCTGCATTTCTGAGACCAAATGGCATAACTTTGTAACAATAAGTGCCCCATGGTGTGATAAAAGTGGTATTTTCCATATCATCAGGATCCATCTTAATCTGGTTATATACTGAAAATCCGTCCATGAAGGAGAAAACAGCGAACTTAGCAGTATTGTCAACCAATGTATCAATGTGCGGAAGAGGGAAATCGTCCTTCGGACTGGCTTTGTTCAAATCCCTATAGTCCACACACATTCTGACTTTGCCATCCTTTTTAGGGACTGGCACAATATTAGCTACCCACTCAGGGTACTTTGCAACTGCGAGGAATCCAGCATCAAACTGCCTTTTGACCTCCTCTCGAATCTTCAGAGCCATGTCCGGTCTTGTTCTTCGGAGCTTTTGCTTTACTGGAGGACAATCTGGTCGAAGAGGTAACTTGTGGACCACTATGTCCGTGTCTAAACCGGGCATATCTTGATACGACCATGCAAACATATCCGCATATTCTTTGAGATGCTTGACCAATCTTTCTCTAACGTCTGCCCCAAGTGTTGTACCAATCCTGACTTCCTTCTTATCTTCATCGGTGCCAAGGTTGATGGTCTCAACCTGCTCCTTATGTGGCTGAAGATCTGTGTGCTCATACTCAACTAATCTTGCCAGTTCTTCGGGAATGTCACAATCTTCCTCACTTTCATCTTCTGCTTGGTAGATGGGCGAATCAAAGTTAGGAGAGAATGTAGAGTCATTGGATTCAACAGGGTTTTCGCTTATTCTGCATATGAGAATGATTTGCTTTTATTAAAAGTGGAAAATAGAGAAATGCAAGAGAAAAAGCTTTTTATTGGTTTTGAAAGATTGCCATTTTCTTTTTTTTAAAAGTGAAAAGAGAGAGAGAGAGAGAGAGAGAGAGAGAGAGAGAGAGAGAGAGAGAGAGAGAAAACAGTAAATGATCAAAATAAGAGTTTAACAAAATGCCTTCATTGATAATAACTTTTGAAAATGAGAAGGGGCCCTACAAAATACTCCCATAGCCTTGGGCGGAGCTAGGGAACTTTGAAAACACTTAAAAAAACAATAAATTACTTTGACAATGGAAAAAACTCTGGGATCTCGACTGCCTCCCAATTGCCCAAGGCTTCTTCACACTAATACACCAAATGATTCACATCTTCATCTTCAGAACCTCCATCAATTGCATTGACCTGATAACCAGCACTGGAAAACACTTCTTGAATGGTCTTTGGACGTCCTTTAACGGAGGTTGACGCTCCTTCCTTCACATGAGTTGGTTTGTAACCCAACCCGCAATGATCTAGCTTCTGTTTGACTTCAATGACATCACCCCAACCTTCATAGCTTCTTTCTTCAATGGTGGAAGTGGTACTCTTCAGCGATGCAAAAGATGGGATACCCCTCCCTTTTGGTTCCTCTACTTCCAAAAGGACAGCACTGGCTATATCAAGAGCTTGGAAAGAAGTTTCCAAAGCATCTTCATCAGCCTCAATATAGCTAAAGGATGAAAGGTTGCTAACCATGAGATCTTCTTCCCCAGACACGGTTACCAGCTTATTATCGACCACAAACTTCATCTTCTGATGTAGGGTAGAAGTGACTGCCCCAGCGGCATGGATCCAAGGTCTTCCCAGCAAGCAACTGTAATTGGGGTTAATGTCCATAACCTGGAAAGTGATTTTGAACACCTGTGGCCCAATCAAGATCGGTAGGTCTACTTCTCCAATAACAGTCCTCATTGACCCATCAAAAGCTTTCACAATCAGTGCACTGGGCCTCATCTCTGCCCCTTGATAAGATAACTTGGCAAGCGTTCTTTTCGGCAAAACATTCAATGAAGATCCTGTATCCACAAGAACTCTTGCTAAAGTATCCTCTTGACATTTTACAGATATGTGGAGAGCACGGTTATGGTCCAAGCCATATTTTGGAAGATCCTCCATACTGAAGCTGAGATTGTTACATGCAGTGATATTGGCAATGACTCCATCAAACTGATTCACAGTTATATCATGTGTAACATGGGCTTGGGCTAGTAATTTCTGGAGAGCACTCCGATGGGCCGGTGAATGCATAAGAAGTGATAGGATAGATATTTTGGAAGGTGTTTGATGTAGCTGATCAATAACCTTATAATCACTCTTCTTAATGATTCTGAGAAATTCTGCATCCTCTTCTCCCAAGACTACCCCTTTATCCTGGTTGACAATAGCTGGAATGACTTCTTTAGGCGGAACCGTATTGGCTTGCTGAGTATAAACACGACCACTGCGAGTTAAACGACCTGCACCCGCTATGTCAGCACTTGCCACTTTTGAACCTTCCTTCTGACTAGCTTTATCAATCTTCTGATGAACTTTCCCTGTATCATACTTCCATGGAATTGCTTTAGTGTCTTCATAAAGGAAAGGGTTACTCCTTTGTTCAAACCTTGGCTCAGGTATGTTGAAAATGGGCATCACAGGCTCTGGCATGTTAAAGATGGGTTGAAATCTTGAGGACGCAGGCAGGTTGAACACTGGCACCAAGGTAGAATCAGATTCAGGCAAGTTGAAAATGGGTTCAATCATTGCCACTTCATTCTTCTTCACACGACCGCTTACTTGTAAAACACCCAGATTAATCAAATCTTGAACATCTTTTAAGACCAATTCACATCCCTTTGGGTTATTCGCACAAGCTTCACAATTCTTATGACAGTTCTTCAACATACCCACTTCTACTAACTTCGCATGGAAATATCTAAGCGGGGTCTTGATCTCTGTGGCGTTGAAAATCAAATCTTCGTCAGGCTCGTCAACAATGGCATTTATGGACCCATGCTTGGGTAAAGGATTATCTTTAACATTCGGACCAGTATTCCCAAATGACAGAATGTTTTTCTCCATCAAATCTTTCACGATGTACTTCAAAGCATAACAACCCTCCAAATCGTGCCCTGGGGCACCTTCATGGAATAAACAGTGGGCATTTGAGTTGTAATTTGGTGGGAGCGTATTTGGTGGAGGACCCAAAGGCCTTGGAGTAACCAAACCTTTTTTCAGCAGTGAAGGATATAATTCAGTATAGGTCATAGGGATTCAAGGATTAGGAGGCCTTCCTCCTGGTCTTCTATTCTGAAAGTTGGGATTCGGATGAGGAGCTGAAGTCCTCTGCTGGTAGGCTGAAGCATTGGGCGCTTGTTGATAGCCTGGATTGTTGAGCATTGGCTGATAAGGTGGAATCACTGGAGCCGCTTGCTGATACATCGGTACTGCTTGAGTTGGCCGATACATCGGGACTTATGGATTATACGACGGTTGAACCGCCGCTACATAAGGATGTTGGGCATACTGTGGTGGATGAGCATACTGCTGTTGAGCCATAGGTGGAGGTCTCTGCCAAAGCGGATTTCTTCTTTGACTTGTCATTATTGCATTCGTCTCGCCCTCTTTCTTCTTGTGGAAATTACTGGTAAATTTCTTGACAATATTTCCACTACCATTGCTGGAACTGCTAGATGTACCACTCATCTTTCCACTTTTCAAACCAAGTTCTACCTTGATTCCTACAGCCACTAGATCAGAGAAACTAGCAGTTATGCTCCCCACCATTCTCTCATAGAATTCTGGTCGCACAGTGTCAACGAACCAGTCAGCTAATTCTCTTTCAGTCAATGGGGGCTCTACCTGAGAAGCGGTCCCTCTCCACCTCTGATCATATTCTTTAAATGATTCAGAATCTTTCTGTGACATACTCAACAGTTGCCTCCTATCGGGAGCAAGGTCCATATTGTATTTGTACTGCTGGATGAAAGCATCTGCCAAGTCTTGGAAACTGCGAATCTTCGACTGGTCTAGCGTTAGATACCATTTGGAGGAGATTCCCTTCAGACTGTCCTAGAAGCAGTGGATCATTAATTTATCATTGTCCACTTGCGCAGCCATTCTTCGATAGTACATCAAGAGATGGTTCTTAGGACAAGTTGCGCCCTCGTACATATCAAAAGTGGGTATCTTGAACTTTGGAGGTATTACCAATCCAGATACCAGACACATCTCTCTAGCAGCAGCCCCAAAGATCTGGTCACCTTCGATTGCTCTTAAACTTTTTTCAAGGGTATCAAAATTCTCTTGCATCTTCTCATGTTTCTCGTTTCCGTTTTCAGACATATCTGGCGCGTCATACACCTGATGGTCATTAAAGTATGGTTGGGCACGGGTGTGCACAATGTCTGGTGTAAAATTAGTAACTGCGTGGTTCTCTTCATTAGTCACAGGAATAGTCTGTTGAGCAACAAATCCTTGAGGAGGAGGCACAAAACCTTGGGAAGGAAATGCAATACCCTGAGAAGGAGGTGCGAAACTTTGAGAAGCTAAGCCTTGGGAAGGAGGGAAGAAACCCTGAGCAGCAAGTCCTTGGGAAGAAGGAATAAAACTTTGAGAGGCAAAGCCTTGGGAAGGAGGGAAGAAACCCTGAGCAGCAAGTCCTTGGGAAGAAGGAATGAAACTTTGAGAAGCAAAACCTTGAGGAGGGGGGACGAATCCATGAGGAAGCCCAAAAGGAGGCCAGGTCATAGGGGTAGTGACTGATGACGTAGGCTCAGTCGTTGCAGTGACAATTTCTGACACTACAGTCTGTTGGGTATCCATCTTTGCTCGAATGACCTGCAACATTTCCATCATCTGACCCATATTTCCACGAATATCGGTAAGCTCCTCGTTAACTCTGTCCATCTCTAGGTCTCTTTCAGCCATCCTCTTTCTGGCTTGAGCTTGAGTGTAGTATTTGCGTGAGAGCCTCAGTGTGAAAGCCGGAGAGCAGATGACGGGAATGAGTTTTATATGAAAAAATGCAAATGAAATGCCAAATGTATGAGTGCAATGCGAAAATTAAATTTTATTCAAGGAACTTAAGAAACAATTTGCAAATACCAAGGAAAACATAATAATCAAAAGGATATGATTTCATTAAATTCAAAAAGTGATACAAAGTCTTGAGTACATCTTCAAAAATCCCAAACAAAGCTTAATAAAAACAAAGACAAAGTCCTAAGGAGATTCTCCTAAAAGCCTCAAGTTGAGCTTCTCGATTTGTGCCTTCATCTGAGCCCTTTCAAGCATAAGTTGATCCACGATCGACTTCCAAGAAGTGTCCCCTTGAGTGTTGGAGGAAAATAAATCCTCTTGCGCTTTCCTTTTCTTGTTGGAGAGCTCTTCTTCTTCCTTCATCTTCAACTGTCTTCTAAGTTCTTCATTCTCACTACTGATGATTTGATGTCGATTCTTCCATGCGTTCTTCTCTCGACTCTCTTTCTCCAAATCAATCTTCAGCTTCTCTGCATCGTCCATAAAGATTAGAATGGGTTTCTTGAAGGTCATAGGATCCTGGCGAGGGTAAGGCATTTTCAGACTGATGGCCCTATCTCGTACCCATTGGAGATAGGGTTCCATAGAAACACAATTCGGCTTTCCCAAGCTACTCCTCCCCCTCCTATGGATGTACTTCCAAGCTTCTATAATCTGTTTCTTGAGCTCTGGTTCTTCGTCGTCCTTAAAGAAAATTCCTTCCACTTCAACACTCTTAGGTTTGTCCTTCAACGGATACCCGAGTTGGCGGCGAGCCAAAACTGGATTATAGCTGATTCCTCCCTTAGTGCCAAGAAGAGGCACATTAGCAAAATCACCACAACTATCAATAATCAATGCTCCATCATAAACACGATTGTACCAACTAATGTCAGAGTGGGTAAGAGACATGATCCTTTGTGACCACCACAAACCATCCTTAAGATTCCTAAATGAAGCTGACTTAGGCAAATGCGAAATAAACCACTCGTACAATAATGATGCACAACAAGTAATCATCCCTCCCTTATGGTGATTCCTCAGATGGATGGAATGGTAAGTGTCTCCGAGCAAAGTAGGGACCGGGTTCTTCTTCAGAAAGATTTTGATGGCGTTCAGGTCGACAAAGTCTTCAAAGTTTGGGAAAAGTAACACTCCATATATTAGCAGAATAAAGGTCGCCTCAAAAGCTTTCATATCCTTCACACCAACAAAATTCTTGGCCTTTTCTACCAAAAACTTTGTAGGGAATCCAAAAATCTTTCCTTTATAGGTCATATTTGCCTTGACCTCAGGCACACTCAAATATGTCGCCTTTGCAATCTCCGCTTCTTCAGGGTCCTTCTCTAGAACAGGGAATGGAAACTCATCCTTAACACGTGATCCCACCAGAAATGAATACTCTTCCAAAGTAGGCACCAATTGGTAATCAGGGAACGTAAAACAATGGTAGAGAGGATCATAAAACTGGAGCATCACAGAGAGCAACCTTCCATCCCACTCAGTCTTAAGTAAGGCTAAAAGTCTCCTATGCTTCTCCATGAAGGCTTCTTGATCCAAAACCAAATCTCTTAATTTCCTTAGGTCTTCGAGTTTGGGAGTTTTGAATGTGTACTTGACAGTCTTTCTTCTTCCAAAGTCCATGATGATACCTACGATATTTGCAAAGATAGAGTTTCTGAGTTCCTTGAATAAATTGGTAAAAATGATGCTTCATGATGCGTGAATGCATGAATACACAAACACACACAAGGCTTAGGTTCAAAGCTTGCATGAGGTCGAAGGTTCAACCCTCCCAAAAGGTATGTACTATGAGTTTATTTGTACCTGTACAACGGGTTCTAAAAGTTCCCAGAATCATTGTCCCATCTTTCGGATATTACCGACTTCCCAACTCAACTTGGTAATCAATAATATTCTCAAGAGAGTCTCATCCGGATGTAGTATCGCGTATCAACTATTTTGGATTTGCACCCTCATAGTCATCGCACTACATCCCTAAAAGGCCACGTGGGGATAAATGTTCTACGGTCCTCAACATTAACGGCTCTCAGGTCGAATATAGTAATGCTTTCACGACTGAACTCGATCAACAAAACTACATCCGAGGAGGCCTCCGCTGAGTGGTGGTGTCTCAAGTCAGCTTGATCGGGACTCAACTCCCTACAAGCCTTCTTGAATATACCACCGTCCTATCTTATTTTGCACTCAAGTCCGGGTTAGGACTTATCTCACCACACATGGAACACCCAACAAAAATCCCAAATAATAACAAGCAATACAACAACAAATATACAAGGTGGGCTTAACCCTCAAAAATAGAGTCCCCAGTGAAGTAGCCATTTCTGTTGCGGTGAGAATCGGATACCAAGCTATTAAGTGAGCTTGAATCGCAAAACTTTTATGTTCACCACCGACTTTAATTTAATCCAAAGGGAAAAGGGAAAAAGATCGTAAAAACCCTAAATGAGGAGAAACTAGGTTCGGGGGTTGATTATACCTAGGGAAGGTGTTAGCATCCTAAGCATCCGTAGTATCCTACGGGAACCTCTTGTGAATATTTGTGTTATTGTTATTTATTGCTTGCTAAAACTAAGGGAACCTAAGGTTTTTATTTCTAATGGTGCTCGCACAACATCGCATCGATGCCTACGTATCGGGTGTAGAATCAGAGCACTCGTAGTTCTCCTAAGGATTAACGAACACTTGGTTACGCTCAAGGTTCACGGGGGAAGGTAAGTGTTATGGCAAACACTCATGTGACTTTAGCAAAGTCACAAAAAGTTGTAAAATAAAAAGTCTTAATGGTTAAGGTTGAAAAGGAACTAGGGATGGCTAAACTTCCTATGACATTGAGTCAACTGCAGGAGTTCTTTCCCTTTTGGATTGAAAAGCATAAACGAAAGTAAATAAATGAGGGTGCAAGCTCCTAAGTCTAAGACATAGGTTGCTACTTGCAAAAATGAACTGAATGAAGTAAATGGAAATGCAAGGTAAAAGGCTTAGTAAACGGGTTATGGCTCGATATATGGATCGAGAATGCGGGGGTGGAAGACAAGCGTGGTGCGTCAATTTGCTTAAGTTGGAAAGCCATGAAGTGTAAAGACTGTGCAGACGGCGATCGTAGAACGACCGACTTACGTGTGTGAGTGAGGTGTATGTAAACTCAACTTGGCGTTGGACCAAGGATTATTATCTTGAAAATTAAAGTTTCAAAAGTGTGCGCTTTCAATTTTATCTTAACAAATATATGGTCATGATGCGAAATGAAATAAATACAAACATAGCGTGCATACAACCAAGACATCGAAAGATTAAATAAAAAAACTCATACTAAAAGGAAATAGACCTAAATTTAAACCTCTCACACTAATGGGACATACCTAAAAGATCTTACATAAACTATCTAAATAAATTATATATAAAAAAAAACTAGACAAGCCTTTTTTAGAGTTTTTTAGAATATATAATATAAAATAGAAAAACAGTATAAATTTTTAAAAAAAAAATTTTAAAAAAAAAGAATAAAATAAAATAAAAATAAAGAAATAAAATAAAATAAAAAAATAAAATAAACCCTAAAAGAAAGATTGTAAATAAATAAAAAAATAATAATCTAAATGGAATTGGTTCAAAAAAGTAACATTTAGAGTGCAAGTGTAGAAATTAAGAGTTGAATAGAAACCAATTTAAACCCAAAAGTCCAAATCACCTAAACCTAATTCTAATAATTAATATTAAGTACAATTTAATAATTAATATTAAGTAAATCAACTAAAAAAAACTAAAAGAAAAAAGAAAAAGAAGAAAACGTGGGGGAGAAAGAAATGCCTCATTTATAGCCATTAGCAAACAATTGAATTTCTCTTTCTTACATTTTTTTAATTAAAAAAAAATATTGTCTAATTAGAATAATGTCACATGGCCTTTTTTAAATAAATAATAAATAAATAAATAAACAAAGAAAAAAAAGAAAGTGGTTATTAACGTGGGAAAAAAAACAATAAACAATCTAAATTATTTATATAAATAGATACTAAATATGTTTTTTAGATTTTTTAGGTTATTACTAAAATATTTTTGTTAACTTGAGATTAAAACTAAACTAAATTCCTAAGTCTAAGGAGCTCTTCCTAACCTAAAGAATTTAAAAAAAAAACAACTCGATACTTTAATTCAAAAAATTATAACTTAAACTAATTTTCTAAAAAAAAACAAACGGGCCTAAAAGATACTAGAAGAAAAAATCAAGAAAAACTAAAAGTCTTTAAAAAACAGATGGGTCATAGGACCCGGTTCAGTGGTTCAAAACCGAACCAGTTGATACTAAAAGGGGAGGGAATGGGTTTGACACACAAACCCTATATTGCCCTCAATCCCAAAACGTGACAAATGCAAAACCAGAACCAACAAATCAACGAAAAAAAATTCTCTCCTGCAAACTTTCTTAATCGCATCCTCTCCCTCTGGTCCTCTATCTTGATCGCAAGTACCTCTTTGTTTCATATTTCCACTCTCACTATCAATCGAACTCTCTTTCTCTCAAGTACATGCCGACGACGGCGACGCCACCCCCTTTCGGCGAACCGAATCCCTCAAACCCTAAAGCTCAAACATTTCAAAGTTAAAGCGACGAAAGCAACACAAAGCAAGCAAAACAAATGAGGGAGGAACTAATGATTACCGATCGAAGACAAATCCAGAAGAACCTTTGCACGGTGAAAGCTTCGGCACGAATTTGGACGTCTTTGTGGATAACCTGCGACGAAGTTCCGATGTGATTCAGGTGAGTTATCTTTTCTTTATGCTTTGAAACACTTAGCTTCTTCTTCTCCTCTTATTGTTGTGGTTGTTGTGTTTCGCAGAACCGTGATATATAGTTTGTTTGGTTTGCTGTTGTTCTGCAATATGGCTAAGCTTTTTTTGTGATGTGAATGTTGGTTGGTATTGGTGGCTACTGATATTCTGTGATGCTATTGTGTTTTTTCGTTTTTTTTGTGTGGCTTGTATCCCCCCTTTGATGTGAACAGTTTCTAGTTTTATAGGAAGTGAATTAGGGTTTTAGAATTTGAATTTTTGTCCTTGAAAACTTGTTGGTGAAGGATGTTTTGAGAGAGGGGACAAACTCTGAAATTTTGTTGAGAGGTGGAACAGGGGTAGTCTGAAAATGCAGGTCTGAATTTTTGTGTGTGCTATTTGTCTGTTTGTACATTTGTGGTCCTGCTGAATTGTTATACTGACTGTGAAATTCTGCCCTTTTGAAATGCTCCTTGTGACATTTTGTATATAATAAAAATGATGAATGAATAAAATATGATGTATTTTTTATGAAGTGATGAATGACTCTAATTGTGATACATTGGATTTATGCTTGATGTGAATTAAAATTTGAATCTTGATATGAACTTAAATGATGCTTTGGAATTTCGAAGAATTCTAACTTGAATAGAATGATGCTAGATTAAAAATGTTATGAATGAATATATTTGGATGAATGAACATGAGTCTTGAATATGCTTTGAAATGAACATGAATTATATATTTGGATTGAATGTGTGAATGTGAATTATGAATTATGATAACTTTTGTTTATGATTTGAATGGATTTGGTGAATTTGAAAAGGTGGGATGAATTAATATGATGATGTAATTGTATGAATGATAAATTGAAATGTGACTATGTTTGGATATGATTTTAATTGAATTTTGATGAATGTTTATGATGTTGGAATGAAATTGATGAATGCTACTCTTATTATTATTTTTTTTATCATGTACATGAGAACCTTCATGAGAATGGAAGAAGCATGAAGTTTGGAAATGTCGTCTAGCATGAGGAATGATGACTTTGCATGGAGTTTTGGCATAAGGGATGAATTTAAATTTAAAGTGATGCTTATGACCTCTTGTAATAACTTCAAAAGAAAATAGCTTTGAACCTTGTGATTTCCAAATATTTATTTGTAAACATTAGACATTGTAACTTTAGCATGAATTTGGAATGAACTTTGTAGTTTTTGAATTGAACTTGGAAAGAAAATTTGGTATGTGGAAAAAATGGGATTCTATTATGAAAATTGATTACACCTTGAATAGATAATTAAATAATAAAAGAAACAAAACCTTGAATGGTGATGGTGAATTGACATGGGATTGAATTTGAAACTTGAGATTTGAAATTGGATGAGAATTGACTTGGGGAAGAAAATAGAACTTGGGATAGAATTTAGAAGTCTGTGATGAATTTGAATTGAATTTGGCATGAATTTAGAATGGAATTTTGGAATTTGAATGGAAAATTAGAGGGAAATTTTGTGAACTTAAGAAAAATGAAACAAAAGTTTTGAAAATGATACTTCAACATGGATTGGAAATTGAGAGCTAGAAATGGATTTGAAATTTAAGAACTTGGAAATAGAACTTGAAAAAGAAAATTGAGAACCTATGAAATTGAATTTGGAAAGCGATCATGAGCTGAGGCTAGAGCTTAAAAAAAATAGTAAAAATTGAAAAAATGGAGTTGGAACTAATTTGGAACTTGAAACTTGGAAATAGAAATAGAAATTGAATTTAAACTTGAAACCTGAGGATGGAATTGGAAACAAAATTGAAATTAAAAATTAGAATGGAATTAGAAATAAATTGGAATTAAACTTAAAATTTGAATTGAATGAATAAGAAAAATGATTTTGGAATGAACTCCTTTTAAATGTGATGAATGGTATGTGAACGTAAATTAGGGGTAAAATTTGGGGTGTGACACAGGCGCTTACATCCTACACAGCTAACTCATGTTTGAATAGGGGCAGCTGTAAACACCCCAAATTTACCCTCACCCAATTAACCATGGCTTGTGTTTCTTTTCATATTGCATAAGTTCAATCATATCATCTCATATTGCATTTTTGCTTCACTGCTTTGATTCAAAGCCATATGCATCTAGGGTCAGTGATCTGAGCAGTCCCTGGGCTATCTGAGCCACTCCAAAGGTCTTCAATCATCTCAAGAGGATACATGTATGTTTAAGCATCATATTATATCCTCCCAGGATCAAGGAAGTCAGAAAATCACAAGAACTGAGAAAGGCATGGAGGCAGAGCCAAGCTTAACTACACAGATGACCTAAAATTAGGGTTTTGGTTTCAGAGGCCATAATTCCAATTTTTTTTGGTAATTCTTGTTTCTATTGGTCTCTATATGTTATAAGGATCCTACACACCAATTTTCATGAAGAAATTCAATGGGGAAGGCATCTGATCAATAGATGACTTCTTGAGCAAGTCAGTGCAAAATCAGGGCATCTGAGGCCCCCAATCATCCAACCAAAGGGGTTTCTCCATCATTTTGAATGTGTATGATCTTTATTTGATCATAAAAGATGTTAGAAGTTCACAAAATTGAAGAATCTCAAGCCATTTGTGTAAACACCCCAAATTTGCCCTCACCCATTCACACCATGGCTTGTGATCATCCTCATATGCATAAACACAATCATACCATCTCATATTACATTTTTGATTCACTGCATAGATTCAAGGTCATCTGCACCTAGGGTTTGTGATCTGAGCAATCCCAGAGCCTCTTGAGCCACTCCAAGGGCCACCAATCACTTCAAAGGGGTCCATGTGTGTTCTTATATCATATTATACCCTCTCAAAGCCAAGAATGCCAAAGAATCACAAGAACTGGGATTGGTATGGAAGTAGAGCCAAGTTTGACTGCACAGTTGACCTGAAATTAGGGTTTTGGTTTCAGAGGCCATAACTCCAAATTTTTTGGTCATTCTTGTTTCTATTGGTCTCTATATGGTATAAGGAGTATGCATATCAATTTTCATGAAGAAATTCCATGGGGAAGTCATCTGATCAAGGGTTGACTTTCTGGACAAGTCAGTGCAAAATCAGGGCATCTGAGGCCCCCAATGACCCAACCAAGGGGTGATCTTCATCATTTTGAGTGTATATGATCTTTATTTGATCATGGAAGAAGGTTGAAGTTCACAAAATTCAAGAATTTGAAGTTTTTGCAAAGTTGACTTTTTAGGGCATAGTTGACTTTTAAGGAATTTGTCAATTTAGGTCACTTTTCAAACCTTACTTTTTGATCCAAAAATGCTTCAAATGGAAAAACTTTGGTCATGAAAGTTGTAGATTAGATCTTTCCCTTTTCAAAAAGTACAAGAACATGACCTAATTCATTTTGGATCAAAAGTTATGGTTCTCCAAAGTTGGCAAAAATCACTAATTTTCAAGTCATGCACCAAAAGGCAAAGTTGCAAATTCTCCTTTCAAGGCCAATTCAGTCATCATATGGGCTTCTAATTCACTCAACATGATCACACAACCTCTAAAAATCAGAATGAGGCCAAGAGATCACATGTTTTGTATGATTTTGGAGCAAGATATTTTCATGAAGCAAAAGCAAAGTCAAGTTGCAAAACCACTCATCACACTTTCACCCACTTGCTGCATTGGCCATTGAACCAGCCCTAGCCTCTCACACACCATGCTGCGCCAGCCCATGCTCTTGTACCAAGCTAGAACTTAGCCCATGCCTCTCTTACAACAAAGTGGACTTTTTGCAAAAGTGAACTTACCTATCACAGCAGGCCAGGTCACATCATCTGACCAATTGGAGTTGTTTATACTATCCATTTGCTAGCCATTTGACATAAGGAGCCAGCCTGAAACAAGCCCTAACAAGACATACACAAACTCACCCTATTTTGCACTTCTCTTCGAATCTGTCTCCATAGCTCACAAACACAAAAACCATTTCCACACATCAACTCACCTTGCTTCATTGAGCCAAAACCAGCAAGACTTAGGCCTGAATCAAGCAAGAACACCATTTCTCCATTTTCACTACCAGGAGCAAAACCGTTCGAAACTCACTCCACAGGCCATGAACACCCAAACAAACTCCACAAACCTTCTCCACTCATCATCCTGATCACAAAGAACCCTTCACCATTGCCAGAAACAGCCCGAATCATAAACACGATTCACACCTGAGCTTGAACAGAACTTGTTCAATCTCTCAAACCAGCCAACTTAAACTCTTTCTAAGCATTCAAGGATCATCAGGGGACCAAATAGAGTGGATTGCATCAAAGGGAGAGGGCAGAAAGTTGCTGGATTGAAAGCTTCGAAACTCAGGTAGCTCAAGAACATTTTTTCCAGAAATCCTTTTTTAAGTTCTTAAGTTGTTATTCATGCTTCCCTGATCATAAATATGTCTTTAGTTTTGAAGATGGTGGAGAGATGAGAGTTTAATCAGTCTCTGAAACTTTTTTGCCCTAGTTCTTGTTTGCTTCGATTCAGCCATTCCTGGAAAAATAAATATGTTTTGAATGGGGGTTTTGATTCGTGAGTGAGTGGGAATCATTTCTGTGTTTTTAGATTTCGTTTTAGATGCGTTTTGAAGGAGTTTGAGGTTTGGGGTGAACGGAGAAGATGACCGGAACACTGTTCCGGTCATCTGAGAGTGATTAACGGCAGGGTTAGGGTTTTAAACATTAATTAGCTGATTTTGAATTTGAGCCATAGGATGTGGCGCCAAGTCAACTCCCGCGCGTGTGACTTTGAATCCAGGCCATCAGATCTGTTGACTTCTCATTAATTCAGTTTAAATTCATTTATTTTCATATTTATCTCATTTGTTTTACATAATTTATTAAAAATAGCAAAAAATGCTTTAAAAATTATGAAATTTTTTATCCTGAGTTTCATTAATTTTTAAAACACAAAAATATTTTTATTTTCATTTTTAGCATTAAAAAAGTATTTTTAAATATTTAAAAGTTTATTTTTAATTGATTAATGAAAATTAATTTATTAAAAATACTTTTAGGTATTTAAAAAATCACCAAAAATTCATGAAATGTTCTAAGACATTTAGAAACATTGTCCAACCCTCAAACCAAATTTATTTTCTGATCTTGATGCATTTTGAGAATTTTTCATTGATTTAAAATCATTTTTATGCATTAATTTGATCCAAAATTCAAAAAATCATTTCTGCCAATCCATGAAGAGTTGGACATTGATTCTTTTTGCATTGCATTGTGTTTAGTATGTAGTTTATGAGATTAAATGGTCATGATTTGATCTTTCATTTTCAAATTGTTTGGTAATTTTCTTGTTTAGGAACCCTAAAACCCTAGAAATCTTTAGAAAATCATAACTTGAATTTGGTTAAGAGTTGAGACCTCTCCTTTGGGCATTGGTTTAGTATAGGATTAGGGGTCCTTTGAGTGGCATTTTCAATTTTTTATCTTAGGGTTTGCTTCTGATTTTGATTTTTGTTTGTTGCATTGATCATAAACCCTAATTTGGGCTTCCATATGCATCCATCTTGCATTCTCTTGCATGACATGACTTGCCATGACATTTCAAGCATCCATTTGATTCATTTGACATCATAAGACATATTGAAAGCATGTTTGATCATTGCATCATGTATTTGCCTTGTTGTATGCCATGTGCACTTCATAACTTTTCATGTATGTCCATGCTCCTTAACTTGCTTCATTTGCATTCATGAACTTGTATGATCATCTCCATGTGCTGCCTCATGTTTGTAGCATCTCATAGCATCATTAGCATCATGTGAATGCTTCTGGTTTTTGTTTCTCATCATGTCATTTCATCTCATTTTGCATTGCATTGCATTTTCTTTTCTAACCTTTCAGGTGGTAAGTGACTTTGAGAAGTGAATTTGCCTTCACTTCTCATAACTTTTCTTTTCATCTCTCTTGCATCCATGCTGCATGTTTATATGTGTTTGAGTTTGAGCTTGCTCATTCTTCTTCTTCCCACTTTCTTTCTTCAAGTGACTTGTCTTCTTGAATGAAGCAAGTCACTTTGCTTCTCTTGATCCTTTCATCTGCTTCATGGTGGTTCCATTGAAGATTGTTCTTGCAAACCTCACAAACCTTAGGAACAACCAAGCATGATAATGATTAGGGTTTTTGATTAGTCTCCCCATTTAGTTTTACCTTTGTGTCTCTTTGAGTCTTCTCTTCTCATCTCATAATCAGGGACTAAACCCTAAAGGCTTTAAGGCTTTGTGATTAAGTTTATGCCTGCATCCTTCTATTAGGATGGAGTGTATAACTTTAATCCTAAGTGTTAAACCCTTAATGTGTTTAAATCCTCTAATCAATTCACTTAATAATCATCAAGACATCACACTTGTAACTTGGGCCTTGCATTAGGGTTCTAATTCTTCCTTAATTGGTTAAGAAGGACTAACCCTAGTGTTAATGGACAAGTCCCCCTCAAGTTGTCTTACAAACCCTAAAAATCACTTCATCATCTTACCATTAATTAAAATTCACTTAATCAAAGGCTTGTTTTGTCATGAGTTTAATCCCTAATCATGGATTAGGTTGAGGAGCTTTCCTCAGCTTAAACATTCTCATCTATTATCCTTCTATTAGGATGGTGTAATGAGTCTGTTTAATCCCTGATTATGGCTTAACCTCATTACTTAACACTAAACAAAAACACCAAAAACATCTAAATAATCACAAGTAGGTTAATGATCTTAATCCTACATCAAAGGTGATTAAGTGTGAGAATCTGACTTCACACTTAAGGTATCCTCATTACCCCTAATCAGAGGGAAGATGTGATGAGTTTACTAAATCCATTGATTTAGGTTTAAGCTCATTAATTTATGACAAACCTTCAAAAGCAATAAAAGACTGAAAACTCAAAAACAAACAATAATCGTCTCCTCCGGGATTCTTTTCTCATCTCATTCACTCACAACCGAGAACTTGCTTCTTCCGTCTAATGCAAGACAGTTTGCATCTGTGCCAGACAGATCATACACTTGAGCATAGGCAAGTAAGTAGTTCACAAGTCAATTCACCTTTCAGTCTCTTTGGGTCGAACTACGGTGTTCTGACTTCCTCATTGCACGAGAGGATACGTAGGCATAACTTAACAGTTATCGAACAAAAGTCTCTGTATATTCCCCCTCTTCCAGCTCATTTCTTTTAGCCTCATGTTCTTGAGCATTTCAACCTTGTTCCTGCACTGACACATCATTTATACATATCACACTTCACTCCTTTTACACTGATACCTGTACATCTCTTTCCAGCTATTTTATACACAAATGGCACTGACACTACCCCTTTAAAACACAAATCTTTTAAGCGTGGATCCCGTCGAGTACGACGGACAATCTGGGTGCTAATACCTTCCCAGGTTGTAACCAACCTCCTTTCTCAGTCTCTCTGGTTCGCAACCGTCTTATCCGTATCTTTCTAGGTCTATGCAGCATTACCTTTCCTCCAGGATAAAAATGCCTAGCTGGCGACTCTATTCATCTCCAGTGAGTTCACGGCTGTGTGTTCTCATTGTCCCTCTCTCCGACCGTTCGCGTCTGTACCTTTATTTGGGCCAGTCCCATCTATCGGGAGCGACAGCTTGGCGACTCTGCTGGGGAGCCTTACTGCAGCCAGGGCTTCTGGTTCTTTTTTGTGGGTTCCTCCTAGCGCTTGATTGATTTGTGTTTACTGGGGTGTTATGTGCTTATTTGTGCTTGTATATTTATTTTTGTTTATTGCTTTATGTACAGTTGTTTACTGTTTTCTTTATAGCTTTACATATTATCATATTGTCATGCTGTGCTGCTGGCTGGATCTGTTTGTTTGCTTTGGTGGGTGGGTGTTCCATTGAGAGTTAAGGTCCTATACCTGGGACCTGAGTGACACCTAGGCTAGAGTGAATCATATTCTTTCCCATTCCATCTCGGTCTGGTGCAGGAATATGAAACACGATTCAGATATGGGTTTCTTCTTGAGAACTCTGTGTTGCAGATTTCCTGCAATGCTAGGGCTATCTGGGAAGCCTGCTAAGTCTGGATGACCTTTTAGTATTGACCTTCAGAATCTGAGGTGAATTAGAGGAGGAACTTTTATGGTTATTGTAAACACTGTACCTCAGGGTTAGAAGTGTTTACACTTCTCATAACTGATCCGAGTCTGAAGATCCTTGTTTTAGAACACTACCTGTGAGGGGGTTGGGCTGTTTACAGGTTTGCAGGTACCTTAACCTCAGAATACCCTGTTACTTTGACTTGATTAAGAATACTCCATGTTGGGACAGTTCTTGTGATTCTAAACCCTGGACATGTGGCTCTTTATTTGAGCCCCCCACCTTGGTTACTGGACTTATAGACCTCCATCTGGATTTCTTACACACATGGACTTATATCAGAGCATTTGATCAGATCCAGCTCAGTCACAAACCCTTGCATATCATTTGCATACATAATCATTGCATCATATTAACATTTGCTTATTTGTGTTTCAGGGTATCCATCTTCATTTGGTTTTGGTTTTGACCCCATCTTCAGTATTGACCTATCTTCATCAGCACCTGCTTCAGCTGTCAGCAGTCTACTTCAGTCACTTGCACCAGCCAATCAGTGGCCCATTCTTCAGTATTACCATCAGCACTTGTCTCTACTCAGTCTCAACATCATGGCACCTAAAAAGAGCAACATCACCTACCACTTCTTCCAGCCAGAGTTAGCTGACATCAGGAGGATTCAGACCCTGATCACTCCAGACCATATACCACTGTTCAGAGAACACCATGGAGATATACTTGATATGGTTATGGATCTGGACCCCTCACAGAGAAGCCTGATCCACACTTGCCTTCAGTTTTATGATCCCCCACTGAGATGTTTCACTTTTCAGGACTTTCAGCTGGGCCCCTTATTGGAAGAGTACTCCTCATTAGTGGGTATACCTATCAGGGGTGGAGTCCCTTTCAACCCTGAGATGGTCTTTCCTGGTAATGAAGAGGTGGCAAAAGCATTGCATCTGAAACCAGTCTTGATTGGGCAGCATATGACTTCTAAAGATGGAATCCCTGGCCTGCATCTGGATTTCTTAATCTCTCAAGCTACCCTGAAAGCTTCTTTAGGAGAGTGGAAAGCAGTCTGTGCTTTGTTGGCCCTGAGTATATATGGGATCATATTATTTGCAGATGAGCCTCGATTCATTAGTAAGAATGCAATCCATCTGTTCATTCTGAAGAACCCAGTGCCAACTTTATTGGGGGATCTCTACTATTCAGTGCATCAGAGGAATGAAAAGCAGAGGGGAAGATTAGTGAGGTGTTGTGCTCCTTTGTTCCATACTTGGCTTCTCAAGCATTTGCCCAGGACAGATGCATTTTTGAACCCTCATCAGCAGAAAAACTGGGCTGGAAGGCTTACTACTCTAACTTCAGCTGATATCAGGTGGTGCACTCAAAGCACAAAAGGCAGGGATATCATCACCAGCTGTGGGCATTTTCCCAATGTGCCCCTAATAGGAGTTAAGGGTAGTATTAATTATAACCCTCTGCTATTCAAAAGACAACTGGGCTATGCACTGGTCCACACTCCTAAGGCACAGGACTTGGTTGAGACTCTTTATTGTGAGAACAAGCTTAATCTGGCTATTGTTAGGCAGGCAGCCTGGGCCTGGGATAATGTTCAAACCAAAGGAGTAACCATCCTGGGGAAGTGCAACAATGTAGCATCAGCACAATACTATGATTGGTCCCATGCTAGGGCTCAAATTTCTGGATTGCCTTTCACTATTGAAGATATGCCTGGGCCTTCCACAGCACCACCTCCAGCAACTGTCAGCTTAGAGGAGTTTGAGAAGTTGAAAGAGAGAAATGAGAAGCTGACTCAAGCTCTACAGAAGACCCTCTGGGAGAGGAGTGATGGTAGGCTGGATATTGAAAGATTGGAGAAGTTGAAGGTGGAGCATCTGGCTAGAATTGAAAAGTCTGAGGATTACATTAAGAAGTCTAGGGCTGGAGAACAGATTTTGAAGAATGCTTGCAAAGAAGCTCAGTTCCAGAAAACCAGGACAGACTTGTATCTGAAGGAGAGTCAGGCTAGGTGGGTCAGGATCACCGAGACTCGTACTCTGGAGGACAAGAGGGTCCAAGACAAGATAGAGCAGATGGAAGCTAGTGCAAAAGAGCAACAAGAAGCCCTGGCAGCAGCCCAGAGGGAGATATCAGAGCTAAAGATCAGAGCTGGAGTGAAGAGGTCAAAGGACCAAGGTCAACACAAGAAGCTAACTGCAGCTGTTACTACCCGGAACCTCCTTATCAGGAACCTCACGGAGCGTCCAGCTGATCCTGTGACCGAAGCACTTCTCAAGGAAGTTCGGGAGGATGAGTTTGGTCTTGGTGTTTGACCATTTGCTTGTTGTTTTCATTCTATGTACTTTTATTTTCTTGTAATGTATTTTGACCCCTCAGAGGGCTTGTATTTGTAAACAAACTGTGTACCTTTGGCCTTTTGTAATATATGTATTAGTTTGTTCCATCCGAGTTTACTTCGAAAGCAACATCAACAGCATCTTCAAGGGTCTGGAAGGGTCAAAACTGAATGCCAAGCCGGATACCTTGAAAGCAAATAAGCATACTGCATTGCATGCTAACCCTTTGTTTGTTTTGTAGGTGTTTGTTTTATTGTTTCTAACTCTGTTGTGATGTTCAGGAATTATTGCTCGACGACGAGGGTTTCACTCAACCGACCACACAGGTACCCCACCCGTAACAATCTTCCGGGCATACAGATGGATCAGATGCAGCAGGACCTTACAGAGGTCAGGAACCAAATGACCAACGAGAGGTTGGAAATGAGGAACCAAATGACACAGTTTATGGAAGTAATGAACAACATGGCTCAAAGCCAGGAGAGGCTCAGAGCACTGGTGGAAGGGAGAAATCAGGAAGATCATCAGCCAGGGACTGTTGGGACTAGTAACAATGAAAGAGTCCAACCTCATGTCAATCCCCCAGTCTTTGGACCTCACCTCCATCCGGAGGCTAACATTCCTGTCAATATACAAGGGCCTGCCACAGCAGGGAGGGTACTGCAAGAAGACCCCCAGGAAGATCAGTTCACAGTAATGGGAGCTGGGGAAGAAGCTTATGATAGAAGGTTGGATGAGATAGCTGAGAAGTTAAGATCCTTGGAGTCTCAAAACTCTTTGGGTTTTGATGTTATGGATATGGGCTTGGTAGACGGGGTCAGGATTCCCCACAAGTTTAAGCCACCATGCTTTGAGAAGTATAATGGGACTTCCTGTCCCCGGACCCATCTACAATCTTTTCTCGGGAGGCTAAAGGCCTATACCATGGACGAGAAGCTGTGGATGTTCTATTTTGAGGATAGCTTGACTGGAGCTTCGAGGGAATGGTATTCCCATCTGACAAGAGCAACTATTAGATGCTGGAAGGACCTGGCAGAGGCCTTCATCAGACAGTATCAGTATAATCTGGACATGGCACCCAACAGGACCCTCCTAATGGGAATGTCACAGTCATCTAGAGAGAGCTTCCGAGAGTATGCTCAAAGATGGAGACAGCTTGCTGCTGCTGTCCAGCCACCTATGTCAGAAAGGGAGATGGCTGATATGTTCATGAACACCCTTCAGGGGACTTACATTGATAGGCTAGCTGCCTTCTCATCTACCAGCTTTGCAGATGTAGTCATAGCAGGGGAGAGAATTGAAAGCCTATTGAAGATGGGTAAGATCTCAGACAACGGTGCAAGCTCATCCAGTAATGCAAGAAAGCCTTTTGCGGGCCCAAGAAGGACTGGTGAGACTAATGCCATCCACGCCAACAGGGGCAGGCCCCAATATGTTCATAGATCTGTGGCAGCAGTCACTATTCCCGCTCCAGCTCACCCACAACCAGCTTATCAACCTCCGCAGCAAAACTATCAGCAACAACCTCAGTACCATCAACAGAATCAGTATCCTCCGAGAAATTACAACAACAGCAACACCAACAACAATAATCAGCAAAGGCCATTCCAACAGAGGCCTTCTCAAGCCAACAGGGTGATCGATCCGATCCCTATACCATATGCTACATTGCTGCCACAACTCCTGAAACTCAACCTAGTTGAGCTAAGGACATTGGCACCTCCAGATCCCAACAGTCTACCCCGGAATTACGACTCCAACGCCAGATGTGCCTTCCATTCAAATGCACCTGGCCACAGTACAGAAAAGTGCAGAGCCTTGCACATGAAGGTACAAGACCTGGTAGACTCAAAAGCTCTGAATTTCGCACCACCACCCAATGTCAACAAAAATCCTATGCCAAACCACGGTGGTCCCAGAATCAACGCTATTGAAGAAGACAAGCCATCTTATTTAATAACCAGTGTGGGTCAGATTCGGACACCGTTGGTAGAAATCAAGGCTCAACTCCTCGAATGTCAGACGTTCCCGGGGTGTGAGTTAGGGTGTGCTTACTGCAATATTTCGGTAAATGGGTGCAATAACCTGAGGAATGGCATAGATGGTCTCATTCAGAGTGGCCAACTTCAGATCACCACATCATTTCCAACAAATCCAGCAATCTCATCAGCAGCAATTCCGATACCTCCTACAACTGCAGCAACCATTGTTCCTGACAATTCTTCGGCTTCATCAACAAGTACTTCATCCATCATCTCAACTGATCAGTCATCAACAAATTTTTCTTCTACAACTTCAGCTTCACTCCATTTTGAATCTCCTACAACAACAACATCCATCCTTCCGACAATGTCTCCTACAACGCCAGCAACAAACTCTGAAGATGTCTCAACTGTCACAATATTTTATGATCCTGAAAGCAACTCTGCCTACAACTCAGAAGGTGCCGCTCCCATCAGAGCACCAGTCACGATTTATTATGATCCACAAACTATCACAGTCCCTTCAGCAGCTGCCATCAGTCCAGTCACTGTCACAGTGCCTGGACCAGTGCCTTATGAAAGCAATAGGGCCATCCCTTGGCACTACGGCTCTGACATATACTGCGAGGGACAAAGAATCACTCTTGATACATCAACACCTGCACCACAAATAGATAATGTGGGAGGAGGCGGAGGCTTCACTCGAAGCGGACGTCTCTTTGCTCCACAAATTCAAAGACCCACTGCCGAAGCAGAAGCTGCTGCCAAGGCAAAAGGGAAGAGCCCGGTGCAGAAAGATCAAACAGTTAAGGAAGCTTTGAAATCACCATTCGATCAAGAAGTTGATGAATTCATGAGGATCATCAAAAAGAGTGATTACAAAATAGTGGATCAGCTTCACCAGACGCCATCCAAGATCTCTATCCTATCACTGCTTATGTGCTCCGAAGCCCACCGGAATGCACTACTCAAAGTCTTGCACGCAGCTTACGTGCCTGAAGAGATCACTGTCAATCAGTTGGAAACCGTGGTTGGAAATGTTACTGCTAGCAATGGGCTAGGGTTCACCAATACTGACTTGACAACGGAAGGCCGCAACCATAACAAGGCCTTGCACATCACCATGGAATGTAAAGGTGCAGTCCTTTCCCATGTGCTGGTAGACACAGGATCATCTCTTAATGTCTTACCGAAGAAGGCCCTGGTGAAGCTAGAGTATGAAGGATTGGCATTGCGTCCCAGTAACCTGGTAGTAAGAGCCTTTGATGGTTCTAAGAGATCGGTTCTGGGAGAAATTGAGCTGCTTGTGACAATTGGCCCACAAACTTTTACAGCGATCTTCTATGTGATGGACATTCAGCCCGCCTACAGCTGTTTGTTGGGTAGACCATGGATTCATGCCGCTGGCGCAGTAACGTCTACCCTTCACCAGAAGTTAAAATTTGAGTGGGAAGGCCAAGTTGTTACTATCTGTGGGGAAGAGGATATATTTGTTAGCCATCTGGCTACTTATAAGTATATTGAGATGGATGGGGAGATCCATGAAACAATGAGCCAAGGATTTGAGGCCTTGAATGTTAACGAAGCATCTGCTGTATCTGGAATCTCCATGTCATCTTATCAACAAGCCCGGAAGGTTGTTGAAGAAGGAACTGCCCAAGGCTGGGGCAAGGTTTTATCTGTGGAGGAGAAGAAAGACAAATTTGGGTTGGGTTACAGACCAACTCAACAAAATCAAGCAGAGGCTGCTGAGAAGCCCGGTTTTGTCAGTGGGGGGATGCTCACCCCTGATGCTATCAACAATTTGGAAGACGAGCTGGAAGAGGAGCGCAATCTGGAGAATTGGATTCGTCCAAAGATCCCGGGGAGCAGTATCTCAAACTGGTCTTCCCAGGAAATTATAAGAGTTACTCATGCAGAGTAATTATTATTTCCTGTATTTTTATAGCATGCATCAAAGTCTTGCATCTTGCCCAAGATGACAAGACTCATTTTGTAATCGGGCCATCTGTACTTTTTGTGCAAACAAGATTAATCAATGAAACATCAGACATCTTTTTGCAAATGGGTCTTTTTTCTTTTCTGCTCACTGTTTTTCCATTTTTCTTTTTGTACAAAAAATAAATGGCGATGTTTTCAAAATGACAACCTTATTTCACTTTTCTAAGCAAGATTAAAATCAATCACTAAAATGAACAAACTGAACCCTTGCAGAGAGTGCCTTCCAGACAGCACCGACAACAGCACGGCTATGACTTCGTATGACTTTGACAATCCAATCAATCAAGCTGATGAAGGGGTTGAAGAAGAATATGAGCTTCTTGAAGAGCTAGCCAGGTTGTTGAGACAAGAGGAAAAGGTTATTACTCCTCATCAGGAGGAGGTTGAAGTGATTAATCTCGGTACAGATGAAGACGTGAAAGAGGTTAAAATCGGGGCCTGCTTGCAAGACTCAGTGAAGAGACAACTGATTGATCTGCTTCAAGAATATGTGGACGTGTTTGCTTGGTCTTATCAGGATATGCCAGGGTTGGACACCGACATTGTTGTGCACCAGCTGCCTTTGAGAGAAGAGTGCCCACCGGTCAAACAGAAGCTGCGCCGTACTCGCCCAGACATGGCAATGAAAATCAAGGAAGAGGTACAAAAGCAGTGGGACGCCGGGTTCCTTGCTGTAACTAGCTATCCACCGTGGGTTGCTAACATAGTACCTGTGCCTAAGAAAGACGGTAAAGTAAGGATGTGTGTTGACTACCGGGATCTGAACAGAGCCAGCCCGAAAGATGATTTTCCATTACCTCACATTGACGTATTGGTAGATAATACGGCTCAGTTCTCGGTATTCTCCTTCATGGACGGATTTTCGGGATATAATCAGATCAAGATGTCACCCGAAGACATGGAGAAGACAACATTCATCACACCCTGGGGCACGTTCTGTTACAAGGTGATGCCATTCGGACTGAAGAATGCTGGTGCCACATATCAACGGGCTATGGTGACATTATTCCACGATATGATCCATAAAGAAATAGAATGTTATGTGGATGACATGATCGCCAAGTCCCTTACAGAGGAAGACCACCTGGTGAATCTGCTGAAGCTATTCAAGCGTCTGAGGAAGTACCAACTGAAGTTGAACCCCAACAAGTGCACATTTGGGGTGCGATCCGGTAAGTTGCTGGGATTTATTGTAAGCGAGAAAGGGATTGAAGTGGACCCTGATAAAGTCAAAGCTATTCAAGAGATGCCTGCACCGAAAACAGAGAAAGAAGTTCGAGGGTTCTTAGGTCGATTGAACTACATCTCACGGTTCATATCTCACCTTACAGCAACCTGTGAACCCTTGTTCAAGCTGTTAAGAAAAGAACAAACGGTCAGTTGGAACGAAGACTGCCAGAAGGCTTTTGACAAGATCAAAGAATATCTGCAAGAACCTCCAATCCTTATGCCTCCAGTTGAAGGAAGACCTCTGATAATGTACTTGACCGTATTAGAAGAGTCAATGGGGTGTGTGCTGGGCCAGCATGACGAGTCTGTTCGAAAAGAGTATGCGATATACTACCTGAGCAAAAAGTTTACCGACTGTGAACAGCGTTATTCACTGCTCGAGAAAACTTGCTGTGCTTTAGCGTGGGCTGCTCGCCGACTGAGACAGTATATGTTGACCCACACTACTCTATTGATTTCAAAGATGGACCCAGTTAAGTACATTTTCGAGAAGCCAGCTCTTACCGGACGGGTTGCAAGATGGCAGATGATTCTCACAGAATACGACATCCAGTACACCTCTCAGAAAGCCATCAAGGGCAGTGTACTATCTGAATATCTTGCTGAGCAACCTATTGATGACTACCAGCCTATGAGATTTGACTTCCCTGATGAAGACATCATGTTCATTAAAGCGAAAGATCAGGAAGAGCCTATTCACACTGAAGGGCCTGACCCGGAAGAAGAATGGACTATGATGTTTGATGGGGCTGTTAATATGAATGGTCGTGGTGTTGGTGCAGTACTCATTACACCCAAAGGAGTTCACATGCCTTTCTCGGCAAAACTCACTTTCAACTGCACTAACAACGAAGCTGAATACGAAGCTTGCATTATGGGTCTTGAGGAAGCCATTGACCTCAGGATCAAGACATTGACCGTATTCGGAGATTCAGCTCTGGTAGTTAATCAGACCAACGGAAAATGGTATACACACCAGGATCATCTGATACCTTACAGGGATTATACAAGGAGGTTATTGACTTTCTTCACAACAGTCAAGCTTGAGTATATCCCTCGGGACGAGAATCAGTTTGCAGATGCTCTTGCTACCATTTCATCCATGATCAAAGTTCAAGCTGCCAACTTTGTACCTCAGATTTCAGTGTCCAGACTCGACAGACCAGCATATGTATTTGCAGCAGATATTGTCAAAGACGATAAGCCTTGGTTCCATGACATTAAATGCTTCTTGGAGGACCAAACATACCCACCTGGGGCATCTTCCAATGATAAGAAGACTTTAAGAAGGCTTGCTGGTAGTTTCTTTCTGAACACTGATGGGTCTTTATACAAAAGGAACTTTGATATGGTACTCCTCAGATGTGTTGGCAAGACGGAAGCAGACTTGTTGATGCATGAAGTGCACGAAGGATCTTTTGGTACCCATGCCGGAGGGCATGCAATGGCCAAGAAGTTGTTAAGGTCGGGCTATTACTGGATCACAATGGATGCTGACTGTTGTGCCTATGCCAGAAAATGCCATAAATGCCAGATTTATGCGGATAAGGTGCATGTGCCTCCCAACCCTTTGAATGTGATGTCTTCACCCTGGCCCTTTGCTATGTGGGGCATTGACATGATTGGTAAGATTGAACCGACTGCTTCAAATGGCCACAGATTCATCTTGGTAGCCATTGATTATTTTACCAAGTGGGTTGAAGCAGCGTCATATGCAAATGTTACAAGACAAGTGGTAGCCAGATTTCTGAAGAGAGATATCATCTGTCGATATGGAGTGCCCGAGCGAATCATTACTGATAATGGTTCCAATCTAAACAACAAAATGATGGCAGAGCTATGCCGGGACTTCAAGATCCAACACCACAATTCTTCTCCTTACAGGCCGAAGATGAACGGCGCTGTTGAGGCAGCTAATAAGAATATCAAGAAGATTGTGCAGAAGATGGTAATCACTTACAAAGACTGGCATGAGATGCTACTGTTTGCCTTGCATGGGTATCGCACGTCAATCAGAACATCCACCGGGGCAACACCGTATCAGCTTGTGTATGGTATGGAAGCGGTCCTACCTGTTGAAGTTGAATTACCCTCCCTACGAGTATTGATGGATGTTAAGCTGAATGAAGCAGAATGGGTTCGGTCCCGATACGAACAACTGAGTCTGATTGAAGAGAAAAGATTGGCTGCAACCTGTCATGGGCAGTTGTATCAGAAAAGAATGAAGAGAGCCTTCGATCAGAAAGTCAGGCACCGAGAGTACCAAGTGGGAGATCTTGTGCTGAAGAGAATCCTCCCTCCTCATACAGACCACAGGGGCAAATGGACTCCGAACTATGAAGGACCATTTGTGGTAAAGAAAGTTTTTTCTGGTGGAGCACTGATGCTCAGCACCATGGATGGTGAAGATTTCCCGTCCCCTGTGAATTCAGATGCAGTTAAAAAATACTTCGCATAAAAATGACCCGCTGGACACAAAAACAGAATGTAAGTCCAGGCAAAAATAGGGCATCCCGGCGAGTCAAAAACAGAATAAAAGACTCGGGCAAAAATAAGGGAAAATAAACAAAAATGTACACCCGCTGAGTTGAAAAGCCGCATTGGACAGCTCAGGCAAAAATGGGTATCCCGGTGGATTGAAAACCCGAAAGGGCGATCCATGCAAAATAAGGGAATAAGCGAACAACTGCATTCTGAATTCGTCTGTATCGCCTACAACTTAGCAAACCTCGAAAGGATCAAGCTTCAATCAGAATCAGCCTCCTTCAGAAAGCAAGACGAGAAGAACGTCGAAAGTCATACGAGTCATGGCGAAAGAGGAAGCTCCTTTGAAAGCGTCGTCAACATCGCCAGCACTTCGTTTCTCAATTTGTAACAGTCTCTTCATTTCAGGAGATTTGTTTCTTTGACTGTATCTTGCCAATTCAGGGCTCATGAATTAATAAAATCAGATTTTTCAGTCATGTTTCGTCTTGTACATTTTTATTTGCAAAGAATGTCTGATGTATCTAAAAAACTGATTGCATAAGTACAGATGTTTTCCTTCAAAAAATATTAATAAAAACACATGCTTGCAGGGAATATACTTACTCTCGAGAGTGTCTCACCCCTATGACGGAATCCAATAAGGGATGCCTCGGGATTACTTGCGCGTTTCTCTGTCTTTGCAGGGTTGCAGGTATCCGAAGTGCAGCTTGGGGCATGAAAGCCTCACCTCAGCAAGCTGACAAATCAATACTCGCTCAGTCTTAGCACCCGGGTGTTGTCTCCCCAGCTGAGTTGCCAATGACTTTCCCCAACTGAGTTGCCACTTATTACTTATCCCCATCAAAGTTGCCAGGCATCACAGAAGGCACCCATATCCCCGGCTGAGTCAAGAATCCACCTCAACAGAATTTCTAGGGAGGTCTTTCAGTGATCTCTCTTTCTCCCCAGCCGAGTTGCCGTTTCATCCTCAGCCGAGTACAGAAGTCAGGGAACCATCTCCCCACAGAGTCCTCAGCCTCTATTCAAAAGAGCAACGCATGAAGGAGTCACAACAGAGTACAGAAGGCTTCTACAAACCCCAGCTGGGTCCTATATTACAAGGATATGTCAATCAGTGACCTATATCCCCAAGCGAATGCAGCTCATCAGATCTACCAATGATCTTATCCCCAGCTGGGATCCTTATTTCAAGCAGATCAGCCAGAGATCTTCGCGGCAGTGGGATCCAAGTCCCGATTTGGTATCTTTGCATAATCATAGCATTCGCATCATATTCACCTACAAAGCGTAGCATTCCGTCCAAAACGGAGCATTACGGCAAAAATCAAATACATAGCATAATCATAAGTCATGTTGTGAATCGAACACTTGTGAATAATGACAATCCGTCAATATACAGAATATTATCCCCAAAATCCCCACCAGGGTCCCCAGCAAAAACAGTTGCCTCACATCCGCCAATACCAGTATATACTCCTTTTGACACCCGTCCGTGTCATCACTCCCCAGTAAAGTCACCTGAACACTCTTTACCAAACAAGACCACCCGTATTACAGATACTTCCTGACACCCGTCCGTGTCATATCCTCAGCAGAAAGCCAAAGACATCCTCTTTGCACTCACATATACTTATACATTTTCTTGACACCCGTCAGTGTCATATCCCCAGCGCAGTCGCCTACACTTTTACAACCCATATACTTGTTGATATTATACTTTTCTCCTTTTTTTGACGCTCATCCGTGTCACTTTCCCCAGCAAATAAGTACTCATCTATACTCATACTCACTACTCATGTTACACTTATACAGATACTCGTCCGTATCTTGTATGTACCACTTATATCCCCACAGATTCGACATTGGTCCATGTTCTCTGTTAACCAGATGGTACTCGTCCGTATCATCATCTCAGAATATGCGTCAAGTGTTTGTTTCTACATGATACTCGTCCGTATCATAGTCTTAAGGATGCTCGTCCGCATCTTTAATCCATACACTGTGTCAAACATTTATGTCTTCTTGAATATAGATACTCGTCTGTGTCTACTATTCCCCAGAAGAACCCTCAGATTCAACACTCGTCCGTGTTCTTTGTTAACCCGTTGATACCCGTCCGTATCATCATCTCTGAACACGTGTTAGTTTGTTTCTACCCGATACTCGTCCGTATCGTAGTCTTAAGGATGCTCGTCCGCGTCTTTAATCTATACACGAACATCTAAACACTTGTACTTTCTTTTCTTGGTTGTAAACACTCGTCCGTGTTTACTATATCCCCAGTAGATCGCCAACAAAGCAAGCAATTTTTTCTTTTTTATCTAACACTCGTCCTGTGTTAAGATAACCTTGAGAGCAGCCGTCCCCTGCTAGGTGGTCGTCCTCCACCTCTTGATGGTCGTCCTCCATCATGCTCATCCGATGGCCGTCCCCATCGTTGATTTTTAGCAGCCGTCCCCTGCTAGGTGGTCGTCCTCCACCTCTTGATGATCGTCCTTCATCATTTTATCCAATGGCCGTCCCCATTGTTGATTTTTGGTTATCTGACATTCGTCCTATGTCATGAGAAACCTCGAGAGCAGCCGTCCCCTGCTAGGTGGTCGTCCTCCACCTCTTGATGGTCGTCCTCCATCATGCTCGTCCGATGGCCGTCCCCATCGTTGACCTTTTATCCGGCATTCGTCCTATGTCGCGATATTTTTAGCAACCGTCCCCTGCTAGGTGGTCGTCCTCCACCTTAGATGACCGTCCCTCATCTTAACCCGACAGAGCAGCCGTCCCCTGCTAGGTGATCGTCCTTCACCTTTGATGACCGTACCTCATCATCTGTTTATTTCATTCATTCTTTAACCCGATGGCCGTCCCCGTCGTGGTCCCTTTTCTTTTTAGCCCGATGGCCATCCCCATCGTGGTTTACTTTACTTTATGAGCTTGATGGCCGTCCCCGTCATGTTTCATTAATCCCCAGAAAATCTTACAGCTTTATCTTGATGGCCGTCCCCATCATAATATCTTATTTTTTCCAGCTAGTCGGCCGTCCCCGTCTTGGCTTTACCTTTTATCCCCAGCATGTCGGCCGTCCCCGTCATTGCTCTTTACCCAGCAGTCGTCCTCTGCTCGACGGTCGTCCTCCGTCGCCCATATTTTACAATATACTTTATTTTCCTTTACAATCTATATCCCTTTTTCTTCTTCATTCTGTGAGTGCAAATTTTGGACTGTCTTTGGTATTCAACCACAAGTTATCTTGTTTGCCTGTTAAGCCATAGCTTACAACCTGCACAGCTAACTCATGTTTGAATAGGGGCAGCTGTAAACACCCCAAATTTTCCCTCACCCATTCACACCATGGCTTGTGATCATCCTCATATGCATAAACACAATCATACCATCTCATATTACATTTTTGATTCACTGCATAGATTCAAGGTCATCTGCACCTAGGGTTTGTGATCTGAGCAATCCCAGAGCCTCTTGAGCCACTCCAAGGGCCACCAATCACTTCAAAGGGGTCCATGTGTGTTCTTATATCATATTATACCCTCTCAAAGCCAAGAATGCCAAAGAATCACAAGAACTGGGATTGGTATGGAAGCAGAGCCAAGTTTGACTGCACAGTTGACCTGAAATTAGGGTTTTGGTTTCAGAGGCCATAACTCCAAATTTTTTGGTCATTCTTGTTTCTATTGGTCTCTATATGGTATAAGGAGTATGCATATCAATTTTCATGAAGAAATTCCATGGGGAAGTCATCTGATCAAGGGTTGACTTTCTGGACAAGTCAGTGCAAAATCAGGGCATCTGAGGCCCCCAATGACCCAACCAAGGGGTGATCTTCATCATTTTGAGTGTATATGATCTTTATTTGATCATGGAAGAAGGTTGAAGTTCACAAAATTCAAGAATTTGAAGTTTTTGCAAAGTTGACTTTTTAGGGCATAGTTGACTTTTAAGGAATTTGTCAATTTAGGTCACTTTTCAAACCTTACTTTTTGATCCAAAAATGCTTCAAATGGAAAAACTTTGGTCATGAAAGTTGTAGATTAGATCTTTCCCTTTTCAAAAAGTACAAGAACATGACCTAATTCATTTTGGATCAAAAGTTATGGTTCTCCAAAGTTGGCAAAAATCACTAATTTTCAAGTCATGCACCAAAAGGCAAAGTTGCAAATTCTCCTTTCAAGGCCAATTCAGTCATCATATGGGCTTCTAATTCACTCAACATGATCACACAACCTCTAAAAATCAGAATGAGGCCAAGAGATCACATGTTTTGTATGATTTTGGAGCAAGATATTTTCATGAAGCAAAAGCAAAGTCAAGTTGCAAAACCACTCATCACACTTTCACCCACTTGCTGCATTGGCCATTGAACCAGCCCTAGCCTCTCACACACCATGCTGCGCCAGCCCATGCTCTTGTACCAAGCTAGAACTTAGCCCATGCCTCTCTTACAACAAAGTGGACTTTTTGCAAAAGTGAACTTACCTATCACAGCAGGCCAGGTCACATCATCTGACCAATTGGAGTTGTTTATACTATCCATTTGCTAGCCATTTGACATAAGGAGCCAGCCTGAAACAAGCCCTAACAAGACATACACAAACTCACCCCATTTTGCACTTCTCTTCGAATCTGTCTCCATAGCTCACAAACACAAAAACCATTTCCACACATCAACTCACCTTGCTTCATTGAGCCAAAACCAGCAAGACTTAGGCCTGAATCAAGCAAGAACACCATTTCTCCATTTTCACTACCAGGAGCAAAACCGTTCGAAACTCACTCCACAGGCCATGAACACCCAAACAAACTCCACAAACCTTCTCCACTCATCATCCTGATCACAAAGAACCCTTCACCATTGCCAGAAACAGCCCGAATCATAAACACGATTCACACCTGAGCTTGAACAGAACTTGTTCAATCTCTCAAACCAGCCAACTTAAACTCTTTCTAAGCATTCAAGGATCATCAGGGGACCAAATAGAGTGGATTGCATCAAAGGGAGAGGGCAGAAAGTTGCTGGATTGAAAGCTTCGAAACTCAGGTAGCTCAAGAACATTTTTTCCAGAAATCCTTTTTTAAGTTCTTAAGTTGTTATTCATGCTTCCCTGATCATAAATATGTCTTTAGTTTTGAAAATGGTGGAGAGATGAGAGTTTAATCAGTCTCTGAAACTTTTTTGCCCTAGTTCTTGTTTGCTTCGATTCAGCCATTCCTGGAAAAATAAATATGTTTTGAATGGGGGTTTTGATTCGTGAGTGAGTGGGAATCATTTCTGTGTTTTTAGATTTCGTTTTAGATGCGTTTTGAAGGAGTTTGAGGTTTGGGGTGAACGGAGAAGATGACCGGAACACTGTTCCGGTCATCTGAGAGTGATTAACGGCAGGGTTAGGGTTTTAAACATTAATTAGCTGATTTTGAATTTGAGCCATAGGATGTGGCGCCAAGTCAACTCCCGCGCGTGTGACTTTGAATCCAGGCCATCAGATCTGTTGACTTCTCATTAATTCAGTTTAAATTCATTTATTTTCATATTTATCTCATTTGTTTTACATAATTTATTAAAAATAGCAAAAATGCTTTAAAAATTATGAAATTTTTTATCCTGAGTTTCATTAATTTTTAAAACACAAAAATATTTTTATTTTCATTTTTAGCATTAAAAAAGTATTTTTAAATATTTAAAAGTTTATTTTTAATTGATTAATGAAAATTAATTTATTAAAAATACTTTTAGGTATTTAAAAAATCACCAAAAATTCATGAAATGTTCTAAGACATTTAGAAACATTGTCCAACCCTCAAACCAAATTTATTTTCTGATCTTGATGCATTTTGAGAATTTTTCATTGATTTAAAATCATTTTTATGCATTAATTTGATCCAAAATTCAAAAAATCATTTCTGCCAATCCATGAAGAGTTGGACATTGATTCTTTTTGCATTGCATTGTGTTTAGCATGTAGTTTATGATATTAAATGGTCATGATTTGATCTTTCATTTTCAAATTGTTTGGTAATTTTCTTGTTTAGGAACCCTAAAACCCTAGAAATCTTTAGAAAATCATAACTTGAATTTGGTTAAGAGTTGAGACCTCTCCTTTGGGCATTGGTTTAGTATAGGATTAGGGGTCCTTTGAGTGGCATTTTCAATTTTTTATCTTAGGGTTTGCTTCTGATTTTGATTTTTGTTTGTTGCATTGATCATAAACCCTAATTTGGGCTTCCATATGCATCCATCTTGCATTCTCTTGCATGACATGACTTGCCATGACATTTCAAGCATCCATTTGATTCATTTGACATCATAAGACATATTGAAAGCATGTTTGATCATTGCATCATGTATTTGCCTTGTTGTATGCCATGTGCACTTCATAACTTTTCATGTATGTCCATGCTCCTTAACTTGCTTCATTTGCATTCATGAACTTGTATGATCATCTCCATGTGCTGCCTCATGTTTGTAGCATCTCATAGCATCATTAGCATCATGTGAATGCTTCTGGTTTTTGTTTCTCATCATGTCATTTCATCTCATTTTGCATTGCATTGCATTTTCTTTTCTAACCTTTCAGGTGGTAAGTGACTTTGAGAAGTGAATTTTCCTTCACTTCTCATAACTTTTCTTTTCATCTCTCTTGCATCCATGCTGCATTTTTATATGTGTTTGAGTTTGAGCTTGCTCATTCTTCTTCTTCCCACTTTCTTTCTTCAAGTGACTTGTCTTCTTGAATGAAGCAAGTCACTTTGCTTCTCTTGATCCTTTCATCTGCTTCATGGTGGTTCCATTGAAGATTGTTCTTGCAAACCTCACAAACCTTAGGAACAACCAAGCATGATAATGATTAGGGTTTTTGATTAGTCTCCCCATTTAGTTTTACCTTTGTGTCTCTTTGAGTCTTCTCTTCTCATCTCATAATCAGGGACTAAACCCTAAAGGCTTTAAGGCTTTGTGATTAAGTTTATGCCTGCATCCTTCTATTAGGATGGAGTGTATAACTTTAATCCTAAGTGTTAAACCCTTAATGTGTTTAAATCCTCTAATCAATTCACTTAATAATCATCAAGACATCACACTTGTAACTTGGGCCTTGCATTAGGGTTCTAATTCTTCCTTAATTGGTTAAGAAGGACTAACCCTAGTGTTAATGGACAAGTCCCCCTCAAGTTGTCTTACAAACCCTAAAAATCACTTCATCATCTTACCATTAATTAAAATTCACTTAATCAAAGGCTTGTTTTGTCATGAGTTTAATCCCTAATCATGGATTAGGTTGAGGAGCTTTCCTCAGCTTAAACATTCTCATCTATTATCCTTCTATTAGGATGGTGTAATGAGTCTGTTTAATCCCTGATTATGGCTTAACCTCATTACTTAACACTAAACAAAAACACCAAAAACATCTAAATAATCACAAGTAGGTTAATGATCTTAATCCTACATCAAAGGTGATTAAGTGTGAGAATCTGACTTCACACTTAAGGTATCCTCATTACCCCTAATCAGAGGGAAGATGTGATGAGTTTACTAAATCCATTGATTTAGGTTTAAGCTCATTAATTTATGACAAACCTTCAAAAGCAATAAAAGACTGAAAACTCAAAAACAAACAATAATCGTCTCCTCCGGGATTCTTTTCTCATCTCATTCACTCACAACCGAGAACTTGCTTCTTCCGTCTAATGCAAGACAGTTTGCATCTGTGCCAGACAGATCATACACTTGAGCATAGGCAAGTAAGCAGTTCACAAGTCAATTCACCTTTCAGTCTCTTTGGGTCGAACTACGGTGTTCTGACTTCCTCATTGCACGAGAGGATACGTAGGCATAACTTAACAGTTATCGAACAAAAGTCTCTGTATATTCCCCCTCTTCCAGCTCATTTCTTTTAGCCTCATGTTCTTGAGCATTTCATCCTTGTTCCTGCACTGACACATCATTTATACATATCACACTTCACTCCTTTTACACTGATACCTGTACATCTCTTTCCAGCTATTTTATACACAAATGGCACTGACACTACCCCTTTAAAACACAAATCTTTTAAGCGTGGATCCCGTCGAGTACGACGGACAATCTGGGTGCTAATACCTTCCCAGGTTGTAACCAACCCCCTTTCTCAGTCTCTCTGGTTCGCAACCGTCTTATCCGTATCTTTCTAGGTCTATGCAGCATTACCTTTCCTCCAGGATAAAAATGCCTAGCTGGCGACTCTATTCATCTCCAGTGAGTTCACGGCTGTGTGTTCTCATTGTCCCTCTCTCCGACCGTTCGCGTCTGTACCTTTATTTGGGCCAGTCCCATCTATCGGGAGCGACAATTTGCAAAGTTTCCTTTTTGGGAAAGTGACTTGTAATGCAAAATTGCCATTTTGGGAAAGTTTTTCAACCTCCTCTTTTTGATTCAAAAATGTTTCAAATGAAAAATCTTTGGTCATGAAAGTTGTAGATTGGATCCTCCCATTTTGAAAAAGTACAAGAACTCATTCTAATTCATTTTAGATCAAAAGTTATGGCTTGTCAAAGTTGGGAAAAATCACTTATTTTTCACTTTGGCACCAAAGAGGGAAACTTGCAAATTCACATGCCAAACATTTCTATGACTTCAAAATGACTTCTAAGCATCACATAAACATAACACATGACCTAAAATTCAGAATGGCCCAAAGAATCACTCATTTTCATGCCTTTATCATTAAGAAATCCAAAAGGGGCCAAAACTCCATGAATTTGCAAAATGACCCAAAGCTTCTCATCCACTTGTGCCATCTGCCAAAAATGACTTCCATGGACCTCCTTGAAGCAAGCTGATTCGAACCATGCCCTTGTACCATGACTGAACCAGCCCATACCTTCACTTACACAAATGTTGACTTTATGCAACTTGAGCCATACCAATCAAACTGAGCCACACCAACTACTCTGACCAATCACAGCTTCACATACATGCCTAAAGGATCAAATTTCACACAATCTTGGAGCCTGGAACCAGAGCATCACCATAGTTCACAAAAATCTCCCTCTTTGCACTTTCATTCGAATCTCATCACACAAGCCTCAAACCTCAAAACAAACTTCATAGAATCACTCACCATGATCCACTGATCATTTCTCAACCATCACCTGGCCCTGAAACCCTTCATATCAAAAACACGATTTCCCTCTCTCATTGAACTGAACTGTGTCAAACTCACAAATCAGCCTCAAAACACTCCAACCAAGCATCAAAGCTTCTTCAGGGATTTCATTGGAGGCATTTGGAAGCAGGAAAGCAGCCTGAAAGCCCTGGGGTTGAAAGCTTCATCTCAGGTAGCCATGTGAAACTTTTTTCCAGAACCTCTATTTTAAGTTCTTAATTGGTTGTGTTTGATCCCCTGAGTGTAATGAACTTGAAATTATTGAAAATGATGGAGAGATGAGGGTGTATTGCTTGTCTGAAAGTTTTGCATATTTGTGTTCTTGGCTTCGAATCATGTTTGTGGCTGGAAATAAATTCCATTTGAGGTTGGATTTAGGTTTAGGGGAGTGAGAGGAACAAATTTGGAGCTTTAGAGCTCCAGAAATGACCCAGGGAAGAAGTTGAGATTTTTCAGGGAGGGATGTCACCGGAGAAGACGACCGAAGCTCTTCTCCGGTGACCTGAAAGTCATTAGGGTTTTAATCTGGATTAGGGCTCAGTTTGAATGTAGAGCGTACGATTGTGTTTCCCGCGCGTGTCCAATGGCTCAGATCATCCCACTTAACCCAAATCCACTTAATTAACTTAATTAATTAGGGTTTAATTTAAATATGCCAGTTTGAATGTGGACCCTCAGATCACGCGCCAGTCAACTCCCGCGCATCCCATTTGAATCCTGACTCTTGGATCTGTGTACTTTTCATTTAATTTCATTTTATTTTCTTTTTTATTCATTTGTTTTGTCCATTTTATTAAAAATAGTAAAACACATTAAAAAATTATGAAAATTCTTGTCAAACCTTTTATTAATTTTCAGAACCCAAAAATATTTTTATTTTTATTTTTTGCATCAAAAATTATTTTTAAATCATTTAAATGTTTATTTTTAATTAGTTAATGGAAATTAATTAATTAAAAATGCATTTAGGTATTTAAAAATCACCAAAAAATTCACATTGCATTTCAATACATTTAGAAAAATTATCAAACTCTTCAAACAAATTTCTTTTTGGTTCTTGACATATTTTGGCATTTTTCATTGGAATTAAAGTTATTTAAAGGCAATATTTTTGTTCTAACTTAGAAAAATTCATTCTGCCTAACCATGAAGAGTTTGATGTTGGTTCTTTTTGCATTACATTCCTCATATCATGTAGTTTCTAGGGTAAAATTGGTTTGAATTTATCTTTCATTTTCAATTTGATGTGCATTTTTCCTTTTGTAGTGCCTTAAAACCCTAGCCAACTTGAGAAAATCATAACCCCCTTTAGGTTAAGAGTTAGGTCCCCTCCTTTGGTCAGTGAACTTGTGTAGGGTTAGGGTTCCTTTGATCCCATTTTCAATTTTTTATCATGACATTTGTTTCTGATTTTGGATTTTTGCATTGCATATTGTATGTAAACCCTAATTTTTTCCTTCATTTGCATTCATCTCTCATTTGCATGCATGCATGAACTTGCTATGAGATTTTGTGCATCCACATGAAATATGAGGCATCTTAGAATACATTAGACTCATGATTGATCATTGCATCATTCATTTGCCATGTTATGCATTCATTTCATTCCATATGCATTCATGAACTTTTATGCCTCCTTTCATGCTTCATTTGCATCCACATCTTTGTATGATCATCCACAACTCTTGCCATGTATTTGCATCATCTCTTTGCATCATTGACATCATGTTTATGCTTCTGGTTTTGGTTTTCCTCATTGCATTCATCTCATTCTCATTTCATTTCATTCCTTGTTGCTAACTTTTCAGGTGGTAAGTGTTTGAGAAGTGAATTTGCCTTCACTTCTCATAATCTCTTCTCATCTCTCTTATGCATCATTGCTGCATTTTACTTTTGTATTAGAGTGAGCTTGCTCATTCATGCTCCCTCCTCACTTTCTTTCTTCAAGCAACTTGTCTTCTTAAGTGAAGCAAGTTGTCTTGCTTCTTGCTGCTTCTCCTCCTTGCATCTGCTTCTTCCTTGGTGGCTTCTCTGAAGATCTTTCTCTTTTGCAAGCCTCATAAACCATAGGAACACCCAAGCATGATAACAATTAGGGTTTGATTAGTCCCCCACCCCTTATTTTTACCTTTGTGTCTTCTTTGTGTCTTCTCTTCTCATCTCTTAATCAAAGACTAAACCTTAAAGGTTTTAAGGCTTTGTGATTAGGCTTATGCCTGTATCCTTCTATTAGGATGGAGTGTATAACTTTAAATCCTAAGTGTTAAACCCTTAATGTGTTTAAATTATTTAAACAATTCACTTAATAATCACTAAGACATCAAGCTTGTAACTTGGGCCTTGCATTAGGGTTCTAATTCTTCCTTAATTGGTTAAGAAGGACTAACCCTAGTGTTAATGGACAAGTCCCCCTCAAGTTGTCTTACAAATCATAAAATTCACTTCTTAATCTTATCATTAACTAAAATCCACTTTAATAAAGGTTTGTTTTGTCATGAGTTTAATCCCTAATTATGGATTAAGTTGAGGTATCTTCCTCAGCTTAAATGTACTCATCTATTATCCTTCTATTAGGATGGTGTAATGAGTCCATTAAATCCTTGATTATGGCTTAAACTCATTACTCAACACCAAACAAAAACACCAAAAACATCTAAATAATTGCAAGTAGGTTAATGATCTTAATCCTACATCATGGTGATTAAGCGAGAGGTGCTTACTTCATACTTAAGGTATTCTCATTACCCCTAATCAGAGGGAAGATGTGATGAGTTTACTAACCCTTGGTTTAGGCTTAAGCTCATTTTCGTATGACAAACTTCCCAAAGCAATAAAAGATTGAAAACAAAAAAACAAACAATAATCGTCTCCTCCGGGATTCTTTTCTCACCTCATTCATTCACAAACGAGAACTCGCTTCTTCCGTCTAATGCAAGACAGTTTGCACCTGAGCCAGACAGGTCATACACTTGAGCATAGACAAGTAAGAAGTTCACAAGTCAATTTATCTTTCAGTCTCTTTGAGTCGAACTACGGTGTTCTGACTTCCTCATTGCATGAGAGGATACGTAGGCATAACTTAACAGTTATCGAACAAAAGTCTCTGTATATTCCCCCTCTTTCCAGCATGGTTCTTTAAGCCTCATTATCTTGAGCATTTCCCTCTTGTTCTTACACTGACACTTCTTTACTTCACTTCACATATCCTTTGCACTGACACTTGCATTCTTTCCAGCTTTGATACAAAAATAGCACTGACATTACCCCTTTTAAACACAAATCTTTTAAGCGTGGATCCCGTCGAGTACGGCGGACAATCTGGGTGATAATACCTTCCCAGGTTGTAACCAACCCCCTTTCTCAGTTTCTCTGGTTCGAGACCGTCTTATCCATCTTTTCTCAGGTGTATGCAGCATTACCTTTCCTCCGGGATAAAAATGCCTAGCTGACGACTCTTTTCTTCCTGAGTCCACCCTTGTGTGTTCTCATCCCTCTCGTTGACCGTTCGCGTCTGTACCCCATTTGACTTAGCCTCATTTTGGTGGGAGCGACACCTTGGCGACTCTGCTGGGGACCCTTATACTGTAACCAAGGCTTCTGGTTCTTTTTGTGGGTTCCTCCCAGCGTTTGTTTGATTTGTGTTTACTGGGGTGTTACATGCTATGTATGTTTATTTATTTTGCTTTATTTATTGCTTTATGTACAACTTTATTTATTGCTTTTCTTTACAGTTTTACATATTTCATACTGTCATTGTCATTGCTGGATCTGGTTTCTATTTTGATGGGTGGGGTTCCATTGAGAGTTCAAGGTCCTATACCTGGGGCCTGAGTGACACCTAGGCTAGAGTGGTTCATGTTCTTTCCCATTCCATTTCGGTCTGGTGCGGGAATATGAAACACGATTCAGATGTGGGTTTCTTCTTGAGAACTCTGTGCTACAGATTTCCTGTAGTGCTAGGGCTATCTGGGAAGCCTGCTAAGTCTGGATGACCTTTATTATGACCTTCAGAAACTGAGGTGAATTAGAGGAGGATCTTTTATGGTTATTGTAAACATTGTACCTCCGGGTTAGAAGTGTTTACACTTCTCATAACTAATCCAAATCTGAGGATCCTTGTTCTAGAACACTACCTGTGAGGGGGTTGGGCTGTTTACAGGTTTGCAGGTACCCTTGGCCACATCATACCCTGTTTTTGTTTTGCTTAAGAGTACTCCACTTTGGACAGTTCTTGTGATTAACCCTGGATATGTGACTCTTTATTTGAGTCCCCCACCTTGGTTACTGGATTTCTGAACCCCCATCTGGACCTTCTTTGAACATACATGGATTTATATCAAGACAGATAATCAGATCCAGCTTGATCACAAACCCTTGCATATCATTTGCATACATCATCATTGCATCATTTAACATTTGTTTATTTGTTTTTTAGGGTATCCACATCATATCTGGTTTGGTTTTGACCCCTTCTTCTGCATAGACCTCTGCTACAGTTGTCTTCATCAGTTATCTGCTTCAGCTATCTCCATCCTTACCAGCATCAGCCTATCAGTGGCTCATTTCCAGCATCAGTCTATGATCTTCATCAGCACCTATCTTCATCTTCTTCAGCAGCACTCATGACTACTCCCAGGAAGAGCAACATATCCTACCATTTATTTGAGCCTGTGTTGACTGGTATCAGGCAGGTCCAGTCACTTATCACCCCTGACCACATCCCATTGTTTAGAGAGCACTATGGAGGTATCTTGGATATGGTTATGGACCTTGACCCTTCTCAGAGGAGCATGATCCACACATGCTTGCAGTTTTATGACCCTCCTTTGAGATGCTTCACCTTCCCAGACTTTCAGTTAGGGCCTCTACTGGAAGAGTTTTCTTCATTGACTGGAGTACCTATCAGGGGTGGACTCCCTTTCAACCCAGAAATGACTTTTCCCAGCAATGGAGAAGTAGCAAAAGCACTGTACCTAGAGCCTGCCTTGATTGAGCAAAGCATGACTACAAAAGCTGGGATCCCTGGTTTGCACTTGGACTTCTTGATTTCTCAGGCCATCCTGAAGGCCTCCCTGGGAGAGTGGAGGGTAGTCTGTGCACTGTTAGCCCTCAGCATATATGGGGTTATACTGTTTGCGGATGAGCCCAAATTTGTCAGCAAGAATGCCATTCATCTATTTCTTCTAAGGAACCCAGTACCCACATTGCTGGGAGATTTCTACTACTCCATCCATCAGAGGAATGAAAAACAAAGGGGGAAGTTGGTGAGATGTTGTGCTCCTTTGTTTCACACCTGGCTGCTCAGACACCTACCTAAGTCAGATGCTTTCTTGAACCCTCACCAACAGAAGAATTGGGCCAAGAGGCCCATTGCTTTGACTTCAGATGATGTCAGATGGTGCATACAGAGCACCAAAGGCAAAGACATTATCACCAGCTGTGGACAATACCCAAATGTGCCTCTGGTAGGAGTAAATGGTTGCATCAACTACAATCCTTTGTTGTTTAAGAGACAACTGGGCTATGCTTTGGTTCACCCTCCCAGAGTGCAAGATTTAGCCGAGACCCTGTATTGTGAAGTGAAGCCTAATTCAGCTGCTGTCAGACAAGCATCTTGGGCTTGGGACAATATCCAGACAAAAGGGATGGCTATTCTAGGGAGGTGTAATAATGTTGCTTCAGCTCAGTACTATGATTGGTCCCGTACTAGAGCTCAGATTACTGGAATGCCTTTCACCATTGAGGATATACCTGGACCATCTACAACACAGCCAGCAGCAACTGTCAGCCTGGAAGAATTTGAGAAGCTGAAGGAAAGGAATGAGAATCTGTCTCAAGCTTTGAAGAAGACCCTTTGGGAAAGGAGTGATGGTCGTCTGGACATTGAGAGGTTGGAAAAGCTTAGGATGGAGCATCTTGCCAAAATTGATAAAACAGAGGACTACATCAGGAAAGCAAGGGCTGGGGAACAAATATTGAAGAATGCTTGTAAAGAAGCCAAAATTCAGAAGGCTAGGACTGAGCTCTATCTGCAAGAGAGTCAGGCTAGGTGGGTCAGGATCACTGAAGCCCGTACACAAGAAGATCAGAAAACTCAAGCCAAGATTGAACAGCTAGAGGCCAATGAAAAGAAGCAGCAGGAAGCTTTGTTGGCAGCCCAGAAGGAGATTTCAGAGTTGAAGCTTAGGGCAGGGTTGAAGAGGTCAAAAGACCAGGACAGGCACAAGAAGCTGACCATTGCCATTGCTACCAGGAACCTCCTCATTAGGACCATTACAGAGCACCCAGCTGGTCCAGTGACTGAGGCACTCCTAAAGGAGGTCAGAGAGGATAATTTTGGACTGGATGTCTGACTTTTTGTTTGTTGTTGTTTTCATTTGATGTACTTTTTCTTTTTGATGTATTTTGACCCTCCACGGGCATGTATTGTACAACAAACTATGTATTGTTCATCATTTGTAATATATTTTAGTTTGTTGTCATTTGGGTTTCTCTCAACAACATCAAGCATCTTCCTCGAGGTCTGGAAAGGTCAAAACCAAGAACCAAGCCGGATACCTTGGAAAACAAATAAGCATACTGCATTGAATACTAACCTTGTTTTGTTTTGTAGGTTTTGTTATTATTTGTTTCTAACTCTGTTATGATCTCAGGAAACATTGCTCGTCGCCGAGTGTTCCCTGTCAGCCGCACGCACCGGTACCCTACTCGCAACAACCTTCCTGGTATTCAAATGGATCAAGTACAGCAAGATTTGACTGAGGTCAGGAATCAGATGGCTAATGAGAGAGTAGAAATGAGAAATCAGATGTCTCAATTCATGGCTGTGATGACTGGCTTGGCCCAGAGTCAAGAAAGGTTAAGAGAACTGGTGGAAAGGCAAACTCCTGAGGAACCTCATCTTGGGACAGGAGGAACTAGCAACAATGAAAGGGGTCAGCCTCGTACTGATCCACCAGTATTTGGACCTCATCTGGATCCAGAAGCTCACATCCCAAGGAATGTGCAGGGTAATACTGCTGGGGGGAGAATCTTGCAGGAAGATCCCCAAGAAGAGTTGTTTACTGTTATGGGAGCAGGAGATGAAGTCTATGACAGGAGGTTGTCGCTCCCACCAAATGAGAATAGGTCACAAGGGGTACAGACGCGAACGGTCGGCGAAAAGAGAAAGGGAATGAATAGAGTCGCCAGCTAGGCATTTTTATCCCGAAGGAAAGGTAATGCTGCATAAACCTAAGAAAAGATGGATAAGACGGTTGCGAACCAGAGAGACTGAGAAAGGGGGTTGGTTACAACCTGGGAAGGTATTAGAACCCAGATTGTCCTCCGTACTCGACGGGATCCACGCTTAAAAGATTTGTGTTTTAAAGGGGTGGTGTCAGTGCAATTTGTGTATCAAAGCTGGAAAAGAATGCAAGTGTCAGTGTAAAAAAAATGTGAAGTGTATAAGAGAAGTGTCAGTGTAAGAACAGGAGTGAAATGCTCAAGATCATGAGGCTTAAAGAATGATACTGGAAAGAGGGGGAATATACAGAGACTTTTGTTCGATAACTGTTAAGTTATGCCTACGTATCCTCTCGTGCAATGAGGAAGTCAGAACATCGTAGTTCGACTCAAAGAGACTGAAAGATAAATTGACTTGTGAACTTCTTGCTTGTCTATGCTCAAGTGTATGACCTGTCTGGCTCAGGTGCAAACTGTCTTGCATTAGACGGAAGAAGCAAGTTCTCGATTGTGAGTGAATGAGGTGAGAAAAGAATCCCGGAGGAGACGATTATTGTTTGTTTTTTGTGTGTTCAATCTTTTATTGCTTTTTGGGGTTTGTCATAAGTTAATGAGCTTAAGCCTAAACCAAGGGTTAATAAACTCATCACATCCTCCCTCTGATTAGGGGTAATGAGAATACCTTAAGTGTGAAGTCAGCATCTCACACTTAATCACCATGGTGTAGGATTAAGATCATTAACCTACTTGCAATTATTTAGATGTTTTTGTTGTTTTTGTTTAGTGTTAGGTAATGAGATTAAGCCATAATTAAGGATTTAATGGACTCATTACACCATCCTAATAGAAGGATAATAGATGAGAACATTTAAGCTGAGGAAGATACCTCAACTTAATCCATGATTAGGGATTAACCTCATGACAAAACAAAGCCTTTATTAAATGGATTTTAGTTAATGGTAAGAGGAAGAAGTGATTTTTATGATTGGTAAGACAACTTGAGGGGGACTTGTCCATTAACACTAGGGTTAGGCCTTCTTAACCAATCAAGGAAGAATTAGAACCCTAATGCAAGGCCCAAGTTACAAGCTTGATGTCTTGGTGATTATTAGATGGATTGATTAAAGGGTTTAAACACATTAAGGGTTTAACACTTAGGATTAAAGTTATACACTCCATCCTAATAGAAGGATGCAGGCATAAGCTTAATCACAAAGCCTTAAAACCTTTAGGGTTTAGTCCTTGATTTAGGAGATGAGAAAAGAAGACTCAAAGATGACACAAAGGCAAACTAAATGGGGGGACTAATCAAACCCTAATTATTGTCATGCTTGGTTGTTCCTAGGGTTTATGAGGTTTGCAAGAAGATCTTCAGAGAAACCACCAGGAAGGAAGCAGATGAAAGGAGCAAAGAGAAGCAAAACAACTTGCTTCACTTAAGAAGACAAGTTGCTTGAAGGGAGAAAGTAAGAGAACAAGAATGAGCAAGCTCAATCCAATACACAAGATAAAATGCAGTAAAGATGCAAGAGAGATGAGAAGAGATTTGTGAGAAGTGAAGGCAAATTCACTTCTCAGACAACTCACCACCTGAAATGTTAGCATAAGAAAATGAAATGCAATGCAAATGAAGTACAATGTCATGATGCAAACCAAAGCCAGAAGCATTTACATGAAGTTAATGATGCTAAGAGATGATACAAACATGAGGCAAGGCATGATAATGATCAAACAAGCATAAGGATGCAAATGAGGCATGCATTGAACCATGAATGTTCATGAAAAGTTATGAAATGCAAATGACATACAACATGGCAAATGAAAGATGCAATGATCAAACATGATTCTAATATGTCCTAAGATGTATTATGAGTCAAGTGAATGCACAAAATGTCATGGAAAGTCAATGGATGCAAGCAAATGAGAAATGGATGCAAAGGAAGGCACAAATTAGGGTTACATGCATCATGCAAAGCAAAAAATCCAAAACCAGAAGCAAATGACATGATAAAAATTTGAAAATGCAATCAAAGGTACCCTAGACCTATACAAGTTCACTTCCCAAAGGAGAGGATTCAACTCTTAACCTAGTGAAAGTTATGAATTTCCTAAGATTGCTAGGGTTTTGGGGTACTTCATCAAGAAAAATGCTAAACAAATTAAAAATGCAAGATCAAATCAAAACAAATTTATCCTATGAACTACATGCTATGCAAGATGCAATGCCAAAAGAATCATCATCCAACTCTCAATGGTTAGGCAGTAAGGAATTTTTGAAGTTTGAAACAAAATATTGTCTAAAAATGAAATTAAATCCAATGAAAATGATCAAAAGGCATCAAGAACAAAAAAGAAATTTGGTTTGAGAGTTGGAAAATGTTTCTAAATGTTTCTAAATAAAATATGATTTTTTTTGTGATTTTTAAATACCTAAATGTATTTTTAATTAATTAATTTCCATTAATTAATTAAAAATAAACATTTAAATGATTTAAAAATAATTTTCAATGCAAAAAATAAAAATAAAAATATTTTTGGGTCTTAAAAATTAATTAAATCTTTGACAAAAATTTTCATAATTTTTAAATGATTTTTGTTATTTTAAATAAAATGTATAAATAAATTGAAAAGAAAATGAATTTAAAAATGAAAATAAAGAAAGTAATTCAAAAGGATGGCCGGGATTTGATCTGGGCTTGGACTGGTTGACTGCGCGCCAGATCCAAAGGCCCAGATTCAAATCTGGCTAATTTGGTTTTATAAATTAATTAAACTGATTTTAATTAATTAAACAAAAATTAGGGTTTTAATGACAAATCCTGTCCACTCATTCACGCGGGAGTCAAACTAAGTCAAACGCATCTACGGTCCACATTCAAAGTTTCATTAATGACGCAATTAGGGCTAATGAACTTCAGGTGACCGGAACAGTGGTTCCGGTCATCTTCCCCGGCGAGCACAAACCCTAAAATCTTCTACAGGTCACTAAACATGAAATTTCTTCCACCAAAACAAACCTCTCATCAATCTAAACCTAACCCCTCATCCCAAATCCATTTATTTTCACTCACAACCCTGAATCGAAGGAAAACATGAAACACGGGCAAACTTTCAGAGCAACATAAAATGGGCATCTCTTACTTATTTTCAAATCTAAACACATCTAGATGATCAGTGCAACATGTAGATTCATTTTGTAACAAGAAAATGAAGTTCTGAGAAAAAAGTTCTTAGGTTGTACCTGAGCTAGAGACCTTCGAAAGTGAGCTTTCAGAGCCTCCCTTTTGTGCAAATGATCTCCTTTGAACCTCCTGAGGCTAATGGAATACTTGAATGGGGTTGAAAGTGGCTAGTTTTTGTGGTTCAGTTCTGGTGTGGCAGGAAATGAAGTTCTTGTGTGTTGTGTTTCAGATCATTGTGAGGGGTGGGATCTGTTCTATGGATGATTTTTGGTTGATTGGTGAAGGAATTATTGAAGTTTGATGGCTGTGTTGTGTGTTTCGAAGAGGGAAAGGTTTTGACAGATTTTGTTTGATGCTGCAATGTGGGAGGATTCAGCTTGTGTATGGTGTGTTTCTGGATTGCTTGAGGTCCACATATCATGCTCTGGTTGGGCAGAGAGTTGGTGTGTCACTGTGGGATTGGTATGGGCAAAATGCAAGAAAGTCAAGATATTGTGTACCCTAGGCATGGCTCGGGTCAGAGGCAATCTAGAGGCTTGTCCTGCCTCAGCTTGAGTCAAGGATGGCCCTTGGATGATTCATGAAGGACTGCAGCATTTGGATCATGAGTTGGAAGGGTTTTTGCAACTTGACAACTTGTTACATCTCATGATTTTTGGCTATGTACATGTGAGAACTCTTGCTGAATTTTTGGTGTGGTATGCTTCATTAGGTCATGGCAAAGTCTTGAAACCAGCTAGAGGTCAAACAAACCCTCTGAGAATCAATTTGCAAGAGATCCCTCTTTGCACTTTCATGAAGAATGGCTTATGATTACTTGAAAATCAAGGCATAGAAATGGGAAATATTTTGGGCCAAACTGGTTTTTGGGTCATGCCTTGTGTTTGTGCGATGATTAGAGGTCATATTGAGATCACATAAAGGCTTGTCATGAGAATTTGCAAGTTTCCCATTTTGTGCAAAAGTGAAATTTCAATGATTTTATCCAACTTTGCAAGGCCATAACTTTTGATCCAAAATGAATTAGAATGAGTTCTTGTACTTTTTGAAAAGGGAATGATCCATTCTACAACTTTCATGACCAAGGTTTTCCCATTTGAAGCATTTTTGAATCAAAAAGCAAGGGTTGAAAAACTTTCCCAAAATGGCAAGTTTCCATTACAAGTCATTTTCCCAAAAAGGCAACTTTGCAAATGGCTTGAAATTCTTCAATTTTGTGAACTTCTAACATCTTCTATGATAAAATAAAGATCATACACATTCAAAATGATGGAGAACACCCTTTGGTTGGGTCATTGGGGGCCTCAGATGCCCTGATTTTGCACTGACTTGCTCAAGAAGTCAACTCTTGATTATATGCCTTCCCCATGGAATTTCTTCATGAAACTTGATATGCATGATCCTTATAACATATAGAGACCAATAGAAACAAGAATGACCAAAAAATTTGGATTTATGGCCTTTGAAACCAAAACCCTAATTCTAGGTCATCTGTGCAGTTAAACCTGGTTCTGCTTCCATGCCATTCTCAGTTCTTGTGATTCTTTGACTTTCTTGACTTTGTGGGGATATAATATGATGCTTGAACATACATGGACCCCTTTGAAGTGATTGATGATATTTGGAGTGGCTCATATGGCTCAGGGATAGCTCAGATCACAAACCCTAGATGCAGATGACTTAGAAGCAATGCATTGAATAAAAAATGCAATATGGGATATCATGATTGAACTTATGCATATGAAAAGATCACAAGCCATGGTGAAATGAGTGAGGGCAGATTTGGGGTGTTTACAGCTGCCCCTATTCAAACACGAGTTAGCTGTGCAGGATGTAAGCGACGGCTTAACAGGCAAATAAGACAACTTGTGGTTGAATACCACAGACAGTCCAAAATTTGCACTCACAGAATGAAGAAGAAAAGGGATATAGATTGTAAAAGAAAATAAAGTATAATTACAAAGTGCGGGCGACGGAAGACGACCGTCGAGCAGAGGACGACTGCTGGGGATAAAGTGATGATGGGGACGACCGACATGATGGGGAAGACGCGGGAAATAAAGCAGTGACGGGGACGGCCGACAAGCTGGGGATAAGAGAGATTATGATGGGAACGGCCATCAAGTAAAGCTATAAGACTCTCTGGGGATTATAGGTAAATGAAATAAAATGATGAGGTACGATCATCAAAGGTGAAGGACGATCACCTAGCAGGGGACGGCTGCTCTGTTGGGGATAAGATGAGGGACATTCATCTAAGGTGAAGGACGATCACCTGGCAGGGTACGGTTGCCAAAAGTATCACGACATAGGACGAATGTTGGATAAAAAGGTCGACGATGGGGATGGCCATCGGATAAGCATGATGAAGGACGATCATCAAGAGGTGAAGGACGATCACCTATCAGGGTACGGCTGCTCTCAGGGTTTATCATGACATAGGACGAATGTCAGATAACAAGATCAACGATGGGGACGGTCATCAGATAAAATGATGAAGGACGATCATCAAGAGGTGAAGGACGATCACCTAGCAGGGGACGGCTGCTGAAAATATCACGACATAGGACGAATGTCGGATAAGAAGGGGTTCTAATGAATAAAGACTCCACTGGGGGTTGATGAAGGATGATCATCAAAGAGGTGAAGGACGATCACCTGGCAGGGTACGGCTGCCGAAAAGGTATCATGACATAGGACGAATGTCAGATAGAAAGGTAATAATTTAACAAGTTTCGTTGGGGATTTTGCTGGGGAAAAGTAAACACGGACGAGTGTCTACATCCAAGAAATGAGAGGTATAATTGTTTGGGTAATGTGTATAGACTAAAGATGCGGACGAGCATCCTTAAGACTATGATACGGACGAGCATCAGGTAGAAACAAAAGCTGACACATGTTCAAAGATGATGATACGGACGAGTATCAACTGGTTAACAAAGAACACGAACGAGTATTGATTCTGCGGGGACTCTTCTGGGGAATAGTAGACACAGACGAGTGTCTAAATTCAAGAAGAAATAAGTGTTTGACACGGTATATAGATTAAAGGTGCATACAAGCATCCTTAAGACCACGATACGGACGAGTGTCAAGTAGAGACAAACGCTTGACGCATGTTCTGAGATGATGATACGGACGAGTATCAACTAGTTAACAAAGAACACGGGTGAGTGTCGAATCTTATAGGTAACTATGTTGGGGAATGTGACACTGACGGGTGTCAGGGAATTCGTATAGATATGTATTTGTACAGTGAGTGCAAAGGGGACGCTTTGGCTTTCTGCTGGGGGTATGACACGGACTGGTGTCAAGAAGTATCTGTGTCTTTAAGGAAAATGTCTTGGCTCTCTGCCGGGGAATCTTGGGGGGTATTCTGTATACCGCTGATGGATTGTCAGTATACAAGTGTTCAGTTCGACACATGGCTTATGATTATGCAATATGTTTGATTTTTGCCGTAATGCTCCGTATTAGACGGAATGCTACGCTCTGTGGGAAAATATGATGCAAATGCTATGATTATGCAATGATAATGACCCAGGATTCGGATCCTGCTGCCGTGAAGATCTCTGGCTGATCTGCTTGAAGTGGACATCCCATCTGGGGATGAGATCATTGGTAGATCTGACAAGATGTATGACTCTGCATGGGGGAGCAGGTCACTTGATAGACCTATCTTGGTAACGGGGGACCCAGCTGGAGTTTGTAGAAGCCTTCTTCACTCAGTTGTGATTTCTTTACACGTTGCTTTTCCGGATAGAGGTTGAAACTCTGTGGGGAGATGGTTCCCTGGTTGGCACTTGGTTGAGGAGGAAATGACAGATGGCAACTCAGCTGGGGAGAAAACACCTCTGGTGCCAAGACTGAGTAGATAATGATTTGCCAGCTTGTTGGGGTGAAGCTTTCATGCCCCATGTTGTGCTTTGAATACCCGCAATCCTGAAAAGACAGAGAAACGCACAAGTAAGTCCGAGGTATCCCTTACCAGATTCCATTATAAGAGTTTAGACACTCCCGGGAGTAAGTATATTTCCTACAAGCACGTATTTTTTAGAAGAGAAGCATCTGTATTTATGCAATCAGTATCTTAAAGACATCGGACATTTTCGCAAATGAAAATAAAATGTACGAGACGAAACATGACTAAAAATCTGATTTTATTAATTCATGTGCCCTAAATTGGCAAGATACAGTCGAAGAAACAAATCCCCTAATAATGAGGAGATTGTTACAAATTGAGAAACAAAAGATGTTGGCAATGTTGATGACGCTTCAGGGAGCTTCCCTTTGCTATGACTCGTATGCCATTCGACGTTCTTCTCATCCTGCTTCCTGAAGAAGGCTGATTCTTGACCGATGCTTTGACCTTTCGGAGTTTACCATGTTGTCAGTGATACAGACGAATTCAGAATACAGTTGTTCGCTTATTCCCTTATTTTGCATGGATCGCCCTTTCGGGTTTTCAATCCATCGGGATACCCCTTTTTGCCTGAGTTGTCCAATGCGGCTTTTCAACTCAGCGGGTGTGCATTTTCTTTATTTATTTCCCTTATTTTTGCCCGAGTCTTTTATTCTGTTTTTGACTCGCCGGGATGCCCTATTTTTTCCTGGACTTATATTCTGTTTTTATGTCCAGCGGGTCATTTTTATGCGAAGTATTTTTTAACTGCATCTGAATTCACAGGGGACGGGAAGTCTTCGCCGTCTATAGTACTGAGCATCAGTGCTCCACCAGAGAAAACTTTCTTTACTACGAATGGTCCTTCATAGTTCGGAGTCCACTTGCCTATGTGGTCTGTATGAGGAGGGAGGAGTCTTTTCAGCACAAGATCTCCTACTTGGTACTCTCGGAGCCTAACTTTCTGATCGAAGGCTTTCTTCATTCTTTTCTGATATAGTTGCCCATGACAGATTGCAGCTAATCTCTTCTCTTCAATCAGACTCAATTGTTCGTATCGGGATCGGACCCATTCTGCTTCGTTCAGCTTAACATCCATCAGTACCCGTAGGGAGGGTAATTCAACTTCAACAGGCAGGACTGCCTCCATTCCATACACAAGCTGATACGGTGTTACCCCAGTGGATGTTCTGATTGACGTACGGTACCCATGCAAGGCAAATGGTAGCATTTCATGCCAGTCTTTGTAGGTGACTACCATCTTTTGCACAATCTTCTTGATATTCTTATTAGCTGCCTCAACGGCGCCATTCATCTTTGGCCTGTAAGGAGAAGAATTGTGGTGTTGGATCTTGAAGTCCCGACATAGCTCTGCCATCATTTTGTTGTTTAGGTTGGAACCATTATCAGTAATGATTCGCTCGGGTACTCCATACCGGCAGATGATGTCTTTCTTCAGAAACCGGGCTACCACTTGCCTTGTAACATTTGCATAAGAAGCTGCTTCAACCCACTTGGTGAAATAGTCAATGGCAACCAGGATGAATCTGTGGCCATTTGAAGCAGTAGGTTCAATCTTGCCAATCATATCAATGCCCCACATAGCAAAGGGCCAGGGTGAAGACATCACATTCAGAAGATTGGGAGGCACATGCACTTTATCCGCATAAATCTGGCATTTATGGCACTTCCTGGCATAAGCACAACAGTCGGCGTCCATTGTGATCCAGTAATATCCTGATCTTAGCAACTTCTTGGCCATTGCATGTCCTCCTGCATGGGTACCAAAGGATCCTTCGTGCACTTCGTGCATCAACAAGTCCGCTTATATCCTACCAACGCATCTGAGGAGTATCGTATCAAAGTTTCTCTTGTACAGGGAACCATCAGTATTCAGGAAGAAACTACCAGCAAGCCTTCTCAAAGTCTTCTTATCATTGGAAGATGCCCCAGGCGGGTATGTTTGATCCTCCAAGAAGCATTTAATGTCATGGAACCAAGGCTTATCATCTTTAACAACATCTGCTGCAAATACATATGCCGGTCTATCAAGTCTGGACACTGCAATTTGAGGTACAAAGTTGGCAGCTTGAACTTTCATCATGGATGAAATGGTAGCTAGAGCATCTGCAAACTGATTCTCATCTCGAGGGATATACTCAAGCTTGACTGTCGTGAAGAAGGTCAATAACCTCCTTGTATAATCCCTGTAAGGTATCAGATGATCTTGGTGGGTGTACCATTTGCCGTTGGTTTGATTAATTACCAAAGCTGAATCTCCGAATACAGTCAAAGTCTTGATCCTGAGGTCAATGGCTTCCTCAAGACCCATAATACAAGCTTCGTATTCAACTTCGTTGTTAGTGCAGTTGAAAGTGAGTTTTGCCGAGAAAGGCATGTGAACTCCCTTAGGCGTAATGAGTACTGCACCAACATCACGACCATTCATATTAACAGCCCCATCAAACATCATGGTCCATTCTTCTTCCGGGTCAGGCCCTTCAGTGTGAATAGGCTCTTCATAGTCTTTTGCTTTTATGAACATGATGTCTTCATCAGGGAAGTCAAATCTCATAGGCTGGTAATCATCAATGGGTTGCTCAGCAAGATAATCAGACAATACACTGCCCTTGATGGCTTTCTGAGATGTGTACTGGATGTCATATTCTGTGAGGATCATTTGCCATCTTGCAACCCGTTCGGTAAGTGCTGGCTTCTCAAAAATGTATTTAACTGGGTCCATCTTTGATATCAATAAAGTAGTGTGGGTCAACATATACTGTCTCAGTCGGCGAGCAGCCCACGCTAAAGCACATCAAGTTTTCTCGAGCAGTGAATAGCGTTGTTCACAGTCGGTAAACTTTTTTCTTAGGTAGTATATTGCATACTCTTTTCGACCAGACTCGTCATGCTGGCCCAGCACACACCCCATTGACTCTTCTTATACTGTCAAGTACATTATCAGAGGTCTTCCTTCAACTGGAGGCATAAGGATGGGAGGTTCTTGTAAATATTCCTTGATCTTGTCAAAAGCCCTTTGGCAGTCTTCATTCCACCTGACCGTTTGTTCTTTTCTTAACAGCTTGAATAAAGGTTCACAGGTCGCAGTTAGGTGAGATATGAACCGTGAAATGTAGTTCAATCTACCTAGAAACCCTCGAACTTCTTTTTCAGTTTTCGGTGCAGGCATTTCTTGAATGGCTTTGACTTTATCAGGGTCAACTTTAATCCCTTTCTCACTTACAATAAATCCCAGCAACTTACCAGATCGCACCCCGAATGTGCACTTGTTGGGGTTCAATTTCAGTTGGTACTTCCTCAGACGTTTGAATAACTTCAACAAATTCACCAGGTGGTCTTCTTCTGTGAGGGACTTGGCAATCATGTCATCCACATAACATTCGATTTCTTTATGGATCATGTCATGGAATAATGTTACCATAGCCCGTTGATAGCATGCACCAGCATTCTTCAGTCCGAACGGCATCACCTTATAACAGAACGTGCCCCAGGGTGTGATGAAAGTTGTCTTTTCCATGTCTTCAGGTGACATCTTGATCTGATTATATCCTGAAAATCCGTCCATGAAGGAGAACACCGAGAACTGAGCCGTATTATCAACCAATACATCAATGTGAGGTAAAGGGAAGTCATCTTTCGGGCTGGCTCTGTTCAAATCCCGGTAGTCCACACACATTCTCACTTTGCCGTCTTTCTTAGGCACAGGTACAATATTAGCAACCCACGGTGGATAGCTGGTTACAGCAAGGAAGCCGGCGTCCCACTGCTTTTGTACCTCTTCCTTTATCTTCATTACCATATCTGGGTGAGTACGACGCAACTTCTGTTTTACTGGCGGGCAGTCTTCTTTTAAAGGCAGCTTGTGCATGACAATATCGGTGTCCAACCCTGGCATATCCTGATAAGACCAAGCGAAAACATCCACATACTCCCGAAGCATATCAATCAATTGCTCTTTTACTGAATCTTGCAGGCAGGCCCCGATCTTAACCTCTTTCACGTCTTCTTCCGTACCAAGATTAACTGTTTCGACCTCCTCCTGATGAGGAGTGATAACCTTCTCCTCTTGTCTTAACAACCTGGCTAGCTCTTCAGGAAGCTCATAATCTTCTTCAACCCCTTCATCAGCTTGATTGATTGGATTGTCAAAGTCATACGAAGTCATAGCTGTGTTGTTGTCTGTGCAGTCTGAAAGGCACTCTCTGCAAGGGTTTAGATTGTTCATTTTAGTGATCATTTTTAATCTTGTTTAGAAAAAAAGTGAAATGAAGTTATCATTTTGGAAAACCATTGCCATTTTATTTTTGTATAAAAAGAAAAAAACGAAAAACAGTGAGCGGGAAAGAAAAAAAAGACTCATTTGCAAAAGATGTCCGATATTCATTGATTGATTTGTTTGCACAAAATTACAAGATGGCCCGATTACAAAATGAGTCTTGTCATCTTGGGCAAGATGCAAGACTTGATGCATGCTTAAAAAATACAGGAAATAATAATTACTCTGCAGGAGTAACCCTTATAATTTCCTGGGAAGACCAGTTAAGGACTTGGCTCCCCGGGATCCTTGGACGTATCCAGCTCTCCAGGTTGCGGTTGCTTTCATCCTCGTCTTCCAAGTTGTTCACAGCATCCGGGGTGAGCATTCCCCCGCTGACAAAATTGGGCTTCTTGGCAGCCTCCAATTGATCTTGTTGAGTTGGTTTGTAACCCAACCCAAATCTGTCCTCCTTCTTCTCCACGGGCAGCAGCTTGCCCCAGCCTTGGGCAGTCCCCTCTTCAACAACCTTCCTGGCTTGCTGATAAGACGTCATGGAGGTTCCCGGTACAGCAGATGCCTCATTTATGTTTAGAGCCTCAAATCCCTGGCTCATAGTTTCATGGATTTCTCCATCCATCTCAATGTACTTGTACGTAGCTAGATGGCTAACAAAGATGTCTTCTTCACCACAGATGGTGATGATCTGGCCTTCCCACTCGAATTTCAGCTTCTGGTGAAGGGTAGACATAACAGCGCCAGCGGCATGGATCTAGGGTCTACCCAACAAACAGCTGTAGGCTGGCTGAATGTCCATCACATAGAAGGTAATTTTAAAAGTCTGCGGGCCAATCATCACAGGCAGATCAATCTCCCCTAGCACTGATCTTTTAGAGCCATCAAATGCTCTCACCACCAAATTACTCGGACGTAGTGCCAAGCCATCATACTCCAGCTTCACTAAGGCTTTCTTTGGTAGAACATTGAGTGAAGACCCAGTGTCTACCAGTACATGGGATAGAACATCACCCTTGCATTCTAGAGTGATGTGTAAAGCCTTGTTGTGGTTACGTCCCTCAGTTGTTAAGTCAGCATTGGTAAATCCCAGTCCATGACTGGTGTTGACATTTGCCACCACAGTTTCCAGCTGATTAACAGTGATCTCCTCGGGCACATATGCTGCGTGCAGGACTTTTAGTAATGCATTCCTGTGAGCTTCAGAACACATCAGCAGGGATAATATGGAGATCTTTGAGGGAGTTTGGTGAAGCTGATCCACCACTTTGTAATCACTTCTCTTTATAATTCTCATGAACTCATCTACATCTTGCTCAAAAGATGTCTTCTGAGTTTCTTTGACAGCTGGCTCTTCAAGTACCACACTCTTTCCTTTTGCTTTGGCAGCAGCTTCTGCTTCAGCATTAGGTCTTTTCACTTGTGAGGCAATAAGGCGTCCGCTTCTGGTGAAGCCTCCGCCTCCCCCAATATTATCAACTTGTGGAGAAGAGGTTGAAGAATCCAAAGTGATTTTCTCCCCATTGCAGTAAAGATCAGAGCCATAATGCCAAGGTATGGCATTACTGCTTTCATAGGGAACTGGTCCAGGCACCGTGATGGTAACTGGACTGACTGCAGCAGAGGAGGGTACTGAAATGGTGTGTGGATCGTAGTAAATGGTGACTGGTGATTTGGCAGGAGGTGCCACTGTTTGTTGCTGGAAGTTGTTGTTTGGAGGAACATCTGATGGATCATAGTAGATGGTGACTGCTGAGATATCTTCATTAATTTCTGTTGGCGTTGTAGAAGATCCTGCTGAATAAATGGATGCTGATGTTGTAGAAGAAAGGGTTGTTGACATCTGATTTGTTGAAGTGATAGATGAATCCATTGTTGATGATATTGATGAATTGGTCGGAATGATTGTTGTTGCAGTTGTAGATGAATCAGGAATTGTTGTCAAAGGAATTGCTGGATTTGTAGGCGCCGTTGTTGAGATCTGAAGTATACCACTTTTGATAAGTCCATCTATGCCACTTCTCAAATTATCACACCCGTTGATCGAAACGTTGCAATACCCACAACCGAGCTCACACCCGGGGAACATCTGGCACTCTAGAAGCTGAGCTTTAATTTCGACCAGAGGTGTCCGAATCTGCCCAACACTGGTGATTAAGAAAGATGGCTTGTCTTCTTCAATGGCATTAATTCTTGGCCCTCCATGATTGGGCATGGGATTCTTGGTGACACTTGGAGGGGGTGAAAAGTTGAGGGCTTTAGAATCCACCAGGTCTTGTACTTTCATTTGTAAAGCCCTGCACATCTCCGTATTGTGGCCAGGTGCATTAGAATGGAAAGCACATCTGGCGTTGATATCATAATTTCTTGGGAGATTAGAGGGATATGGTGGTGCCAATGTCCTTAACTCAACCAGGTTGAGCTTCAGGAGTTGTGGCAATAAGGCAGCATAAGGCATAAGGATAGGGTCAATTACCCTATTTGCCTGTGACGGTCTTTACTGAAAAGGTCTTTGTTGTTGATTGTTGTTATTGTTGTTGTAGGTCCTCTGTGGCGGATACTGAACTTATTGTTGATAGTGTGGTTGTTGTGGTTGTTGATATGTTGGTTGCTGAGGAATCGGAGCTGGAATAGTAACAGCTGCTACGGATCTGTGGACATACTGAGGTCTACCCCTGTTGGCGTGAATGGAATTTGTCTCACTAGTTCTTCTAGGTCCCACAAAAGGCTTCCTGGGGTTACTAGACGAACTTGCACCATTATCAGAAATCTTGCCCATTTTCAGAAGGCTTTCAATTCTTTCTCCAGTTATAACTACGTCAGCGAAACTGGTGGAAGAAAAGGCAGCTAGCCTATCAATATATGTTCCTTGCAGTGTATTCATAAACATGTCGGCCATTTCTCTTTCCGACATGGGTGGCTGGACAGCAGCAGCAAGCTGTCTCCACCTCTGGGCATATTCCCTGAAGCTTTCTCTGGAGGATTGAGACATTCCCATCAAGAGGGTCCTGTTAGGAGCCATGTCCAGATTGTATTGGTACTTCCTGATGAAGGCTTCAGCTAGGTCCTTCTAGCATTTGATGGTAGCTCTGGTCAAGTGTGAATACCACTCCCTTGAAGCCCCAGTCAAACTGTCTTCAAAGTAAAACATCCACAGTTTTTCATCCATGGTGTATGCCTTGAGTCTCCCCAGAAAGGACTGTAAATGAGTTCGTGGACAGGAAGTGCCATTGTACTTCTCGAAGCACGAGGGTTTAAACTTGTGGGGAATTCTTACCCCGTCTACCAACCCCATATCCATGACATCAAAACCCAGGGAATTTTGAGACTCCAGAGATCTCAACTTCTCAGCAATTTCATCAAACCTCCTATCGTAGACTTCATCCCCAGCTCCCATTACAGTGAATTGCTCCTCTTGGGGGTCTTCTTGTAAGATCCTCCCTACAGTAGTATTTCCTTGCACATTACCCGGGATGTTGACTTCCGGATGTAGATGAGGCCCATATACTGGTGGATTAACATGAGGCTGACCCCTTTCATTGTTACTTGTTCCTCCAGTTCCCAGATGGGGTTCTTCCGGGGTTTGTCTTTCTACCAATGCCCTCAACCTCTCTTGACTTTGGGCCAAGCCATTCATTACTTCCATGAATTGGGTCATTTGGTTTCTCATCTCCAGCCTTTCATTAGCCATCTGAGTTCTGACCTCTGTCAGATCTTGCTGTACTTGATCCATTTGGATACCAGGAAGATTGTTGCGAGTAGGATACCGGTGCGGACGGTTGAGAGGGAACACCCGGCGGCGAGCAATAATTCCTGAACCACAACAGAGTTAGTAACAAACAAAACAAGATCCTACAAAACAAAACAAGCGTTAGTATGCAATGCAGTATGCTTATTTATTTTCCAAGGTATCCGGCTTGGCTCTTGGTTTTGACCTTTCTAGACCCTGAGGAGTATGCTTTGTTGTTGCTTGAGAAAAGAAACTCAACTGAAACAAACTGACAAATGCACTACAAATGGTAGATCATACATAGTTTGTTTTTACAACACATGCCCCCGAGGGGTCAAAATACAACATAAAAAGAAAAGTACATGAAATGGAAATAACAACAAGCAAAGAAGTCAAACATCTAATCCAAACTCATCCTCCTTAACCTCCTTCAAAAGTGCTTCAGTTACAGGACCAGCCGGATGCTCTGTAATGTTTCTAATAAGAAGGTTTCTGGTGGCAATAGCAGTGGTCAGCTTCTTGTTCCTGCCTTGGTCCTTTGACCTCTTCAAACCAGCCCTAAGCTTCAATTCTGAAATCTCCTTCTGGGCTGCTAGTAGAGCCTCCTGTTGTTTCTTCTCATTGGCCTCCAATTGCTCAATCCTGGCTTGAGTTCTCTTATCTTCTTGAGTACGAGCTTCAGTGATCCGGACCCACCTAGCTTGACTTTCTTGTAGATAGAAATCAGTCCTAGCATTCTGAAACTGGGCCTCTTTACAGGCATTCTTCAATATTTGCTCTCCAGCCCTTGATTTCTTGATGTAGTCCTCTGCTTTCTCAATCTTGGCCAGATGCTCCACTTTAAGCTTCTCCAACCTTTCAATGTCCAGACGACCATCACTCCTCTCCCAGAGGGTCTTCTTCAGAGCCTGAGACAGATTCTCATTCCTTTCCTTCAGCTTCTCAAACTCTTCCAGGCTGACAGTGGTTGGTGGTTGTACTATGGATGGCCCAGGTGCATCCTCAATGGTGAAAGGCATCCCCGAAATCTGAGCTCTAGCATGGGACCATTCATAGTATTGAGCTGAAGCCACATTATTGCACCTCCCTAGGATAGCCATCCCTTTTGTCTGGATGTTGTCCCAAGCCCAGGATGCTTGTCTGACAACAGCTAGATTAGGCTTTATCTCACAATACAGGGTTTCAGCCAAGTCTTGCACTCTAGGAGGGTGAACCAAAGCATAGCCCAATTGTCTCTTAAACAGCAAAGGATTGTAGTTGATGCAACCCTTCACTCCTACTAGAGGTACATTGGGGAACTGCCCACAGCTAGTTATTATGTCCCTTCCTTTGGTGCTCTGGGTGCACCATCTGATGTCATCTGAAGTCAAAGCAATAAGTCTTTTAGCCCAATTCTTCTGTTGGTGAGGATTCAGGAAGGCATCATTCCTAGGTAAGTGTTTGAGCATCCAGGTATGAAATAGGGGAGCACAGCATCTCACCAATTTTCCTCTTTGCTTCTCATTTCTTTGGTGAACAGAATAATAGAAAACTCCCAGCAAGGTGGGTACTGGGTTCCTCAGAAGGAAAAGATGAATGGCATTCTTGCTGATAAACTTGGGCTCATCTGCAAATAGTATAACCCCATATATACTGAGGGCTAACAATGCACAAACTGCCCTCCATTCTCCCAAAGAGGCCTTCAGGATGGCCTGAGAAGTCAGAAAGTCTAGGTGTAAACCAGGAATCCCAGCCTTTGTTGTCATGTTCTGCTCAATCAAAATAGGCTCCAGGTACAGTGCTTTTGCCACTTCTTCATTGCTGGGAGAAATCATCTCTGGGTTGAAGGGGATATCACCCCTGACAGGTACTCCAATCAATGATGAGAACTCCTCCAGCAAAGGTCCTAGCTGAAAGTTCTGGAAAGTGAAGCATCTCAAAGGAGGGTCATAAAACTGTAGGCAAGTGTGTATTAAACTCCTCTGAGAAGGGTCCAGGTCCATAACCATATCAAGGATGCCTCCATAATGCTCTCTGAATAATGGGATGTGGTCTGGAGTGATAAGTGCGGGACTTTCCTGATGCCAGCCAGCACAGGCTCAAAGAAATGGTATGAAATGTTGCTTTTCTTGGGTGCCATGACTGCTGGTGAAGAGCTGAAAACAAGTGCTGATGATGAAGACTGATACTGGAGGTGAGCCACTGATGGGCTGAGGCTGGTGATGAAAGTAGCTGAAGCAGGCAACTGATGAAGATAGCTGAGGCATGTAACTGATGAACAGGGGTCTATGCAGATGAAGGGGTCAAAACCAAGCCAGATACAATATGGATACCCTGAAAAACAAATAAGCAAATGTTAAATGATGCAATGATGATGTATGCAAATGATATGCAAGGGTTTGTGATCAAGCTGTATCTGATTACTGCCTTGATATAAGTCCATGTATGTTTAAGAAGTCCAGATGGAGGTTCAGAAGTCCAGTAACCAAGGTGGGGGACTCAAATGAAGAGTCACATGTCCAGGGTTCAAATCACAAGAACTGTCCCAATGTGAGGTACTCTTAAACCAAATAGTAACAGGGTATGATGTGGCCAATGGTACCTGCAAACCTGTAAACAGCCCAACCCCCTCACAGGTGGTGTTCTAGAACAAGGATCCTCAGACTTGGATTAGTTATGAGAAGTGTAAACACTTCTAACCCGGAGGTACAGTGTTTACAATAACCATAAAAGATCCTCCTCTAATTCACCTCAGTTTCTGAAGGTCATAGTAAAGGTCATCCAGACTTAGCAGGCTTCCCAGATAGCCCTAGCACTACAGGAAATCTGTAGCACAGAGTTCTCAAGAAGAAACCCACATCTGAACCGTGTTTCATATTCCCGCACCAGACCGAAATAGAATGGGAAAGAACATGAACCACTCTAGCCTAGGTGTCACCCAGGTCCCAGGTATAGGACCTTAAACTCTCAATAGAACCCCACCCACCAAGGCAAAAACCAGATCCAGCAAGATGACAGTATGACAGTATGATGTATAAAGCTGTAAAGAAAGCAATAAATAACTGTACATAAAGCAAAAATAAATACAAATATACAAACACAATTAGCACATAACACCCCAATAAACACAAATCAAACAAGCGCTAGGAGGAACCCACAAAAAGAACCAGAAGCCCTGGTTACAGTATAAGGGTCCCCAGCAGAGTCGCCAAGCTGTCGCTCCCAACAAATGAGGCTAGGTCACAAGGGGTACAGACGCGAACGGTCGGCGAAAAGAGAAAGAGAATGAATAGAGTCGCCAGCTAGGCATTTTTATCCCGAAGGAAAGGTAATGCTGCATAAACCTAAGAAAAGATGGATAAGACGGTTGCGAACTAGAGAGACTGAGAAAGGGGGTTGGTTACAACCTGGGAAGGTATTAGCACCCAGATTGTCCGCCGTACTCGACGGGATCCACGCTTAAAAGATTTGTGTTTTAAAGGGGTGGTGTCAGTGAAATTTGTGTATCAAAGCTGGAAAAGAATGCAACTGTCAGTGTAAAAAAAAAGTGAAGTGTATAAGAGAAGTGTCAGTGTAAGAACAGGAGTGAAATGCTCAAGATCATGAGGCTTAAAGAATGATACTGGAAAGAGGGGGAATATACAGAGACTTTTGTTCGATAACTGTTAAGTTATGCCTACGTATCCTCTCGTGCAATGAGGAAGTCAGAACACCGTAGTTCGACTCAAAGAGACTGAAAGATAAATTGACTTGTGAACTACTTGCTTGTCTATGCTCAAGTGTATGACCTGTCTGGCTCAGGTGCAAACTGTCTTGCATTATACGGAAGAAGCAAGTTCTCGATTGTGAGTGAATGAGGTGAGAAAAGAATCCCGGAGGAGACGATTATTGTTTGTTTTTTGTGTGTTCAATCTTTTATTGCTTTTTGGGGTTTGTCATAAGTTAATGAGCTTAAGCCTAAACCAAGGGTTAATAAACTCATCACATCCTCCCTCTGATTAGGGGTAATGAGAATACCTTAAGTGTGAAGTCAGCATCTCACACTTAATCACCATGGTGTAGGATTAAGATCATTAACCTACTTGCAATTATTTAGATGTTTTTGTTGTTTTTGTTTAGTGTTAGGTAATGAGATTAAGCCATAATTAAGGATTTAATGGACTCATTACACCATCCTAATAGAAGGATAATAGATGAGAACATTTAAGCTGAGGAAGATACCTCAACTTAATCCATGATTAGGGATTGACCTCATGACAAAACAAAGCCTTTATTAAATGGATTTTAGTTAATGGTAAGATGAAGAAGTGATTTTTATGATTGGTAAGACAACTTGAGGGGGACTTGTCCATTAACACTAGGGTTAGCCCTTCTTAACCAATCAAGGAAGAATTAGAACCCTAATGCAAGGCCCAAGTTACAAGCTTGATGTCTTGGTGATTATTAGATGGATTGATTAAAGGGTTTAAATACATTAAGGGTTTAACACTTAGGATTAAAGTTATACACTCCATCCTAATAGAAGGATGCAGGCATAAGCTTAATCACAAAGCCTTAAAACCTTTAGGGTTTAGTCCTTGATTTAGGAGATGAGAAAAGAAGACTCAAGGATGACACAAAGGCAAACTAAATGGGGGGACTAATCAAACCCTAATTATTTTCATGCTTGGTTGTTCCTAGGGTTTATGAGGTTTGCAAGAAGATCTTCAGAGAAACCACCAGGAAGGAAGCAAATGAAAGGAGCAAAGAGAAGCAAAACAACTTGCTTCACTTAAGAAGACAAGTTGCTTGAAGGGAGAAAGTAAGAGAACAAGAATGAGCAAGCTCAATCCAATACACAAGATAAAATGCAGTAAAGATGCTAGAGAGATGAGAAGAGATTTGTGAGAAGTGAAGGCAAATTCACTTCTCAGACAACTCACCACCTGAAATGTTAGCATAAGAAATTGAAATGCAATGAAAATGAAGTTCAATGTCATGATGCAAACCAAAGACAGAAGAATTTACATGAAGTTAATGATTCTAAGAGATGATACAAACATGAGGCAAAGCATGATAATGATCAAACAAGCGTAAGGATGCAAATGAGGCATGCATTGAACCATGAATGTTCATGAAAAGTTATGAAATGCAAATGACATACAACATGGCAAATGAAAGATGCAATGATCAAACATGATTCTAATATGTCCTAAGATGTATTATGAGTCAAGTGAATGCACAAAATGTCATGGAAAGTCAATGGATGCAAGCAAATGAGAAATGGATGCAAAGGAAGGCACAAATTAGGGTTACATGCATCATGCAAAGCAAAAAATCCAAAACCAGAAGCAAATGACATGATAAAAATTTGAAAATACAATAAAAGGTACCCTAGACCTATACAAGTTCACTGCCCAAAGGAGAGGATTCGACTCTTAACCTAGTGAAAGTTATGAATTTCCTAAGATTGCTAGGGTTTTGGGGTACTTCATCAAGAAAAATGCTAAACAAATTAAAAATTCAAGATCAAATCAAAACAAATTTATCCTATGAACTACATGCTATGCAAGATGTAATGCCAAAAGAATCATCATCCAACTCTCAATGGTTAGGCAGTAAGGAATTTTTGAAGTTTGAAACAAAATATTGTCTAAAAATGAAATTAAATCCAATGAAAATGATCAAAAGGCATCAAGAACAAAAAAGAAATTTGGTTTGAGAGTTGGACAATGTTTCTAAATGTTTCTAAATGCAATATGAATTATTTTGTGATTTTTAAATACCTAAATGTATTTTTAATTAATTAATTTCCATTAATTAATTAAAAATAAACATTTAAATGATTTAAAAATAATTTTCAATGCAAAAAATAAAAATAAAAATATTTTTGGGTCTTAAAAATTAATGAAAACTTTGACAAAAACTTTCATAATTTTTAAATGATTTTTGCTATTTTAAATAAAATGTATAAATAAATTGAAAAGAAAATGAATTTAAAAATGAAAATAAAGAAAGTAATTCAAAAGGATGGCCAGGATTTGATCTGGGCTTGGACTGGTTGACTGCGCGCCAGATCCAAAGGCCCAGATTCAAATCTGGCTAATTTGGTTTTATAAATTAATTAAACTGATTTTAATTAATTAAACAAAAATTAGGGTTTTAATGACAAATCCTGTCCACTCATTCACGCGGGAGTCAAACTAAGTCAAACGCATCTACGGTCCACACTCAAAGTTTCATTAATGACGCAATTAGGGCTAATGAACTTCAGGTGACCGGAACAGTGGTTCCGGTCATCTTCCCCGGCGAGCACAAACCCTAAAATCTTCTACAGGTCACGAAACATGAAATTTCTTCCACCAAAACAAACCTCTCATCAATCTAAACCTAACCCCTCATCCCAAATCCATTTATTTTCACTCACAACCCTAAATCGAAGGAAAACATGAAACACGGGCAAACTTTCAGAGCAACATAAAATGGGCATCTCTTACTTATTTTCAAATCTAAACACATCTAGATGATCAGTGCAACATGTAGATTCATTTTGTAACAAGAAAATGAAGTTCTGAGAAAAAAGTTCTTAGGTTGTACCTGAGCTGGAGACCTTCGAAAGTGAGCTTTCAGAGCCTCCCTTTTGTGCAAATGATCTCCTTTGAACCTCCTGAGGCTAATGGAATACTTGAATGGGGTTGAAAGTGGCTAGTTTTTGTGGTTCAGTTCTGGTGTGGCAGGAAATGAAGTTCTTGTGTGTTGTGTTTCAGATCATTGTGAGGGGTGGGATCTGTTCTATGGATGATTTTTGGTTGATTGGTGAAGGAACTATTGAAGTTTGATGGCTGTGTTGTGTGTTTCGAAGAGGGAAAGGTTTTGACAGATTTTGTTTGATTCTGCAATGTGGGAGGATTCAGCTTGTGTATGGTGTGTTTCTGGATTGCTTGAGGTCCACATATCTTGCCCTGGTTGGGCAGAGAGTTGGTGTGTCACTGTGGGATTGGTATGGGCAAAATGCAAGAAAGTCAAGATATTGTGTACCCTAGGCATGGCTCGGGTCAGAGGCAAAATAGAGGCTTGTGTCGCTCCCAAAAGATGAGACCGGGCTCAAATAGGGTACAGACGCGAACGGTCGGCGAAAGGAGGATGCGAGAACACACAGGAGTGAACTCACAGGGAATGAAAAGAGTCGCCAGCTAGGCATTTTTATCCCGAGGGAAAGGCAATGCTGCATAGACCTAGAAAGATATGGATAAGACGGTTGCGAACCAGAGAGACTGAGAAAGGGGGTTGGTTACAACCTGGGAAGGTATTAGCACCCAGATTGTCCGTCGTACTCGACGGGATCCACGCTTAAAAGATTTGTGTTTTAAAGGGGTAGTGTCAGTGCAATTTGTGTATAAAAGAGCTGGAAAAGGATGTACAAGTGTCAGTGTAAAGGAGGTGAAGTGTGATATATACAGTGTCAGTGTAAGAATGAAAGTGAGATGCTCAAGATCATGAGGCTAAAAGAATAATGCTAGAAGGAGGGGGAATATACATAGACTTTTGTTCGATAACTGTTAAGTTATGCCTACGTATCCTCTCGTGCAATGAGGAAGTCAGAACACCGTAGTTTGACCCAAAGAGGCTGAAAGAGAAATTGACTTGTGAACTGCTTACTGGCCTATGCTCAAGTGTATGATCTGTCTGGCACAAATGCAAACTGTCTTGCATTAGACGGAAGAAGCAAGTTCCCGTTTGTGAGTGAATGAGATGAGAAAAGAATCCCGGAGGAGACGATTATTGTTTGTTTTTGAGTTTTCAGTCTTTTATTGCTTTTGAAAGTTTGTCATAAGTTAATGAGCTTAAGCCTAAACCAATGGATTAGTGAACTCATCACATCTTCCCTCTGATTAGGGGTAATGAGAATACCTTAAGTGTGAAGTCAGCATCTCACACTTAATCACCATGGTGCAGGATTAAGATCATTAACCTACTTGTGATTATTTAGATGTTTTTGGTGTTTTTGTTTAGTGTTAAGTAATGAGATTAAGCCATAATCAAGGATTAAACAGACTCATTACACCATCCTAATAGAAGGATAATAGATGAGAATGTTTAAGCTGAGGAATGCTCCTCAACTTAATCCATGATTAGGGATTAAACTCATGACAAAAAAAGCCTTTGATTAAGTGGATTTTATTTAATGGTATGATGATGAAGTGAATTTTATGGTTTGTAAGACAACTTGAGGGGGACTTGTCCATTAACACTAGGGTTAGTCCTTCTTAACCAATTAAGGAAGAATTAGAACCCTAATGCAAGGCCCAAGTTACAAGTGTGATGTCTTGATGATTATTAAGTGGATTGATTAAAGGAGTTAAACACATTAAGGGTTTAACACTTAGGATTAAAGTTATACACTCCATCCTAATAGAAGGATGCAGGCATAAGCTTAATCACAAAGCCTTAAAACCTTTAGGGTTTAGTCCTTGATTATGAGATGAGAAGAGAAGACTCAATGAGACACAAAGGTAAAACTAAGTGGGGGACTAATCAAAACCCTAATCATTGTCATGCTTGGTTGTTCCTAAGGTCTGTGAAGTTTACAAGAGAAGTCTTCAATGGAAACACCAGGAAGCAGATGAAAGGATCAGGAGAAGCAAAGTAACTTGCTTCATTCAAGAAGTCAAGTCACTTGAAGAAAGAAAGTAAGATGAAGAAGAATGAGCAAGCTCATCCTCAAACACAAACAAAAATGCAGCAATGATGCATACAAAGAGATGAAGAAAAGTTATGAGAAGTGAAGGCAAATTCACTTCTCAAGATAACTTACCACCTGAAATGTTAGTGAAAGTAATGCAATGCAATGCAAAATGGGATGAAATGACATGAGTCAAACCAAAACCAGAAACATATATGAGATGATAATGATGCTATGAGATGCTACAAACATGAAACAAAACATGGGGATAATCATATAAGCTCATGGATGCAAATGAAGCAAGCTAAAACACATGAACATACATGAAAAATTATGAAATGCATATGGCATACAACATGGCAAATGGAAGATGCAATGATCAAACATGCTTACAAGATGTCTTAAGATGTTAAATGAATCAAATGGATACATAAAATGCTATGGCAAGTCAAGGTATGAATGCAAATGCAAGATGGATGCATATGGAAGCCCAAATTAGGGTTTATGATCAAAGCATCAAACAAAAACCAAAATCAGAAGCAAACATCAATATAAAAAATTGGAAATGCACTCAAAGGATCCCTAATCCTATACTAACTAACTGCCCAAAGGAGGGGTCCTAACTCTTAACCTAATGAGGGTTATGAATTTCATAAGTTTATTAGGGTTTTAGGGTTCCTTAACAAGAAAATTAACAAACAAATTGAAAATGAAAGATCAAATCATGGCCATTTAATCTCATATACTACATGCTAAACACAATGCAATGCAAAAAGAATCAAGGTTCAACTCTCAATGGTTAGGCAGAAATGATTTTTGGAAGTTTGGATCAAAATAATGCATAAAAATGATTTTAATTCCATAAAAAATTCTCAAAATGCACCAAGATCAGAAAAGAAATTTGGTTTGAGGGTTGGACAATGTTTCTAAATGGTTTTAAATGTTTCGTGAATTTTTTGGTGATTTTTAAATACCTAAAAGTATTTTTAATTAATTAATTCTCATTAATTAACTAAAAATAAACTTTTAAATATTTAAAAATATTTTTAAAATGCTAAATATAAAAATAAAAATATTTTTGTGTTTTAAAAATTAGTGAAATCTCTGGAAAAAAATTTCATAATTTTTAAATGGCTTTTACTATTTTAAATAAAATGTGCAAAACAAATAAGAAAATATGAATTTAAAATTGAATTATTGGAAAGTATGCAGAATGAAGGGATGAGATGCAATCTGGACAGGGAAGGCTTGACTGCGCGCGCAATCGAATGGTCCACATTCAAACTTCCTAATTTCTGATTTATGAATTATTTAATTAACTTAATTGTGATTAGGGTTTCTAATGATGAATCTCAGCCCTCCAAACACGCGCCAGGTCAACCAAGTCAACGGATCCAACGCTCGAAATTCAAATTTCATTAATTACAGGGATTAAACCCTAATTATTTTCAGGTGGCCGGAGAAGACCTCCGGTCGTCTTCTCCGGTGGGAACCCCACCTGAAAATTCCTAGAATCTTCAAAACGTAACTAAAATGAAATCTAAAAGAACAGAAATCCTTCCCACACCTCACTGAATCAAAACCCTAACACAAACATCATTTATATTTCATTAATCACATGAATCGAAACAAAACATTTTTTAGGGCAAGACTTTCAGAACACGATTAAACTCTCATCTCTCTACCATTTTCAAAACCAACAACATATTCATGACCAGGGAAGCATGTAGAAGCTATTAAGAACTTAAAAATCCATTTCTGGAAAAAAAGTTCTTGAGCTACCTGAGTTTTGAAGCTTTCAGTTTGCAGCTTTCTGACTTCTCTCCTTTGTGCAATCCACTCCTTTTGGTCCCTTGATGATGTCTGGATGCTTAGAAGGAGTTTGTGGTGGCTGGTTTGAGAGTTTGAACATGTTCTGTTCAAGCTCAGGTGAGAATCGTGTTCTTGATTCTTTGAGTTTCAGGTTGATTTTGGGGGTGCTTTGTGATCAGGGTGATGTGTTGAGAAGGTCTGTGAAGTTTGTTCAAGTGTTTGTGGTTTGTATGAAGAGTTTCGAAAGCTTTTGCTCTAAGGGTGGAAAATGAGAATGTTGTGTTCTTGTCTGTTTCAGGCTGGCTCCTTGTGATGTTTAACTTGCATTTGATTTGTATAAACAATGCTCATTGGTCAGAAGATGTGACATGCCCTTTTGTGATAGGTATGGTAGCTTTTGCAATTTTGTCAACTTTGTGTAAGAGAAAGCATGGGTCATGTTCTAGCCAAGTACAAAGGGTGTGGGATGCGCAGCAAGGTGAGGGAGAAAGGCTAGGATTGATCAGCAGGCTAGGCAACAAGTGGATGAGAAGTTATCATTGGTTTTGCAACTTGGCTTGCCTTTGCTTTTCATGAAAAAGTCTTGCTCCAAAGGCCTCAAAAGTGAATGATCTCTTGGCCCATTCTGATTTTTGAATGTTGTGTGACCATGTGATGAAGTTTTGAAGTCATTTTGAAGTCAATAGAATGCTAGGTGCAAGAATTTGCAAGTTTCCCATTTGGTGCATAACTTGAAATATAGTGATTTTTGCCAACTTTGATGAACCATAACTTTTGATCCAAAATGAATTAGGTCATGTTCTTGTACTTTTTGAAAAGGGAAAGATCTATTCTACAACTTTCATGACCAAAGTTTTTCCATTTGAAGCATTTTTGAATCAAAAAGTAAGGGTTGAAAAAGTTGCATAAAATGACATTTCCAATAAAAGTCAAACTTGCCCAAAAAAGTCAACTTTGCAAAAACTTCAAATCCTTCAATTTTGTGAACTTCCAACCTCTTCTATGATCAAATAAAGATCATACACACTCAAAATGATGAAGATCACCCCTTGGTTGGGTCATTGGGGGTCTCAGATGCCCTGATTTTGCACTGACTTGTCTGAAAAGTCAATTCTTGATTAGATGACTTCCCCATGGAATTTCTTCATGAAAATTGATATGCATACTCCCTATACCATATAGAGAACCATAGAAACAAGAATGACCAAAAACTTTGGGGTTATGGCCTCTGAAACCAAAACCCTAATTCTAGGTCATCTGTGCAGTCAAGCCTGGCTCTGCTTCCATACAAATCCTAGTTCTTGTGATTCTTTGGCATTATTGACTTTGAGAGGGTATAATATGATGTTTGAACACACATGGACCCCTTTGAAGTGGTTGATGGCCTTTGGAGTGGCTTAAGAAGCTCTTGGATTGCTCAGATCACAAACCCTAGATGCAGATGACTTAGAATCTATACAGTGAATCAAAAATGGGATATGAGATGTTATGATTGTGTTTATGCATATGAAATGATCACAAACCATGGTGTGAATGGGTGAGGGCAAATTTGGGGTGTTTACATCTGCCCCTATTCAAACATGAGTTAGCTGTGTAGGATGTAAGTGACGGCTTATCAGGCAAACAAGATAACTTGTGGTTGAATACCAAAGACAGTCCAAAATTTGCACTCACAGAATGAAGAAGAAAAGGGATATAGATTGTAAATGAAGATAAAGTATATTGTAAAGTGTGGGCGACGGAGGACGACCGTCGAGCAGAGGACGACTGCTGGGTAAAGAGCAATGACGGGTATGGCCGACATGCCGGGAAAAGTGCGGGAAATAAAGCAATGACGGGGACGACCGACATGCTGGGGATAAAAGGGGTTATGATGGGGACGGCCATCAAGTAAAGCTATAATATTCTCTGGGAATTAATAAAACATGATGGGGACGGCCATCAAGTTCATAAAGTAGAGTAACCAACGATGGGGACGGCCATCGGGCTAAAAAGAAAAAGGGACCACGACGGGGACGGCCATCGGGTTAAAGAATAAATGAAATAAACAGATGATGAGGTACGGTCATCAAAGGTGAAGGACGATCACCTAGCAGGGGACGGCTGCTCTGTAAGGGTTAAGATGAGGGACGGTCATCTAAGGTGGAGGACGACCACCTGGCAGGGTACGGCTGCCGAAAATATCGCGACATAGGACGAATGCCGGATAAAAGGTCAACGATGGGGACGGCCATCGGATGAGCATGATGGAGGACGACCATCAAGAGGTGGAGGACGACCACCTAGCAGGGGACGGCTGCTCTCAAGGTTCATCATGACATAGGGCGAATGTCAGATAACCAAAATCAACAATGGGGACGGCCATTGGATAAAATGATGAAGGACGATCATCAAGAGGTGGAGGACGACCACCTAGCAGGGGACGGCTGCTAAATATCACGACATAGGACGAATGTCGGATAAAAGGTCAACGATGGGGACGGCCATAGGATGAGCATGACGGAGGACGACCATCAAGAGATGGAGGACGACCACCTAGCAGGGTACGGCTGCTCTCAAGGTTTATCATGACATAGGACGAATGTCAGATAAAAAGAAATTGTTTTACTGGGGAATAGTAAACACGGACGAGTGCTTACATCCAAGAAATAAAAGGTATAAGTGTTTGGATGTGTATAGATTAAAGATGCGGACGAGCATCCTTAAGACTATGATACGGACGAGTATCAGGTAGAAACAAATACCGACACGTGTTCAGAGATGATGATACGTACGAGTATCAACTGGTTAACAAGGAACACGGACGAGTGTTGAATCTGAGAGAACTCTTCTGGGGAATAGTAGATACAGACGAGTATCTATATTCGAGAAGACCAAAGTGTTTGACACAGTGTATGGATTAAAGATGCGGGCGAGCATCCTTAAGACTATGATACGGACGAGTATCATGTAGAAACATACGCTTGACACAAGTTCTGAGATGATGATACGGACGAGTATCAACTAGTTAACAAAGAACAAGGACTAGTGTTGAATCTGCGGGGATATAAGTGGTGTATACAAGATACAGACGAGTATCTGTATGAAAATAAGTATGAGTGGTGTATATATATGAGTATTCAGCCTGCTGGCGGAGAGTGACACGGACGAGTGTCAAAAGGAGAAGAGTATAGTATAAGTATCTGGTGTACAAAGTGTCTATGTTGCTGTGCTGGGGAAGGTGACATGGACGGATGTCAAGGAAATTATACATGTATGTATCTGTGAGTGCAAAGGGATACTTTGGCTTTCTGCTGGGGGTATGACACGGACGGGTGCCACAAGGAGTGCATGCTTGTGTTGGTGAATGTAAGGCAACTGTTTTTGCTGGGGAATCTGAGGGTATTCTGCATATTGTTGATGAGTTGATAATATTCGCAAGTGTTTGATTCAGACCATGACTCATGATTATGCTATATGTTTGACTTTTTGCCGTAATGCTCCGTATTGGACGGAATGCTACGCTTTGTGGGTGAATATGATGCGAATGCCATGATTATGCAAAGATACCGATCCGGGATTCGGATCCCAATGTTGTGTAGATCTCTGGTCGATCTCGCTTGAAGTGAACATCCCAGCTGGGGATGAGATCATTGGTAGATCTGATGAAATGATTCTGCTTGGGGAAATGGGCCAATGATAGGCCTTTTCCAGTAATGAGGGACCCAGCTGGGGGGTTGCAGAAGCTTTCTTCACTCTGTTGTGATTCCTTCGTACATTGCTCTTCTGAATAGAGGCTGAAATTCTGTGGGGAGATGATTCCTAGGCTTTTGTACTTGACTGAAGAAGAATGATTGGCAACTCGGCTGGGAGAAGCAACAAGTGGCAACTCAGCTGGGGAGAAAGTACTGGGAATGCTAAGGCTGAGTGAGTGCTGATTTGCCAGCTTGCTGAGATGAAGCTTCCATGCCCCATGTTGCGCTTTTGAATACCTGCAATCCTGCAAAGACAGAGAAACGCACAAGTAATCCCGAGGTATCCCTTACCGGATTCCGTCATAGGAGTTAGATATTCCTGAGAGTAGGTATATTCCCTGTAAGCACGCGTTTTGTTTTCTTTATTTTTAAAGATAACATCTGTACTCATGCAATCAGTTTTTCTTAAGACATCAGACATTCTTTGCAAACAAAAACGTACAAGACGAAACATGACTGAAAAATCTGATTTTATTAATTCATGTGCCCTGAATTGGCAAGGTACAGTGAAAGAAACATATCCCCTGGAATGAGGAGATTGTTACAAATTGTGAAACAAAATGCTGGCAATGTTGACGACGTTTTGAAGGAGCTTCCCTCTCTTGCTATGACTCGTATGACTTTCGACGTTCTTCTCGTCTTGCTTTCTGAAGAAGGCTGATTCTGATTGAAGCTTGATCTTTTCAAGGTTTACCAAGTTGCAGGTGATACAGACGAATTCAGAATGCAGTTGTTCGCTTATTCCCTTGTTTTGCATGGATCGCCCTTTCGAGTTTTCAATCCATCGGGATACCCATTTTTGCCTGAGTTGTCCAATGCGGCTTTTCAACTCAGCGGGTGTACATTTTTTGTTCATTTTCCCTTACTTTTTCCCGAGTCCTTTATTCTGTTTTTTTGACTCGCCGGGATGCCCTATTTTTGCCTGGACTTACATTCTGTTTTTATGTCCAGCGGGTCATTTTTTTATGCGAAGTATTTTTTAACTGCATCTGAATTCACAGGGGACGGGAAATCTTCACCATCCATGGTGCTGAGCATCAGTGCTCCACCAGAGAAAACTTTCTTTACAACAAATGGTCCTTCATAATTTGGAGTCCACTTGCCCCTGTGGTCTGTATGAGGAGGGAGGATTCTCTTCAGCACAAGATCTCCTACTTGATATTCTCGGTGCCTGACTTTCTGATCGAAGGCTCTTTTCATTCTTTTCTGATACAACTGCCCATGACAGATTGCAGCCAATCTTTTTTCTTCGATCAGACTCAGTTGTTCGTATCGGGATCGGACCCATTCTGCTTCGTTCAGCTTAACATCCATCAGTACTCGCAAGGAGGGTAACTCAACTTCAACAGGTAAGACTGCCTCCATACCATACACCAACTGATATGGTGTTGCCCCAGTGGATGTTCTGATTGACGTGCGGTACCCATGCAAGGAAAATGGTAACATCTCATGCCAGTCTTTGTATGTAACTACCATCTTCTGCACAATCTTCTTGATATTCTTATTAGCTGCCTCGACAGCGCCATTCATCTTTGGCCTGTAAGGAGAAGAATTGTGGTGTTGGATCTTGAAGTCCCGGCATAACTCAGCCATCATCTTGTTGTTTAGATTGGAACCATTATCAGTAATGATTCGCTCGGGAACTCCGTATCGACAGATGATATCTCTCTTCAGAAATCTGGCTACCACTTGCCTTGTAACATTTGCATACGAGGCTGCTTCGACCCACTTGGTGAAGTAGTCAATGGCGACCAGGATGAATCTGTGGCCATTTGAGGCAGTTGGCTCAATCTTGCCGATCATATCGATGCCCCACATGGCAAAGGGCCAAGGTGAAGACATTATATTCAAAGGATTGGGAGGCACATGCACTTTATCCGCATAAATCTGGCATTTATGGCATTTTCTGGCGTAGGCACAACAGTCTGCATCCATTGTGATCCAGTAATAGCCTGATCTTAGCAACTTCTTAGCCATGGCATGCCCTCCAGCATGGGTACCAAAGGATCCCTCATGCACTTCATGCATCAGCAAGTCTGCTTCTGTTCTGTCGACGCATCTGAGGAGTACCATATCAAAGTTTCTCTTGTACAAAGAACCATCAGTGTTCAGGAAGAAACTACCAGCAAGCCTTCTTAATGTCTTCTTATCATTGGAAGATGCCCCAGGTGGGTATGTTTGATCCTCCAAGAAGCATTTAATGTCATGGAACCAAGGCTTATCATCTTTGATAACATCTGCTGCGAATACATAAGCTGGTCTGTCAAGTCTGGACACTGAAATCTGCGGTACAAAGTTGGCAGCTTGAACTTTGATCATTGATGAAATGGTGGCCAGAGCATCTGCAAACTGGTTCTCGTCCCGAGGGATATACTCAAGCTTAACTGTTGTGAAGAAGGTCAATAACCTCCTTGTATAATCCCTATAAGGTATCAGATGATCCTGGTGGGTGTACCATTTGCCATTGGTTTGATTAACTACCAAAGCTGAATCTCCGAATACAGTCAATGTCTTGATCCTGAGGTCAATGGCTTCCTCAAGGCCCATAATGCAAGCTTCGTATTCAGCTTCGTTGTTGGTGCAGTTGAAAGCGAGTTTTGCTGAGAAAGGCATGTGAACCCCCTTAGGTGTAATGAGTACTGCACCAACACCACGACCATTCATGTTAACAGCCCCATCAAACATCATAGTCCATTCTTCTTCCGGGTCAGGCCCTTCAGTGTGAACAGGCTCTTCATGATCTTTCGCTTTTATGAACATGATGTCTTCATCAGGGAAGTCAAATCTCATAGGCTGGTAGTCATCAATGGGTTGCTCAGCAAGATATTCGGACAATACACTGCCCTTGATGGCTTTCTGAGAAGTGTACTGGATGTCATATTCTGTGAGAATCATTTGCCATCTTGCAACCCGTCCGGTAAGAGCTGGCTTCTCAAAAATGTACTTAACTGGGTCCATTTTTGATATCAATAAAGTAGTGTGGGTCAACATATACTGTCTCAGTCGGCAAGCAGCCCACGCTAAAGCACAGCAAGTTTTCTCGAGCAGTGAATAACGTTGTTCACAGTCGGTAAAATTTTTGCTTAGGTAGTATATTGCATACTCTTTTCGACCAGACTCGTCATGTTGGCCCAGCACACACCCCATCGACTCTTCTAACACTGTCAAGTACATTATCAAAGGTCTTCCTTCAACTGGAGGCATAAGGATTGGTGGTTCTTGCAGATATTCCTTGATCTTGTCAAAAGCCTTCTGGCAGTCTTCATTCCACCTGACCGTCTGTTCCTTTCTTAACAGCTTGAACAAGGGTTCACAGGTTGCCGTGAGGTGAGATATAAACCTTGAAATGTAGTTCAATCTACCCAGAAACCCTCGAACTTCTTTCTCAGTTTTTGGTGCAGGCATTTCTTGAATGGCTTTGACTTTATCAGGGTCCACTTCAATCCCTTTCTCGCTTACAATAAAGCCCAGCAGCTTACTAGATCGCACCCCGAATGTGCACTTGTTGGGGTTCAGCTTCAGTTGGTACTTCCTCAGACGTTTGAATAGCTTCAGTAGATTCACCAGGTGGTCTTCTTCTGTAAGGGACTTGGCAATCATGTCATCCACATAACACTCGATTTCTTTATGGATCATATCGTGGAATAATGTTACCATAGCCCGTTGATATGTTGCACCAGCATTCTTCAATCCGAATGGCATCACTTTGTAACAGAACGTGCCCCAGGGTGTGATGAAGGTTGTCTTCTCCATGTCTTCAGGTGACATTTTGATCTGATTGTATCCTGAAAATCCGTCCATGAAGGAGAATACCGAGAACTGAGCCGTATTATCGACCAATACATCAATGTGAGGTAATGGGAAATCATCTTTCGGGCTGGCTCTGTTCAGGTCCCGGTAGTCAACACACATTCTCACCTTGCCGTCTTTCTTAGGCACAGGTACTATATTAGCAACCCACGGTGGATAGCTAGTTACAGCAAGGAACCCGGCGTCCCATTGCTTTTGTACCTCTTCTTTGATCTTCATTGCCATGTCTGGGCGAGTACGGCGCAGCTTCTGTTTAACCGGTGGGCATTCTTCTCTTAAAGGCAGCTTGTGCATAACAATGTCGGTGTCCAACCCTGGCATATCCTGATAAGACCAAGCAAACACACCCACATACTCCTGAAGCAGGTCAATCAGCTGTCTCTTCACTGAGTCTTGTAAGCCGGCCCCGATTTTAACTTCTTTCACATCTTCATCTGTACCAAGATTAATCGTTTCTACCTCCTCCTGATGAGGAGTGATAACCTTCTCCTCTTGTCTCAACAACCTGGCTAGCTCTTCAGGAAGCTCATACTCTTCTTCAACCCCTTCATCAGCTTGATTGATTGGATTGTCAAAGTCATACGAAGTCATAGCCGTGCTGTTGTCGGTGCGGTCTGGAAGGCACTCTCTGCAAGGGTTCAGTTTGTTCATTTTAGTGATTGATTTTAATCTTGTTAAAAAAAGTGAAATAAAGTTGTCATTTTGAAAACACTGCCATTTATTTTTTGTACAAAAAGAAAAATGGAAAAAACAATGAGCAGAAAAGAAAAAAAACTCATTTGCAAAAGATGTCTGATATTTCATTGATTAATCTTGTTGCACAAAAATTACAGATGGCCCGATTACAAAATGAGTCTTGTCATCTTGGGCAAGATGCAAGACTTGATGCATGCTTAAAATATACAGGAAATAATAATTACTCTGCAGGAGTAACCCTTATAATTTCCTGGGAAGACCAGTTTGAGATACGGCTTCCCGGAACCCTTGGACGAATCCAGCTTTCCAGGTTGCGTTCATCTTCCGACTCATCTTCCAAGTTGTTGACAGCATCGGGGGTAAGCATCCCCCCACTAACAAAGTTGGGCTTCTTAGCAGCCTCTGTTCGATCTTGTTGAGTTGGTTTGTAACCCAAACCAAATCTATCTTCTTTCTTTTCCACAGGCAACAGTTTGCCCCAGCCTTGAGCGCTTCCTTCTTCCACCACCTTCCGGGCTTGTTGGTAGGATGTCATGGAAGTCCTAAGTACAGCAGAGGTTTCATTAATATTCAGGGCCTCAAACCCTTGACTCATTGTCTCGTGGATCTCCCCATCCATCTCAATATATTTGTAAGTAGCCAGATGGCTAACAAAAATATCCTCCTCTCTACAGATAGTAACGACTTGGCCTTCCCACTCAAATTTTAACTTCTGGTGAAGGGTAGACGTTACTGCGCCAGCGGCATGAATCCATGGTCTACCCAACAAACAGCTGTAGGCAGGCTGAATGTCCATCACGTAGAAGGTCGTTTTGAAAGTCTGTGGGCCAATCGTTACAGGCAACTCAATTTCTCCCAGAACCGATCTCTTAGAGCCGTCAAAGGCTCTCACTACCAAGTTACTGGGTCGTAATGCCAACCCTTCATATTCCAGCTTCACAAGGGCCTTTTTGGGTAAGACGTTGAGGGATGATCCTGTGTCCACCAGCACATGGGAAAGAACTGCACCTTTACATTCCATGGTAATGTGCAAGGCCTTGTTGTGATTGCGGCCTTCCGAAGTCAAATCAGTGTTGGTGAATCCTAGTCCATTGCTAGCATTAACATTTCCAACCACAGCTTCCAACTGATTGACCGTGATCTCTTCTGGCACATAAGCTGCGTGCAAGACTTTTAGTAGTGCGTTCCGATGAGCCTCGGAGAACATAAGCAATGATAGAATGGAGATCTTGGAGGGCGTCTGGTGAAGCTGGTCCACTATCTTGTAATCACTTTTCTTGATGATTCTCATGAATTCATCAACTTCTTGATCAAAGGGTGTTTTTAGAGCTTCTCTAACAACCTGTTCTTCTTGCACCATGCTCTTCCCTTTTGCCTTGGCAGCAGCTTCTGCTTCGGCAGTGGGTCTTTGAATTTGCGGGGCAAAGAGACGTCCGCTTCGAGTGAAGCCTCCGCCTCCTCCCACATTGTCTATTTGTGGTGCAGAAGTTGATGATTCAAAAGTGATTTTCTGTCCTTCGCAGTATAAATCAGAGCCGTAATGCCAAGGAATGGCATTACTGCTTTCATAAGGTACTGGCCCAGGCATTGTGATAGTGACTGGACTGATGGCAGCTGCGGAAGGAACCGTGATAGTCTGTGGATCATAATATATTGTGACTGGTGCTCTGGTAGGAGTGGCACTTTGTGAGTTGTAGGCAGAATCACTTGTAGGATCATAATAAATTGTAACTGTTGAGACACTTGCATTGTTTGTTGCTGATGTTGTAGGAGACATTGCTGGAAGGATGGGTGTTGTTGTTGTAGGAGACTCTGAATGAAGGGGTGCTGAAGTTGTAGAAGGGATGTTTGCTGATATTTGGTCCGTTGAAGTGACAGATGAAGCATTCGTTGATGAAACTGAAAAGTTGTTTGGAACAATGGTTGTTGCAGTTGTAGGAGGTTCTGGAGCTGTTGTTAAGGAGATTGCTGGGTTGGTAGGCTCTGATGTGGTGATTTGAAGCAGGCCACTCTGGATGAGACCATCTATGCCATCCCTCAAGTTATCACAGCCATTCACTGAAATGTTGCAAGAAGCACACCCTAGCTCACATCCCGGGAATATTTGACATTCAAGGAGTTGAGCTTTAATCTCTACCAAAGGCGTCCGAATCTGACCCACACTGGTTATCAAGTAAGACGGCATGTCTTCTTCAATAGCATTGATTCGGGGACCACCATGGTGTGGCATAGGGTTCTTGTTGACATTTGGTGGTGGTGCAAAGTTCAAAGCTTTGGAGTCTACCAAGTCTTGTACTTTCATGTGCAAGGCTCTGCACTTCTCTGTACTATGGCCAGGTGCGTTTGAGTGAAAAGCACATCTGGCGCTGGCGTCATAATTTCTGGGCAGACTGTTAGGATCCGGAGGTGCCAACGTCCTTAGCTCAACTAGGTTGAGTTTCAAGAGTTGTGGCAATAATGTGGCATAGGGCATAGGGATCGGATCGATCACCCTATTGGCCTGAGAGGGCCTCTGTTGGAATGGTCTCTGCTGATTGTTGTTGCTGTTGTTGCTGTTGTTATAATTTCTCTGAGGAGGATACTGAGTTTGTTGTTGATAATTCTGTTGCTGAGGTTGATAAACTGGTTGAGGATGAATTGGAGCGGGAATGGTGACTGCTGCCACAGACCTATGAACATATTGGGGTCTGCCCCTGCTGGTGTGGATAGCATTGGTTTCACCAGTTCTTCTTGGGCCCACAAAAGGCTTTCTTGGGTTGCTGGATGAGCTGGCACCGCTGTCAGAAATCTTACCCATCTTTAATAGGCTTTCAATCCTTTCCCCGGCTATGACTACATCAGCAAAGCTAGTGGAAGAAAAGGCAGCCAACCTGTCAATGTATGTTCCTTGGAGGGTGTTCATAAACATATCAGCCATCTCCCTCTCTGACATGGGTGGCTGGACAGCAGCAGCAAGCTGTCTCCACCTTTGAGCGTACTCTCGGAAACTTTCCCTGGATGATTGTGACATCCCCATCAGGAGGGTCCTGTTGGGAGCCATATCTAAGTTGTACTGATACTGTCTGATAAAGGCCTCTGCCAGGTCCTTCCAGCATCTAATGGTTGCTCTGGTCAGATGAGAGTACCATTCCCTCGAAGCTCCAGTTAAGCTATCCTCAAAATAAAACATCCATAGCTTTTCGTCCATGGTATAGGCCTTCAGCCTCCCCAGAAAAGATTGTAAATGGGTTCTGGGGCAGGAAGTCCCGTTATACTTTTCAAAGCATGGTGGTTTAAATTTGTGGGGAATCCTGACCCCGTCCACTAGACCCATGTCCATAACATCAAATCCCAAAGAATTCTGGGACTCCGAAGATCTCAGTTTCTCAGCAATCTCTTCTAGCCTTCTGTCATAGGCTTCCTCCCCAGCTCCCATCACTGTGAACTGATCTTCCTGGGGGTCTTCTTGCAGTACTCTACCTGTTGTGGCAGTCCCTTGCACATTGACAGGGATGTTGATCTCTGGATGCTGATGGGGTCCAAAGACTGGGGGATTAACATGAGGTTGGACTCTCTCATTGTTGCTTGTCCCAGCAGTCCCTAGATGATGGTCCTCCTGATTCCTCCCTTCTACCAGTGCTCTTAACCTCTCCTGGCTTTGAGCCATATTGTTCATCACCTCCATAAACTGTGTCATCTGATTCCTCATTTCCAACCTCTCGTTGGTCATTTGATTCCTGACCTCTGTAAGGTCCTGCTGCATTTGGTCCATCTGTATGCCCGGAAGATTATTGCGGGTGGGATATCTGTGTGGACGGTTGAGTGGAAACCCTCGACGTCGAGCAATAGTTCCTGAGTTCACAACAGAGTTAGTAACAATAAAACAAAAACCTACAAAACAAACAAAAGGTTAGTATGCAATGCAGTATGCTTATTTGTATCCAAGGTATCCGGCTTGGCACTTGGTTTTGACCTTTCCAGACCCCTGAGAAATATGCTTGTGATGTTGCTTGAAGAATTCAGATAAAACAACCGACACATATATTACAAAAGGTAAATGGTACATAGTTTGTTTCTTTACAATACATGCCCTCTGAGGGGTCAAAAATACAACATAAAGAAAAAGTACATGAAATGAAAGCAACAACAAGCAAAAGTCAAACACTAAGACCAAACTCATCCTCCTGAACTTCCTTGAGAAGTGCTTCAGTCACAGGATCAGCTGGACGCTCTGTAAGATTCCTGATAAGGAGATTCCTTGTAGCAACAGCTGCAGTTAGCTTCTTGCGCTGACTCTGGTCCTTTGACCTCTTTACACCAGCTCTAATCTTCAACTCTGAGATCTCTCTCTGGGCTGCTGCCAGGGCTTCCTGTTGCTCTTTTGCACTAGCTTCCATCTGCTCAATCTTATCCTGAGTCCTTTTGTCCTCCTAAGTACGGGCTTCGGTGATCCTGACCCACCTAGCCTGACTCTCCTTCAGATACAAATCAGTCCTAGCTCTCTGGAATTGGGCCTCCTTGCAGGCATTCTTCAAGATCTGTTCTCCAACCCTAGACTTCTTAATGTAATCCTCTGACTTCTCAATTCTAGCCAGATGCTCCACTTTCAACTTTTCTAGCCTCTCAATATCCAACCTACCATCACTCCTCTCCCAGAGGGTCTTCTGTAAAGCCTGAGTCAACTTCTCATTTCTCTCTTTCAATTTCTCAAACTCCTCTAAGCTGACAGTTGCCGGAGGTGATGCTGTGGAAGGTCCAGGCATATCTTCAATAGTGAAGGGCATTCCAGTAATCTGAGCTCTGGCATGAGACCACTCATAGTACTGAGCTGAGGCTACATTATTGCATCTCCCAAGAATGGTTACCCCCTTAGTCTACACATTGTCCCAGGCCCAGGATGCCTGCCTGACAACAGCCAGATTAGGCTTGATTTCACAATAAAGGGTCTCAGTCAGATCCTGTGCCCTAGGAGGGTGGACTAATGCATAGCCCAGTTGTCTTTTGAATAGCAGAGGGTTGTAGTTGATGCAACCTTTCACTCCTATCAGAGGCACATTGGGAAATTGCCCACAACTGGTAATGATGTCCCTGCCCTTGGTGCTCTGAGTGCACCATCTGATATCATCTGAGGTTAGAGCAACAAGCCTCCTAGCCCAGTTTTTCTGCTGGTGAGGGTTCAAGAATGCATCAGTCTTTGGCAAATGCTTGAGCAGCCAAGTATGGAACAAAGGAGCACAGCATCTCACTAATCTTCCCCTTTGCTTTTCATTCCTTTGATGAACAGAGTAGTAAAGATCTCCCAGTAAGGTGGGCACTGGGTTTCTCAGGATGAAAAGATGGATTGCATTCTTGCTAACAAATCTAGGCTCATCTGCAAAAAGTATGACCCCATATATGCTAAGGGCCAACAGAGCACAGACTGCCTTCCACTCCCCCAAGGAGGCCTTCAGAGTAGCCTGAGAGATCAAGAAATCCAGATGAAAACCAGAGACTCCAGCTTTAGCTGTCAAATTCTGCCCAATCAGAACTGGTTCCAGATGCAATGCTTTTGCTATCTCCTCATTACTTGGGAAAGCCATCTCAGGGTTGAAGGGGATTCCACCCCTGATGGGTACACCAACCAATGATGAATACTCCTCCAGCAAGGGTCCCAACTGAAAATTCTGAAATGTGAAGCACCTCAGAGGGGGATCATAGAACTGCAGGCAAGTATGTATCAAGCTCCTCTGTGAAGGGTCCAAATCCATAACCACATCAAGGATTCCTCCATAATGTTCTCTGAAAAGTGGTATATGGTATGGAGTAATCAGGGTCTGAATCTTCCTGATCCTGGTCAACTCAGGCTCAAAGAAATGATAGGAGATGTTACTCTTCTTAGGTGCCATGCTGCTGAGACAGATGCTGAGAATAACACTGAAGATTGGCCTCTGACAGGCTGAGACTAGTGATGCAGGTGACTGAAGCAGGTAGCTGATAGCTGAAGTAAGCACTGATGAAGACAGGTCTATGCTGAAGAAGGGGTCAAAACCAAGCCAAAATGATAGGATGGATACCCTGAAAAACAAATAAACACATGTTAAAATGATGCAATGAGGATGTATGCAAATGATATGCAAAGGTTTGTGACTGAGCTGGATCTGATTAACTGCTCTGATATGAGTCCAAGTATGTTCAAGAAATCCAGATGGAGGTTCATAAGTCCAGTAACCAAGGTGGGGGACTCAAATAAAGAGTCACATATCCAGGGTTAAAAATCACAAGAACTGTTCCAACATGGAGTACTCTTAATCAAAACAAAGTAACAGGGTATGCTGAGGTCAAGGGTACCTGCAAACCTGTAAACAACCCAACCCCCTCACAGGTGATGTTCTAAAACAAGGATCCTCAGACTTGGATCAGTTATGAGAAGTGTAAACACTTCTAACCCGGAGGTACAGTGTTTACAATAACCATAAAAGATCCTCCTCTAATTCACCTCAGTTTCTGAAAGTCAATACTAAAGGTCATCCAGACTTAGCAGGCTTCCCAGATAGCCCTAGCACTACAGGAAATCTGTAGCACAGAGTTCTCAAGAAGAAACCCATATCTGAACCGTGTTTCATATTCCCGCACCAGACCGAAATGGAATGGGAAAGAACATGAACCACTCTAGCCTAGGTGTCACTCAGGTCCCAGGTATAGGACCTTAACTCTCAATAGAACACCCACCCACCAAAACAACAGAACCAGATCCAACCAGACAGTATGACAGTATGATATATGAAAAACTGTAAAGAAAGCAGTAAAACAACTGTACATAAAGCAAAAACAAATACAAATACAAGCACAAATAGCACATAACACCCCAGTAAACACAAATCAAACAAGCGCTAGGAGGAACCCACAAAAAGAACCAGAAGCCCTGGTTACAGTATAAGGGTCCCCAGCAGAGTCGCCAAGCTGTCGCTCCCGATAAATGGGAAATGGCCCAGATAAAGGTACAGACGCGAACGGTCGGCGAAAAGAACAATGAGAACACACAGCAGTGAACTCACTGGAAAAGAAAAGAGTCGCCAGCTAGGCATTTTTATCCCGGAGGAACGGCAATGCTGCATAGACCTAGAAAGATATGGATAAGACGGTTGCGAACCAGAGAGACTGAGAAAGGGGGTTGGTTACAACCAGGGAAGGTATTAGCACCCAGATTGTCCGTCGTACTCGACGGGATCCACGCTTAAAAGATTTGTGTTTTAAAGGGGTAGTGTCAGTGCAATTTGTGTATAAAAGAGCTGGAAAAGGATGTACAAGTGTCAGTGTAAAGGAGGTGAAGTGTGATATATACAGATGTGAACGGTCGGCAAAAGGAGGATGCGAGAACACACAGGAGTGAACTCACAGGGAATGAAAAGAGTCGCCAGCTAGGCATTTTTATCCCGAGGGAAAGGCAATGCTGCATAGACCTAGAAAGATATGGATAAGACGGTTGCGAACCAGAGAGACTGAGAAAGGGGGTTGGTTACAACCTGGGAAGGTATTAGCACCCAGATTGTCCGTCGTACTCGACGGGATCCACGCTTAAAAGATTTGTGTTTTAAAGGGGTAGTGTCAGTGCAATTTGTGTATAAAAGAGCTGGAAAAGGATGTACAAGTGTCAGTGTAAAGGAGGTGAAGTGTGATATATACAGTGTCAGGGTAAGAATGAAAGTGAGATGCTAAAGATCATGAGGCTAAAAGAATAATGCTGGAAGGAGGGGGAATATACAGAGACTTTTGTTCGATAACTGTTAAGTTATGCCTACGTATCCTCTCGTGCAATGAGGAAGTCAGAACACCGTAGTTCGACCCAAAGAGGCTGAAAGATAAATTGACTTGTGAACTGCTTACTGGCCTATGCTCAAGTGTATGATATGTCTGGCACAGATGCAAACTATCTTGCATTAGACGGAAGAAGCAAGTTCCCGTTTGTGAGTGAATGAGATGAGAAAAGAATCCCGGAGGAGACGATTATTGTTTGTTTTTGAGTTTTCAGTCTTTTATTGATTTTGAAAGTTTGTCATAAGTTAATGAGCTTAAGCCTAAACCAATGGATTAGTGAACTCATCACATCTTCCCTCTGATTAGGGGTAATGAGAATACCTTAAGTGTGAAGTCAGCATCTCACACTTAATCACCATGGTGCAGGATTAAGATCATTAACCTACTTGTGATTATTTAGATGTTTTTGGTGTTTTTGTTTAGTGTTAAGTAATGAGATTAAGCCATAATCAAGGATTAAACAGACTCATTACACCATCCTAATAGAAGGATAATAGATGAGAATGTTTAAGCTGAGGAATGCTCCTCAACTTAATCCATGATTAGGGATTAAACTCATGACAAAAAAAGCCTTTGATTAAGTGGATTTTATTTAATGGTATGATGATGAAGTGAATTTTATGGTTTGTAAGACAACTTGAGGGGGACTTGTCCATTAACACTAGGGTTAGTCCTTCTTAACCAATTAAGGAAGAATTAGAACCCTAATGCAAGGCCCAAGTTACAAGTGTGATGTCTTGATGATTATTAAGTGGATTGATTAAAGGAGTTAAACACATTAAGGGTTTAACACTTAGGATTAAAGTTATACACTCCATCCTAATAGAAGGATGCAGGCATAAGCTTAATCACAAAGCCTTAAAACCTTTAGGGTTTAGTCCTTGATTATGAGATGAGAAGAGAAGACTCAATGAGACACAAAGGTAAAACTAAGTGGGGGACTAATCAAAACCCTAATCATTGTCATGCTTGGTTGTTCCTAAGGTCTGTGAAGTTTACAAGAGAAGTCTTCAATGGAAACACCAGGAAGCAGATGAAAGGATCAGGAGAAGCAAAGTAACTTGCTTCATTCAAGAAGTCAAGTCACTTGAAGAAAGAAAGTAAGATGAAGAAGAATGAGCAAGCTCATCCTCAAACACAAACAAAAATGCAGCAATGATGCATACAAAGAGATGAAGAAAAGTTATGAGAAGTGAAGGCAAATTCACTTCTCAAGATAACTTACCACCTGAAATGTTAGTGAAAGTAATGCAATGCAATGCAAAATGGGATGAAATGACATGAGTCAAACCAAAACCAGAAACATATATGAGATGATAATGATGCTATGAGATGCTACAAACATGAAACAAAACATGGGGATAATCATATAAGCTCATGGATGCAAATGAAGCAAGCTAAAACACATGAACATACATGAAAAGTTATGAAATGCATATGGCATACAACATGGCAAATGGAAGATGCAATGATCAAACATGCTTACAAGATGTCTTAAGATGTTAAATGAATCAAATGGATACATAAAATGCTATGGCAAGTCAAGGTATGAATGCAAATGCAAGATGGATGCATATGGAAGCCCAAATTAGGGTTTATGATCAAAGCATCAAACAAAAACCAAAATCAGAAGCAAACATCAATATAAAAAATTGGAAATGCACTCAAAGGATCCCTAATCCTATACTAACTAACTGCCCAAAGGAGGGGTCCTAACTCTTAACCTAATGAGGGTTATGAATTTCATAAGTTTATTAGGGTTTTAGGGTTCCTTAACAAGAAAATTAACAAACAAATTGAAAATGAAAGATCAAATCATGGCCATTTAATCTCATATACTACATGCTAAACACAATGCAATGCAAAAAGAATCAAGGTTCAACTCTCAATGGTTAGGCAGAAATGATTTTTGGAAGTTTGGATCAAAATAATGCATAAAAATGATTTTAATTCCATAAAAAATTCTCAAAATGCACCAAGATCAGAAAAGAAATTTGGTTTGAGGGTTGGACAATGTTTCTAAATGGTTTTAAATGTTTCGTGAATTTTTTGGTGATTTTTAAATACCTAAAAGTATTTTTAATTAATTAATTCTCATTAATTAACTAAAAATAAACTTTTAAATATTTAAAAATATTTTTAAAATGCTAAATATAAAAATAAAAATATTTTTGTGTTTTAAAAATTAGTGAAATCTCTGGCAAAAAATTTCATAATTTTTAAATGGCTTTTACTATTTTAAATAAAATGTGCAAAACAAATAAGAAAATATGAATTTAAAATTGAATTATTGGAAAGTATGCAGAATGAAGGGATGAGATGCAATCTGGACAGGGAAGGCTTGACTGCGCGCGCAATCGAATGGTCCACATTCAAACTTCCTAATTTCTGATTTATGAATTATTTAATTAACTTAATTGTGATTAGGGTTTCTAATGATGAATCTCAGCCCTCCAAACACGCGCCAGGTCAACCAAGTCAACGGATCCAACGCTCGAAATTCAAATTTCATTAATTACAGGGATTAAACCCTAATTATTTTCAGGTGGCCGGAGAAGACCTCCGGTCGTCTTCTCCGGTGGGAACCCCACCTGAAAATTCCTAGAATCTTCAAAACGTAACTAAAATGAAATCTAAAAGAACAGAAATCCTTCCCACACCTCACTGAATCAAAACCCTAACACAAACATCATTTATATTTCATTAATCACATGAATCGAAACAAAACATTTTTTAGGGCAAGACTTTCAGAACACGATTAAACTCTCATCTCTCTACCATTTTCAAAACCAACAACATATTCATGACCAGGGAAGCATGTAGAAGCTATTAAGAACTTAAAAATCCATTTCTGGAAAAAAAGTTCTTGAGCTACCTGAGTTTTGAAGCTTTCAGTTTGCAGCTTTCTGACTTCTCTCCTTTGTGCAATCCACTCCTTTTGGTCCCTTGATGATGTCTGGATGCTTAGAAGGAGTTTGTGGTGGCTGGTTTGAGAGTTTGAACATGTTCTGTTCAAGCTCAGGTGAGAATCGTGTTCTTGATTCTTTGAGTTTCAGGTTGATTTTGGGGGTGCTTTGTGATCAGGGTGATGTGTTGAGAAGGTCTGTGAAGTTTGTTCAAGTGTTTGTGGTTTGTATGAAGAGTTTCGAAAGCTTTTGCTCTAAGGGTGGAAAATGAGAATGTTGTGTTCTTGTCTGTTTCAGGCTGGCTCCTTGTGATGTTTAACTTGCATTTGATTTGTATAAACAATGCTCATTGGTCAGAAGATGTGACATGCCCTTTTGTGATAGGTATGGTAGCTTTTGCAATTTTGTCAACTTTGTGTAAGAGAAAGCATGGGTCATGTTCTAGCCAAGTACAAAGGGTGTGGGATGCGCAGCAAGGTGAGGGAGAAAGGCTAGGATTGATCAGCAGGCTAGGCAACAAGTGGATGAGAAGTTATCATTGGTTTTGCAACTTGGCTTGCCTTTGCTTTTCATGAAAAAGTCTTGCTCCAAAGGCCTCAAAAGTGAATGATCTCTTGGCCCATTCTGATTTTTGAATGTTGTGTGACCATGTGATGAAGTTTTGAAGTCATTTTGAAGTCAATAGAATGCTAGGTGCAAGAATTTGCAAGTTTCCCATTTGGTGCATAACTTGAAATATAGTGATTTTTGCCAACTTTGATGAACCATAACTTTTGATCCAAAATGAATTAGGTCATGTTCTTGTACTTTTTGAAAAGGGAAAGATCTATTCTACAACTTTCATGACCAAAGTTTTTCCATTTGAAGCATTTTTGAATCAAAAAGTAAGGGTTGAAAAAGTTGCATAAAATGACATTTCCAATAAAAGTCAAACTTGCCCAAAAAAGTCAACTTTGCAAAAACTTCAAATCCTTCAATTTTGTGAACTTCCAACCTCTTCTATGATCAAATAAAGATCATACACACTCAAAATGATGAAGATCACCCCTTGGTTGGGTCATTGGGGGTCTCAGATGCCCTGATTTTGCACTGACTTGTCTGAAAAGTCAACTCTTGATTAGATGACTTCCCCATGGAATTTCTTCATGAAAATTGATATGCATACTCCCTATACCATATAGAGAACCATAGAAACAAGAATGACCAAAAACTTTGGGGTTATGGCCTCTGAAACCAAAACCCTAATTCTAGGTCATCTGTGCAGTCAAGCCTGGCTCTGCTTCCATACAAATCCTAGTTCTTGTGATTCTTTGGCATTATTGACTTTGAGAGGGTATAATATGATGTTTGAACACACATGGATCCCTTTGAAGTGGTAGATGGCCTTTGGAGTGGCTCAAGAAGCTCTTGGATTGCTCAGATCACAAACCCTAGATGCAGATGACTTAGAATCTATACAGTGAATCAAAAATGGGATACGAGATGTTATGATTGTGTTTATGCATATGAAATGATCACAAACCATGGTGTGAATGGGTGAGGGCAAATTTGGGGTGTTTACAGCTTGTCCTGCCTCAGCTTGAGTCAAGGATGGCCCTTGGATGATTCATGAAGGACTGCAGCATTTGGATCATGAGTTGGAAGGGTTTTTGCAACTTGACAACTTGTTACATCTCATGATTTTTGGCTATGTACATGTGAGAACTCTTGCTGAATTTTTGGTGTGGTATGCTTCATTAGGTCATGGCAAAGTCTTGAAACCAGCTAGAGGTCAAACAAACCCTTTGAGAATCAATTTGCAAGAGATCCCTCTTTGCACTTTCATGAAGAATGGCTTATGATTACTTGAAAATCAAGGCATAGAAATGGGAAATCTTTTGGGCCAAACTGGTTTTTGGGTCATGCCTTGTGTTTGTGTGATGATTAGAGGTCATATTGAGATCACATAAAGGCTTGTCATGAGAATTTGCAAGTTTCCCATTTTGTGCAAAAGTGAAATTTCAATGATTTTATCCAACTTTGCAAGGCAATAACTTTTGATCCAAAATGAATTAGAATGAGTTCTTGTACTTTTTGAAAAGGGAATGATCCATTCTACAACTTTCATGACCAAGGTTTTCCCATTTGAAGCATTTTTGAATCAAAAAGCAAGGGTTGAAAAACTTTCCCAAAATGGCAAGTTTCCATTACAGGTCATTTTCCCAAAAAGGCAACTTTGCAAATGGCTTGAAATTCTTCAATTTTGTGAACTTCTAACATATTCTATGATAAAATAAAGATCATACACATTCAAAATGATGGAGAACACCCTTTGGTTGGGTCATTGGGGGCCTCAGATGCCCTGATTTTGCACTGACTTGCTCAAGAAGTCAACTCTTGATTATATGCCTTCCCCATGGAATTTCTTCATGAAACTTGATATGCATGATCCTTATAACATATAGAGACCAATAGATACAAGAATGACCAAAAAATTTGGAGTTATGGCCTTTGAAACCAAAACCCTAATTCTAGGTCATCTGTGCAGTTAAACCTGGCTCTGCTTCCATGCCATTCTCAGTTCTTGTGATTCTTTGACTTTCTTGACTTTGTGGGGATATAATATGATTCTTGAACATACATGGACCCCTTTGAAGTGATTGATGGTCTTTGGAGTGGCTCATATGGCTCAGGGATAGCTCAGATCACAAACCCTAGATGCAGATGACTTAGAAGCAATGCAGTGAATCAAAAATGCAATATGGGATATCATGATTGAACTTATGCATATGAAAAGATCACAAGCCATGGTGAAATGAGTGAGGGCAAATTTGGGGTGTTTACAGAGGTTAGATGAAATTGCTGAGAAGTTGAGATCTTTGGAGTCTCAGAATTCCTTGGGCTTCGATGTAATAGACATGGGGCTGGTGGATGGGGTGAGAATTCCCCACAAATTCAAACCCCCGTGCTTTGAGAAATACAATGGAACCTCTTGTCCACGAACTCACCTGCAGTCTTTCCTGGGAAGACTTAAAGCTTATACTATGGATGAGAAGCTGTGGATGTTCTATTTTGAGGACAGTCTGACCGGGGCTTCAAGAGAGTGGTATTCGCATTTGACCAGGGCTACCTTAGATGCTGGAAGGACTTAGCTGAAGCCTTCATCAGGCAATATCAATACAATATGGACATGGCTCCTAACAGGACCCTTCTGATGGGAATGTCCCAGTCTTCCAGAGAAAGCTTCAGGGAATATGCCCAAAGGTGGAGACAGCTTGCTGCTGCTGTCCAACCACCCATGTCGGAAAGAGAAATGGCCGACATGTTCATGAATACGTTGCAAGGAACATATATTGATAGACTGGCTGCCTTTTCCTCTACCAGCTTCGCTGATGTCGTCATAGCTGGTGAAAGGATTGAAAGTCTATTAAAAATGGGCAAAATTTCTGATAGTGGTGCAAGTTCATCCAGTAATCCCAGGAAGCCTTTTGTGGGACCCCGAAGAGCCAGTGAGACCAATTCCATCCATACAAGCAGGGGCAGACCTTAGTATGTACACCGGTCAGTAGCGGCAGTTACCATTCCAGCTCCGATTCCTCAACAATCAGCATATCCTCAACAACAACAACCACAATATCAACAACAAGTTCAGTACCCGCAACAGAGAACCTACAACAACAACAATAGCAACCAACAACAGCGTCCTTTCCAACAAAGACCATCACAGGAAAACAGGGTGATTGACCCCATCCCTATGCCTTATGCTGCCTTATTGCCACAACTCATGAAGCTTAACTTGGTTGAGTTAAGGACGTTGGCACCACCAGATCCCCTCAATCTCCCAAAGAATTATGATGTCAACGTCAGGTGTGCTTTCCACTCCAATGCACCTGGTCACAGTACTGAAAAATGCAGGGCCTTGCAAATGAAAGTCCAAGATCTGGTGGATTCTAAAGCCCTCAACTTTGCACCTCCTCCAAATGTCAACAGAAATCCTATGCCTAATCATGGCGGTTCGAGGATTAATGCCATTGGGGACGACAAACCATCTACCTTGATCACCAGTGTTGCACAAATTCGAACACCTTTGGTCGAAATTAAAGCTCAGCTTTTTGAATGCCAAGTGTTCCCCGGGTGTGAGCTCGGCTGTGGGTATTGCAACATTGCAGTCAATGGGTGTGAAAGGCTGAGAAGCGGCATAGATGGTCTTATTAAGGATGGTATCCTTCAGATTTCAACAACGGCGCCTACAAATCCAGCAATTCCTCTAACAACAATTCCCGATTCTTCTACAACAGCAACAATAATCATTCCTACCGATTCATCGATATCATCAGCAATTACTCCATCCATCACTTCAACAAGTCAAAATTCAACAACTATTTCTTCTACAACATCAGCATCCATTTTATTAGCAGGATCTTCTACAACGCCAACAAAGATTAATGAAGATGTCTCGACAGTTACAATCTACTATGACCCATCAAATGTTCCTCCCAGCAGCAATTTCCAACAACAAACCGTGGCACCTCCTGCTAGATCACCAGTCACAATTTACTATGATTCGCACACCGTTACAGTACCTTCCTCCGCATCAATCAGTCCGGTCACCATTACGGTGCCTGGACCCGTTCCTTATGAAAGCAGTAATGCCATACCTTGGCATTATGGCTCTGATCTCTACTGCAACGGGGAGAAAATCACTCTGGATTCATCAACCTCTTCTCCACAAGTTGATAATGTTGGGGGAGGCGGAGGCTTCACCAGAAGCGGACGACTCTTTTCTTCCTGAGTCCACCCTTGTGTGTTCTCATCCCTCTCGTCGACCGTTCGCTTCTGTACCCCATTTGACTTAGCCTCATTTTGGTGGGAGCGACACCTCCAACTGCTCTATCTTAGCTTAAGTCCTTTGATCTTCCTGTGCACGAGCCTCAGTGATCCTGATCCACCTGGCCTGGCTCTCCTCTAAGCAATGCTCTGCCCTAGCCTTCTGAGTTTTTGCTTCCTTGCAAGCATTCTTTAGCACTAACTCCCCTGCCCTAGCCTTTCTGATGTAGTCATCCGTTTTCTCAATCTTGGTCAAGTGCTCAATCCTGAGCCTTTCCAACCTCTCATTATCTAGACAACTGTCATTTATCTCCCAAAGAGTCTTCTTCAAGGCTTTAGAGAGTTGAGTATTCCTTTCTTTTAACTTCTCAAACTCCTTCAGGATGACAATAGCTGCAGGCTGCACTGTTGATGGTCCAGGTGTATCCTCTAAGGTGAATGGCATCCGGGTGATCTGTGCCCTGGTACGAGACCAATCAAGATACTATGCTGAAGCAATGTTATTACACTTGCCAAGGATAGCTGTCCCCTTAGTCTGAATATTGTCCCAAGCCCAGGCAGCTTGTCTGACAATAGCAGAGTTGTGTTGGATGTCACAATAGAGGGTCTCTGTCAAGTCTTGCCCTCTCGGAGGATGAACCAAAGCATACCCTAATTGTCTAATTGATGCAAACTTTTACTCCAATCAAAGGCACATTAGGATATTGCCCACATCTAGTAATGATTTCGTTGCCTTTGATGCTCTGAATGCACCATCTAATGTCTTCTGATGTAAGGGCAATCAATCTCTTAGCCCAGTTCCTTGGATGATGAGGGTTCAGGAAAGTGTCTGACTTTGGCAAATGTCTCAGCAACCAACAATAATAAAGGGGAGCACAACATCTGACCAGTCTTCCTCTTTGCTTCTCATTTCTCTGGTGTACTGAATAATAGAAGTCTCCAAGCAAGGTAGGCACTGGGTTCCTCAGTAAGAATAGGTGAATGGCATTCTTGCTCACAAACTTTGGCTTGTCTGCAAACAAGATAACTCCATATATGCTGAGGGATAAGAGTGCAGAAATAGTATCCCACTTCCCTGCTGCAGCATGCAGGGTGGCCTGGGAAATCAAGAAATCCAAGTGAAGGCCTGGAATCCCAGCCTTGGTGGTCATACTCTGATCAATGAGGGCAGGCTCCAAATGCAATGCCTTGGCTATGTCTTCATTCTTGGGAGAAACCATCTCAGGGTTGAAAGGAATCCCTCTCCTGATAGGGACACCTAACAACATGGACAATTCTTCTAGTAGAGGTCCCAACTGAAAATAAGGAAATGTGAAGCATCTGAGAGGAGGATCATAAAACTGCAAGCAAGTATGGATCATACTCCTCTGGGATGCATCCAGGTCCATGATCATGTCCAATATGCCTCCATAATGTTCCCTGAATAATAGAACATGATCAGGAGTGATGAGAGACTGGATCTGTCTGATTCCTGTCAGGGTGGGCTCAAAGAAATGGTAAGTGATGTTGCTCTTCCTGGAAATGTCCATGCTGATAATGGATGTTGGTGAAGAAGCTGAGGAGAAACTACTGATACAGGTCAATGAAGAAGATGCTGAAGAAGTGTCTCTGATGAAGACAGCTGATGGAGAGAACTGGGAAGAGTCTCTGGTGAAAATACTGGTGAAGGGTCTCCGATGAAGACAAACTAAGGAAGGTGCTGGAGAAGGAACACTGATGAAGATGCTGGTGTAGATAACTAAAGAAGTCTGAGCAGCAGAATAGGTCAAAACCAAACCAAAGATAATAAGGTGGATACCCTGTAAAACAAATAAGCAAATGTTAAATGATGCAAAAATGATGTATGCAGAATGATATGCAAAGGGTTTGTGATCAAGTGATGGATCTGTTATCTGCCTTGATAGGGTCCATGCGTGTTCATAAGTCCGGATGGAGGCTTAGAAAACCAGTAACCGGGTGGGGGACTCAAATAAAGAGTCACAAGTCCAAGGTTTCACAAGAACTGTCCAAAGTGGTGCATTCTTAAAACAACATTAGTAACAATGGTATGATGAGGCCTAGGTTTCCTGCAAACCTGTAAACATCCCAACCCCCTCACATGTATTGTTCTAGAACAAGGATCCTCAGACTTGGATCAGTTATGAGAAGTGTAAACACTTCTAACCCGGAGGTACAGTGTTTACAATAACCATAAAAGATCCTCCTCTAATTCACCTCAGATGCTGAAGGTCATAAAAGGTCATCTAGACTTAGTAGGCTTCCCAAATAGCCCTAGTACTACAGGAAATCCGTAGCACATAGTTCTCAAGAAGAAACCCATGTCTGAACCGTGTTTCATATTCCCGCACCAGACCGAAATGGAATGGGAAAGAATATAAAGCCACTCTAGCCTATGTGTCACTCAGATCCCCGGTATGGAACCTTAATCACTCAATGATCCCCACCCACCAAGGAAACAGCAGATCCAGCACAAATGATAATGATAGTATGAAATGCATAAAACTGTAAATGAAAGTAATAAATAAAGCTGTACAAAAAGCAATAAATAAAGCAACAAATAAATAAGCACAAGTAACACACAACACCCCCGTAACCACAAATCAAACAAGCGCTAGGAGGAACCCACAAAAAGAACCAGAAGCCATGGTTGCAATATAAGGTTCCCCAGCAGAGTCGCCAAGCTGTCGCTCCCCCGAAAAGACACCTGGTCAGATAGGGTACAGACGCGAACGGTCAGCGAAAGGAGAAGATGAAATGAACTGAATAGAGTCGTCAGCTAGGTATTTTTATCCCGAAGGAAAGGTAATGCTGCATAAACCTAGAAAGATATGGATAAGACGGTTGCGAACTAGAGAAACTGATAAAGGGGGTTGGTTACAACCTGGGAAGGTATTAGCACCCAGATTGTCCATCGTACTCGACAGGATCCACGCTTAAAAGATTGTGTTAAAAGGGGAAGGTGTATGTGCTATCTGTGTGAAAAAGCTGGGAAAATAATATACAAGTGTGAGTGCAAAAGGTGAATGCTCAGGAACTGAGGCTTAAAAGAGGATGCTGAAAGAGGGGGAAGACACAACAACTTTTGTTTGATAACTTTGAAGTTATGCCTACGTATCCTCTCGTGCAATGAGGAAGTCAGAACACCGTAGTTCGAATCAAAGAGACTGAAAGATAAATTGACTGTGAACTGCTTACTTGTCTATGCTCAAGTGTATGACTTGTTTGGCTCAAGTGCTAACTGTCTTGCATTAGACGGAAGAAGCAAGTTATCGTTTATGAGTGAGTGTGATGAGAAAAGAATCCTGAAGGAGACGATTATTGTTTGTTTTTGTGTTTTCAGTCTTTTATTGTTTTTTGGAGTTTTGTCATAAGTTTATGAGCTTAAGCCTAAATCAAAGGGCTGGTAAACTCATTATATCCTCCCTTGATTAGGGATAATGAATACTTTAAGTATGAGATAAACATCTCAACTTAGTTGCCATGATGATGTAGGATTAATATCATTAACCTACTTGTGATTATTTAGATGTTTTTGGGTTTTTGTTTAGTGTTAAGTAATGAGTTTAATCAAGGATTAGTGAACTCATTACACCATCCTAATAGAAGGATAATAGATGAGAGCACTTAAGCTGAGGAAGATACCTCAACTTAATCAATGGTTAAGGATTAAACTCATGACAAAACAAACCTTTATTGAAGTGGATTTTAATTAAGGGTGAGATTAAGAAGTGAGTTTTATGGTTTGTAAGACAACTTGAGGGGGTCTTGTCCATTAAACACTAGGGTTAGTCCTTCTTAACCATAAAGGAAGAATTAGAACCCTAATGTAAGGCTCAAGTTACAAGTTAATGTCTTAGTGATTATTAGATGATTTGATTAAGAGGTTTAAACAAATTAAATGCAAGCATCACCCTAATTCCAAAGTCCTAAAACCTTAAAGGTTTAGTCTCTAATGATGAGATGAGAAGAGAGACATAAAGAAGACTCAAAGGTGAAAACTAAGGGGGACTAATAACAACCCTAATTATTATCATGCTTGGATGTTCCTATGGTTTGTAAGGCTTGAGAAAAACATCAAGGAAGCCACCAATGGAAGAAGCAGATGGAAGGAGGAAGAAGCAGAAGAAATAAGTTACTTACTTCATTGAAGAAGATAAGTAACTTAAAGAAAGAAAGTGAGAGATGAACACAAGTGAGCAAGCCCAATCAAAGACAATAAAAAAATGCAGCAAAGATGCAAATGAAAAAGATGAAGAGAAATTAGAAGTGAAGGCAAATCCACTTCTCAAATTAACTTACCACCTGAAAATATTAGCACAAGATGCATATGGAAAGAAAAGAAATGGGGTGAAGCATATGCAAAGACAAAGACCAAAACCAGAAGCATACACATGATGCAAATGATGCTATGACATGATGCAAAGGCATACAAAGTGTATATGAATGATCATACAAAGATGAGATGCAAATGGAAGCATGCTTTGAAGTTTGAAAGTTCATGAAAGTTAATGAAATGAAATGAATGCAAAATTATGGCAAATGAATGAAGAAATGATCAAGAATGATTCTAACATGTCCTAAGATGTCTAAGATGACATATGAGTGCAAGAAATCTCATGGCAAGTTCATGTATGGATGCATATGCAAGGTAAATGCAAGTGAAGATGCAAAATTAGGGTTACATGAAAGGATGAGATGCAAATGGCAAAGACAGAAGCAAATGACATGATAAAAAATTGAAAATGCACTCAAAGGAACCCTAAACCTATAATAGGTTACCATCCAGAGGGGGAGGTCAGAAGCTAAACCTAGAAGGAGTTATGAATTATCCAAGTTTCTAGGGTTTTTTGGGTGATCCTCAATGTAAAATACCAAACAAATTGAAAATGCAAGATAAAAATGAAACAAAAATGTTTTTGGATGCTAGAAGCCATGCATAGAACAATGCAAAAAGAACCATTCACAAACTCAACTTAGTTTAAAATTTTTGAAGTTAGGGTTAGAAAATGAACAATTTTAAGAACCCTAATTCATTGAAAAATGTCAAAGCATGATCAAAACCAAAAAGAAATTTGTATGGTGAGTTTATAAATGTTTCTAAATGTCTAAGAATGTTCTCTGATTTTTCTGGTGATTTTTAGAAACTTAAATGGTATTTTAATTAATTAAATTCAATTAATTAATTAAAACAAACATTTAAATATTTTAAAAATACAATTTTTGTGCAAAAAATAAAATAAAAATCATTTTCTGATTAAGAAAAATATTTGAAATAAAAATGCAAAAGGAAATATTTTTGGGATTTTTCTAAGTATTTTAAAATAATTATGCAAGATAAATGAATAAAAATGAAATAAAAATGAAATTAAATGGAAAGTATGAAGATCTGATGGACTAGATTCAAACTGGGGGGGGGGGAACCATTGACCAGCGTGCAAACCAAGGGCTGGGATTGATTCTGACCTAATTAAATTAAATCAAATTAATTAATTAAGGATTAGGGTTTGATGAGTGATCTAAGCCGTCCAAACACGCACGGGAAAGGCAATCTAAGGGCTCAAATTCAAAGTTGCCTAATCACCTGAGATTAGTCCTAATTAACTTCAAACATCCGGAACAGTGTTTCGGTCGTCTTCTCCGGCCAACCTCTCATGTCATCTCTCTCAAAACGCCACTAAAATGCATCAAACTCTCTAGATTCACTCAACTAAACATCCTAAACAAGAATCTAACAATAAAATCCATTTATTTTTCATGAATCAAGAGAATCGAACAAAATCATTTTCACGGGCAAAGTTTCAGACAGTCAGTACATGCTTATTTCTTGCTCATTTTCAAAACCAAACACATCCCCATGATCAGTGCAACATATAGAACAACATAAGAACTTAAAAACACATTTCTGGAAAAAATGTTCTTGAGGTTACCTGAGTTGAAGCTTTTGAAACTTGAACTTTCTAGGCTCTTCTTTGGTGCTAAACCCCTCCCCTTGATCCCCTTATGTTTCTGGAATGCTTGAAAGGAGTTTATATGGACTATTTTTGAGGTTTCAGTTCAGAGGTGAGGGAAATCGTGTTTTGGATTCTTGAGGTTTCAGGCTTGTTTAATGGTTGGGAAATGATCTGGAGAGTGTATGGAGATGATTGGTGAAGTTTGCTTGGAGTTTTGATGGTTGGTTTATGAATTTCGAAGAGATGAAGTTTGAGAGGGATTTTTGCAATCTGAATGTGTGAGAGCTTGAAGGCATGTGTGTGTATGAAAATGAATCCCTTGAGGCATGTATGTGAAGCTGTGATAGGTCAAAATAGTTGGTGTGGGCTATGCTGATTGGTATGGGGTGATTTGCAAAAAGTCAAGGTTGGTTGTACTTGAGGTATGGGCACATGGCAGGTCTGGATTTGGGCATGGCTTGGCTCAGCAGAGATCAAGGGAAGCTATAGAAACATATTTAGTGTGGTGATGCAAGTGTATGGGAAGTTTTGTACCATTTTGCAAATTTGAGAAGCTTTGGCCCTTTTAAGATTTCTTGAAATTCAAGGCATGAAAGTGTATGATTCTTGGGCCAATTCTGATCAAAATGATTTGGACTATGATGGTATGATGTTTAGAGATGCATTAGAGGTCATGAAATGGCTTGGCAAGTGGTTTTGCAAAAAATCTTCTTTGGTGCATTCTTGAAAATTATAGGATTTTTGCCAACTTTGAAGGATCATAACTTGAGTTCCATGATGAATTAGAACATGTTCTTGTACTTTTTGAAAAGGGAAAGACCTAATCTACAACTTTCATGACCAAGAATTTTTCATTTGAAGCATTTTTGGTTGAGAAAGAGGAGGTTGAAAAACTTTCCCAAAATGGAAAGTTTGCATTTCAAGTCATTTCCATTTTTGGCAAGTTTTCCAATGGCTCAAAATTCTTCAATCTTGTGAACCTCCAACCACTTATAAGATCAAATAAAGATCATAGAACTTCATTTTTATGAAAATACCCCTTTGGTTCCATTGTTGGGGGCCTCAGATGCCCTGATTTTGACTTAACTTGCTCAGGAAGTTACCTAATGAACAAATGACTTCTACAATGAATTTCTTCATCAAACTTGGTACACATGATCCTTATAACATCTTAAGAACAAAAGAAATAATAATGGCCCAAAAATTTGAAGTTAAGGCCTCTGAAACCAAAACCCTAATTTTGGTCATCTGTGTAGTGAAAACCCTAGCTCTGCTTCCATGCCTTGCCAGTTCTTGTGATTTCTTGGTTTCCTTGAACTTTGAGGGATATAATATGATGATTGAAAACACATGGACCCTCTTGGAATGATTTGAGGCCTTTGGAGTGGCTCAGATGGATCCTTAGATTGCTCAGATCACAAACCCTAGATGCAGATGAATTTGAACTATTGAGTGAAATAAAAATACAATATGAGATGGTATGCTTATACTAATGCAAACATGAAAGATCACAAGTCAATGGTGTGAAATTAGTGAGGGAAAATTTGGGGTGTTTACAGTTTCTTTAGCTTTTTTCTTTTAGATTCATTAGGATTTATTCGCTCTTTTTTCCTTTTCCTCTTGGAATAAAAATAAAGCGCGGTGGCGACTCTGTTTACTTTGAGTTAAGTTAACCAATAGCTTACACTCTTGATTTTACTGCTACAGAAAAGTGGCGACTCTGCTGGGGAGTAATCTTTAAGTGGATTCGGCCTACTTTGATTTATTTACTGCTTTGGTTTGATTTATTTGTTATTTGTTTGTTCTGTTTCGGTTTTGGTGATCCTCTGTGAGTGAGATAGATTTTAACCCAGATATGAGTTGAACTTATGATAGGACGGCGATATTCGAAGCGATAAGCGATGGAGTAGTCCGAAGCTATATCAATTTGATAATCTCCACTCGGTTAAGCTGTCTTGGATTATCAATGTCATGATGAGTAATCATACGTGGCATTATTTTCCGACCTTGAGTTGATCATACTGAGGACCGTAGAACCTTTAACCCATCTAAGCCAATTTAGGAACGTAGTGCAGAAACTATCTGGGTGTAAACGTAAGGTGGTTTTCACGCGATACTACACTCAGACGAGGTCTATTTTAATAATGTTATTGGTTGGGGTGTAATCCAACGTACCGATGATATTCCAAAGATGGTTGTTAACTCCGGGCACCTCTGTTAGCACCCTTTTGGTTTTCTGCAGGTACAATGAAGACAAAACCTTAGTACTTACCTGTGTGGGTTGGTGTTCTTTTACCTTGACTTCATGCTCGTGACGCGGAACCCAGACCCATGTGCTTTGTGTGATCTTGTTTGTGGTTGTTGCACACATGCACTCATGCATTCATGAGCATTGTTCTTGAGATTTCAAGGGACTCATAAGATACTTTTGCAAAATTTCAGATGTCTATGGTTATGAATTTTGAAAGAAGGAACTCAAAGAAGTACAACTTCAAGAATCCTAATCTAGTAAAGCTGAGAAAGCTAGGAGCATTGGTGGTTGAGACCCAGGAGTTCTGGAAATGTTATCGAAAACTCTTGTTTATTTTGGATACCGATGTACCAGAGGGGATTCTCCCTACCTTGGCTCAGTTTTATGATCCGTTGCATCATTATTTCACCTTTCCTGATTATCAGCTTGTGCCGACCTTGGAAGAGTACTCTCATTGGATGGGTTTACCTATTTTGGACAAGGAATTTATTTTCAGTGGTTTAGAGATGGAGCTTACGACCAAAGTCATCACCAAAGCCCTTTTTCTCAAAGAGTCCGATCTTAGTGGGAAGTTTCTTCCAAAAGGGAGTGTATGTGGTATTAATTCCAAATTTTTATGGGGAAAGCTTCTACTTCTATTACTTTGGGTCATAAGGATGCATTTGAGGCTATTCTTGCTTTGCTCATTTATGGGATTGTTTTGTTTCCTAACTTAGATGGTATTGTGGACGAGAGTGCCATTCAGATTTTCTTGAAGAGAAATCGAATACCTACTTTCCTTGGAGACATGTATCATGCCTTTCATTATAGGACCTCCTAAGGTGATGGAGAGATTGTGTGTTGTGTGCCTCTTCTCTATAGGTGGTTTATTTTGCACCTACCAAAGTCCGACATTTTCAAGGATAATAAAGAGAATCGAAGATGGTCTCAAGGGATTATGTCTCTTTCTCATAAGGATATGACTTAGTATTGTTCCTATTATGATACTGTTGTGCTTATTGACAGTTGTGGAGAGTTCCCCAATGTACCTCTTCTTAGTACACATGGAGGAATTAGTTACAACCCTATTCTTGCTAGGCGACAGTTGGGATATTTCTTGAAGGACATACCAAACAACCTTTCCTTATCCAGTTTCTTCTTTCTTAATGGTGCAGATCATGTAGAAATGAAGAAAAGGATTGCTCATTCTTGGCATGTGGTTCATCAGAAAGAGAAGGGTCAATTGGGAAGATAACACCTTTCTCCCTCCTAGTGTTATATTCAATGGGTTCGATCTAGGGCTTCCAAGGTCAAGATGCCTTATCCATCCGAGGAGCCTTTATTTCCTATACTACCATTGTCCGCTTTTCTTCCTCCCATTGATGAGAAGGTCGCTCTTCAAGAAGAATTGGACGAGAGGAAGAAAGAGAAAGAAGAATGGCTACTTGAGAAGACTACGGTGCAAGAGCAACTGAAGGAGAAAGATGATCTCGTTGAGTTACTTAAGTGGCGTGTTACGAAGAGGACAAAAGAGGATTTATTTTCCTCTAGTACTTCTTCTACTATTCCTCCTACATCTGGTGCTTGGAAGGCTATTGTTGACCAACTGGTGGAGGATAAGGAAGACATGGAGAATCGGTACAAGAAAGAGATTAAGAGGATTCACATGAAGTACCAGCTGGGATTTGGATCTTCTTCGGATGTGATCCCCTAGGCCTAGTTTACTTTTTCTCTCATGTATTAGGATTGTTGAGACTTGTATTTCACTTGTAATCCTTACTTTGATTTTAATGAGAATGAGTTTTTTTAAGTACCTCAAAAAGTGTTTCTTTATAAATATTGCAATTTATCTTATAGTCCTTTGAAATCTTTGCATTTGCATACACATACCATGCATCATGCCCGCATTGGTCTTGCTTTTTGAGTGTTCTCCAGGGATTTTATGTTGTTTCTTAGTCTTTGTTCAATTCTCCTGTCAAGCTGACTCACAAGGTTGATACTCGAGCTAATCGGAAGAAGATGTTGGAAACCTTACAACAAGAGAACCGCGAGTTGCGCGAGGAAGTTGCATATCTGAAGGATAGCTTAGAAAGAGTTATTGCCATGTGTTCGCTGATGTTTTTGGCGAACAACCTCTGGTTTACCAATTCCTTGGAAATGGGTTACTTGCAGGACCAACCACACAAGTCCTAGGACACATGTGCTAAATTTTAAGGATAGGTTTCTTAATGTACGAGTCTTACTGATTTTTATATGTTTTGTCGAACGGTTTCTTAACAAGATTGTACTTGTTTATATAACAATATGGAAATGTTTGTCTAATGAAACTAACAAAGAAACTTAAAGTTTGCATTAAAGGTTTGTTGGAATACAAATTGACTTGGAAGTAAATTGCTGGAAAGTAAAGTTGCTTGGAATGTAAATTAATGGAAAGTAAAGTTGAACATAAACAACAAGAGCGAAAAATAAAAGAAATCTAAATCTTTATAACTGAAAATTAAATGGTGTTTGTACGTACATTTTCCTCACAATTCTATTTTCTCTTTCACACGAGTATTAGAGTAATCTTTACAGGAATGTTGTACAGAATTTTCACATACTTTACACAAAGCAAACTATCCTATTTATATACAAATAAAATAACCGTCGAATAAAGGTCAATTCATAAGAATTCCCCACTTGGCGCTCTATATGTCAATAATCTTTAAGACTCCTCCACGTATCTTCTACCAAGAAAGGATGTTAACAACTGCCTGTCAACTGGCGAAAGAACGTATCCTCTTGTCATGTCGAGTTCATCTGAAATTCAAATAGTCCCAACGTCTCCTTCGTCGAATCCTTGCCTTCATATCTCTTGTCGAAAACACGAGAGGATTTCCTAGTAGTGATGTGAAGAACTTCCTAAATGGTAACTCGTCCACTCTTTCGACAGTCAATTGTTCGTCATATCATGAACCAAATCATCACAAACCTTCTCAAGATTCTGGATATGTTTGGAAGAAAGAGTGATCTTATCTTGTCGAATATCTTCACAGCCACATACATCATTTATTCAAAGTATAATGAGACGAGGAGTGCTGAGAAACTGCCATGTTAAATAATGGTGACGTGTAGGGAACATAGTTGACAAATCCATTAGCTACTAAGGCTTTCCCTTATCAAACCCATGGTGTCGAAATTGTGTGTATACAAATTGCCCTCAGCAAGGTAGTTCTACTGACTTCTGGAGAAAACATCTTTGCTGCCGAAACCTTCATTTCAACTCCATGTCTTGCATTAAATGCACTGATATTTGAGATCTTGCTTTTATCTTGCATTAAATGCGTTGATTCCCAAAATCTCACTTTTTGTCAAATCATAAAAAGTAATCATCAGATTCCCCAACCTTTTACATTTGGCCCACGTTCTTGGACATGATCCCCATAACTCTACGAAACCTAGGTCTGCCATACTCTTTTCAACTTCCACTATCTTTCCACATTCACTAACGCGCCGACACGTGCCATAACCGTTTGAAAAACTCAAACATTTCTCTCCCCAATTTCTAATATAAATACCCCTCTTCTTCCTTCTGAAGAACTTTCGATTCCCATAACTTATACCTTTCAACTCTTTTTCTTCTCACATACCCAAAAGCTTCTTCTTTTTGCTCAAGTCTCTTCATCATCAACAATGGAAACTTCAAGCAAGAAAAAGGACAAGAACACATCCGCTTTCCCCTGCACACACAAGATTCTTGGACCGAAGATTGTGGGTAACCAACAATACGTCCCAGAACCTCCAAACGAGAGGGAGAAAACCATCATCTATTATTCCCAGATACTCATTCCTCTTTTAATTTCTGGCAAGTGCCATGCTATGTTAGGTCCTCTCCCTAACCCTAATACTGACCAAACTCGTCTTAAGGAGTTTTTTCCTACTTACTCTCGTACAAAACCCATAGGCACAGGAAAAGCACCTAAAACTAGTGATACATCACCTGAACAAAACCCTGAGTTGGATGCCCTAGAATTAACATACTTGAATCAGTCTAGGATTTTTAAAAGTTGTCCCTAGTCGAAAGACCCTTCTGAATATGTAAACTGGGTAGAAAACATCAAAAAAGTCAAGGGTAAAACCTGGAAGAAAATTGGTATTTATGACTTGATCCAATTGTCGATAGAAGGCCCTAGCTATTGCACCAACATGATCTTGCTTCCCTCTACTTTTGGGATAGAACCTACAACACCTTTCACCTTCCATGTGGGATGATGACCCCTACTCTCTTTGACCTAGCTTCTATAGTAGGCCTTAGTCCACTAGGGGCAGTTTTCGATCCAACTGTACTGGACGAAAATACTATAGGTTTTGAGACTAGTTTCGCCTCATACTCCCATTTTATTTCTCGTTACCATGTCAAGGAATCTGCTGAGGTATTAGATGTAGAACACATAGCTTTCCTCACCCTTTGGCTGTCGAGATTTGTGTTCTGCACGAGGTCCCTTCAAGTGGTCAAGAAGTACATCCCCTAGCCAATCAGCTTCATGCTGGTATGAAATTGTGTCTCAGTGAATTGATTCTGGCCAATCTCTATGAGTCCATCAATGAGAGTGTCGAGTCTCTCAAGCAAGTTAAAGACAAGGGAAACCTCAGTTTGGCAGGTCCATTTTGGCTTCTTTAACTATGGCTCAACGCCACTTTCGAATCTGGTCTTCCTGACAAAGGTCAAGAGGACGAAGAATATGTCAAGGATAGACACGTCGAATGGGCAAGACTGGCACATCTGACTCCTTTTGAAGAGGGATTAGGTCTTCAATGATCCTTCATGAATTACAGGAATATGTTCACTAAGAGCTACAACTTCAAGGAAAGCATGACACCTTTTGCCAATAGGACTGTCGGACCCAAGTGGTTCACCAGACAACTCCCTGTGGAACACCAAAAGGAATAGGACAATTTTCTAGCCATATGGAAATTGTTCCTTACACCCAGGCTCTTGCCCTCTTACCCCACTATGTCCAATTCTAAGGTGGCCCTAATAGTTTATCAGCCAAATTTAGTGGCTCAACAATTTGGGCTGATACAACTAAAGCCAAGGTCTCTCTATCCCAAAAAAGGATCTATCATCTTCTATAATTCGACCTCTACTAAGTCGAAGAGTATAGAGATTTTAGAAAAACTAAATGACGCTGCTCTGGAGATTCAGCCAGTGGTTTTTCGACCCTCCATCCTCTGCACTCAAGAATTCGATGTCTGGTGGAAAGAGTATTACCTCACCAGGTTTTATGATGCATCTGAATTCAACAATCTTCTGACCAATGCCTTTGTTTTCGTGTAGGATCGAACCAAGAAAGGCACCCAACATCATGTTAAAGAAATTCAGAAATTCCAAAAATATTTTGAAACGATTTATAGGCCAGATGATCTTAGGAGAACTATAGGCGAAACAACTGTGACTCTGAAGCATAAATTTACAGAAAAATTGGAGAAGTTGGCATTACCCTCATACATCCCCCTAGAGGCACGTTATAACTTTGCGTATACTAGCTATCCACTAAAGTTTCCACCTCTACCATCTGCTGACTTTGGTGTGGCTCTGAGCCCACCTTTTCCAGATTGGTTTGTATGTGGCTCCGACTTAAAATTGCTTCAAGAGTTACAAAAAAAGCTTGTTAGGCGTGTGGTTCCAACCAAATATCATTTGGATAATTAACCAGGGTACCTTCATATTGGAATAGAACATGTTCGCGTGGAATCTACCATTCTTGAAGGTGTAACCATGATTTCAACCTCATCTTTGTATTCATCTCATGTTTTAGTTTTTTTTTTAACTTCTCTCTCTTTTCAGTTTCAAGACCACTGGCAAGAAGAGCCCTGTCGAAGACAAACTTGGCAAGTCCACCAAGAAATCCACCTCCACAAAAAAGGTTCTTTTCTATCCTTTTGCAAAGAGACTATCTCAGTTATGCAATTATTTTAGCCTTAAGCTTATTGAACTTTTTTTAATATTTTAGATGAGTCGAAAGCCACCTACTCCTAAAAAAAAGAAAGGTAGAGGAAGTGAAGGTTCCTTCTGAAGATTCTGGTGACGAATCTCCAGACCTACAACCCTTGAAAAGGAAGAAGCCTACCAAAATAAAAACGGTCGCCTCCCAAAGGTCACTGGTGACGTCGAAGAAAACCCCTCCTGTAAGCCCAATAAAAAAGCTTGCACAAGACGTAGAGAGTGGGAATTCTAGTTTCCACACCATAATCCCTCGAGTAATTTACTTTTGACATAATTTTGACTTTGACCTTTGTATACTCTTCGTCTTTTTGAACTTTCATTTTGTTTTAGGTTCAAATCTATACTGAGGAGCATCACATCAATCTGCAAGACTCCCCTCTTGGTGGAACCGAAAAGGCCGAAGAAGAAAATACACCCAAGAGTGGTATGCTGGAACCCCAAACCGTGGCTGAATTCGACACCACCATGGAGGAAGGTTCTGCAGATAATTTTCCTGATCAGCCAAAATCCACTGCCAACAAAGAAAGTCCCCCAAAGACGACAAAGGCAAAAAGGCTGATGTTGGGTTTAACGTCCAAGAAGAGGAAGAGCAATATAAACCCCAAGATGCTGGCGAAGAAAACCTTAATGCCAAGAGTACAAAGGGAAAAGGTTGATCGAAAGGGGAGGCTGGACCTAGCACTTACATCACTCTTGATCAACTACAAAGCAACCCTCCTTCTTCTGGTTCGACTATCATCTCTCGTGAGGAGCTTGAAAACCTGAAGACAAGGAAGCCTTTGGAGTATTTGAGGGTCGTGCTCAGCAATCGCTACAACCTTCAAGATTCTTCCAGCAGTTTGACTACCTCTGGGGCCACCTCTGAGGTCAATACTCTCAGTTCCATCATGGCTGAAGTTAAGGACCAAGTGCTTGGGGTCGATTTATTCAAGCTTTTGGAGGCGGATCCCACTTAGCAATCTAAACTAAAAAAGCTCCTAAAACATGTGAATGTCTTGGAGGCCAGTGCTGACGAAATTCGTCTGGTAATGGACCTCGCTCAAATAATTGATGTACCTAGTGGAGATCTCAGTCGTCGACGGGATTACATCCAAACGATCTCCAAAAAGAAAGAGACCCAGTCTGCTGAGTGGGATGTTGTAGAAGATTCGACTGAAAAGGTTTCAGAGTTGTCAAAACTCTCTGAGGCTTATTCCTAAGAGGTGGCTGAATGTGATAAAAACATTCAAAACTTCAAGGAGCAAATAGCCCAGCTTGAAGCCAAAATTTCTCAAGAACAGAAGCGCAAAGCGGATCTTCAGCAACCTAAGATAAACTAAATCGAAGAGGAGATCAAAGTAGGCTTCATCACACAGACATGGCTCAAAAATTGGGCAAAGAGAGTGACGAAATGTCTTATAATAAAAGTCTGTGTGACTGTCGAATCTCAGTCCATAAGAGGAAATTCATAGAGCTTAAGGAGTCTTTCCTTCAGAGCCATAACTTTGTAATAAGAAATAGGCTATGTATTTTCTTTTCGTTTAGCAGCCCTAAAAGGCCCCTTTTGTAATGACTTCAATGCTTATTTGGAAAAACAATTAATACAATTATTCTACTTTTATTTTTACTTCTTGCAGAATTGGTTTATATTTTTTCAAGTATTTTCCATTTATTTTTAATATTTTTTCGTCTTTGCCTATTTCTTTGACTTCATAAGCACCATTCGAAAAAACACTTACAATTTTGAAAGACCCTTCCCACTTGGGGGACCATTTTCCCATTAATCTGTCTTTTCGATCCATTGGAAGTATTACCTTCCAAACTAATCACCCACACAAAGGACTTTTGATTTTACTTTTTTATTGTAAGATTTTTCAACTCTTTCTTTTTGTCTCCTTATCGAGTCCAACGCGCGTAGCCTTTCTTCGTCTAAATCGACTAATTCATTCATCATCATGCTCCAATATATTTCTGAAGGAATATCATGATGTTTTTGAATACGTATGGACTATAAATAGATTTCGACTGGAAGCACTGCATCATGTCCATATGTCAATTTAAATGGAGTAGAGTTAGTGGCTTCTTTGGGTGACGTTCGACAAGCCCATAAAATCTGATCTAAGGTTTTATGCCAATTTCTAGGCTTTTTACCTACATGTTTTTTGATCAAATTTATTATCACCTTGTTTGCTGCTTCGACTTGTCCATTTTCCTGGGCATAATAGGGTGTAGAGGTTAATAACTTAAACCCTATTTCTTTTGCAAAAGCTTGCATGATTCTACCAGTAAACACAGACCCTTGGTCAGTGGTTGTTGTCTCTGGTATTCCAAATCTATAAATTATATATTTTTGGATAAATTCTATGACTGCCTCCTGATCCACATTCACCAATAGTATGGCTTCAATCCATTTAGTAAAGTAATCAACTCCTACTAAGATGTATTTTTGTCCTTTCGACGAAGCTGGTCGAATCTCCAATTAAATCCAAGGCCCAACCTCTTAATGGCCAAGGTTTTATGATCGAATGCAATTCGCTCGCAGGGATATGTGGTATGCCTGCATGGACTTGACATTCTTGGCAACCCTTTGTGTATTCGACACAATCTTTTAGCATGGTTGGCCAATATAAACCTTGTCTGAATAACAACCATTTCATCTTATGCCCTGCTTGGTGTGAACCACATGTACCACTATGTACATTCGACAAAGCAATGTAGGCTTCTTCTTCGCCTAAACATCTTAGCAAAACTCCCTTTGCATTCTTTTTGAATAATTTGTTTCCAAAGAGTACATAGCTCAGAGCTCCGTATCTTACTTTTCTTTCCACCTTTTGGTTTGAGTCTTGGAGATACTCTTTGATGGGTTTTCTCCAATCTTCTTTCTCTGAATTATCTATGTTAAAGATTTCAAAGCTTTCATCATCCCTATAACCCAGTTTTATCGTTTCCAAATCTGACGGGGATAATTTGGTCGATACAACCCTTCCCCTTACTTCAATAGTACTCTCTAGTTTTGCTTTCGACACTTTGTAACCTGATGCAATTTGGGCCAAGTCATTGGCCTCCTGATTTTTTATTCTAGGAATATGTTTAAAAACCACAGTGTCGAATGTTTTGAGGAGTCTATTGGCTATAACGAAGTACATAATCAGATTTTCTTTGACACATCTGTATTCTTTGGTCAATTGTTTTATTACTAGTTCTGAGTCGCCCATTATTTTGACTCTTGTTGCCCCCAATTCCAACAACACTTCAAGTCCAGCAATTAAAGCTTCATATTCGGCTTCATTGTTTGAACATAGGTTTTCGACCCTATACTTGAATTTTGTTGGAATTTTATCAGGAGAAATAATTAATATTCCAATACCTACACCATTTTTGTGGCTGGAACCATCAAAATATAGTCTCCATGGCTGCAATTCGACTAATTTTATTTCATTTTCGTCTATGGAGTGGTCAGCTATAAAGTCAGCCACCACTTGTCCTTTTACAGCATTCAAAGGTAGGTATTTCAAGGAATATTCAGTTAATGCTAGAGCCCACTTCTCAATTCGACTATGTAAAATGGGTTTAGACAACATATATTTTATTAAGTCGAAATGAGATGATACAAATACATCAACTGGTTTTATATAGTGCTTTAATTTTATACAAGAAAAATACACACATAAACATAATTTTCTATTACACTATATCTAGTTTCAACATCGTTTAAGACTCTGCTGAGATAGTAAATGGCTCTTTCGACGCCATTTTCATCCTCTTGACACAACATACTTCCTAAGGTCTTGTCGGATGCTGATATGTACAACCTCATGCTTCTTTTTCCACTAGGAGGCATCAAGACTGGAGGACTGGCTAGGTACCCCTTTATCCTATCGAAATAATCCTGCTGTTCTTGCCCCCATGTGAAGTCTTCTTTTTTGAGTCGAAGTAGAGGAGAGAAAGCCTGCGTCTTCCCACTGAGGTTTGAAATGAATCTTCTTAGAAAATTAATTTTTCCCAGCAGTGATTGCAGTCCTTTCTTGGCTGATGGCGCTTTTGCCTCCATTATTGCTTTAGCTTTGTTGGCGTTTATTTTGATTCCCTTTTTGTGGACCACAAAACCTAGGAAATATCCAGCCTGCACACCAAACGCACATTTGAGGGGATTCATCTTTAAACCAAATTTTCTCATCCTTTCAAAGGATTGTCGAAGATGGTCTAAATGATGTTTTCCTGAAACAGACTTTATTACAATATCATTAATATATACTTGCATGAATGTTTCAATGAAATCATGAAAAATAGAATTCATGACCCTTTGGTATGTAGCTCCAGCATTTTTTAAACCAAAGGGCATAACTACCCACTCGTAAGTCCCTATTGCTCCAGGACAACGAAAGGCTCTTTTGGTCACATCTTCTTCTGCAATGAAGATTTGATTGTAGCCAGAGTATCCATCTAGCATGCTCAGGTACTCATGGCCTGCTGCAGAGTCTACTAGCATTTCTGCTACTGGTATAGGATATTCATCCTTAGAGGTGGCTGAAATCAAATCTCAAAAATCAATGCACACCCTCAATGTGCCATTTTTCTTTATCACAGGTACAATATTTGCAATCCATTCGACATACCTGGTTGGGCGAATGAATTTGCATCTGAGAAGTCTTTCGACCTCTTCTTTTATTTTCGACAGGACCTCTGGTGCGAATCGCCTTGGAGTCTGCTTTACAGGCTTCTTTCCTTCTATGATAGGAAGCTTTAGTTCGACCAAGCTTCTAACGAGGTCAGGAATTTCATCATAGTCCCATGCGAAGCAGTCTTTAAACTCTTTCAGCAACTGGACTAATTCGACTCTGAACTGGGGGTCCATGTTAGCACTTATATAGGTTGGTATTTTTTCTGCTCCCAATCCTAGATTGATTTCTTCCAAAGGATCATGTGCCACCATCTTCAAGCTAGTTGATATTGGGTCTTTTTCGAACCCTAAAGGTTCGTCATCATAGATGGCATCAAGCTATTGATCCTGCCATTTGTCTGTTATGTTGTCTTTATCTTCTCCATCAGTGCCCTGGGGAGGGCATGGTAGGTTTAAATTTTCCTCATTGGCTTCGATAGCCATATGTTTTATTTCGGCTTCTATAGAAACTTTTAGTTTATTTTCGGCCATGTAGGCCGTCAGTTTATTCAATGTTGATGCTTCACTCATCATCATCGTCGAACTCGCTACCCCAGCCAGCTGGCTCTATATTAGAAGTTCCCCATACATGGCTTGTTTCACCAATTACCTCCCTGTCCCATTGAAAACTATGTGTTGGGTGTAGGTACATGGAGCAATAGGCATTGTCTGATGCTCTCAGATCAAACTCAGATGGATTGTAAGGAGCTATGTGAGCCAGATTTCTGTCGAAGCTTCGACTGGTCACGTTGTTCACTTCAGTCATGAAGTAGCTTTAATCTGCTTCGATGTTTTCGACGATGCCATCAGGGCGCCAGATGACTATGCGCTGGTGCATGGATGAAGGGACAACCCCTCCATTCTCTTCCCAACAACAAGTTGTAGTTGGCTCTGGAAACTATAACTATAAACATTGTTGGCCTGGTGATGGTGCCAACTGTCAAATCTACTTGAATAACACCCATGGTTGAGCCCATTTTTCCTTCATAGTTCGACAGAACCATGTTGTATGGTTTTGCATCAGAGGCATCTTTTCCAATCTTTTTAGCATGTAATGGGGCATTAGGTTTACTGCAGCTCCCCCATCCACTAATATTTTGTTGACGCCTACATTTTCGACCTTCCCTTTTATGAATAAAGGTTTCAAATGCCCCCTCATTTATTTGTCTGGCTTCTCAAAGAAGGCATTGTGTTCTTCGACACATTCGTTGTTCATGATGTAATAACACATAGGCCTTGGTCCCACAATACTATCTATCATGTTTTCTTCTTCGTCTTTGATTTCCATTACTTTGTCATAGTCTCTAGGGAGGACTGAAACCACATTGCATATTACGTCGAATGACCCTTCTTCGTCAGACTCAACGTTGTCAGTTGCTTCGTCACCTTTTGATATTATGTTGGTGAGTTTCGACAGCTGCAACATGTTATTGGTGTTGTTCCTTTTGGGAGGTTTGTCCTTCTCTGCCTGAGTGTTTCTGCCGGACTTTGCTTTATCTTCGTCAACATATTTCTTCTTGATGTTGAGTCCCTCTATTGCGTCTCTCTCAGCCTTTTTCTGCCTCTGGAATCTCTTCCATTGAGACTTTGACATGGGGATTTTTCCTTTATAATTCTCTGAGGGGTATGGTCTTGGCTTCTGTTTCCCAGTCTCTTTCTTTACTTCGATTGAAGATCCTCTTTGGACTTCAAAATTCTTCCATCTTCTTGGTCCTTGGGCATCTCTAATGGGTTGCACCCATCTATTATCAGGTACCTTGCCAGATGGTTTGTAAGTGTTGTAGTATCTTCCCCCAGTGTTCTGAAAGTGATACTGACCTTTTCTTGGATCACATCTACATGTTTCGACTGCTGGCCTTGGCCCCCAATTTCCCCTTATTTTAGTCTTTTCCACAGCCTCCAAGTTTGTCGCTGCTTTTATGTCGAAGACAGCACTGCACCTTGGACATAACATTACTTTAGTCTTTTTCTTTTGACACCTTTGGATGAATTCTGCCAAGTTCTCATCTTCTTTTGGGTAGGCTGTTCTTTGGTATTCCTCTTGTCGGCGTTCCTTTTCACCCTTCTCATTACTCTTTTGAGAGGCTTCTACCATATTGATATCTATTTCTTTCCTCCAGCAATGCTCAGCTTATCCATTTTTTCGATGAGGGCTTCTTCGACAGTTTCCACCCTGATTTCTGCAATGCTCTCGTTTGCAGTTTCGACAGCATTGGTGAGGTCCTTTGTATCCTCTCCTTTTGCTTGTTTAGGAGCAACATCTTCAGCAGTTTTGTCTTCATTGTTGAGGCCTTCAGTAGCCTTCTTCTCCACACTGAATGGAACATTGGATTTCTTCTCAGTGTTCTAAAAAATGTCTTCCCAACCTATTGGCTGGATTTTGTTAATGTCAACATGGGCACTAGTAGGAGCGGTGTATTTCACCAGGTAGTCAAACTTTCCGCTAGGCTCTCCCAAGGTGTCCCATATTATTCCTTCTTCATCTAAGTTGTTGGTTCTCTTGTCGAAGCCTTCAGTAGCTTCTTTCTTTATATCCTTAGAGCTTTCAGTAACTCTGGTTTTGTCTTGATGGTCGAAACCCTCAGTGGCCTCAACCTTGTTCTGGTCGTTGAAATCTTTAGTAATCTCAACTTTGGTGGCATTACTGAGACCCTCAGTAGTCTCAACCTATTCTGGAGCATCGAAACCCTCAGTGGTCTTGACATTGTCCTTTACCTCAAGGTTATCAGTAATCTTGATCGATACGGGCATGGTTAATTCGTCTTTGGACACTTCTTCCATGTTCGGCTGGACAGGGAGATCTTCATTTATCCCCCACCATGTTAATGTAGGTGTCGAAGCCTTCAGTGGCTTCAATCATCTTGAAGCTATCATCAGACATCTTCTCCATTTCGACCATATTCATGTTGAATGGTTCAACATAATTTGCCTCCAGGATCTGCATAAGATTGGTGTCAGTCCTCATTTGTTGTTTAGGCTTGTCTCCAAACCTCTGCCTTCCATCCTGGATTGCATTTTGAACTAGATCCCTGAAAAGAAAACATTGAGAAGTTTTATGGCCCAAGAAATTACGCACTTACAAAAACCTCTCTTTTTCTGTTGGTCAATAGGGGGTTCTTTAACACCTGGTGGTTTTACTAATTGACCATCCTTTACCAACAAATCAGAGATTTCTTCAAACTTGGTAACGTCGAACGTATATGTTCTTTTAGGGAATTTGTTGTTCCTCTCCGGTTCGACAAGATTCTTCCCATTCGACGAAGTTAACATTTTGCAAGAATATGGTGGACCTTGCTTTAATTCTGCCAGGTCAATTTCTTAATCGTCGAAAACGACTATTTCGTCTTCGTCACAGTCATCTTCTTAGCACATTCCTACATAAGCCACCTTTTCTTTTTTACCTTTGTTAGCCCTAAACTTCTCAGCTTTTAGCCTTTCGATCTGCCTTACCCTATCTGCTAACTATGCCATATCTTTTAAGTATTGAGTGTCTAGTTTCTTCCTTATGGTATAATCTAGACCTCCTGCAGCCATTTCGACCCGTTCTTGTTCCGGAACTTGCGTGAAACATCTTGCTTTTAGCAGTCTGAATCTATTAAGGTAGTCATTTATAGGTTCTGAGAATTTTCTTTTAACGCTTGCTAATTCTTTCAAGCTTATTTTAGTTTGTCCCATGTAGAATTGTTCATGGAATAATCGTTTCACTGAGTCCATGTATGTATGGAACCTGCTGGTAGGGATGTGAACCAAGTAAAGCGTTTTTTGTTAAAGAGCTTGGAAAATATTTCATCTTTAGATTTTCATTACGTGCTATTTTGCCCGCTTCGATCAAGTAACGCGCTATGTGCTCTATGGTGGATTCACTAGTATCCCCTAAAAATTTTGTGAATTTGGGGATTTTCCACCTTGGGGGTAGTTCTTGTTGTAGAACATATTGTAACACGGTGGAAGAACTGACTTTAGTTAAATGTTGCGGATAGCAAGAGTCGCCACCGACTTTTATTTTATCCAAAAGGAAAGGACATAAAAGAACAGGAAATACCTTAAAAAGATTTTGAGTTCGGGGGGTAGGTTATACAAAGGGAAGGTGTTAGCACCCTTTATATCCATGGTTATCCATAGGCTCTTAGTTACTTAGCTCACTTTACATTGTTTTGAAAAGAGTAGTGTGTGATTAATAATTTTCTAAGTACTTTATAATGATCCTCGTATGGATGTATATAAAGACTTTGTTTTGAAAATTTGTTTGAAATGTGAGGTATAAAAGAGTATTTTGAAAAGGGTGAGCAAATACTTAAGAGGAACCTACCCTATGCTAAGTCTTTACTGTTCTTATATGTTCTTTTAATGGTAAGACTATCCCTATTATTAAGGAATAGATAGTCATTACCTTGGATGTGATAAGGGACATGTGAAGGGACATCTGAATTTAGGCAACTGTGAGGTGTCTTTAGCAATTCGTAGGGACTTATCATCTTTTATTCGAAGGGACAAGATCATTTATCGCAGGCAACCTTAAAGGGACTTGATCTTATAAACTTAAAGGGACTTGATGATATTTTATGAAGGGGCTTTGCTTAAGACACCTTACTTGACCTTAGAATTAGGCAACAGGAGGAGTAACCCTAGAAAGTGTGAGATGGCGATCAAAGATCGACTTACGTGTGTGAGTGTTTATATTCCAATATTTATCTTGTTTAAGATTAATTATCTAAGTCATTTCAATTACACATAGTTATACACACCCTAAAATTACTAACCATGGCAATAAAAATATTTACAAAAAATAAAATAGAAGCAAAAATAAATCTACCACTATTACATGGCTTTCGCAATTACATAATAATAGAACAATAATGATAAATATAATATATAAGTGATAATTTAAAGGTTAGTAATAATAATAATCATAAGAAAAGAGGTTAGCAACAATATAAAGAATATAAATTTTAAGAGAATATTTTTTTTAAGTTAAATAAACAATTTTAAAGAATTTTTAAAAGAAAATAGAATAATTATAATATTAATAAACAACATAATAATTATTTACAAAAAAAAATGATTAATTATTAAATTATAGTTTATAACATGATTAAATTAAATATTAAAGTTAATAAAAATTAGGGTTACGGTTAGAGAAAATTAGGGTTTTAATTATTAATTGAAATATTAATTTATTTACAAAAATATAATATATATATATATATATATATATATATATATATATATATATATATACTTATTATAAAATAAATATAAATAATTAAATTTTTTTTAAAGAAAATAAATTATAATTTAAGAATATAAAGAAAATATTATAATGTTATTTAGAAATTAGTTTTTATAATTTATATTTACTAAAATAAACAAAATATGATTAATATAAGAAAAATACATTAAAAATAAGAAAAAAAACAAGCATATTAGCCAAAAAGTAAGGACCTGGGATTTGAACCCAGGTCCTTTACCTGAACAGACGTCTCCCATAACCAGCTGAGCCACTGCGCGCGTTTGACATCTAAGGACAAGGCAATCATTATATGGTAAGCTTGTAGAATCAAATGGAATTAAATCAAAAAAATAGTTGGAGGCCAGATTTGAACACAAGCCCTTTGATTCTCACACGCGCTTCTTCACCAACTGAGCCAGCATCACAATTGTGAAACATAATACAAACAATTCATAAAATATTAAAACAAAATTTCAAAAATCAGAAAGCGCGCGCTGCCTTCATCTCCTACCTCCAGACCTACGAATTTACCTGCGAATTTATCCACCATATTTCCTGCGAAATTACCTGCATATGAAACTTGCCAATCTCATACCATCATCAATATGTAACGATTCATCAAATTGATCACATGGTTGCAATCCCCAAACCTCATACAGTTCATTTATGGCATTAAAATTGATTTATAATGTCTAAATCAAAGAACCCTAATTTTGGTTCAAGAACCCTAATAATGGCCGCGAGCAGATTAGGTCATGAAATTTCAAGTTTTTTACCCAGAAACATTCTATACATCATCACAATCAACAATATGAGGTTAAAAATCATTAATAATATGCAAATAAACAAAATCAAAAAATCACAAATGTCAAGTTATTTGAATTCGGTTCATGCGTATGGGGGCATTTTGAGTGATGCAAATGATCAGGATAGCTTTAAGAAGCATCAAGGATCATGTCTCCACCTTTAAAAGACCTTGAAACCTCCTGCAAATCAAAAACTGAATGTGTGTTTTTGCTTGAATTTTTGAAGTTTGATTATGGTTCTTGAGGCTGCCAATTTCGTCTCCCTTGTGTCCCTTATGTTGTACATATATAGTGTGAACTATTTAGGTCAAAAAATCAGATAAAACTTTGGACTTATGGATCAATTGAGATTGAAAAAGATATGCCTTTAAAATATAAATTTTTTTGATATATCCTTGCTATTTTTGAATGATCTGATTTTGTATAATCTTAATCACTTCTAAATGGCCTTTAAGACTTTCTAGAACCAAAATCAAATCAAATATTCACACTTTTATATTTTATTTTGATTTAAAATGATTTTTAATGTAAAAAATCATAATAAATAAAAGAAAATGAATAAAAATTTGAATAAATAATTTTTAATTCGTGCATGATATCATGGAAGTGTTTGGGTCATAAAAATGCAAGCCCATTTGGAGAAATCTGGTTCTAAGATCCCATTTGCTTCATAAACCTCTCAAAAATTTCCCAACTTTTCAAGGGCACAAATCCCTCAATTTTAAGGCTATGAAGGTGTTCTTGGACATTTTGGAAAGCTTAAAGAGTCCTATAACCAACCTCTTTGGTCTCATGTCCATATCTTTTACCATTCTCAAGTTATGCCCTTTGGAAGATGTTGACTTTTTGTTGATTTTTGAAATGACCTATAATGTCTTAGCTCATACCTTCCAAATGAAGCATTTTTAGGTTTGGCTTGTGAGACACAAAGTTGTAGAAAATTCAATTTCCTTCAAAATGAGATTTGGATGGAAATTTTTTGATGAAGCATGTAAAAGGTATGGCTGGTCAAAGTTTAGTTGACTTTTCCTGTGAAAACCCTAATTTAGAAACTCCTGATTCTTGATGATCTGTAATCTCCTTGATGAATCATGATCAACCCTTGATCAAATGATGAATTTCATTTCATATACTTGATGTTGGAAAAAAAGCATGAAGTTTGACTTTGATTTGACCACAGTTGACCTCAGTTTGACTTTTTGACTGCTTTGACTAATTTTAGCCTATCTGATCATCTGACTGAGCAAACCTTTTGGGGAAGCCTTGAAACTTGACATAGCGATTCTTGAAGACATATAGGATGCTATAAAGCTCACTTGAAGCCTTGGAAGTCCATTTAGCCTGATGAAAGTCAAAACCCTAGTTTAGGACGCATTGCTTAGGATGATGCTTTGTCTGAGGGAATTGTCAAACTTTTTGGCTAATTCTGAACCTTGTGAACCTCTTGAGATACCTTGTGAACCTTGTGAACCTCTTGGGACACTTTAGTACATAATGTCTTGTCTTGGTGATGGCAAATTTTGGGGTGCAACAGATATTCAGAGAGTGGGGAAGCGTAACTGGGCCTATGAATCCCGCGTTTGCTCCATTTTGCGCCATTATTCTCTCGACCATGACTGCCAAAATTTTTTCGACAGGTGGATTATTGTAACGCATTCTCTGTTGTAAAATGTCATCAACGTCTTGACCTCTCTGCACTAACAGCCTCCTAGGCTCTTGTTGGATAGGGACTTCGACATGAGGATGTTCGACAACCTCTTCTTAGAGTCTTAGATTTGCCTGAGGGTTGTTTAAAGGTCTTTGATTTATTGTTGGTTCTTCTTCGACATTGATTACTGGATTCTGAATCATAGGTTCTCTCTGTCGAATTTGGGGAACTCCAAAGAACTCAGCAATACGCACCATTTGTGCTGCCAATATCTGATTTATTTGAGTAGTGCTTTGTATTAAAGGGTTAAACACTTCCCCCATTTGTTGAGTCAACCTATGGACCATCTCATGATTGCTTTTGTCCATTTGTTGATGTATTTCCTACGCAGAATTAGTTGTAATTGCTGGCATTTGGAATCCTGGTGGGGGTTAGTTTGGTCTACTGACGTTCCCACCATAACTTGATCCTTGTAGTGGTGAAGACATGTGGGCCACGGCATCAGAATACAAGGGTGTTGCGATATGCAAACTAGCCATCACTGAAGTTGGCATTCCATAAGGTTGTTCTCTTCCAAACATAGGTGTGGAAAATTTGCTTGATACGGCCTAAAGTTATTTCCTCCAGGGGGAGGGGTCCCCATAGGTATCTAATGCCCTATATTGGAGGAACTGGGTCCGCTTTGAGAAAAAGACACGGCTGGTATTGATCTAGATGATGAGGGATTTCCCCCTTCTGAAATGTGGAGTGTCTCCATATTTCCCCCTGTCGAAGGAATAGCGTTGGAAACTAGAATTTCGTCAGTATTTCCTGATGGGATAGCCATTTCTCTTACTCTAGTTTGCCCAGGTCTCTCTATGTCAGTCATGACTAATTTACCACTTCGTAAAATCATACAACGTAATAAAACTGTTTTGGATTAAGTATCCTTTTTTTAGTATTTTAGCACTGTCCCACTGGGCATGCCAATTTGTTCGCTGATGTTTTTGGCGAACAACCTCTGGTTTACCAATTCCTTGGAAATGGGTTACTTGCAGGACCAACCACACAAGTCCTAGGACACATGTTCTAAATTTTAAGGATATGTTTCTTAATGTTCGAGTCTTACTGATTTTTATATGTTCTGTCGAACGGTTTCTTAACAAGTTTGTTCTTGTTTATATAACAATATGGAAATGTTTGTCTAATGAAATGATGCGTGTTTTTCGCAAGTGTACGAACACGTCAGAGTAATATAAAAGATTGTCGAATCCACAGAGACCAAGCGTCAATCTATCATACCTGTTGTTATGGTGTGTATCTAAGGCAACTAAATAAAAGGGTTTTAAGAAGGGTGCAATGGTAAATAAAATAATAATTTTAAATAATTAATAAAAGACAAGCTCGAATGTAATTCACATAATCAATGATAATCCAGTACTTGTTAATGGAACTACTTATGGGATATATTTTCTCATTTGAAAAGAACTAATTTAACAGGAACTGTCGCTTTCGCGTATTCAGAACCAAGTTGTACTCTCTAATCAACCCCTCTTATTGTCACGGATAAAAAGGTGCGTACTGCGTTAGAGTAGTAAACCTATTTTTAAGAAATATAGTATCTTAACTAAGTTGAAAAGTATTTTAACCTGGACTTCTTAGCAAAAAGAGGTTTTTACGAACCAGACTCTAAACTTCCTAACGCGTCCGAAAATCGTTTTAAAATCTCTTTTCTTTTTAATATAAAAACTCCTAATGAACTAGACAAAGCGCTTTTGGCTGTTTTTGAAGTAGTTAAAAACAATTAGATTGAATGCAAAGATAAAATAGCCCTTAAGTGTTTCCACGAACAATTATACGGATTACTGGTTCAATTACGATCCTTACATTCCAACCTTTATGGAATTAGTTATACATGATAAAGTAAAGATTCTTTTTATAATTTTTCATAAAAGTAATTTAGTGCGAGTGCGGGAAATAAAGGAATTTAGTGCAAGTGCGGGTAATAAATGAAAGTAAAGCGAGTGCGGGAAATAAACGAAATAAAGTGCGAGTGCAGATAATAAAGAAAGTAAAGCAGTGCGAGAAATAAACAAAAGTAAAGCAGTGCGAGAAATAAATAAAAGTAAAGCAATGCGGAAAAGTAAAATACGAACTGGAATTAAAATGGCGGCAGGATTAACTTCCTCCAGAGTGCTCCAAAACTCGATCGCACAGACAGATTACAGACTCGATCACTCGATTGCAGAAACACCCCGATGTGGAATGGCAACTGCTTTATAACTGATATATGCCTAAAGAAATCTAAGTTTGGATGAAGAAAAACGAAAAACTAAAGTCCTATTTATAGGAAAACTAAAAGTGGGAAAAGACCAGGACGCCCCTCCACTAAAAAGTGGAGGGAACTGAATTTTGCCTTGTGGCGCCCGCCACAGGCCTATGGCGCCCGCCATGGTGCTGATAGGGGATGAAAGAGTGGGGATCGTGGGTCTTGGCAGTTGTGGAGTGGTCTTGAGACGTGGCCACGTCATGGCTAACCCCATGGCGCCCGCCACGGTGGGTGCCGTAAGTGCAAAACGCTGAATTTCTAGGTTTTCGTCCGTTTCCACTCCTTTTTCGCTCCTTTTCTCGATTCAAGCCCCGATTACAATAAAAACCTGAAAACAAAAGAAAACAAAGTAATAACATAACAAAATAACAATAAAAGCTAAGAATGCATGCGAAATCGGAGTCAGAAATACGTTGAAATTTAGTGTGATCAAATTCTCCCACACTTAAACCTTTGCTTGTCCTCAAGCAAACATTAAAGCTCAAGAAAATATGGTGTCAACACGTGTCTCTGGGCTAAAGGGCTTCTAAGTTCAAGTCAGGATGCAGTGACAGATACTAACTAAGTGAACCAAGGGTACCATAGTAACACAAACACAAACTTCAATCCTATATTAACCACTCCATATCATCCCACAATACCTAGGCCTATCTTCTCATCTTTTTGTGTCCTTTTCATTCAGGCGCAATCACATTAAGCCCGTTATCCGTACATGCTTCATAGTAGAGTGACCGGTTAGTGATTCTGATCCATAACATAAGGTTTCTGGCACATAAGCATGTGTAAACCTGTTTTTATTTCGCCTAAATGTAGCTGCGGGGGATCGGATCGTAATCCGCCCTACCAAGTTCAGTGCCAGATACCTCTGAACCAACTAACAATAGGTGACTTGCAATTTTTTTCTTTTTGTGGCAAAAATTTTTTTCTTCTCTTTTTTTCGGTTTAAATGACTTTGTGAGGGTCACCTATACCAGAGTTTGCCTTTTTTTTCTTTTTTTATTAGCACTGGATCATTCACTTATGTTCATCGGCCCCCTACGTAGAGCATGCTTAGACCGGAGCTGACTGCTAAAATAAACTACTTAGGACAATTTTTTAAATGATAGTAAAGGCCATGGTGGTGGGGTTTAGGAGTGATTCATATTTTCAAGAGATCTATGGTGCTAAAATGGTTCTGATGTTTCAAAAAGTTGACCTAAGTCACCACATCCTAATCTAAACCTGTCTCAAAGCCCAAAAAACATGTGAAACAACATTATTTTCTTTTTAAAATTTTTCTGGTAAGGCTAAGGAAATGGGAAAAAATGAAGATGAACTAAAAATACACTATACTGGTGACTCGTCAGACTCATGCATTATCTAAGAAAAATAAATTACTGAAAAGAGAAATAACTGAAAGGAAATAATTAACTAAAAAGGGAAATGACAGAAAGCAATAAAATCCCCTCCCACACTTAAATCGAACATTGTCCCCAATGTTTCAAAATAAGATAAGGGGGGTAACCTGAAAAAGACTACTGAGGAGGAGCACTGGTGCCCTCGCCGTCCTGCTGTGATGGTCTGGAACGACGGGATCTACTACGATGCTGGTCCCTCCGGTCGAGTCGTGCTGATAAGGCAGCCTGAGCACTCTGGACCTCTCGAAGGTTACCTAAGATGGAACCCTGAGTGGCCTCTACAAGCTGGTAGTGCCGGCTATTGAACTCTCTCTGACGGTTCTGCTCTAATGAGATATCGTTCAAGGTATGGCAAACGTTGTTGTAAGCACGATCCGAAACCAATCGCGATTGTTGCATGAAGCTCATGTTGTCCGTCAGCTGTTGTGAAATAGTAGAGAGAAGGCCGTCTCGCCTTTCCTCTCTAGATGTCATATCACGCCACATCTCCTCGGTGACATAGAATCCAGGAGCAGTACCTGCAACAGGGTTAGAGGAAGATGGTGCGGTGTGTGACTGTGAAGGACGATGGGGGGACATGTGAGGGATGGGAGACTGCTCTCTCCGATCATACTCTTCATCAGTGTCATGTGCCTCCCCATCGGGAATATTAGGAGGAAGTGGACCCAAAACACGTGGAGCATTAAGATCATAGGTCCAGTTCCTTTCAATACGTACATCAGTACGTCTACTGCATGGTAAAGCAACAGATGGGATAGCTACCCCATGAACCATCAACTCATAACCACCTTCTCTCCTCGTTCAGCACAATTTCATGTCTTTCAGAAATTTTAAATTAATTGTGCGAGGAGGTAGTGGTTCAAGTGTAGCTATCTCATCGTTCAGGCCAAGAGCCCGAGCAATAGACGTAACAAGCCCTCCAAAAACAATCGGTCCTGTTTTATTAGTAAATAAAGTCATGTGGGCAAGCATAAATGGGACCGGATTAATGTGGGTTCTAGTGAGGCATCCTTGCAAAAATAGGAGTTCTCTGGCATTTACCTTGTTTGGACTTTCCCGACCAAAAATAGTACATGCCAAAAGATGTCTGAAAACTCTTATGGCCGGGTTGTGAATGGTCGACGCAAGTATCCCTTCAAAAGAATTAATTGAAGTACTTGAAAGCCTTTGCCAGAAGGTAAATACCTCGGCCGACCATTCCGCATCCAAAGGTGCCTCACAAATCGCACCTTCCCTATGAGGGATTCCTAACAAACCTGCTAGCTCGTTGGTACTGAATTCATATTCAATTCCAAACAGTCTAAAAATAACAGTACCGACAGTGCTAGCAATGTTAGGACTGACAGTGTATATCAAAGAACTCAAAAACTCAATTGTCAGTCTCTCATAGGTAGGTTCCTGATTAATGAAAATATTATGCAAGCCTAGAAATTCTAATAAATTAAAAACACTATGATAAATACCCAAAGCATACAGACAGTTATCGTCGACGTACCTAGTCGAGAGAATTTCTCGACTCTGAAGCCTCTGAATAATTTTCCGTTGCCTATCGCCCGGTCTTCCATCACGAAGAAGAAATCCATTGAACTCCATTGTTGATTGCTCCTTAGGTAGTGAAAATGGTAGAAAAATGGTTTATGAGGGGAATGATAAAGTTTTGATTTTTATGGTTTTTGGTGGATGAAAATGAAAATGGATGTTGGATATGTTTTATGGATGAAGGGTATTTTGGAAATGGGGGAACTTTAATGGGGTTCAAGGAGGTTTTGGAAGGTTGTAAAAATGGGTTTTTGGTGAAGAAAGGGATGAAAATGGTGGAAATGGGGAATCAGCCCCGTATTTGTTGTGGGACGGTGTGGCGCCCGCCACAGGGCCTATGGCGCCCGCCATAAGGCCATTTCCTGGGCCTTGGATTTTTAAATCCTCCTTTTGGGCCTTCCTTGCACCTTTGGTCTTCGGGGGGGTCTGGATAGCGTTTTCTTCTTCTTTTCAAGGCATGAGGCTTGCATATTTTTTTTTGTGAAGACAAAAATGAAAATATTTTTGTCTTATATTTTTTTTTCTTTGCACGACAAAAATAAAATAATTAAAAATCAAAAAAGAAAAAGAAAAATTAACATTAGTGCATAATATGTATATATAGGAGGAATTCAAAGTACATGAAAATATAATAGATGCAAAAAAGTAATATATGTCTTGAAATGCGATAAATAAAATAAAGCATATAAAAGGAAATTAAATACTAGGGTAGCATTGTCAGTGTAGAATGAGTCATGTGGTAGGCTTCTTTTCCTGGCTTGATCCATGAATCTCAGCTATCTCCCTCCGAAGCTCTTCAATCGCCTGATATAGAGCATCGGCCTCTGAGGCATGAGTGAGATCAGAAACCTGCATCTGTAACTCCAAATCTACCACTTCCTGCTTGAGCAGGGCAGTCTCCTTACGGAGCTCATAAATTTGTGTTTGTAGGTCAGGTGGCTGCAGAGACATATTGTTAGACATAACGGTGATTCGGGGAGTAAGAGGTGTAGGAGTGTACTCAGCGGCGGGAGGCGATTTCGGCTCTTCGACAGTCTCTCCATAACCCTCTAGAGCATAACTCCAATTTTCAGGATCATGGACACTAGTCATCAGCGGATCTGGTAATGTAAAATAGTGTATCGCTTCGCCGTCGATCAGTAATCTAAACATGTTGGGCTCAAAAGAAGCCCTCCTCATCAGTCCTCTATCAAGACAAAAATCAATATCCAGGGTGGTGTAGCAGCAGAAGGTCCTGAGGTGAAATAATTTGCGAGACAAACCTAATGCAGTAGCTATCTGTGTAACAATCCCAGTGACATGTATGATGCCTACGGATGATCTGGAAACACTAGCAAGGCCCTTCAACAGAAAGTTGCCACAAGCAACTGAGCGAGACTGAGTCGCATAAAACAGTAGGAAAATCTCCTCTTCACTTAGCAGGGTCTCTGTATCTGGAAAACCTAGGAAAGAATGTGCTAGAATCATCTGGAAGTACCTCAATGCAGGGTTGTGGATTACCTGAGAAAACTGGGTAAAAGGATCTTGGCTCCCTCCACCTGATATTTTAGTCCAAAACTTTTCCACTTCTCTGCTCATAAAATACCCCATCGGTGTCTCTGGAATAGCATCAGGAGTAGTCTGGAAACCTAGCAAATCACCAAACTCTTTGTGAGAGAAGGAGTAGTCAATTCCGAACAACCTGAAAACAGCGAGTCCATCGGGTCCAGCCCAAGGGTCATGATGAAACGAGCTGAGGAACTCAAGAGTCAAGTTCCTATAAGTGTTGTTCCTGTCGTCAAACTGGCCCCACTGGAGTTGATGGCATAAGAATCTGATGCTTGGCTCTATCCCTAAGGCATCCATGCAGTCATGGTCAGGGTACCTGGTAGGAGCCATAGGGCGTCTCATGTGGACATAGTAACGCTCTCTCTGTGCGTCGTCTCTAAAGGCCACGTGCATGTCATCAGGGTTCTGCATTCTGTACAAGGTTAGCAAACAAGTCCTGAAAGCACATAAGACATTCAATCGTTAGTCCTGACATAATAATAAAATAAACAAATTTAAAATAAATTAAAAAAAAATAAAAAAAAAGTACATAAATAAGAAAACCATGGGTTGCCTCCCATGCAGCGCTTGTTTAACGTCATTAGCTCGACGACCGATTTTTAAACATTATTGGAAGGAAATGGTGGATCACTCAGAGTATGACAGGTGTATGTTGTTGGGATGTCACCTCCTTCGTAGGGCTTCAACCTCTGTCCATTGACGATGAACAGTTTACATGTTTGGTTCTTGATTTCAATAGCACCCGATCTTAGGATCTTAGATACTTCGAAAGGGCCAGTCCATCTCGAACGGAGCTTTCCTGGAAAAAGTCGTAGCCTAGAATCGAACAGGAGAACAAGATCGCCTATTTTGAAGTCTCTTCTTATGATTCTTTTGTCATGCCAAGCTTTTGTTCTTTCTTTGTATATGATGGCATTTTCGTAGGCGGATTGTCTGAGCTCTTCTAATTTATGGATATCAAGGATACGTTTCTCACCAGCAGTCAAGTAATCCAAATTCAAAGTTTTGATGGCCCAATAGGCCTTATGCTCCAACTCAAATGGTAAGTGACATGATTTTCCATAGACCAGTTGGTAAGGGGTTGTTCCTATAGGAGTTTTGAAAGCGGTTTTATAGGCCCATAATGCTTCTTGAAGTTTCTGTGACCAATCCTTTCTAGATATAGAGACAGTCTTCTCGAGGATTTGTTTGATCTCCCTATTAGATACTTCCACTTGTCCATTGGTCTGTGGGTGGTATGGTGTTGCTACTCTATGCTTAACTCCATACTTGCTTAAAAGTTTATCAAATATTCTCGATATGAAGTGTGATCCTCCATCACTTATGACTAAACGGGGGGTTCCAAACCTGGGAAATATATAGTTTTTGAATAATTTGATGACTACTCTGGTGTCGTTTGTGGGTGCGGCGATAGCTTCAATCCATTTAGACACGTAGTCAACTGCTACTAAGATGTACTGATTTCCAAAAGATGGTGGGAACGGTCTCATAAAGTCTATACCCCATACGTCGAAGAGTTCTACTTCTTGGATATTTCTTAACGGCATTTCATTACGTCTTGAAATATTTCCTATGCGTTGGCATCTATCACACTTGACAATGAAAGCATGGACATCACGCCACATAGTAGGCCAGAATAGGCCAGCTTGAAGAATCTTGGCGTAGGTCTTAGATGTGCTTGCATGTCCGTCATAGGGTGCAGAGTGACAATGCTCAATTATATTATTTACCTCTTCTTCTGGAACACAACGGCGGAAAATGCCATCTTTACCTCTATTGAAAAGAAATGGTTCGTCCCAATAGAAGTTTCTCACATCACTGTAGAACTTCTTCTTCCGGTGGTAGTTTAGATCAGGGGGTATGATGTCAGCGGCTAGGTAATTAACAAAGTCTGCATACCAAGGTACATTGCTTATAGCTAAGGATTTATGAAAATGCTCATGAGGGTCTGGGTTATCATCTTCAATAGTTTCTAGTTGGGCTATCAGTCTATCATAGGCAAAATCGTCATTTATGGGTACTGAGTCAGGTTTCAGGTATTCTAGCCTAGAAAGGTGATCAGCCACTACATTATCAGTGCCTTTCTTATCACGGATATCCAAATCAAACTCTTGCAGTAATAGAATCCATCGAAGTAACCTAGGCTTGGCATCCTTTTTGCTTAGCAAGTAACGAATGGCAGCATGGTCGGTGTAAAATATAATCTTGGCTCCTACTAGATAAGATCTAAATTTGTCTATGGCAAAAACTACAGCTAGGAGCTCTTTTTCGGTTGTTGCGTAGTTGAGTTGTGCAGCGTCTAGGGTTCTACTGGCATAATAAATTACGTGTAACTTTTTGTCTTTTCTCTAACCTAGAACGGCTCCAACAGCATAATCACTGGCATCACACATTATCTCAAACGGTTCTGACCAATCAGGGGGTTTCATTATAGGTGCTGAAATCAGAGCTTGCTTCAGAAGATTAAATGCTTCAGTACATTTTTCATTGAAGATGAACTCAGCATCTTTCATTAAAAGACCAGTTAAGGGCTTTGTTATTTTGGAGAAATCCTTGATAAAACGTCGGTAAAATTCGGCATGTCCAAGAAAACTTCTTATCTCCCTGATAGTCTTCGGCGGTTTCAGATTCTCTATGACTTCTATTTTTGCTTTATCTACCTCTATACCTTTTTCGGAAACTATATGTCCTAAAACAATCCCTTCGGTGACCATGAAATGACATTTTTCCCAATTTAGCACAAGGTTTACCTCCACACATCTCTCCAGGATTTTCTCAAGGTTGATAAGACAATTTTTGAAATCTGATCCACAAACTGAAAAATCGTCCATAAATACTTCCATGATTCCATCTAAATAATCGGCAAAGATAGACATCATGCATCGTTGGAAAGTGGCAGGAGCATTACAAAGTCCAAAAGGCATTCTTCTATAGGCAAAAGTTCCAACTGGGCATGTAAAGGTAGTTTTTTCTTGATCTTCGGGGTGAATAGGTATTTGGAAGAATCCTGAATATCCATCTAGGTAACAAAAGTAAGAGTGTCTGGCTAGGCGCTCCAACATTTGGTCTATGAATGGTAATGGGAAATGGTCCTTTCTAGTTGCTTTATTTAATTTTCTATAATCTATGCACATACGCCAACCTCCATCGGTTCTTTTTGCTACAGGTTCGCCCTTCTCGTTTTGCACGACCGTGATGCCTCCCTTTTTAGGTACTACATGCACAGGACTCACCCATTTACTATCCGAGATCTGATATATTATATCTGCCTCTAGTAATTTAAGAACTTCAGTCTTAACTACAGTACTCATTATAGGATTTATTCTTCGTTGGTGTTCTCTGGAAGGTTTTGAATCTTCTTCAAGCAAAATCCGATGCATGCATACGAATGGGCTTATTCCTTTTAGATCAGAGATCTTATATCCTAAGGCTGAGGGGTACCTACGTAAAACTTCTAATAATTGATTGGTTTCTTCTTGGTTTAAGGTAGCACTGACTATAACCGGACGGTTCATATCTTCATCGAGAAATTCATATCTCAGGTTTTTAGGCAGTTCCTTAAGTTTTACGGTCGGTTTCATAGGGCAAGGCATAGGATCTGGGGTAAGAGATAAACATTCGTGAAGGTTATCATCAATGTAGGGTTTTTTATAATTGTCATCTTCCAAAATAAGGGTTGACGGCAGTTTTATAGATTCAGTTTCTTCTTGTTCTAATTCCCTAATGCATTCTTCGATGATATCTAAGGCATAACAAGCATCTCCTATCACAGGTGCCATAAGAAATTTTGAAAGTATAAATTCTATCTTCTCGTCACCTACCTCAAAAGTTAGTTTTCCCTTTTTAACATCTATTACGGCTCCAGCAGTTGATAAGAACGGTCTACCTAGGAGGATTGGTATGTCGTCATCTTCCTTAATGTCCATGACAACAAAATCAGTAGGTATAAACAGCTGACCTATCCTAACAGGGACGTCTTCAAGTATGCCTATAGGGTTTTTAACGGATCTATCGGCTAATTGAAGTGACATCTTAGTAGGTTGTAATTCTCCTAAGTTTAATCTCTCACAAACTGCTAAAGGCATTAAGCTCACACTAGCTCCTAAGTCTAGAAAAGCTTTTTCGATGACATGATTCCCCAAAATACAAGGAATGGAAAAATTTCCGGGATCTTTATCTTTCTTTGCTAACCTATTTTCGGAAATAGAATTACATTCCACGGGTTTCGGATCTTCAAGTCTACGTTTATTCGTAAGTATGTCTTTGAGAAACTTAGCGTAAGAAGGTATTTGGGTGATGGCTTCTGTAAAGGGGATTTCTACGTGAAGTTTTTCTATAACCTTAACGAATTTTTGATATTGATTATCGATTTGGGTTTTCTTTAATCTTTGAGGGTAAGGTATTGGTGGTTTGTATGGCGGTGGTGGTACATAGGTTTTATTTTTAGGTTCTTCTCCTTTTTCTTGACTTTCCGGGGTTTCAGACTCCTCTGGTTCCTTCTCCTCATTTCTCTCAGAAGTTTCGGGCTCACTTAATCTAGGGTTCAAAGGTTCCTTATAAGCGGTTCCACTTCGTAGAGTAATGGCATTAGCTTGCCCTTTAGGGTTTTGTTGAGGTTGTCCAGGGAACTGTCCTCCAGGTGTAGTTTGTGGGGCTTGATTTAACGCTACCTGAGAGATCTGGGTTTCAAGCATCTTATTATGAGTAATGATTTGATCAACCTTGGTTCCTAACGGGGTAATCAGTTCGTTAACATGGACGTTTTGGTTCATGAACTCTTTGTTTTGTTTTGCTTGAGCAGTGATAAAGTTTTTTACAACTTCATCAAAGCTCGGACTTGGTGGGACAGGTTGCATAGGTTGATTTGTTCTTGGGGCTTGGTAACCTTGTTGTCTCGGAGGTGCGGTATTTTGAATAGGGTTATTATTTTTGTAGGAGAAGTTTGGGTGATTCCTCCATCCAGGGTTATATGTGTTTGAAAATGGGTTCCCTTGGGTATAGTTTACTTGCTCAGTGTTGGTCTCATTCAACAGATTGCATTCGGCGGATTGGTGTCCTTGTGTTCCACATATCTCACAATTCGGCGAAACTGCGGCTACAGTATTCGGAGTTGTACACATATGTTCGACTCTGTCACACCCAAAATTTTTACCCCTAACTTTTTATTTCATATCACGCATTCATCTCATTATTAATACATCTTGGTGTATGTTAGTCACTTTTGGATTTGCAACAAGTTTTTTTAAAAAAGGGTGAGCTCATGAATCGCGTGTCTAGGATTTTCTCTTGTGGGTTTTGTTAATTTAATTGCAAAATTCCACTTCAAGCCTTAAATTCAATTCTCAAGTTTCTATTCTAGATTTTATTTTATTCTCAAGTTTCTATTCTAGATTTAATTTTTATTAGTTTTTTATTTTCAATTCTCAAGTTTCTATTTTATTTTTTTATTTTTATTTTCATTTCTCAAGTCCAATTTTATTTACAATTCAATTTTAAATTTATTTTCAAGACAAATTTTATTTTCAATTCAATTTAAGAAAATCCGATTCAATTCAATTTCCAATCCTATCTTTCAATTCCAATTTTAAATTTGATACAAATTTTATTTTCGTTTCCATCTAATTCTAAAATTTCAATTCAATTTCCAATTCCATTCCTAATTTAAACTCATGCCAATTCAAGTTTCCCACATTAATTTCCATTTTCCAAACTTTCTTATCCAAGTTTCATTTTTTGAATCTTAATTCAATTTTGTTTCCAATCTCAATTCCAATTCATTTTTAGTTTTTATTCCAAAGTAGGGTATGATTTGTTTAAAGTTTGTACATCATATTTACATAGAAGAGTGCTTTTGTATTGAATAAAATAACCTGTTACAACAAGGATTCAGCAGTACCAAACCAAAACTAAGGAGAAAACAGTGACATACATACATTACAAGATTTACAAGGGTTATAAGCCTAGCACAAGTTCTGCAAGTGTTATTCTATCAAACATGGACTTCATCTTTTTGTCATCAGTCACGGTTGTCAATCTTTTCTTGCTATAACAAAACCAACAGCCGCATTTCGATCAACCAATTCAATGCGCGGTTTGGCATCTGTCCCGGTGAGCAGGAACAAATGCAGTGAGCAACATAACCACAACTCGCAGTGCATTCACGACGTCCAAACACAGCTTCAAGCTCCAATCCGAGTCTCTCGGTGCCTCTCCCTCGAGTCGTGGACATGAAAAAAAAACAAGAAAAAAGAGTCAAGAGTTAGACACTACAACTTTGATGTGAAATACATGATCAAAACCAGATTGTCTAGAACATGTTGTGATGGGAATCAACGAAGGAACTGTTATTCACTGGCATGGAATCAGACAGCTTGATACTCCTTGGGCTGATGGAACTGCTGCAATATCAGTGTGCTATAAATCCAGGAGATTTGTTTCATTACAAATTCAAAGTTGACAGGCCTGGAACATATTTTACCATGGACACTATGGTATGCAAAGAGCAGCAGGGTTATACGGTTCTTTAATAGTAAATTTACCAAAGAAAACCTACAGAATTAGGATTGCTAGTACAATGTCATTAGCTTCACTTAACTTGGCCATTTCAAATCACAAATTCATTATAGTGGAAGCAGACGGAAACTACGTGCACCCATTCGCCGTCGACGACATCGACATCTGCTCCGGCGAAACCTATTCAGTCCTTCTCACAACAGGTCAAGACCCAAACAGAAACTACTGGCTCTCAATTGGCGTCAGAGGAAGAAAACCAACACATCACAATCTATAACTATCCAAAGCCTCAAAACTCAAGAGTGCGTTTGAGCCCATAATAACAGCAGCAAAAGCTCCAGCCAACCTGCAAACAATCAAACCAATTTAGAACCGTAAAACGCTGATGGAAGGATCACATCCAAGGCCGATGTTGCGGGATGTTGATTGACACACCAAGTCTTTTTGAGAATCATCTACTTTGCTCCTTGACCCCAAAGCTGTTTTGCAGAATAGCATAGCCCTGAAATCAGAAGAAGATTCCTGCATTAAGCATACCATGAGATAGTCATTTATGTGCTAATGCAATACCAGATAATGTGTGATGGCGCGGCGAGAATGTTGAAGCAAGGCATTACAACCAGAAAAAAAGAGTGTCAAAGTTATGCAGCAGAAACAAACTAAGGTTTTACCACAGTAAATTTGCGAATACTGAGGTAGTAAGCAAACAAAAACAAGGAAAAATCCATTCAATCTGAACTCAACTAATTCAGTTCGTTTTGAACAAGAAAAATCAGGTTAAAATAATGCAGTATAGAAACAAACAAAAAGTCAGAAGGTGCAGAACCCAGTTTCACAAAAATGGCAAAAATAGGTTTTGATGCAAAAAGGGATGACAGACCTATTCCAATGTCAATTTTCTCAGCAAGTTTTTCAAAATTTCAAAACCCTAATTTTTAGGTTATAAAAGGAGACGAGTTCATTGAGAAAGGGAGGCCGCATCCGAAAACCCTAAAATCACACAGAAAACCCTAGCCGCGTTTGAATAGAGAGTATCAAGAACCCTAAACGAAAAAAATCACAAATCAAAAGACCAGAGAACAATCAACAAGCCGAGTTGAGAAAGAGAACAACCTGAAATCCGCGGAACTCTCCACCACTTCAAAACCGAAACAAAATGAAAACCACTTTCAGAAACAGAACCGTGAAACCTCACGAAATAACCTTCACCGCCGAATCGCCCTAAGCAAATTCAATTCGCACCGCCGCGAAACTCAGTGAGGGAGAAGTTGGGTTCGCGAGTGAGCCGTTTAAAACGCCGGTCGATTGAAGGGAGATCGCGTCTATCATCGGAGGTATCTTCTCTGCGTTTTCTTTTCATGCTTATTTCCTCGTTTTATCGATTTGTTTGATTGTTGTGTGTTGGAAACGAGGATCTAGCTTTGCTTTCCTCTCGCTGTTGTTTATGATTTGTTTTGGGTGTCTCTGTTCTTCACAAAGGAACATGCGTGTGGGGCAGCAGAAAACCTAATTTATTTTTTTTGTGTTTATCTCTAAACTGCACTCAGTGAATCGAACCCGGGTCAGGTCCGACCCGGTCCTCTTTCCCTTGGGCCTACAGGGCCGGTTTCCCCTTCCTTTGACCCCAGTTCCTTCTTTTTATTTATTATTTTTATTTTCTTAAGTTTTTTTTCTTTTCTTTTAAACATTTCTAAAAAAACATGTTAAGATTTTTTTATGTTAATTTAAATTAAGTTTTTTTAATTAATTTCAGTAAATAATGGTTTAATTTTTATTTAGTTTTTCTTTATTATTATTTTGTCCATTTGTTTATGTTTGTAAGGTTTTGCTCATATGCTCTTTATTATCTATTTATTTTTTTCTCTTTTACACTTTATTTAAGTTATAACGATAATGTACGATTAGCATAACGTGAATTTCCTTTCCGTTTTCCGACTAAATCGTTAAGTAGAACATGAGCACAATATTTCAAATAATTACAATCACCACCAAAAAAACAATTTCTCGGTCCAACGCCAGTCAAATACATGTGAACTCATACGCCTACACTGCACACACGTAAGTCGGTCTTGTGATCGCCGTCTGCACGACTTATCGCGCGCCTTAATTAAATTAAATTTACGAAAAAAAGAACTCCGGAGTCTAGCATTCCGCACGTTCTGGATTGAACCGCAAATGGGCTAGCCTCACGCGTTGGTTCAATCACCATTCGTATATCAAAATATCCAAATCATCTTAATTAATTAATTTACGAAAAAAGGAACCCCGGAGTCTAGCATTCCGCACGTTCTGGATTGAACCGCAAATGGGCTAGCCTCACGCGTTGGTTCAATCACCATTCGTATATCAAAATATCCAAATCATCTTAATTAATTAATTTACGAAAAAAGAAACCCCGGAGTCTCGCATTCCGCACGTTCTGGATTGAACCGCAAATGGGCTAGCCTCACGCGTTGGTTCAATCACCATTCGTATAAAAAATATTCAAACCTTAATTAATTAAAAACTACGAAAGAAGGAACTCCGGAGTCTAGCATTCCGCACGTTCTGGATTGAACCGCAAATGGGCTAGCCCCACGCGTTGGTTCAATCATCATTCGTATACCAACAAATTTAAATCATTTTTATAATTAATTATCGAAAAAGGAACCCCGGAGTCTAGCATTCCGCACGTTCTTGAATGCAACCGCAACATGGGCTAGCCCCACGCGTGGTTCATTCGCCCTTTCGTTTAAAACATCTTAACAAAGTCAAACACTTTCTTCTAAAAAACGAACATTGTTTAAATCATTCTATATCTCGAACAAGCTAGTGCTTCAGCCTCCACCGCGAGTAAAAGTCAACGCTTACCAGTAGAATGTATTTTAAACAATTGTTCAATAAAAACCACAAACTGTAGTAGCCGAACTACGGAGCTCTGACTTTCCCATTGCACAAGGGAATACGTAGGCACGGGGATTTTAATCCTTCGCGAGCACCCTAATAAAAAATTTAACTATTTCTCCATTTAAAAACTCTAATCTTTTCTCCGTCATCTTCAATCAATAATAAAAAACTTTAATTTCTTTAAACAAACATATTAATAATCATTTAGAAGACATAGACTAAGATCAAACATTTAATCATATAGTTAAGCTAAGAGGTTCCCGTTGAGTACAACGGACGTGAGGGGTGCTAATACCTTCCCCTTGCGTAACCGACTCCCGAACTTAGAATTTGGTTTCGTAAACCATTTCTTATCCATCCTTTAGGTTGTATCTATATCTCCCTTTTCTCTCGTAGAATAAATAGAATTAGGTGGCGACTCTGTTGTTTTGTTTTAGGATCGTATTTTTTCGAGGTACGACAGTTGGCGACTCTGCTGGGGACTAGCTCCATGCTAGAGAGAGTCGAGCCTAACTTAGCTTTATGTGTTTATTTGTTTGATCTTATCTATTCTTGTCTTTTCTATGTTTATTATTTATGTTTGTTTATTTGTTCTTTTATCGCTTTCCTTTTATTTCCCCATTATATTATCTGCCTGTGGGATCTTGGGGTTATTTTTGCAAGTAATTTTGAGTGGTGGAAAAAGCAGAGGGAAAACATAAGTTTAGAATTGGATGTTATTAGTGTTAGTCTCCAAGGACTCGCTCCTTGCACGCCTAACATGAAAGCTCCCCCAGATAGTTAGACTTTTCATAGATCTTGTCACAACGCAGCTAGCCTGTCGCGGGACCTGATTCATGAAAGGGCTGTGATTCTGGGACCCTAGAACCTGTTTCAATATTGGTAGTTGTGTAATGTTAGGTTCCAAGGACTCGCTCCTTGCACGCCTAGCATGAGAACTCCACTCAAGGTAGACCTTATCGTTATTATCGTCACAATGCAGCTAGCCTGCGGCGGGGCGTTAATACGATAAACGTCCGTGACCTTGAGTTTCCTTAAACCATCACCATAGAAACTATCCTGTGAGTGGGACTTATGGGTAGTAAAAAGTAGAACAACTCTCTTACAGCCCACCTGTTAGGAAGGTTCCGAATTTACCCGCTGCACCCTTGCATCCTTGCATCTTTGCATCTTAGCATCATATGCATCATTTTAGCAAATGCTTCAAGAAACGAAGAAATTTTGTTGCAAACCTCATAAACTTTACCTGGAATGGATTTCAGTTCATTAGTTTTGGGAGATAACAAAAACTTTACCCGTTTTGACATTTTGCAACAACTTCTTAAGTCCCTTGAGGCATTTACTAATTTTTTTTTTTTTTTTTTTACTCATGTTTGCATCTCTGCATCTGCATTCTGTCAAAACTCATTCTCGTCAACTCCTTTCCAGCTGTCACACTGAGGATCTCACGCAAGTATTCAACCCGAGCCCAGGCCAAGAAGAAGATGGCTGACAGGGACCCCGAAATGGACAAAGTGAATGAAGAGCTTTCTGATCTTCGTGGAAATATGAGTCAGATGATGGAAATGCTGCAGGTCATCCAAGCGAAATTAGACACCCAACAGACTGTAGTGTCAGAGATTGTCACTGCAACGACTGAGCCTACGTCATCAGTCACTACTCCTGTGACCTGGCCTCCTTTTGGGCTTCCTCAGGGATTTGTACCTCCTCCTCAGGGTTTCGCTTCCAAAAGTTTTATTCCTTCTTCCCAAGGACTTGCTGCCCAGGGTTTCTTCCCTCCTTCTCAGGGTTTCGCTTCTCAAAGTTTTATTCCTTCTCCCCAAGGACTTGCTGCGCAGGGTTTCTTCCCTCCTTCCCAAGGTTTCGCTTCCCAAAGTTTTGTACCTCCCCCTCAAGGATTTGCTGCTCAGCAGACTATTCCTGTGACTAATGAAGAGAACCATGTGGTTGCTAATTTTACACAAGACATTGTGCACACCCGTGCCCAACCATACTTCAATGACCCTCAGGTGTATGACGTGCCAGATATGTCGGAGAATGGAAATGAGAAACATGAGAAGATGCAAGAGAATTTTGAGACTATTGAGAAAAGGTTAAGAGCAATCGAAGGCGACCAGATCTTCGGGGCTGCTGCTAGAGAGATGTGCCTGGTGTCCGGATTGGTAATTCGTCCAAAATTCAAGATACCCACTTTTGACATGTACGAGGGCGCGACATGTCCTAAGAACCACCTCTTGATGTATTATCGAAGAATGGCTGCGCAGGTGGACAATGACAAATTAATGATCCACTGTTTCCAGGACAGTCTGAAGGGAATCTCCTCCAAGTGGTATCTAACGCTAGACCAGTCGAAGATTTGCAGTTTTCAAGACCTGACAGATGCTTTCATCCAGCAGTACAAATACAATATGGACCTTGCTCCCGATAGAAGGCAGTTGTTGAGTATGTCTCAGAAGGATTCTGAATCATTTAAAGAGTATGCTCAGAGATGGAGAGGGACCGCTTCTCAGGTAGATCCCCCGTTGTCTGAAAAGGAGTTAGCTGATTGGTTTGTTGATACTGTGCGACCAGAATTCTATGAGAGAATGGTGGGGAGCATAACTGCTAGTTTCTCTGATCTAGTGGCTGTGGGAATCAAGGTAGAACTTGGTTTGAAAAGTGGAAAGATAAGTGGTGCGTCTGGCAGTTCCAGCAATGGTAGTGGAAATAATGTCAAGAAATTTACCAGTAACTTCCACAAGAAGAAAAAGGGTGAGACAAACGCAATAATGGCGAGTCAAAGGAGAAATCCGCTTTGGCAGAGGCCTCCACCTGTGGCTCAACCCCAGTTTGTCTACCCACCGCAGCTTGTTCAACATCCTTATGTAGCAGCGGTTCAACCGTCATACGATCCACAAGTCCCGATATATCGGCCAACTCAAGCAGTACCGATGTATCAACAAGCGGCTCCAATGATTCCAGCTTATCAACCAATGCTCAATAATTCAGGCTATCAACGAGCGCCCAATGCTCCAGCCTACCAGCAGAGGACTCCAGCTCCTCATTCAAATTCCAACTTTCAGAATAGAAGACCAGGAGGAAGACCTCCTCATCCTCGGATCCCTATGACCTATACTGAATTATATCCCTCACTATTGAAGAAAGGCTTGGTTACTCCAAGGCCTTTGGGTCCTCCACCAGATCCACTCCCACCAGGTTACAATGCAAATGCCCATTGTTTGTTCCATGAAGGTGCTCCGGGGCACGATCTGGAAAATTGTATTGCTTTGAGGTATGCTATGAAGGATCTAATGGATAAAAACATTTTGTCATTTGGAGATACTGGTCCGAATGTTAAAAATAATCCTCTACCGAAGCACGGATCCATAAACGCCATTGTCGACGAGTCTGACGAAGGTTTGATTTTCAACGCCACAGAGATTAAAACCCCGCTTAGAGACTTCCATGCGAAGTTAGTAGAGGTGGGTATGCTGAAGAACTGTCATAAGAGTTGTGAAGTTTGTGCGAGTAATCCAAAGGGATGTGAATTGGTCTTGAAAGATGTTCAAAGTTTGATTAATCTGGGTGTTTTACAAGTGAGTGGTCGCGTGAAGAGGAATGAAGTGGCAATGATTGAACCCATTTTTAACTTACCAGAATTTGATTCCACCTTGGTGCCAGTGTTCAACCTGTCTGGGTCCTCAAGGGTTCAACCCATCTTTAATATGCCAGAACCTGTGGTGCCCATTTTCAATATACCTGAACCAGGGATTGAGCAAAGGAGGAATCCTTTCCTTTATGAAGATACCAAAGCCATTCCGTGGAAGTATGATACAGGAAGAATTCATCAAAAGTTTGAAAAAGCTAGTTCAAAAGTGGCAAGTGCTGACATAGCAGGGGCAGGTCGTTTAACTCGCAGTGGTCGTGTTTATACTCAGCAAGCCAATACAATTCCACCTAAAGAAGTAATTCCCGCTGTTGTCAACCAGGATAAAGGGATAGTCTTGGGAGAAGAGGATGCAGAATTTCTCAGAATCATTAAGAAGAGTGATTATAAGGTTATTGATCAGCTACATCAAACGCCTTCCAAAATATCTATCTTATCACTTCTTATGCATTCACCGGCCCATCGAGGTGCTCTCCAGAAATTACTAGCCCAAGCTCATGTTACGCATGATATAACTGTGAATCAGTTTGATGGAGTCATTGCCAATATCACTGCATGTAACAATCTCAGCTTCAGTATGGAGGATCTTCCAAAAGATGGCTTGGACCATAATCGTGCTCTTCACATATCTGTAAAATGTCAGGAGGATACTTTAGCAAGAGTTCTTGTGGATACAGGATCTTCATTGAATGTTTTGCCGAAAAGAACGCTTGCCAAGTTATCTTATCAAGGGGAAGAGATGAGGCCCAGTGCACTGATTGTAAAAGCCTTTGATGGGTCAAGGAGGACTGTTATTGGAGAAGTCGACTTGCCAATTTTAATTGGACCACAGGTGTTCAAGATCACTTTCCAGGTTATGGACATTAATCCTAATTATAGTTGTTTGCTGGGAAGACCTTGGATCCATGCTGCTGGGGCAGTCACTTCTACCTTACACCAAAAGATGAAGTTTGTAGTCGACAATAAACTGGTAACTGTGTCTGGTGAAGAAGATCTCATGGTCAGCAACCTTTCCTCCTTTAGCTACATTGAGGCTGATGAGGATGCTTTGGAAACTGCTTTCCAAGCTCTAGAGATAGCCAATGTCGTCCTTATGGAAGTAGAGGAACCAAAGGAGAAAGGTATTCCATCTTTTGCATCTTTGAAAAGTACTATTTCCACAATTGAAGAAGGAAGCTACCAAGGTTGGGGTGATGTCATTGAAGTCAAGCAGAAGCTAGATCGTTACGGGTTGGGTTACAAACCAACTCATGTGAAGGAAGGAGCGTCAACCTCCATCAAAGGACGTCCAAAGACCATCCAAGAAGTGTTTTCCAGTGCCGGCTATCAGATCAATGCAATTAGTAGGGATACTGAAGATGAAGATGTGGATCATTTGGTTTATCAGTGTGAAGAAGCTTTGGGCAATTGGGAGGCAGTTGAGATCCCAGAATTTTTTCCATTGTCAAAGTAATTTATTGTTTTTCTTTAAGTATTTTCAAAGTTCCCTAGCTTTGCCCAAGGCTATGGGATCATTTTGTAGGGCCCCTTCTCATTTTTCAAGTTAATCAATCAATGAAGGCATTTTGTTAAATTCTTACTTGGTTTTTATTTACTGTTTTTCGCTTTTCACTTTTAAAAGAAAATGGCAATCTTTCAAAGCTAATAAAAAGGTTTCTTGCATTCCTCTGTTTTTCACTTTTAATAAAAGCAAATCATTCCCATATGCAGAACAAATGAAAACCCCGTTGAATCCAATGACTCTATATTCTCTCCTAACTTCGATTCGCCCATCTACCAAGCGGAAGATGAAAGTGAGGAAGATTGTGACGTTCCCGAAGAACTGGCAAGATTAGTTGAGGATGAGCACACAAATCTTCAGCCGCATAAGGAGCAGGTTGAGACCATCAACCTTGGCACCGTTGAAGATAAGAAGGAAGTCAAGATTGGTACAACACTTGGGGCAGACGTCAAAGAAAGATTGGTCAAGCTTCTCAAAGAGTATGTGGATGTGTTTGCGTGGTCGTACCAGGATATGCCCGGTTTGGACACAGACATAGTTGTTCATAAGTTGCCGCTTCGACCAGATTGTCCGCCAGTAAAGCAAAAGCTCCGAAGAACAAGACCAGACATGGCTTTGAAGATTAGAGAAGAGGTCAAAAGACAGTTTGATGCCGGATTCCTTGCAGTTGCAAAGTACCCTGAGTGGGTAGCTAACATTGTGCCAGTCCCCAAGAAGGATGGCAAGGTTAGGATGTGCGTGGACTATAGAGATTTGAACAAAGCCAGTCCAAAGGATGATTTTCCTCTTCCGCATATCGATACATTGGTTGACAACACTGCTAAGTTTGCTGTTTTCTCTTTCATGGACGGATTTTCAGGATATAACCAGATCAAGATGGATCCTGATGACATGGAAAAGACCACTTTTATCACACCATGGGGCACATATTGTTACCAAGTTATGCCATTTGGTCTTAGAAATGCGGGAGCCACTTATCAAAGGGCAATGGTCACCCTCTTCCATGATATGATGCATAAGGAAATAGAAGTTTATGTGGATGATATGATTGCCAAATCACAGAGTGAGGAGGATCATTTGAATCATCTCCTGAAGTTATTTGAGCGTCTCAGAAAGTTCCAACTGCGTCTGAATCCAGCTAAGTGTACCTTTGGTGTCCGATCAGGAAAGCTACTTGGTTTTATTGTTAGTCAGCAAGGAATTGAAGTAGATCCGGATAAGGTCAGAGCAATTCAAGAAATGCCAGCTCCAAAAACAGAAAAGCAAGTCAGAGGTTTCCTTGGAAGACTGAACTACATCTCCAGATTTATCTCCAACATGACTGCTACGTGTGAACCTCTATTCAAGTTGCTCCAGAAGAATCAGGCAATTGAGTGGAGTCCTGATTGTCAATTGGCTTTTGAGAAAATCAAGGTTTACCTGCAGGAACCTCCTATCTTAATCCCACCTACTCCAGGGAAACCTCTCTTCATGTACCTGACTGTACTTGAGGGATCTATGGGTTGCGTATTAGGCCAACAGGATGAAACCGGTCGTAAGGAGCACGCCATTTATTACTTAAGCAAGAAGTTCACAGACTGTGAAAGCAGATATTCGCTTTTAGAGAAAACTTGCTGTGCCTTGGCATGGGCGGCCAGACGCCTCAGGCAGTACATGATTTGCCACACTACTTTGTTGATCTCAAAAATGGATCCAATAAAGTACATCTTTGAGAAGCCTGCTTTGACTGGAAGACTTGCCCGTTGGCACATGTTGTTATCCGAATATGACATCCAATACGTAACCCAGAAGTCTATTAAAGGCAGTGTTTTGTCTGAATACCTTGCTGATCATCCTGTCGAAGATTATGAACCTTTGAAGTTTGATTTCCCGGACGAAGACATTATGTTGATAAAGGACTGTGAAGTTCCAGGTCTAGATGAAGGTCCCGAGCCAGGTTCTCGTTGGAAGATGATGTTTGACGGTTCCTCTAATTACATGGGGCATGGTGTGGGAGCTGTTTTGATGAATCCTGATGGTGGTTACACTCCTTTCACGGCTAGATTGTGCTTTGAATGTACAAACAACATTGCTGAGTATGAAGCATGTGTTTTAGGAATCGAAGCTGCAATCGATACTAGAATCAAGATCCTCGAAGTGTATGGAGACTCAGCCTTAGTAATTTACCAAGTCAAAGGTGAATGGGAGACCCGTGACGAGAAGTTGATCCCTTATCGGGCCCACATCGTGGAGTTAATTAAATACTTTGATGAAGTCACCTTCCACCATGTTCCAAGGGCGGAGAATCAAATTGCAGACGCTTTAGCTATGTTGGCATCTATGTTTCAAGTCAGATTTCTTAATGAAGCTCCACTCATTACAATCGAGCGAAAAACTGCACCCGCCTACTGTCTACTGGTCGAAGAAGAAACTGATGAGAAACCATGGTTCTATGACATCAAGAACTACTTGCAAAACCAGGAGTACCCAACTGATGCAACAACTCTGGACAAGAAGACTATGAGAAGATTGGCGTCCAAGTTTTTCCTCAGCAACAATGTACTTTACAAGAGAAATCATGATATGGTTCTGCTCAGATGTGTGGACAAGCGCGAAGCAGACTTATTAATCAGGGAAATTCATGAAGGATCATTTGGAACACATGCCAATGGACATGCCATGTCCAGGAAGATTTTGAGAGCTGGATACTTCTGGTTGACCATGGAATCAGATTGTTTCAAGTACGCCAGGAAGTGTCATAAATGCCAAATTTATGCCGACAAGGTGCACGTACCTCCGACACTTTTGAATGTTCTGTCATCGCCTTGGCCTTTCTCAATGTGGGGCATTGACATGATAGGGGCAATTGAGCCTAAAGCTTCCAATGGTCATCGGTTTATCTTGGTTGCAATCGATTACTTTACCAAGTGGGTAGAAGCAGCTTCTTACGCCAACGTGACAAAGCAAGTGGTTGCTCGTTTCATCAAGAACCAAATTATCTGCCGCTATGGGATCCCAAGCCGGATTATCACAGATAATGGGACCAATTTGAACAACAAGACAATGAAGGAGTTGTGTGACACATTCAAGATTGAACATCATAACTCTTCCCCTTACCGTCCGAAGATGAACGGAGCTGTTGAAGCTGCAAACAAGAACATCAAGAAGATCTTGCAAAAGATGGTAAAGACGTACAAAGACTGGCATGAGATGTTACCGTATGCCTTACACGGATACAGAACATCAGTTCGCACTTCAACAGGGGCAACCCCTTTCTCTTTGGTGTATGGGATGGATGCAGTTCTCCCTATCGAAGTAGAGATACCATCTTTGAGGATCTTGATGGAAACCAAACTGGAGGAAGCTGAGTGGGTCCAGAGCAGATATGACCAGCTGAACCTCATTGATGAGAAGAGAATGACCGCCATGTGCCATGGCCAGTTGTACCAGAAGCGCATCAAGAGAGCTTTTGACAAGAAAGTTCATCTCCGAGAATTCAAAGAAGGAGACCTTGTACTCAAGAAAATCTTGCCAGTCCACAAAGACATGCGTGGGAAATGGAGTCCCAACTATGAAGGCCCATATGTTGTGAATGTGGCATTTTCCGGAGGTTCCTTAATCCTCACGACTATGGATGGTGAACAACTGAAACACCCGGTGAATTCTGATGCAGTCAAAAAATATTATGCCTAAATAAAGCCCGATAGGTCGAAAACTAGAAATGGCGACCTATGCAAAAATGGGTATCCTGGTGGATCATAACCTATGAAGGAGATCCAGGCAAAAGTTAGGGATAAAAATGAAAAAAATAGAGCTCGCTAAGTTGAAAACCCGAAAGGGCGGCTTAGGCAAAAAAGAGCGTCCCGGTGGATTGAAAACCTGAAAGGGCGGTCCAGGCAAAAGTTAGGGACAAAGGCATTTGACTGTATCGGATGGTGTATATCATTGAAGATCAATACTTGAAGACCAATCCATTCGTTCTTGTCAGAAGCAAGGTGTTGGGCGGTTTTAGTTATTAGGGATTATAGTGGTCGCTGGATTCAATGTAGACCTTTCCCCATTGCCATTTTCAAATTGTAATTTTCCATGGAGCTTTTGCTATTGGCAAGCTACCATTCTTGAATGAAATATAATCTTTGCCTTTAAACTTTGTCTTTTAGTTCTTATTTTCTTTGTAATGCGAAATGTCTTTACTGAATTACAATTTAACTTTGAAAATGACAAAAAAAATTTTAGAAACAGTTTTGAAAACGTACGGGAAAACATTCAAATTTCGTTGACTTTAGAAAAATTAAAAGATTCTCTGTCTTCTAAAAAAACCTTTGGCTGGTGACAACACTCCCATTCAATTATTACAGAAATCCCCACAAGGGATTAACAGCTGGTAGCACTCTTGGATGGATCCTTGGATCAAGTATCAATTTCCAAGTTTGAAGACATCTCCCCCAGCATCTTTCTATTGCTCATCTGAGTTATTTGTGCTGAGATCCTACTCTTCCTGCTTTATCAAAACTCTCTGTCTCTCCATAGAGTCAGCATTTGCATATCATGATCATTCGCATCATGCTCATCGCATGCGCATTTGACATAATCATTTGTCTATCCCCAGTTGTCGTCTGTCTAACCCCAGATCCAGATTACTGTCTTTTGTTATTTTAAGTCCACTGTTGTTGGTACCCTGCAATGTGGTTGACCAAGATTCCTTTTCCTAGCAACACTAGTATCCCCTGCAGAGGCCCTCCTTGATGTACTTTGGTACAACCAACATTTCTTTCAAGCCCAATTATCATTGGCATGAATCCTTCAAGTTGTTTGCTTAAAACTTAGGACTGTCTAATTCAAATGCATCTGTGTTTCCCTGATAGCTCCTAAAAGTTTTTCTAAAAGTTCTTTGTTTTAAGAATTTCCTGAGGTTGGTCGTTTATCTCGCCAAAAACTCCAACATTTATTCTTATCTTCCAGTTTGGTCGCTCAGAGCCATTTGATTTATCTTTAAACGCTTCGCATGCTACTCCCAGTGTCAGTATGTATGCACAGAGCCACTGCCTGAATACTATTTCCATTTTCCAATCCTTGATTTTCAACAGCTACACTTGAACCTGTTGATTTACTATTTTAGACTTATGACAGTTATTTATTTCTCCAACCACCGTGTTGAATTTTATTTTCCAGACCACTGTGTCATTGCCTGTCTTTTATTTTCCTGACCACCGCGTCTCTGTCTATTATTTTATTCCAGACCACTGTGTCTTTACCTGAAATTTTTATTTCCAGACCACTGTGTCTTTACTTGAAATTTTATTTTCCAGACCTCCGCGTCTTTGTCACTATCTGTCATTTTATTTTTCCTGACCACCGTGTCATATTTGTCTTTTATTCCCAGACCACCGTGTCATTGCCTGTTATTTTATTTCCTGACCACCGCGTCTTTACCTGTCATTTTATTTTCAGACCACTGCGTCAATATCTGTCTTTTTTTAGACCACCGCGTCTTTACCTGTCATTTTATTTTCAGACCACTGCGTCAATATCTGTCTTTTTTTAGACCACCGCGTCTTTACCTGTCATTTTATTTTCAGACCACTGCGTCAATATCTATCTTTTTTTAGACCACCGCGTCTTTACCTGTCATTTTATTTTTCAGACCACTGCGTCAATATCTGTCTTTTTAGACCACCGTGTCATTGCCTGTTATTTTATCTCCAGACCACCATGTCATTGTCTGTCTTTTATTTTTACGACCACCGAGTCGATGTCTGTTATTTTATTTCTCGATCACCGTGTCGATGTTAGTTTATCCCTGGCTGCCGAGTCGAGATCATTTCTATCTTTCTCAATCACCGAATCGCTGTATTGAGATCCCCAACAACCACTTTGAGCTTGCTAACCCATCGCTTCAGATAATCTGTCTTTAATATATGCTTTGTTTTCCGTCTTTTGTTGTTCTTAGTGCCAGCAGTTACACTTGAACCTGCTAATATATCACTTTGAATACATCCCGTTTTCGTCTTGTCATCCCCAGCATTTTTGTTATCCCCAGTAAGCCTTCACCTTCGATTTTTCGTTTTGTGGATCACCGTTGCATTTGTCTGCATCATACCATACCCATCATATTCATCGTTAAAAAAAATCAGCATGTTAGGTTTCCTTGCATCTCGCACGTCATTTCCCCAGTAGTTCCCTCTTAAATTCATAGCAAACCATTGCATTTTAGGGGCAAAATTTTCGGTTATTTCTATATTTAAATACCTTTCACTCCGATTTTATGAGGATTAACATCACTCATTTTATCTGGTAAAGATATTTAAATAGGGGCAACTGTCACACCCAAAATTTTTACCCCTAACTTTTTATTTCATATCACGCATTCATCTCATTATTAATACATCTTGGTGTATGTTAGTCACTTTTGGATTTGCAACAAGTTTTTTTAAAAAAAGGGTGAGCTCATGAATCGCGTGTCTAGGATTTTCTCTTGTGGGTTTTGTTAATTTAATTGCAAAATTCCACTTCAAGCCTTAAATTCAATTCTCAAGTTTCTATTCTAGATTTTATTTTATTCTCAAGTTTCTATTCTAGATTTAATTTTTATTAGTTTTTTATTTTCAATTCTCAAGTTTCTATTTTATTTTTTTATTTTTATTTTCATTTCTCAAGTCCAATTTTATTTACAATTCAATTTTAAATTTATTTTCAAGACAAATTTTATTTTCAATTCAATTTAAGAAAATCCGATTCAATTCAATTTCCAATCCTATCTTTCAATTCCAATTTTAAATTTGATACAAATTTTATTTTCGTTTCCATCTAATTCTAAAATTTCAATTCAATTTCCAATTCCATTCCTAATTTAAACTCATGCCAATTCAAGTTTCCCACATTAATTTCCATTTTCCAAACTTTCTTATCCAAGTTTCATTTTTTGAATCTTAATTCAATTTTGTTTCCAATCTCAATTCCAATTCATTTTCAGTTTTTATTCCAAAGTAGGGTACGATTTGTTTAAAGTTTGTACATCATATTTACATAGAAGAGTGCTTTTGTATTGAATAAAATAACCTGTTACAACAAGGATTCAGCAGTACCAAACCAAAACTAAGGAGAAAACAGTGACATACATACATTACAAGATTTACAAGGGTTATAAGCCTAGCACAAGTTCTGCAAGTGTTATTCTATCAAACATGGACTTCATCTTTTTGTCATCAGTCACGGTTGTCCATCTTTTCTTGCTATAACAAAACCAACAGCCGCATTTCGATCAACCAATTCAACGCGCGGTTTGGCATCTGTCCCGGTGAGCAGGAACAAATGCAGTGAGCAACATAACCACAACTCGCAGTGCATTCACGACGTCCAAACACAGCTTCAAGCTCCAATCCGAGTCTCTTGGTGCCTCTCCCTCGAGTCGTGGACATGAAAAAAAACAAGAAAAAAGAGTCAAGAGTTAGACACTACAACTTTGATGTGAAATACATGATCAAAACCAGATTGTCTAGAACATGTTGTGATGGGAATCAACGAAGGAACTGTTATTCACTGGCATGGAATCAGACAGCTTGATACTCCTTGGGCTGATGGAACTGCTGCAATATCAGTGTGCTATAAATCCAGGAGATTTGTTTCATTACAAATTCAAAGTTGACAGGCCTGGAACATATTTTACCATGGACACTATGGTATGCAAAGAGCAGCAGGGTTATACGGTTCTTTAATAGTAAATTTACCAAAGAAAACCTACAGAATTAGGATTGCTAGTACAATGTCATTAGCTTCACTTAACTTGGCCATTTCAAATCACAAATTCATTGTAGTGGAAGCAGACGGAAACTACGTGCACCCATTCGCCGTCGACGACATCGACATCTGCTCCGGCGAAACCTATTCAGTCCTTCTCACAACAGGTCAAGACCCAAACAGAAACTACTGGCTCTCAATTGGCGTCAGAGGAAGAAAACCAACACATCACAATCTATAACTATCCGAAGCCTCAAAACTCAAGAGTGCGTTTGAGCCCATAATAACAGCAGCAAAAGCTCCAGCCAACCTGCAAACAATCAAACCAATTTAGAACCGTAAAACGCTGATGGAAGGATCACATCCAAGGCCGATGTTGCGGGATGTTGATTGACACACCAAGTCTTTTTGAGAATCATCTACTTTGCTCCTTGGCCCCAAAGCTGTTTTGCAGAATAGCATAGCCCTGAAATCAGAAGAAGATTCCTGCATTAAGCATACCATGAGATAGTCATTTATGTGCTAATGCAATACCAGATAATGTGTGATGGCGCGGCGAGAATGTTGAAGCAAGGCATTACAACCAAAAAAAAAGAGTGTCAAAGTTATGCAGCAGAAACAAACTAAGGTTTTACCACAGTAAATTTGCGAATACTGAGGTAGTAAGCAAACAAAAACAAGGAAAAATCCATTCAATCTGAACTCAACTAATTCAGTTCGTTTTGAACAAGAAAAATCAGGTTAAAATAATGCAGTATAGAAACAAACAAAAAGTCAGAAGGTGCAGAACCCAGTTTCACAAAAATGGCAAAAATAGGTTTTGATGCAAAAAGGGATGACAGACCTATTCCAATGTCAATTTTCTCAGCAAGTTTTTCAAAATTTCAAAACCCTAATTTTTAGGTTATAAAAGGAGACGAGTTCATTGAGAAAGGGAGGCCGCATCCGAAAACCCTAAAATCACACAGAAAACCCTAGCCGCGTTTGAATAGAGAGTATCAAGAACCCTAAACGAAAAAAATCACAAATCAAAAGACCAGAGAACAATCAACAAGCCGAGTTGAGAAAGAGAACAACCTGAAATCCGCGGAACTCTCCACCACTTCAAAACCGAAACAAAATGAAAACCACTTTCAGAAACAGAACCGTGAAACCTCACGAAATAACCTTCACCGCCGAATCGCCCTAAGCAAATTCAATTCGCACCGCCGCGAAACTCAGTGAGGGAGAAGTTGGGTTCGCGAGTGAGCCGTTTAAAACGCCGGTCGATTGAAGGGAGATCGCGTCTGTCATCGGAGCTATCTTCTCTGCGTTTTCTTTTCATGCTTATTTCCTCGTTTTATCGATTTGTTTGATTGTTGTGTGTTGGAAACGAGGATCTAGCTTTGCTTTCCTCTCGCTGTTGTTTATGATTTGTTTTGGGTGTCTCTGTTCTTCACAAAGGAACATGCGTGTGGGGCAGCAGAAAACCTAATTTATTTTTTTTGTGTTTATCTCTAAACTGCACTCAGTGAATCGAACCCGGGTCAGGTCCGACCCGGTCCTCTTTCCCTTGGGCCTACAGGGCCGGTTTCCCCTTCCCTTGACCCCAGTTCCTTCTTTTTATTTATTATTTTTATTTTCTTAAGTTTTTTTTCTTTTCTTTTAAACATTTCTAAAAAAACATGTTAAGATTTTTTTTATGTTAATTTAAATTAAGTTTTTTTAATTAATTTCAGTAAATAATGGTTTAATTTTTATTTAGTTTTTCTTTATTATTATTTTGTCCATTTGTTTATGTTTGTAAGGTTTTGCTCATATGCTCTTTATTATCTATTTATTTTTTTCTCTTTTACACTTTATTTAAGTTATAACGATAATGTACGATTAGCATAACGTAAATTTCCTTTCCGTTTTCCGACTAAATCGTTAAGTAGAACATGAGCACAATATTTCAAATAATTACAATCACCACCAAAAAAACAATTTCTCGGTCCAACGCCAGTCAAATACATGTGAACTCATACGCCTACACTGCACACACGTAAGTCGGTCTTGTGATCGCCGTCTGCACGACTTATCGCGCGCCTTAATTAAATTAAATTTACGAAAAAAAGAACTCTGGAGTCTAGCATTCCGCACGTTCTGGATTGAACCGCAAATGGGCTAGCCTCACGCGTTGGTTCAATCACCATTCGTATATCAAAATATCCAAATCATCTTAATTAATTAATTTACGAAAAAAGGAACCCCGGAGTCTAGCATTCCGCACGTTCTGGATTGAACCACAAATGGGCTAGCCTCACGCGTTGGTTCAATCACCATTCGTATATCAAAATATCCAAATCATCTTAATTAATTAATTTACGAAAAAAGGAACCCCGGAGTCTCGCATTCCGCACGTTCTGGATTGAACCGCAAATGGGCTAGCCTCACGCGTTGGTTCAATCACCATTCGTATAAAAAATATTCAAACCTTAATTAATTAAAAACTACGAAAGAAGGAACTCCGGAGTCTAGCATTCCGCACGTTCTGGATTGAACCGCAAATGGGCTAGCCCCACGCGTTGGTTCAATCATCATTCGTATACCAACAAATTTAAATCATTTTTATAATTAATTATCGAAAAAGGAACCCCGGAGTCTAGCATTCCGCACGTTCTTGAATGCAACCGCAACATGGGCTAGCCCTACGCGTGGTTCATTCGCCCTTTCGTTTAAAACATCTTAACAAAGTCAAACACTTTCTTCTAAAAAACGAACATTGTTTAAATCATTCTATATCTCGAACAAGCTAGTGCTTCAGCCTCCACCGCGAGTAAAAGTCAACGCTTACCAGTAGAATGTATTTTAAACAATTGTTCAATAAAAACCACAAACCGTAGTAGCCGAACTACGGAGCTCTGACTTTCCCATTGCACAAGGGAATACGTAGGCACGGGGATTTTAATCCTTCGCGAGCACCCTAATAAAAAATTTAACTATTTCTCCATTTAAAAACTCTAATCTTTTCTCCGTCATCTTCAATCAATAATAAAAAACTTTAATTTCTTTAAACAAACATATTAATAATCATTTAGAAGACATAGACTAAGATCAAACATTTAATCATATAGTTAAGCTAAGAGGTTCCCGTTGAGTACAACGGACGTGAGGGGTGCTAATACCTTCCCCTTGCGTAACCGACTCCCGAACTTAGAATTTGGTTTCGTAAACCATTTCTTATCCATCCTTTAGGTTGTATCTATATCTCCCTTTTCTCTCGTAGAATAAATAGAATTAGGTGGCGACTCTGTTGTTTTGTTTTAGGATCGTATTTTTTCGAGGTACGACAGACTCTAAGGGCCAACGCGTCCATTTTAGCCTGCATCATGTCTATAGAGCTTAGCTCATGTATTCCTCCTTGGGCTTCCTTCTTTTCCACTATCGCTCGTTCTACTCCCCATGATTGATGGTTTTGGGCCATATCCTCGATAAGGGCACTAGCTTCAGGGTAAGGTTTGTTCATCAGTGCGCCACCAGCGGCAGCGTCGATGGTCATCTTAGTGTTATAATGAAGTCCATTATAGAAGGTTTGGATGATTAGCCAATTCTCTAAGCCGTGATGTGGGCATGCTCTTAATAGTTCTTTATATCTCTCCCAGGCTTCGAACAACGACTCTCCTTGGTGTTGGGTAAATCTAGTTATTAGGTTTCAAAGAAGAGCGGTCTTACTTGGGGGAAAATATATAGCAAGGAAAACTTTCCTAAGGTCGTCCCAAGTTGTTATTGAGTTGGGTGGAAGGGAATCTAACCATGATAGAGCTTTATCTCTGAGGGAAAAGGGAAATAATCTTAAGCGTATCGCCTCAGGAGAAGCTCCATTGGTTTTAAAGGTGTCTGCTAACTGAAGAATGTTTTTTAAATGTTGGTTCGGGTTATCAGTAGCGAGACCTGCGAATTGTCTCTGTTGCACTAATTGCAGCAGGGATGGTTTAAGTTCAAAATTATTGGCTGGGATAGCGGGGTTTACTATACTGGAACTAGGTTCCTCGTTTGATGGTTGGGCGAAGTCCTTAAGAGGTCTTCGGTTTTGATCTTCGGCCATAGCTTTCCTATTCCTATGGAAAAATAAACGTGCGCGAGCGTAACGTTCAGGTTCAGCTAGAGGGTCTACTAAACTTCCGGCACTGCGAGTCTTTCGCATTGACCGGTGGGTAACAACCTTAGTCTAAACGGTATAACTACAGGGTAATAAAATTTGACGAAATTGGTCCCCGGCAACGGCGCCAAAAACTTGATGCGTGTTTTTCGCAAGTGTACGAACACGTCAGAGTAATATAAAAGATTGTCGAATCCACAGAGACCAAGCGTCAATCTATCGTACCTGTTGTTATGGTGTGTATCTAAGGCAACTAAATAAAAGGGTTTTAAGAAGGGTGCAATGGTAAATAAAATAATAATTTTAAATAATTAATAAAAGACAGGCTCGAATGTAATTCACATAATCAATGATAATCCAGTACTTGTTAATGGAACTACTTATGGGCAATGTTTTCTCCTTTGAAAAGAACTAATTTAACAGGAACTGTCGCTTTCGCGTATTCAGAACCGAGTTGTACTCTCTAATCAACCCCTCCTATTGTCCCGGATAAAAAGGTGCGTACTGCGTTAGAGTAGTAAACCTATTTTTAAGAAATATAGTATCTTAACTAAGTTGAAAAGTATTTTAACCTGGACTTCTTAGCAAAAAGAGGTTCTTACGAACTAGACTCTAAACTTCCTAACGCGTCCGAAAATCGTTTTAAAATCTCTTTTCTTTTTAATCTAAAAACTCCTAATGAACTAGACAAAGCGCTTTTGGCTGTTTTTGAAGTAGTTAAAAACAATTAGATTGAATTGAAAGATAAAATAGCCCTTAAGTGTTTCCACGAACAATTATACGGATTACTGGTTCAATTACGATCCTTACATTCTAACCTTTATGGAATTAGTTAGACATGATAAAGTAAAGATTCTTTTTATAATTTTTCATAAAAGTAATTTAGTGCGAGTGCGGGAAATAAAGGAATTTAGTGCAAGTGCGGGTAATAAATGAAAGTAAAGCGAGTGCGGGAAATAAACGAAATAAAGTGCGAGTGCGGATAATAAAGAAAGTAAAGCAGTGCGAGAAATAAACAAAAGTAAAGCAGTGCGAGAAATAAATAAAAGTAAAGCAATGCGGAAAAGTAAAATACGAACTGGAATTAAAATGGCGGCAGGATTAACTTCCTCCAGAGTGCTCCAAAACTCGATCGCACAGACAGATTATAGACTCGATCACTCGATTGCAGAAACACCCCGATGTGGAATGGAAACTGCTTTATAACTGATATATGCCTAAAGAAATCTAAGTTTGAATGAAGAAAAACGAAAAACTAAAGTCCTATTTATAGGAAAACTAAAAGTGGGAAAAGACCAGGACGCCCCTCCACTAAAAAGTGGAGGGAACTGAATTTTGCCTTGTGGCACCCGCCACAGGCCTATGGCGCCCGCCATGGTGCTGATAGGGGATGAGAGAGTGGGGATCGTGGGTCTTGGCAGTTGTGGAGTGGTCTTGAGACGTGGCCACGTCATGGCTAACCCCATGGCGCCCGCCACGGTGGGTGCCGTAAGTGCAAAACGCTGAATTTCTAGGTTTTCGTCCGTTTCCACTCCTTTTTCGCTCCTTTTCTCGCTTCAAGCCCCGATTACAATAAAAACCTGAAAACAAAAGAAAACAAAGTAATAACATAACAAAATAACAATAAAAGCTAAGAATGCATGCAAAATCGGAGTCAGAAATACGGTGAAATTTAGTGTGATCATGAAACTAACAAAGAAACTTAAAGTTTGCATTAAAGGTTTGCTGGAATACAAATTGACTTGGAAGTAAATTGCTGGAAAGTAAAGTTGCTTGGAATGTAAATTACTGGAAAGTAAAGTTGAACATAAACAACAAGAGCGAAAAATAAAAGAAATCTAAATCTTTATAACTGAAAATTAAATGGTGTTTTTACGTACATTTTCCTCACAATTCTCTTTTCTCTTTCACACGAGTATTAAAGTAATCTTTACAGGAATGTTGTACAAAATTTTCACACACTTTACACAAAGAAAACTATCCTATTTATATACAAATAAAATAATCGTCGAATAACGGTCAATTCCTAAGAATTCGCCACTTGGCGCTCTGCATGTCAATAATCTCTAAGACTCCTCCACGTATCTTCTACAAAGTAAGGTTGTTAACAACTGCCTGTCAACTGGTGAAACGACGTATCCTCTTGTCATGTCGAGTTCATCTGAAATTCAAATAGTCCCAACGTCTCCTTCGTCGAATCCTTGCCTTCATATCTCTTGTCAAAAACACGAGAGGATTTCCTAGCAGTGATGTGAAAAACTTCCTAAATGGCAACTCGTCCACTCTTTCGACAATCAATTATTCGTCATATCATGAACCAAATCATCACAAACCTTCTCAAGATTCTGGACATGTTTGGAAGAAAGAGTGATCTTATCTTGTCGAATATCTTCACAGCCACGTACATCATTTATTCAAAGTATAATGAGATGAGGAGTGCTGAGAAACTGCCATGTTAAATAATGGTGATATGTAGGGAACATAGTTGACAAATCCATAAACTACTAAGGCTTTCCTTTATCAAACCCATGGTGTCGAAATTGTGTGTATACACCATGATGGAAGGCTTTGTGGCTGCTCAAAATCAGCCACCCCATCCTCCTAATTCTCCGGTACAACATACAATCATCTTTGAGATTGTCACTGCATTAATTCCTGCTGAAATTGTCATTTCTCCTCGCTACCGCATGCCTCCTGGTAAGCCGTGGGGCATGCCAGCTAATTTCACTCCTGTTGGGTATCATCCTCCTCCTCTTGAGACTGTTGCATTTACTACTCTTCAGCCAGTAATGACTACTGCACCTCCTGTGATGCACACTACTCCGCACCAAGATGAAGTGATTTACCATGCTAAGCCCAGTGAAGGCGTTGGTGTGACTGAAAGACTTGATGATTTTCAAGGCCGTTTTGTTGAGTTGCAGAGAGAGATGAGAGCCTTGAAGCACAAATATTTGTTTGGTAAAGATTCTTATGATCTCTGTTTGGTGCCTAATGTCAAGGTTTCGTACAACTTCAGGTTGCCTGAGTTCGAGAAGTATAAAGGTAACACTTGTCCTCTGAGTCATCTGACTATGTATGCTAGGAAGATGTCTGCTCAGACAGACAATGATCAGTTGCTGATTCATTATTTCCAAGATAGTTTGACTGGTGCAGCCATGAGATGGTACATGAGTTTGGATAGCAACTAAATCCATACTTTCAATGATTTGGGAGAGGCTTTTGTTAGGCAATACAAGTATAATGTTGATATGGAACCAGACAGAGATCAACTTCGTGCTATGTCCCAGAAGGACAAAGAAACTTTCAAAGAGTGTGTGCAGAGATGGCGTGAGCTAGCAGCTCAGATTGTTCCTCCTCTAGAAGAGAAAGAGATGATAAAGATCTTTTTGAAGTCTTTAGGTTCTTTCTACTACAAGAAGATAATTGCAAGTGCTCCTTCTGATTTCACTGAAATGGTGAGTATGGGGATGCGTTTAGAAGAAGGTGTCCATAGAGGACGGTTGAACAAAGAGAGTAGTGTTGGCTCGAGCTCTAAGAGGTTCAGCTTCGGTAAAAAGAAAGAAGGTGAGACTAATGCAGTGTCCCGTGAAAGTTATAGAAGACCTCGTGGTCGTGAGAATCATCGTCATCATCAGCATGTAGCTTCTGTAACTCCGATGATTAATGTGACTCTAACTATGCCAGTAGCTCCAAAATATCAGTCTCATTATCAACAGCCTTCTGTGAAACAGAGTGGTAATCAACAGGTTCATGCTAAGCCGAATTTTGATCCCATTCCAATGTTATATACGGATTTGCTTCAATATTTGATTGCAAAGAATCTTGTGCAAACACGTTCTCCGCCTCTAGTTCCAAAATCTATTCCATGGTGGTATAAGCCAGAGGCTCACTGTGCTTTTCATCAAGGTGCCCCGGGGCACGATGTTGAGAACTGTTATCCATTGAAGTTTGAAGTGTAGAAATTGATAAGGAGAAATGTTCTGTCCTTCAATGATGTTAATCCAAATGTGAAGACAAATCCGCTTCCGAAGCATGGTAATACGTCTGTGAATATGGTTGATGGTTTTCCTGGTTTATTCAAGATTTATGAGGTCCGTCATATTCGAAGGTCTTTGGTAGAGATGCATGCTTTCTTAAGTGAATATCATGATATTGACCATGATTATGCTGGTTGTTGCATTTGCTTGGTGAACCCTCGTGGTTGCGTGATTGTTAAGAGAGACATTCAAAAGATGATGGATGATAAGTTGATTGAAGTGACAATGAAGAGAGATGAGTATGACAATGAAGTGAATGTTATTGTGCCTCAGTTCAATATTCCTGAGAAGGTGGTTATTTCTTTTGATAGCCGCAAAAATGTTGTTACTCCTTTGGTGATCAATTTTCCTGGTCAAATGCCATATGAGTCTGATAAAGTTGTTCCGTATCGATATAATGCTACGATGATAGAAAATGGTAAGGAAGTTCCCATTCCTTCTCCAAAGTCTATGGTTAGCATTACTTATGCGACAAAAGTTACTCGAAGTGGTAGGGTTTATGCTTCGGATCCTCCGAAGAGAGTTGAAGATGCGAGTAAACAGACTATGGATGTTGTTATTCAATCAGGTCAATTTGGTGATTCCATTTTGAAAGATAGTGAAGACGGGGTGTTGAAATTGATAAAGAAAAGCGAGTACAACGTTACTGAGCAGTTGTTGCATACTCCGTCGAAGATATCAGTTTTATCACTCTTGATGTGCTCTGAAGCTCATAGGCAGTCTTTGAAGAAGATTCTTGATCAAGCTTATGTTGACCACGATGTGACTGTTGATCAATTTGATAGTATTGTGGCTAATATCACATCGTGCAACAATTTGAGTTTCTATGATGATGACTTTCCTGAAGAAGGAAGGAACCATAATTTGGCTCTACATATTTCAGTGAATTATCAGGAAGATGATATTTCTAAAGTGCTGGTTGATACTGGGTCTTCTCTGAATGTGATGCCAAAGTCGACTTTGTCAAGGATTACGTACCAAGGTGCTCCCATGAGGCATAGTGGGATTATTATGAAAGCTTTTGACAGATCAAAGAAGATTGTGATTGGTGAAGTTGATCTTCCTATTTTGATTGGACTGTTTATATTCCAAATTACTTTTCAAGTAATGGATATACGTCCCTCTTATAGTTGTCTCCTTGGAAGGCCTTGGATTCATGAGGCGGGAGCTGTGACATCTAATCTCCATCAGAAGCTGAAATTTGTGAAAGATGGGAAATTAATGACTATTAACGGTGAACAGGCGATGCTAGTGAGAAATTTGTCATCTTTCTCCTATATTGATGCTGAAGAAAAGGTGGGAACTTCATTCCAGGCTCTTTCTGTTGTTGATAATGCTGCTAAGAAGAATGTTATGCCTATGTCTTCTCTCAGAGATGCTCTGCATGTGCTTGAAACTGGTCGATCTGACGGTTGGGGACGAGTTATTGATGCTGTTAACAACAAAGAAGGATTCAGTATTGGTTTTACACCAGGCGTGGCTCTCAATGACCCGAAGACTATTCAGGAAGGATTCTGAAGTGTTGGGTTTATCAACAATCATTCCGCTACTGCCATCATTAAAGATGATGAAGATAAAGAAATGCTTGACTTTGTTACGCACAGAAAGTTTTGCAAGAACTGGATTGTTGTTGATGTTCCTTCTATTGTTCATACTTCAAAGTAATTTGTTTTATTTTCTTTCAAAAATCCTTTCACTCTGCCCAAGGTGAAAGTGGTGTTTGTCGGGCTTTGTTTCAAATTTTATCATCATCAATAAAATGTTGTTTTGTTATTTCCATATGTGTTTTTCCCTTTTTGCTTTATTCTGAAAAATGGTAACATTAAAAACCCAAAATAAAAATAACCATTGTTTATCTGCATAATGTTTGCACTTTTGTTCATACTCTAAAATTAAAATAAAATCATTGTGCAGATTGATTGATAATCCTATTGAAAACAATGATCATATGCCCACTCCCAACTTTGAATTCCCTGTGTTTGAAGCTGAGGAAGAGGATGTTGAAGAGATTCCTGATGAGATTTCTCGGTTGCTTGAGCACGAGGAAAAGGTTATTCAGTCTCATGGAGAGTCTATAGAGATGGTCAACTTGGGTTCTGAAGATGATAAGAAATAAGTCAAGATTGGAGCATTGCTTGGTCCTGAGGTTAAGAAAAGAATGGTTGAGCTTCTTAGAGAATATGTTAATGTATTTTCTTGGTCCTATCAGAACATGTCAGGTCTTGATACTGACATTGTGGAGCATAGATTGCCGCTGAAGCCTGAATGTTCACCTGTGAAGCAAAAGTTGAGAAGAACTCATCCTGATATGGCAGTAAAGATCAAAGAGGAGGTTCAAAAGCAGATTGATGCAGGTTTTCTTGTGACATCTAATTATCCTCAATGGGTGGCCAATATTGTGCCTGTTCCAAAGAAAGACGGAAAAGTCCGAATGTGTGTTGATTACAGAGATTTAAATAAAGCCAGTCCAAAAGATGATTTTCCATTGCCACACATTGATGTGTTGGTAGATAATATGGCTAAGTTTGATGTGTTCTCTTTTATGGACGGATTTTCCGATTATAATCAAATAAATATGGCACCTGAGGACATGGAAAAGACCACATTTATTACACCATGGGGAACATTCTGCTACAGAGTGATGCCCTTTGGATTGAAGAATGCTGGTGTGACATACCAAAAAGCTATGACCACGATTTTCCATGATATGATGCACAAATAAATTAAGGTATATGTTGATGATATGATCGCTAAGTCGAGGATTGAAGAGGATCATGTTGAACATTTGCTGAAATTGTTTCAGAGGTTAAGAAAGTTTAAGCTTCGTTTGAATCCGAGCAAGTGCATGTTTGGTGTACATTCTGGAAAGTTGTTAGGTTTCATTGTCGGCCAAAGAGGCATTGAAGTTGATCCTGATAAAGTGAAAGCTATTCGGGAAATGCCTGCTCCAAGAACTGAAAAGCAAGTAAGATGATTCTTAGGCCGTTTGAATTATATTTCAAGGTTTATCTCTCACATAACTGCCACATGTACTCTGATCTTCAAGTTGCTTCGGAAAGACCAAGGTTGTGTCAGGACAGATGATTGTCAGAAGGAATTTGAAAGTATCAAATAATATCTGCTTGAACCTCCTATCTTATCTCCTCTAGTGGAAGGTAGACCGTTGATCATGCACTTGACTGTGTTGGAAGATTCCATGGGTTGTGTTCTTGGTCAACAAGATGAATCTGGAAGAAAAGAATATGCAATTTACTACTTGAGTAAGAAGTTCACTGATTGTGAGTCTCGGTACTCCATGCTTGAAAAAACTTGTTGTGCCTTAGCTTGGGCTGCAAAGCGTCTTCGCCAGTATATGTTGAATCATACAACTTGGTTGATCTCTAAAATAGATCTGACCAAGTATATATTTGAAAAGCCTGCTTTGACTAGGAGGATTGCTCGTTGGCAAATGTTGTTGTTAGAATATGATATCGAGTACCGAGCTCAAAAATCTATAAAAGGTAGCATCATGGCTGACCATTTGGCACATCAACCGATTTATGATTACCATCCTATTAAGTTTAATTTCCCAGATGAGGATGTGATGTATTTGAAAATGAAAGATTGTGATGAACCTTTGATCGAGGAAAGGTCGGAGCCTAGATCTCGATGGGGTTTAATTTTTGATGGTGATGCGCGAAAGAGGAATTGGGGCGATGATCATTACACCCCATGGTTCACATTTTCCTTTTGCTGCAAGGTTGACTTTCCTCTGTACTAATAATGAAGTTGAGTATGAAGCCTATATTATGAGTCTTGAGGAAGCTATTGACCTGAGGATTAAGCATCTTGATGTGTATGGAGATTCTGCCTTGGTAATAAATCAGATCAAGGGTAAGTGGGTAACTCATCAACCCCACTTGATCCCTTATGGAGATTATGACAGGAGGATATCAACTTTCTTCACTAAAGTTGAGTTTCATTATGTGCCTCGCGATGAAAATCAGATGGCAGATGCTTTGGCGACCATAGCTTCTATGATAAAGGTGCACCAATGGAATGACGTTCCCATGATCAGAGTGATGCAGCTTGAAAGACCAACTCATGTGTTCGCAGTTGAAGAGGTCCATGATGACAAGCTTTGGTATCATGATATTAAACGTTTTCTCCAGAGTCAGAAATACCCATTTGGGGCATCCGATAAAGATAAGAGGACTTTGAGGAGATTGGCAGGCAATTTCTTCCTGAATGGAAATGTGCTTTATAAGAGGAATTTTGATATGGTCTTCCTCAGATGCGTGGATAGACACGAAGCCGACATGTTAATGAAAGAAATTAATGAAGGATCTTTTGTTACTCATGCTAATGGGCATGCAATGGCTAAAACGATATTGAGAGCAAGTTACTATTGGCTGACAATGGAATCTGATTGTTGCAAGTATGTAAAAAAGTGCCATAAGTTCCAAGTGTATGCTGGCAAAATTCATGTGCCACCAACTCATCTCAATGTTATTTCTTCCTCGTGGCCTTTCACTATGTGGGGAATTGACATGATTGGTATGATTGAACCCAAGGCTTCGAATGGACATCATTTTATTCTTGTGGCAATTGACTACTTGATGCGTGTTTCTCGCAAGTGTACGAACACGTCAGAGTAATATAAAAGATTGTCGAATCCACATAGACCAAGTGTCAATCTATCGTACCTGTTGTTATGGTGTGTATCTAAGGCAACTGAATATAAGGGTTTTAAGGAATGCGCAATGGTAAATAAAATAATAATTTTAAACAATTAATAAAGACAGGCTCGAATGTAATTCAAATAATCAATTGATAATCCGGTACTTGTTAATAGAACTACTTATGGGCAATGTTTTCTACTTTGAAAAGAACTAATTTAACAGGAACTGTCGCTTTCGCGTATTCAGAACCGAGTTGTACTCTCTAATCAACCCCTCCTATTGTCACGGATAAAAAGGTGCGTACTGCGTTAGAGTAGTAAACCTATTTTTAAGAAATATAGTATCTTAACTAAGTTGAAAAGTATTTTAACCTGGATTTCTTAGCAAAAAGAGGTTCTCACGAACCAGACTCTAAACTTCTTAACGCGTCCGAAAATCATTTTAAAATCCCTTTTCTTTTTAATCTAAAAACTCCTAATGAACTAGACAAAGCGCTTTTGGCTGTTTTTGAAATAGTTAAAAACAATTACTTAAATTGAAAGATAAAATAGCCATTAAGTGTTTCCACGAACAATTGTACGGATTACTGGTTCAATTACGATTAGACATGGTAAAGTAAAAGTTCTTTTTATAATTTTTCATAAAAGTATTTAGTGCGAGTGCGGAAAGTAAATAAAAGTAGTGCGAGTGCGGAAAGTAAATAAAAGTAGTGCGAGTGCGAGAAATAAAGGTATTTAAAGCGAGTGCGGAAAATAAACGAAAGTAGTGCGAGTGCGAGAAATAAACAAAGTAAAGCGAGTGCGGGAAAATAAACGAAAGTAAAGCAATGCAGAAAATAAATAAAAGTAAAGCAATGCGGAAAGATAAAATACGAACTAGAATAAAAATGGCGGCAGGATTAACTTCCTCCCAGAGTGCTCCAAAACTCGATCACACAGACGTATACAGACTCGATCACTCGATTGCAGTAACACCCCGATGTGGAATGATAACTACTTTAAAATTGATATATGCCTAAGAGATTATAAGTTTGGATGATTGAAAACGAAAATCTAAGGCCCTATTTATAGGAAAACAAATAGTAAGAAAAGACCAGGATGCCCCCTCCACTAAAAAGTGGAGGCAAAATTTATGGCCTTGTGGCGCCCGCCACAGGCACATGGCGCCCGCCATGAGACTAATAGGGAATGAGAGAGTGGAGTTCGTGGGTCTTGGCAGTTGTGGAGTGGTCTTGACACATGGCCACGTCATGGCAGACCCCATGGCGCCCGCCATGGTGGATGCCGTAAGTGTAAAAAGCTGAATTTCTTGGTTTTCGTCCGTTTCCACTCCTTTTTCGCTCCTTTTCTCGATTAAGGCCCCGATTACATAGAAAACCTGAAAATAAAGAAAAACAAAGTAATAACATAACAAAATAACAATAAAAGCTAAGAATACATGCGAAATCGGAGTCAGAAATACGGTGAAATTTAGTGTTATCAAATCCTCCCACACTTAGACCTATGCTTGTCCTCAAGCAAACATTAAAGCTCAAAAATGAAGAAAACTGGTGTCAACACGTGATTTGGGCTAAAGGGCTTCTAAGTTAAAGTCAGGATGTAGTGACAGGTACTAACTAAGTGAACCAAGGGTACCATAATAACACATACACAAACTTCAATCATATATTAACCACCCCATGTCATCCCACAATACATAGGCCTATCTTCTCATCTCTTTTTGGGTCCTTTTCATTCAGGCGCAATCACATTAAGCCCGTTATCCATACATGCTTCATAGTAGAGTGACCGATTAGTGATTCTGATCCATAACATAAGGTTTCTGGCACATAAGCATGTGTAAACCTGTTTTTATTTCGCCTAAATGTAGCTGCGGGGGATCAGATCGTAATCCGCCCTACCAAGTTCAGTGTCAGATACCTCTGAACCAACTAACAATAGGTGACTGCGATGTTTTTCTTTTTGTGGCAAAAAAATGTTTTCTTCTCTTTTTTCGGTTTAAATGACTTTGTGAGGGTCACATATCCCAGAGTTTGCCTTTTTCTTTTTTATTAGCACTGGATCATTCACTTATGTTCATCGACCCCCTACATAGAGCATGCTTAGGCCGGAGCTGACTGCTAGAATAAACTACTTAGGACAATTTTTTGAATGATAATAAAGGCCATGGTGTGGGGTTTAGGAGTCATTCCTATATTCAAGAGGTCTATGGTGCTACAATGGTACTGATGTTTCAAAAAGTTGACCTAAGTCACCACATCCTAATCCAAACCTGTCTCAAAGCCCAAAAAACATGTGAAACAACATTGTTTTCTTTTTTAAATTTTTTTTTGGTAAGGCTAAGGAAATGGGAAAAAATGAGGATGTACTAAAAATACACTATACTGGTGACTCGTCAGACACATGCATTATTTAAGAGAAGTTAAACTAGATAACTTACTAGAAAGGGAAATAACAGAAAGCAAATAAATAACTAGAAAGGGAAATAACAGAAAGCAATAAAATCCCCTCCCACACTTAAATCGAACATTGTCCCCAATGTTTCGAAATAAGATAAGGAGGGTAACCTGAAAAACTACTGCGGAGGAGCACTGGTGCCCTCGCCATCCTGCTGTGATGGTCTGGAATGACGGGATCTACTGCGTTGCTGGTCCCTCCGATCAAGTCGTGCTGATAAGGCAGCCTGGGCACCCCGGACCTCTCGAAGGTTACCCAGGATGGAACCCTGAGTGGCCTCCATAAGCTGGTAGTGTCGGCGGTTGACTTCTCGCTGACGGGCCTGCTATGATGTGATGTTGGTCAAGGCACGACAAACGTTACTATAGGCACGATCTGATACCGATCGCGATTGTTGCATGAAGCTCATGTTATATGTCAGTTGTTGTGAAATAGTAGAGAGTAGGTTGTCTCGCCTTTCCTCTCTAGCGTCATATCACGCCACATCTCCTCAGTGACATAGAATCCAGGAGTAGCACCTACAACAGGGTTAGAGGAAGATGGTGCGGTGTGTGACTGTGAAGGACGATGGGGGGACATGTGAGGTACGAGATATTGATCTCTCTGATCATATTCTTCATCAGTGTCATGTGCCTCCCCATCAGGAATATTAGGAGGAAGTGGACCCAAAACAGGTGGAGCAATCAGATCATAGGTCCAGTTCCTTTCACTACGTACATCGGTACGTCTATTGCAAGGTAAAGCAACAGATGAGATACCTACCCCATGTGGGCTTCGCGTACCTTTTGTCTTCCGGGGATCCGGATAGCGTTTTCTTCTTTCTTCTAAGCCATGAAGTTTGCATATTTTTTTATGAAGACAAAAATGAAAAAAAATTTGTCTTTATATATTTTTTCTTTATTCGACCAAAATAAAATGGAATAAAACAAAAGAAAAGAGAAAAAATGAGATTAGTGCATGAAATAATATATAAGATAAAATCAAAGTACATGAAAAGGGAAATGTAATAGATGCAATAATATAAAATATGTCTGGAGATGCGAGAAATAAAATAAAGCATGAAAAAAGAAATTAAATACTAGGGTAATAACGTCAGTGTAAAACGAATCATGTGGTAGGCTTCTCTTCCTGGTTTGATCCACGAATCTCAACTATCTCCCTCCGAAGCTCTTCAATCTCCTGATATAGAGCATCGGCCTCTGAGGCATGAGTGAGATCAGATACCTGGATCTGTAATTCCAAGTCCGCTACTTCCTGCTTGAGTAGGGCAGTCTCCTTGCGGAGCTCATAAATCTGAGTTTGTAGATCAGGCGGCTGCAAAGACATATTGTTAGACATAACAGTGATTCGGGGAGAAAGAGGTGTAGGAGTGTACTCAGCGGCGGGAGGTGATTTTGGCTCTTCGACAGTCTCTCCATAACCCTCTAAAGCATAACTCCAATTAGCAGGGTCATGGACACTGGTCATCAGTGGGTCTGGTAATGTAAAGTAATGTATCACTTCTACGTCGATCAGTAATCTAAACGTGTTGGGCTCAAAAGAGGCCCTCCTCATTAGTCCTCTATCAAGACAACAGTCAACATCCAGGGTGGTGTAGCAGCAGAAGGTCCTGAGGTGCAATAATTTGCGAGACAAACCCAATGCAGTAGCAATCTGTGTAACAATCCCACCGACATGTATAATGCCTACAGATGATCTGGCAACACTGGCAAGGCCCTTCAACAGGAAGTTGCCACAAGCAACTGGGCATGACTGAGTCGCATAAAACAGTAGGAAAATCTCCTCCTCACTCAGCAGAGTCTCTGTATCTGGAAAACCGAGGAAAGAGTGTGCTAGAATCATCTGGAAGTACCTTAACGCAGGATTGTGGATTACCTGAGAAAACTGAGTGGAAGGATCTTGGCTCCCTCCACCTGAGATGTTAGACCAAAACTTTTCCACTTCTCTGCTCATAAAATACCCCATCGGTGTCTCTGGAATAGCATCAGGAGTAGTCTGAAAACCTAGTAAATCACCAAACTCTTTGTGAGAGAAGGAGTAGTCAATCCTGAACAACCTGAAAATAGCATATCCATCGGGTCCAGCCCAAGGATCATAATGAAACGAGCTGAGGAACTCTAGAGTCAAGTTCCTATAAGTGTTGTTCATATCGTCAAACTGGTCCCACTGGAGTTGGTGGCGTAAGAATCTGACGCTTGGCTCTATCCCCAAGGCATCCATGCAATCTTGGTCTGGGTACCTGGTAGGTGCCATAGGGCGTCTCATGTGGACACAGTAACGCTCTCTCTGTGCGTCGTCTCTAAAGGCCACGTGCATGTCATCGGGGTTCTACATTCTGCACAAGGTTAGCAAACAAGTCCTGAAATCACATAAAACATTCAATCATTAGTCCTGGCATACTAATAAAGTAAACAAATTAAAATAAAGGAAAAATAAATAAAAAGTACGTAAATAAGAAAACCATGGGTTGCCTCCCATGCAGCGCTTGTTTAACGTCATTAGCTCGACGACCGGATTTTATACATCATCTGAAGGATATGGTGGATCACTTAGAGTATGGAAGGTGTATGATGTTGGGATGTCACCTCCTTCTTAGGGCTTCAACCTTTGTCCATTGACGATGAACGATTTACATGTTTGGTTCTTGATTTCGATAGCACCAGATCTTAGAATCTTAGATACTTCGAAAGGGTCAGTCCATCTCGAACGAAGCTTCCTTGGAAAAAGTCGTAACTTAGAATCGAACAGGAGAACAGGATCGCCTATTTAGAAGTCTTTCCTTATGATTCTTTTGTCATGCCAAGCTTTTGTTCTTTCTTTGTATATGATGGCATTTTCGTAGGCAAATTGTCTTAGCTCTTCTAATTTGTGGATGTCAAGGATACGTTTTTCACCAGCAGTTAGGTAATCCAAATTCAAAGTTTTGATGGCCCAATAGGCCTTATGTTCTAACTCAAAAGGTAAGTGACATGATTTTCCATAGACCAGTTGATAAGGGGTTGTTCCTATAGGGGTTTTGAAAGCAGTTCTATAGGCCCATAATGCTTCTTGAAGTTTCTGCGACCAATCTTTTCTAGATATAGAGACAGTCTTCTCAAGAATTTGTTTGATCTCCCTATGAGATACTTCCACTTGTCCATTGGTCTGTGGGTGGTATGGTGTTGCTACTCTATGCTTAACTCCATACTTGCTTAAACGTTTATCAAATATTCTCGATATGAAGTGTGATCCTCCATCACTTATGACTAAACGGGGGGTTCCAAACCTGGGAAATATATAGTTTTTGAATAATTTGATAACTACTCTAGTGTCGTTCGTGGGTGCGGCGATAGCTTCAATCCATTTAGACACGTAGTCAACAGCTACTAAGATGTACTGATTTCCTAAAGATGGTGGGAACGGTCCCATAAAGTCTATACCCCATACGTCGAAGAGTTCTACTTCTTGGATATTTCTTAGAGGCATTTCATTACGTCTTGAAATATTTTTTGTGCGTTGGCATCTGTCACACTTGACAATGAAAGCATGGACATCACGCCACATAGTAGGCCAGAATATGCCAGCTTGAAGAATCTTGGCGTAGGTCTTAGATGTGCTTGCATGTCCACCATAGGGTGCAGAGTTACAATGCTCAATTATATTATGTACCTCTTCTTCTGGAACACAACGGCGGAAAATGCCATCTTTACCTCTCTTGAAAAGAAATGGTTCGTCCCAATAGAAGTTTCTCACATCACTGTAGAACTTCTTCCTCCGGTGGTAGTTTAGATCAGGGGGTATGATGTCAGCGGCTAGGTAATTAACAAAGTCTGCATACCAAGGTGCATTACTTATAGCTAAGGATTTATGAGAATGCTCATGTGGGTCTGGGTTATCATCTTCAATAGCTTCTAGTTGGGCTATCAGTCTATCATAGGCAAAATCATCATTTATGGGTACTGAGTCAGGTTTCAGGTACTTTAGCCTAGAAAGGTGATCAGCTACTACATTATTTGTGCCTTTCTTATCACGAATATCTAAATCAAACTCTTGTAGTAATAGAATCCATCGAAGTAACCTAGGTTTGGCATCCTTTTTACTTAGTAAGTAACGAATGGCCGCATGGTCTGTGTAAACTATAATTTTGGCTCCTACTAGATAAGATCTAAATTTGTCTATGGCGAAAACTACAGCTAGGAGCTCTTTTTCAGTTGTTGCATAGTTGAGCTGTGCAGCGTCTAGGGTTCTACTGGCATAATAAATTACGTGTAACTTTTTATCTTTTATCTGACCTAGAACAGCTCCAACAGCATAGTGACTAGTGTCACACATTATCTCAAACGGTTCTGACCAATCAGGGGGTTTCATTATAGGTGCTGAAATCAGAGCTTGCTTCAGAAGATTAAATGCTTCAGTACATTTTTCATCGAAGATGAATTCAACATATTTCATTAAAAGACCAGTTAAGGGCTTTGTTATCTTGGAGAAGTCCTTGATAAAACGTCGGTAAAATCCGGCATGTCCAAGAAAACTTCTTATCTCCCTGATAGTCCTCGGCGGTTTTAGATTCTCTATGACTTCTATTTTAGCTTTGTCTACCTCTATACCTTTTTCGGAAACTATATGTCCTAAAACAATCCCTTCGGTGACCATGAAATGACATTTTTCCCAATTTAGCACAAGGTTTACCTCCACACATCTTTCCAGGATTTTCTCAAGGTTGATAAGACAATTTTTGAAATCAGATCCACAAACTGAGAAATCGTCCATATATACTTCCATGATTCCATCTAAATAGTCTGCAAAGATAGACATCATGCAGCGTTGGAAAGTGGCAGGGGCATTACAGAGTCCAAAAGGCATTCTTCTGTAGGCAAAAGTTCCAACAGGGCATGTAAAGGTAGTTTTTTCTTGATCTTCGGGGTGAATAGGTATTTGGAAGAATCTTGAATATCCATCTAGGTAACAAAAGTAAGCGTGTCTAGCTAGGCGCTCTAACATTTGGTCTATGAATGGTAATGGGAAATGGTCCTTCCTAGTTGCTTTATTTAATTTTCTATAGTCTATGCACATACGCCAACCTCCATCGGTTCTTTTTGCTACAGGTTCGCCCTTCTCGTTTTGCACGACTGTGATGCCTCCCTTTTTAGGTACTACATGCACAGGGCTCACCCATTTACTGTCCGAGATATGATATGTTATACCTACCTCTAGTAACTTAAGAACTTCAGTCTTAACTACTTCACTCATCATAGGATTTATTCTTCGTTGGTGTTCTCTGGAGGGTTTTGAATCTTCTTCAAGCAAAATCCGATGCATGCATACGGATGGGCTTATTCCTTTTAGATCTGAGATCTTATATCCTAAGGCTGAGGGGTACCTTCGTAAAACATCTAATAATTGGTTGGTTTCCTCTTGGTTTAAGGTAGCACTGACTATAACTGGACGGTTCATTTCTTCATCAAGAAATTCGTATCTCAGGTTTTTAGGCAGTTCCTTAAGTTTTACGGTTGGTTTCATAGGGCAAGGCATAGGATCTGGGGTAAGAGATAAACATTCGTGAAGGTTATCATCAATGTAGGGTTTTTTATAATTGTCATCTTCCAAAATAAGGGTTGATGGCAATTTTATAGATTCAGTTTCTTCTTCTTGTTCTAAATCCCTAATGCATTCATCAATGATATCTAAGGCATAACAAGCATCTCCTATTATAGGTGCCATAAGGAATTTCGAAAGTAAAAATTCTATCTTCTCGTCACCTACCTCGAAGGTTAGTTTCCCTTTTTTAACATCTATTACGGCTTCAGCAGTCGATAAGAACGGCCTACCTAGGAGGATTGGTATGTCGTCGTCTTCTTTAATGTCCATGACAACAAAATCAGTAGGTATAAACAGCTGACCTATCCTAATATGGACGTCTTCAAGTATGCCTATAGGGTATTTAACGGATCTATCGGCTAATTGAAGTGACATCTTAGTAGGTTGTAATTCTCCTAAGTTTAATCTCTCACAAACTGCTAAAGGCATTAAGCTCACACTAGCTCCTAAGTCTAGAAAGGCTTTTTCGATGACATGATTCCCCAAAATACAAGGAATGGAAAAATTTCCGGGATCTTTATCTTTCTTTGCTAACCTATTTTCGGAAATAGAATTACATTCCACGGGTTTCAGATCTTCAAGTCTACGTTTATTTGTAAGTATATCTTTGAGAAACTTAGCGTAAGAAGGTATTTGGGTGATGGCTTCTGTAAAGGGGATTTCTACGTGAAGTTTTTCTATAACCTTAACGAATTTTTGATATTGATTCTCAATTTGGGTTTTCTTTAGTCTTTGAGGGTATGGTATTGGTGGTTTGTATGGCGGTGGTGGTACATGGGTTTTATTTTTAGGTTCTTCTCCTTTTTCTTGACTTTCCGGGTTTTCAGATTCCTCTGGTTCCTTCTCCTCATTTCTCTCAGAAGTTTCGGGATCACTTAATCTAGGGTTAGTAGGTTCCTTATAAGCGGTTCCACTACATAGAGTAATGGCATTTGCTTGCCCTTTCGGGTTTTGTTGAGGTTGTCCAGGGAACTGTCCTCCAGGTTTAGTCTGAGGGGCTTGGTTTAAAGCTACCTGAGAGATCTGGGTTTCAAGCATCTTATTATGAGTAATAATTTGATCAACCTTGGTTCCTAACTGGGTAATTAGTTCGTTAACATGGACGTTTTGGTTCATGAACTATTTTTTTTGTTGTGTTTGAGCGGTGATAAAATTTTCCACAATTTTCTCAAGGCTCGGACTCGGTGGTACAGGTTGCATAGGTTGATTTGTTCTTGGGGCTTGGTAACCTTGTTGTCTCGGAGGTGCGGTATTTTGGATAGGGTTATTATTTTTATAGGAGAAGTTTGGGTGATTCCTCCATCCAGGGTTATATGTGTTTGAAAATGGGTTCCCTTGGGTATAGTTCACTTGCTCAGGGCTGGTCTCATTTAACAAATTGCATTCGGCAGATTGGTGTCCTTGCGTCCCACATATCTCACAATTCGGCGAAACTGCGGCTACAGTATTCGAAGTTGTACACATATGTTCGACTCTAAGGGCCAACGCGTCCATTTTAGCTTGCATCATAGCCATAGAGCTTAGCTCATGTATTCCTCCTTGGGCTTCCTTCTTTTCCACTGTCGCTCGTTCTACTCCCCATGATTGATGGTTTTGGGCCATATCTTCGATAAGGGCACTAGCTTCAGGGTAAGGTTTGTTCATCAGTGCGCCACCAGCGGTAGCGTCGATGGTCATCTTAGTGTTATAATGAAGTCCATTATAGAAGGTTTGAATGATTAGCCAATTCTCTAAGCCATGATGTGGGCATGCTCTTAATAGCTCTTTATATCTCTCCCAGGTTTCGAACAACGACTCTCCTTGGTGTTGGGTAAATCTGGTTATTAGGTTTCGAAGAAGAGCGATCTTACTTGGGGGAAAATATCTAGCAAGGAAAACTTTTCTAAGGTCTTCCCAAGTTGTTATGGAATTGGGTGGAAGGGAATCTAACCATGATAGAGCTTTATCTCTGAGGGAAAAGGGAAATAATCTTAAGCGTATCGCCTCAGGAGGAGCTCCATTGGTTTTAAAGGTGTCTGCTAACTGGAGAAAGTTTTTTAAATGTTGGTTCGGGTTCTCAGTAGCAAGACCTGCGAATTGTCTCTGTTGCACTAATTGCAGCAGGGATGGTTTAAGTTCAAAATTATTGGCTGGGATAGCGGGGTTTACTATACTAGAACTAGGTTCCTCGTTTGATGGTTGGGTGAAGTCCTTAAGAGGTCTTTGGTTTTGATCTTCGGCCATAGCTCTCCTATTCCTATGGAAAAACAAACGTGCGCGAGCGTAACGTTCAGGTTCAGCTAGAGGGTCTACTAAGCTTCCGGCACTGTGAGTCTTTTGCATTGACCGGTGGGTAACAACCTTAGTCTAAACGGTATAACTACAGGGTATGAAATTTGACGAAATTGGTCCCCGACAATGGCGCCAAAAACTTGATGCGTGTTTTTCGCAAGTGTACGAACACGTCAGAGTAATATAAAAGATTGTCGAATCCACAGAGACCAAGTGTCAATCTATCGTACCTGTTGTTATGGTGTGTATCTAAGGCAACTGAATATAAGGGTTTTAAGGAGTGCGCAATGGTAAATAAAATAATAATTTTAAACAATTAATAAAGACAGGCTCGAATGTAATTCACATAATCAATTGATAATCCGATACTTGTTAATAGAACTACTTATGGGCAATGTTTTCTACTTTGAAAAGAACTAATTTAACAGGAACTGTCGCTTTCGCGTATTCAGAACCGAGTTGTACTCTCTAATCAACCCCTCCTATTGTCACGGATAAAAAGGTGCGTAATGCGTTAGAGTAGTAAACCTATTTTTAAGAAATATAGTATCTTAACTAAGTTGAAAAGTATTTTAACCTGGATTTCTAAGCAAAAAGAGGTTCTCACGAACCAGACTCTAAACTTCTTAACGCGTCCGAAAATCGTTTTAAAATCCCTTTTCTTTTTAATCTAAAAACTCCTAATGAACTAGACAAAGCGCTTTTGGCTGTTTTTGAAATAGTTAAAAACAATTACTTAAATTGAAAGATAAAATAGCCCTTAAGTGTTTCCACGAACAATTGTACGGATTACTGGTTCAATTACGATCCTTACATTCTAACCTTTATGGATTTAGTTAGACATGGTAAAGTAAAATTTCTTTTTATAATTTTTCATAAAAGTATTTAGTGCGAGTGCAGAAAGTAAATAAAAGTAGTGCGAGTGCGAAAAGTAAATAAAAGTAGTGCGAGTGCGAGAAATAAAGGTATTTAAAGCGAGTGCGGAAAATAAACGAAAGTAGTGCGAGTGCGAGAAATAAACAAAGTAAAGCGAGTGCGGGAAAATAAACGAAATTAAACCAATGTGGAAAATAAATAAAAGTAAAGCAATGCGGAAAGATAAAATATGAATTGGAATAAAAATGGCGGCAGGATTAACTTCCTCCCAGAGTGCTCCAAAACTCGATCATACAGACATATACAGACTCGATCACTCGATTGCAGTAACACCCTGATGTGGAACGATAACTACTTTAAAACTGATATATGCCTAAGAGATTCTAAGTTTGGATGATTGAAAACGAAAATCTAAGGCCCTATTTATAGGAAAACAAATAGCAAGAAAAGACCAGGATGCCCCCTCCACTAAAAAGTGGAGGGAAACGTTTTGGCCTTGTGGCGCCCGCCACAGGCACATGGCGCCCGCCATGAGACTAATAGGGAATGAGAGAGTGGGGATCGTGGGTCTTGGCAGTTGTGGAGTGGTCTTGAGACGTGGCCACGTCATGGAAGACCCCATGGCGCCCGCCATGGTGGATGCTGTAAGTGTAAAAAAGTTGAATTTCTTGGTTTTCGTCTGTTTCCACTCCTTTTTCGCTCCTTTTCTCGATTAAGGCCCCTATTACATAGAAAACCTGAAAAAAAAGAAAAAAAAAGTAATAACATAACAAAATAACAATAAAAACTAAGAATGCATGCGAAATCGGAGTCAGAAATACAGTGAAATTTAGTGTTATCACTACTTCACCAAGTGGGTAGAAGCGGCATCATATGCTAATGTGACCAAGCAAGTTGTGGTTCGGTTTATCAAGAATAACATTATCTGCATATATGGTGTTCCGAATAGAATCATTACTGATAATGGTTTGAAATTGAATAATAAGATGATGAAAGAGCTTTGTGAAGAATTCAGGATTCAACACCATACTTCTTCTCCTTGTATACCAAAGATGAATGGGGTTGTTGAAGCTGCAAATAAGAACATTAAGAAGATCATTCAGAAGATGGTTGTGACATATAAGGACTGGCATGAGATGCTCCCTTTTGCTTTGCATGGGAATCGTACATTTGTCTGCACTTCAACAAGGGCAACCCCTTTCTCACTTGTTTATGATACAGAAGCAGTGCTCCCTGTCGAGGTTGAGATCCCATTAATGAGAGTTCTGATGGAAGCCAAGTTGACTGAGGCTGAATGGTGTCAGAGTAGATTTGACCAATTGAATTTGATTGAGGAAAAAATAATAACAACTTTGTGTCATGGTCGGTTATACCAACAAAGAATGAAGAAAGGTTTTGACAAGAAGGTCAAACCTCGTGTATTCAGAGAAGGCAACCTCGTGCTCAAAAAGATCCAGTCTTTCATTACATATTCTCGGGGAAAGTGGACTCCGAACTATAATGGCCCATATGTTGTTAAGAAAGTCTTCTCTGGAGGTTCATTATTTCTTGCAACTATGGATGGTGAGGAGTCACTCGTCCTGTGAATACGGATGCAATCAAGAAATACTTTTCCTAAAAAAATAATAAAAGAACAGCTCGCTAAGTTAAAAACCCGAAAGGGAGGCTTAGGCAAAAATGAGCGTCTCGGTGGATTGAAAAACCGAAAGGGCAGTCCAGGAAAAAAATTAGAGACATAAACAGAAATAATTATCCCGGTAGATTGAAAACCCAAAAGGGCAATCTAGGAAAAAGTTAGGGACCATGACAAGTAACTGCGTCGATAGACTGGATCACTTGTAGTAACTGAGGATTTCAGATTTTATCCCTCAGAAGATTTTCTCATTAAAGATTCTTATTCAGTCATCCTTGACTGAAGTTTCAGACACAATGGAGTTCAAAGTTGATAGGGAGAATAGTGATCATTATATTTCAATGTAGCCCTTTCCATGTATTTACCATTTTTCAAACTTGTAAAGATCCATGGAGTCACACCATTTGCTGACTACCATTCTATCAATGAATTTGAGATTTATCTAATTGTTTGCAACTCTTTATATTGTTTCTGTTTACAAAATTTCAATTTATTGTTAATGATGATTTTTGAAACAAATTTAATAAATTTAATCTTTGGATATTATAAAAAACATTTTTCTTTTGTTTTGTGAGCAAAGAAAGGATATCAGTAGTGACTTCAGGGATGGTAAAGTCCATATGTGTGTAACTCGCCTCTCCTGGAGCAGGGTTTGATCCGTTTGTTTTCATGAGGAATTCCTAGATGGTCTTGACATAATGATATTTTTTTATTGTTTTGCTCCTCAAACAGCAAGAAGGGTATGGGTATTGTCTGAGTTCCAATTGCTTCCCCAACAGAGTTGTTAGAGACAATATTCATGTTCTTAAGAATCCCCAGCTGAGTTTTGATCTCTTCCTCAGCAGTTTACCTTTGACGTGAGAAGCATTGGAAATCCTCATCCGAGTTCTTGTTCCTTAGCTTGAGTTGGTTGCATCTCTTAGCAGAAGTATTGATATATCAGTCAGTTTAGAGGTTTTCTTTCACCTATTGGTGCGTATCGATTTAAAATCCCTCGTCACTATGATTTGCTATGATGTTAACTTTTGGTATCCCCACATGGGTCGAATAGTCAAAATTTTCAGTAATGAACGATCTCCATAGATCCCTAGTAGGTCTACATGTGATGGTTTCCAACAGATTTCTATTTTGATCTTTAGCAAGTTCTACACTCTTTCCCCAAGCAGAGCAAGAGTGGCATAACTTCTTCCCCAAGCAGAGCAAGAGTGGAATAACTTCTTCCCCAAGAAGAGTAAGAGTGGCACGACTCTTTCCCCGAATGGAGCAGGAATAATATGATGATTATTCCCTGCAGGAGTTTGATTAAAAACATTTTTGTCCACAACAACGATCGTGGAGGTTTTTTCCCCATCCCTGGCAGATCATTACCTTTCCTCAGTAGGGTGGTATCCCTATGCAGAGTTGATGTTTGATATTCTAGTAGGCTATGCTTTATTTGCATCACTTGTAGATCTTTATTTTTGTTTCCCCAAACAAATTTATGAAGATATTTGTCTCCATCAGAGTTTAACAGGGACTTTTCCCTCCTTCCCCAAGAGTATGGAAGATTTTATGTTGTTGAGGTGTCTCCGACATATTATCCTCTCAGAGAGGAATTTCTTGTGTTATCCTTTTATGGATTCTTAAAGATTACTTTATGGATTGGATCCCTAGAAATTGTTTTCCCCAGTCTGAGTTATGCCTCGTAACATGATTTTATTCCTTTGATGGCTTTTGATGTTCCCCTGCAGGATTTCGATTAAAATCTCCAGCATGGTCCCCGGACTTGTTGCCCTGATTAGCCGAGTATCCGGTTGTTGTGGTGTTTATGTCACCTGTTGCTTATCTTTATGTTTGTTTTGTCAGCATATTCATAGGCATAAGCATAACATCGTTTGCTTGCATTCTTGCGCTTATCTTTGTTCCCCGATCTTTGGTGTGATCTTTTCCCACAGAGTGTGTGTGTGTGTGTTATCTTCCACTCAAGTTTAGAGTGTCGACCCTTAAGCAGAAAGTGTTGATACTTTCTATTTACCCACTGAGTTTGTTTCTTGTGGATGATTTTGATTCAGTTTCCTCCCCAGTTTGTTATCTGGATGGAATTTCCCCAGTTGAGATATTTCCTCCTCGGGATGAGTCTTGTTTGACTGTTTCTCTCCAATTTGTTCTTGGATTGAATTTTGGCCCCTTGTGATGAGTTAATATTTGCTTCGAAATTAAGCTATCATTGTTTGATAGTGGGCAATATTTTCCCCAGCTTGAGTATATTACTTTGGAATTAAGCTATAAATTATTCGATAGTGGGTAATATTACCAAATTAATCAAGCTCTTTTGCTTGTACTCCTACCCAGTAAATATGGTAGTCGAGAGTTCTTATTTCTACCTAGTAAAAAGGTAATAGAAGTTGCTTCCCTTTGCTTATACTCCTACCCAGTAAATCCGGTAGTTAAGAATTTTTCTACCTAGAAAAAAGGTAGTGGAGGTTATCCCTCTTTGTTTTGCTCTTATCCAGTAAACCGATAGTTGAGTCTGTTATTTTCATATCTTCTACCCAGTAAACCGGTAGTTGATGATTCTTTTCCAACTCTGTATTCCTCCATTTTTTGGACTCGAATACTTTGTTTGGTTGTTATTCCCTAGCAGAGTGTTTACTCCCCCTCTTTGAATCTTTTACCTTGATTATATCATTGAACTTTTCCCCCATGTAGAGTCAGCTATCCAGTGATTTATTTTCCTGGTAACTCTTTTGGTGTCCTTTGTTTTCCCCGGTGGGATTTTCTTCTGTGTCCCCAAGCTTTCGCTTCTCTCTGGTGGTCGTGTTTTTCCCACAGAGACCTTAGGTTTGCATCTCATATTCATATCATATCATGATCTCTTAGGAAAAAAAATTGTTTTTTTTTTCTGTATTTAAGTCTCTCCATCTTGTAGAGACAAAGATGTCAATCTTCATATCTTCAGATTGGAGAAACTTAAATAGGGGCAGCTGTTGCACCCTAATTTTTGTCCTAAGTTTTCTTCGCATTTTCATCTGCATCTTGCATACAAACCAGATCGCACTGGTTGCTTGGTTCTTCTCGGGTTAGGTTTATGCCTTGCAGGGGATCACCGTTGTCTTTAAATTACTTTATTTGTTTATGTTTACTAACCATTAATCAAAATAAAATAAAAAATTGTTTCCTTTTACTAACCTTTTTCAGGAAGAGGAACCATTGAAAATGCCAAAAATAACAGTCCTGCTGCCCGAGTAAAATTCACAGACAAAAGTCGAAGTTGATCCACAAATAATTCAAATTTATCTGATCAAGGATTTCCCAAGTTAATTGATTCATTCAAAGGAATTCAAAGGTTCATGTGTTTATTTCCATGTCTTCTTCGATGTACAAAAAGAATCGGGCCGAAGCAACCAAGCAACCTCATTTGAATAAAATATTCAAATTTTGGCTTGGTTAACCAGTTAACCATATGCGTTAACCAGTTAACCAATGCGAAATTTGAATATTTTATTCAAATTCAGCACCCTTAGATCATTGATTTAATTGGAATATTCTAGATCCATTGGTTTCTGATTTCTCTACACCACTTTGATCATTTCCTACCATAAACCCTCACTAATCACCACTCTTTTCCATTTCCCACCAAAATTGCAATTACCAAGCCTAATTTTAATTACCAAAGCAAGCTCCATTCCACCAAATTCCCATACCTAAGGCCTTTAAATAGGACCATAATTTCATTCATTCACGAAGCTTTTGAGAGCCACAAAACCTCTTGCAAAAATACTCCCCCAACACCAAAATTCTTCAAAGCTCACTTTCTTTCTTTTGAAGTTATCAAGAATTCACATTGAATTCTTGACTAACTTGAGCTAAACCTTCATCCTTTCCTTCTTTTGTTCATCAATTTCAATAGATCTAAGCTTGATTTGGTCCAATTTGAAGAAGTTATTTTGGTAATTCATCTTTCTCCATAAACCCATATTCACCATCAACATTCAAGATGTAGATCTTTGGTGCCTTTGTTTCTAGATCCTTTGGATCTTTATTTGTTGTTTGATTGTAGGGATTCCACTATATTTCGGTTTTAAAATTCGTGCAAATTCAGATCATGATCATCAAATGTCTGAGAAAAGGTTTTAAAATGGATCATGCTGAATTTTCTGCATTTTTCTGCTTCTGGTACAACATTAACCGGTTAACCATTTTTAGTTCAAATTAGTTAACCAGTTAACCATCTTTAAATTTGCACAGATTTTTCCTGCGTTAACCGGTTAACCCATTTGGTTAACCGGTTAACGCAAGTCAGAATGGTGTTTTTGGCTTGTTTCAAGCCCCTTTTTGGTTCTTCTTTCTTCTCCTTCTTCCTCCTTTTTATTTTTACCTTGGGAAGCACTTTTGGGAGTGATTTATCCTTAATTTCAATGAACTTTGGGTGTAGATTAGAGTAGTTAATGTTCATTAATTCAAAACTACCTTTAAGTGGATTATTCAATTCATTTAAGGTACTTTGCGTTAGTGATACATTTTCATGCTTGAATCAACCGAGATGAGTGATTGAACTTAAGGATGGAAGAATACCATGAGCGCAGCTCAATTTGGTATTCATATTTAGTTTTGTACGGTATTGCGTCCGGATAATAATTTACATATCGTTTATCTCGCATGCATTAGCACTAATATTGTTCACCTTAATTAGTGGTAGCCGGCCTCATTTGTAGGGTAATTACTTCGTAAATTACTCGGCGATTGCTTAACATATACCTAAATTTGTCACTAATTTGGAATAAAAATCTAATTGGGTACTTGCACTTTCGTGGACCGGATCTCTTGTTGATCGCGTAATCCCAAAGTGGTTAATCATATTGCATTAAGAATCGAGACTTATGAATGTTTGATGCGTAGGTGCTTTGGGTCTCCCAATCACCTTTCAAATTTCATTGAATTCGATTCGGTTTGGCTTGATTAATCGCTATAGTGTAAGATACTAATCGGATCCGGTTGCCTTTCGATTTTGGTTACTTTTTTTGGTTGTGGTTGATTAAGTTCACCATACCACTCTTATGTAAATATTATTTTACTATTATTATTATTAATATTTTATACTCTTGCACTTTAATTTCTTTTGTTACTAACATTTAATTTCTTACACTTTTATTGCTTTTATTCTATTTTTGCTTTATTATGCTTTATTCATCCATATCATGTTTATTATTTGCTCTTATTTTGTTGTTATTTTTCATTTGTCCATTTGGGCACAAAAACATTAATACAGGATTAAACCTCTAAAAAACTTGTGAATTTAATTTGTGGACTTTTGGTTACTATCCTTGGCATTGGAGTGGAGATTTTGGACTTAGATTTTAGGATCCCTCTCCCTTACTTTGATCTTCATGAAGTTGGAATTTTCCTTTATTTGGCCATTTGCTAGCTTATAAGGATGGAACTCTTATGCTCATAATTTGGAATGTCATCAAGTTTGGTTAGATTTTTCTTCCCTTATCTCCTTATTTTCTTTTTTAGGATAGTCTCTTCATCTCCTTCCCTTCTTTAATTTTCAAAACCTTCTCCTTTTTTCAAAGGATTCCTTCTTTTTAAATCATCACCTCTTTAATAAACAAATCCTTGACTTTGTCAAGTGGACTTTTACCATTTTTCTTTTCTTTTAAAATCAATGAATCTAATCATGTTGACCTTAATCAAAAAATAAAAATAATCAAACTCATTCAAGTTGTTTTGTGCCTTTGTGCACTTTTGTTTATTTTCTTTAAAAAGAGTGCCGATTATGAGTCATTATTCTTTAGTCGGGTGCTAGTCTTTCAATCTCCATGGTTGTAGTTTGATGTAATTGAGTCTCTTGTCATTTGTGTGGGTTTAGTGGCATACTCGTTGATTTTATCCGAGTTGGCTCCCTCCCCATAATGATGTATGAGTCCATGCCTTCATTATCATGGTAGTTTGTTTGGCCATCCACTTGAAGATAACGATTTCTCTTCACTTAATAAAATTAATCATAACCCACCCTTTTCACTATTTGTACCATGAACTACTGGGTTTTGATCTTGCATTGCACTTTGTGGGTACGTAGGCATGAGGTGGTAAACCTCTCCAAATACAAAAATATTTTTAAAAAAATATTTTCTCACCCCCCACTCTCATTTAACAAACCTTTTTCAAACCAAAAGCAGGAAATTTTTCAAAGGGCTCTCGTGGAGTACCACAGACATTGTGGGTGCGTAAAACCTTCACAACTTATCCCCTTACCCATTCTTTGTAGTCTTTATTTAGATTTTTTCTTTTAGATTCATTAGGATTTATTCGCTCTTTTTTCCTTTTCCTCTTGGAATAAAAATAAAGCGCGGTGGCGACTATGTTTACTTTAAGTTAAGTTAACCAATAGCTTACACTCATGATTTTACCGCTACACAATGCCTCAACGTGAGTCGCAAGGGACTTGACCAAAATGTCCATCCGCCTAAAGGTTTCATAAGTTTGGAGATGTTGGTTTCTAAAATCTTCATTCTTGATGGTTTGTGTCTCCACAAATCGCTCCATCATAGATTCAAGCCTAGAATTAGTTCTCATTTCAATGAAATCCTCCGTTAATTCTTTGAGGTTGGAATTATAGGATTCTTGCAATTCCTCAAACTTTTGGGAGTGATAATTGTAGAGAAAATTTGGGTGCGATTCCTCAAAATTTTGGGAGTGGTAATTCATATAGGTAATTTGGATGGGTTCCTCGAGATATTGTGAGTGGTAATCATAGAGAAATTTTAGGCGATACATAATATTATTAAATTTTTTTTTATGAAACAAGAGTGCATTAGTCTATAAGATGCAACAACGGAATAACAAATTTGATTGTTGGTCCCCGACAACGGCGCCAAAAACTTGATCGCTCCGCAAGTGCATGGATCTATCGAAGTAATATAAAAGAATGTTGAATCACAGAGACCAATGTCAAACTATTGTAATATATGGTTGTGGTGCAAAGCTAAGGCTAGAGATTGTCATGGATAAAAACGATAAAGAAATAACTAAAATAAAAGGGGTTAAAACAACTAAGGGAACTGAGGCTGTAGAGTTATTTCCGGGGTTCTTAGGGACTCTATAGGTTCCTGGGCTGAAATGAATATTGAAGTTGTTCTGACAAAAATACCAACCTAAAGGTTCGATCTCACACTTTCGCGCTATTGACCGAGCCACGACCGATAACCCCAAGATTTTGTTCTTGCTCACTCGGTAATTAAAGGACGTCTTTTTGAAGATGGATAAGATCGAAATGAAATACCTAAAGCGATCTTACTATGTTTAGGTTCCAGTGTCCTGTGCCTACTATCTGACGCGTACCTCAAACTTTCGCTCTATTGGACTCGTCTTAGTGCATTTCTCACTCTCGTGACAAAATGTTGGTAAGCAGCCTCTCGCTCTCACGACAAGACTACCTAAATTAATCTCAGAACAAAAAACCATAATTTTAGGCATACAAGTAGTGTCCTTTATCCTAAAGAGTCCCGTTGAGACGACGGTCCCCAAACTACGAGCTCTAATTATATTTAATTAGACATGTAATTAAGCATAAACAAATATAAACATGATAAACATAATTAAGGACATCCTACTCGAACGATTATAGATTACGATAATAATAATAATAAAGCGATAAATAAAGAACCTGTAAAATGCGGGAAAATAAATGGAGACTTGAATTAAACGGAACTGCAAATACTTTTAATAATATTCCAGCAAGGTTGTTGATCCAAGAGTACAATACAATAAAGTTGCAGAAAGGAAAACGATTGCGACAATCCCTCGATGAGAGTTATTGTCTCTTCTACAAATGATTTATGCTTAATTCTAAATGCGATTCGATAGTGCTTCCGTGCACATCCCGGATCCCACAACTGCTCCCTAGAGGGGTCTTTGAGGGAATATGGCGAACTGCCATTGGTCTGCTAGCATAATTTTGGCACTTTGGGGTAAATGGCAAACTCCATTTGGTCCCTTTGAGGGAATGGCGAACGCCATTCACATAGAGGAGGCAAAATCTTCTTTTTTCTTCAATTTCTTCACTCTTTAGTTCAGATTTCGCTTCTTTCTTCTATTTTGCTTATAATGCACCAGTTAAGACAAAACAAAGGAAAACATAAGTAATCAAAGAAAATAACATGAAATATTCAATTAAATTATACTAAAAATGCGCGTAATGAATCGGAAAATACGATACGAATTCGAGTTATCAAACTCCCCCACACTTAGGCTTTTGCTTGCCCTCAAGCAAACTCCCCACTAGGTAAACAATTAAGTGCATCGTTCGACTCTTAGGCATAACAAAACCAAATGGTAAGGTACTCAAATTCTAGTCTAATGTTAAATGGATAGGTACTAAATAGTGAATCTAAGGATCTCTTAATCACACAAATCCACCTAAAGCGGACAAAGATTTCTCTCATATGCAACATCAACCTGAATCATGACATTATACTTTGACCTACTATTTTCCATTCTATTTGGCTTCTTTTTCTTTCTTGTGCAATCACATTAAGCCCGTTATCATTTTTCTTACATGGTAATCGAACCTGTTAGTGTTTGATCTCTTATTCATAAAATTAGTTTTTTTTCCTTTTTATTTTTTGCTTTTGCTTTTTTTTTTTGCTTACGAACTTCAAGATTCTGCTCATTTGGGATAAATGGCCGGGAGAGGACCACCTAACTTAGTAAGAATAGGTATCTGATTCGCATTTTTCTATGAAAGCATGTAAACACAACTTTGAGATCAACACATATTTGCATCAATTCGTTCCTTAGTTCGCATCTAAGGATGGTGTTGACTGCTAAGATAAACTAATCAAGAAGCTACATAGAACTTTATAACATGGTCTCGGCATGATGCCTATCTAAACTAACATCATATTATTGGAGACTCTAGGGTGTAAAAATGGTACCAATATTTTCAAAAACTTTCCCAAGTCCAGCCTAACATATCCTAAGCAAAATAAAGTAACTTATTTGGTGTCATGCCAATGAATCAGAACGAAAATTTTAAAATTGGGCCAAGTTTCAGGGAATTTTCAAACAATGAAAAAGTAAAGTAAAAATTTGACTCATTAGCACATATGACTCAATAAAGACACAAACTGAAACTAAAAAGCGATAAATTGAAAGCGGTAAAATTCCTCCCCCACACTTAAACCAAACATTGTCCTCAATGTTTTGATAAAAGGTGGAAAAAGGAATTATAGAACCTGTACAAATGTCATTGCATGTCAAATCCTCTTCGATCCTCTCTTATTGCCCATGTCTTTTCTAGCCACTTTTGCTTCGGCGGTGGGCGCTTTGAGATACTTCCATTTGTTGAATTTTCTCTCTTATGAAACAAATCATGATGCTACTGTTTCCAGAGGAAGTACCTGCAAAAGTGTTAGAAAAATACAGTGTGGTATTAGTGTCACCACCAGCAGTGACATTCGCATGAATGCCCGAGGGCACCTAGAAGAAGTTGAGACGAGACAAGCAATACATTTCTTTATTTCCTGCAAACACAAACAATAAAAGTAAAATATTAAATTAAAAGTTTGTGGGTTAACCTTCACGCAGGACTTCATTTAACGTCGATAGCTCGATGACTAGTAATCGTCAGTTTCTATGGCCACTTATCAACCCATCTCACATATCCTTCACATTTTCTTTTCTTCCATCTGTGGGGTGGTTCATTATTTTGAACTTGTGGTGATGGTTCTGGGTCTATCCTAAGTATTAACTTTTCAAGTTTCGGCTTAGTTATTTCATCCACCATCTCAAAGTCTAATCTTACCCTCTTAACAATAATGATATCCCCAGTTTCATGGTCCGCTAATTTTCTCTTTTTATGTTGGATCTCGAACAAGGGTATATTGGTGCAGATATTTTCCAATATATCCACATTTGTTTTGGATTGGGAGTCTACAAACCTATGCAGGAAAGGAATTGGTAGGGTATATGAATGAGGAACAACAATATGTACTTTTTTCTCTACCTCTTCGACGACCTCCTTTTTGGGTGGTGTCGGGAGATTTTTCTCAATCTTTACTCTTTTCTCATCATAACTCCCCTCAATCTCATTGTCACTCTCCTCAACCTCATTATCACTTTCCTTAGGATTTTCAATTTCTCTTTTAGTATTGGTTGTTACAACATCCACATGTCTCTCAGGGGAGGGTCATACAAGTGTTTGTGCAATTAGGGAGATTTGAGTCTCCAATGCCTCAGCATGAGTCGCAAGGGACTCGACCAAAATGTCTATCCGCCTAAATTTTTCATAAGTTTGGAGATGTTGGTTTCTAAAATCTTCATTATGGATGGTTTGTGTCTCCATAAATCGATCCATCATAGATTCAAGCCTAGAATTAGTTGTCATTTAAATGAAATCCTCCATTAATTCTTTGAGGTTGGAATTATAGGATTCTTGCGGTTCCTCAAAGTATTGGGAGTAGTGATTTGGGTGAGAATGAGTTAGTGTCGCGTTGAAATCCTCAATTAGTATTTCGAGGTTGGATAGGGATTCTTGCGATTCCTCAAAATTTCGGGAGTGATAATTGGAGAGAAAATTTGGGTGCGATTTCTCAAAATTTTGGGAGTGGTAATCATATAGGTAATTTGGATGCGGTTCCACGAGATACTAAGAGTGGTAATCATAGAGAAATTTTAGGCGATACATAATATTATTAATTTTTTTTTATGAAACAAAAGTGCCTTAGTCTATACAATGCAACAACGGAATAACAAATTTGATTGTTGGTCCCCGACAACAACGCCAAAAACATGATCGCTCCACAAGTGCGTGGATCTATCGAAGTAATATAAAAGAATGTCGAACCACGGAGACCAATGTCAAACTATTGTAATCTATGGTTGCGGTGCAAAGCTAAGGCTAGAGATTGTCACAGATAAAAACGATAAATAAATAACTAAAATAAAAGGGGTTAAAACAACTAAGGGAACTGAGGTTGTAAAGTGATTTTCGGGGTTCTTAGGGACTCTATAGGTTCCTAGGCTAAAATGGATATTGAAGTTGTTTTGACGAAAATACCAACCTAAAGGTTCGATCTTACACTCTCTCGCTATTGACCGAGCCACGACCGATAACCCCAAGATTTTGTTCTCACTCGCTTGGTAATAAAAGGACGTCTTTTTGAAGATGGATAAGATCGAAATGAAATACCTAAAGCGCTCTCGCTGTGTTTAGGTTCCAGTTTCCTGTGCCTACTATCTGACACGTACCTCAAACTCTCGCTCTATTGGACTCGTCTTAGTGCATTTCTCACTATCGTGACAAAAAGCTGGTAAGCAGCCTCTCGCTCTCACGACAAGACTACCTAAATTAATCTTAGAACACAAAACAATAATTTCAGGCATACGAGTAGTGTCGATTATCCTAAAGAGTCTCGTCGAGACGACGGTCCTCAAACTACGAGCTCTAATTATATTTAATTAGACATGTAATTAAGCACAAACAAACTAAACATGATAAACATAATTAAGGACATCATGTTCGAACGATTATAGATTACGATAATAATAATAAAGTGATAAATAAAGAACTTGTAAAATGCGGGAAAATAAATGGAGAATTGAATTAAACGGAACTGTAAATACTTTTAATAATATTCCAGCAAGGTTTTTGAGCCAAGAGTACAATCCAAAAAAGTAGTAGAAAGGAAAACGATTGCGACAATCCCTCGATGTGAGTTATTGTCGCTTTTACAAATGATTTATGCTTAATTCTAAATGCGCTTCTGTGCACATTCTGGATCCCACAACTGCTTTCTAGAGGGGTCTTTTTATAGAAGAATTTGGCTCCAAGAAGTCCTCGAACAATTTTAATTCAAACTGAAGCAAAACTGCAAAATTGCCTCTGAAAATTGTTCTCGAGACATATGGTGAACGCCATATACCAATGGCGAACGCCATTGGTCTGCTAGCATAATTCTGGAACTTTAGGGAAAATGGAAAACGCCATTTGGTCCCTTTGAGGGAATGGCGAACGCCATTCACCTAGAGGAGGCAGAATCTTCATTTTTCTTCACTTTCTTCACTCTTTAGCTCAGATTTCGCTCCTTTATTCTATTTTACTGATAATGTACAGGGTAAGACAAAACAAAGGAAAACATAAGTAATCAAAGAAAATAACATGAAAGACTCGATTACATGATACTAAAAATGCGCGTAATGAATCAGAAAATACAATACAAATTCGAGTTATCAAACTCCCCCACACGTACACTTTTGCTTGTCCTCAAGCAAACTCCCCACTAGGTAAACAATTAAGTACATCATTCGACTCTTAGGCATGAAAAAACCAATTGGTAAGGTACTCAAATGTTAGTCTAATTTTAAATAGATAGGTACTAAATAGTGAATCTAAGGATACCATAATCACACAAATCCACCTAAAGCAGAAAAAGATTTCCCTCACATGCAACATCAACCTGAATCATGACATTATAATTTGACATGCTGTTTACGATTCTATTTGGCTTCTTTTTCATTCTTGCACAATCACATTAAGCCCTTTATCCTTTTGCTTACATGGTAATCAAACCTGTTAGTGTTTGATCTCTTATTCATAAAATTCGTTTTTTTTTCTTTTTCTCTTTGTTTTTTTTTCTTTATTTTTTTACTTACGAACTTCAAGATTCTGCTCCTTTGGGCTAAATGGTCGGGTGATGACCACCTAACTTAGTAAGACCAGGTCTCTGATTCGTATTTTTCTATGAAAACACATAAACACAACTTTGAGATCAACACATATTTGCATTAGTTCGTTACTTAGTTTGCATCTAAGGGTGGTGTTGACTGCTAAGATAAACTAATCAAGAAGCTATATAGAACTTTATAACATGGTCTCGGCATAATGCCTATCTAAACTAACATCACATAATTGGAGACTCTAAGGTGTAAAAATGGTACCGATATTTTCAAAAGCCTTCCCAAGTCTAGCCTAACATAACCTAAGCAAAATAAAGTAACTTATTTCGTGTCATGGTGTTGCACCCCAAAATTTGCCCTCCACAAGACAAGACATTGTGTACTAAGAGGCTCACAAGGTTCACAAGGTTCACAAGACATCTCATGAGGTTCACAAGGTTCACAGGATTCACAATTAGTCAGAAAATTTGACAATTCCCTCAGACAATGCATCTTCCTAAGCAATGCATCTTAAACTAGGGTTTTGACTTTCATCAGGATAAATGGACTTCCAAGACTTCAAGTGAGCTTCATAGCATCCTATATGTGTTTAAGAATCCCCATGTCAAGTTTCAAGACTTTCCCAAAAGATTTGCTCAGTCAGATGATCAGATAGGTTAAAATCAGTCAAAGCAGTTAAAAAGTCAAACTGATGTCAATTGTGGTCAAACCAAAGTCAAACTTCATGATTTTTTCCCAACATCAAGTATATGAAGTAAAATTCATCATTTGATCAAGGGTTGATCATGATTCATTAAGGAGATTTCAGATCATCAAGAATCAGGAGTTTCTAAATTAGGGTTTTCATAGGAAAAGTCAACTGAACTTTGACCAGCCATAACTTTCACATGCTTCATCAAAATTTTTCCATCCAAAGCTCATTTTGAAGGAAATTTAATTCTATACAACTTTGTGTCTCACAAGCCAAGCCCAAAAAGGCTTCATTTGGAAGGTATGAGCTAAGACATTATAGGTCCTTTTAAAAGTCAACAAAAAGTCAACAACTTCCAAAGAGCATAACTTGAGAATGGTAAAAGATATGGACATGAGACCAAAGAGGTTGGTTATAGGACTCTTTAAGCTTTCCAAAATGTCCAAGAACACCTTCATAGCATTAAAATTGAAGGATTTGTGCCCTTGCAAAGTTGGGAAATTTTTGAGAGGTTTATGAAGTAAATGGGGTCTTAAAACCATAATTCTTCAAATGGGCTGACTTTTTTGTGATCCAATTGATTCCATGACATCATGCACGAAATTAACTTAATATTTTCATAATTTTATTCATTTTATTTTTATTTATTATGATTTTTTATATTAAAAATCATTTTAAATTCAAATAAAATATAAAATGGTGAAGATTTAAAATGATTTGTCTTCTAGAATGTCATAAAGTTTATTTGGACTTGATTGATACAAGAGTTATGAAATCATCCTAAAATAGCAAGCTTATATCAAGAATATTCAAAATTTAAAGGCTAATCTTTTTCAATCTCAAACTATCCAAATATCCAAAGTGTGATGCAATTTTCTGACCTAATTCAATTGTATCATATATATACAACCTTTAGCAAGCAAGAGAACACGAATTTGCAGCCTCCAAGACCAATTTCAAACTTCATAAAATCACTTCAAAATTCACATTCGGATTCCAAGGTAGAGAGAGTTTCAATGAGTTTTGAGCATTGCAACATGTTCTATGATGTTCATTGAACGAATTTGGATCATAAACAACATCTAAAACACTCTCATTCATGCAAACCGAATCCATGTTCATTCAATTTTTGAATTTTCCGATTCTTATAATATTGACATTATTCCTTGAATTTGATCTTATATTTGTGTTTGTGATGATGTTTGGAGACTTTCTGGATGGATCAATTCGATTTTAGGTACACGGATGCTTAGACGCCATTGTTAGGGTTTGGAGGACAAAATTAGGGTTTAATGTTTAAGCTAATATAAATGAATTTTGATAACATAGCTTGACTGTGAATGATGTATGGATTGAATTGGTGTGTTCAATTTTGAAAGAAATTACAGGTTTCATGGCCATTGAAGAATCGTAGGAATTCCTGCAAGGACCAATTCGCAGGAAAACCCGTAGGAAATTTCGTAAGAAATTTCGCAGGTAAATTGAAGAAGATGACTGGCGCGAATTCAAAATTCAAACTTAAACATATATTATATATTTATGTTTGTATTTTATTTCTTGAATGATGCTGATGGTGTGGTGGTAAGAACGCGCACATGTGAAGATCAGGACCAGGGTTCGATCCCTTGGTCATTTTTTTTTGTTTAAACGTTCATTTATTAGCAGGTTTATTATATTATCATTGTGAGTCAGTCAATAGACACGCTGCATGCGCATCCCAGTTGGTTGAAGGCTAGTGGTGGATGCTGGGAGACCTAGGTTCGACCCCAGGCTCCAGCAGGTGAGTTTTATTCATTTTTTTAACTTAATTGTTTTCTATTTCTTTTTCTTTTCTTTAATTTTAATTAAATGTTATATAATGAATTAATAATAATAATATAATATTGTTTTCATAGAATAAAATTGTATATATTTAAAATTAATATTTTATTTTATAATTTATTTGTATGTCCATATTATTATTATATATGACTTATTTTGTAAATAATTAAATTGGTATTGTATATTAAATTAAAAACCCTAATATTTTTATATCTAAACCCCTAATTATTTTTAAACCCTAATTTATTTTCTAATTACTCAAAACCCTAATTTTCTTTTAAAGCCTTAATTTCTCATTTTAATTATTTTTGCTTAATAAATGTTTCTAAATCATGTTTATTTTGTAAATAAATTAGTATATAATTACTATTATTATTTTATTTTCATCTTAAAATTCTTAAAAAAATTGTTTATTTAAATCTAAAATTTTAATTGATTCTTACATTGTATATTATTGTGCTAACCTCTTTTCTCTTATATTTATTTTTATTACTAATCTTTTTATTATTTATTTATATGCTTATTATTATTTAAATTATTTTATTATAATGTAATTGTACAAGCTATGTAATAGTTGTAGTATTTTTATTGTTTATTTATAAATTGCTATGGTTAGTAAATTAGGGAGTGAAAACATGTTTGTATTATAAAATCAATTTAGATCATTAATTATAAGATAAATGTATGAACTTGTACACACACACACGTAAGTCGATCTTTGATCGCCATCTCACTTCTTAAGGATACCTCTCATGTTGCCTAAATAAAAAGGTCAAGTAAGGTGTATAAAGCAATGTCCCTTCTCCATTAATATCATCTTGTCCCTTTATGATTATAAGATCAAGTCCCTTCGAATGTTGCCTTCATGAATGACCTTGTCCCTTTCGAATAAAAGATGATAAGTCCCTTCGAATTGCTAATATACCTTACAGTTGCCTAATCACAGATGACCCTTCATATGTTCCATACAACATCCAAGGTAATGACTACCTATTCCTTAATAATAGGGATAGTCTTACCATTGAAAGAACATTTAAGAACAGTAAAGATTCAAATTAGGGTAGGTTCCTCTTAAGTACTTGCTCACTCCTTCAAAAAAAAAACATTTCATAAACACTTCACATTTTTCAAACAATTTTCAAAACAAAGTCTTTATATATATCCGTACAAGGATCATTATAAAGTACTTAAGAAAATTTTTCATCACACACTACACTTCTTAAAACAATTTAAAGTGAGCTAAGTAACTAAGAGCTCATGGATAACCATGGTTATAAAGGGTGCTAACACCTTCCCTTTGTATAACCTACCCCCCAAACCCAAAAATCTTTTTAAGGTCTTTCCTGTTCTTTTATGCCCTTTCCTTTTGGATAAAATAAAAGTCGGTGGCGACTCTTGCTATCCGCAACATTTAACTAAAGTCAGTTATCCCACCGTGTTACAGAACTGGCGACTCTGCTAGGGATTTAATAAAAGAGGGGTACCCTTAGGAATTAGATCACTTTAAATTGTTTGCTTTGTTTGCTTTACTTGTTGGGTGCTCTTATGTGTGAAAGATCCTAACCCGGATCTAGTGTACCTTAAGTAAATGGCAATAGACCAAGGAAACTGTACGACGTATACCGATATGGTTGATCTGGTGGCCATAGTTAGTGTGACTTCTTGGTTGGTGCTTATGTTCCTTAAGTCAAGTTGAGGATAATATGAGGATGCCATATGTTGTCAATGCACTAACTAACTTTTAGAACCCTAGTTATCGCATCTTGGCCTTTAGAAAGTAGTGAGATAACCGGCTTTGGTGAAGACTGAAGTTGGTTGATACTCGATACTACGCTCATCGAGATTCTAAACTTGGAGGGTTTTGGTTAGCAAGTAAGTTGCCTACTGAACAACCACCCTTGTGAAGGATCAATGATATTGAGATCCCTTAGAACCTGGTTACTTTTGTAGGACAGGATGAACCAACTAAACTTCAGGGGAGGGTACTTACCTTTAAACCTCATGCAAGCCTTCAAACCTAGGGCTATTGTGTGACTTGTTTGTGTGTGCCACATGTTTGTGATTGAGCATAACATCATAGCATCATCATGCATCATAAGCATAGCATTTTCACTAACCATTTCAAGGACCAAAGGATTTATCTTTGTTCTTTGTTGCAGGTCATGGCTTCTACTCGTAGGAATACTATCAGGATCAACTTTGTAGGAATACCTCTTAAGCTTAAGGAATTGGTCTCTCAAATTTCTGAAAACTCTCAGTTCATCAAGAGGCATGGTCACCTACTGGATCTAGTCACTTCAGGATTTAATGAAGACATGATGAGTGTTCTGTTTCAGTTCTTTGATCCTAAGCATCATTGCTTCACATTCCCCGACTATCAGCTGGTTCCTACAATGGAAGAGTTCTCCAAGCTTCTGGGTATACCTATTCTTGATCAGAAACCCTTCACAGGCTTAGAGAAAGAGCCTAAACCTGAAGTCATTGATGCAGCTCTACATTTGAAGAAATCAGATATTGTCCTAGAAACAAGAAGTGGAATTAAGGGTATCCTTACCAAGGTATTGATGGAGAAAGCTCAAGTATTCCTGAAGGCCATGAGTTATGATGCTTTTGAGGAGATCTTGGCCCTATTGATCTATGGCTTAGTGTTGTTCCCCAATCCAGATCAGTTCATAGACGTTCATGCCATCAACGTATTTCTGAGTCACAATCCAGTGCCTACATTACTTGGGGACATTCTGCACTCTCTTCACACTCGTACTACGAAGGCACGAGGAACTTTGATGTGTTGCATACCTTTGCTATCTAGGTGGTTTATTTCTCACCTTCCTCGATCAGTGATGAAGAATGAACAAGGGTTCAGGTGGTCCAAGAGAATCATGTCACTCTCCCATTCAGATATTCATTGGTGCTCTAGATCTATGGAGAATGTTACTATCATTGACCGTTGTGGGGAGTTTCCTAATGTGCCACTTCTAGGCATAAGAGGAGGCATTACTTACAACCCTTCATTAGCTTTACGTCAGTTTGGTTACGCTCGGAGTGATGGTCCTCATGACATGTTGATTCAGGGTATTGTGTTTGACTACGACAACGATCTGCAAGGTTACCGTCAAAGGTTCATACGAGCATGGGGTAAAGTGAACAAGGTTGACAGCAAGACTCTGGAACCCAAGTACACTATTTCTATGGAGGCTTATCTCAGATGGGTGTGATCTCGTGCTCAGACTCTTATGATGCCATATCCTGCCATCCTGCCAGTTACTATGGAGCCTGTTGTTGAAGGAGATACTTCTTATACCATCCTTCACCCAGACATGCCCACTGACATGGAAGACTTACAGAGGTCCTGGATCCAGTTGAAGGAGCAAAGGGATACTTTTGAGACTCATTACAAAGCAAGTCAAGAAAGAATCCTGGAGCTAACAAAGCAACTTCACGAGGAGCGGAATCTCAACTCATACCTCAACACAAAGAGGAAACGTCCATGGGAGACTTAAAACCCCATATCTGTATTCATTTCATTTGTTTTGTAAGCCCAAGTGGCAAACAAATTTATTACTAATAAAAGTTTACTTTTTGGTTGTTTAAACAAATTTAAGTCCTGCGGTCCTTGAAAACATTGCATACGCATTTATACACCATATCATTGCATCACAGGTTTCTTATGTACATGTATCTTATCTTCTCGCTGTTTATTTCAAGCAGAAATGGCTCTTGAACAAACAGTCAAAGATCTCCAGGCACAGAATGCACAATTCCAAGAGCTGATCCTGAACTTGTCCAAGGGACAGGATGAATTGAAGACATGGTTGGCTAAGAAGACTAAGAAGACTAGAAGGTCAGGAGGCCTTATCAACATGGGAAGAAGGTTCAGAGGTCCTGTCAAGACCAAGGAACAGGTTGAAGATTATGAGTCTGAGGAGTCTGAGAAAGAGGGAGGCAGTCTCCATAATACAATGGGGGATTTTGATTCTGAAGCAAATTACTATCATGATCCTAATGAAGATAAGTTCAAGATGTTGGTGGATATAATGGATGCTATGGAATTGCAAAAGTCTTCTGGGTTGGATTTTGAAGACCTGAGTTTGATATCTAGAGTGGTTATACCCATTGGGTTCAAGGTCCCTGCATTTGTAGTGTATGATGGTGTCTCCTGCCCCAAGCTGCATCTGAGGTCCTATGTCCGGAGAATCCAACCCCATACTGCTGATAAGAAGTTGTGGATCCATTTCTTCCAAGAGAGCTTGTCTGGAGCTCAATTGGAATGGTATTATCAATTGGAGAGTGTCAACATCCGTGATTGGAATGATCTTGTTGAGGCCTTCTATAGGCAATATCAATACAATGCTGATCTAGCCCCTACTCGCATGCAACTACAAAGCATGTCTATGGGTGCTAAAGAGAATTTCAAGGAGTATGCCCAGAAGTGGAGAGACTTGGCTGGAAGAGTACAACCTCCTCTAACTGACAGGGAGTTAGTGGATATGTTTATGAGTACACTGAATGGTCCTTTTTATAGTCATCTCATTGGAAGCTCATCATCTGGCTTCACTGAGTTGATAATGACAGGAGAGCGTGTGGAAAGTGGTATAAGGAGTGGCAAGATACAAGTAGGCACTTCTTCATCAAGTACTGCAAAGAATCCCCCTAGTGGGAAGAAAGAGTCAGATGCTGTTTATGGCCAACCTGGTCGTAATAGGAGTCACCAATCTGTGAGTGCAGTTCATATCTCCAATCCTACTCCTGCAACACCAGAGCCACCACAGGGCAATCAGAAGAGGCCTAGAAGATAGTTCACCAAGATCAACATGTCACTGGCCCAAGCCTTGCAACACTTGTTGAAGGGTGAGCTCATTAATTTGAAGGACCCTCCTCAGAATCCTAATGTTACCTCTCCTAGGTACAACCCTAATGCATGATGTGCCTATCATTCTAATTGTCCAGGACATGACACCAACAACTGCTGGATATTGAAAAACAAGATTCAAGATATGATTGATGCTGGAGAGATTGAGTTTGACCCTCCGGGTACTCCAAATGTGATTACTGCTCCCATGCCAAATCACGAGAAGACTGTTAATGCTATTGATGAAGTTTCACATATTTCCTCAGTTGCAGATGTGACTACACCATTGTCTGTTATTAAGAAGAAGTTGGTACAAGCTGGGTTCTTTCCAGGTTGTAATGAAGATTGTTTCTATTGTGCTTATAAGCCGGATAGCTGCTGGAAGTTGAAGGACGAAATTCAACGTCTCATGGACAATTACACCATATTGTTTGAGAGGACACCTTCTGTAGAGAGTATGGTTGAACATATAACTCAAAGTGCGAAGGTTGAAGAGGTGGATATGGTTGATAAAGTGCCAGTGAGGATTACTTCCAAGGGCCCTGTCAAAATCTCTCATAAGGGTCCAATTAAGATTACTGTTGAAGGCCCTGTGAGGACCGTTGCTGAAGCTAGAGTGGCTCCAAGATTATTACCACTCCTGGTCCTATTCCGTATACTTCTGATAAAGCGGTACCTTGGCATTATGGTTCCGATGTTTATATTCATGGTGTTAAGCAGGAACCCTAAGCTGATACGCCTGTTGCTGATAAAAACCTTGATGTTGACAATATTGCTGGATCTAGTAAGATCACAAGAAGTGGAAGAATTTTCTCTCCTCCGGCTACCTCCAAGAATACAGGTACTCCAACTACTACCTCCACTGCTGATGCCCGGGGCAAAGGTCCTATTATTGAACCAATACAAACTGATGTACCAACTGCTGATGATCTTTCTAAGTAGATGGAAAAAGTACTGAAGATCATTCGCAAGAGTGATTATGATGTTATTGATCAATTGGGGCATACTCCCTCCAAGATTTCCATGTTGTCTTTATTGTTGTGTTTTGAGGCTCATGCTAAAGCTTTGATTAAATTTTTGAAGACTGCTCACGTACCAACTGAGATTTCTGTAGATCAGTTTGAAAATTGTGTTGCACACTTGACCTATGATAATGGGTTAGGTTTCTCCGATGCTGATTTGACTCCTGCCAAGAGGGATCATAATAGGGCTTTACATATCTCTATTGAATGTAGGGGCACTACCCTGTCTCATGTGTTGATAGACAATGGTTCTTCGCTGAATGTGTTGCCCAAAGAGGTGCTGAACAAGCTTAGTCCTGAAGATGCTGTGTTGAGACCAAGTAATATAGTGGTGAAGGCTTTTGATGGTTCGAGGAGAGTGGTGCATGGAGAAATAGATCTCCCAATCAAAGTAGGTTCTCAGGTCTTCAATTCTACCTTTTATGTAATGGATATTCGTCCTTCGTACTCTTGCTTGCTTGGGTGTCCCTGGATCCATGGGGCAGGTGCTGTAACCTCCACCTTACATCAGAAGCTGAGATATCCAATGAAGGGAAAGGTTGTTACTGTTTACGGAGAGGAAGAATATATAGTCAGTCATGTGAATACTTTCAAGTATTTGGAAGTAAAGGGTGAATATGTTGAAACTCCCTGTCAGACGTTTGAAGTAGTTCCTTGGGTTGTTCCTAATACTGAAGCTCCTCCTGTTGTCAAAAGAGTTCCTGTGGTCACCAGAGTACCTCCTACAATGGCTTCCCTCAAAGATGCTAGAGCTGTGGTTGATGAAGGTGGTTGTACTATTTGGGGTCAACTTCCTGACATTCCTTACAAGTCTGACAATTTTGGTTTGGGTTTCACTGCAGAGTCCCAGAAGGCTGTTCGTCGTGCTCGTGCTGTTCGTATCACCAATCAGGGGATTATGAAAGATCAGATCAATGTTGTGGGTGACTATGATGAAGACTACAACCTGGATGCTTGGATTTTTCCTACTGTGGGTGATGGGCTCAATAATTGGAAGGCTGAAGATGTTATTCCTATCTCCTTTAGTCAGGAGTAAATACTATTACTGTGTTGTTACTTTTAAGTTTGTAATTTTTGAACAATTAAACTCTTAAACCTTGTGTCTTACCCGGGGCACAATGGTATGCTTGTTTCGAGATGTCATTTCATTTGCATACTTCATTCAATAAAAATCAGTGGACGTTTCGTTTTCGTAAATATTGTGTTCCTTGTCTTTCTTTTATTTCATTTTGCTTTTATCAGCTATGTGTTCTTACACACACCCACATCACTAAAATGCAGATCCTCATCCACTCTGGATCCTGTTGATAACAGTTCTACTATTGCCAATTATAATTTCGAGAATCCGATCTATCAAGCTGAAGATGGAAATAAGGACGATTGTGAAGTACCTGTAGAGCTTGCTAGGTTATTACAACAAGAAGAGAAATCTATACAGCCACATGAAGAGCCAATCGAAGTTGTGAATCTGGGAACTGAAGAAAACAGGAAAGAGGTCAAGATAGGGGCTGAATTAGAGGATGGTGTCAAGAGCATATTAATTCAGATGTTACATGATTACGTGGAGATCTTTTCTTGGTCCTATGAAGATATGCCAGGGTTGGATACAGACATTGTGGTTCACCGTTTACCGGTAAAAGAAGATTGTCGTCCAAAGAAGCAGAAGGTTCGTCGCATGCGGCCTGAAATGTCAGAGAAGATTAAGACAGAGGTAATAAAACAGTTTGATGCAGGGTTCGTAGCTGTGACTTCTTATCCTCAATGGGTTGCAAATGTGGTACCAGTACCAAAGAAAGATGGTAAAGTACGTATGTGTGTAGACTACAGGGATTTGAACAAGGTCAGCCCCAAAGATGACTTTCCACTTCCACATATTGATGTTTTGGTAGACAACACTGCTCAGCACAAGGTATTCTCTTTCATGGATGGTTTCTCTGGTTACAATCAAATCAAGATGGCACCTGAAGATATGGAGAAGACAACATTTGTTACACAGTGGGGCACCTTTTGTTATAAGGTGATGCCATTTGGTTTGAAAAACGCCGGGGCAACATATCAGTGTGCTATGGTGGCTTTGTTTCACGATATGATTCATTATGAGATAGAGGTATATGTGGATGATATGATAGCCAGGTCCCAGAATGAAGAGCAACATCTTGATCATCTGCATAAGTTGTTTGAGAGGTTGAAGAAATACAAGTTGAGATTGAACCCAAACAAGTGTACTTTTGGAGTTAGATCTGGTAAACTCCTGGGTTTCATTGTCAGTGGAAAAGGTATTGAAGTGGACCCTGCAAAAGTGAAAGCTATACAAGAGATGCCAGCTCCCCTTACTGAGAAGGAGGTTAGAGGTTTCTTGGGACGATTGAATTACATTGCAAGATTTATTTCCCAATTAACTGCTACATGTGAGCCAATCTTCAAGTTGTTGAAGAAAGATCAGGTAATGGAGTGGAATGATGAGTGCCAGACAGCCTTTGATGAAATCAAGAAGTACCTTCTAGAACCTCCAATTTTGATGCCACCAGTTGATGGAAGACCCTTGATTATGTACTTAACAGTGTTAGACAACTCAATGGGGTGTGTGTTGGGGAAACATGACGAGTCTGGTCGAAAAGAGCAGGCAATATACTACCTTAGCAAAAAGTTTACCGACTGTGAAACAAGATACTCACTGCTCGAGAAAACTTGTTGCGCTTTGGCATGGGCTGCTCGCCGACTAAGACAGTATATGTTGACTCATACTACCTTATTAATTTCGAAGATGGATCCAATCAAGTACATATTCGAGAAACCTGCTCTCTCCGGACGAATAGCGAGATGGCAAATGATCTTAACAGAATATGATATATAGTACACTACTCAAAAGGACATTAAAGGAAGTGTTGTAGCCGATTGTAAACACCCCAAATTTGCCCTCACCCATTCACACCATGGCTTGTGATCTCTTCATATGCATAAACACAGACATAGCATCTCATATTGCCTTTTTGGTTCACTGCATTGTTTCTAAGTCATCTGCATCTAGGGTTTGTGATCTGAGCAATCCAAGAGCTTCTTGAGCCACTCCAAAGGTCATCAATCACTTCAAATGGGTCCATGTATGTTCAAGCATCATATTGTATCCCCACAAAGTCAAGAAAGTCAAAGAATCACAAGAACTGAGATTGGCATGGAAGCAGAGCCAGGTTTAACTGCACAGATGACCTAGAATTAGGGTTTTGGTTTCAAAGGCCATAACTCCAAATTTTTTGGTCATTATTGTTTCTATTGGTCTCTATATGGTATAGGTATCATGCATATCAATTTTCATGAAGAAATTCAATGGGGAAATCATCTGATCAAGAGTTGACTTTTTAAGCAAGTCAGTGCAAAGTCAGGGCATCTGAGGCCCCCAATGACCCAACCAAGGGGTGTTCTTCATCATTTTGATTGTGTATGATCTTTATTTGATAATAGAAAATGTTGGAAGTTCACAAAATTGAAGAATCTCAAGTCATTTGCAAAGTTGACTTTTTGGGAAAGTTGACTTATAATGAAAATTGTCATTTTGGGAAACTTTTTCAACCCTTGCTTTTTGATTCAAAAATACTTCAAATGGAAAAACTTTGGTCATGAAAGTTGTAGAATGGATCATTCCCTTTTCAAAAAGTACAAGAACTTGACCTAATTCATTTTTGATCAAAAGTTATGGCTTGTCAAAGTTGGCCAAAATCACAAAATTTGAAGTTTTCTACCAAAGAGGCATTTTGCAAAATGGTGTGATCAAGTGTTCTAAAGGCCTCAAATGTGTACAAATTATTCACAACATGATCACATGACCTCTAAAAATCAGAATTGGTCCAAGAATAATCTTATTTCATGCCTTGAACTTCAAGAAATCACAAAGGGGCCAAACTTTGTGAAAAGTGCAAAACCTATCACAAGCCATAAACCACTTGCTGAATCATCTCATAAACAATTCCATGGACCTCCTTAAACTCAGCTGAGCAAGGACAAGCCAATGAGCTAGCTACACCATTGCCCATACCTCAAGTACACAACTTTTGACTTTTTGGCAAGAACACCCATACCAATCCCACAGTGACACAACAACTCTCTGCCCAATCCAGATCTTACAAACACACTCCAAGGCTTCATTTTCATAAGACAACTCATTCTGATCTTGCCCACAGGCCAACATTCTCATTTCTCACCTCTTATGCAAAACCTTTCGAAACTGATTCCACAAACTGCAAACACACAAACGAGCTTCACAAACAATCTCAACATGTTTCACTGGTCACAAACCACCCATCACCATAGCCTGAAACTCCCTGAATCAAAAACACGATTTCAACACACCCTTGACCTGAGCTTCTGCCAACTTTCTCTAGAGGCCACATAAACTCCAACTAAGTGTCAAAAGCTTCTAAGGAGGATCATTGGGACTTGTTTGAGCCAAAGAAACAGCCAGAAAGCTCCTGAATCGAAAGCTCAATCTCAGGTAGCATGATGAACAAATTTTCCAGAACTTTAATTTCTTGTTAGAATATTGTTTTGTATGTTGCCCTGATCATGGGGATCTATTTATTTTTGAAAATGAGCCAGAGACAAGCATGTTATGATGTTCTGAAAGTTTGACCTGAAAACTTCTTTGATTCGATTCGTGTTTGTGTTGGAAGTTAAACATGATTTTGTGCTTGATTCGTGTTTGGGGTGGGTAGAGGATGAATTCTGGAGAGTTAGAGCTTTTGAAATGGCCTGGAGAGTGAGATTGAGTTTTTGGTTGGCCGGAGAAGATGACCGGAACACTGTTCCGGTCATCTGAAAGTCATTAGGGCTTCTGATTAGGGTTTAATCATAATTAGGAGATTTTGAATGCTGGCCGTCCAGATGCGCGCCAAGTCCACTCCCGCGCGTCCTAGTTCAAACCTCAGCCTTTGATTCTGTTGACTTTCTTATTTTTCAGTTTAATTTCATTTTATTTTCATTTAATTTCATTTGTTTTCTACAATTTATTAAAAATAGTAAAAATCATTGAAAAATTCTGAAAATTTTTATTCAAGCTTTTATTAATTTTCAGAAACCAAAAACATTTTTATTTTTATTTTTTGCATTAAAATTTATTTTTAAATCATTTAAAAGTTTATTTTTAATTGATTAATGAGAATTAATTAATTAAAAATACTTTTAGGTATTTAAAAATCACAAAAAAAAATCATGAGACATTTAAAATCATTTAGAAACATTGTCCAACTCTCAAACCAAATTTCTTTTTTGATCTTGATGTCTTTTGACAATTTTCCATGGAATTAATTTCATTTCAAGGCATTATTTTGATCCAATCTTCAAAAATTCATTTCTGCCTAGTCATTAAGAGTTGGACAATGATTCTTCTTGCATTGCATCTTGTTTAGCATGTAGTTTATAGGATTAAATTGGCATGAATTGATCTTGCATTTCCATTTTGTTTGGCATTTTTCTTGACAAGGTACCTTAAAACCCTAGCAATCTTAGGAAATTCATAACCCTCATTAGGTTAAGAGTTAGAACCCCTCCTTTGGGCAGTGAGTTTGTACAGGTTTAGGGTTCCTTTGAATGCATTTTCAATTTTTTATCATGATGTTTGCTTCTGGTTTTGATTTTTGTTTTGTGCATTGATCATAAACCTTAATTTGGGCTTTCATTTGCATCCACCTTCCATTTGTTTGCATACCATGACTTGCCATGACATTTTGTGCATCCATTTGATTCATAATACATCTTAGGACATATTAGAATCATGTTTGATCATTGCATATTTCATTTGCCATGTTGTATGTCATTTTCATTCCATAACTTTTCATGTATGTTCATGGTTCTAAGCATGCTTCTCTTGCATCCATATGTTTGTTTGATCATTCTCATGCCTTGTTTCATGTTTGCATCATCCCATAACATCATTATCATCATACACATGCTTCTAGTTTTGGTTTGCATCAGGTCATTACATCTCATTTTGCATTGCATTGCATTTCTTTCACTAACTTTTCAGGTGGTAAGTTACTTTGAGAAGTGAATTTGCCTTCACTTTTCACAATCTCTTTTCATCTCTCTTATGCATCATTGCTGCATTTTGTCTTGTGTTTGAGATTGAGCTTGCTCATTCTTCTTCATCTTACTTTCTTTCTTCAAGTGACTTGTCTTCTTAAATGAAGCAAGTTACTTTGCTTCTCCTTGCTCCTTTCATCTGCTTCCTGGTGGTTTCTCTGAAGATCTTTCTTGTAAACCTCACAAACCTTAGGAACAACCAAGCATGACAATAATTAGGATTTTTATTAGTTTCCCATTTAGATTTTACCTTTGTATCTCATTGAGTCCTCTCTTCTCATCTCATAATCAAGGACTAAACCCTAAAGGCTTTAAGGCTTTGTGATTAAGCTTATGCCTGCATCCTTCTATTAGGATGGAGAGTATAACTTTAATCCTAAGTGTTAAACCCTTAATATGTTTAAAATCCTTTAATCAATTCACCTAATAATCATCAAGACATCAAACTTGTAACTTGGGCCTTGCATTAGGGTTCTAATTCTTCCTTAATTGGTTAAGAAGGACTAACCCTAGTGTTAATGGACAAGTCCTCCTCAAGTTGTCTTACAAACCATAAAAATCACTTCTTCATCTCATCATTAACTAAAATCCACTTAATAAAGGCTTTGTTTTGTCATGAGTTTAATCCCTAATCATGGATCAAGTTGAGGAGTTTTTCTCAGCTTAAATGTTCTCATCTATTATCCTTCTATTAGGATGGTGTAATGAGTCCATTAGATCTTTGATTATGGCTTAACCTCATTACTTAACACTAAACAAAAACAACAAAAACATCTAAATAATCACAAGTAGGTTAATGATCTTAATCCTACATCATGGTAATTAAGTGTGAGATGCTGACTTCACACTTAAGGTACTCTCATTACCCCTAATCAGAGGGAAGATGTGATGAGTTTACTAAATCCATTGGTTTAGGCTTAAGCTCATTAACTTATGACAAACTTCAAAATGCAATAAAAGACTGAAAATACAAAAACAAACAATAATCGTCTCCTCTGGGATTCTTTTCTCATCTCACTCACTCACAAACGAGAACTCGCTTCTTCCGTCTAATGCAAGACAGTTTGCACCTGAGCCAGACAGGTCATACACTTGAGCATAGGCAAGCAAGCAGTTCACAAGTCAATTTATCTTTCAGTCTCTTTGGGTCGAACTACGGTGTTCTGACTTCCTCATTGCACGAGAGGATACGTAGGCATAACTTAACAGTTATCGAACAAAAGTTTATGTATATTCCCCCTCTTTCCAACATCATTCTTTAAGCCTCATAGTCTTGAGCATTTTATTCCTGTTCTTACACTGACACTGTACATTTATACACTTCACATTCTTTTACACTGACACTTGCATCCTTTTTCCAGTTTTGATACACGAATTGCACTGACACTACCCCTTTAAAACACAAGTCTTTTAAGCGTGGATCCCGTCGAGTACGGCGGACAATCTGGGTGCTAATACCTTCCCAGGTTGTAACCGACCCCCTTTCTCAGTCTCTCTGGTTCGCAACCGTCTTATCCTTATCTTTCTTAGGTTTATGCAGCATTACCTTTCCTTCGGGATAAAAATGCCTAGCTGGCGACTCTATTCATTCCATCCTTTCGCTGACCGTTCGCGTCTGTACCTTATTTGAGCTAGTCTCATTTATCGGGAGCGACAACTTGGCGACTCTGCTGGGGACCCTTATACTGTAACCAGGGCTTCTGGTTCTTTTTGTGGGTTCCTCCTAGCGCTTGTTTGATTTTGTGTTTACTGGGGTATTATGTGCTATTTGTGTTTGTATAGTTGCTTTTATTTATTGCTTTATGTACAGTTATTTATTGCTTTCTTTACAGCTTTATATACATCATACTGTCATACTGTTCTGGCTGGATCTGGTTTTGTTGCTTTGGTGGGTGGGTGTTCTATTGAGAGTTTAAGGTCCTATACCTGGGACCTGAGTGACACTTAGGCTAGAGTGGTTCATGTTCTTTCCCATTCCATTTCGGTCTGGTGCGGGAATATGAAACACGATTCAGATATGGGTTTCTTCTTGAGAACTCTGTGCTACAGATCTCCTGTAGTGCTAGGGCTATCTGGGAAGCCTGCTAAGTCTGGATGACCTTTATTATGACCTTCAGAAACTAAGGTGAATTAGAGGAGGATCTTTTATGGTTATTGTAAACACTGTACCTCCGAGTTATAAGTGTTTACACTTCTCATAACTGATCCAAGTCTGAGGATCCTTGTTTTAGAACATCACCTGTGAGGGGGGTTGGGTTGTTTACAGGTTTGCAGGTACCCTTGACCTCAGCATACCCTGATACTTTATTTTGAATAAGAGTACTCCATTTTGGGACAGTTCTTGTGATTTTAACCCTGGACATTGTGACTCTTTATTTGAGTCCCCCACCTTGGTTACTGTACTTTTGAACCTTCATCTGGATTTCTTGAACATACATGGACCCATATCAAGGCAGTTAATCAGATCCAGCTTGATCACAAAACCTTGCATATCATTTGCATACATCATCATTGCATCATTTAACATTTGCTTATTTGTTTTTCAGGGTATCCACATCATATTTGGCTTGGTTTTGACCCCTTCATCTGCAAAGACCCCTGTTCACCAGCTATCTGCTTCAGCTATCTTCATCAGCTACCTGCTTCAGTCACCTGCATCACCAGTATCAGCCTATCAGTGGCTCATCTCCAGTGTTAGTCTCCATCATCAGCATCTGTCTCAGCTCTTCATCAGCAAATATGGCACCCAAGAAGAGCAACATCTCATATCATTTCTTTGAGCCTGAGCTGGCTGGCATCAGGAAGGTCCAGGCCCTTATTACTCCAGACCATATACCACTATTCAGAGAACATTATGGAGGCATCCTTGATGTGGTTATGGATTTGGACCCTTCTCAGAGGAGCTTGATTCACACTTGCCTACAGTTCTATGATCCTCCTTTGAGATGCTTCACCTTCCATAATTTTCAGTTGGGACCCTTGTTGGAAGAGTATTCATCACTGATTGGTGTACCTGTCAAGGGTGATGTCCCCTTCAACCCTGAGATGGCTTTTCCCAGTAATGAAGAGGTGGCAAAAGCACTGTATCTGGAACCTATTCTGATTGAGCAGAACATGACAGCAAAGGCTGGAATCTCTGGTCTACACTTGGATTTCTTGACTTCTCAGGCTATCCTGAAGGCCTCCTTGGGAGAATGGAAGGCAGTCTGTGCATTATTAGCCCTCAGCATATATGGGGTTATATTATTTGCAGATGAGCCCAAGTTTATTAGCAAGAATGCCATTCACCTTTTCATTCTGAGGAACCCAGTACCCACCTTACTGGGAGATTTCTACTACTTTGTTCACCAAAGGAATGAAAAGCAAAGAGGAAGGTTGGTGAGATGATGTGCTCCCCTATTCCATACCTGGCTGCTCAAACACTTGCCCAAGACTGATGCATTCTTGAATCCTCACCAACAGAAGAATTGGGCTAGGAGACTTGTTGCTTTGACCTCAGATGACGTCAGGTGGTGCACCCAGAGCACCAAGGGCAGGCACATCATTACTAGTTGTGGGCAGTTCCCTAATGTACCTCTGATAGGAGTAAAGGGTTGTATCAACTACAACCCTCTGCTATTCAAAAGACAATTGGGCTATGCATTGGTCCACCCCCCTAGAGTGCAAGATCTAGCTGAGACCCTTTATTGTGAGATTAAGCCTAATCTGGCTATTGTCAAGCAAGCATCCTGGGCTTGGGACAATATCCAGACCAAAGGGATGACCATTCTTGGGAGATGCAACAATGTGGCCTCAGCTCAGTATTCTGAGTGGTCTCATGCTAGGGCTCAAGTTTCTAGGATGCCCTTCACCATTGAGGATGCACCTGGACCATCCACAACACCATCTCCAGCCACTGTCAGCCTGGAAGAGTTTGAGAAACTAAAAGAGAGGAATGAGAATTTGTCTGAAGCCCTGAAGAGAACCCTCTGGGAGAGGAGTGATGGTCGTCTGGACATTGAAAGGTTAGAAAAGCTTAAGGTGGAACATCTAGCCAAGATTGAAAAGGAAGAGGACTACATCAAGAAGTCAAGGGCTGGGGAGCAGATTTTGAAGAATGCCTGTAAAGAGGCCCAGTTCCAGAAGGCCATGACTAATCTCTATCTGAAGGAAAGTCAAGCTAGGTGGGTCAGGATCACTGAAGCTCGCACTCAAGAGGATAAGAGAACCCAGGACAAGATTGAACAGTTGGAGGCTAATGCAAAGGAGCAACAGGAAGCCCTGCTAGCAGCCCAGAAGGAGATCTCAGAATTGAAGATTAGGGCTGGTGTGAAGAGGTCAAAGGACCAGGGCAGACACAAGAAGCTAACCACTGCTATTGCCACTAGGAATCTTCTTATTAGGAACCTCACAGAGCATCCAGCTGACCCTGTAACTGAAGCACTCCTGAAGGAAGTTAAGGAGGATGAGTTTGGTCTTGGTGTCTGACTTTTGCTTGTTGTTGCTTTCATTTCATGTACTTTTCTTTCTTATGTTGTATTTTTGACCCCTCAGGGGCGGGTATTGTAAAAAACAAACTATGTGTGATTCACCATTTGTAATATATTCATTAGTTTGTTTTATTTGAGTTTATTTCTCCCAAGCAACATCAAAGCATCTTCCTCGGGGGTCTGGAAAGGTCAAAACCAAATGCCAAGCCGGATACCTTGGAAACAAATAAGCATACTGCATTGCATACTAACTTTTGTCTTGTTTTGTAGGTTTTTGTTTTGTTTGTTACTAACTCTGTTGTGATTCAGGAACTATTGCTCGACGACGGGTGTTCCCTCTCAACCGTCCGCACAGATATCCCACTCGCAACAACCTTCCGGGTATACAAATGGACCAAGTACAGCAGGACCTTACAGAAGTCAGGACTCAAATGGCCAATGAGAGGCTAGAAATGAGAAACCAGATGACCCAGTTCATGGAGGTGATGAATGGTTTGGCTCAAAGCCAAGAGAGATTAAGGGCATTGGTAGAAAGGCAGACTCAGGAAGAACCCCATCTAGGGACTGGAGGAACGAGCAACAATGAGAGGGTTCAGCCTCATGTTAATCCTCCAGTGTATGGGCCTCATCTTCATCCAGAGATCAACATCCCTGCTAATGTACAAGGGAATGCTACTACAGGCAGAGTATTACAAGAAGACCCCCAAGAGGATCAATTCACTGTGATGGGAGCTGGGGATGAAGCCTATGACAAAAGGCTAGATGAAATTGCTGAAAAATTGAGATCTCTGGAGTCTCAAAATTCCCTGGGCTTTGATGTCATGGACATGGGATTAGTGGACGGGGTAAGGATTCCCCACAAGTTTAAACCTCCGTGCTTCGAGAAGTACAACGAAACTTCCTGTCCACGAACCCACTTGCAATCCTTTCTGGGGAGGCTGAAGGCGTACACCATGGACGAAAAACTGTGGATGTTTTATTTCGAAGACAGTTTGACTGGAGCTTCAAGGGAATGGTACTCTCACTTGACTAGAGCAACCATCAGATGCTGGAAGGACCTGGCTGAGGCCTTCATCAGACAATACCAGTACAACTTGGATATGGCTCCTAACAGGACCCTCCTGATGGGAATGTCTCAATCATCCAGAGAAAGCTTCCGGGAATACGCCCAGAGGTGGAGACAGCTTGCTGCTGCTATCCAGCCACCCATGTCGGAAAGGGAAATGGACGACATGTTTATGAACACCCTCCAAGGGACATACATTGACAGGCTAGCTGCCTTTTCTTCCACCAGCTTCGCTGACGTAGTCATAGCTGGAGAAAGAATTGAGAGCCTATTAAAGATGGGCAAAATCTCTGACAATGGTGCGAGCTCGTCCAGCAACCCCAGAAAGCCTTTTGTGGGGCCAAGAAGAACCGGTGAGACTAACGCTATTCAGGCCAACAGGGGCAGACCTCAATATGTTCATAGGTCAGTGGCAGCTGTCACTATTCCAGCTCCAATTCCTCAGCAACCAGCATATCAACCACAGCAACAACCCCACTACCAACAACAAGTCCAATATCCGCCTCAGAGAAACTACAACAACAACAACAGCAACAATCAGCAAAGACCATTTCAGCAGAGACCATCTTAGGCCAACAGGGTGATTGATCCAATCCCTATGCCTTATGCCGCTTTATTGCCACAGCTCCTGAAGCTCAACTTGGTTGAGTTAAGGACGTTGGCACCACCAGATCCTTCCAGTCTACCAAGGAATTATGACGCCAACGCCAGGTGTGCTTTTCAATCCAATGCACCTGGCCACAGTACAGAGAAGTGCAGAGCTTTACAAATGAAGGTACAAGACCTGGTAGATTCTAAAGCTCTAAATTTTGCACCCCCGCCAAATGTCAACAAGAATCCCATGCCCAACCACGGAGGACCCAGAATTAATGCTATTGAGGAAGATAAGTCGTCTTTCTTAATAACCAGTGTTGGGAAGATTCGGACACCCTTGGTAGAGATTAAAGCTCAGCTTCTAGAATGCCAAATGTTCCCCGGGTGTGAGCTTGGGTGTGGTTATTGCAACATTTCGGTAAATGGGTGTGATAACTTGAGAAGCGGTATAGATGGTCTTATCCAGAGTGGCTTACTTCAAATCACAACATCAACACCTTCAAATCCGGCAATCTCCCTGACAACAATGCCTGAGTCTCCTACAACTGCAACAACAATTACTCCAAACAATTCTTCAATCTCATCAACAAATGCTTCATCTATCACTTCAACAAACTAGATATCAACAACCATCTCTTCTACAACATCAGCACCCCTTTATTCAGAATCTTCTACAGCGCCAACAGATATTTCAGCAGTCACCATTTATTATGATCCGTCATATGTTCCGCCTAACAACAATCTTCAACAACAAACAGTGGCATCTCCTTCCAGGACACCAGTTACCATCTATTACGATCCACACACTATTTCAACACCTTCCTCTGCTGCAGTCAGTCCGGTTACCATCACGGTACCTGGACCAGTTCCATATGAAAGCAGTAATGCCATCCCTTGGCATTATGGCTCTGACCTTTACTGCAATGGGGAGAAAATCACTCTTGACTCTTCAACTTCTTCTCCACAGATTGATAATGTCGGGGGAGGCGGAGGCTTCACCAGAAGCGGACGCCTTTTTGCCTCGCAAGCACAAAGACCAAATGCCAAAGCAGAAGCTGCCGCCAAAGCAAAGGGAAAGAGTGTAATATCTGAAGAGCCCATTCTCAAGGAAACACAGAAGACATCTTTTGAATAAGATGTAGACGAGTTTATGAGAATTATCAAGAGGAGTGATTACAAGGTGGTGGATCAGCTTCACCAAACTCCCTCAAAAATCTCCATTTTATCCCTGCTAATGTGTTCGGAAGCTCACCGGAATGCATTACTAAAAGTCTTGCACGCAGCATATGTGCCAGAGGAGATCACCGTTAATCAGCTGGAGACCGTGGTAGCAAATGTCAATACCAGTCATGGATTGGGATTTACCAATGCTGATTTAACGACTGAGGGATGCAACCACAACAAGGCTTTACATATCACTCTTGAATGCAAGGGTGCTGTTCTATCACATGTACTGGTAGACACTGGGTCTTCACTCAATGTTTTGCCAAAGAAAGCCTTGGTGAAGCTGGGGTATGATGGCTTGGCTTTGCGCCCAAGTAACTTGGTGGTGAGAGCATTTGATGGCTCTAAGAGATCAGTGCTAGGTGAGTTTGATCTGCCCGTGATGATTGGCCCACAGACTTTTAAAATTACCTTCTACGTGATGGACATTCAGCCGGCCTACAGCTGTTTGTTGGGTAGACCTTGGATCCATGCCGCTGGCGCAGTTACGTCTACCCTTCACCAGAAGCTGAAATTCGAGTGGGAGGGCCAGATCATCACCATCTGTGGTGAGGAAGATATTTTTGTTAGCCATCTGGCTACGTACAAATATATCGAGATGGATGGAGAGATCCATGAAACCATGAGCCAGGGATTTGAAGCCCTGAACATTAATGAAGCATCTGTTGTACTTGGGACTTCCATGACATCTTATCAGCAAGCCAGGAAGGTTGTTGAAGAAGGGACCGCCCAAGGCTGGGGCAAGCTGCTGCCTGTGGAGAAGAAAGAGGACAAATTTGGGTTGGGTTATAAACCAACTCAACAAGATCAATCAGAGGCTGCTAAGAAGCCCAGTTTTATCAGTGGGGGGATGCTCACCCCCGATGCAGTAAACAACTTGGAAGATGAGTCGGAAGATGAGCTTAACCTGGAGAGCTGGATACGTCCAAGGATCCCGGGGAGCCATATCTCAAACTGGTCTTCCCAGGAAATTATAAGGGTTACTCCTGCAGAGTAATTATTATTTCCTGTATTTTAAAGCATGCATCAAGTCTTGCATCTTGCCCAAGATGACAAGACTCATTTTGTAATCGGGCCATCTTGTAATTCTGTGCAAACAGATCAATCAATGAATATCGGACATCTTTTGCAAATGAGTCTTTTTCTTTTCTGCTCACTGTTTTTCATTTTTCTTTTTGTACAAAAATAAAATGGCAATGTTTTCCAAAATGATAAACTTCATTTCACTTTTTTCTAAAACAAGATTAAAATCAATCACTAAAATGAACAATTTAAACCCTTGCAGAGAGTGCCTTCTAGACTGCACCGACAACAACACAACTATGACATCGTATGACTTTGACAATCCAATCAATCAAGCTGATGAAGGGGTTGAAGAAGATTATGAGCTTCCTGAAGAGCTAGCCAGGTTGTTAAGGCAAGAGGAGAAGGTTATCACTCCTCACCAGGAGGAGGTTGAAACGATTAATCTTGGTACGGAAGAAGACGTGAAAGAGGTTAAGATCGGGGCCTGCCTACAAGACTCAGTGAAAGAACAGTTGATTGACATGCTTCGGGAGTATGTGGATGTGTTTGCTTGGTCTTACCAGGATATGCCAGGATTGGACACCGATAACGTCATGCACAAGCTGCCTTTGAAAGAAGACTGCCCTCCAGTAAAACAGAAGCTGCGCCGTACTCGCCCAGATATGGCAATGAAGATAAAGGAAGAGGTGCAAAAGCAGTGGGACGCCGGGTTCCTTGCTGTAACTAGCTATCCGCCGTGGGTTGCTAATATTGTACCTGTGCCTAAGAAAGACGGAAAAGTGAGAATGTGTGTTGACTACCGGGATCTGAACAGAGCCAGCCCAAAAGATGACTTCCCATTACCTCACATTGATGTATTGATGGATAATACGGCCCAGTTCTCGGTGTTCTCCTTCATGGACGGATTTTCAGGATACAATCAGATCAAGATGTCACCTGAAGACATGGAGAAGACAACTTTTATCACACCCTGGGGCACGTTCTGTTATAAGGTGATGCCATTCGGACTGAAGAATGCTGGTGCAACATATCAACGGGCTATGGTAACACTATTCCACGACATGATCCATAAAGAAATTGAATGTTACGTGGATGACATGATTGCCAAGTCCCTCACAGAAGAAGACCACCTGGTAAATCTGCTGAAACTATTCAAGCGTCTGAGGAAATACCAACTGAAATTGAACCCCAACAAGTGCACATTCGGGGTGCGATCTGGTAAGCTGCTGGGATTTATTGTAAGCGAGAAAGGGATTGAAGTTGACCCTGATAAAGTCAAAGCCATTCAAGAAATGCCTGCACCGAAAACTGAGAAAGAAGTTCGGGGGTTTCTAGGTAGATTGAACTACATTTCAAGGTTCATATCTCACCTTACTGCAACCTGTGAGCCCTTGTTCAAACTGTTGAGAAAGGAACAAACGGTCAGGTGGAACGAAGACTGCCAGAGGGCTTTTGACAAGATCAAGGAGTACTTGCAAGAACCTCCAATCCTTATGCCTCCAGTTGAAGGAAGACCTCTAATAATGTACTTGACAGTATTAGAAGAGTCAATGGGGTGTGTGCTGGGCCAGCATGACGAGTCTGGTCGAAAAGAGTACGCAATTTACTACCTAAGCAAAACGTTTACCGACTGTGAACAATGTTATTCACTGTCGCTCCCGATAAATGAGACCGGCCCAAATAAAGGTACAGACGCGAACGGTTGGCGAAGGGATGATATGAGAACACACAGGAGTGAACTCACAGGAAAAGAAAAGAGTCGCCAGCTAGGCATTTTTATCCCGAAGGAAAGGTAATGCTGCATAAACCTAGAAAGATACGGATAAGACGGTTGCGAACCAGAGAGACTGAGAAAGGGGGTTGGTTACAACCTGGGAAGGTATTAGCACCCGTTAAGGCTTTGAGTCGCTCGTCCAACACACGGAATCTTTCAGCAAGATCAATAACTTGTGGATCCTTGGTTTTCACAAGAGGGATTGCCCCTTGGAAGTTCGGCATAGGGAAAGCAAAACTCTGATAATTTGTAGAATCAAAAGAAGATGAAGGTCCACCTCGGGCAACAGATGGTTCAGGTACATTCTGATTCACGATCGGGGTCTGTACAGGTTGAGCTTGAGCAAGATTGCTCACTTGTGGAAGATCCTCATCAGGAGAAAGACCATACAGAGGGTTGGTCACCGAAGTGAAACCAGGTGGAAACTCAACATTCTCACGGTTGCTCTCTGACATAGCTACTGACGGCTTTCAAACTGACCCTTCTTAACTCTTGACACTGTTCAGTCTAGCTTTACACACTCTGTCGTCTTCTAACTGTGACCACTTGTTCAAACCGAGTACAGGGAAATCAGCTGGCTGGTCATGGACAAAAGAGGAAGGATGAGCTCTCTGGAAGAAGGAAATGCAATGCTGATGCAAATGCGAAATGCAGAATGATAATGCAAAAGATGCAAAGACATGGTATCACAGCTGGAAACTGCCTGGAATCTGGAATGCCGGACCAAGAATCGAGTGTCTGTAACCACAAGATCTGCATAATGACCCAAAATAGTAACCGAGAACCAAAGGTTGAAGAACTCCAGGATCATAGTGACCGGATCAAACAATTGTACTGGTAATGAGGGTATGTTGAGGTCAAGGGTTCCTGCAAACCTGTAAACAGCCCAACCCCCTCACAGGTAGTGTTCTAAAACAAATATCCTCAGACTTGGATCAGTTATGAGAAGTGTAAACACTTCTAACCCGGAGGTACAGTGTTTACAATAACCATAAAAAATCCTCCTCTAATTCTCCTCAGTTTCTGAAGGTCATAATAAAGGTCATCCAGACTTAGCAGGCTTCCCAGATAGCCCTAGCACTACAGGAGATCTGTAGCACAGAGTTCTCAAGAAGAAACCCATATCTGAACCGTGTTTCATATTCCCGCACCAGACCGAAATGGAATGGGAAAGAACATGAACCACTCTAGCCTAGGTGTCACTCAGGTCCCAGGTGTAGGACCTTAAACTCTCAATGGAACACCCACCCACCAAAGCAACAAAACCAGATCCAGCCAGAACAGTATGACAGTATGATGTATATAAAGCTGTAAAGAAAGCAATAAATAACTGTACATAAAGCAACAAAGCAACTATATAAACACAATCAGCACATAACACCCCAGTAAACACAAATCAAACAAGCGCTAGGAGGAACCCAAAAAAAGAACCAGAAGCCCTGGTTGCAATATAAGGTTCCCCAGCAGAGTCGCCAAGCTGTCGCTCCCGATAAATGAGACCGGCCCAAATAAAGGTACAGACGCGAACGGTCGGCGAAGGGATGATATGAGAACACACAGGAGTGAACTCACAGGAAAAGAAAAGAGTCGCCAGCTAGGCATTTTTATCCCGAAGGAAAGGTAATGCTGCATAAACCTAGAAAGATACGGATAAGACGGTTGCGAACCAGAGAGACTGAGAAAGGGGGTTGGTTACAACCTGGGAAGGTATTAGCACCCAGATTGTCCGTCGTACTCGACGGGATCCACGCTTAAGAGATTTGTGTTTTAAAGGGGTAGTGTCAGTGCAATTTGTGTATAAAAGAGCTGGAAAAGGATGTACAGGTGTTAGTGTAAAGAAGTGAAGTGTGTAAATGATGTGTCAGTGTGAGAACAAGAATGAAATGCTCATGATCATGAGGCTAAAAGAATGATGCTGGAAAGAGGGGGAATATACAGAGACTTTTGTTCGATAACTGTTAAGTTATGCCTACGTATCCTCTCGTGCAATGAGGAAGTCAGAACACCGTAGTTCGACCCAAAGAGACTGAAAGGTAAATTGACTTGTGAACTGCTTACTTGTCTATGCTCAAGTGTATGACCTGTCTGGCTTAGGTGCAAACTGTCTTGCATTAGACGGAAGAAGCCAGTTCTCGTTTGTGAGTGAATGAGATGAGAAAAGAATCCCGGAGGAGACGATTATTGTTTGTTTTTGTATTTTCAGTCTTTTATTACTTTTTGAAATTTGTCATAAGTTAATGAGCTTAAGCCTAACCAATGGGTTAGTAAACTCATCACATCTTCCCTCTGATTAGGGGTAATGAGAATACCTTAAGTGTGAAGTCAGCTTCTCACACTTAATCACCTTTGATGCAGGATTAAGATCATTAACCTACTTGTGATTATTTAGATGTTTTTGTTGTTTTTGTTTAGTGTTGAGTAATGAGATTAAGCCATAATCAGGGATTAAACAGACTCATTACACCATCCTAATAGAAGGATAATAGATGAGAGTGTTTAAGCTGAGGAAGGCTCCTCAACTTAATCCATGATTAGGGATTAAACTCAGGACAAAACAAGCCTTTGGTTAAGTGGATTTTATTTAATGATATGATGATGAAGTGATTTTTAGGGTTTGTAAGACAACTTGAGGAGGACTTGTCCATTAACACTAGGGTTAGTCCTTCTTAACCGGTTAAGGAAGAATTAGAACCCTAATGCAAGACCCAAGTTACAAGCTTGATGTCTTGATGATTTATTAGGTGAATTTATTAAAGGATTTAAACACATTAAGGGTTTAACACTTAGGATTAAAGTTATACACTCCATCCTAATAGAAGGATGTAGGCATAAGCTTAATCACAAAGCCTTGAAGCCTTTAGGGTTTAGTCCCTGATTATGATATGAGAAGAGAAGACTCAAAGATGACACAAAGGTAAAAGCTAAATGGGGGACTAATCAAACCCTAATTGTTATCATACTTGGGGATCCTAGGGTTAATGAGGTTTGCAAGAAGATCTTCAGAGAAACCACCAGGAAGGAAGCAGATGAAAGGAGCAAGATGCAAAGAGAAGCAAAACAACTTGCTTCACGTAAGAAGACAAGTTGCTTGAAGAAAGAAAGTAAGATAAACAAGAATGAGCAAGCTCAATCCAATACACATACAAAATGAAGCAAAGTAAGTATGAAAGAGATGAAAAGAGAATGTGAGAAGTGAAGGCAAATTCACTTCTCAAACAACTTACCACCTGAAAAGTTAGCAAAAGAAATGAAATGCAATGCAAATGAGATGAAATGTCATAATGCAAACCAAAACCAGAAGCATAAGTATGATTTTAATGATGCTAAGAGATGATGCAAACATGAGGCAAGACCTTAGAATGATCATACAAACATATGGATGCAAGAGAGACATGCTTTGAACCATGGATGTTCATGAAAAGTTATGAGATGTAATGGACATATAACATGGAAAATGAAAGATGCAATGATCAAACATGATTCTAATATGTCCTAAGATGTATTATGAATCAAGTGGATGCACAAAATGTCATGGAAAGTCATGGTATGCAAGCAAATGGAAGATGGATGCAAAGAAAGGCATGAATTAGGGTTTATGATCAATACACAAAGCAAAATCCAAAACCAGAAGCAAACATCATGATAAAAATTTGAAAATACAATCAAAGATACCCTAGACCTATACAAACTCACTGCCCAAAGGAGGGGATCCAACTCTTAACCTAGTGAGAGTTATGAATTTCCTAAGATTGCTAGGGTTTTAAGGTACCTTGACAAGAAAAATGTCAAACAAAAGGAAAATGCAAGATCAATTCATGCCAATTTAATCCTACAAACTACATGATATGCAAGACACAATGCAAAAATAATCAAAGTCCAACTCTCAATGGTTAGGCAGAAATGAATTTTTGAACATTGGATCAAAATAATGCCTTGAAATTGAATTAATTCCATGGAAAATTGTCAAAATACATCAAGATCAAAAAAGAAATTTAGTTTGAGGGTTGGACAATGTTTCTAAATGATTTTAAAGGTTTCATGAATTTTTTGGTGATTTTTAAATACCTAAAAGTATTTTTAATTAATTAATTCTCATTAATTAATTAAAAATAAACTTTTAAATGATTTAAAAATATTTTTTAATGCAAAAAATAAAAATAAAAATGTTTTTGGTTTCTGAAAATTCATAAAAGTTTGTACAAAAATTTTCAGAATTTTTAAAATTGTTTTGCTATTTTAAATAAATTGGAGAAAAGAAATGAAATAAAATGAAAAATAAAAATGGATTTAATCTGAAAATGAGAAAGTATGCGCATCTAAGGGCCCAGATTCAAATTCACACGCGCGGGAGTGGACCTGGCGCGCATCTGGACGGCCTATATTCAAATTTCGCTAATTAAAGATTAAACCCTAATCCAGCCCTAATTACTTTCAGATGACCGGAACAGTGGTTCTGATCATCTTCTCCGGCAAGGTGAAATTGCTATCTCCCTCTACACGCAATGAAAACAAAATCTAACTGCCCAGAACTCATCCCCATCCAAAAAAGAATCAAACCCCTCAATCAAACATCATTTTTCATTCATAAATCAGCCAAATCGAATCAAAACATTCTTAGGGCAAAAAATTTCAGACAGTTCATACATGCTGGTTTCTCAACCATTTTCAAAAGTAAACACATATTCATGATCAGGGGAGTGCATAGAAGCTTTTAAGAACTTAAAAACATGTTTCTGGAAAAAAGTTTTGAGATGACTACCTGAACTGAAGCTTTCGATTCAGGAGCTTTCTGGCTGTTTCTTTGGCTCAAATCCACTCCAATGATCCTCCTAAGAAGCTTACAATGCTTGTTTGAAGTTTAGGATGGATGGTTTGAGAGATGTAAGAAGTTTTGTTCAATGGCAAGTGGTGATCGTGTTTTTGATTCTTTGAGTTTCAGGCCATGGTGAGGGGTGCTTTGTGATCAGGGAAGTGTGTTGAGTTGATTTGTGAAGTTAGTTTATGAGTTTCAGGCTTGTGTGATGAGTTTTGAATGCTCTTGCAAGATGGTGTGAAAATGAGAATGCTGTGATGGAGAGTGTTTCAGGCTTGTGTTGTAGCTGCTTTGGCTTGCTTTTTGTTTTCATAAACAATTGGGATTGGTCAGAAGAAGTGATGTGTGCTTTTGTGATAGGTATGGCTCAAGTTGCCAAAAGGTCAAGTTTGTGTAAGAGAAGCATGGGCTACTTTCTAGCCAAGGACAAAAGGTGTGTCCTGCGCAGCATGATGTGGGGAGAACCCTAGGATTGATCAGCAAGTCAGCAAGTAAGTGGATCTTCACTTGAGTGAGTTTTTGCAAGTTGGTTCACTTTTGCTCCTTATTAGATATCTTGCTTCATAAGCCATAAAAATGTGAGATTTCTTGGCCCATTCTGAATTTTAGGTCTTGTATGATCATGTTGTGAAGTTTAGAAGTCCATTTGGTGACTCAATTTGCCTTGACAAGTGAATTTGCAACTTTGCCTCTTTGGTAGAAACTTTGAAATTTTGTGATTTTAGCCAACTTTGACAAACCATAACTTTTGATCCATAATGAATTGGGTCATGTTCTTGTACTTTTTGAAAAGGGAATGATCCATTATACAACTTTCATGACCAAAGTTTTTCCATTTGAAGCATTTTTGAATCAAAAAGTAAAGGTTGAAAAAGTTTCCTAAAATGGCAATTTCATTAAAAGTCAAACTTTCCCAAAAAGTCAACTTTGCAAAAGACTTGAAATTCTTCAATTTTGTGAACTTCCAACATCTTATATGATCAAATAAAGATCATACACAATCAAAATGATGAAGAACACCCTTTGGTTGGGTCATTGGGGGCCTCAGATGCCCTGATTTTGCACTGACTTGCTTGAAAAGTCAACTCTTGATCAGATGACTTCCCCATGGAATTTCTTCATGAAAATTTATATGCATACTCCCTATAACATATAGAGACCAATAGAAACAAGAATGACCAAAAAATTTGGAGTTATGGCCTCTGAAACCAAAACCCTAATTCTAGGTCATCTGTGCAGTTAAACCTGGCTCTGCTTCCATACCATTCTCAGTTCTTGTGATTTTTTGACATTCTTGACTTTGAGAGGATATAATATGATGCTTGAACATATATGGACCTCTTTGAAGTGATTGATGACCTTTGGAGTGGCTCAAGAAGCTCTTGGATTGCTCAGATCACAAACCCTAGATGCAAATGACTTTGAACCAATGCAATGAATCAAAAATGCAATATGAGATGATATGATTGAACTTATGCACATGAGGAGATCACAAGACATGGTGTGAATGGGTGAGGGCAAATTTGGGGTGTTTACAGCTGCCCCTATTCAAACATGAGTTAGCTGTGCAGGATGTAAGCATCGGCTTAACAGGCAAACAAGATAACTTGTGGTTGAATACCAAAGACAGTCCGAAATTTGCACTCACAGAATGAAGAAGAAAAGGGATATAGATTGTAAAGGAAAATAAAGTATATTATAAAGTGTGGGCGATGGAGGACGACCGTCGAGCAGAGGACGACTGCTGGGGAGAAGGCAATGACGGGGACGGCCGACATGCTGGGGAGAACGGAGATTATGATGGGGACGGCCATCAAGTAAAGCTATAAGATTCTCTGGGGATTAATGAAAAATGATGGGGACGGCCATCAAGTTCATAAAGCAGAGCAACCAACGATGGGGACGACCATCGGGCTAAAAAGAAAAGGGACCACGACGGGGACGGCCATCGGGTTAAAGAATAAATGAAATAATGATGAGGGACGGTCATCAAAGGTGAAGGACGATCACCTAGCAGGGGACGGCTGCTCTGTTGGGGACAAGATGAGGGACGGTCATCTAAGGTGAAGGACGATCACCTGGCAGGGTACGGCTGCCGAAAGTATCGCGACATAGGACGAATGCCGGATAAAAGGTCAACGATGGGGACGACCATCGGACGAGCATGATGAAGGACGATCATCAAGAGGTGAAGGACGATCACCTAGCAGGGTACGGCTGCTCTCAAAGTTTACCATGACATAGGACGAATGTCAGGTAAAAGAGATCAACGATGGGGACGGCCATCGGATAAAATGATGAAGAACGATCATCAAAAGGTGAAGGACGATCACCTAGCATGGGACGGCTGCTAAATATCACGACATAGGACAAATGTCGGATAGAGAAGGTCAACGATGGGGACAGCCATCGGATGAGCATGATGAAGGACGATCATCAAGAGGTGAAGGACGATCACCTAGCAGGGTACGACTGCTCTCAGGGTTTATCATGACATAGGACGAATGTCAGATAGAAAAGAAAATTTCACTCTACTGGGGAATAGTAAACACGGACGAGTGGTTACATCCGAAAAACAAAAGGTATAAGTGTTTTGACATTGTGTATAGATTAAAGATGCGGACGAGCGTCCCTAAGACTACGATACGGACGAGTATCGGGTAGAAACAAATACTGACACGTGTTTAGAGATGATGATACGGACGAGTATCAACTGGTTAACAAGGAACACGGACAAGTGTTGAATCTGAGGGGACTCTTCTGGGGAAAGGTAGACACCGACGAGTGTCTAATTTTAAGAAGACGAAAAGGGTTTGACATAGTGTATGGATTAAAGATGCGGACGAGCATCCTTAAGACTATGATGCGGACGAGTATCAGGTAGAAACAAACGCTAGACACATGTTCTGAGATGATGGTACGGACGAGTACCAACTGGTTAACAAAGAACACAGACGAGTGTCGAATCTGTGGGGATATAAATGGTGTATACAAGATACGGACGAGTATCTGTATAAGTATGATTGGTGTATATTTAAGTGTTCCACCTGCTGGGGAGAGTGACACGGACGAGTGTCAAAAGGAGAAGAGTATAGTATAAACAAGTATCTGATATACAAAGTGTTTCAGGTTACTGTGCTGGGAAAATGACATGGACGAATGTCAAGGAATTGTACATATAAGTATCTGTGAGTGCAAAGGGGACGCTTTGGCTTTCTGCTGGGGATATGACACGGACGGGTGCCACAAGGAGATATGTACTGGTGTTTGTGGGTGTAAGGCAACTGCTTTAGCTCTTTGCTGGGGAAACCTGGGGGATTTTCTGTATATTGTTTGATGGATTGTCATTATTCATAAGTATTTGATTCAGAACATGGCTTATGATTATGCAATATGTTTGATTTTTGCCGTAATGCTCCGTTTTAGACGGAATGCTACGCTTTGTGGGGTGAATATGATGCCAATGCTATGATTATGCAAAAGATACCGATCCGGGATTTGAATCCCAATGCTGTGAAGATCTCTGGCCGATCTGCTCGAAATGGACATCCCAGCTGGGGATGAGATCATTGGTAGATTTGATGAGATGATTCTGCTTGGGGAAATGGGTCAATGATAGACCTTTTCCAGTAAATGAAGGACCCAGCTGGGGCTTGCAGGAGCTTTCTTTACTCTGTTGTGATTCTTCAGGCGTTGCTTTTCTGGATAAGGGGCTGAAGCTCTGTGGGGAAGATGGTTCCCTGGCTTCTGTACTTAGCTGAGGAGGAAGAATGATTGGCACCTCGGCTGGGGAGAAATAACAAGTGGCAACTCAGCTGGGGAGAAAAACACTTTGGGTGCTAAGACTGAGTGAGTGCTGATTTGCCATCTTGCTGGGATGAAGCTTACATGCCCCAGGTATAACATAACAGCTGTGTTGGGAAGATATGCCAATGAAAATTGGACTTTGACTGAATGAGAATAACCAAATCCTCACGAACAAACCTTGTCGGCTGAAAGAAGATCTTTATGCTCGGGGAAGAAATAAACTTCCAATGCCCTGCTGGTAAAATAAATACCAGACATTCCCTGAGAATTAACACAGTGCTTCAAACTTCTGAGCTCAACAAATGCATTACCGATCATCCTGAGTGAACTAAAATTCCCTTAACATCTCCATCATACCATACTGCATCCTTCATAAAAAGATCATCTTTAGAGGATTTTACAGAAGACATGGCATCCAGAATTGCCCCGGTGTCTTCAAACTCTTGCAGAAATTCAACAGATCTTGAGATAACTGCCCCAGATTACGTCTTGAAACGATTCTTGCCCCACACCAGAGATAAAAAAGAAACCATGCGGTATGAAGATGTAATGCAAATGATGTACAATGCAGACGTATGCTCATGCAAGCCACGGAAAAATGAAACGAGGATGACCGGGCGTAAGGCCAGGTTGATAGAGATTTGGTATTTTGGTTGCCACAAAATTGGACTTTGAAGGTAAATTACCAGACGAGAATCGGTTTATTAAAGGTAGGCCAACAGACGAGAACTGATGGGCAAAGAATAAGTCGTCAGACGAGAACTGACTCCTTAGGTTCATTGTCAAACGAGAATTGACTCTTAAAAAGAATGACTACCAGACGAGAACTGGCGTTCAACAGGTTAAATGAAAAGGTGACCAGATGAGAACTGGTAAAAGATTCGCCTACCAGACGAGAACTGGTATTTGAAATTGGTTTGCCATACGAGAACTGGACTTTGAACCGGTTCGCCAGACGAGAACTGGACTTTGGAATGTCAAGAAGTTGGGGTTACGAGGCCCTGGGTGTGAGATTAGAAGTTTGAGAGGGGATGCTCAATGCAATTATGATGCGTATACTCTATATGCGACATGAATAACGTATGCAAATGATTTATGCCATGATTATGAAAGGCCGGAAAAAACTCCCGAGGTGGGAAGAAAGGTCTTAGTGACAAGGCTTCTGGTTGAGAAGGGTGACAAAGGCGACGGTGGGTAGCATGATTTCCCGACACTCATCTTGAACTCTGAGATTATTGATGTACTTGCTCTGCATAGCTAAAGTTTTCCCCTGTTGGGTGAGTCTCTGAACAGACTGTTGCTGATTATCCAATTTCTGGAATAGCAAACTTGGATGTTCTCTCGAGGAGAGTTGCACTTAGTGATCTCTGGAAGTGTCCTTCCCCGGTATGAGCGTGTAAGCGACTTGATCCATTCTGACTGAGCACTGGAAAAATTGACCCTTAGTCAACGGAAACTCCGGGTGTCCTGCCCCTGCTTGGGGAGATTCAACTTTGATCAACTAATTCTTGAATGACGTTCCTCGATCAACTGATGCTTGGGAACTCTCTTTACCCTGACAGATTCCTTGGTCAACAAAACCACTGGATAACATGCCCCTGATTCATAGGCCTACACGATGCGCTTGATTCTGGTCATCATTGTTGAATAATCAAGTTTTCCTTTGATTGCTCTTTGTAGGAACTTTCCTGATGACACAGGCTGACTTGCAATTAAAACTGTTCATTTACAAATGGTAATTTTAATGCAGTACACATGCAAGTTTTTGAAAATTTATTTATTTTGATGCTGTGACTTTGTGTGACGAATGGACGATTAGTCCAAACGTAGTGCTGAATTAGCAAACCTTTAGGAGTCAGTTTACGCAACCTTGTCGTAGTATGCTTTCAGAATTGACCCTGATTCAATTAGGACTTTCAAGGGTTATAACGTGGCTTGGTTTACGGTTCTAGAAAGAAAGATTTATGGCTCAAAGTTTATTTGTGCCCACCCATTCTCCTTGATGTTCTCCAGTCCTATGTTCAGCTAATTCGACTTAAGCGCTCGCTTCTCACAAGGGTTTTGTAATGATTGAGGAACCAATGACGTTGATGGTTTACGCACCAATGAGGTTTCTTGGAGTAACAGTCACCCATTCTGACTTTGTGTCTGGTCACACGACTTTGTTCTCATGGAACTTTTTCTTTTTGATATTTTTTTACTCCCTAATTTTTGCCTGGACTGATTCTTTTTGAATTTTTCGATTTCGAAGTCCAGCGGGATGCCCTAACTTTTGCCTAAGTCATATGTTTTTCACACATTTTTTTGACTTAGCGGGCTTTATTTCTTCTTCTTTTTTTTTATATTTTTGTTGAACAAATCGTGTGACACTGGTTTGTCTGACTTGCTGAAAGGGTTTTGACTGCCTCATTCCCTTGTTGGTGAAGGATAATCATTGTGGTTTCGTGTCCCTTGACCTCTTTAGGTGTATGAATAAAAGGTAATGAATCCTCGGATGTTCACTCCTTTAGAAATTTGAACGCTCGGTCAAACTAACTGATAACTACCCTGCCCCGGGTTGAATGTGAGGGTTTTTTCGTTTAGAAAAGAAACTCCTACTTCAAGGCTCAAAGGGGGTTGACGAAGGTCTATCTCCCTTATATCTCCGGTGTTTGGGAATTGAAACAATGCCTGTACATCGTCAGCAGGTTCTACTCTGAAAGCATACCTTCAACAATTATGAGTATTCAGTTGTCATCATCCTCCCTCAAACCTGCTAAACAACAGTGAAATAAATGGGAGGTATATGGATGCAATTTTTTTTATTATTTTTCGTTTTTGATGCAAGGAAAGAAAAAATGAGCGAATGCGACATAATTGATTCAAAAATGCAAGATCACTGCATTAACATTACCATTCAAAAATAACATTGCTTAAAAGACAAGTAGTTGCTAACAGGAAAGAAACTTCAACGCAAATGATAAAAGGATACAGTAATCATCAGCTCTGATGACATCTTCTTGTCTGGACCACCGAAATCAGGATACGCTCCTTCGAAGTCTTTGAACTCAATCAGGCGAGAGGTTGACGTGCACAACCAAGCTTCCTTCTGGAAAGGAGATGTAGCCCTCGTCGATCAACTGTTGTACTTTGGCTTGAAAAGCTTTGCAATCTTCAGTTGAATGCCCCATTGATCCACCATGATACCCGCACTGCTCATGAGGATTGTACCCTGGAGGGTACGGCCCTGGTAACGGCTTGAGAGGCTTAGGAACCACCAAAGAGCTCTGAACTAGATGTGGAAAGAGTTCACTGTATGCCATGGGGACTGGATGAAGAGGAGCAATCATTCTTTCCAGATTGTTACGAGGCCTAGGCTGTCTCTGAAGTTGATTCTGAGGTCTTCGACCACGAGATTGCAGATTTGGACGAGGAGGAGCCCAGGGTTTCTGACACGGTGCTCTGAGCATTGCCGAATGCCCATAAGAGTAATCAGATTCAGGAAAAGATGATCTCTTAGAAGATGTTGTTCTAGAATATTCGATATTTGCCATGACGGCACTGACGTCATCCCATTCTTCCTCTTGGGAGCTAAAAACAGACTGACCTTCACTAGCTGGGATATTCGAAAAGTCCTGGATCTTTCCACTTTTGAGCAGGCTCTCAATGCGTACTCCAACTATCATCAAATTAGAAAAGCTTGTCATCCCAATGCTACTCATTCTTTCCAAGTATGGACCCTGCAAGGTGCCCACGAACAGGTCAATTAATTCTCTGTCTGAAAGTGGTGGTTGCACTTGGGCTGCCAATTCTCTCCACCGTTGTGCATATTCTCTGAAAGATTCACCACTCCTCTGGGATAGGCTCTGCAAGTGCGTGCGATTGGGCGCCATGTCCATATTGTACTGGTATTGCTTTACGAAAGCTCTGGATAAATCATTCCAAGATCGGATATTACTGCTTTCCAAATCCATGTACCAACTTAAAGATGCCCCACTTAAACTGTCCTGAAAACAGTGAATCATCAACTTATCATTGCAGGCATAAGAAGTCATTTTTCTACAGAACATCACCAAATGACGCTTCGGGCAACTGACACCAGTGTATTTCTCAAACTTCGGAGTTTTGAAATCTGGAGAAATGACAAGACCAGGCACCAAACACAGGGTTAGAGCATCAAAACCGAAGGCATCAGGATCCGCTAAGGCTTTGAGTCGCTCGTCCAACACACGGAATCTTTCAGCAAGATCAATAACTTGTGGATCCTTGGTTTTCACAAGAGGGATTGCCCCTTGGAAGTTCGGCATAGGGAAAGAAAAACTCTGATAATTTGTAGAATCAAAAGAAGATGAAGGTCCACCTCGGGCAACAGATGGTTCAGGTACATTCTGATTCACGATCGGGGTCTGTACATGTTGAGCTTGAGCAAGATTGCTCACTTGTGGAAGATCCTCATCAGGAGAAAGACCATACAGAGGGTTGGTCACCGAAGTGAAACCAGGTGGAAACTCAACATTCTCACGGTTGCTCTCTGACATAGCTACTGACGGCTTTCAAACTGACCCTTCTTAACTCTTGACACTGTTCAGTCTAGCTTTACACACTCTGTCGTCTTCTAACTGTGACCACTTGTTCAAACCGAGTACAGGGAAATCAGCTGGCTGGTCATGGACAAAAGAGGAAGGATGAGCTCTCTGGAAGAAGGAAATGCAATGCTGATGCAAATGCGAAATGCAGAATGATAATGCAAAAGATGCAAAGACATGGTATCACAGCTGGAAACTGCCTGGAATCTGGAATGCCGGACCAAGAATCGAGTGTCTGTAACCACAAGATCTGCATAATGACCCAAAATAGTAACCGAGAACCAAAGGTTGAAGAACTCCAGGATCATAGTGACCGGATCAAACAATTGTACTGGTAATGAGGGTATGTTGAGGTCAAGGGTTCCTGCAAACCTGTAAACAGCCCAACCCCCTCACAGGTAGTGTTCTAAAACAAATATCCTCAGACTTGGATCAGTTATGAGAAGTGTAAACACTTCTAACCCGGAGGTACAGTGTTTACAATAACCATAAAAAATCCTCCTCTAATTCTCCTCAGTTTCTGAAGGTCATAATAAAGGTCATCCAGACTTAGCAGGCTTCCCAGATAGCCCTAGCACTACAGGAGATCTGTAGCACAGAGTTCTCAAGAAGAAACCCATATCTGAACCGTGTTTCATATTCCCGCACCAGACCGAAATGGAATGGGAAAGAACATGAACCACTCTAGCCTAGGTGTCACTCAGGTCCCAGGTGTAGGACCTTAAACTCTCAATGGAACACCCACCCACCAAAGCAACAAAACCAGATCCAGCCAGAACAGTATGACAGTATGATGTATATAAAGCTGTAAAGAAAGCAATAAATAACTGTACATAAAGCAACAAAGCAACTATATAAACACAATCAGCACATAACACCCCAGTAAACACAAATCAAACAAGCGCTAGGAGGAACCCAAAAAAAGAACCAGAAGCCCTGGTTGCAATATAAGGTTCCCCAGCAGAGTCGCCAAGCTGTCGCTCCCGATAAATGAGACCGGCCCAAATAAAGGTACAGACGCGAACGGTCGGCGAAGGGATGATATGAGAACACACAGGAGTGAACTCACAGGAAAAGAAAAGAGTCGCCAGCTAGGCATTTTTATCCCGAAGGAAAGGTAATGCTGCATAAACCTAGAAAGATACGGATAAGACGGTTGCGAACCAGAGAGACTGAGAAAGGGGGTTGGTTACAACCTGGGAAGGTATTAGCACCCAGATTGTCCGTCGTACTCGACAGGATCCACGCTTAAGAGATTTGTGTTTTAAAGGGGTAGTGTCAGTGCAATTTGTGTATAAAAGAGCTGGAAAAGGATGTACAGGTGTCAGTGTAAAGAAGTGAAGTGTGTAAATGATGTGTCAGTGTGAGAACAAGAATGAAATGCTCATGATCATGAGGCTAAAAGAATGATGCTGGAAAGAGGGGGAATATACAGAGACTTTTGTTCGATAACTGTTAAGTTATGCCTACGTATCCTCTCGTGCAATGAGGAAGTCAGAACACCGTAGTTCGACCCAAAGAGACTGAAAGGTAAATTGACTTGTGAACTGCTTACTTGTCTATGCTCAAGTGTATGACCTGTCTGGCTCAGGTGCAAACTGTCTTGCATTAGACAGAAGAAGCCAGTTCTCGTTTGTGAGTGAATGAGATGAGAAAAGAATCCCGGAGGAGACGATTATTGTTTGTTTTTGTATTTTCAATCTTTTATTACTTTTTGAAATTTGTCATAAGTTAATGAGCTTAAGCCTAACCAATGGGTTAGTAAACTCATCACATCTTCCCTCTGATTAGGGGTAATGAGAATACCTTAAGTGTGAAGTCAGCTTCTCACACTTAATCACCTTTGATGCAGGATTAAGATCATTAACCTACTTGTGATTATTTAGATGTTTTTGTTGTTTTTGTTTAGTGTTGAGTAATGAGATTAAGCCATAATCAGGGATTAAACAGACTCATTACACCATCCTAATAGAAGGATAATAGATGAGAGTGTTTAAGCTGAGGAAGGCTCCTCAACTTAATCCATGATTAGGGATTAAACTCCGGACAAAACAAGCCTTTGGTTAAGTGGATTTTATTTAATGATATGATGATGAAGTGATTTTTAGGGTTTGTAAGACAACTTGAGGAGGACTTGTCCATTAACACTAGGGTTAGTCCTTCTTAACCGGTTAAGGAAGAATTAGAACCCTAATGCAAGGCCCAAGTTACAAGCTTGATGTCTTGATGATTTATTAGGTGAATTTATTAATGGATTTAAACACATTAAGGGTTTAACACTTAGGATTAAAGTTATACACTCCATCCTAATAGAAGGATGCAGGCATAAGCTTAATCACAAAGCCTTAAAGCCTTTAGGGTTTAGTCCCTGATTATGAGATGAGAAGAGAAGACTCAAAGATGACACAAAGGTAAAAGCTAAATGGGGGACTAATCAAACCCTAATTGTTATCATACTTGGGGATCCTAGGGTTAATGAGGTTTGCAAGAAGATCTTCAGAGAAACCACCAGGAAGGAAGCAGATGAAAGGAGCAAGAAGCAAAGAGAAGCAAAACAACTTGCTTCACGTAAGAAGACAAGTTGCTTGAAGAAAGAAAGTAAGATGAACAAGAATGAGCAAGCTCAATCCAATACACATACAAAATGAAGCAAAGTAAGTATGAAAGAGATGAAAAGAGAATGTGAGAAGTGAAGGCAAATTCACTTCTCAAACAACTTACCACCTGAAAAGTTAGCAAAAGAAATGAAATGCAATGCAAATGAGATGAAATGTCATAATGCAAACCAAAACCAGAAGCATAAGTATGATGTTAATAATGCTAAGAGATGATGCAAACATGAGGCAAGACCTTAGAATGATCATACAAACATATGGATGCAAGAGAGACATGCTTTGAACCATGGATGTTCATGAAAAGTTATGAGATGTAATGGACATATAACATGGAAAATGAAAGATGCAATGATCAAACATGATTCTAATAAGTCCTAAGATGTATTATGAATCAAGTGGATGCACAAAATGTCATGGCAAGTCATGGTATGCAAGCAAATGGAAGATGGATGCAAAGAAAGGCATGAATTAGGGTTTATGATCAATACACAAAGCAAAATCCAAAACCAGAAGCAAACATCATGATAAAAATTTGAAAATACAATCAAAGATACCCTAGACCTATACAAACTCACTGCCCAAAGGAGGGGATCCAACTCTTAACCTAGTGAGAGTTATGAATTTCCTAAGATTGCTAGGGTTTTAAGGTACCTTGACAAGAAAAATGTCAAACAAAAAGAAAATGCAAGATCAATTCATGCCAATTTAATCCTACAAACTACATGATATGCAAGACACAATGCAAAAAGAATCAAAGTCCAACTCTCAATGGTTAGGCAGAAATGAATTTTTGAACATTGGATCAAAATAATGCCTTGAAATTGAATTAATTCCATGGAAAATTGTCAACATACATCAAGATCAAAAAAGAAATTTGGTTTGAGGGTTGGACAATGTTTCTAAATGATTTTAAAGGTTTCATGAATTTTTTGGTGATTTTTAAATACCTAAAAGTATTTTTAATTAATTAATTCTCATTAATTAATTAAAAATAAACTTTTAAATGATTTAAAAATATTTTTAAATGCAAAAAATAAAAATAAAAATTTTTTTGGTTTCTGAAAATTCATAAAAGTTTGTACAAAAATTTTCAGAATTTTTAAAATTGTTTTGCTATTTTAAATAAATTGGAGAAAAGAAATGAAATAAAATGAAAAATAAAAATGGATTTAATCTGAAAATGAGAAAGTATGCACATCTAAGGGCCCAGATTCAAATTCACACGCGCGGGAGTGGACCTGGCGCGCATCTGGACAGCCTATATTCAAATTTCGCTAATTAAAGATTAAACCCTAATCCAGCCCTAATTACTTTCAGATGACCGGAACAGTGGTTCCGGTCATCTTCTCCGGCAAGGTGAAATTGCTATCTCCCTCTACACGCAATGAAAACAAAATCTAACTACCCAGAACTCATCCCCATCCAAAAACGAATCAAACCCCTCAATCAAACATCATTTTTCATTCATAAATCAGCCAAATCGAATCAAAACATTCTTAGGGCAAAAAATTTCAGACAGTTCATACATGCTGGTTTCTCAACCATTTTCAAAAGTAAACACATATTCATGATCAGGGGAGTGCATAGAAGCTTTTAAGAACTTAAAAACATGTTTCTGGAAAAAAGTTTTGAGATGACTACCTGAACTGAAGCTTTCGATTCAGGAGCTTTCTGGCTGTTTCTTTGGCTCAAATCCACTCCAATGATCCTCCTAAGAAGCTTACAATGCTTGTTTGAAGTTTAGGATGGATGGTTTGAGAGATGGCAGAAGTTCTGTTCAATGGCAAGTGGTGATCGTGTTTTTGATTCTTTGAGCTTCAGGCCATGGTGAGGGGTGCTTTGTGATCAGGGAAGTGTGTTGAGTTGATTTGTGAAGTTAGTTTATGAGTTTCAGGCTTGTGTGATGAGTTTCGAATGCTCTTGCAAGATGGTGTGAAAATGAGAATGCTGTGATGGAGAGTGTTTCAGGCTTGTGTTGTAGCTGCTTTGGCTTGCTTTTTGTTTTCATAAACAATTGGGATTGGTTAGAAGAAGTGATGTGTGCTTTTGTGATAGGTATGGCTCAAGTTGCCAAAAGGTCAATTTTGTGTAAGAGAAGCATGGGCTACTTTCTATCCAAGGACAAAAGGTGTGTCCTGCGCAGCATGATGTGGGGAGAACCCTAGGATTGATCAGCAAGTCAGCAAGCAAGTGGATCTTCACTTGAGTGAGTTTTTGCAAGTTGGTTCACTTTTGCTCCTTATGAGATATCTTGCTTCATAAGCCATAAAAATGTGAGATTTCTTGGCCCATTCTGAATTTTAGGTCTTGTATGATCATGTTGTGAAGTTTAGAAGTCCATTTGGTGACTCAATTTGCCTTGACAAGTGAATTTGCAACTTTGCCTCTTTGGTAGAAACTTTGAAATTTTGTGATTTTAGCCAACTTTGACAAACCATAACTTTTGATCCAAAATGAATTGGGTCATGTTCTTGTACTTTTTGAAAAGGGAATGATCCATTCTACAACTTTCATGACCAAAGTTTTTCCATTTGAAGCATTTTTGAATCAAAAAGTAAAGGTTGAAAAAGTTTCCTAAAATGGCAATTTCATTAAAAGTCAAACTTTCCCAAAAAGTCAACTTTGCAAAAGACTTGAAATTCTTCAATTTTTTGAACTTCCAACATCTTCTATGATCAAATAAATATCATACACAATCAAAATGATGAAGAACACCCTTTGGTTGGGTCATTGGGGGCCTCAGATGCCCTGATTTTGCACTGACTTGCTTGAAAAGTCAACTCTTGATCAGATGACTTCCCCATGGAATTTCTTCATGAAAATTGATATGCATACTCCCTATAACATATAGAGACCAATAGAAACAAGAATGACCAAAAAATTTGGAGTTATGGCCTCTGAAACCAAAACCCTAATTCTAGGTCATCTGTGCAGTTAAACCTGGCTCTGCATCCATACCATTCTCAGTTCTTGTGATTTTTTTGACATTCTTGACTTTGAGAGGATATAATATGAAGCTTGAACATATATGGACCTTTTTGAAGTGATTGATGACCTTTGGAGTGGCTCAAGAAGCTCTTGGATTGCTCAGATCACAAACCCTAGATGCAGATGACTTTGAACCAATGCAATGAATCAAAAATGCAATATGAGATGATATGATTGAACTTATGCACATTAGGAGATCACAAGCCATGGTGTGAATGGGTGAGGGAAAATTTGGGGTGTTTACATTCACTGCTCGAGAAAACTTGTTGTGCTTTAGCGTGGGCTGCTCGCCGACTGAGACAGTATATGTTGACCCACACTACTTTATTGATATCAAAAATGGATCCAGTTAAGTACATTTTTGAGAAGCCAGCTCTTACCGGACGGGTTGCAAGATGGCAAATGATCCTCACAGAATATGACATCCAGTACACATCTCAGAAAGCCATCAAGGGCAGTGTATTGTCTGATTATCTTGCTGAGCAACCTATTGATGATTACCAGCCTATGAGATTTGACTTCCCTGATGAAGACATCATGTTCATAAAAGCAAAAGATCATGAAGAGCCTGTTCACACTGAAGGGACTGACCCGGGAGAAGAATGGACCATGATGTTTGATGGGGCTGTTAATATGAATGGTCGTGGTGTTGGTGCAGTACTCATTACACCTAAGGGAGTTCACATGCCTTTCTCGGCAAAGCTCACCTTTAACTGCACTAACAACGAAGCTGAATACGAAGCTTGTATTATGGGTCTTGAGGAAGCCATTGACCTCAGGATCAAAACATTGACTGTATTCGGAGATTCAGCTCTGGTAGTTAATCAAACTAACGGCAAATGGTACACCCACCAGGATCATCTGATACCTTACAGGGATTATACAAGGAGGTTATTGACTTTCTTTACAACGGTCAAGCTTGAGTATATCCCTCGGGACGAGAACCAGTTTGCAGATGCTCTGGCTACCATTTCATCCATGATCAAAGTTCAAGCTGCCAACTTTGTACCTCGAATTTCAGTGTCCAGACTTGACAGACCAGCGTATGTATTTGCAGCAGAGGTTGTTAAGGATGATAAGCCTTGGTTCCATGACATTAAATGCTTCTTGGAGGATCAAACATACCCACCTGGGGCATCTTCCAATGATAAGAAGACATTAAGAAGGCTAGCTGGTAGTTTCTTTCTGAATGCTGATGGTTCCCTATACAAGAGAAACTTTGATATGGTACTCCTCAGATGCGTTGATAGAGCAGAAGCAGACCTGTTGATGCACGAGGTGCACGAAGGATCCTTTGGTACCCATGCTAGAGGACATGCAATGGCTAAGAAATTGCTAAGATCAGGCTATTACTGGATCACAATGGATGCCGACTGTTGTGCCTATGCCAGAAAATGCCATAAATGCCAGATCTATGCAGATAAAGTGCATGTGCCTCCCAATCCTCTGAATGTGATGTCTTCTCCCTGGCCCTTTGCCATGTGGGGCATTGACATGATTGGCAAAATTGAACCGACTGCTTCAAATGGCCATAGATTCATCCTGGTAGCCATTGACTATTTTACCAAGTGGGTTGAAGCAGCCTCCTATGCAAATGTTACAAGGCAAGTGGTATCCCGATTTCTGAAAAGAGACATCATCTGTCGGTATGGAGTGCCCGAGCGAATCATTACTGATAATGGTTCCAACTTAAACAACAAAATGATGGCAGAGCTGTGCCGGGACTTCAAGATCCAACACCACAATTCTTCTCCTTACAGGCCAAAGATGAACGGCGCTGTTGAGGCAGCTAATAAGAATATCAAGAAGATTGTGCAGAAGATGGTAGTCACATATAAAGACTGGCATGAGATGCTACCATTTGCCTTGCATGGGTACCGCACGTCAATCAGAACATCCACTGGGGCAACACCGTATCAGCTTGTGTATGGTATGGAAGCAGTCCTACCGGTTGAAGTTGAACTACCCTCCCTACGGGTACTGATGGATGTTAAGCTGAACGAAGCAGAATGGGTTCGATCCCGATACGAGCAACTGAGTCTGATTGAAGAGAAAAGATTGGCTGCAATCTGTCATGGGCAGTTGTATCAGAAAAGAATGAAGAAAGCCTTCGATCAGAAAGTCAGGCTCCGAGAGTACCAAGTAGGAGATCTTGTGCTGAAAAGAATCCTCCCTCCTCATACAGACCACACGGGCAAGTGGACTCCGAACTATGAAGGGCCATTCGTAGTAAAGAAAGTTTTCTCTGGTGGAGCACTAATGCTCAGCACTATGGATGGTGAAGACTTCCCGTCCCCTGTGAATTCAGATGCAGTTAAAAAATACTTTGCATAAAAAATGACCCGCTGGACATAAAAACAGAATGTAAGTCCAGGCAAAAATAGAGCATCCCGGCGAGTCAAAAACAGAATAAAAGACTCGGGCAAAAATAAGGGAAGATAAACAAAAGATGTACACCCGCTGAGTTGAAAAGCCACATTGGACAACTCAGGCAAAAATGGGTATCCCGATGGATTGAAAACCCGAAAGGGCGATCCATGCAAAATAAGGGAATAAGCGAACAACTGCATTCTGAATTCGTCTGTATCACTTACAACTTGGTAAGCTCCGAAAGGATCAAGCTTCTTTCAGAATCAGCCTTCTTCAGAAAGAAAGACGAGAAGAGCGTCAAATGTCATACGAGTCATAGCAAAAGAGGAAGCTCCTTGAAGCGTCGTCAACACTGCCAATATTTTGTTTCTCAATTTGTAACAATCTCCTCATTTTAGGGGATATGTTTCTTTGACTGTATCTTGCTAATTCGAAGCATATGAATCAATAAAATCAGATTTTCAGTCATGTCTCGTCTCGTACATTTTATTTTCATTTGCAAAATGTCCGATGTCGTTAAAATACTGATTGCATAAATACAGATGCTTCTCTTCTAAAGAATATGTGCTTGCAGGAAATATATTTACTCCCGGGAGTGTCTAAACTCCTACGACGGAATCCGGTAAGGGATACCTCGGGATTACTTGTGCGTTTCTCTATCTTTGCAGGATTGCAGGTATTCAAAACGCAGCATGGGGCATGTAAATTTCTCCCCAGCTGAGTCCTCCAGTATCATCCTCAGCAGGCCCCTTACAGAAATCTCCAGGAAGACCTTCCCTTGGTCTTACTTTTCCCCAGCCGAGTTGCCATCCACTATTCCTCCGCAGCCAAGTACAAAAGTCAGGGAACCATCTCCCCACAGAGTGTCAACCTCCACCCGGAAGAACAATGAGCGAAAGAATCACAACAGAGCGAAAGAAGCTTCTACAAACCCCAGCTGGGTCCCTCATTACAAAGATGGGTCTATCATTGACCTATATCCCCAAGCAGAGTCATATATGCCAGATCTACTAATGATCTTATCCCCAGCTGGGATACTCACTTCAAGCAGATCAACCAGGGATCTTTGCAGCAACGAGACCCGAATCCCGGATCGTTACCTTTTGCATAAACATGGCATTCGCATCATATTCACCCCACAAAGCGTAGCATTCCGTCTAATACGGAGCATTACGGCAAAAATCAAATATATGACAAATCATAAGCCATGATCTGAATCAAACACTTGTGAATAATGACAATCCATCAACAATATACAGAATGCTCCCCCAGATTCCCCAGCGGGGAGCTAAAGCTAAAGCAGTCGCCTTACACTCACAAACATCAGTACATACTCCTTGTGGCACCCGTCTGTATCATATCCCCAGTAGAAAGCCAAAGCGTCCCCTTTGCACTCACAGATACATATACATATATGTAATTTTATTGACATCCGTCCGTGTCACCTTCCCCAGCATAATTACCTAAACACTTTGTAAAGCATATACTTGTATATAACTCTCTTGACACTCGTCCGTGTCACTCTCCCCAGCAGGTTAAATACCTGTCTATACACCACTCACACTTATTACTCCTCAGATTCGACACTCGTCAGTGTTCTTTGTTAACCAGTTGGTACTCGTCCGTACCATCATCTCAGAGCATGCGTCAAACGTTTGTTTCTACTTGATACTCGTCCGTATCATAGTCTTAGGGATGCTCGTCCGCATCTTTAATCCATACACTGTGTCAAACACTCATGTCTTCTGGTACTTAGACACTCGTCTGTGTCTGCTTTTCCCCAGAAGAGTCCCCTCAGAATCAACACTCGTCCGTGTTCCTTGTTAACCAGTTGATACTCGTCCGTATCATCATCTCTGAGCACGTATCAGTATTTGTTTCTACCCGATACTCGTCCGTATCATAGTCTTAGGGATGCTCGTCCGCATCTTTAATCTATACACAACGCCAAAACACTTATACCTTTTATTTCTTGGATGTAAACACTCGTCCGTGTTTACTATTCCCCAGTGGATCGCCCGCAAAGCAAAATTTCTTTTCTATCTGACATTCGTCTTATGTCATGATAAACCCTGAGAGCAGCCGTACCCTGCTAGGTGATCGTCCTTCACCTCTTGATGATCGTCCTTCATCATGCTCATCCGATGGCCGTCCCCATCGTTGACCTTTTATCCGACATTCGTCCTGTGTTGTGATATTTAGCAGCCGTCCCCCGCTAGGTGATCGTCCTTCACCTCTTGATGATCGTCCTTCATCATGCTCATCCGATGGCCGTCCCCATCGTTGACCTTTTATCCGACATTCGTCCTGTGTTGTGATATTTAGCAGTCGTACCCTGCTAGGTGATCGTCCTTCACCTCTTGATGATCGTCCTTCATCATGCTCATCCGATGGCCATCCCCATCGTTGACCTTTTATCCGACATTCGTCCTGTGTTGTGATATTTAGCAGCCGTCCCCTGCTAGGTGATCGTCCTTCACCTCTTGATGATCGTCCTTCATCATGCTCATCCGATGGCCGTCCCCATCGTTGACCTTTTATCCGACATTCGTCCTGTGTTGTGATATTTAGCAGCCGTCCCCTGCTAGGTGATCGTCCTTCACCTCTTGATGATCGTCCTTCATCATGCTCGTCCGATGGCCGTCCCCATCACTGACCTTTTATCCGGCATTCGTCCTATGTCGCGATACTTTCGGCAGCCGTACCCTGCCAGGTGATCGTCCTTCACCTTAGATGACCGTCCCTCATCTTATCCCCAACAGAGCAGCCGTCCCCTGCCAGGTGATCGTCCTTCACCTTTGATGACCATCCCTCATCATTATTTCATTTATTCTTTAACCCGATGGTCGTCCCCGTCGTGGTCCCTTTTCCTTTTCCTGTTGATCGTCCTTCATCAGTTTAGCCCGATGGCCGTCCCCATCGTTGTTTGCATTACTTTATGAACCTGATGACCGTACCTCATCATTTATTTTTACCTACAATCCCCAGAGAATCTTATAGCTTCATCTTGATGGCCGTCCCCATCATAATCCTTTATATCCCCAGCATGTCGGCCGTCCCCGTCATTGCTTTATTTCCCGCATTTTCCCAGCATGTCGGTCGTCCCCATCATTGCCCTTTCCCCAGCAGTCGTCCTCTGCTTGACGGTTGTACTCCGTCGCCCGCACTTCATAATTATACTTTATTTTCCTTTACAATCTATATCCTTTTTCTTCTTCATTCTGTGAGTGCAAATTTTGGACTGTCTTTGGTATTCAACCACAAGTTATCTTGTTTGCCTAATAAGCCGTCGCTTACATCCTGCACAGCTAACTCATGTTTGAATAGGGACAGCTGTAAACACCCCAAATTTGCCCTCACCCATTCACACCATGGCTTGTGATCTCTTCATATGCATAAACACAGACATAGCATCTCATAATGCCTTTTTGGTTCACTGCATTGTTTCTAAGTCATCTGCATCTAGGGTTTGTGATCTGAGCAATCCAAGAGCTTCTTGAACCACTCCAAAGGTCATCAATCACTTCAAAGGGGTCCATTTATGTTCAAGCATCATATTGTATCCCCACAAAGTCAAGAAAGTCAAAGAATCACAAGAACTGAGATTGGCATGGAAGCAGAGCCAGGTTTAACTGCACAGATGACCTAGAATTAGGGTTTTGGTTTCAAAGGCCATAACTCCAAATATTTTGGTCATTCTTGTTTCTATTGGTCTCTATATGGTATAGGGATCATGCATATCAATTTTCATGAAGAAATTCAATGGGGAAATCATCTGATCAAGAGTTGACTTTTTAAGCAAGTCAGTGCAAAGTCAGGGCATCTGAGGCCCCCAATGACCCAACCAATGGGTGTTCTTCATCATTTTGATTGTGTATGATCTTTATTTGATCATAGAAGATGTTGGAAGTTCACAAAATTGAAGAATCTCAAGTCATTTGCAAAGTTGACTTTTTGGGAAAGTTGACTTATAATGAAAATTGCCATTTTGGGAAACTTTTTCAACCCTTGCTTTTTGATTCAAAAATACTTCAAATGGAAAAACTTTGGTCATGAAAGTTGTAGAATGGATCATTCCCTTTTCAAAAAGTACAAGAACTTGACCTAATTCATTTTTGATCAAAAGTTATGGCTTGTCAAAGTTGGCCAAAATCACAAAATTTGAAGTTTTCTACCAAAGAGGCATTTTGCAAAATGGTGTGATCAAGTGTTCTAAAGGCCTCAAATGTGTACAAATTCTTCACAACATGATCACATGACCTCTAAAAATCATAATTGGCCCAAGAATCATCTCATTTCATGCCTTGAACTTCAAGAAATCACAAAGGGGCCAAACTTTGTGAAAAGTGCAAAACCTATCACAAGCCATAAACCACTTGCTGAATCATCTCATAAACAATTCCATGGACCTCCTTAAACTCAGATGAGCAAGGACAAGCCAATGAGCTAGCTACACCATTGCCCATACCTCAAGTACACAACTTTTGACTTTTTGGCAAGAACACCCATACCAATCCCACAGTGACACAACAACTCTCTGCCCAATCCAGATCTTACAAACACACTCCAAGGCTTCATTTTCATAAGACAACTCATTCTGATCTTGCCCACAGGCCAACATTCTCATTTCTCACCTCTTATGCAAAACCTTTCGAAACTGATTCCACAAACTGCAAACACACAAACGAGCTTCACAAACAATCTCAACATGTTTCACTGGTCACAAACCACCCATCACCATAGCCTGAAACTCCCTGAATCAAAAACACGATTTCAACACACCCTTGACCTGAGCTTCTGCCAACTTTCTCTAGAGGCCACATAAACTCCAACTAAGTGTCAAAAGCTTCTAAGGAGGATCATTGGGACTTGTTTGAGCCAAAGAAACAGCCAGAAAGCTCCTGAATCGAAAGCTCAATCTCAGGTAGCATGATGAACAAATTTTCCAGAACTTTAATTTCTTGTTAGAATATTGTTCTGTATGTTGCCCTGATCATGGGGATCTATTTATTTTTGAAAATGAGCCAGAAACAAGCATGTTATGATGTTCTGAAAGTTTGACCTGAAAACTTCTTTGATTCGATTCGTGTTTGTGTTGGAAGTTAAACATGATTTTATGCTTGATTCGTGTTTGGGGTGGGTAGAGGATGAATTCTGGAGAGTTAGAGCTTTTGAAATGGCCTGGAGAGTGAGGTTGAGTTTTTGGTTGGCCGGAGAAGATGACCGGAACACTGTTCCGGTCATCTGAAAGTCATTAGGGCTTATGATTAGGGTTTAATCATAATTAGGAGATTTTGAATGCTGGCCGTCCAGATGCGTGCCAAGTCCACTCCCGCGCGTCCTAGTTCAAACCTCAGCCTTTGATTCTGTTGACTTTCTTATTTTTCAGTTTAATTTCATTTTATTTTCATTTAATTTCATTTGTTTTCTACAATTTATTAAAAATAGTAAAAATCATTGAAAAATTCTGAAAATTTTTATTCAAGCTTTTATTAATTTTCAGAAACCAAAAACATTTTTATTTTTATTTTTTGCATTAAAATTTATTTTTAAATCATTTAAAAGTTTATTTTTAATTGATTAATGAGAATTAATTAATTAAAAATACTTTTAGGTATTTAAAAATCACAAAAAAATTCATGAGACATTTAAAATCATTTAGAAACATTGTCCAACTCTCAAACCAAATTTCTTTTTTGATCTTGATGTCTTTTGACAATTTTCCATGGAATTAATTTCATTTCAAGGCATTATTTTGATCCAATCTTCAAAAATTCATTTCTGCCTAGTCATTAAGAGTTGGACAATGATTCTTCTTGCATTGCATCTTGTTTAGCATGTAGTTTATAGGATTAAATTGGCATGAATTGATCTTGCATTTCCATTTTGTTTGGCATTTTTCTTGACAAGGTACCTTAAAACCCTAGCAATCTTAGGAAATTCATAACCCTCATTAGGTTAAGAGTTAGAACCCCTCCTTTGGGCAGTGAGTTTGTATAGGTTTAGGGTTCCTTTGAATGCATTTTCAATTTTTTATCATGATGTTTGCTTCTGGTTTTGATTTTTGTTTTGTGCATTGATCATAAACCCTAATTTGGGCTTTCATTTGCATCCACCTTCCATTTGTTTGCATACCATGACTTGCCATGACATTTTGTGCATCCATTTGATTCATAATACATCTTAGGACATATTAGAATCATGTTTGATCATTTCATCTTTCATTTTCCATGTTGTATGTCATTTGCATTCCATAACTTTTCATGTATGTTCATGGTTCTAAGCATGCTTCTCTTGCATCCATATGTTTGTTTGATCATTCTCATGCCTTGTTTCATGTTTGCATCATCCCATAACATCATTATCATCATACACATGCTTCTGGTTTTGGTTTGCATCAGGTCATTACATCTCATTTTGCATTGCATTGCATTTCTTTCACTAACTTTTCAGGTGGTAAGTTACTTTGAGAAGTGAATTTGCCTTCACTTCTCACAATCTCTTTTCATCTCTCTTATGCATCATTGCTGAATTTTGTCTTGTGTTTGAGATTGAGCTTGCTCATTCTTCTTCATCTTACTTTCTTTCTTCAAGTGACTTGTCTTCTTAAATGAAGCAAGTTACTTTGCTTCTCTTTGCTCCTTTCATCTGCTTCCTGGTGGTTTCTCTAAAGATCTTTCTTGTAAACCTCACAAACCTTAGGAACAACCAAGCATGACAATAATTAGGGTTTTGATTAGTCTCCCATTTAGGTTTTACCTTTGTATCTCATTGAGTCCTCTCTTCTCATCTCATAATCAAGGACTAAACCCTAAAGGCTTTAAGGCTTTGTGATTAAGCTTATGCCTGCATCCTTCTATTAGGATGGAGAGTATAACTTTAATCCTAAGTGTTAAACCCTTAATGTGTTTAAAATCCTTTAATCAATTCACCTAATAATCATCAAGACATCAAACTTGTAACTTGGGCCTTGCATTAGGGTTCTAATTCTTCCTTAATTGGTTAAGAAGGACTAACCCTAGTGTTAATGGACAAGTCCTCCTCAAGTTGTCTTACAAACCATAAAAATCACTTCTTCATCTCATCATTAACTAAAATCCACTTAATAAAGGCTTTGTTTTGTCATGAGTTTAATCCCTAATCATGGATCAAGTTGAGGAGTTTTTCTCAGCTTAAATGTTCTCATCTATTATCCTTCTATTAGGATGGTGTAATGAGTCCATTAGATCTTTGATTATGGCTTAACCTCATTACTTAACACTAAACAAAAACAACAAAAACATCTAAATAATCATAAGTAGGTTAATGATCTTAATCCTACATCATGGTAATTAAGTGTGAGATGCTGACTTCACACTTAAGGTACTCTCATTACCCCTAATCAGAGGGAAGATGTGATGAGTTTACTAAATCCATTGGTTTAGGCTTAAGCTCATTAACTTATGACAAACTTCAAAATGCAATAAAAGACTGAAAATACAAAAACAAACAATAATCGTCTCCTCTGGGATTCTTTTCTCATCTCACTCACTCACAAACGAGAACTCGCTTCTTCCGTCTAATGCAAGACAGTTTGCACCTGAGCTAGACAGGTCATACACTTGAGCATAGGCAAGCAAGCAGTTCACAAGTCAATTTATCTTTCACTCTCTTTGGGTCGAACTACGGTGTTCTGACTTCCTCATTGCACGAGAGGATACGTAGGCATAACTTAACAGTTATCGAACAAAAGTTTCTGTATATTCCCCCTCTTTCCAGCATCATTCTTTAAGCCTCATAGTCTTGAGCATTTTATTCCTGTTCTTACACTGACACTGTACATTTATACACTTCACATTCTTTTACAGTGACACTTGCATCCTTTTTCCAGTTTTGATACACAAATTGCACTGACACTACCCCTTTAAAACACAAGTCTTTTAAGCGTGGATCCCGTCGAGTACGGCGGACAATCTGGGTGCTAATACCTTCCCAGGTTGTAACCAACCCCCTTTCTCAGTCTCTCTGGTTAGCAACCGTCTTATCCTTATCTTTCTTAGGTTTATGCAGCATTACCTTTCCTTCGGGATAAAAATGCCTAGCTGGCGGCTCTATTCATTCCATCCTTTCGCCAACCGTTCGCGTCTGTACCTTATTTGAGCTAGTCTCATTTATCGGGAGCGACACCGATCATTTGGCTCATCAAGCAGTGGATGATTATCAGTCAATGAGTTTTGAGTTCCCTGATGAAGACATTATGATTATTACCAAAGAACCTGGACAATATGACGGACCTGAACAAGGATCCCGATGGACTATGGTTTTTGATGGAGCTTCTAATGCACTTGGTAATGGTGTTGTGATCAGCTCCCCTGAAGGTTGTCATACCCCGATTACTGCAAGACTTTGTTTCTATTGTACCAATAACATGGCTAAATATGAGGCATGTATCCTGGGTATCAAAGCTGCCATTGATATGAAGATTCAGTTCCTGGATGTGTATGGAGATTCAGCCCTGGTAGTAAGTCAGATTAAGGGATATTGGGATACCAAACATGATAATCTCATTCCTTATAGAGAGCATGTGTTGTCTTTGATCCCATATTTTAAAGAGATTACCTTTGGACATATTCCACGAAGAGAAAATCAGTTGGCAGATGCATTAGCCACTATGGCATCTATGTTTGAGATTAGCTGGGATGATGAAGCTCCCAAGATTACTATTGACAGATTCGAGAAGCCTGCATGCTGCAATGAGATTGACACTGAAGAAGCAGAGGGGAAGCCTTGGTTCTATGAAGTGAAAAAGATATCTTGAAGCTCAGGAGTTCCCTGAAGGGGCATTTGTCAAAGATAAGAAGTTTCTGAGGAGGTTTTCTGCTAAATTCTTCTTGAGTAATGGAATTTTGTACAAACGCAATCATGATTCAACTTTGCTTCGTTGTGTGGATAAGAAGGAAGCAACTGAGATTATGGAAGACATGCATGATGGGATCTTTGGCACCCATTCTAGTGGTCATACCATGGCAAAGAAGATATTGAGAGCAGGTTACTATTGGTCTACCATGGAAGCTGACTGCTATCAACATTCCAGAACGTGTCACAAGTGTCAAATTTATGATGATAAAGTACACATACCTCCATCACCCTTGAATGTGTTGACTGCTCCGTGGCCTTTTGCCATGTGGGGCATTGATATGATTGGTGAGATCAAGCCTACTGCTTCTAACGGGCATCATTTCATCCTGGTTGCTATTGATTACTTTACTAAATGGGTGGAAGCAGCTTCATTTGCATCTGTTACTAAGAATGTGGTAGCTCGATTCATTAAAAGTAATCTCATATGTAGGTATGGCATCCCTGAGAGGATTATTATTGATAATGACTCTAATCTGAACAACACTATGATTACCGATCTCTGCACACAGTTCAAGATTAAGTATCACAACTCTTCTCCGTATCGTCCAAAGATGAATGGGGCAGTAGAAGCTGCTAACAAGAATATTAAGAAGATTCTATAAAAGATGACTGTTACTTACAAGGATTGGCATGAGATGTTACCATTTGCTCTTCATGGCTATCGTACTACAATACGTACTTCAACAGGGGCAACCCCATTCTCCTTAGTCTATGGTATGGAAGCAGTTTTGCCCATTGAAGTTCAGATACCCTCCCTAAGAATCATGAAGGATGCAGGCCTGGATGAAGATGAGTGGATTCAGACTCGACTTGACCAGATAAATTTGATTGATGAGAAGAGATTAGCAGTTGTTTGTCATGGCCAGATGTACCAGAAACGGATGATCAAAGCTTTTAATAAGAAGGTTAAGCCAAAGGTATATCAGGTTGGTGACTTGGTAATCAAGCGTATCATATTACCACAGGGTGATCCTAGGGGCAAGTAGACTCCTACATATGAAGGACCATTTGTAGTCAAAACAGTATTCTCAGGAGGTGCCATGATGCTTACTACTATGGATGGTGAAGACTTCCTATAGCCTGTAAACGCAGACATAGTTAAAAATACTACGCATAAAAAGAGATCTGTTAGGTTGACTGGCCTAGGCAAAAATAAGGGCATCCCGGCGAACCAAAAGGGTTCGGGAAAAAATTAGGGATATATATATAAAAAAAATGTGTACACCCGGCAAGTCGAAAACCTGAAAGGGCGGCTTGGGCAAAAAAGGGTATCCCGGTGGATTGAAAACCTGAAAGGGCAATCCAGGCAAAAGTTAGGGATTAAAGCGTATGACTATGTCTCGTTTGGATCACCCATGTAAACTTCAACCAGTTGTGCTACTTAATTCAAGCTCGAACAGATAAAGCTCAATCCAATCATTTCCGTCTCAACAACAGAGGATGAGATACTTGAAGATAATGGCAATAGTAGAATTGAAACTCAATAGGATTATTTCCCACATAGCTGATTTTCTTTGTTTTGTAAAAAAATTTATGACAAATTACTCTTACTAGGATTTCTGTCTACTTGTACAAACTTACCTATGTATAGGTCACTTTGTGATATAAATAAAATTTCATCTTTGAATCCAGATTTACTTTTACCCTATTTACATAAGCGAAACGTCCATTGGTTATGTTTGAATGTATGTATGCTTTTGAATATGATTGATGTTTACCAGAAATGCATAAAATGCTTAATATGATTGATGTTTACCAGAAATGCTTAAAATGCTTAATATGATTGATGTTTACCAGAAATGCATGAAAATGCAGTAATAGTATTTACTAAGGACGAACGATGGGAAGGAATTTAACGAAGCTTCGCCAGTTCATCCCCACAAGACAACTACAAATCTCCAGTAGAGAAAATCTATCATCATAGATACTTCGAGTTACATCTCCCCTTGAATTTATGTCCATCTCTTTTATCCTCAGACGGATATTCAGGGAACTTATTCCTTCAATGAAGGTACGACGAACGAAGACGGGAAGTTATGAATACTATACTATCCAGACGGGAACAAGTTCCTCATATTCTTCATCAATGAATCAGGATTTATTTTCCCTAGCCGGCAGTTGTTATACAAAGATATCCAGACGCTTCAGGTTGCATGATTCATACATACATAATTTACATCATATCATAACATACATATCCATAAATACATAATACATTACTTAGGTGCATCATACTATGCATGCATACATATTGCATAAACTAACTCCTTGCATGCTGGTTATATGCAGGTAAAACAATATCAATAATTCACAACAGGTCAGAAATGATCCATACAATACTCAAGATATCCTTGGAGAGTAGGTAAATGGTCTGTAAGAAGATCCATTCCCTAATCCAGGATATTCCCAGAAGATTTCATCTATCTGGCCTTGAATAGCAGGAAAATGATTTGTACAAAGATCCATTCCCTGGTTCAAATATTTTCAGAAGATTTAATCTATTGGCCCTTGAATAGCAGGCAAACAGTCAATACAAAGATCCATTCCCTGGTTCAAGATATTTTTCAGAAGAACAAATCCTGACGTTCTTTTGGCCCTTGAATAGCAGGCAAACGGTCTGTAAAAAGATCCATTCCCTGGTTCAAGATATTTTTCAGAAGAACAAATCCTGACGTTCTTTTGGCCCTTGAATAGCAGGCAAACGGTCTGTAAAAAGATCCATTCCCTGGTTCAAGATATTTTTCAGAAGAACAAATCCTGACGTTCTTTTGGCCCTTGAATAGCAGGCAAACGGCAAACCGTCTGTACAAAGATCCATTCCCTGGTTCAAGATATTTTTCAGAAGAACTAATCCTGACGTTCTTTTGACCTTGAAGAGTAGGCAAACGGTCTGTACAAAGATCCATTCCCTAATCCAAGATATTTCCAGAAGAGATAATCGCCACGGAGATTTATTTCTGCTGGTCCATTCAACAATTCAAACTATGTTGCATAAACGATTCAGAGACGGCCTATACGAAGACCTAGTACTGATATCCAGTATCAACATAAAGACATCATCACATCCTGATATTATGGATGGCATCTCCAAGCCATCTCCAGATGGCATCTCTAAGCCCATCTCCAATTCTTCCAAGTGGCATCTTTAAGCCCACTCAAGCATATACAACTAATCATCAGTGTTATTTTACGCACCAGTGAGTGCAAATTTTTGGGCTTTTTTGTTCAATCCCCTTCAACCTTCCAGGTTACGACTGGCACATATACCAATCTAACCCCTCAGGTTTCAGAAAATTGAACAGGGGCAGCTGTTGCACCCCAAAATTTGCCCTCCACAAGACAAGACATTGTGTACTAAGAGGCTCACAAGGTTCACAAGTTTCACAAGACATCTCATGAGGTTCACAAGGTTCACAGGATTCACAATAGTCAGAAAATTTGACAATTCCCTCAGATAATGCATCTTCCTAAGCAACGCATCTTAAACTAGGGTTTTGACTTTCATCAGGCTAAATGGACTTCAAAGACTTCAAGTGAGCTTCATAGCATCCTATATGTGTTTAAGAATCCCCATGTCAAGTTTCAAGACTTTCCCAAAAGATTTGCTCAGTCAGATGATCAGTTAGGTTAAAATCAGTCAAAGTAGTTAAAAAGTCAAACTGAGGTCAGTTGTGGTCAAACCAAAGTCAAACTTCATGATTTTTTGCCAACATCAAGTATATGAAGTAAAATTAATCATTTGATCAAGGTTTGATCATGATTCATCAAGGAGATTTCAGATCATCAAGAATCAGGAGTTTCTAAATTAGGGTTTTCACTGGAAAAGTCAACTGAACTTTGACCAGCCATAACTTTCACATGCTTCATCAAAAAATTTCCAGCCAAAGCTCATTTTGAAGGAAATTGAATTCTCTACAACTTTGTGTCTCACAAGTCAAGCCCAAAAATGCTTCATTTGGAAGGTATGAGCTAAGACATTATAGGTCCTTTTAAAAGTCAACAAAAAGTCAACAACTTCCAAAGAGCATAACTTGAGAATGGTAAAAGATATGGACATGAGACCAAAGAGGTTGGTTAGAGGACTCTTTAAGCTTTCCAAAATGTCCAAGAACACCTTCATAGCATTAAAATTGAAGGATTTTTGCCCTTGAAAAGTTGGGAAATTTTTGAGAGGTTTATGAAGTAAATGGGGTCTTAAAACCATAATTCTTCAAATGGGCTGACTTTTTTGTGATCCAATTGATTCCATGACATCATGCACGAAATTAACTTCATATTTTCATAATTTTATTCATTTTAGTTTTATTTATTATGATTTTTTATATTAAAAATCATTTTAAATTCAAATAAAATATAAAATGGTGAAGATTTAAAATGATTTGTCTTCTAGAATGTCATAAAGTTTATTTGGACTTGATTGATACAAGAGTTATGAAGATCATCCTAAAATAGAAAGCTTATATCAATAATATTCAAAATTTAAAGACTAATCTTTTTCAATCTCAAACTATCCAAATATCCAAAGTGTGATGCAATTTTCTGACCTAATTCAATTGTATCATATATATACAACCTTTAGCAAGCAAGAGAACACGAATTTGCAGCCTCCAAGACCAGTTTCAAACTTCATAAAATCACTTCAAAATTCACATTCGGATTCCAAGGTAGAGAGAGTTTCAATGAGTTTTGAGCATTGCAACATGTTCTATGATGTTCATTGAACGAATTTGGATCATAAACAACATCTAAAACACTCTCATTCATGCAAACCGAATCCATGTTCATTCAATTTTTGAATTTTTCGATTCTTATAATATTGACATTATTCCTTGAATTTGATCTTATATTTGTGTTTGTGATGATGTTTGGAGACTTTCTGGATGAATCAATTCGATTTTAGGTACACGGATGCTTAGACGCCATTGTTAGGGTTTGGAGGACGAAATTAGGGTTTAATGTTTAAGCTAATATAAATGAATTTTGATAACATAGCTTGACTATGAATGATGTATGGATTGAATTGGTGTGTTCAATTTTGAAAGAAATTACAGGTTTCATGGCCATTGAAGAATCGTAGGAATTCCTGCAAGGACCAATTCGCAGGAAAACCCGTAGGAAATTTCGTAAGAAATTTCGCAGGTAAATTGGAGAAGATGACTGGCGCGAATTCAAAATTTAAACTTAAACATATATTATATATTTATGTTTGTATTTTATTTCTTGAATGATGCTGATGGTGTGGTGGTAAGAACGCGCGCATGTGAAGATCAGGACCAGGGTTCGATCCCTTGGTCATTTTTTTTGTTTAAACGTTCATTTATTAGCAGGTTTATTATATTATCATTGTGAGTCAGTCAATAGACACGCTGCATGCGCAGCCCAGTTGGTTGAAGGCTGGTGGTGGATGCTGGGAGACCTGGGTTCGACCCAGGCTCCAGCAGGTGAGTTTTATTCATTTTTTTTAACTTAATTGTTTTCTATTTCTTTTCTTTAATTTTAATTAAATGTTATATAATGAATTAATAATAATAATAATATAATATTGTTTTCATAGAATAAAATTGTATATATTTAAAATTAATATTTTATTTTATAATTTATTTGTATGTCCATATTATTATTATATATGACTTATTTTGTAAATAATTAAATTAGTATTGTATATTAAATCAAAAACCCTAATATTTTTATATCTAAAACCCTAATTATTTTTAAACCCTAATTTATTTTCTAATTACTCAAAACCCTAATTTTCTTTTAAAGCCTTAATTTCTCATTTTAATTATTTTTGCTTAATAAATGTTTCTAAATCATGTTTATTTTGTAAATAAATTAGTATATAATTACTATTATTATTTTATTTTCATCTTAAAATTCTTTAAAAAATTGTTTATTTAAATCTAAAATTTTAATTGAATTTTACATTGTATATTATTGTGCTAACCTCTTTTCTCTTATATTTATTTTTATTACTAATCTTTTTATTATTTATTTATATGCTTATTATTTAAATTATTTTATTATAATGAAATTGTACAAGCTATGTAATAGTTGTAGTATTTTTATTGTTTATTTATAAATTGCTATGGTTAGTAAATTAGGGAGTGAAAACATGTTTGTATTATAAAATCAATTTAGATCATTAATTATAAGATAAATGTATGAACGTGTACACGCACACACGTAAGTCGATCTTTGATCGCCATCTCACTTCTTAAGGATACCTCTCATGTTGCCTAAATAAAAAGGTCAAGTAAGGTGTATAAAACAATGTCCCTTCTCCATTAATATCATCTTGTCCCTTTATGATTATAAGATCAAGTCCCTTCGAATGTTGCCTTCATGAATGACCTTGTCCCTTTCGAATAAAAGATGATAAGTCCCTTCGAATTGCTAATATACCTTACAGTTGCCTAATCACAGATGACCCTTCATATGTCCCATACAACATCCAAGGTAATGACTACCTATTCCTTAATAATAGGGATAGTCTTACCATTGAAAGAACATTTAAGAACAGTAAAGATTCAAATTAGGGTAGGTTCCTCTTAAGTACTTGCTCACTCCTTAAAAAAAAAATATTTCATAAACACTTCACATTTTTCAAACAATTTTTAAAACAAAGTCTTTATATATATCCGTACAAGGATCATTATAAAGTACTTAAGAAAATTGTTCATCACACACTACACTTCTTAAAACAATTTAAAGTGAGCTAAGTAACTAAGAGCCCATGGATAACCATGGATATAAAGGGTGCTAACACCTTCCCTTTGTATAACCTACCCCCCGAACCCAAAAATCTTTTTAAGGTCTTTCCTGTTCTTTTATGCCCTTTCCTTTTGGATAAATAAAAGTCGGTGGCGACTCTTGCTATCCGCAACATTTAACTAAAGTCAGTTATCCCACCGTGTTACACATGGCAATGAATCAGAACGAAATTTTTAAAATTGGGCCAAGTTTCAGGGAATTTTCAAATAACGAAAAAGTAAAGTAAAAATTTGAATCATTAGCACATATGACTCAATAAAGACACAAACTGAAACTAAAAAGCGATAAATTGAAAGCGATAAAGTTCCTCCCCCACACTTAAACCAAACATTATCCTCAATGTTTTGATAAAAGGTGGAAAAAGGAATTATAGAACTTGTGCAAATGTCATTGCATGTAAAATTCTCTTTGATCCTCTCTTATTGTCCATTTCTTTTATGGCCACTTTTGCTTCGGCGGTGGGCGCTTTGAGATACTTCCATCTATTGAATTTTCTCTCTTCTGAAACAAATCATGATGTTGCCTATTTCCAGAGGAAGTACCTTCAAAAGTGTTAGAAAATTAAAATGTGGTATCGGTGTCACCACCAGCAACGACATTCGCATGAATGCCCGTGGGCACCTAGAAAAAGTTGAGACGAGATGAGCAATACATTTCTTTATTTCCTGTAAACACAAACAATAAAAGTAAAATATTAAATTAAAAGTTTTTGGGTTACCTCCCACGCATGGCTTCATTTAACATCGATATCTCAACGACTAGTAATCGTCAGTTTCCACGGACACTTATCAAGACATCTCACATATCCTTCACCTTTATTTTCTTCATTCTATGGGGTGGTTCATTCTTTTGAACTTGTGGTGGTGGTTCTGGGTCTATCCTAAGTATTAGCTTTTTCAGTTTCGGCTTAGTTATTGCGTCCACCATCTCAAAGTCTAACCTTACCCTCTTAACAATAATGATATCCCTAGTTTCATGGTCCGATAATTTTCTCTTTTTATGTTGGATCGAACAAGGTTATATTGGTGCAGATATTTTCCAATACATCAACATTTGTTTTGGATTGGGAGTCTACACCTATACAGGAAAGGAATCGGTGGGTATATAAATAAGGAACAACAATATGTACTTTCTTCTCTACCTCTTCGACGACGACCTTTTTGGGTGGTGTCGGGAGATTTTTCTCAATATCTACTCTTTTCTCATCATAACTCTCCTCAATCGCATTGTCACTCTCCTCAACCTCATTATCACTTTCCTTAGGATTTTGAATTCCTCTATAAGTATTGGTTGTTACAACATCCACATTTCTCTCAGGGGAGGGTCCTATAGGTGTTTGTGCAATTAGGGAGATTTTAGTCTCCAATGCCTCAGCGTGAGTCGCAAGGGACTCGACCAAAATGTTCATCCGCCTAAAGGTTTCATAAGTTTGGAGATGTTGGTTTCTAAAATCTTCATTCTATATGGTTTGTGTCTCCACAAATCGCTCCATCATAGATTCAAGCCTAAAATTAGTTGTCATTTCAATGAAATCCTCCATTAATTCTTTGAGGTTGGAATTATAGGATTCTTGCGGTTCCTCAAAGTATTGGGAGTGGTGATTTGGGTGAGAATGAGTTAGTGTCACGTTGAAATCCTCCATTAGTATTTCGAGGTTGGATAGGGATTCTTGCGATTCCTCAAAATTTAGGGAGTGATAACTATAGAGAAAATTTGGGTGTGATTCCTCAAAATTTTGGGAGTGGTAATCATATAGGTAATTTGGATGTGGTTCCTCAAGATACTGTGAATGGTAATCATAGAGAATGTTTAGGCAATACATAATATTATTAAATTTTTTATTTTTTTATTTTTATGAAACAAGAGTGCCTTAGTCTATACAATGCAACAACAAAATAACAATATTGATTGTTGGTCCCTGACAATGGCGCCAACAACTTGATCGCTCCGCAAGTGCAAGAATCTATCGAATTAATATAAAAGAATGTCGAACCACAGATACCAATGTCAAACTATTGTAATCTATGGTTGCGAGGCAAAACTAAGGCTAGAGATTGTCATGGATAAAAACGATAAAGAAATAACTAAAATAAAAGGGGTTAAAAAAACTAAGGGAACTGAGGCCGTAAAGTGATTTATGGGGTTCTTAGGGACTCTATAGGTTCCTGGGCTGATATGGATACTGAAGTTGTTCTGACGAAAATACCAACCTAAAGGTTTGATCTCACACTCTCGCGCTATTGACCGAGCCACGAGCGATAACCCCGAGATTTTGCTCTCGCTCGCTCGGTAATTAAATGACGTATGTCATACCCTAATTTTTGACCCTAAGATTTTTCGCATCTCATCTGCATCTTGCATATAAACAAGATCACGTATAGATTCGTTTATCTCTCTCTGGTACAGGTTTATGCCTCACAGGGGATCATCATGCCTTTACTTGACTTTATTTGTTTATATTTACTAACTTCTAACTAAAATATCAAAAATATGTTGTAGTTTGCTTTTTCTTCTTCTCTCTGTGTGCATGTTTTCAAAGACAAGGCAGTGATTTCAATTTAGATGTGGTTGTTCAGTTATTATTCGTTCCAGATGGACGTTTGACCTAATCTTGGTCAAACTATCTAAAGATTGGATCAACTGTAAGTTATTTGTGCCAGTGGTTTATTCCTCAGACAGTGTGTGCTCAAAGTTCAAGTTGTGTTGTGTGCGAAATTATCAGGTTAACAAGCAGTGTTGCGTGAGAAGTTCCGTTTGAATCTTCGGGTTTATCAGTGTTCATCAGTTCATAAGTGGTTCATCTGTGGATTTATTATCCTCAGTACGGATTCAAATAATCAAGGCAATTTTAGACGATTCAAGTGGTTGTAGTTTAAGCTGCAAGTTGTGCAATGGTTCAGGAGTGGTTGTGTTCATAGGCTTGTGAAAGAAAATCGAGATTGACTTTGGGCTAAAATCAAGATTTCATATCCATTATCATTTGAATCCATTTCTATCCTTTTTTTTTTTCCACAAATCCATATTTTTAATTCCCGATTATTTTATTCCACTTTTGGTTTTTTATTTCCATTCTTTTTCAATTTTTAAACCATTTCCAGTTTCCATAATTCTTTTTTTTAACATCTAATTCTTATCAAAAGTTTATACAAAATTATTTAATTATCATAAAAAAACAAGTAGTCCATATTTTTTTTAAAAGCCTATACATTTTTTCTTAGGCCCATAGTTGTTTTTCTTAAGACTGTCCAAACCATTCTCCTATCAGCTTCTTGAAACCGTACAAGCCGAACACAGTATACTACATCAACTTTTTAGCCAAGCCGGTACAAAGCTACACCCTTCATCACACATGAAAGCCCACATTCACTAGCCACATACACGTCTTGCATATGCTACTCCAAACCAAGTCTTTTCCAAGCCAACACACTATTAGCTCCAGTTAGCTACTTTCAGCTTCTCACTTCACTCCAGCCTCCACGTCACAGCTATCACGCGTTAATCCTGATACCAAAACGCATTCAATCACATGCAAAACGCCAAATATCCAAACGTGAAACGCAGGACGTTGCATCAAACAGTGACTTTCAAAATGCACAACAAACTTAACAAAACGCTGCAGCTCTTCATCAAACGCTATCAGCAAGTCTCACACGTGAATAACAACACGCAGCTGATTTAGCCAAAATGCATAACCAAAGTCCAAAAACGCAGGCTGAACTCACAAGCTACGAAACACATAAAACAAGTGAATAAAACAAAACACATTACAGAAGCTACGAAACGCATAAAACGCATCACAAAAAGAAGTAACAGCGCAGCAAGCATGAGATGAAGCACGCGGTTTCCATGACCACAACGCAATTGAGATTGACACAAAACAACAACGAGTGAATTCAAATTTCTTCTATAAATACAGCTTCACTCTCTTCAATTATTCAAGCTTTATTAGCCCCATAAATCCCTGCACAAATTAAAATCAGAGCTTAAAAAAACCTTTAAATCTCTCTTTCAAATTCAACCTTCAATCACATCTGAAAAACCTTCTTCAAACCTTGATTAATTATATTTCAATTCTCTTCCGTAAATACTTCGATCAACAATGACAACAACGATTCAACAATAGATCAGAAAAAAGAAGAATGAGAGAGCGTCAAATCGGAGAGGGAAAGAGATCCGCGACGATTTGGTCAACTGACAGTGTTTTCTTGGATTTATTTCGGCACGATTTGGTTTTGTGGAGAGAAGAAGGTGAATAGTGATCTGGTTTCCGGTGTTTTCACGTAGAAGAAGAAGAGCAAAGACGAGTTCGATTTCTGCAAAGAGGAAAGTGTATCAGCATTTTTTTCCTTCGAAGGTATAATAGCCGCGGATGACATGTTCACGGATGTAGAAGAAGAAGAATGCCTCATGTTCTCTGTGTTTTCTTATTTGTATTATTCTTTGGTTTCATTTCATTTTTTTATAAAAAACTTATATGATGGTTTGGGCCTAGAAGTCATTGGGTTCATCTTACTATCATCACTCCCCAGATTGTTGCGTAGGCCTCCCCCATCCTATATTATTATTATTTATTTTTTTACATTTTATTTGTTTCTAAATTTCTTTTAAAAATGATTGCTTATTTTTGTTTTGTTTTTGTGAAGACATTTCTTAAGAAGAAAAATTTAAAATATTTTAGTATATTTTTCCTTTAAATTTTCTTTATGAATATTTTTCATATTTGATTTTATTCCATTTATTTGGTTGTGTGGATCATAAATGTTAGATCCACTTTATTTCATCCCTTATTTTTCTTTTGGTCGATGAGATCTCTGATTCGATGATTATTGATTTTCGAAGATGTTTAATCTTCATTATTTCAAATCTATGGATGAATGATCATTTGGATCATTCTCCATACTTTGGGATCGTGATAGATTGCATTTGATAAATCAATGTGAAATCTCGATTAAGGTTAGACCGTCACCACTTTTTATTTTCGTGTGACATGTTTTCGGAGAATGATCCATCATATTATTTCTCTAACATGTATTAGCACAAATATTTTCCACCTTAATTGGTGGTGGCTGGCCTCATTTGTAGGGTAATTACTTCATAAATTACTCGGCGATTGCTTAACATAGACCTAAACTTGTCCCGAATTCGGAATAAGATCCAATTGGATCTGGTTGCCTTGCGATTTTGGTTATCTCTTTTTGGTTGTGGTTGATTAAGTTCACCATACTATTGTTATGTGAATATTATTATACTATTAATATACTAACATTTTAATTCATTCTCGCTCCTTATCCTCTTTATTTTAATCTCTTGTTCCTTATCTCTTTTATTATGCTTTTATTATACTATATCATTAATCATATTGTTTATGTTTATATTCATATTATTCTTGTGCTTTTTCTTTTGTCCATTTAGACACAAAAACATTAATAAAGGGTTAAACTTCTAAAATACCTGTGACTTTGACATTAGACTATGGACATTATCCTTAGCATTGGACTTGGAGTTTTGGACTTAGATTTTAGGATCTCTCCCTTTGCTCAAATTATTATGGATTGAAGACCTTGGCCGATTTGGTTCACTTGTTTATAAAGATGAAATCCTATTGCTTCGAAGAATGTTCACCATACGGTTTGATCGTTCTTCCTTTATCTTTTACTTCAAGTCTTAGGATAGTCCCTTCAGCTCCTCCACTTCTTAAATTTTCAAATCTCCTCCCTATTTCAAAAAACCTTCTTTGTTTTCAAACTTCAAACGTTTTCATAATCAAACCTTGACTTAGGTCAAGCGGTTTTACCTTTTCATTTCGTTTCTTAATAAATGCTAAACTACATAAGCATATGGAAACATTCTTTTCAAAATACTTTAAAAAAATTCAAAAATCATTCAATTCTTTTTGTGCCTTCGTGCACTTTTATTTTTAATCATTTTCACATGTTTATATATGATTCATTCTTTTTAGCGGAATTATTCGCTGAATAATGATGACTTATCTTTACATTTTAAAATCGATTCAACACATTGTTTCTTTTCACTATTTGTACCACGAACTACGAGGTTTTGATCTCGCATTGCACTTTGTGGGTATGTAGGCATGAAAAGAACGTCTCTTCAAACACAAAAATCTTAAAAAATATCTCTTTTCTCATCTCTTCAATCTCTTTTAAACAAACATTTTTCAAACCAAAAGCAATAAATATTTCAAAGGGCATCCGTGGAGTACCACGAACATTTTGGGTGCGTAAAACCTTCCCAATTTGTAACCTATCCCTTTACCCGTTCTCTGCTTAATTCTTTTAACTTTTTTGCTTTTAGATTCATTAGGATTTATTCACTCTTTTTTCCTTTTCCATTTGGAATAAAATAAAAGCGCGGTGGCGATTCTTTTTACTTTGAGTTAAGTTAACCAATAGCTTACACTCATGATTTTACCGCTACAGTAAAGTGACGACGCTGCTGAGGAGTCAATCTCTAAGTGGATTCGGCCTACTTTGATTTATTTACTGGTTTGTTTTAATTATTTTGTTATTTGTTTGTTTTGTTTCGATTTTGGTGATCCTTTGCGAGTGAGATAGATTCTAACCCGGATCTGAGTTGAACTTATGATAGGACGACGATATTCGAAGCGATACGCGATGGAGTAGTCCAAAGCGATATCAATTTGATAATCTCCACTCGGTTAGGCTCTCTTGTATTATCAATGTCATGATGATTAATCATACATGACATTATTTTCTGACCTTGAGCTTATCATACTGAGGACCGTAGAACCCTTAACCCATCCAAGCCAATTTAGGAACGTAGTGCGGAAACTATCTGAGTGTAAACCTAAGGTGGTTGTCACGCGATACTACACTCAGACGAGGTATATTTTAAGAATGTTATTGGTTGGGGAGTAATCCAACGTACCGATAATATTCTAAAGATGGCTGTTAACTCTGGGAACTTCTGTTAGCACCCTTTTGGTTTTCTACAGGTACAATGAAGACAAACCTTAGTACATGCCTTTGTGGGTCGTTGGTTCTTATCCCTTGACTCCATGCTCGTGATCCGAACCTTTGAACCTGTGTGCTTTGAGTGATCTTGTTTGTGGTTGTTGCATCTACATATTCATCATGATCATCATCACAACCATTTCTCAAGGAAAACAATTCTGATTATTGCAAATATTGGAAAAAGCAAATATTCCTTTTTGTCAATATTTTTCATGACCATATTCTCGATGTTGACCATGTTTGCAATAATCGAGTTGTTTTTCTGAAAATGGAAGTGAACATTACATATCATTGAATCCTCGCATATTCTTGCGTTCATCCGAGTTGCGTGGGAACTCATCCCGGTTGTTTCCTTCTTCAGTTGTCTGTTGATTCGTTAAGCTGTCTCCTCAACATAGATACGGAACTAGAGCTGCTAACAGATTGAGAATGGAAAGCCAAGAACAACATAACTTGGAAGTCTGAATGGAGATTGATGAGTTGAAGGCCAGTATGACCAAGCTCACTGAAATGATGCAAGTTCTGATTGCTCGAGGTGAACCACCTCAGAGGACTGTGATTTCTGAAGTTTCAACTGCTGTTGTTGATCCTCCTGTGATTCAGCAACCAGCTTCTACTTGGCCAGAATTTGGGTTACCTCCGGATTATGTTCCAGCTTCTGCTACTACTCAAATGGCTGGTCCATCTATTGTGCTAGTCTTTTCAGCTCTGACATTTATCGAACCTCAACCTGTTGTGCACACTGCTGCTCAAGCTACTTATCATAATTCTCCTTTTGTGTACCATGTTGTTGGTCCACAAGTTGAAAGTCAGGGTGAACTTGTATACATGGATGAAGTTAGAGATAAATGATTGACTCTTGAGAAGAGGGTAAGAGGATTAGAAGGAAAATATGTCTTTGGTGCTGCTGCAATAGACATGTGTTTGGTTTCCGACTTGGTTCTGCTTGATAAGTTCAAAGTTCCTGTGTTCGAGAAATACAATGGGCATACTTGTCCTAAGATTCATCTGCTGATGTATTGTCGCAAAATGGTTGCACATGCCAAATATGACAAGTTGCTTATTCACTATTTTCAAGATAGTCTGAGTGGTGTTTCTATGAAGTGGCATATAGGACTTGAGAAGAGTCACATCCAAAGCTGGAAGGATTTATTTGATGCTTTCGTAAAGCAGTATAAGTACAATCTAGACATGGTGTCTGACCGTCATCAACTTCAAAACATGTCACAGAAAGAGAAAGAATCATTCAAAGAGTACGCTCAGCATTGGAGAGAGCTAGCTGCTCAAGTGGAGCCACCTTTGACCGAAAAAGAATTAACTAGTTTGTTCATGGACACTCTTCAACCTTTCTTTTGGGAGAAAATGGTAGGGAGTGTTTCATCTAGTTTTGCTGACCTAGTCACTATTGGAGAAAGACTAGAAGAAGGTATCAAGAAGGGTAAGATTACCAATGCTGCAAGAAAGTCTCATGGGAACTTTCAGAATAGAAGACATGGTGATGCTTATGTTGTTTCAAATGAAAGGAAGCCTTATCGCCAACAACAACGATATGTTCAACCATATGTAGTTGTAGTCAATCCTGTTGTTAAAGCTCAACCATCTCAAGCTCAAGCTCAAGTCAAGCTTCTCGTCCTGCTGCCGGACAAAATCAGTATCATAATAGGCCAAACTTTGATCCTATCCCGATGACTTACACTTATTTGTATCCTTCCTTGATTAAGAGTGGTATGATTACTACTAGGCCTCTGCCTGTTGTTCCAGATCCTCTTCCAGCTAACTATAGATCGGACTTTCGCTGTGAGTTTCATCAAGGTGGAATTGGTCATGACTTGGAACACTGTTTTGCACTAAAGGCTAAAGTGCAAGAACTTACCAGGAACAACATCCTATCCTTTCATGATACGAACCCTAATGTTGTCAACAATCCTTTTCCGAAGCATAAGAAGTGAATCTTCTAGATGACTTCAACTGTCAGATTATCTTCAAGGCCAAAATCTCAGACTGGACAGCTCATCCTTGTTGTTGATGGATCATTAGGCCATTGTTTCTTTATGTTTGCAATTTTCTTTAATTGTATTGACTTTTTTGCTTTTAAACTTTGTATGTACTTTCATGTTGATTTTAATGAAATGAGCATTACTTTGTTTTGATTCAATTTCATTTATTATTTGCATATTTATGATTTATATTTCAAGTTCATTTTCTTTCTCAAGCTTTCACAATGATTGGAGGGAGAATGATGAAAACGAGATACCCATAATTGTTGTTGGTATATTTTCAATTGAGACTTGGCTGATGATATATAGGCATTGTTTCAAATCTAAAACACTGGAGAAATAAGGAAGTTAATCCCTTGTCAACCCCTTTGAGCCTTGAAGTTGGAGTTTCTTTCTATTCGAAAAAATCTGCAATCTTAACCTGGGGATGGGTAGTTCTCAATTAATTAAAATGTAATTCACATTGATTTGATGTTGTAATTCACATTTTAACCTTGAAGTTGTAATTCACATTTTTATCTGATTGCTATTCTTGGATGTTGTGATTCACCCATTTTCCGATTGTTATTCTCGGATGTCCATAATGAAGTCATCATTGATTTGATGTACTATCCCATACCTTTTCCAATTTCTTTCAGTTTTGTTCCTGAATGCTGTGATTCACATTTTATCTGATTGCTATTCTAGGATGTTGTGATTCACCCATTTTCCGATTGCCATTCTCAGATGTCCATGACAGAGTTATAATTGATTTGATGTACTTTCCAGACTTTTCCCATTTCATCCAGTTTTGTTCCTAGATGTTGTGTTTCACATTTTTATTTGATTGTTATTCTCAGATGTTGTGATTACCTTTTTCCGATTGCCATTCTTGGATATCCCTAGTAAAGTCAGTAATGTCATTCTTGGATGCTTCTAATGTACTTTTTCGGGACTTTTCTCACTTCATTCAGTGCCATTCTTGGATGTTGTGATCCTTTTTGTCCAATTTTCATTCTTGGACATTTTCGCCTCAGCTAAGCCACGTTGTGGTCTCTAGCATGTTGTTTTCCCCGTCGGAGATCTATTCTCCTTATCCCAAGCGTTTATTCTATTTTGTGTGTCGTTTTGTTCCTTACAGATTCTCTGCATTTCTTATACATCTCATATGTTTTCATAACATTTCATATACATCTCATATGCTTTCATATCATTTCATAACATTTTCATATCATTTCATATCGTTCGTTTCATTCCATTTTTTGGCATCTTAGGATCAAAAATTGGATTTTTTGATATTTAAGTATCTTCCATCTTGTCGAAACGAAGATTTCAATCTTCATATCTCTAGATTGAAGAAACTTAAATATGGGCATCTATCATACCCTAATTTTTTGACCCTAAGATTTTTCGCATCTCATCTGCATCTTGCATACAAACAAGATAACGTATAGGTTCGTTTAAATCTCTCAGGTGCAGGTTTATGCCTCACAGGGGATCATCATGCCTTTACTTGACTTTATCTGATTATATTTACTAACTTCTAACCAAAATATCAAAAATATGTTGCAGTTTGCTTTTTTTTCTTCTCTCTGTGTGCAGGTTTTCAAAGACAAGGCAATGATTTCAATTCAGATGTGGTTGTTCAGTTATGATTCGATCCAGATGGACGTTTGACCTAATCTTGGTCAAACTATCAAAAGATTGTTTCAACTGCAAGTTATTTGTGCCAGTGGTTTATTCCTCAGACAGTGTGTGTTCAAAGTTCAAGTTGTGTTGTGTGCGAAATTATCAGGTTATCGAGCAGTGTTGCGTGAGAAGTTCTGTTTGAATATTCAGGTTTATCAGTGTTCATAAGTGGTTCATATGTGGATTTATTTTCCTCAGTACGAATTCAAATAATCAAGGCAATTTCAGACGATTCAAGTGGTTGTAGTTTAAGCAGCAAGTCGTGCAATGGTTCAGGAGTGGTTGTGTTCATAGGCTTGTGAAAGAAAATCGAGATTGACTTTGGGCTAAAATCAAAATTTCATATCCATTATCATTCAAATCCATTAATATCCTTTTTTCCACAAATCCATATTTTTAATTCCCGATTATTTTATTCCACTTTTGGTTTTTTATTTCCATTCTTTTTCTATTTTTAAACCATTTCCAGTTTCCATAATTTTTTTTAACATCTAATTCTTATCAAAATTTTATACAAAATTATCATAAAAAAACAATTAGTCCATATTTTTTTAAAAGCCCATATACATTTTTTCTTAGGCCCATAGTTGTTTTTCTTAAGCCTGTCAAAACCATTCTCCTATCAGCTTCTTGAAACCGTACAAGCCGAACACAATATACTACATCAAATTTTTAGCCAAGCCGGTACAAAGTTACACCCTTCATCACACATGAAAGCCCACATTCACTATCCACATACACGCCCTGCATATGCTACTCCAAACCAAGTCTTTTCCAAGCCAACAAACTATCAGCTCCAGCTAGCTACTTTCAGCGTCTCACGTCACTCCAGCCTCCACGTCACAGTTATCACATGTTAATCCTGATACCAAACGCATTCAATCACCTGCAAAACTCTAAATATCCAAACGTGAAACGCATGACGCTGCATCAAACCATGACTTTCAAAACGCACAAAAAATTGAACAAAACATTGCAGCTCTTCATTAAACGTTATCAGCAAGTCTCGCACGTGAATAACAACACGCATCTTATTTAGCCAAAATGCAAAACCAAAGTCCAAAAACGCAGGCTGAACTCACAAGCTACGAAACGCATAAAACAAGTGAATAAAACACAACACGTTACAGAAGCTACGAAACGCATAAAACAAGAGCATAAAACGCAGAACAAAAAGAAGTAAAAGTGCAACAAGCATGAGATGAAGCACGCGGTTTCCATGACCAAAACGTAATTGAGATTGACACAAAACGGCAACGAGTGAATTCAAATTTCTTCTATAAATACAACTTCACTCTCTTCAATTCTTCAAGCTTTGACAATCCCATAAATCCCAGCACAAATCAAAATCAGAGCTTAAAAAAAACACCATCAAATCTCTCTTTCAAATTCAACCTTCAATCACATATGAAAAACCTTCTTCAAACCTTGATTCATTATATTTTCAATTCTCTTCCATAAATACTTCGATCAACAATGACAACAACGATTCAACAATAGATCAGAAAAAAGAAAAAGAATAGAGCGTCGAATCGGAGAGGGAGATAGATTCGCGGCGATTTGGTCAACCGACAGCGTTTTCTTGGATTTTTTCCGGCACGATTTGGTTTTGTTTAGAGAAGAAGGTGAATAGTCACCTGGTTTTCCGGCTTTTCCATGTAGAAGAAGAAGAGCAAAGACGAGATCGATTTCAGCGAAGAGGAAAGTGTATCAACATTTTTTTCCTTCGAAGGTACAACAGCAGCAGCAGAAGACATGTTCACGGATGTAGAAGAAGAAGAATGCATCATGTTCTCTGCGTTTTCTTATTTGTATTATTCTTTTGTTTCATTTCATTTTTTTAATAAAAAACTTGTATGATGGTTTGGGCCTAGAAGTCATTGGGTCCATCTTACTATCATCACTCCCCAGATTGCTGCGCAGGTCTCCCCCATCCTATATTGTTTTATTTTATTTATTTTACATTTTATTTGTTTCTAAATTTCTTTTAAAAAGGATTGCTAATTTTTGTTTCGTTTTTGTGAAGAAATTTCTTAAAAAGAAAAGTTAAAAATATTTTAGTATATTTTTCCTTTAAATTTTCTTTATGAATATTTTTCCTATTTTATTTTATTCCATTTATTTGATTGTGTGGATCATAAATGTTAGATCCACTTTATTTCATCCCTTATTTTTCTTTTGGTCGATGAGATCTCCGATTCGACGATTATTGATTTTCGAAGATGTTTAATCTTCATTATTTCAAATCTATGGATGAATGATCATTTGGATCATTCTCCATACTTTGGGATCGTGATAGATTGCCTTTGATAAATCAATGTGAAATCTCGATTAAGGTTAGACCGTTACCACTTTTTCTTTTCGTGTGACATGTTTTCGGAGAATGATCCATCATATCATTTCTCTAACATGTATTAGCACAAATATTTTCCACCTTAATTGGTGGTGGCCGGCCTCATTTGTAGGGTAATTACTTCGTAAATTAATCCGCGATTGCTTAACATAGACCTAAACTTGTCCCGAATTCGGAATAAGATCCAATTGGATCCGGTTGCCTTGCGATTTTTGTTATCTCTTTTTGGTTGTGGTTGATTAAGTTCACCATACCATTGTGTCGCTCCCAAAGATTTACATCCCGGTGCAGACGCGAATGGTCGGCGAAAGGAGAAAATGAAGGTGAGAATGAATAGAGTCGCCATCTAGGCATTTTTATCCTGAAGGAAAGGTAATGCTGCATAAACCTGGAAAGATATGGATAAGACGGTTGCGAACCAGAGAAACTGAGAAAGGGGGTTAGTTACAACCTGGGAAGGTATTAGCACCCAGATTGTCCGTCGTACTTGACGGGATCCACGCTTAAAAGATTGTGTTTAAAGGGGTATGTGTATGTGTTATCTGTGTGCAAAAGCTCAGAAAAGAATGTACAGGTGTCAGTGTAAAAGGGTGAATGCTCAGGAACTGAGGCTTTTAGAAAGAATGCTGGAAGAGGGGGAAGACACAGAGACTTTTGTTCGATAACAATTAAGTTATGCCTATGTATCCTCTCGTGCAATGGGGAAGTCAGAACACCGTAGTTCGACTCAAAGAGACTGAAGGATAAATTGACTGTGAACTGCTTTCTTGTCTATGCTCAAGTGTATGACCCGTCTGGCTCGAGTGCTAACTGTCTTGCATTAGACGGAAGAAGCAAGTTCTCGTTTATGAATGAGTGTGATGAGAAAAGAATCCCGGAGGAGACGATTATTGTTTTTTTTTTGTGTTTTCAATTTTTTATTGTTTTTGGTGTTTTGCATAGGATTATGAGCTTAAGCCTAAATCAAGGGCTTGTAAACTCATTATATCCTCCCTGATTAGGGATAATGAGCCTACTTAAGTATGAGATAAGTATCTCAACCTAATTGCCATGATGATGTAGGATTAAGATCATTAACCTACTTGTGATTAATTAGATGTTTTTTTTTTGGTTTTTGTTTAGTGTTAAGTAATGAGTTTAATCTCTAATCACAGATTAGTGGACTCATTACACCATCCTAATAGAAGGATAATAGATGAGAACACTTAAGCTGAGGAAGATACCTCAACTTAATCGATGGTTAGGGATTAAATTCATTATATAACAAAGCCTTTATTAAGTGGATTTTAATTAAGGGATGAGATTAAGAATGGATTTTATGGTTTGTAATACAACTTGAGGGGGACTTGTCCATTAAACACTAGGGTTAGTCATTCTTAACCATAAGGAAGAATTAGAACCCTAATGTAAGGCCCAAGTTACAAGATAAAGTCTTGGTGAATATTAGATGATTTGATTAAGAGGTTTAAACAAATTAAAGGTTTAACACTTAGGATTAAAGTTATACACTCCATCCTAAGAGAAGGATGCAGGCATAACCCTAATTCCAAAGTCCTAAAACTTTAAGAGTTTAATCTCTGATTATTGAGATGAGAGGAGAGACTCAAGGAGACTGAAAGGTAAAAGCTAAGGGTAGCTAATTACAACCCTAATCATTATCATGCTTGGATACCCTAGGGTTTATGAGGCTTAAGAAAGATCTTCAAGGAAGCCACCAATGGAAGAAGCAGATGAAAGGAGGAGGAAGCAGAAGAGTGAGTTACTTACTTCCTAAGAAGATAAGTAACTTAAGGGAAGAAAGTGAGAGAGATGAAACATAAGTGAATCAAATTCACTTCAAATACAAATAAAATGCAAATGAAATAGATAAGGAGATGTGAGAGGTGAAGGCAAATCCACCTCTCAAAGTAACTTACCACAACCTGAAAGTGTTAGTATGAATGCATAAAGTATAAAGCATGAAGAAATGAAGTGAATGAGATGCAATGCTCCAAGTCATAAGTGTTTATGCCATGTAAATGTCATGTGGGATGATGCAAATTCATACAATATGCATATGTGTGATCATACAAGGATGAGATGATATGAAAGCATACTTTGAAGTTTGAAAACACATGAAAGTTTATGAAATGAAATGAATGCTAAACATGAAAAATGAGTGAAGAAATGATTGATAAAGGTTCTAACATGTCCTAAGATGTCTAAGATGACATATGAATGCATGAAATGTCATGGCAAGTTCATGTAATGATGCATATGCAAGGTGAATGCAAATGAACATGAGAAATTAGGGTTTTATGAACATGTGAGATGCAAATGGATAAAACAGAAGCATATGACATGATAAAAATTTTGATATTAAACTCAAAAAAACCCTAATCCCATATTAGGTCACACCCCAAAGGAGAAGGTCAGAAGCCTAACCTATCAAAAGTTATGATTTTCCTAAGTTTCTAGGGATTTTTGGGTGGTTCAAAAGGAAAACTGCAAATCAAATTGAAAATGAAAGATAAATTCATGAGGAAAAAGACCTATAAACTACATGCAATATGTAACACAATTAAAAAAGAATCAACTTCAAACTCTTCTTAGTTAGGCAGAAATGATTTTTTAAAGTTAGGGTTCAAAAATGTGATTTTTATAACCCTTAATTCAAAGAAAATTGGTAAACTATGATCAAACCTAAAAGCATATTTGTGTGAAGAGTTTGAAAATGATTCTAAATGCATTGGAATGGTTCATGATTTTTTTGGTGATTTTTAGAAACCTAAATGCATTTTTAATTAATTAAAATACTTTAATTAATTAAAAATAACATTTAAATATTTTAAAAATACTTTTTCAATGCAAAAAATAAAATAAAAATTATTTTCAGGTTGAGAAAAATATTTGAAATCAGAATGCAAAAGGAAATATTTTTGGAAAATGTTTTGCTATTTTTAAATAAATGAGAAAGAAAATGAAATAAAAATGAAATAAAAAACTAATTAAATGGAAAGTAATCTGATCCAGTGGTTGAGATTTGAACCTGGGGAGAGGAGTTTGACTGCGCGCGTCTTTGAACGGTCAGGATGTATTCTGGCTAATTTGAATTAATTAAATAGATTAATCAGGTTTGGGGTTTAATGAAATGATTTGGGCCATCCGTTCACTAATTAAAACACACATCCAATGGTCCACGTTTAAACTAGCAAACTAACCCTAATTAGCCCTAATTAATCTCAGGTGACCGGAGCTAAGCTCCGGTCATCTTCTCCGGTGACACTCTCCCCTGAACTCTCTCAAAACCTCACAACAATGCATCAAACTCTCCAAAATTGATCAATGAACATCATTAAACAAGAATCCAGGCATGAAATCCATTTATATTGCATCAACAACAAGAATCGAAGCAAGCAAGTTTCACGGGAAAAATTTCAGAGCAATACATGGCCATTTTTCACTCATTTTCAAAACAAATCATATCATTGTGATCAGTAAAGCATGTAGAATCATTCTATAACATGAAAACACGTTTCTGAAAAAAAAAGTTCTTGATGACTACCTGAGATGATGAACTACAAATATGGACTTTCATAGCTCCTCCTTTGTGCAATCCACCCCCTTTGACCTCCTGAGACTATTGACAAGCTTGAATGAAACTTAGAGTGGCTATTTTGAGTGTTTTGTTTCTGAAGTTGCAGAAATTGTGTTTGAGTTTGAGAGTGTTTTAGGCTATGGTGATGCGTGGGAAATGATCGTGGGGTGATGCTGAGTTGATTGGTGGAAGAAGTTTGAAGTTTTGATGGTTGTGCTATGAATTTCAAAGAGATGAAGGTTTCTTGAGGTTTTTGGTAATCTGAGTGTATGAGAGGTTTCAGCCTTGTGTGTTGTATGAAATGAGTTGCTTAATGTCCACATAAACAATGTTGATTGGCCAAAGAGTTGTTGTGGCACAGGCTGATTGGTATGGGAGGTTTTGCAAAAAGTCAAGATTGTGTACTATGAGGTATGGGCACGGGTCAGAGGTGGTTTCATGGGGTGTCTGGCCTCAGCCTGGTTCAAGGATGGCCATGGGATTTATTTTGATGTGCTGGAAGGCTTGGATCATGAGCTATCACATGTTTTGCAAATTTACCTCTTTGAAGTTTCTTGGATCACAAGTCATGAAAACCCTAGGTTCAATGCATAATTCTGATCTTTTGAAGTTTATTTGACATATTGTGAAGTGTTTGTGCACATTAGAGGTCATTAGAATGCTTGGCAAGTGAAATTGCAAAATTCCCTCTTTGGCATGAACTTGAAAATTATGTGATTTTTTCCAACTTTGAAAGGCCATATCTTGAGTTCTATGATGAATCAAAACATGTTCTTGTACTTTTTTAAAAGGGAAAGACCTAATATACAACTTTCATGCCCAAGAATTTTTCATTTGAAGCAGTTTTGGTCATGAAAGAGGAGGTTGAAAATCTTTCCCAAAATGGAAAGTTTGCATTTCAAGTCATTTCCAAAAATGGCAAATTTGCAATTGGCTCAAAATTCTTCAATTTTGTGAGCTTCCAAACACTTCTAAGATCAAATAAAGATAATTGAACTTCAATTTGATGAAAATACCCCTTTGGTTCCATTGTTGGGGGCCTTAGATGCCTTGATTTTGACTTAACTTGCTCAGGAAGTTACCCAGTAAACAGATGACTTCCATAATGAGTTTCTTCATCAAACTTGGTACACATGATCCTTATAACATATTAAGACCATTAGAAACAAGAATGCCCCAAAAATTTGGAGTTAAGGCCTCTGAAACCAAAACCCTAATTTTGGCCATCTGTGCAGTGAAAACCCTAGCGCTGCTTCCATGCCTTTGTCAGTTCTTATGATCCCTTGACTTTCATAAACTTTGAGGAGCATAATATGATGATAGAACACACATGGACCCTCTTGGAAAGCTTTGTGACCTTTGGGATGGCTCAGATGGATTCTTGGATTGCTCAGATCACAAACCCTAGATGTAGATGAACTTGAACTATGCAGTGGAACAAAAATGCAATATGAGATGTAATGCTTATGTTAAAACAAAAATGAAAGATCACAAGTCATGGTGTGATAAAGGTGAGGGAAAATTTGGGGTGTTTACAGCTTCCCCTATTCAAGCATGAGTTAGCCGTGCAGGGTGTAAGCGCCTGGCTTAACAGACAAACAAGATAACTTGTGGTTGAATACCAAAGACAATCTGAAATTTGCACTAGCTGGGGAGAAGAAGAAAAGGGATATAAATTTTAAAAGGTAGTATAGTATGATTATCAAATGAAGGCGATGGAGGACAACCATCGAGCAGAGGATGACTGTTGGGGATAAAGTGGTAAGCAAAGCAATGACGGGGACGACCGACAAGATGGGGAAATAAAGAGACCATGACGGGGATGACCATCAGGTAATAAAAATAAAACTCTTTGGGGATTAAAGTAATAAGAAAAGAAATGATGGGGACGGCCACCAGGCTTTGGTAAGTAAAGTAAACAACGATGGGGACGACCATCGGTTAAAGAATAAATGAAATAATGATGAGGAACGATCATCAAAGGTGAAGGACGATCACCTAGCAGGGGACGACTGCTGAAAATATCACGACATAGGACGAATGCCGGATAGAAGAGGTTGACGATGGGGACGGCCATCGGATAAGCATGATAATGGACGATCATCAAGAGGTGAAGGACGATCACCTAATAGGGTACGGCTGCTCTCGGGGTTTATCACGACATAGGACGAATTCCGGATAACAAGATCAATGATGGGGACAACCATCAGATAAAATGATGAGGGACAGTCATCAAAAAGGTGAAGGACGATCACCTGGCAGGGGACGGCTGCCGAAAGTATCACGACATATGACGAATTCTGGATAGAAGGCTCCAATAATAGGAATTCCATAGGGAAAGGATGATGGAAGGTCATCCAAAGGTGAAGGACGATCACCTGGCAGGGGACGGCTACCGAAAGTATCACGACATAGAACGAATGTCGGATAGGAGAAAGTTGTTTTGTTGATGATTTACTGGGGAACGGTAAACACGGACGAGTGCTTACGCTTCCAAGACTAAATGATATAAGTGTTTGATGCTGTGTATAAATTAAAGATGCGGACGAGTATCAACTGGTTAACAAGGAACACAAACGAGTGTCAGATCTGTTGAGGAGTGATATAAACAAGATATGGACGAGTATCAAAGACTTCTGTATAAGTGTGTACAAGTATTGATTTGTTGGTGAGGTATATGCAAGACATGAACGAGTGTTCGACTTGTTGGGGGATGTATGACGCGGACGAGTGTCAAGCATGTATAAGTATAGACAGGCATTTGTTTTGAAAGTGAAAAGGATATGTTTTGGCTTCCTGTGGGGGATAAGGTGACACGAATGGGTGTCGAAAAGAGTGTGTTATGAACAAGTATTTGTACTTGAGAGTGCAAAGGGGATGCTTTGGCTTTTATGTACAAGACATGTATTTTGTATATTGCTGATGAAATATTGATGGTAATTGCAGGTGACCGGCTCGAACCTGGCTTGTGATCATGAAAATGTTTGATTTTTGCCGTAATGCTTTGTATTAGACGGAATGTTATGCTTATTTGGTGAATATGATGCAAATTATATGATTATGCAAAAGAGAAATTGATCCGAGACTCGGATCCTGCTGGGATGAAGATCTCTGGATGATCTGTTTGGAGGGATAACCCAGCCGGGGGAGAGATCATTGGTAGATCTGTCAGGAGGGAGAACTCTGCTTGGGGGAGTAGATCATTGGTAGATCTATCCGTAAGGAGAACTCAGCTGGGGAGAAGGAGACTTCAGCCACTTTGTTGGGGATGGGTTTCAGGCATTGCTCTTCTGGGGAAAGAATGGAAACTCTGTAGGGAGGCAGTTCCTCTGATTTTGTTGAGGATGAGCTGTCAAGTATTGCTCGGGAGGTCCTTATTGGAGAGGAGATAACTTCTGGAAGTAGCATGCTGGGGATTCAATGCTTAGCATGCCCCATGATGTGTATTGAATACCTGCAACCTGTTAAGATAAAGAAAAACGCACAAGTATCCCGAGGTATCCCTAACCGGATTTCGTCATAGGAGTTAGACTTTCCTGAAGGTAATATATTTCCTGCAAGCATCTATTAAAATGGCTTATATGTTTTATGCAAGTGTTGTATTATGAACATTGGACATTTTGCAAACGAAACAAAAATGTACAAAACGAGGTGTGACTGAAAACTCTAATTTTATTAATTTGGGTGCTCTGAATCGGCAAATACAGTTAGAGAAACAAATCCCCCAAAATGAGGAGATTGTTGTAAATTGAGAAAATAAAGGTGTTGGCAATGTTGACGACGACGTTCTAGTGAACTTCCTTTGCTATGACCTGTATGGCCTTGACGTTCTTCTTATCTTGCTTTCTGAAGAAGGCTAATTTTGACCGATGCTTTGTTTTTTCGAAGCTTGCCATGTTGTGAGTGATACAAACAAATTCAGAATGCAGTTGTTCGTTTATTCCCTGATTTTGCGTGGATCGCCCTTTCGGGTTTTCAACCGACCGGGATACCCATTTTTGCATGAGCTGTCCAATGCGGCTTTTCAGCTCAGCGGATGTACACTTTTTTTTTTTAATTTTCCCTTATTTTTGCCCGAGTCTTTTATTCTGTTTTTGACTCGCCGGGATGCCCTATTTTTGCCTGGATGTACATTCTGGTTTTATGTTCAGCGGGTCATTTTATGCGAAGTATTTTTTAACTACATCTGAATTCACAGGGGACAGGAAATCTTCACCATCCATAGTACTGAGCATCAGTGTTCCACCAGAGAAAACCTTCTTTACTATGAACGGACCATCGTAGTTTGGAGTCCATTTTCCCTTGTGGTCTGTATGAGGAGGAAGGAGTCTTTTCAGAACATGATCTCCCACTTGGTATTCCCGAAGTCTGACTTTCTGATCGAAGGCTTTCTTCATCCTCTTTTGATATAACTGCCCATGACAAACGACATCTAGTCTCTTCTCTTCGATCAAATTCAGTTTATTGTACCGAGACCAGACCCATTCTGCTTCATTCAGCTTCACATCCATCATTACCCGTAAGGAGGGTAGCTCAACTTCAACAGGTAGGACTGCCTCCATACCATACACAAGCTGATAAGGTGTTGCCCCAGTAGATGTTCTGATTGAGGTTCGATACCCATGTAAGGCGAATGGTAGCATTTCATGCCAGTCTTTGTAAGTAACCACCATCTTCTGCACAATTTTCTTGATGTTTTTGTTAGCTGCCTCAATACCGCCATTCATCTTTGGCTTGTAAGGAGAAGAGTTGTGATGTTGGATTTTGAAGTCCCGACACAGTTCTGCCATCATTTTGTTGTTCAAATTGGAACCATTATCAGTAATGATTCGCTCGGGAACTCCATATCGACAGATGATGTCTCTTTTCAGAAATCTGGCTACCACTTGTCTGGTGACGTTTGCATACGAAGCTGCTTCAACCCATTTGGTGAAGTAATCAATGGCTACCAGGATGAATTTGTGGCCATTTGAAGCGGTCGGTTCGATCTTTCCAATCATGTCAATTCCCCACATGGAAAAGGGCCAAGGTGAAGACATCACATTCAAAGGATTTTGAGGCACATGCACTTTATCCGCAAAGATCTGGCATTTATGGCATTTTCTGGCATAGGCACAACAATCTGCATCCATTGTGATCCAGTAGTAACCCGATCTTAACAATTTCTTTGCCATTGCATACCCTCCGGCATGGGTACCAAAAGAACCTTCATGCACCTCGTGCATCAGTAGGTCTGCTTCTTTCTTGTCAATGCATCTGAGCAGAACCATGTCGAAGTTTCGCTTGTATAATGAACCATCAGCATTGAGGAAGAAACTGCCAGCCAACCTTCTTAATGTCTTTGTTGTTAGTGCAGTTAAAAGTGAGTTTTGCCGAGAAAGGCATGTGAACTCCTTTAGGTGTAATGAGTACTGCACCAACTCCATCACCATTCATATTGACAGCCCCGTCAAACATCATTGTCCACTCTTCTTCTGGGTCAGGCCCTTCAGTGTGAACAGGCTCTTCGTAATCTTTTGCTTTTAAGTACATGATGTCTTCATCAGGGAAGTCAAATCTCATGGGCTGGTAATCATCAATGGGTTGCTCAGCTAGATAGTCAGACAGTACACTGCCCTTGATGGCTTTTTGAGATGTGTACTGAATGTCATACTCTATCAGAATCATTTGCCATCTTGCAACCCTTCTGGTAAGTGTTGGCTTCTCAAATATGTACTTGACGGGGTCCATTTTTGAGATCAGTAAAGTAGTGTAAGTCAACATGTACTGTCTTAGTCGGCGAGCAGCCCACGCTAAAGCACAATAGGTTTTCTCGAGCAGTGAATAACGTTGTTCACAATCGGTAAACTTTTTGCTTAGGTAGTATATTGCGTACTCTTTTCGACCAGACTCGTCATGCTGGCCTAACACACACCCCATTGATCCTTCTAATACTGTCAGGTACATTATTAGAGGTCTTCCTTCAACTGGAGGCATGAGAATCGGAGGTTCTTGCAGGTACTCCTTGATTTTGTCGAAAGCTTTCTGACAATCATTGTTCCACCTGATTGGTTGTTCCTTTCTCAATAGTTTGAACAAGGGTTCACAGGTTGCAGTAAGATGAGATATGAACCTGGATATGTAGTTCAATCTACCTAAGAACCCCCGAACTTCTTTTTCAGTCCTAGGTGCAGGCATCTCCTGAATGGATTTGACTTTGTCAGGATCAACCTCAATTCCCTTTTCACTTACGATAAATCCCAGCAACTTACCAGAACGTACCCCGAATGTGCATTTGTTGGGGTTCAACTTCAGCTGATACTTCCTCAGACGTTTAAACAACTTCAGCAGATTTACCAGATGGTCTTCTTCAGTAAGGGACTTGGAAATCATGTCATCCACGTAGCATTCAATTTCCTTGTGGATCATATCATGGAATAATGTTACCATAGCCCGTTGATACATTGCACTGGCGTTCTTCAGTCCAAACGGCATTACCTTGTAACAAAATGTGCCCACAGTGTGATGAAAGTTGTTTTCTCCATGTCTTCGGGTGACATCTTGATCTGATTATACCCAGAAAATCCATCCATAAAAGAAAATAACGAGAACTGAGTTGTGTTGTCGACCAATACATCAATGTGAGGTAATGGGAAATCATCCTTCGGGCTAGCTCTGTTCAGATCCCGGTAATCCACACACATACGCACCTTGCCATCCTTCTTAGGTACTGGTACAATGTTAGCGACCCACGGAGGGTAACTAGTTACAGCAAGGAAACCGGCGTCCCGTTGTTTTTGTACTTCTTCCTTAATCTTCATGGCCATATCTGGGCGAGTACGGCGTAGCTTTTGCTTTACTGGAGGGAAATCTTCTTTCAAGGGTAGCTTGTGCATGACTATATTTGTATCTAGACCCGACATGTCTTGATAGGACCAAGAAAAGACGTCGACGTACTCTTGAAGCATGTTGATAAATTGTTCTTTTACTGAAGCTTGCAGACTGGCCCCAATCTTCACTTCTTTTAAATCCTCTTCGGTACCAAGATTAACAATTTCAACCTCCTCCTGATGAGGAGTAATAAGTTTCTCTTCTTGCCTCAACAACCTGGCTAACTCTCCAGGCAACTCATAGTCTTCTTCAACCCCTTCATCAGCTTGATTAATTGGATTGTCGAAGTCATACAAGGTCATAGCAGTGATGTTGTCGGTGCAATCTGGAGGATTATTTCTTAAATGGTTGAGATTTGTTCGTTTTAGTGATCAATTTTAATCTTGTTCAGAAAATGAAGTTATTTATTTTGAAAACATTGCCATTTTATTGTTTTGTGCGAAAAATAACAAAAATGAAAAGACAGTGAGCGAAAGAGAGAATTGTTTGCAAAAGATGTCCGATATTCATTAATATTCCATTTGCACAAAATTACAAATATGGCCCTATTACAAAATGAGTCCTGACACCTTGGGCAAGATGCAAGACTTGATGCATGCTGAAAAAAAGCAGGAATAATAATTACTCTGCAGGAGTAACCCTTATAATTTCCTGGGAAGACCAGTTAAGGACTTGGTGACCCGAGATCCTTGGACGAATCCAACTCTCCAGGTTGAGGTCGCTTTCTGCCTCGTCTTCCACGTTATTGACAGCATCTGGGGTGAGCATTCCCCCACTGATGAACTTGGGCTCTTTAGTAACCTCTGTTTGATCTTGTCGGAATGGTTTGTAACCCAAACCGAATATGTCCTCCTTCTTCTCTATCGGTAGCAGCTTGCCCCAGCCTTGGGCATTTCCATCTTCAACAACCTTCCTATCTTGTTGGTAGGAGACAATTGAAGTACCCATCCTATCTTCCTAGGATTCAGCAAATACTTCAGTTGTCGCCTCATTAACGTTCAGTGCTTCGAACCCTTGGCTCATGGCTTCATGGATTTCACCATCCATCTCAATGTATTTATAGGTAGCCAGATGGCTAATAAAGATATCCTATTCACCATAGATTGTGATAATCTGCCCTTCCCACTCATATTTCAATTTCTGGTGAATGGTCGACGTAATTGCGCCAGCGGCGTGAATCCATGGTCGACCCAACAAACAGCTGTAGGCCGGCTGAATGTCCATCACATAGAAAGTAGTTTGAAAGACCTGCAGACCTATTATCATAGGAAGCTCCACCTCTCCAAGAACATACCTCTTGGAACCATCAAAAGCTCTAACCACAAAATTGCTTGGTTGGAGAGCAATACCATCATATTCAAGCTTGACAAGGGCTTTCTTTGGCAAGACATTGAGCGAAGACCCAGTGTCAACAAGAACATGAGAAAGCACAGCCCCTTTACACTCCAGAGTGATGTGTAAAGCCTTGTTATGATGACGACCTTCTGTTGTCAAATCAGCGTTGGTGAAGCCTATCCCATGGCTAGTGTTAACATTGGACACCACTGTCTCAAGCTGATTTACCGTGATCTCCTCCGGCACGTAGGCTGCGTGCAGGACTTTAAGTAGTGCATCCCGATGAGCTTCGGAACACAACAGCATGGATAAGATGGAGATCTTGGAAGGAGTCTGGTGGAGCTGATCCACAACCTTGTAGTCGCTTCTTTTGATTATCCTCATAAATTCATCCACATCTTGATCAAAGGATGTTTTATGGGCTTCTTTTGGTACAGGTTCTTCAAGTGCCACACTTTTACCTTTGGCCTTGGCAGCAGCCTCTGCCTCAGTATTAGCCCTTGGAACTTGTGACGCGAAGAGGCGTCCGCTTCGGGTGAAGCCTCCGCCTCCCCCAACATTATCCACTTGTGGTGTATGAACTTAAGAATCAAGAAGGACTTTCTCTCCGTTGCAGTAAAGGTCTGAACCATAATGCCATGGTACAACATTGTCTTTATCATATGGAATGGGCCCCGGCACCGTGATGGTGATTGGACTGACTGCAGCAGAGGTTGGAACCGTTATTGTTTGTGGATCATAAAAGATGGTAACAGGACTTCTGATTGATGTTAGTGGTGATTGACTGAAGCTTAGTTGTTGCTGAAACTATTGTTGAGATTGTTGCTGAAAATTGTTGGAATCAGGGACCGTTGCAGGGTCGTAATATATGGTGACTGTGGAGACGTTGTTGCTAATGGTTGTTGTAGTTGTAGAAGTGGATGCAATTGAACTGGTGTTTGTTGAAGTGATGGAAGAGGTGGTTGCTGATTTTGTAGACGAGTCTGTAGGAACAATTGTCTTTGCAGTTGTAGGAGAAACACTTGTTGTTGCTGAGAAAGGAGTTGCTGATGTTGTAGAAGTTGTTGTTGTTATTTGCAGGATACCTTCTTTGATCAGGCCATTGATGCCACTTCTCAAGCTTGCACACCCATTGACGGAAACCTTGCAAGATTCACAGCAGGCCTCACAACCTGGAAACACCTGGCATTTTAAAAGCCGAGCTTTAACCTCTGCCATAGGTGTTTGAATGCTTGCAGTATCTTCAATTAAATTCATGAGTTGGCCCTCCTCAATTGCATTTATCCTAGGCCCACCATGGCTGGGCATAAGATTCTTCGTGACATTAGGAGGTGGTGCAAAATTTAGGGCCTTTGAATCAACCAGATCCTGGACCTTCATGTGCAAAGCTCTACACTTTTATGTGGTGTGACCAGGTGCATTAGAATGAAAGGCACACCTGGCATTGACGTCATAATTTCTCGGAAGGTTCTGAGGATCTGGTGGAGCCAAAGTCCTTAACTTGACAAGATTAAGCTTCAGGAGTTGTGGCAACAAGGTGGCATATGGCATTGGTATAGGGTCAATTACCCTGTTAACTTGAGATGGCCTTTGCTGGAAAGGGCGTTGTTGTTGTTGTTGTTGTTGGATCTTTGTTGAGGAAACTGTTGTTGTTGAGGAAAATGTTGTGGTTGTTGAGTGTATTGAGGAGGTGGAGTAGTAATAGTGACAGCGGCAATTGATTTAGGCAGATACTGGGGTCTTCCCCTGCCCATGTGTACAGAATTTGTTTCACCGGATCTGCGAGGCCCTGCAAATGGTTTGCTTGCACTGCTTGAACTGGCGCCGTTATCGGAAATCTTTCCCATTTTAATAAGCTCTCAATTATTTCCCCAGCTATGACTACGTCTGCAAAGCTAGTGGAAGAAAAAACAACCAACCTATCAATGTAAGTTCCCTGGAGGGTGTTCATGAACATATCTGCCATTTCCCTTTCGGACATCGGGGGTTAAATGGCGGCAGCTAATTGCCTCCATCTTTGAGCGTACTCTCTAAAGCTTTCCCGGGAAGACTGTGACATTCCCATTAGAAGGGTTCTATTAGGAGCCATGTCCAGATTATATTGATATTGGCGAATGAAAGCCTCAGCCAAATCTTTCCAATTCCTTACTGTGGCCCTGGTCAAATGAGAGTACCACTCACGGGACGCCCCTGTCAAGCTATCCTCAAAATAGAACATCCATAGCTTTTCATCTATGGTGTAGGCTTTCAATCTCCCAAGGAAAGATTGGAGATGGGTACGAGGGCAGGATGTACCATTGTATCTTTCAAAACAGGGAGGTTTGAATTTGTGAGGAATTCTAACCCCCTCAAATAGTCCCATATCCATGACATCAAAACCCAGAGAGTTTTGAGATTCCAGAGACCTCAACTTTTCTGCTATCTCGTCCAGCCGATGATCATAGACTTCGTCTCCTGCCCCGACCACAGTAAATTGTTCTTCCTGAGGGTCCTCCTGCAAGGCCCTCCCTCTAGTGTTGCACTGGGTATTCCTTATAGCATTGATGTCTGGGTTAAGATGAGGTCCAAACTCTGGGGGATCAGTATGAGGTTGTACATGATCATTGTTGCTGGTACCCCCTGTACCGGGGTGGTTTTCTTCTGGAGTTTTCCGCTCGACCAACTCCCTCAGTATTTCTTGGCTTTGGGCCAACCCAATCATCACTGCCATGAACTGGTTCATCTGGGCCCTCATCTCAGTCCTTTCATTGGCCATTTGGGTTCTCACGTCAATCAGATCTTGTTGAACCTGGTCCATTTGTAAGCCCTGAAGGTTGTTTCTTGTAGGATACCGGTGCACTCTATTGATGGGGAAGACTCTTCTACGAGCAATGTTTCCTGAAACCACAACAAAAACAAAAACCCTACAAAACAAAGAAATGAGGTTAGTGTGCAATGCAGGATGTCTATCCGATTTGGTTCTTTGGTTTTGACCTTCCAGACCTCGAGTAATGATGATGTTGAAGAGAGATAAAGCCCATGAAATAATACAAACATATATTACAAAATGTAAAGATACATAGTTTGATTACAACAAAGTTCCTATAGTGGGTCAAAATACAACAACAAAAATACAATCAAACTGACATACAAATACAAAGAAATCAAACATCCAATCCATAATCATCCTCTCTGACTTCTTTCAGGAGAGCCTCAATCACTGGGCCAACTGGATGCTCTGTGATGGCCCTGATAAGAAGGTTCCTGGTGGCAATGGCACTTGTCAACTTCTTGTGCTTGTCTTGGTCCTTTGATCTCTTCAACCCCTACCAGAGTTTCAACTCAGAGATCTCCTTCTATGCTACTAACAAGGCCTCCTGACTCTTCTTCTCATTGGTTTCCAGCTGCTATATCCTAGCTTGGGTCCTCTGATGTTCCTGCGAGCGAGCTTCAATAATTCTGATCCACCTAGCCTGACTCTCCTCCAAGTAGTGTTCAGCTTTGGCCTTTTGAATCTTAGCTTCCTTGCAAGCATTCTTCAATACCAACTCCCCTGCTCTAGCCCTTCTAATGTAATCATCTGTCTTCTCAATCTTGGTCATATGCTCGATCCGGAGCTTCTCTAACCTCTCATTTTCTAGACGACTATCATTCCTCTCCCAGAGGGTCTTCTTCAGAGCTTCAGAAAGCTGAGTATTCCTTTCCTTCAATTTCTCAAACTCCTCTAAACTGACTATTGCTGCAGACTCTACTGCTGATGGTCCAGGCACATCCTCCAAGGTGAATGGCATGCGGGTGATCTGTCCCCTGATACGAGACCAATCAAGATACTGAGCTAAAGCTATGTTGTTGCACTTGCCAAGAATAGCAGTCCCATTTGTCTGAATATTATCCCAAGCCCAAGCTGCTTGTCTGGTAATGGCAAGGTTGTGCTAAATGTCACAGTAAAGAGTTTCTGACAAGTCTTGCTCTCTTGGTGGATGTACCAAGGCATACCCTAATTGCCTTTTGAACATCAAAGGGTTGTATTTGATGCAACCCTTCACTCCAATCAGGGGTACATCGGGATACTGCCCATAGCTGGTGATGATATCTCTACCCTTGGTGCTCTGAGTGCACCATCTGATGTCTTCTGAAGTAAGGGCAATCATTCTCTTAGCCTAGTTCCTTGATTGATGAGGGTTCGGGAAAGCTTCTGACTTTGGCAAGTGCCTCAACAACCAACAATAGAAGAGAGGTGCACAACATCTGACTAATCTCCCCCTTTGCTTCTCATTCCTTTAATGCACTGAGTAGTAAAAGTCTTCAAGCAAGGTAGGGACTGGATTCTTCAATAAGAAAAGGTGGATAGCACTCCTGCTTACAAACTTAGGCTCGTCTGCAAACAAGATGATACCATATATGCTGAGGGCCAGAAGAGCACAAACATTGTCCCACTTCCCTGCTGCAACATGAATGGTGGCCTGAGTAACCAAGAAGTCCAAGTGAAGGCCTGTGATTCCAGCCTTGGTGGTCATATTTTGGTCAATGAGGGTGGAATCCAAGTGCAAAGCCTTAGCTACATCTCCATTCTTGGGAGCAGTCATCTCAGGGTTGAAAGGAATCCCCCTCCTGATGGGGACACCTAACAACATGGAGAACTCTTCCATCAAAGGTCCCAACTGAAAAGCTGGGAAAGTGAAACATCTGAGAGGAGGGTCATAGAACTGAAGACAGGTGTGGATCATGCTTCTCTGGGATGCATCCAGGTCCATGATCATGTCCATAATTCCACCATAATGCTCCCTGAATAAAGGGACATGATCAGGAGTGATGAGTGTCTGATGCTTGTCAGAGTGGGCTCAAAGAAAGGATAAGTGATGTTGCTCTTCCTGGATGGCTCCCTGCTGACAATGGATGTTGGTGAAGAAGACTGAGGAGAAGTACTGGAGAGAACTGCTGAAGATAACTAGAGAAGATACTGGAGAGGATCTCTAATGAAGATAACTGATAAAGATAGCTGATGCAGATAGCTGAAGGAATCTGAGCAGTGGAACAGGTCAAAACCAAACCAAAGATAAGATGTAGATACCTTGTAAAACAAATAGACAAATGTTAAATGATGCAAAATGATGTATGTAGAATGATATGCAAGGGTTTGTGATCAAGTGCTGGATCTGTTATCTGCCTTGATAGGATCCATGTGTGTTCATAAGTCCGGATGGAAGCTTAGAAAACCAATAACCAGGTGGGGGACTCAAATAAAGAGTCATAAGTCCAGGGTTTCACAAGAATAGTCCAAGATGATGCAATCTTAACAAAACCAGTAACAAGGTATGATGAGGCCAAGGGATCCTGCAAACATGTAAACATCCCAACCCCCTCACATGTATTGTTCTAGAACAAGGATCCTCAGACTTGGATCAGTTATGAGAAGTGTAAACACTTCTAACCTGGAGGTACAGTGTTTACAATAATCATAAAGGTTCCTCCTCTAATTCACCTCAGATGCTGAAGGTCATAAAAGGTCATCCAGACTTAGCAGGCTTCCCAGATAGCCCTAGTACTACAGGAAATCCGTAGCATAGAGTTCTCAAGAAGAAACCCATGTCTGAACCGTGTTTCATATTCCCACACCAGACCGAAATGGAATGGGAAAGAATATGAAGCCACTCTATCCTATGTGTCACTCAGGTCCCCGGTATGGAACCTTACTCACTCAATAACCCTCCCACCAAAACAGATAGAAGATCCAGCATAAATGATATGATGATAACAGTATGAAATGCATATAAACAGTAAATGAAAGTAATAAATAAAGTTGTATATAACGCAATAAATAAAGCAATAAACAAAAACCACAAGTAGCACGTAACACCCCCGTAAACACAAATCAATCAAGTGCTAGGAGAAACCCACAAAAAGAACCAGAAGCCCTGGTTGCAAGACATAACTCCCCAGCAGAGTCACCAAGTTGTCGCTCCCGAAGATTTTCATCCCGGTGCAGACGCGAACGGTCGGCGAAAGGAGAAAATGAAGGTGAGAATGAATAGAGTCACCAGCTAGGCATTTTTATCCCGAAGGAAAGGTAATGCTGCATAAACCTGAAAAGATATGGATAAGACGGTTGTGAATCAGAGAAACTGAGAAAGAGGGTTGGTTACTGTCGCTCCCACCAAATGACACCTGGTCAGAAGGGGTACAGACGCGAATGGTTGGCGAAAGGAGGAAAGATGAAAAGAGTCGCCAGCTAGGCATTTTTCCCCGAAGGAAAGGTAATGCTGCATAAACCTAGAAAAAAGATGGATAAGACGGTTGCCAACCAGAGAGACTGAGAAAGGAGGTTGGTTACAACCTGGGAAGGTATTAGCACCCAGATTGTCCGCCGTACTCGACGGGATCCATGCTTGAAAGTTTGTGCTTTAAAGGGGTAGTGTCAGTGCTATCTGTGTATCAAAGCTGGAAAAGAATGCAAGTGTCAGTGTAAAAAAAATGTGAAGTGAGATGAAGAAGTGTCAGTGCAAGGACAAGAGTGAAATGCTCAAGATAATGAGGCTTGAAGAATAATGCTGGAAGGAGGGGGAATATACAGAGACTTTTGTTCGATAACCGTTAAGTTATGCCTACGTATCCTCTCGTGCAATGAGGAAGTCAGAACACCGTAGTTTGACTCAAAGAGACTGAAAGATAAATTGACTTGTGAACTGCTTATTTGCCTATGCTCAAGTGTATGACCTGTCTGGCTCAGGTGCAAACTGTCTTGCATTAGACGGAAGAGGCGAGTTCTCGTTTGTGAGTGAAGATGATGAGAAAAGAATCCCGGAGGAGACGATTATTGTTTGTTTTTGTGTTTTCAATATTTTATTTCTTTTTGGTGTTTGTCATAAGTTAATGAGCTTAAGCCTAAACCAAGGGTTAGTAAACTCATCACATCCTCCCTCTGATTAGGGGTAATGAGAATACCTTAAGTATGAAGTAAACACCTCACACTTAATCACCATGATGTAGGATTAAGATCATTAACCTACTTGTAATTATTTATATGTTTTTTGGAGTTTTTGTTTAGTGTTAAGAAATGAGTTTAAGCCATAATCAAGGATTTAATGGACCCATTACACTATCCTAATAGAAGGATAATAGATGAGAACATTTAAGCTGAGGAAGGCTCCTCAACTTAATCCATGATTAGGGATTAACCTCATGACAAAACAGAGCCTTTATTAAAGTGGATTTTAGTTAATGGTAATATTAAGAAGTGATTTTTATGGTTTGCAAGACAACTTGAGGGGGACTTGTCCATTAACACTAGGGTTAGTCCTTCTTAACCAATTAAGGAAGAAATAGAACCCTAATGCAAGGCCCAAGTTACATGCTTGATGTCTTAGTGATTATTAAACTGGATTGATTAATGGAATTAAAAACATTAAGGGTTTAACACTTAGGATTAAAGTTATACACTCCATCCTAAGAGAAGGATGCAGGCATAACCTCAATCACAAAGCCTTAAAACCTTAAAGGTTTAGTCCCTGATTAAGAGGTGAGAAGAGAAGACACAAAAGATGACACAAAGGTAAAACTAATGGGGGACTAATCAAACCCTAATTGTGATCATGCTTGGGTATTCCTAGGGTTTATGAGGCTTGCAAGAGATCTTCAAGGAGAGCCACCAAGGAAGGAACAAGATGGAAGGAAAAGAAGCAGAAGAAGCAAGTCAACTTACTTCACTTAAGAAGATAAGTTGCTTGAAGGAAGAAAGTGAGGAGGGAACATGGATGAGCAAGCTCACTCTAAGACAAATACAAAATGAAGCAATGAATGCACAAAAGAGATGAGAAAAGGTTATGAGAAGTGAAGGCAAATTCACTTCTCAATGGCTTACCTCCTGAAAAGTTAGAGAAAAGAAATGAAATGAAGTAAACATGGAATGAATGCAATGATGCAAACCAAAACCAGAAGCATAAACATGATGTTAATGATGCTAAGAGAAAATTCAAACACATGACAAGAGTTGTGAATGGTCATACAAGGATAAGGATGCAAATGAAGCATGCTTTGAACCATAAAGGTTCATGAAGGTTTATGAAATGCAATGGAGGTATAACATGACAAATGGATGAATAAATGACTCAACATGATTCTAATGTGTCCTAATATGTCTTAGGAGTCATATGAATGCACAAAATGTCATGGCAAGTTCATGTATGCAAGCAAATGAGAGGTGAATGCAAATGAAGGCAAAAATTAGGGTTTATACACAAGACACAAAGCAAAATTCAAAATCAGAAGCAAATGACAAGATAAAAAATTGAAAATGGGATCAAAGGAACCCTAACCCTACATAAGTTCACTGCCCAAAGGAGGGGACCTAACTCTTAACCTAATGGGATTTATGATTTCCTCAAGTTGGCTAGGGTTTCAAGGTACTTCAGAAGGAAAAATGCACATCAAATTGAAAATATAAGATAAATTCAAGCCAATTTTATCCTAGAAACTACATGATATGAAGAATGCAATGCAAAAAGAACCAACATCAAACTCTTCAAGGTTAGGCAGAATGAATTTTTCTAAGTTAGAACAAAAATATTGCCTTTTAAAAACTTTAATTCCAAGGAAAAATGTCAAAATAGGTCAAGAACCAAAAAGAAATTTGTTTGAAGAGTTTGATAATGTTTCTAAATGTATCAAAATGCAATGTGATTTTTTTTGTGATTTTTTAGAAACTTAAATGCTATTTTAATTAATTAATTCTCATTAACTAATTAAAATAATCATTTAAATATTTTTAAAATACGAAAATTATGCAAAAATTAAAATAAAAATCATTTTCAGAAAGAGAAAAATATTTTAAGGTATGATGCAAAAAATGAGATTTTTTAGCAATGATTTGCTATTTTAAATAAAATGTGCAAAACAAATGAATAAAAAAGAAAATAAAATTGAATTAAAGGAGAAGTATGCTGATCTGAGGGCCAGGATTCAAACCTATGAGGCGGGAGTTGACTACGCGCGTGATCTAGTGGCTGTAATTCAAACTGAGTAAATCTCAATTAAATAATTAATTAATCCTGATTAACTTAATTAATTGGAAATTAAGGCTAAGTGGGAGAATCTGAGCCATTGGACGCGCGCGGGAAACGAAATCGTACGCTCTACATTCAAACTAAACCCTAATCCAGATTAAAACATTAATGACTCTCAGGTGGCCGGAAATGACCTCCGGTCATCTTCTCCGGCCACCTCTCCCCTGAGATTTTTCTAAAATACTCCCTAGGCCGAATCAAACCCCCCAAATCTCCAGAAATGATCCCTAAACCCCATAGAACAAGAATCTAGCATCATATTTCATTTATTTTGCATCAACAACAAGATTCGAACAAAAACCTAAAACTGAACAAAATTTCAGAACATGCATACACACTCAAAACTCAACCATTTTTCACCATTCAAGGTTCATTGTGATCGGTGGAACACACTCTACCATTCTATAACTAAAGAAACAAGTTCTGGAAAAATGTTTCAAGAAGATACCTGAGATGGAGCTTTGCTAATGGGACTGCATGGGCCTTCTTCTTGATGCAAACAAACCCCTCTAACCTCCCTTGAGCTTCCTTGATGCTTTGCTGAAGTGTTTGTGTCCTTTCTTTGAAGTTCAGTGGAGCTCAGTTCAAAAGGGAAAAAATCGTATTTGGTGTGTGGTGGCTTTTAGGGCAAAGTAAGGGGTGGTTTGTGATCAGTGATGGATTTGAAGATGAATGGTGGAAGAATTTTTAAGCTTTGATGTTTTTTGTCGAGAGTTTCGAATGAAAATGCATAAGAGGGATTTTTTGTGAACTATGGTGATGCTGTGGTTTCAGGCTTGCTTCTTGTGTGTTTTGAGTTTCATTTTGTCCACATATCAAGCTGTGATAGGCCTGTGGAGTTGGTGTGGGCTATGCTGATTGGTATGGCTTGTTTTGCAAAAAAGTCAACAAAGTTGTACTTTGAGGTATGGGCTGGTTCAGGCCAAGGACAAAGGGGTGTCTGGTGCAGCTGGGATTGAGGATGTCCATGGAAATCACTTTGAGGCAAATCAGCAAGTTTGTGAAAGGTTATGGGAGGTTTTGCAAATTTGTGAACCTTTGGCCCTTTTGAGACTTCTTTATGTGCAAGTCATGAAATTTGGAAATTCTTGGGCCCATTCTGAGTTTTAGGCAATGTGTTATGTTTGTATGATGGTTAGAAGTTGATTTGAAATCACATTTGGTTTTGGCAAGTGTTTTTGCAAGTTTCCTCTTTGGCACAAAAGTGAAAATTAAGTGATTTTGTCCAACTTTGCAAGGCCATAACTTTTGTTCTAAAATGAATTGGAATGAGTTCTTGTACTTTTTGAAACTGGGAGGATCCAATCTACAACTTTCATGACCAAAAATTTTCCATTTGAAGCATTTTTGAATCAAAAAGAGGAGGTTGAAAAACTTTCCCAAAATGGCAAGTTTACATTACAAGTCACTTTCCCAAAATGGCAACTTTGCAAATGGCTTGAAATTCTTCAATTTTGTGAACTTCTAACTTCTTCTAAGATCAAATAAATATCATACACATTCAAAATGATGGAGAAAACCCTTTGGTTGGGTGATTGGGGGCCACAGATGCCCTGATTTTGCACTGACTTGCTCAAGAAGTCATATATTGATCAGATGCCTTCCCTATTGAATTTCTTCATGAAAATTGGTATGTATGATCCTTATAACACATAGAGACCAATAGAAACAATAATGACCAAAAACTTTGGAGTTATGGCCTCTGAAACCAAAACCCTAATTTTAGGTCATCTGTGCAGTTAAACCTGGCTCTACTTCCATGCCTTTCTCAGTTCTTGTGATTTTTTTGACTTCCTTGATCTTGGGAGGATAAAATATGATACTTGAACATACATGGACCCTCTTGAAATGATTGATGACCTTTGGAGTGGCTCAAATGGCTCAGGGATGGCTTAGATCACAAACCCTTGATGCAGATGACTTTGAATCAATTCAGTGAAGCAAAAATGCAATATGAGATGGTATGATTGAACTTATGCTAATGAAAAGAACCACAAGCCATGGTGAAATGAGTGAGGGAAAATTTGGGGTGTCTACAACTGCCCCTATTCAAACATGAGTTAGCTGTGTAGGATGTAAGCAGCGGCTTAACAGGAAAACAAGATAACTTGTGGTTGAATACCAAAGACAGTCCAAAATTTGCACTCACAAAATGAAGAAGAAAAGGGATATAGATTGTAAAAAGGAAGTGAAATATGATTTATAAAGCGCGGGCGACGGAGGACGACCATCGAGCAGGGGACGACTGCTGGGGATAAAGCAATGACGGGGACGACCGACATGCTGGGAAAATACAGGGATCATGATGGAGATGACCATCAGGATAATGAAATAAGACTCTCTGGGGATTCAAGGTAAAGGCAATGATGGGAACAACCATCAGGTTCAAAGCATAAATGAAATAAATGATGAGGTACGGTCATCAAAGGTGAAGGACGATCACCTAGCAGGGGACGAATGCTCTGTTGGGGATAAGATGAGGGATGGTCATCCAAGGTGAAGGACGATCACCTGGCAAAGTACGGTTGCCAAAAGTAAAACGACATAGGATGAATGCCGGATAACAAAATCCACGATGGGGACGACCATCGGATAAAATGATGAAGGACGATCATCAATAGGTGAAGGACGATCACCTAGCAGGGGACGGCTGCTCTAATATCACGACATAGGACGAATGCCGGATAGAAAAGATCAATGATGGGGACGACCATCAGATAAAATGATGAAGGACGATCATCAATAGGTGAAGGACGATCACCTAGCAGGGAACGGCTGCTCAAATATCACGACATAGGATGAATGTCGGATAGAAAAGGGGTCTAATAATGGAGACTCCACTGGGGGATGATGTAGGACGATCATCAAAAGGTGAAGGACGATCACCTGGAAGGGTACGGCTGCCGGAAGCAAAATGACATAGGGTGAATGTTAGGTAGAAAATAAATTTGCTCCTTACTGGCGATTCTCCGAGAACTCTTATGGGGAATGGTAGACACAGACGAGTGTCTAAGGGTATAAGTGTTTGACGCTGTGTATGGATTAAAGATGCGGACGAGCATCCTTAAGACCATGATACAGACGGGTATCGGTAGAAACAAACGCTTGACGCATGTTCTGAGAAAATGATACGGACGAGTACCAACTGGTTAACAAAGAACACGGACGAGTGTTGAATCTTGAGAAAGATAAGTGGTGTAACCAAGATACAGACGAGTATCTGAAATAAGTAAACATGAGTGAGACACATACGAGTGTCCATCTCGCTGGGGAGAGCATGACACGGGCGGGTGTCGAAAGAAGTGTATTATAAACAAGTATTTGGTTTACAAGGTGTTTAGGTAACTATGCTGGGGAAGGTGACACAGACGGGTGCCAGGGAAGTGTATATATATATATATATATATATATATATATATATATATATATATATATGTATCTGTCTGTAGAGAACGTTCAGGCGAATTTACTGGGGAATGATGACACAGACGAGTGCCAAAAGGAGCATGTATCTGTATTTGTGAGTGCAAAGAGGATGCTTTGGCTTTCTGCCGGGGAATTTGAGAGGTATTTTGTATTTTGTTGATGGAATGTCAGTATTTACAAGTGTTTGGTTCGACACCTGGCTTATGATTATGCCATATGTTTGATTTTTTGCCGTAATGCTCCGTATTGGACGGAATACTACGCTCTGAGGGGAAATATGATGTGAATGCTATGATTATGCAAAGATATCGATTCGGGATTCGGATCCCGTTGCTGTGAAGATCTCCGGCTGATCTGCTTGAAGGAATATCCCAGCTGGGCATGAGATCCCTGGTAGATCTGATATATGATTCTGTTTGGGGAAATAAGTCACCGATAGACCTATTCTTGGTGATGAGGAGCCCAGCTGGGGTCTGGTGGAAACTTCCGTCACTTTGTTGTGAGATCTTCAGCCATTGCTCTTCCGGATAGAGGTTGAAACTTTGTGGGGAGATGATTCCATGCCTTTGCACTTGGCTGGGGAGGAACGATCACCGAACAACCTTCCTAGATATTTATGTGGAGATCTTGTTGAGGATGTTGTACTTAGCTGGGACAAGAGCCCCTTCTGATGTTGTTCTGATGGGGTGAAACTTTCATGCCCCACGTTGCGTTTTGAATACCTGCAATCCTGTTATGACAAAGAAACGCACAAGTACCCCGAGGCATCCCTTACTGGATCCCTTCATAAGAGTTTAGACACTCCCGGGAGCAAATATATTTCCTTTAAGCATGTAATTTTAGAAAAGACGCATCTGTATTTATGCAACCATTATATTAAGGATATCAGACATTTTTGCAAATGAAAATAAAACGTACGAGACGAAATGTGATTGAAAATTTGATTTTATTGATTGGTGTGCCCTGAATTGGCAAGTACAGTCAAAGAAACAAATCCCCTGAAATGAGGAGATTGTTACAAAATTGAGAAACAAAAAGATGCTGGCAATGTTGATGACGCTTCGGTGTGCTTCCTTTTTGCTATGACTTTTATGACATTGACGTTCTTCTCATCTTGCTTTTTGAAGAAAGTTGATTCTGACCTGTAAACACCCCAAATTTGCCCTCACTCATTTCACCATGGCTTATGATTCTTTTAATTTGCATAAGTTCAATCATATCATCTCATATTGCATTTTTGCTTCACTGCATTGGTTCAAAGTCATCTGCATCTAGGGTTTGTGATCTGGGCAATCCCTGAGCCATTTGAGCCACTCCAAAGGTCATCAATCATTTCAAGAGGGTCCATGTATGTTCATGCATCATATTATATCCTCCCAAGATCAAGGAAGTCAAATAATCACAAGAACTGAGGAAGGTGTGGAAGCAGAGCCAGGTTTAACTACACAGATGACCTAAAATTAGGGTTTTGGTTTCAGAGGCCATAACTCCAATTTTTTTGGTCATTCTTGATTCTATTGGTCTCTATATGTTATGAGGATCATGCATATCAATTTTCATTAAGAAATTCAATGGGGAAGGCATCTGATCAAAAGATGACTTCTTGAGCAAGTCAGTGCAAAATCAAGGCATCTGAGGCCCCCAATCATCCAACCAAAGGGTATTCTCCATCATTTTGAATGTGTATGATCTTTATTTGATCTTAGAAGGTGTTAGAAGTTCACAAAATTGAAGAATTTCAAGCCATTTGCAAAGTTGCCATTTTGGGAAAGTGACTTGTAATGAAAACTTGCCATTTTGGGAAAGTTTTTCAACCTCCTCTTTTTTATTCAAAAATGCTTCAAATGAAAAATCTTTGGTCATGAAAGTTGTAGATTGTATCCTCCCATTTTCAAAAAGTACAAAAAAGCTCATTCTAATTCATTTTAGAACAAAAGTTATGGCCTTGCAAAGTTGGACAAAATCATAAAAATTCACTTATGTGCCAAAGAGGGAAACTTGCAAATTCTTGTACCAAGGCAAAATGTGACCTCTAATTGTTGTCTAAGCATTACATGAACATCATATATGACCTAAACTTCAGATTTGCTCAAAAATTTCTTAAGTTCCATGACTTAAACTTCAAGAATCTCAAAAGGGGCCAAAGTTGGACAAAATTGCAAAATGCTCCATAACCTTTCATCCACTTGTGCCAGCTGCCAAATATGACTTCCATGGACCTCTTTGAAGCAAGCTGATTTGAACCATACCCTTGTACCATGACTGAACCAGCCCATACCTTCACTTACACAAATGTTGACTTTATGCAACTTGAGCCATACCAATCAAACTGAGCCACACCAACTACTCTGACCAATCACAGCTTCACATACATGCCTCAAGGATCACATTTCACACAATCTTGGAGCCTGAAACTAGAGCATCACCATAGTTCACAAAAACATCCCTCTTTGCATTTTCATTCGAATCTCATCACACAAGCCTCAAACCTCAAAACAAACTTCACAGAACAACTCACCATGATCCACTGATCATTTCCCAACCATCACTTTGCCCTAAAAAGCCTAGAATCAAAAACACGATTTCCACATTTCACAAACTGAACCTCTGCCATTTTCATTTTGAGGCCATATAAACTCCAGCTAAGCATCACAAACATTTGGGGAGGATCATTGGAGCCTGTTTGAAGCAAAGAACTGGCCAGAAAGCACCATTTTTGAAAGCTTCAGTTCAGGTATCATCAAGAACAATTTTTCCAGAAACGTGTTTTTAAGTTGCTAATGGGTTCTCCATGATTCACTGATGATTCTGATATGTTTAGTTTTGAAAATGGTCAAGTATTAAGCATGTATTGAACCTCTGAAATTTTCTGCGTTTTTTTCCGTTTGGCTTTGATTCTTGTTCTTGAGTGAAAATAAATGAGTTTTAGGGCTGGATTCATGTTTAGGGTTGTTAGATGATTGATTCTGGAGAGTTAGAGAGCTTAATATTGCGTTTTGAGTGAGATTGAAGGATTGGATGGCCGGAGAAGATGACTGGAACACTGTTCCGGTCATCTGAAAGTAATTAGGGTTTAGGATTAGGGTTTAATCATAATTAGTGAGATTTGAATTTCAACCGTCCATTAGCGCGCATAGTCAACTCCCGCCCCCCTAGGTTTGAATCTGGGCCTTTAGATCAGCTGACTTTCTCATTTATTCATTTATTTCATTTTTATTTCATTTGTTTTGTATTTAATTTCCACGAATTTTTAAAAATAGTAAAATACATTAAAAAATTCTGAAAATTTTTATCAAACCTTTTATTAATTTTCAGAACCCGAAAATATTTTTATTTTTATTTTTTGCATTAAAAATTATTTTTAAATCATTTAAATGTTTATTTTTAATTAGTTAATGAAGATTAATTAATTAAAAATGCATTTAGGTATTTAAAAATCACCAAAAAATTCACATTGCATTTTAATACATTTAGAAACATTATCAAACTCTTCAAACAAATTTCTTTTTGGTTATTGACCTATTTTGACATTTTTCATTGGAATTAAAGTTGTTAAAAGGCAATATTTTTGTTCTAATTTAGAAAAATTCATTCTGCCTAACCATGAAGAGTTTGATGATGGTTCTTCTTGCATTGCATTCTTCATATGATGTAGTTTCTAGGGTAAAATTGATTTGAATTTATCTTTCATTTTCAATTTGATGTGCATTTTTCCTTTTGAAGTGTCTTAAAACCCTAGCCAAATTGAGAAAATCATAACTTCCATTAGGTTAAGACTTAGGTCCCCTCCTTTGGGAAATGAACTTGTGTAGGGTTAGGGTTCCTTTGATTCCATTATCAATTTTTTATCTTGTCATTTGCTTCTGATTTTGAATTTTGCATTGCATATTGTATGTAAACCCTAACTTTGGCTTTCATTTGCATTCATCTCTCATTTGCTTGCATACATGAACTTGCCATGACATTTTGTGCATCCAAATGACATATGATACATCTTAGGACACATTAGAATCATGTTTGATCATTGCATCATTCATTTGCCATGTTATGCATTCATATCATTTCATAAACTTTCATGAACTTTCATGGTTCAAAACATGCTTCATTTGCATCCTCACCCTTGTATGATCATCCACAACTCTTGACATGTGTTTGCATCATCTCTTAGCATCATTAACATCATGTTTATGCTTCTGACTTTGGTTTGCATCATTGCATTTCATCTCATTTTCTTTGCCTTTCATTTCTTGTTACTAACTTTTCAGGTGGTAAGTCATTGAGAAGTGAATTTGCCTCCACTTCTCATAATCTCTTCTCATCCCCCTTATGCATTCATTTTTGCATTTTACTTTTGAATTAGAGTGAGCTTTATCATTCATGCTCCCTCCCCTCTTTCTTTTTTTAAGCAACTTATCTTCTTAAGTGAAGTAAGTTGTCTTGCTTCTTCTCCTTCTTTCTCCTTTCATCTGTTTCTTCCTTGGTGGCTTTTCTCTTAAAGATCTTTTGCAAGCTTCATAAACCCTAGGAACACCCAAGCATGATCACAATTAGGGTTTGATTAGTCCCCCATTAGATTTGCCTTTGTTTCATCTTTGAGTCTTCTCTTCTCACCTCATAGTCAGGGACTAAACCTTAAAGGTTTTAAGACTTTGTGATTAGGGTTATGCCTGTATCCTTCTATTAGGATGGAGTGTATAACTTTAATCCTAAGTGTTAAACCCTTAATGTGTTTAATTCCTTTAATCAATCCACATAATAATCATCAAGACATCAAGCTTGTAACTTCAGCCTTGCATTAGGGTTCTAATTCTTCCTTAATTGGTTAAGAAGGACTAACCCTAGTGTTAATGGACAAGTCCCCCTCAAGTTGTCTTACAAACCATAAAATCCATTTCTTAACCTTATCATTAACTAAAATCCATTTAATAAAGGCTTTGTTTTGTCATGAGGTTAATCCCTAATCATGGATTAAGTTGAGGAGCCTTCCTCAGCTTAAATGTTCTCATCTATCATCCTTCTATTAGGATGGTGTAATGGGCCCATTAAATCCTTGATTATGTCTTAAACTCATTACTTAACACTAAACAAAAACTCCAAAAAAACATCTAAGTATTCACAAATAGGTTAATGATCTTAATCCTACATCATGGTGATTAAGTGTGAAGTGCTTACTTCGTGTTTAAGGTATTCTCATTACCCCTAATCAGAGGGAGGATGTGATGATTTTACTAACCCTTGGTTTAGGTTTAAGCTCATTTTCTTATGACAAACCTCAAAAAGCAATAAAAGACTGAAAACATCAAAAACAAACAATAATCGCCTCCTTCGGGATTCTTTTCTCACCTCATTCACTCACAAACGAGAACTCGCTTCTTCCGTCTAATGCAAGACAGTTAGCACTTGAGCCAGACGATTCATACACTTGAGCATAGACAAGTAAGCAGTTCATTAGTCCATTTATCTTTCAGTCTCTTTGAGTCGAACTACGGTGTTCTGACTTCCTCATTGCACGAGAGGATACGTAGGCATAACTTAACTGTTATCGAACAAAAGTCTCTGTATATTCCCCCTCCTTCCAGCATTATTCTTTGAGCCTCTTTATCTTGAGCTTTACATTCTTGTTCCAGCACTGACACTTCTCTTATACACTTCACATTTCTTTTGCACTGACACTTGCATTCTTTCCAGCTTTTGTACACAAAATAGCACTGACATTGCCCCTTTTAAACACAAATCTTTTAAGCGTGGATCCCGTCGAGTATGACGGACAATCTGGGTGCTAATACCTTCCCAGGTTGTAACCAACCCCCTTTCTCAGTTTCTCTGGTTCGCAACCGTCTTATCCATCCTTTCTCAGGTTTATGCAGCATTACCTTTCCTTCGGGATAAAAATGCCTAGCTGGCGACTCTATTCATCCCTTCTCTTTTCGCCGACCGTTCGCGTCTGTACCCCATTTGACTTAGCCTCACTTGGTGGGAGCGACATGACCGATGCTTTTACCTCTCGAATTTTGCCGTGTTGTGAGCGATACAGACGAATTCAGAATGCAGTTGTTCGCTTATTCCCTTATTTTGCGTGGATCTCCCTTTCGGGTTTTCAATCCACCGGGATACCCATTTTTGCCTGAGTTGTCCAATGTGGCTTTTCAACTCAGCGGGTGTACATTTTTTCCTTATTTATTTTCCCTTATTTTTGCCCGAGTCTTTTATTCTGTTTTTGACTCGCCGGGATGCCCTATTTTTGCCTGGACTTACATTCTGTTTTTATGTCCAGCGGATCATTTTATGCGAAGTATTTTTTAACTGCATCTGAATTCACAGGGGACAGGAAGTCTTCACCATCCATAGTACTGAGCATCAGTGCTCCACCAGAGAAAACTTTCTTTACTATGAATGGACCATCATAATTCGGAGTCCACTTGCCCCTGTGGTCCGTATGAGGAGGGAGGAGTCTTTTCAGCACAAGATCTCCTACTTGGTATTCCCGAAGCCTTACTTTCTGATCGAAGGCCTTCTTCATTCTCTTTTGATACAGCTGCCCATGACAGATTGCAGCTAACCTCTTCTTTTCGATCAGACTCAGTTGTTCGTCCCGGGATCGGACCCATTCTGCTTCATTCAGTTTGACATCCATAAGTACCCGCAAGGAGGGTAATTCAACTTCAACAGGTAGGACTGCCTCCATACCATACACAAGTTGATACGGTGTTGCCCCAATGGATGTTCTGATTGATGTACGGTACCCATGCAAGGCAAATGGTAGCATTTCATGCCAGTCTTTGTAGGTGACCACCATCTTCTGCACAATCTTCTTGATATTCATGTTAGCTGCCTCTACAGCGCCATTCATCTTTGGCCTGTAAGGAGAAGAATTATGGTGTTGGATCTTGAAGTCCCGGCATAATTCTGCCATCATTTTGTTGTTCAAGTTGGAACCATTATCAGTAATGATTCGCTCGGGCACTCCATACCGACAGATGATATCTCTCTTCAGAAATCGGGCTACCACTTGCCTGGTGACATTGGCATAAGAAGCTGCTTCAACCCACTTGGTAAAATAGTCAATGGCTACCAGGATGAATCTGTGGCCATTCGAAGCGGTCGATTCAATCTTGCCAATCATATCAATGCCCCACATGGAAAAGGGCCAAGGTGAAGACATCACATTCAGAGGATTCAGAGGCACGTGCACCTTATCTGCATAAATCTGGCATTTATGGCACTTCCTGGCATAAGCACAACAGTCTGCATCCATTGTGATCCAATAATAGCCTGATCTTAGCAACTTTTTAGCCATAGCATGCCCTCCAGCATGAGTACCAAAAGATCCTTCGTGCACCTCGTGCATCAACAAGTCTGCTTCTGCCCTATCAACACATCTGAGAAGCACCATATCAAAGTTTCTCTTATACAGGGAACCATCAGCATTCAGGAAGAAACTACCAGCTAGCCTTCTTAATGTCTTCTTATCATTGGAAGATGCCCCAGGTGGGTATGTTTGATCCTCCAAGAAGCATTTGATGTCGTGAAACCAAGGCTTATCATCTTTAACAACATCTGCTGAGAATACGTATGCTGGCCTGTCAAGTCTGGATACTGAAATCCGAGGCACAAAGTTGGCAGCTTGAACTTTGATCATGGATGAAATGGTAGCCAGAGCATCTGCAAACTGATTTTCATCTCGAGGGATATACTCAAGCTTGACTGTTGTGAAGAAAGTCAACAACCTCCTTGTATAATCCCGGTAAGGTATCAGATGATCTTGGTGGGTGTACCATTTGCCGTTGGTTTAATTGATTACCATAGCTGAATCTCCGAACACAGTCAAAGTCTTGATCCTGAGGTCGATGGCCTCCTCAAGACCCATAATACAAGCTTCATATTCAGCTTCGTTGTTAGTGCAGTTAAAAGTGAGTTTTGCCGAGAAAGGCATGTGAACTCCTTTAGGTGTAATGAGTACTGCACCAACACCACGACCATTCATATTAATATCCCCATCAAACATCATAGTCCATTCTTCTTCCGGGTCAGGCCCTTCAGTGTGAATAGGCTCTTCATGATCTTTTGCTTTTATGAACATGATGTCTTCATCAGGGAAGTCAAATCTCATAGGCTGGTAATCACCAATGGGTTGCTCAGCGAGATAATCAGACAATACACTGCCTTTGATGGCTTTTTGAGATGTGTACTGAATGTCGTATTCTGTGAGGATCATTTGCCATCTTGCAACCCGTCCGGTAAGTGCTGGCTTCTCAAAAATGTACTTAACTGGATCCATCTTGGAGATCAATAAGGTAGTGTGGGTCAACATATACTGTCTCAGTCGGCGAGCAGCCCACGCTAAAGCACAACAAGTTTTCTCGAGCAGTGAATAACGTTGTTCACAGTCGGTAAACTTTTTGCTCAGGTAGTATATTGCATACTCTTTTCGACTAGACTCGTCATGCTGGCCCAGCACACACCCCATTGACTCTTCTAATACTGTCAAGTACATGATTAGAGGTCTTCCTTCAACTGGAGGCATAAGGATCGGAGGCTCTTGTAAGTATTCCTTGATTTTGTCAAAAGCCCTTTGGCAATCTTCATTCCACCTGACTGTTTGTTCTTTTCTTAACAGCTTGAATAAGGGTTCACAGGTTGCTGTAAGGTGAGATATGAACCTCGAAATGTAGTTCAATCTACCTAAGAACCCCCGAACTTCTTTTTCGGTCTTCGGCGTAGGCATTTCTTGAATGGCTTTAACTTTATCAGGGTCAACTTCAATCCCCTTCTCACTTACAATAAATCCCAGCAGCTTACCTGATCGCACCCTGAATGTGCATTTGTTGGGGTTTAACTTCAATTGGTACTTCCTCAGACGCTTGAATAGCTTCAATAGATTCACCAGGTGGTCTTCTTCTGTGAGGGACTTGGCAATCATGTCATCCACATAACATTCAATTTCTTTATGGATCATGTCGTGGAATAATGTTACCATAGCCCGTTGATAAGTGGCACCCGCATTCTTCAGTCCGAATGGCATCACCTTATAACAGAATGTGACCCAGGGTGTGATGAAAGTTGTCTTCTCCATGTCTTCAGGTGACATCTTGATCTGATTGTATCCTGAAAATCCATCCATGAAGGAGAACACCGAGAACTGAGCCGTGTTGTCGACCAATACATCAATGTGAGGTAGTAGGAAATCATCTTTCGGGCTGGCCCTGTTCAGGTCCCGGTAATCCACACACATCCTCACCTTGCCATCTTTTTTAGGAACAGGTACAATATTAGCAACCCACGGAGGATAACTAGTCACAGCAAGGAAACCGGCGTCCCACTGTTTTTGTACCTCTTCTTTTATCTTCATTGCCATATCTAGGCGAGTACGGCGCAACTTCTGTTTTACTGGTGGGCAGTCTTCTTTTAATGGCAGCTTGTGCATGACAATGTCAGTGTCCAACCCTGGCATATCCTGATAAGACCAAGCAAAAACATCTACATACTCCCGGAGCATGTCAATCAGTTGTTCCTTTACCAAATCTTGCAGACAAGACCCGATCTTAACTTCTTTCAGGTCTTCTTCTGTACCAAGGTTAACCGTCTCAACTTCCTCCTGATGAGGAGTGATAACCTTCTCCTCTTGTCTCAACAACCTGGCTAGCTCTTCAGGTAGCTCATAATCTTCTTCAACCCCTTCATCAGCTTTATTAATCGGATTGTCAAAGTCATACGAAGTCATAGCAGTGTTGTTGTCGGTGCAGTCTGGAGGGCACTCTCTGCAAGGGTTTAGATTTGTTCATTTTAGTGATCAATTTCATCTTATTTAGAAAAAGTGAAAATGAAGTCATCATTTTGAAAAACATTGCCATTTTATTTTTGTACAAAAAATGAGAAATGAAAAACAGTGAGCGAAAAAAGAAAAGACTCATTTGCAAAAGATGTCCTGATATTCATTAATTGATCTTTGCACAAAATACAAGATGGTCCGATTACAAAATGAGTCCTGACATCTTGGGCAAGATGTAGGACTTGATGCATGCTTTAAAACACAGGAAATAATAATTACTCTGCAGGAGTAACTCTTATAATTTCCTGGGAAGACCAGTTCGAGACATGGCTCCCCGGAGTCCTTGGACGTATCCAGCTTTCCAGGTTGCTCTCGTCTTCTGACTCATCTTCCAAGCTATTCACAGCATCCGGGGTGAGCATCCCCCCACTAATAAACTTGGGCTCCATTGCAGCCTCTGATTGATCTGGTCAAGTTGGTCTGTAACCCAACCCGAATCGGTCTTCTTTCTTCTCCACGGGCAGCAGCTTGCCCCAGCCTTGGGTGGTACCTTCCTCAACAACCTTTCGGGCTAGTTGATATGATGCGATGGAGGTCCCCAGTACATCAGATGTTTCATTAATATTAAGGGCCTCAAACCCTTGGCTCATGGTTTCATGGATCTCCCCATCCATCTCAATGTATTTGAAGGTAGCCAGCTGGCTAACAAAAATATCCTCCTCCCCGCAAATAGTAATGACTTGGCCTTCCCACTCGAATTTTAACTTCTATTGAAGGGTTGATGTCACGGCGCCAGCGGCGTGTATCCATGGTTTGCCCAATAGACAGCTGTAGGCAGGCTGTATATCCATCACAAAGAAGGTCGTTTTGAAAACTTGTGGACCAATCATTATTGGTAATTCTATCTCTCCTAGACCTGATCTTTTAGAACCGTCAAAGGCCCTCACTACCAAGTTACTTGGGCGTAGTGCCAATCCGTCATACTCCAGCTTCACAAGGGCTTTCTTGGGCAGGACATTGAGGGATGACCCTGTGTCCACCAGTACGTGAGAAAGAACTGCACCCTTACACTCCAAGGTAATATGCAAGGCCTTGTTGTGATCGCGACCTTCCACCGTCAAGTCAGTGTTGGTAAAACCTAGTCCATGACTAGCGTTGACATTTCCAACTACAGCCTCTAACTGATTGACCGTGATCTCCTCCAGCACATAAGTTGTGTGCAGGACCTTTAATAGTGCATTCCGGTGAGCCTCGGAGCACATTAGCAATGATAGTATGGAGATCTTGGAAGGCGTTTGGTGAAGCTGGTCTACCACCTTGTAATCACTTTTCTTTATGATTCTCATGAATTCATCAATCTCTTGATCGAAAGGAGTCTTCAAAGCTTCTCTAGCAACTGGTTCCTCTTGCACCATGCTCTTTCCCTTTGCCTTAGCAGAAGCTTCTGCTTCGGCAATGGGTCTTGGAATTTGCGAGGCAAAGAGACGTCCGCTTCTGGTGAAGCCTCCGCCTCCCCCCACATTGTCTATTTGAGGTGAAGAAGTTGACGATTCCAAAGTGATTTTCTGCCCCTCGCAGTATAGATCTGAGCCATAATGCCAAGGGATGGCATTATTGCTTTCGTAAGGAACTGGCCCAGGCACTATGATAGTGACCGGACTGATAGCAGCTGCAGAAGGTACCACAATGATGTGTGGATCATAGTATATGGTTACTGGTGCTCTGACAGGAGTAACGTTTTGTTGTGAATTGTTGGAAGGAACATTTGCGGGATCATAGTAAATTGTAACTGTTGAGACGCTTTCATTAATCGTTGCTGATGTTGTAGGAGGTACCATTGACTGAATGGGTGTTGAAGTTGTAGCAGGAATGGTAACTGAACTTGCGTCCGTTGAAGTAATTGATTGAGCGGTTGTTGGAGTTATAGTAGAATCCGTTGGAACAATGGTTGTTGACGTTGTAGGAGTATTCGTGATTGCTGGTGAAGGAATTGTTGGCGTTGTAGGCGCTGTTGTCGTAATCTGAAGGATACCATCCTTGATAAGACCATTTATGCCGTTTCTCAGCCTTTCACACCCATTGACTGCAACATTGCAATACCCACAGCTAAGTTTACAACCAGGAAACACTTGGCATTCTAAAAGTTGAGCTTTGATTTCAACCAAAGGTGTTCGAATTTGGGCAACACTGGTAATTAAGGTGGATAGTTTGCCTTCCTCAATAGCATTGATCCTAGGCCCGTTGTGACTAGGCATTGGATTTCTTGTGACATTCGGAGGAGGTGCAAAGTTGAGAGCTTTTGAGTCCACCAGGTCTTGGACTTTCATCTGTAAGGCCCTACATTTTTCGGTATTATGCCCCGGTGCGTTTGAGTGGAATGCACACCTGGCATTGACATCATAGTTCTTTGGCATATTGGTAGGATCTGGGGGTGCCAATGTCCTTAAATCAACCAGGTTGAGCTTCAGGAGTTGTGGCAAGAGTGCAGCGTACGACATTGGGATTGGGTCAATCACCCTGTTTGCCTGTGATGGTCTTTGTTGGAAAGGACGTTGTTGTTGGTTGTTGTTGTTGTTGTAGGTTCTTTGTTGCGGATAATGAACTTGTTGTTGATACTGTGGTTGTTGTTGTTGAGGATATGTTGATTGTTGAGGAATCGAAGCTGGAATGGTAACTGCTGCTACTGACCGGTGTACATACTGAGGCCTGCCCCTGCTTGTATGAATGGAATTTGTTTCACCGGCCCTCCGGGGTCCCACAAAAGGCTTTCTGGGATTGCTGGATGAACTTGCACCACTGTCGGAAATTTTTCCCATCTTCAGTAGACTTTCAATCCTTTCACCATCTATGACCACATCAGCAAAACTGGTAGAGGAGAAGGCATCCAATCTGTCAATATAAGTTCCTTGCAATGTATTCATGAACATGTCAGCCATTTCCCTCTCTGACATGGGTGGTTGGACAGCGGCAGCAAGCTGTCTCCACCTTTGGGCGTATTCCCTAAAGCTTTCTCTGGAAGACTGGGACATTCCCATTAGGAGGGTCCTGTTGGGAGCCATGTCCAGGTTGTATTGATATTGCCTGATGAAGGCTTTAGCTAAGTCCTTCCAGCATCTAATGGTAGCTCTGGTCAAGTGTGAATACCACTCTCTTGAAGCCCCTGTCGCTCCCGGGATTTTCATCCTAGTACAAACGCGAAAGTGGCGCGGAAAGGTTAGAGTCGCCAGCCAGACATTTTTATCCCGAATGAATGGGAAAGGTAATGTTGCACAAACCTGAGGAAGAAGGAAAGGACAAGGCCTTGCGAACCAAAGATCTGAGTTCGGGAGTCGGTTACGAACTGGGAAGGTATTAGCACCCCAGATCGTCCGTCGTACCCGACGGGATCCACGCTTGCTTGTTTGTTTCAAAGGGTGAGAAGAATAACTGCTGCTGAATAAAACCGCTAACTGGAAATTGGAAATGAGAAAAGGAACTAAAAGAGAATGGAAAGAAAGAATGGGGAAAATGTAGGGAAAATAAAGAATGTGCTCGAACGGGCCCTACCCCGCTGCCTACGTACCTCATCGGGATAATGAGGATCAGAGTCGACGTAGTTCGCCTAACCTAGGCGGGAACTGTTTGTTTGTGTTTTTTACAGCTGGAACTGCGTATGTCTATGCTCAGGTGTTGCAGGCTCGTCTGGTACGAGTGCGTTTACCGTCTTGCATGCGAGACAAGTCGCCGCAAGTTCGCGTTGTGAGTGAATGAGATGAGAAGAGAAGTTCCCGCAGGATAGTCGTTTATTATTTGTTTTTTTTGTCTTTTATGAGTTTTGTATGAATTTGGCACAAGGAAGTGAATTCAAACTCTTTTCCATGGAATGTACACTTGACTCTACATTCCAAGATGGAATAATAGAACGAGCGTACCCAGCAAGGAGAATTTATCAAAAACTGGTTTCCTAGGATTAGGGTTTAAGTTCACTAGCTTGTTGAACTTTATTAAGTGTTTTTGTTGCTTTTGTGAAGAAATGTCTTTTAAGTTTTTCTTTGTGAACAATTCCTTGATGAGACTTGTGCATCATGATAGACAAGCTTACACCACTCCAAGATGGAATGAATGCAAGTGCTTCATGGAATAAGGCTATACACAAGGAATCATTTCCTTTATTTATTAAGTGTTTTTGGATTTTGTTTGAAGATAAGAAGAGGATGACTCAAATTGCAAAAAGGCAAAATCTAAAGGACTAAGACTCAATCCTAATTTTGTTATGTATTTACAAAGTGATCCTAATGGTTAGTGAGGTTTTCTACTCCTAATGGAAACTTAAAAACTACTAGAATTCAACTTACTTCTTAATGAAGTTAAGTTGATTCTAAGAACAAATGGGGAACCTATACAAGTTATAAGATCAAGGTAAAGCAAAAAAATGAAGTTAAACATAAGAAATAAAATTCTACAAAATGCATTAGAAGCATGAATTAAAATAAAAAATCTATTTTATTTATTCTATTTCTACATGGAAAATGAAGTTTCAAGCCTAAGTTCTAATTCTAAGCTAAACCTAATACTCATTCTAAAAAAATCAAATTAAACTAAACCTAAGTCTAATGTTAAGTTCTATGACTAAACTTAAACTACACTATTATTTTTATATTGAACTTTATTTTCTTCTAATAGCCTAAACTAATGGGAATTATGCATAACTAGGCCTAAAACTAATATTCTAAAAAAAAATACTAAAACTTCTAGAAAAATTGTGAAAATTAAACTATGGGATCCTAACATTATCTCTAATATTATACTAAGAGGGATCCTAAAAATTCCTATTTTTTCTATGCCTAACAAATAATTATTTCCAGCTAAGAATTAATTACTATTTCCTAAGGATTATATCACTAAAACATAAGATAAAAGTTCCTAAAAATTCCATAAAAAATATCCTAAGAACTATTATGAGTCTTTTAATTACAGAAAAAAGAATGGCTCAAAAAAGTTGCTGGAAACTACTTAAATAAAATAAACAAAATCCAGCATAATTAAAAGAAATACAAATGAGGCTAATTAAAAGAATAATTCAGAATTTATTCAAAAATAATCAAATTTCAGAAAATAAAAATATCCCAACTTTCTAAAATGACTTATTAGGCTACTTAATTTTTTTTGGGAATTTTCTAATTATTTTTATTATTTTTTATGAAATTATTTCTAAACTATAATTGACTACAAAATAAATTCTAAAGAAATAATGCAGGAGGGTGTGCTCAGTTATTTTTCTAGTTCTTTTCATAAACTGGGCTCAGAAATGGGGTACTAATAGGAAAAGAAATAGGCCCAATTCGCAGCCTTGAGAGGGGAGGTGGAGAAAGAATTTATTTGTTTTGTTTTTCTAATGGGCCTGGAAACAGGGGTGTTGATAACAATATTTTTTTAATTTAAACATATTTTTTCACATATTCTAGGAATTAAACAAATTTTACTTAACTTAACACAAATGAAAAATACTAATCTCAAGATAATATTTTTTTCTAAATCTTAGCTTAAGACTATTTTTATTGAATTATTTTTAATGATCTTGTGAATTAAACCTTAATCTAATAATAATATTTTTTTTTATCAATTTTTAATCTTAGAAAATGAATTAAATTCTAAACTTATGATTATAAACTAAATAATACTCTTATGATAAATGCTTCTAAATAATAATCTTATGATAAATGCTTCTAAATAATAATCTTATGATAAATGCTTCTAAATAATAGTCTTATGATAAATGCTTCTAAATAATAGTCTTATGATAAATGAATTAAACCTTTGATCTAAAATATGAATTAAACTCTTAATCTTAGAAAATGAATTTAATTCTAAACTTATAATTATATCAATTAAGCTAATATTTTAACTTAAGAAAAAGAATTAACCTAACTTATGATTAAAATTTCCTAAAGTCTTAATTTAAAGAAAAATGAAATATACTAAAGTTTATTATAACACTTTCCTAAAATTTGAATTAAGCCATAGTCTTATTATAACATTTTTCCTAAAATTTGAATTAAGAAAATGAATTAAACTATACCTAAACTAATATTTTCTAAAAAAAGTCTTAATTTAAGAAAATATTAAACTAACCTTAAAAATATTTTCTAAAGATTTTAAATTAAGCAAAATATTAAACTAATCCTATTAACACTTTTTTTCTCTAAAAAAAACTGAACTACACTATAGTTTCAAAAAAAAAAATTACCTTAAATCTAATTTATGATTAAAATTCCTAAAATCTTAATTTAAACTAATAATCTTATTAAAAATGGATTGAACCCTTAATCTAAAATATGAATTAAACTCTTAATCTTAGAAAAAAGAATTTAATACTACTTATGATTATATCTTTTCTAAAATCTTGAATTAAAATTAAAAAAAAATTAAACTAATCTTATGAAAATAAGTTCCTCTAAAATCTTAAATTAAAAAAAAAAAATGAATTATACTAAAGTTTTATTATAACATTTTCCTAAAATTTGAATTAAGAAAATGGGTTAAACTATACCTAAACTAACATTTTCTAAAAAAAATCTTAATTAAGAAAATATTAAACTAAACTAATATTTCTAAAAAATCTTAATTAAGAAAATATTAAACTAAACTAATATATTTTTTCTAAAAATCTAAACTTAACTAATACTTTCTAAAAAAACTTAATTTAAAATTAAACTAACCTTATAATATTTCTTTTGTAAAATTCTTAATTAAAGAAAAAAAGAATTGAACTAAACTTATTACAATACTTCTTAAAAAACTTAAATTAAGCAAAAGAATTACCTAATCCTATTTAGTTGAAATCTCAATTAAAGAAAAAGAATCAACTAATCCTATTATGATATCTTCTTCATAAAATCTGAATTTATATTGTGAATTAATTGGCTTTTATTATCTCTTAATGTCATAATAAACCTAATTACACTTAATACATTATATTAATCTCTAACTAAACCCTGTGACATTTTTAATTATCACCATAAAACACACTAATTGGACCAAACTTATAACTAAGTGACAATTATAAACAAAACTGATTAAAACAAAATGAAAACAGAAACATACAAGAACACGCAAAAACCCTAAATTCCCTTTCTCCTTCCCCTCTTTCTCGCCGCAGCCCCTTCTCTTCTTCACCCTCTTCTCCGCGTTCCTCTTCTTCGTCATCACCTTAAATCAAATCCGTCACTGCCATTAACCCCTTTCATCACCTAAATCCAAAACCACAGCCCTACTCTAACATTTCACAATTTCCGAATGGAACCCTCAAACTTCAAAAGAAATCGCTTATTCCTACTATGGTCAAAGACCGCCACTAGTAATCCCGATTCGGTTCGAACATCAAAACTCAGAGATTTTAACAGCAAGCGACGCGTACCTTGAGAATCGAAAGAGGGTCGTACCGAAATTTGCGCGATAGAGGTTTATCGAAGAATCGGAAAATCCACGGATGATGATATACGACGTAAGCTCTGCGTCTGCTGATGATTCACGAACACGGTAAAATTCGTCAAGTTCGAACCTAAATCTTCACAGGTGCGGTGGTGATGGCAGCGAATACAGGTATGAGGCTTGGAATTATTTCCGCCCCTTTCTCTTTTCCTGCGATAGTTATTGCTTTAACTTGAATCTGTTGAAACTGAGCTGTTGAACTTGCTGCAAGTTTCATGACGGCATTCTTGAATCTTCCGTTTTGTTGCAGGTGTGAGGAAGATATATGAATATAGGCCCTAGGAAGCTCAAGAACAGAGGTGAATGGGAGCTTGAATTGGAGATTGATGAGGGTTTTACCCGCTAGAGTACCATCGCCATTTGCAACTGATGCAGCCAATTGGAAATGGGGTTGAGGGAGTTACGGGAGGAGAAAATCCAGATTGGGAAGATTGGGAAATTGAAGAAGAAAAACTCAAGCGTGAAGAGTGATTCTGACTTATAGAAGATCTCTCATAGAAAGGTCTAGAAGCTTCAGGTATGTTCTCCTACTGAATTCAGTTATGATTCTGTTAGAGTTTAGTTATTTTTTCAACTTCTGTTATGAGCTGGTTTTTGGTTATTTTCCTTGAAATTGTGAAAAATTAATTATAAGTTAGTTATGAATGGCTTGTGGATTCAGTTAATGTTAGTTAGGCATTCAGTTAGAATCTGACTCTGCTATGCACTGTTGTGAACTTGACTGAATTTTTGAAGTTATCTTTGATCGATAAATTCTTCGGATTCTCTTCTCCCCTTCTGTTATGCACCTCAGTGGTAAAATTAAATTTTTCATGGTTTACCGTTAGCAATTAGTAACTGTTTTGAGCTGCTTTAATCTTCATCACTTGCATCACGGATGGGATTTTTTTCTAACTCACTTTTCTTTTTATGACTACATGCAGCGGTTGGAATTCTTGCGAAGCACAATGGATGCAAAGAGCTTGCAGCTTACCTACGGAAAACCGTTTGCCTTGAAGCACTAGTGGAAACGGAAGCCGGTAGTTTCGAAACACTCACCATACCAAGGAAGTTCCGAGTTTTGACAATAATGAAATAAGGGATTATGCTTATGAATGTATCAATACTCTCCTTTGTGTATAACATTTTGATGATTTTTATAACTTTAGTATGAACTTTGGGTGTATAATATTTTGTGAACTTTAGAACAACATTCTGTTTTGCATGAGATGAGCGAAAGTGAGACTCAATCTAGGTTTAGCCTTACTTTTGTAGTCTCTTTTGATTATTCTCCAAAGAATTCGGCCTTACTAAAATATTCCTTGCTTCTGCCTCCATAATGTTCTAAGTTCAACGCGATCAGATTTGTAAAGCTTCGGGGGAAACCCAAATAGATATTTATACTTGATCTTCCTTCTAAGCTTTGTATTTCTCAATCTATTAAATAATCAGCAGGCATAACTTATTATTATTTGGAGTCTTTGCACTTTGGGATAACAACATAATATATAATCATTTCCCCCTTTTTATTTTGAGGAGCTTTTCATAAACTACAAAATGACAATACCATATTGTTAATGGGCATTGAATGGGCCAACACAAAAAAAGAACAAACCTTTTTTTTTTTAAAAAAAATATGCCTAGAAGTTGGTCATGGGATTGGTAAAACATGGAATTCAAAAGAATGTTAACCGGAAATAAGGGATGTTATTAGACACGGACTTAGATCTAGTATGACTAAATAGAAATTAATTTAATGACTTGGATACTATGATGAAAAGGAAATGACTTCCTATTATTTGGTAGAAATTTGTGATGGTTATAAAGCGAAATTCACCAATGAATTTAAATGGTGCAAAATGGCCAAGGAGAATTCATGGGTTTGACATGGGTTATGAAAATTGAGAGATGGTTCAAAACAAACCACGGAAAAAAAATGAATGAAAATTGAAAATGAACTGATGGAAACGTAAAAAATAATGGGAATTGAAGAAATGAAAGAGGACTAGGATAATGGGGAATGGTTTATAACAATGAGAATAAAGCGGTGAATGGATACGAAATCTCAATTTTAGCCCACAGCCTCTTTTTTTGAATTTTTCCTCAAGCCCATGGTCACAACCACTTCTGAACCACTGCATAATTTCCGGATAAATCACACCCCTTTTGAATCGTCTGAAATATGCCATGACCATTCAAAACCAGATGAATCACCGATAAACTGAAGATTCAAACCAAACTTCACACCAAACATCGCTCGATAAACTGATGAATCTCAGCATACGACAATCTGAACTTTGAATATGCATTATCTAAGAGCTAGACCAATGGCCCAAATAATCTTGCAATTGCAGTGATATTTCAATAATTTGACCAAAATTAAGTCACACTCCCATCTAAATTGAGACACAACTGAACACCCGCATTCGAAGTAGAACCAATACCCAGTGAATATTCTTCACCATTTCAATCTCTGGCAGATACAGATAAGGAGCGAAACCCTAGATTCAAGGGGCCTGAATCACATGCTTCAGAAATCCATGAAATGCACTAATATGATATTAAATGCAGATGAATGCGAAATGATACGCCAGTAGAGAGAATAAATATGAGGGCAAATTTTGAGGTATTACAGCTGCCCCTATTCAATCAACTGCAGACCTGATCGGATAATTGCAACAGCTTTTAGACGTTCAAGGTATGGAGTGATTGAATACTCGAATAAGACCTGAAAATTTGCGCACTGAGGGTGATGGAAATGCCATCCGCCCATTTATTTACTTATATTTTTTGATTTTGACCTCTGAATAGGTAGCGGGGATAGAACCAGGTGGAATAGAATCAATGCAATCACTGCGACTGTTGAACGAATCGGAACCACAAGGAGGGTGCCTGTTGGCAAAACAGGACTTAACGCAACATCAACCGATGTGCGACTCAAATAAGATCAACTGATCTAACACGGAGATGGTATCAACCGATCCATCCCGGAAAGCGAGAATGTAATATCATCCGATTTACAACTCGATGAGAAATGATATCAACCGATTCATGACTCAAATAAGATCAACCGATCTAACATGGAGATGGCATCAACCGATCCATAACCAAGAAATGCGAGAGTGTAATATCATCCGATTTACAACTCGAAGAGAAATGATATCAACCGATTCATAACTCAAATATGATCAACCGATCTGACACGGAAATGGTATCAACCGATCCATAACCAAGAAAGGAGAATGTAATATCATCTGATTTACAACTCGAAGAGAAATGATATCAACCGATTCATAACTCAAATATGATCAACCGATCTGACACAGAAATGGTATCAACCGATCCATAACCAAGAAACGAGAATGTAATATCATCCGATTTACAACTCGAAGAGAAATGATATCAACCGATTCATAACTCAAATATGATCAACCGATCTGACACGGAAATGGTATCAACCGATCCATAACCAAGAAACGAGAATGTAATATCATCCGATTTACAACTCGAAGAGAAATGATATCAACCGATTCATAACTCAAATAAGATCAACCGATCTAACAGGAAATGGTATCAACCGATCCATAACCAAGAAACGAGAATGTAATATCATCCGATTTACAACTCGAAGAGAAATGATATCAACCGATTCATAACCCAAATAAGATCAACCGATCTAACAGGATCATTGTACTTAAATGAAGACCTGAGATGCGACCGTTGTACTGAAACGGAGACGCGAAAAAAATGAGACTGTTGTACTGAAACAAGACTCAAAGACGAGACCATTGTACTTAAATGGAGACTCGAAAGGAACGGGATCGTTGTACTTAAACGAGAGCCCAAGACGCAACCGTTGTACTGAAACGGAGACGCGAAAAAAAAGAGACTGTTGTACTTAAACAAGACTCAAAGACGAGACCATTGTACTTAAATGGAGACTCGAAAGGAACGGGATCGTTGTACTTAAACGAGAGCCCAAGCAAACAGGATCATTGTACTGAAACGGAGACGCGAACAAATGAGACTGCTGTACGGAAACAAGACTCAATTGGGGATAACAACGAGACTTGGTGGAAGCATCCATCCTGGGAGATGAAGTTGCATTCTATGGGTAACAATTCAATCTGATTGGAGATATAACAGGTCTCATGTAATATACCTCAAAACTGGCCCATGCTGACATGCATATGTTTGAATTTATGGCGTAATGCTCCATGATGATGGAAATGCTACGCTTTGGAGGATGCAAATGTAATGATGATTATGCGTATGCAAAATGCAAAAAGATCTCCTGATAAGGAGACTGCACGTATCCCAGATGGCTTGACTGGGGAGGAACTGATGATCACTGCATTGATCTGGTTAATCCTGATGAGGAGGAGACAACTCTACGGGGAATGCTGTCAATGATACACCGACTCTGAACAACCGCCATTGCCAAAAATAAATTGGACTTTGAGATTGGAGCGCCAAGACCCTGTTGGAGATGGACCCTTCTTGAACTCTGGTGGGGAACCAAAGGCATGATACTGCTGAAGAAGCAACTGCTGGGGAGGCAAAACACTCCTTATACTGCTGAGAATTGCCCCTGTCTGAAGGGAAACTTCTGCTCAGGGATGGCACCAACCTTCTGCTGCCTTGCTGGGGGAGATTTCAACTTCCAACTCTACTGGGGATGATGGAGGATGTCAATGATGAAGCTTCCTGCTGAAGATAAAAGTTTAAGTTGCCACTTGCTGGGGATAAGAGATAAATCCTCTCATGTTGGGAATGAGAGATGTAAGGCGCCTTATGCTGGTGATGAGAGATGATGATACCCTTCTTCTCAAGAAATAACCTCCCATGAGACTTGCTAAGGAACCTTGATCGATGAAGTCTGCAGATGAAACAACTCTTGCAGTACTGTGCTGACACTGGCTTTGCCCCTAGCCCTGGGTTGATAGGTTGCCGACTAATCATGAGTGAACAATGGTTCTTTGCAATTTTCGACTCGCCTCAAATTAAAGGTCCATCAGAAGTAAATGTCTCAAGAGGATTTTACAGAAAACATGGCATATGAAATGCCTCAGTGTCTTCAAACTCTTGGAGAGATTCGTTGGATCTCGAAATAACTGCCCCAGACTGCATGGTCTGTGCAAGAATTTGCCTCGCAAGGATTCATGAAAGACCTCATATCACCGTGAAATATTCTGCCCCAGTATTTTGAACTCTGGATAGGTGCCTCTGATTAACCGTCTTCAGGAGAAAGTAACTTCCAGTGCTCTTGGGGTGGCCTGCCCCAGTACAAGTCTTGAAGTGATCACCTCTGAATGACTGCTTTGAAGAAAACACCCAGATCAACTATTCTTTGAGAGATTGGATCTCGAAGCAATTTCCCCAGTTTGACTAAAATTTGAAAATATGCCTCAGACTAATGGCTCTTTGAGAGATTTGAGTCTCGAAGTGATTGCCCCAGCTTGGCTGAATTTTGAAGAGATTGCTCGACATGATTTCCCCAGATTAATTGGCTCTTGCTACGACTGTTGGGAAAGTCCCTACTCAATGGAGTTTTTTTTTTTTTTTTGGAAAATTACATCTTCATAGATTGTCCTTCGGAAGTTTCAGACTTCTCAACTTGGCAAGATTAAGCTTCTGGACTGAGATTCCATATGTAAACTTTTATGATGCCAAACAAATGTATGTAAGCAAAAAATATTTATTTTAAGAATGAAAATTCTAATGCAACATACATGTTAATCTTGAAGTTTTACTGTAAAAAGATGTCACAAACCTTTGTGAGCGAATCACTGGTTAAGATACGACATTAATTTTTGAATAATAGAAAGCATGCACATGCAACATCAACATAGATCTTTCAACATCACTCATAGGAGTCAGGAACGCGGTCTCGTGGTAGTACGCTCTCAAAAATAACCTTGTTTCAGTTAGGACTTTTGAGGGTTGTATCGTGGCCTGGTTCACGGTTATAAAAACAAAGGATATAGGCTCGAAATTTATTTGTGCCCACCCATCTTCGTGATGTTCTCCATTCTTATGTTCAGCTAGCTTGGCACAAGCGCTCACCTTTCGAAAAGGGTTTTGTGATGGTTGAGGAACCAATTACACTAACGGTTTAAGCACCAATCAAGTTGTTGTTGGGAGCCAGCCACCCCTATTGTCTTTTGTGTCTGTATCACACGACTTTGTTCTTGTTCAAGGATCTTTCTTGTGTAATCCTTTTCGTCTTTTTCTTTTGCATTATTTTTCTTATCCCTAACTTTTGCCTGGACTGATTCTTGTGAATCTTTGATTGCGAAGTCCAGCGGGATACCCTAATTTTTGCCTAAGTCGCTTGTTTTCAAGTTTCGACTTAGCGGGCTTTCTCATTCGTTTTTTTTTTCAATTCTTCTGTTTTTTTGAACAAATCGTGTGACACTGTTTGTCTTGATTGCTTTGAAAGGGTTGTGACCGCCTCATTCTTTGGCCGACGAAGGCTAACCATTGTGGTTTTCAATCTTTGGACCTCTTGACTTGGACAACCAGTGTGGTTTCGAGTCTTTGGACCTTTTGATTTGGTACAACGAAAGGTAATGGATCCTCAGATGTGCACTCCTTTTGAAATTTGAACGCTCGGTCAAACTAACTGACGCCTACCCTGCCCCTGGGTTAAGTGCAAAGGTTTTTTCATGCAAATATAAACTTCTACTTCAAGGCTCAAATGGGTTGGCGAGGGTCTATCTCCCTTATATCTCCGGTGTTTAGGATTTGAAACAATGCCTGTACATCGTCAACAGGGTCTTTCTCAAAAGCGAACAATTAGAGATTCATGCATTTTCATTTCGTTGTCCTCCCTGATAGAGTTTAATCACAACAGTTGGTATTGCAATGCCCATACACAAAATCATGAGTGAATACGAATGGATTACTTCAAGAAAAACATGTGCATTTTATTATGGTTAACATTCAAAAATAAATGAGTTTCATGCATGCATACAAATGTTTAAACAAACAATATAAACTACAAATGAAAATGCAGTAAAGAAGCTGAACATTGCCGTCATTGAGGAGACTTGACTCCGTCTGGACCTATTGCTTCTGAAGATGCCTTTGCAAATTGGGAGACCCATTTGATGAGGAGACTTCAATATATGAGCAGACTTTCTGGCATGATGACCTTTGAGTCGATCAAATTCTGGACCTTGTCTTCACCTTTGCCTCTGAAAGACTTGCAATCTTCAATTAAAAGGCCGGGTGCCCCAGAATGGTAATCATACTTGGCATTGAAACCCCAAAGGAAGCTTTGTCGGAGATGATCCTAATGCAATTAGCTCAACCATTCCGAATATGCATAAATGAGGAAACTTGTTGCACGTACGTCATCAGAATATGATCAAACTTCTTCTCAAGTGGTTTTGGCCTTTACCCGTATTCTCTGGCCCTAGGACTCTCTTGGGAAGCTGAGGTTGGATGCTGACAACGACATCTGGAGGGAAGAGGTTGATAAAGTTAATATATAAGGTTGCTCGGAAAGATCTCAGGTGATCTCCTGCCTACGTATCTCCATTGACCAATGGAGAATCAGAGCAGCGTAGTTCCCCTCAATAGGGATGAAAATAGCTTCATTCAGAATTTCCATAACCAAGCTCATCTGAGTCTTCATCTGGTTGACTTCCTCTTTCAAAAGTTTCTGGTTCTGAAATAAGGTTTACACCTCTGTCCTGAATGGCTTCAGCTGGGTCTTCCTTTAGGTTACCACCGCCCGGAGTTGCTTCAAATATATACCTTGATGACTGTGATTAAAGTTGTCCATTCTGATGAGAAATCAAGTCAGGAAAAGAATTTGTCCCTGAACACCTGTCAAGAATGCAAGGATGTATGCAAATGCCATGTTCAGTTATTTCTGGGGAATCTATCTACTTTGATTCAGGTTTTGACACAGAAAAAGTCCAATGGAATGATTCAGATATGTGATCCTCGGAAATAATTGAACATGTGTGTAGAAATGCTATGATGTCATGTATGCAACAGGCATGTGATCAATAGTCTGATGTTGGTGCCGGTGTTGAGCAATGAGTCAAGTGTCCGAATAAAACCATAATAGTAGCACCATCTCTGTACAGAACCCCATAACTGAGAAACCAATAACTGTAGAACTGGGTCACATAATAGAATAGTCACTGATGGTGTTGAAGCTGAACAACGAGCCTAGTGTCTGTGGAGAGTCATAATAACAGTCACAATATCAGGGTCACCATGGTAATCACAGTAACAATCTCTCTGAATAGAAATCCCGGATCTCAGAATCAAAGAACCATATAGTACCAGATACTATCATAAAACAACACTGGCAAAGCGGGTATGTTGAAGTTTAGGGTTCCTGCAAACCTGTAAACCCCTCCCAATCTCACGGGTGTGCTACTCGGGTCAACATCACGGACTCTCAAAGCCGAATAGCAATAATACGTTCACCATTTCCGAGAAATGGCTCATGACCAAATCAGGGAATCGGTTTGGCATTATGTACTACTCAGGGAGGCCTCAGCTGAGTCCAAGGAAACAAGCATCCCTCATAAGTCCTCAGCTTCAAGCACTGAATCGAGAAACAATAGTACATTCATCCCGAAGGGTACAATACTACCGTCATACGAACAATTTGCTTTGACTGGATTCCTATGAGAGAACCAGGCCATCCTATGCGAGTTCCCAGTGGGCCCTCGGATGCGAGTGGGTTTGCCAACAAATGTGGTCTGCCACTGTCATCACTGGAGAGGGATGTTTCCACAAAGGTTCTCAATGATCGGTCCCCTGACTGCACATAACTATCAAGGTAGCGCATCAACCCAGAAAGATTCCGGTATCAATACATTCCCGAGAAGGTCGCAAGTCAAGGTGTGGAACTCACTACTACCAACATAGCAAGATGCCATGAAGCCAAAGTGGAACCACTCTAAGTCCTAGGGTGCACTCGAGCCCCGGTTACGAGCTCATCTCACAGTAACCCCATCCCACAGAAAAAATGAAAACCAGCACAGCCAGACAGTCCAGTATAATATGATGCATGGAAAATAAAATACTGAAAGCGGTAAATAAATGCGATAAAGTAAAGCTGTAAAGTAAAAACTGTAAATGAAAACAATAAAGCTAAACTAAAGCACACAGCAAACAACAGATATACACCCAAAGAAACAAAATCAAACAGGCGCTAGGATTGACTCTACAAGGGAAACCAGAAGAATCAGGTTAAGTCCCCAGCAGAGTCGCCAGCTGTCGCTCCCGGGATTTTCATCCTAGTACAAACGCGAAAGTGGCGCGGAAAGGTTAGAGTCGCCAGCCAGACATTTTTATCCCGAATGAATGGGAAAGGTAATGTTGCACAAACCTGAGGAAGAAGGAAAGGACAAGGCCTTGCGAACCAAAGATCTGAGTTCGGGAGTCGGTTACGAACTGGGAAGGTATTAGCACCCCAGATCGTCCGTCGTACCCGACGGGATCCACGCTTGCTTGTTTGTTTCAAAGGGTGAGAAGAATAACTGCTGCTGAATAAAACCGCTAACTGGAAATTGGAAATGAGAAAAGGAACTAAAAGAGAATGGAAAGAAAGAATGGGGAAAATGTAGGGAAAATAAAGAATGTGCTCGAACGGGCCCTACCCCGCTGCCTACGTACCTCATCGGGATAATGAGGATCAGAGTCGACGTAGTTCGCCTAACCTAGGCGGGAACTGTTTGTTTGTGTTTTTTACAGCTGGAACTGCGTATGTCTATGCTCAGGTGTTGCAGGCTCGTCTGGTACGAGTGCGTTTACCGTCTTGCATGCGAGACAAGTCGCCGCAAGTTCGCGTTGTGAGTGAATGAGATGAGAAGAGAAGTTCCCGCAGGATAGTCGTTTATTATTTGTTTTTTTTGTCTTTTATGAGTTTTGTATGAATTTGGCACAAGGAAGTGAATTCAAACTCTTTTCCATGGAATGTACACTTGACTCTACATTCCAAGATGGAATAATAGAACGAGCATACCCAGCAAGGAGAATTTATCCAAAACTGGTTTCCTAGGATTAGGGTTTAAGTTCACTAGCTTGTTGAACTTTATTAAGTGTTTTTGTTGCTTTTGTGAAGAAATGTATTTTAAGTTTTTCTTTGTGAACAATTCCTTGATGAGACTTGTGCATCATGATAGACAAGCTTACACCACTCCAAGATGGAATGAATGCAAGTGCTTCATGGAATAAGGCTATACACAAGGAATCATTTCCTTTATTTATTAAGTGTTTTTGGATTTTGTTTGAAGATAAGAAGAGGATGACTCAAATTGCAAAAAGGCAAAATCTAAAGGACTAAGACTCAATCCTAATTTTGTTATGTATTTACAAAGTGATCCTAATGGTTAGTGAGGTTTTCTACTCCTAATGGAAACTTAAAAACTACTAGAATTCAACTTACTTCTTAATGAAGTTAAGTTGATTCTAAGAACAAATGGGGAACCTATACAAGTTATAAGATCAAGGTAAAGCAAAAAAATGAAGTTAAACATAAGAAATAAAATTCTACAAAATGCATTAGAAGCATGAATTAAAATAAAAAATCTATTTTATTTATTCTATTTCTACATGGAAAATGAAGTTTCAAGCCTAAGTTCTAATTCTAAGCTAAACCTAATACTCATTCTAAAAAAATCAAATTAAACTAAACCTAAGTCTAATGTTAAGTTCTATGACTAAACTTAAACTACACTATTATTTTTATATTGAACTTTATTTTCTTCTAATAGCCTAAACTAATGGGAATTATGCATAACTAGGCCTAAAACTAATATTCTAAAAAAAAATACTAAAACTTCTAGAAAAATTGTGAAAATTAAACTATGGGATCCTAACATTATCTCTAATATTATACTAAGAGGGATCCTAAAAATTCCTATTTTTTCTATGCCTAACAAATAATTATTTCCAGCTAAGAATTAATTACTATTTCCTAAGGATTATATCACTAAAACATAAGATAAAAGTTCCTAAAAATTCCATAAAAAATATCCTAAGAACTATTATGAGTCTTTTAATTACAGAAAAAAGAATGGCTCAAAAAAGTTGCTGGAAACTACTTAAATAAAATAAACAAAATCCAGCATAATTAAAAGAAATACAAATGAGGCTAATTAAAAGAATAATTCAGAATTTATTCAAAAATAATCAAATTTCAGAAAATAAAAATATCCCAACTTTCTAAAATGACTTATTAGGCTACTTAATTTTTTTTGGGAATTTTCTAATTATTTTTATTATTTTTTATGAAATTATTTCTAAACTATAATTGACTACAAAATAAATTCTAAAGAAATAATGCAGGAGGGTGTGCTCAGTTATTTTTCTAGTTCTTTTCATAAACTGGGCTCAGAAATGGGGTACTAATAGGAAAAGAAATAGGCCCAATTCGCAGCCTTGAGAGGGGAGGTGGAGAAAGAATTTATTTGTTTTGTTTTTCTAATGGGCCTGGAAACAGGGGTGTTGATAACAATATTTTTTTAATTTAAACATATTTTTTCACATATTCTAGGAATTAAACAAATTTTACTTAACTTAACACAAATGAAAAATACTAATCTCAAGATAATATTTTTTTCTAAATCTTAGCTTAAGACTATTTTTATTGAATTATTTTTAATGATCTTGTGAATTAAACCTTAATCTAATAATAATATTTTTTTTTATCAATTTTTAATCTTAGAAAATGAATTAAATTCTAAACTTATGATTATAAACTAAATAATACTCTTATGATAAATGCTTCTAAATAATAATCTTATGATAAATGCTTCTAAATAATAATCTTATGATAAATGCTTCTAAATAATAGTCTTATGATAAATGCTTCTAAATAATAGTCTTATGATAAATGAATTAAACCTTTGATCTAAAATATGAATTAAACTCTTAATCTTAGAAAATGAATTTAATTCTAAACTTATAATTATATCAATTAAGCTAATATTTTAACTTAAGAAAAAGAATTAACCTAACTTATGATTAAAATTTCCTAAAGTCTTAATTTAAAGAAAAATGAAATATACTAAAGTTTATTATAACACTTTCCTAAAATTTGAATTAAGCCATAGTCTTATTATAACATTTTTCCTAAAATTTGAATTAAGAAAATGAATTAAACTATACCTAAACTAATATTTTCTAAAAAAAGTCTTAATTTAAGAAAATATTAAACTAACCTTAAAAATATTTTCTAAAGATTTTAAATTAAGCAAAATATTAAACTAATCCTATTAACACTTTTTTTCTCTAAAAAAAACTGAACTACACTATAGTTTCAAAAAAAAAAATTACCTTAAATCTAATTTATGATTAAAATTCCTAAAATCTTAATTTAAACTAATAATCTTATTAAAAATGGATTGAACCCTTAATCTAAAATATGAATTAAACTCTTAATCTTAGAAAAAAGAATTTAATACTACTTATGATTATATCTTTTCTAAAATCTTGAATTAAAATTAAAAAAAAAAATTAAACTAATCTTATGAAAATAAGTTCCTCTAAAATCTTAAATTAAAAAAAAAAAAATGAATTATACTAAAGTTTTATTATAACATTTTCCTAAAATTTGAATTAAGAAAATGGGTTAAACTATACCTAAACTAACATTTTCTAAAAAAAATCTTAATTAAGAAAATATTAAACTAAACTAATATTTCTAAAAAATCTTAATTAAGAAAATATTAAACTAAACTAATATATTTTTTCTAAAAATCTAAACTTAACTAATACTTTCTAAAAAAACTTAATTTAAAATTAAACTAACCTTATAATATTTCTTTTGTAAAATTCTTAATTAAAGAAAAAAAGAATTGAACTAAACTTATTACAATACTTCTTAAAAAACTTAAATTAAGCAAAAGAATTACCTAATCCTATTTAGTTGAAATCTCAATTAAAGAAAAAGAATCAACTAATCCTATTATGATATCTTCTTCATAAAATCTGAATTTATATTGTGAATTAATTGGCTTTTATTATCTCTTAATGTCATAATAAACCTAATTACACTTAATACATTATATTAATCTCTAACTAAACCCTGTGACATTTTTAATTATCACCATAAAACACACTAATTGGACCAAACTTATAACTAAGTGACAATTATAAACAAAACTGATTAAAACAAAATGAAAACAGAAACATACAAGAACACGCAAAAACCCTAAATTCCCTTTCTCCTTCCCCTCTTTCTCGCCGCAGCCCCTTCTCTTCTTCACCCTCTTCTCCGCGTTCCTCTTCTTCGTCATCACCTTAAATCAAATCCGTCACTGCCATTAACCCCTTTCATCACCTAAATCCAAAACCACAGCCCTACTCTAACATTTCACAATTTCCGAATGGAACCCTCAAACTTCAAAAGAAATCGCTTATTCCTACTATGGTCAAAGACCGCCACTAGTAATCCCGATTCGGTTCGAACATCAAAACTCAGAGATTTTAACAGCAAGCGACGCGTACCTTGAGAATCGAAAGAGGGTCGTACCGAAATTTGCGCGATAGAGGTTTATCGAAGAATCGGAAAATCCACGGATGATGATATACGACGTAAGCTCTGCGTCTGCTGATGATTCACGAACACGGTAAAATTCGTCAAGTTCGAACCTAAATCTTCACAGGTGCGGTGGTGATGGCAGCGAATACAGGTATGAGGCTTGGAATTATTTCCGCCCCTTTCTCTTTTCCTGCGATAGTTATTGCTTTAACTTGAATCTGTTGAAACTGAGCTGTTGAACTTGCTGCAAGTTTCATGACGGCATTCTTGAATCTTCCGTTTTGTTGCAGGTGTGAGGAAGATATATGAATATAGGCCCTAGGAAGCTCAAGAACAGAGGTGAATGGGAGCTTGAATTGGAGATTGATGAGGGTTTTACCCGCTAGAGTACCATCGCCATTTGCAACTGATGCAGCCAATTGGAAATGGGGTTGAGGGAGTTACGGGAGGAGAAAATCCAGATTGGGAAGATTGGGAAATTGAAGAAGAAAAACTCAAGCGTGAAGAGTGATTCTGACTTATAGAAGATCTCTCATAGAAAGGTCTAGAAGCTTCAGGTATGTTCTCCTGCTGAATTCAGTTATGATTCTGTTAGAGTTTAGTTATTTTTTCAACTTCTGTTATGAGCTGGTTTTTGGTTATTTTCCTTGAAATTGTGAAAAATTAATTATAAGTTAGTTATGAATGGCTTGTGGATTCAGTTAATGTTAGTTAGGCATTCAGTTAGAATCTGACTCTGCTATGCACTGTTGTGAACTTGACTGAATTTTTGAAGTTATCTTTGATCGATAAATTCTTCGGATTCTCTTCTCCCCTTCTGTTATGCACCTCAGTGGTAAAATTAAATTTTTCATGGTTTACCGTTAGCAATTAGTAACTGTTTTGAGCTGCTTTAATCTTCATCACTTGCATCACGGATGGGATTTTTTTCTAACTCACTTTTCTTTTTATGACTACATGCAGCGGTTGGAATTCTTGCGAAGCACAATGGATGCAAAGAGCTTGCAGCTTACCTACGGAAAACCGTTTGCCTTGAAGCACTAGTGGAAACGGAAGCCGGTAGTTTCGAAACACTCACCATACCAAGGAAGTTCCGAGTTTTGACAATAATGAAATAAGGGATTATGCTTATGAATGTATCAATACTCTCCTTTGTGTATAACATTTTGATGATTTTTATAACTTTAGTATGAACTTTGGGTGTATAATATTTTGTGAACTTTAGAACAACATTCTGTTTTGCATGAGATGAGCGAAAGTGAGACTCAATCTAGGTTTAGCCTTACTTTTGTAGTCTCTTTTGATTATTCTCCAAAGAATTCGGCCTTACTAAAATATTCCTTGCTTCTGCCTCCATAATGTTCTAAGTTCAACGCGATCAGATTTGTAAAGCTTCGGGGGAAACCCAAATAGATATTTATACTTGATCTTCCTTCTAAGCTTTGTATTTCTCAATCTATTAAATAATCAGCAGGCATAACTTATTATTATTTGGAGTCTTTGCACTTTGGGATAACAACATAATATATAATCATTTCCCCCTTTTTATTTTGAGGAGCTTTTCATAAACTACAAAATGACAATACCATATTGTTAATGGGCATTGAATGGGCCAACACAAAAAAAGAACAAACCTTTTTTTTTTATAAAAAAATATGCCTAGAAGTTGGTCATGGGATTGGTAAAACATGGAATTCAAAAGAATGTTAACCGGAAATAAGGGATGTTATTAGACACGGACTTAGATCTAGTATGACTAAATAGAAATTAATTTAATGACTTGGATACTATGATGAAAAGGAAATGACTTCCTATTATTTGGTAGAAATTTGTGATGGTTATAAAGCGAAATTCACCAATGAATTTAAATGGTGCAAAATGGCCAAGGAGAATTCATGGGTTTGACATGGGTTATGAAAATTGAGAGATGGTTCAAAACAAACCACGGAAAAAAAAATGAATGAAAACTAAAAATGAACTGATGGAAACGTAAAAAATAATGGGAATTGAAGAAATGAAAGAGGACTAGGATAATGGGGAATGGTTTATAACAATGAGAATAAAGCGGTGAATGGATACGAAATCTCAATTTTAGCCCACAGCCTCTTTTTTTGAATTTTTCCTCAAGCCCATGGTCACAACCACTTCTGAACCACTGCATAATTTCCGGATAAATCACACCCCTTTTGAATCGTCTGAAATATGCCATGACCATTCAAAACCAGATGAATCACCGATAAACTGAAGATTCAAACCAAACTTCACACCAAACATCGCTCGATAAACTGATGAATCTCAGCATACGACAATCTGAACTTTGAATATGCATTGTCTAAGAGCTAGACCAATGGCCCAAATAATCTTGCAATTGCAGTGATATTTCAATAATTTGACCAAAATTAAGTCACACTCCCATCTAAATTGAGACACAACTGAACACCCGCATTCGAAGTAGAACCAATACCCAGTGAATATTCTTCACCATTTCAATCTCTGACAGATACAGATAAGGAGCGAAACCCTAGATTCAAGGGGCCTGAATCACATGCTTCAGAAATCCATGAAATGCACTAATATGATATTAAATGCAGATGAATGCGAAATGATACGCCAGTAGAGAGAATAAATATGAGGGCAAATTTTGAGGTATTACAGCTGCCCCTATTCAATCAACTGCAGACCTGATCGGATAATTGCAACAGCTTTTAGACGTTCAAGGTATGGAGTGATTGAATACTCGAATAAGACCTGAAAATTTGCGCACTGAGGGTGATGGAAATGCCATCCGCCCATTTATTTACTTATATTTTTTGATTTTGACCTCTGAATAGGTAGCGGGGATAGAACCAGGTGGAATAGAATCAATGCAATCACTACGACTGTTGAACGAATCGGAACCACAAGGAGGGTGCCTGTTGGCAAAACAGGACTTAACGCAACATCAACCGATGTGCGACTCAAATAAGATCAACCGATCTAACACGGAGATGGTATCAACCGATCCATCCCGGAAAGCGAGAATGTAATATCATCCGATTTACAACTCGATGAGAAATGATATCAACCGATTCATGACTCAAATAAGATCAACCGATCTAACATGGAGATGGCATCAACCGATCCATAACCAAGAAATGCGAGAGTGTAATATCATCCGATTTACAACTCGAAGAGAAATGATATCAACCGATTCATAACTCAAATATGATCAACCGATCTGACACGGAAATGGTATCAACCGATCCATAACCAAGAAACGAGAATGTAATATCATCTGATTTACAACTCGAAGAGAAATGATATCAACCGATTCATAACTCAAATATGATCAACCGATCTGACACGGAAATGGTATCAACCGATCCATAACCAAGAAACGAGAATGTAATATCATCCGATTTACAACTCGAAGAGAAATGATATCAACCGATTCATAACTCAAATATGATCAACCGATCTGACACGGAAATGGTATCAACCGATCCATAACCAAGAAACGAGAATGTAATATCATCCGATTTACAACTCGAAGAGAAATGATATCAACCGATTCATAACTCAAATAAGATCAACCGATCTAACAGGAAATGGTATCAACCGATCCATAACCAAGAAACGAGAATGTAATATCATCCGATTTACAACTCGAAGAGAAATGATATCAACCGATTCATAACCCAAATAAGATCAACCGATCTAACAGGATCATTGTACTTAAATGAAGACCTGAGATGTGACCGTTGTACTGAAACGGAGACGCGAAAAAAATGAGACTGTTGTACTGAAACAAGACTCAAAGACGAGACCATTGTACTTAAATGGAGACTCGAAAGGAACGGGATCGTTGTACTTAAACGAGAGCCCAAGACGCAACCGTTGTACTGAAACGGAGACGCGAAAAAAAAGAGACTGTTGTACTTAAACAAGACTCAAAGACGAGACCATTGTACTTAAATGGAGACTCGAAAGGAACGGGATCGTTGTACTTAAACGAGAGCCCAAGCAAACAGGATCATTGTACTGAAACGGAGACGCGAACAAATGAGACTGCTGTACGGAAACAAGACTCAATTGGGGATAACAACGAGACTTGGTGGAAGCATCCATCCTGGGAGATGAAGTTGCATTCTATGGGTAACAATTCAATCTGATTGGAGATATAACAGGTCTCATGTAATATACCTCAAAACTGGCCCATGCTGACATGCATATGTTTGAATTTATGGCGTAATGCTCCATGATGATGGAAATGCTACGCTTTGGAGGATGCAAATGTAATGATGATTATGCGTATGCAAAATGCAAAAAGATCTCCTGATAAGGAGACTGCACGTATCCCAGATGGCTTGACTGGGGAGGAACTGATGATCACTGCATTGATCTGGTTAATCCTGATGAGGAGGAGACAACTCTACAGGGAATGATGTCAATGATACACCGACTCTGAACAACCGCCATTGCCAAAAATAAATTGGACTTTGAGATTGGAGCGCCAAGACCCTGTTGGAGATGGACCCTTCTTGAACTCTGGTGGGGAACCAAAGGCATGATACTGCTGAAGAAGCAACTGCTGGGGAGGCAAAACACTCCTTATACTGCTGAGAATTGCCCCTGTCTGAAGGGAAACTTCTGCTCAGGGATGGCACCAACCTTCTGCTGCCTTGCTGGGGGAGATTTCAACTTCCAACTCTACTGGGGATGATGGAGGATGTCAATGATGAAGCTTCCTGCTGAAGATAAAAGTTTAAGTTGCCACTTGCTGGGGATAAGAGATAAATCCTCTCATGTTGGGAATGAGAGATGTAAGGCGCCTTATGCTGGTGATGAGAGATGATGATACCCTTCTTCTCAAGAAATAACCTCCCATGAGACTTGCTAAGGAACCTTGATCGATGAAGTCTGCAGATGAAACAACTCTTGCAGTACTGTGCTGACACTGGCTTTGCCCCTAGCCCTGGGTTGATAGGTTGCCGACTAATCATGAGTGAACAATGGTTCTTTGCAATTTTCGACTCGCCTCAAATTAAAGGTCCATCAGAAGTAAATGTCTCAAGAGGATTTTACAGAAAACATGGCATATGAAATGCCTCAGTGTCTTCAAACTCTTGGAGAGATTCGTTGGATCTCGAAATAACTGCCCCAGACTGCATGGTCTGTGCAAGAATTTGCCTCGCAAGGATTCATGAAAGACCTCATATCACCGTGAAATATTCTTCCCCAGTATTTTGAACTCTGGATAGGTGCCTCTGATTAACCGTCTTCAGGAGAAAGTAACTTCCAGTGCTCTTGGGGTGGCCTGCCCCAGTACAAGTCTTGAAGTGATCACCTCTGAATGACTGCTTTGAAGAAAACACCCAGATCAACTATTCTTTGAGAGATTGGATCTCGAAGCAATTTCCCTAGTTTGACTAAAATTTGAAAATATGCCTCAGACTAATGGCTCTTTGAGAGATTTGAGTCTCGAAGTGATTGCCCCAGCTTGGCTGAATTTTGAAGAGATTGCTCGACATGATTTCCCCAGATTAATTGGCTCTTGCTACGACTGTTGGGAAAGTCCCTACTCAATGGAGTTTTTTTTTTTTTTTTGGAAAATTACATCTTCATAGATTGTCCTTCGGAAGTTTCAGACTTCTCAACTTGGCAAGATTAAGCTTCTGGACTGAGATTCCATATGTAAACTTTTATGATGCCAAACAAATGTATGTAAGCAAAAAATATTTATTTTAAGAATGAAAATTCTAATGCAACATACATGTTAATCTTGAAGTTTTACTGTAAAAAGATGTCACAAACCTTTGTGAGCGAATCACTGGTTAAGATACGACATTAATTTTTGAATAATAGAAAGCATGCACATGCAACATCAACATAGATCTTTCAACATCACTCATAGGAGTCAGGAACGCGGTCTCGTGGTAGTACGCTCTCAAAAATAACCTTGTTTCAGTTAGGACTTTTGAGGGTTGTATCGTGGCCTGGTTCACGGTTATAAAAACAAAGGATATAGGCTCGAAATTTATTTGTGCCCACCCATCTTCGTGATGTTCTCCATTCTTATGTTCAGCTAGCTTGGCACAAGCGCTCACCTTTCGAAAAGGGTTTTGTGATGGTTGAGGAACCAATTACACTAACGGTTTAAGCACCAATCAAGTTGTTGTTGGGAGCCAGCCACCCCTATTGTCTTTTGTGTCTGTATCACACGACTTTGTTCTTGTTCAAGGATCTTTCTTGTGTAATCCTTTTCGTCTTTTTCTTTTGCATTATTTTTCTTATCCCTAACTTTTGCCTGGACTGATTCTTGTGAATCTTTGATTGCGAAGTCCAGCGGGATACCCTAATTTTTGCCTAAGTCGCTTGTTTTCAAGTTTCGACTTAGCGGGCTTTCTCATTCGTTTTTTTTTCAATTCTTCTGTTTTTTTGAACAAATCGTGTGACACTGTTTGTCTTGATTGCTTTGAAAGGGTTGTGACCGCCTCATTCTTTGGTCGACGAAGGCTAACCATTGTGGTTTTCAATCTTTGGACCTCTTGACTTGGACAACCAGTGTGGTTTCGAGTCTTTGGACCTTTTGATTTGGTACAACGAAAGGTAATGGATCCTCAGATGTGCACTCCTTTTGAAATTTGAACGCTCGGTCAAACTAACTGACGCCTACCCTGCCCCTGGGTTAAGTGCAAAGGTTTTTTCATGCAAAAATAAACTTCTACTTCATGGCTCAAATGGGTTGGCGAGGGTCTATCTCCCTTATATCTCCGGTGTTTAGGATTTGAAACAATGCCTGTACATCGTCAACAGGGTCTTTCTCAAAAGCGAACAATTAGAGATTCATGCATTTTCATTTCGTTGTCCTCCCTGATAGAGTTTAATCACAACAGTTGGTATTGCAATGCCCATACACAAAATCATGAGTGAATACGAATGGATTACTTCAAGAAAAACATGTGCATTTTATTATGGTTAACATTCAAAAATAAATGAGTTTCATGCATGCATACAAATGTTTAAACAAACAATATAAACTACAAATGAAAATGCAGTAAAGAAGCTGAACATTGCCGTCATTGAGGAGACTTGACTCCGTCTGGACCTATTGCTTCTGAAGATGCCTTTGCAAATTGGGAGACCCATTTGATGAGGAGACTTCAATATGTGAGCAGACTTTCTGGCATGATGACCTTTGAGTCGATCAAATTCTGGACCTTGTCTTCACCTTTGCCTCTGAAAGACTTGCAATCTTCAATTAAAAGGCCGGGTGCCCCAGAATGGTAATCATACTTGGCATTGAAACCCCAAAGGAAGCTTTGTCGGAGATGATCCTAATGCAATTAGCTCAACCATTCCGAATATGCATAAATGAGGAAACTTGTTGCACGTACGTCATCAGAATATGATCAAACTTCTTCTCAAGTGGTTTTGGCCTTTACCCGTATTCTCTGGCCCTAGGACTCTCTTGGGAAGCTGAGGTTGGATGCTGACAACGACATCTGGAGGGAAGAGGTTGATAAAGTTAATATATAAGGTTGCTCGGAAAGATCTCAGGTGATCTCCTGCCTACGTATCTCCATTGACCAATGGAGAATCAGAGCAGCGTAGTTCCCCTCAATAGGGATGAAAATAGCTTCATTCAGAATTTCCATAACCAAGCTCATCTGAGTCTTCATCTGGTTGACTTCCTCTTTCAAAAGTTTCTGGTTCTGAAATAAGGTTTACACCTCTGTCCTGAATGGCTTCAGCTGGGTCTTCCTTTAGGTTACCACCGCCCGGAGTTGCTTCAAATATATACCTTGATGACTGTGATTAAAGTTGTCCATTCTGATGAGAAATCAAGTCAGGAAAAGAATTTGTCCCTGAACACCTGTCAAGAATGCAAGGATGTATGCAAATGCCATGTTCAGTTATTTCTGGGGAATCTATCTACTTTGATTCAGGTTTTGACACAGAAAAAGTCCAATGGAATGATTCAGATATGTGATCCTCGGAAATAATTGAACATGTGTGTAGAAATGCTATGATGTCATGTATGCAACAGGCATGTGATCAATAGTCTGATGTTGGTGCCGGTGTTGAGCAATGAGTCAAGTGTCCGAATAAAACCATAATAGTAGCACCATCTCTGTACAGAACCCCATAACTGAGAAACCAATAACTGTAGAACTGGGTCACATAATAGAATAGTCACTGATGGTGTTGAAGCTGAACAACGAGCCTAGTGTCTGTGGAGAGTCATAATAACAGTCACAATATCAGGGTCACCATGGTAATCACAGTAACAATCTCTCTGAATAGAAATCCCGGATCTCAGAATCAAAGAACCATATAGTACCAGATACTATCATAAAACAACACTGGCAAAGCGGGTATGTTGAAGTTTAGGGTTCCTGCAAACCTGTAAACCCCTCCCAATCTCACGGGTGTGCTACTCGGGTCAACATCACGGACTCTCAAAGCCGAATAGCAATAATACGTTCACCATTTCCGAGAAATGGCTCATGACCAAATCAGGGAATCGGTTTGGCATTATGTACTACTCAGGGAGGCCTCAGCTGAGTCCAAGGAAACAAGCATCCCTCATAAGTCCTCAGCTTCAAGCACTGAATCGAGAAACAATAGTACATTCATCCCGAAGGGTACAATACTACCGTCATACGAACAATTTGCTTTGACTGGATTCCTATGAGAGAACCAGGCCATCCTATGCGAGTTCCCAGTGGGCCCTCGGATGCGAGTGGGTTTGCCAACAAATGTGGTCTGCCACTGTCATCACTGGAGAGGGATGTTTCCACAAAGGTTCTCAATGATCGGTCCCCTGACTGCACATAACTATCAAGGTAGCGCATCAACCCAGAAAGATTCCGGTATCAATACATTCCCGAGAAGGTCGCAAGTCAAGGTGTGGAACTCACTACTACCAACATAGCAAGATGCCATGAAGCCAAAGTGGAACCACTCTAAGTCCTAGGGTGCACTCGAGCCCCGGTTACGAGCTCATCTCACAGTAACCCCATCCCACAGAAAAAATGAAAACCAGCACAGCCAGACAGTCCAGTATAATATGATGCATGGAAAATAAAATACTGAAAGCGGTAAATAAATGCGATAAAGTAAAGCTGTAAAGTAAAAACTGTAAATGAAAACAATAAGGCTAAACTAAAGCACACAGCAAACAACAGATATACACCCAAAGAAACAAAATCAAACAGGCGCTAGGATTGACTCTACAAGGGAAACCAGAAGAATCAGGTTAAGTCCCCAGCAGAGTCGCCAGCTGTCGCTCCCGGGATTTTCATCCTAGTACAAACGCGAAAGTGGCGCGGAAAGGTTAGAGTCGCCAGCCAGACATTTTTATCCCGAATGAATGGGAAAGGTAATGTTGCACAAACCTGAGGAAGAAGGAAAGGACAAGGCCTTGCGAACCAAAGATCTGAGTTCGGGAGTCGGTTACGAACTGGGAAGGTATTAGCACCCCAGATCGTCCGTCGTACCCGACGGGATCCACGCTTGCTTGTTTGTTTCAAAGGGTGAGAAGAATAACTGCTGCTGAATAAAACCGCTAACTGGAAATTGGAAATGAGAAAAAGAACTAAAAGAGAATGGAAAGAAAGAATGGGGAAAATGTAGGGAAAATAAAGAATGTGCTCGAACGGGCCCTACCCCGCTGCCTACGTACCTCATCGGGATAATGAGGATCAGAGTCGACGTAGTTCGCCTAACCTAGGCGGGAACTGTTTGTTTGTGTTTTTTACAGCTGGAACTGCGTATGTCTATGCTCAGGTGTTGCAGGCTCGTCTGGTACGAGTGCGTTTACCGTCTTGCATGCGAGACAAGTCGCCGCGAGTTCGCGTTGTGAGTGAATGAGATGAGAAGAGAAGTTCCCGCAGGATAGTCGTTTATTATTTGTTTTTTTTGTCTTTTATGAGTTTTGTATGAATTTGGCACAAGGAAGTGAATTCAAACTCTTTTCCATGGAATGTACACTTGACTCTACATTCCAAGATGGAATAATAGAACGAGCGTACCCAGCAAGGAGAATTTATCCAAAACTGGTTTCCTAGGATTAGGGTTTAAGTTCACTAGCTTGTTGAACTTTATTAAGTGTTTTTGTTGCTTTTGTGAAGAAATGTATTTTAAGTTTTTCTTTGTGAACAATTCCTTGATGAGACTTGTGCATCATGATAGACAAGCTTACACCACTCCAAGATGGAATGAATGCAAGTGCTTCATGGAATAAGGCTATACACAAGGAATCATTTCCTTTATTTATTAAGTGTTTTTGGATTTTGTTTGAAGATAAGAAGAGGATGACTCAAATTGCAAAAAGGCAAAATCTAAAGGACTAAGACTCAATCCTAATTTTGTTATGTATTTACAAAGTGATCCTAATGGTTAGTGAGGTTTTCTACTCCTAATGGAAACTTAAAAACTACTAGAATTCAACTTACTTCTTAATGAAGTTAAGTTGATTCTAAGAACAAATGGGGAACCTATACAAGTTATAAGATCAAGGTAAAGCAAAAAAATGAAGTTAAACATAAGAAATAAAATTCTACAAAATGCATTAGAAGCATGAATTAAAATAAAAAATCTATTTTATTTATTCTATTTCTACATGGAAAATGAAGTTTCAAGCCTAAGTTCTAATTCTAAGCTAAACCTAATACTCATTCTAAAAAAATCAAATTAAACTAAACCTAAGTCTAATGTTAAGTTCTATGACTAAACTTAAACTACACTATTATTTTTATATTGAACTTTATTTTCTTCTAATAGCCTAAACTAATGGGAATTATGCATAACTAGGCCTAAAACTAATATTCTAAAAAAAAATACTAAAACTTCTAGAAAAATTGTGAAAATTAAACTATGGGATCCTAACATTATCTCTAATATTATACTAAGAGGGATCCTAAAAATTCCTATTTTTTCTATGCCTAACAAATAATTATTTCCAGCTAAGAATTAATTACTATTTCCTAAGGATTATATCACTAAAACATAAGATAAAAGTTCCTAAAAATTCCATAAAAAATATCCTAAGAACTATTATGAGTCTTTTAATTACAGAAAAAAGAATGGCTCAAAAAAGTTGCTGGAAACTACTTAAATAAAATAAACAAAATCCAGCATAATTAAAAGAAATACAAATGAGGCTAATTAAAAGAATAATTCAGAATTTATTCAAAAATAATCAAATTTCAGAAAATAAAAATATCCCAACTTTCTAAAATGACTTATTAGGCTACTTAATTTTTTTTGGGAATTTTCTAATTATTTTTATTATTTTTTATGAAATTATTTCTAAACTATAATTGACTACAAAATAAATTCTAAAGAAATAATGCAGGAGGGTGTGCTCAGTTATTTTTCTAGTTCTTTTCATAAACTGGGCTCAGAAATGGGGTACTAATAGGAAAAGAAATAGGCCCAATTCGCAGCCTTGAGAGGGGAGGTGGAGAAAGAATTTATTTGTTTTGTTTTTCTAATGGGCCTGGAAACAGGGGTGTTGATAACAATATTTTTTTAATTTAAACATATTTTTTCACATATTCTAGGAATTAAACAAATTTTACTTAACTTAACACAAATGAAAAATACTAATCTCAAGATAATATTTTTTTCTAAATCTTAGCTTAAGACTATTTTTATTGAATTATTTTTAATGATCTTGTGAATTAAACCTTAATCTAATAATAATATTTTTTTTTATCAATTTTTAATCTTAGAAAATGAATTAAATTCTAAACTTATGATTATAAACTAAATAATACTCTTATGATAAATGCTTCTAAATAATAATCTTATGATAAATGCTTCTAAATAATAATCTTATGATAAATGCTTCTAAATAATAGTCTTATGATAAATGCTTCTAAATAATAGTCTTATGATAAATGAATTAAACCTTTGATCTAAAATATGAATTAAACTCTTAATCTTAGAAAATGAATTTAATTCTAAACTTATAATTATATCAATTAAGCTAATATTTTAACTTAAGAAAAAGAATTAACCTAACTTATGATTAAAATTTCCTAAAGTCTTAATTTAAAGAAAAATGAAATATACTAAAGTTTATTATAACACTTTCCTAAAATTTGAATTAAGCCATAGTCTTATTATAACATTTTTCCTAAAATTTGAATTAAGAAAATGAATTAAACTATACCTAAACTAATATTTTCTAAAAAAAGTCTTAATTTAAGAAAATATTAAACTAACCTTAAAAATATTTTCTAAAGATTTTAAATTAAGCAAAATATTAAACTAATCCTATTAACACTTTTTTTCTCTAAAAAAAACTGAACTACACTATAGTTTCAAAAAAAAAAATTACCTTAAATCTAATTTATGATTAAAATTCCTAAAATCTTAATTTAAACTAATAATCTTATTAAAAATGGATTGAACCCTTAATCTAAAATATGAATTAAACTCTTAATCTTAGAAAAAAGAATTTAATACTACTTATGATTATATCTTTTCTAAAATCTTGAATTAAAATTAAAAAAAAAAATTAAACTAATCTTATGAAAATAAGTTCCTCTAAAATCTTAAATTAAAAAAAAAAAAATGAATTATACTAAAGTTTTATTATAACATTTTCCTAAAATTTGAATTAAGAAAATGGGTTAAACTATACCTAAACTAACATTTTCTAAAAAAAATCTTAATTAAGAAAATATTAAACTAAACTAATATTTCTAAAAAATCTTAATTAAGAAAATATTAAACTAAACTAATATATTTTTTCTAAAAATCTAAACTTAACTAATACTTTCTAAAAAAACTTAATTTAAAATTAAACTAACCTTATAATATTTCTTTTGTAAAATTCTTAATTAAAGAAAAAAAGAATTGAACTAAACTTATTACAATACTTCTTAAAAAACTTAAATTAAGCAAAAGAATTACCTAATCCTATTTAGTTGAAATCTCAATTAAAGAAAAAGAATCAACTAATCCTATTATGATATCTTCTTCATAAAATCTGAATTTATATTGTGAATTAATTGGCTTTTATTATCTCTTAATGTCATAATAAACCTAATTACACTTAATACATTATATTAATCTCTAACTAAACCCTGTGACATTTTTAATTATCACCATAAAACACACTAATTGGACCAAACTTATAACTAAGTGACAATTATAAACAAAACTGATTAAAACAAAATGAAAACAGAAACATACAAGAACACGCAAAAACCCTAAATTCCCTTTCTCCTTCCCCTCTTTCTCGCCGCAGCCCCTTCTCTTCTTCACCCTCTTCTCCGCGTTCCTCTTCTTCGTCATCACCTTAAATCAAATCCGTCACTGCCATTAACCCCTTTCATCACCTAAATCCAAAACCACAGCCCTACTCTAACATTTCACAATTTCCGAATGGAACCCTCAAACTTCAAAAGAAATCGCTTATTCCTACTATGGTCAAAGACCGCCACTAGTAATCCCGATTCGGTTCGAACATCAAAACTCAGAGATTTTAACAGCAAGCGACGCGTACCTTGAGAATCGAAAGAGGGTCGTACCGAAATTTGCGCGATAGAGGTTTATCGAAGAATCGGAAAATCCACGGATGATGATATACGACGTAAGCTCTGCGTCTGCTGATGATTCACGAACACGGTAAAATTCGTCAAGTTCGAACCTAAATCTTCACAGGTGCGGTGGTGATGGCAGCGAATACAGGTATGAGGCTTGGAATTATTTCCGCCCCTTTCTCTTTTCCTGCGATAGTTATTGCTTTAACTTGAATCTGTTGAAACTGAGCTGTTGAACTTGCTGCAAGTTTCATGACGGCATTCTTGAATCTTCCGTTTTGTTGCAGGTGTGAGGAAGATATATGAATATAGGCCCTAGGAAGCTCAAGAACAGAGGTGAATGGGAGCTTGAATTGGAGATTGATGAGGGTTTTACCCGCTAGAGTACCATCGCCATTTGCAACTGATGCAGCCAATTGGAAATGGGGTTGAGGGAGTTACGGGAGGAGAAAATCCAGATTGGGAAGATTGGGAAATTGAAGAAGAAAAACTCAAGCGTGAAGAGTGATTCTGACTTATAGAAGATCTCTCATAGAAAGGTCTAGAAGCTTCAGGTATGTTCTCCTGCTGAATTCAGTTATGATTCTGTTAGAGTTTAGTTATTTTTTCAACTTCTGTTATGAGCTGGTTTTTGGTTATTTTCCTTGAAATTGTGAAAAATTAATTATAAGTTAGTTATGAATGGCTTGTGGATTCAGTTAATGTTAGTTAGGCATTCAGTTAGAATCTGACTCTGCTATGCACTGTTGTGAACTTGACTGAATTTTTGAAGTTATCTTTGATCGATAAATTCTTCGGATTCTCTTCTCCCCTTCTGTTATGCACCTCAGTGGTAAAATTAAATTTTTCATGGTTTACCGTTAGCAATTAGTAACTGTTTTGAGCTGCTTTAATCTTCATCACTTGCATCACGGATGGGATTTTTTTCTAACTCACTTTTCTTTTTATGACTACATGCAGCGGTTGGAATTCTTGCGAAGCACAATGGATGCAAAGAGCTTGCAGCTTACCTACGGAAAACCGTTTGCCTTGAAGCACTAGTGGAAACGGAAGCCGGTAGTTTCGAAACACTCACCATACCAAGGAAGTTCCGAGTTTTGACAATAATGAAATAAGGGATTATGCTTATGAATGTATCAATACTCTCCTTTGTGTATAACATTTTGATGATTTTTATAACTTTAGTATGAACTTTGGGTGTATAATATTTTGTGAACTTTAGAACAACATTCTGTTTTGCATGAGATGAGCGAAAGTGAGACTCAATCTAGGTTTAGCCTTACTTTTGTAGTCTCTTTTGATTATTCTCCAAAGAATTCGGCCTTACTAAAATATTCCTTGCTTCTGCCTCCATAATGTTCTAAGTTCAACGCGATCAGATTTGTAAAGCTTCGGGGGAAACCCAAATAGATATTTATACTTGATCTTCCTTCTAAGCTTTGTATTTCTCAATCTATTAAATAATCAGCAGGCATAACTTATTATTATTTGGAGTCTTTGCACTTTGGGATAACAACATAATATATAATCATTTCCCCCTTTTTATTTTGAGGAGCTTTTCATAAACTACAAAATGACAATACCATATTGTTAATGGGCATTGAATGGGCCAACACAAAAAAAGAACAAACCTTTTTTTTTTATAAAAAAATATGCCTAGAAGTTGGTCATGGGATTGGTAAAACATGGAATTCAAAAGAATGTTAACCGGAAATAAGGGATGTTATTAGACACGGACTTAGATCTAGTATGACTAAATAGAAATTAATTTAATGACTTGGATACTATGATGAAAAGGAAATGACTTCCTATTATTTGGTAGAAATTTGTGATGGTTATAAAGCGAAATTCACCAATGAATTTAAATGGTGCAAAATGGCCAAGGAGAATTCATGGGTTTGACATGGGTTATGAAAATTGAGAGATGGTTCAAAACAAACCACGGAAAAAAAAATGAATGAAAACTAAAAATGAACTGATGGAAACGTAAAAAATAATGGGAATTGAAGAAATGAAAGAGGACTAGGATAATGGGGAATGGTTTATAACAATGAGAATAAAGCGGTGAATGGATACGAAATCTCAATTTTAGCCCACAGCCTCTTTTTTTGAATTTTTCCTCAAGCCCATGGTCACAACCACTTCTGAACCACTGCATAATTTCCGGATAAATCACACCCCTTTTGAATCGTCTGAAATATGCCATGACCATTCAAAACCAGATGAATCACCGATAAACTGAAGATTCAAACCAAACTTCACACCAAACATCGCTCGATAAACTGATGAATCTCAGCATATGACAGTCTGAACTTTGAATATGCATTGTCTAAGAGCTAGACCAATGGCCCAAATAATCTTGCAATTGCAGTGATATTTCAATAATTTGACCAAAATTAAGTCACACTCCCATCTAAATTGAGACACAAATGAACACCCGCATTCGAAGTAGAACCAATACCCAGTGAATATTCTTCACCATTTCAATCTCTGACAGATACAGATAAGGAGCGAAACCCTAGATTCAAGGGGCCTGAATCACATGCTTCAGAAATCCATGAAATGCACTAATATGATATTAAATGCAGATGAATGCGAAATGATACGCCAGTAGAGAGAATAAATATGAGGGAAAATTTTGAGGTATTACAGCCCCAGTCAGACTGTCTTCAAAGTAGAACATCCACAACTTTTCATCCATAGTATAAGCTTTAAGTCTTCCCAGGAAAGACTGCAGGAGAGTTCGTGGACAAGAGGTTCCATTGTATCTCTCAAAGCACGGGGGTTTGAATTTGTGGGGAATTCTCACCCCATCCACTAACCCCATGTCCATCACATCGAAGCCCAAGGAATTCTGAGACTCCAAAGATCTAAACTTCTCAGCAATTTCATCCAATCTCCTGTCATAGACTTCATCTCCAGCTCCCATAACAGTAAACTGCTCTTCTTGGGGATCCTCCTGCAAGATTCTCCCCCCAGCAATATTACCTTGCACATTTCTCGGGATGTTGACTTCTGGATCCAGATGAGGTCCAAATACTGGTGGGTCAATACGAGGCTGGCCCCGCTCATTGTTACTAGTCCCTCCTGTTCCAAGATGAGGTTCTTCGGGAGTTTGTCTTTCCACCAGTTCCCTTAACCTTTCTTGACTCTGGGCCAAGCCAGTCATCACAGCCATGAATTGAGTCATTTGATTTCTCATCTCCACTCTTTCATTAGCCATCTGATTTCTGACCTCAGTCAGATCCTGTTGTACTTGTTCCATTTGAATACCGGGAAGGTTGTTGCGAGTAGGGTACCGGTGCGCGCGGTTGACAGGGAACAATCGGCGACGAGCAATGTTTCCTGAGATCACAACAAAGTTAGAAACAAAGATAATAACAAAACCTACAAAACAAAACACAAAGGTTAGCATGCAATGCAGTATGCTTATTTGTTTTCCAAGGTATCCGGTTTGGTTCTTGGTTTTGACCTTTCCAGACCTCGAGGAAGATGCTTGATGTTGTTGAGAAGCCCAACTGAAAGCAAACTAACATATATTACAAATGGTGAAACATACATAGTCTGTTTTACAATACATGCCCCTGGAGGGTCAAAATACAACAAAAAGAAAAGTACATCAAATGGAAATAACAACACACAAAGAATCAGACATCCAGTCCAAACTCATCCTCTCTGACCTCCTTCAGGAGTGCCTCAGTCATCGGACCAGCTGGGTGCTCTGTAATGGTCCTAATGAGGAGATTCCTGGTAGTAATGGCGGTGGTCAGCTTCTCATGCCTGTCCTGGTCCTTTGATCTCTTCAATCCTGCTCTAAGCTTCAATTCTGAAATCTCCTTCTGGGCTGCCAGCAAAGCTTCATGCTGCTTCTTCTCATTAGCCTCTAGCAGTTCAATCTTGGCTTGAGTCCTTTGGTCCTCTTGTATACGGGCTTCGGTGATCCTGACCCACCTAGCTTGACTCTCTTGTAGATAGAGCTCAGTCCTAGCCTTCTGAATTTTGGCCTCTTTACAAGCATTCTTCAATATTTGTTCCCCAGCTCTTGCTTTCCTGATGTAGTCCTCTGTCTTCTCAATTTTGGTAAGGTGCTCCACCCTGAGCTTTTCCAATCTCTCAATGTCCAGACGACCATCACTCCTTTCCTAAAGGGTCTTTTTCAAGGCTTGAGATAGGTTCTCATTCCTTTCCTTCAGCTTCTCAAATTCTTCTACGCTGACAGTTGCTGCAGGTTGTACTGTAGAGGGTCCAGGTATGTCCTCCAAGGTGAAAGGCATTCCCGTAATCTGAGCTCTAGCACGGGACCAGTCATAGTACTGAGCTGAAACAACATTATTACACCTTCCCAGAATTGCCATCCCTTTTGTCTGGATGTTGTCCCAAGCCCAGGATGTTTGCCTGACAACAGCTGAATTAGGTTTCACTTCACAATACAAGGTCTCAGCTAAATCTTGTCCTCTGGGAAGGTGAACCAAAGCATAGCCCAGTTGTCTCTTCAACAGCAAAGGATTGTAGTTGATGCAACCCTTTACTCCTATTAGAGGTACATTTGGGTATTGTCCACAACTGGTGATAATGTCCTTGCCTTTGGTGCTCTGGGTGCACCATCTAATATCATCTGAAGTCAAAGCAATGAGCCTTTTAGCCCAATTCTTCTGTTGGTGGGGATTCAGGAAGGCATCTGACTTAGGCAGGTGTCTGAGAAGCCAAGAGTAAAACAAAGGAGCAGAACATCTAACCAACTTCCCCCTTTGTTTCTCATTCCTATGATGGATGGAATAATAAAAGTCCCCTAGCAATGTGGGTACTGGGTTCTTCAGGAGAAACAGATGGATGGCATTCTTGCTGACAAATTTGGGCTCATCTGCAAACAGTATAGCCCCATATATGCTGAGGGCTAACAGTGCATAGACTGCCCTCCACTCCCCTAATGAGGCCTTCCGGATGGCCTGAGAAATCAAGAAATCCAAATGCAAACCAGGGATCCCAGCCTTTGTTGTCATATTTTGCTCAATCAAAGCAGGCTCCAGGTACAGTGCTTTTGCTACTTCTCCATTTCTGGGAGTTGGCATTTCTGGGTTGAAAGGGATTCCACCTCTGATAGGTACCCCAATCAATGAAGAAAATTCTTCCAGCAGAGGCCCTAACTGAAAGTCTGAGAATGTGAAACATCTCAAAGGAGGGTCATAAAACTGTAGGCATGTGTGGATCATGCTCCTCTGAGAAGGGTCAAGGTCCATAACCATATCCAGGATACCTCCATAATGCTCTCTAAACAGTGGGGTGTGGTCAGGGGTGATAAGTAACTGGACCTGCCTGATACCAGTCAACACAGGCTCAAAGAAGTGGTAGGATATGTTGCTCTTCTTGGGGGTAGTCATGAATGTTGCTGAAGAAACTGAAGATAGGTGTTGATGAAGATCACAGACTGAGACTGGAGATAAGTCTCTGATAGACTGATGCTGGTGATGGTGGAGATAACTGAAGCAGATGCTGATGAAGACAGCTGAAGCTGAGGTCTATGCTGATGAAGGGGTCAAAACCAAAACCAAGATAATGAGGTGGATACCCTGAAAAGCAAATAAACAAATTTTAAATGATGCAATGATGATATATGCAAATGATATGCAAGGGTTTGTGATCAAGCTGGATCTGATTATCTGTCTTGATATAAGTCCATGTATGTTCAACAAAAAGGTCCAGATGGAGGCTCAGAAATCCAGTAACCAAGGTGGGGGACTCAAATAAAGAGTCATATGTCCCGGGTTAATCACAAGAACTGTCCAAAGTGGAGTACTCTTAAACAAAACAAAAACATGGTATGATGTGGCCAAGGGTACCTGCAAACCTGTAAACAGCCCAACCCCCTCACAGGTAGTGTTCTAGAACAAGGATCTTCAGACTTGGATCAGTTATGAGAAGTGTAAAGACTTCTAACCCGGAGGTACAGTGTTTACAATAACCATAAAAGATCCTCCTCTAATTCACCTAAGATTCTGAAGGTCATAATAAAGGTCATCCAGACTTAGCAGGCTTCCCAGATAGCCCTAGCACTACAGGAAATCTGTAGCACAGAGTTCTCAAGGAGAAACCCACATCTGAACCGTGTTTCATATTCCCGCACCAGACCGAAATGGAATGGGAAAGAACATGAACCACTCTAGCCTAGGTGTCACTCAGGTCCCAGGTATAGGACCTCAAACTCTCAATGGAACCCCACCCACCAAAACAGAAGCCAGATCCAGCAATGATAATGACAGTATGAAATATGAAAAACTGTAAAGGAAAGCAATAAATAAAGCTGTACATAAAGCAATAAGTAAAGCAAATAAATAACCTCAAATAACACATAACACCCCCCAGTAAACACAAATCAAACAAGCGCTAGGAGGAACCCACAAAAAGAACCAGAAGCCCTGGTTACAATATAAGGTTCCCCAGCAGAGTCGCCAAGCTGTCGCTCCCACCAAATGACACCTGGTCAGCAGGGGTACAGACGCGAACGGTCGGCGAAAGGAGGAAAGATGAAAAGAGTCGCCAGCTAGGCATTTTTATCCCGAAGGAAAGGTAATGTTGCATAAACCTAGAAAAAAGATGGATAAGACGGTTGCGAACCAGAGAGACTGAGAAAGGAGGTTGGTTACAACCTGGGAAGGTATTAGCACCCAGATTGTCCGCCGTACTCAACGGGATCCACGCTTGAAAGTTTGTGCTTTAAAGGGGTAGTGTCAGTGTTATCTGTGTATCAAAGCTGGAAAAGAATGCAAGTGTCAGTGTAAAAGAAATGTGAAGTGAGATGAAGAAGTGTCAGTACAAGGACAAGAGTGAAATTCTCAAGATAATGAGGCTTGAAGAATAATGCTGGAAGGAGGGGGAATATACAGAGACTTTTGTTCGATAACCGTTAAGTTATGCCTACGTATCCTCTCGTGCAATGAGGAAGTCAGAACACCGTAGTTCGACTCAAAGAGACTGAAAGATAAATTGACTTGTGAACTGCTTATTTGCCTATGCTCAAGTGTATGACCTGTCTGGCTCAGGTGCAAACTGTCTTGCATTAGACGGAAGAGGCGAGTTCTCGTTTGTGAGTGAAGATGATGAGAAAAGAATCCCGGAGGAGACGATTATTGTTTGTTTTTGTGTTTTCAATCTTTTATTACTTTTTGGTGTTTGTCATAAGTTAATGAGCTTAAGCCTAAACCAAGGGTTAGTAAACTCATCACATCCTCCCTCTGATTAGGGGTAATGAGAATACCTTAAGTATGAAGTAAACACCTCACACTTAATCACCATGATGTAGGATTAAGATCATTAACCTACTTGTAATTATTTAGATGTTTTTGGAGTTTTTGTTTAGTGTTAAGTAATGAGTTTAAGCCATAATCAAGGATTTAATGGACCCATTACACTATCCTAATAGAAGGATAATAGATGAGAACATTTAAGCTGAGGAAGGCTCCTCAACTTAATCCATGATTAGGGATTAACCTCATGACAAAACAGAGCCTTTATTAAAGTGTATTTTAGTTAATGGTAAGATTAAGAAGTGATTTTTATGGTTTGCAAGACAACTTGAGGGGGACTTGTCCATTAACACTAGGGTTAGTCCTCTTAACCAATTAAGGAAGAAATAGAACCCTAATGCAAGGCCCAAGTTACAAGCTTGATGTCTTAGTGATTATTAAAGTGGATTGATTAATGGAATTAAACACATTAAGGGTTTAACACTTAGGATTAAAGTTATACACTCCATCCTAAGAGAAGGATGCAAGCATAACCTCAATCACAAAGCCTTAAAACCTTAAAGGTTTAGTCCCTGATTAAGAGGTGAGAAAAGAAGACACAAAAGATGACACAAAGGTAAAACTAATGGGGGACTAATCAAACCCTAATTGTGATCATGCTTGGGTATTCTTAGGGTTTATGAGGCTTGCAAGAGATCTTCAAGGAGAGCCACCAAGGAAGGAACAAGATGGAAGGAAAAGAAGCAGAAGAAGCAAGTCAACTTACTTCACTTAAGAAGATAAGTTGCTTGAAGGAAGAAAGTGAGGAGGGAACATGGATGAGCAAGCTCACTCTAAGACAAATACAAAATGCAGAAATGAATGCACAAAAGAGATGAGAAAAGGTTATGAGAAGTGAAGGCAAATTCACTTCTCAATGGCTTACCTCCTGAAAAGTTAGAGAAAAGAAATGAAATGAAGTAAACATGGAATGAATGCAATGATGCAAACCAAAACCAGAAGCATAAACATGATGTTAATGATGCTAATAGAAAATGCAAACACATGACAAGAGTTGTGAATGGTCATACAAGGATAAGGATGCAAATGAAGCATGCTTTGAACCATAAAGGTTCATGAAGGTTTATGAAATGCAATGGAGGTATAACATGACAAATGGATGAAGAAATGACTCAACATGATTCTAATGTGTCCTAATATGTCTTAGGAGTCATATGAATGCAAAAAATGTCAGGGCAAGTTCATGTATGCAAGCAAATGAGAGGTGAATGCAAATGAAGGCAAAAATTAGGGTTTATACACAAGACACAAAGCAAAATTCAAAATCAGAAGCAAATGACAAGATAAAAAATTGAAAATGGGATCAAAGGAACCCTAACCCTACATAAGTTCACTGCCCAAAGGAGGGGATCTAACTCTTAACCTAATGGGAGTTGTGATTTCCTCAAGTTGGCTAGGGTTTCAAGGTACTTCAGAAGGAAAAATGCACATCAAATTGAAAATGCAAGATAAATTCAAGCCAATTTTACCCTAGAAACTACATGATATGAAGAATGAAATGCAAAAAGAACCAACATCAAACTCTTCAAGGTTAGGCAGAATGAATTTTTCTAAGTTAGAACAAAAATATTGCCTTTTAAGAACTTTAATTCCAAGGAAAAATGTCAAAATAGGTCAAGAACCAAAAAGAAATTTGTTTGAAGAGTTTGATAATGTTTCTAAATGTATCAAAATGCAATGTGATTTTTTTTGTGATTTTTTAGAAACTTAAATGCTATTTTAGTTAATTAATTCTCATTAACTAATTAAAATAATCATTTAAATATTTTTAAAATACGAAAATTATGCAAAAAATAAAATAAAAATCATTTTCAGAAAGAGAAAAATATTTTAAGGTATGATGCAAAAAATGAGATTTTTTAGCAATGATTTGCTATTTTAAATAAAATGTGCAAAACAAATGAATAAAAAAGAAAATAAAATTGAATTAAAGGAGAAGTATGTTGATCTGAGGGCCAGGATTCAAACCTAGGAGGCGGGAGTTGACTACGCGCGTGATCTAGTGGCTGTAATTCAAACTGAGTAAATCTCAATTAAATAATTAATTAATCCTGATTAACTTAATTAATTGGAAATTAGGGCTAAGTGGGACAATCTGAGCCATTGGACGCGCGCAGGAAACGAAATCGTACGCTCTACATTCAAACTAAACCCTAATCCAGATTAAAACATTAATGACTCTCAGGTGGCCGGAAATAACCTCCGGTCATCTTCTCCGGCCACCTCTCCCCTGAGATTTTTCTAAACTACTCCCTAGGCCAAATCAAACCCCTCAAATCTCCAGAAATGATCCCCAAACCCCATAGAACAAGAATCCAGCATCATATTTCATTTATTTTGCATCAACAACAAGATTCGAACAAAAACCTAAAATTGAACAAAATTTCAGAACATGCATACACACTCAAAACTCAACCATTTTTCACCATTCAAGGTTCATTGTGATCAGTGGAACACACTCTACCATTCTATAACTAAAGAAACAAGTTCTGGAAAAATGTTTCAAGAAGATACCTGAGATGGAGCTTTGCAAATGGGACTGCCTGGGCCTTCTGCTTGATGCAAACAAACTCCTCTAACCTCCATTGAGATTCCTTGATGCTTTGCTGAAGTGTTTGTGTCCTTTCTTTGAAGTTCAGTGGAGCTCAGTTCAAAAGGGAAAAAATCGTATTTGGTGTGTGGTGGCTTTTAGGGTAAAGTAAGGGGTGGTTTGTGATCAGTGATGGATTTGAAGATGAATGGTGGAAGAATTTTTAAGCTTTGATGTTTTTGTTGAGAGTTTCGAATGAAAATGCATAAGAGGTATTTTTTGTGAACTATGGTGATGTTGTGGTTTCAGGCTTGCTTCTTGTGTGTTTTGAGTTTCATTTTGTCCACATATCAAGCTGTGATAGGCCTGTGGAGTTGGTGTGGGCTATGTTGATTGGTATGGCTTGTTTTGCAAAAAAGTCAACAAAGTTGTACTTTGAGGTATGGGCTGGTTCAGGCCAAGGACAAAGGGGTGTCTGGTGCAGCTGGGATTGAGGATGTCCATGGAAATCACTTTGAGGCAAATCAGCAAGTTTGTGAAAGGTTATGGGAGGTTTTGCAAATTTGTGAACCTTTGGCCCTTTTGAGACTTCTTTATGTGCAAGTCATGAAATTTGGAAATTCTTGGGCCCATTCTGAGTTTTAGGCAATGTGTTATGTTTGTATGATGGTTAGAAGTTGATTTGAAGTCACATTTGGTTATGGCAAGTGTTTTTGCAAGTTTCCTCTTTGGCACAAAAGTGAAAATTAAGTGATTTTGTCCAACTTTGCAAGGCCATAACTTTTGTTCTAAAATGAATTGGAATGAGTTCTTGTACTTTTTGAAAATGGGAGGATCCAATCTACAACTTTCATGACCAAGAATTTTCCATTTGAAGCATTTTTGAATCAAAAAGAGGAGGTTGAAAAACTTTCCCAAAATGGCAAGTTTACATTACAAGTCACTTTCCCAAAATGGCAACTTTGCAAATGGCTTGAAATTCTTCAATTTTGTGAACTTCTAACTTCTTATAAGATCAAATAAAGATCATACACATTCAAAATGATGGAGAAAACCCTTTGATTGGGTGATTGGGAGCCTCAGATGCCCTGATTTTGCACTGACTTGCTCAAGAAGTCATATATTGATCAGATAACTTCCCTATTGAATTTCTTCATGAAAATTGGTATGTATGATCCTTATAACACATAGAGACCAATAGAAACAAGAAACGACCAAAAACTTTGGAGTTATGGCCTCTGAAACCAAAACCCTAATTTTAGGTCATCTGTGCAGTTAAACCTGGCTATGCTTCCATGCCTTTCTCAGTTCTTGTGATTTTTTGACTTCCTTGATCTTGGGAGGATAAAATATGATACTTGAACATACATAGACCCTCTTGAAATGATTGATGACCTTTGGAGTGGCTCAAATGGCTCGGGGATGGCTTAGATCACAAACCCTAGATGCAGATGACTTTGAATCAATGCAGTGAAGCAAAAATGCAATATGAGATGGTATGATTGAACTTATGCTAATGAAAAGAACCACAAGCCATGGTGAAATGATTGAGGGCAAATTTGGGGTGTCTACAGTTACAACCTAGGAAGGTATTAACACTCATATTGTCCGTCTTACTCGACGGGATCAACGCTTAAAAGAGTGTGTTTAAAGGGGTAAGTGTATGTGCTATCTGAGTGCAAAAGCTAAGAAAAAAATGTACAAGTGTCAGTGTAAAAGGGTGAATGCTCAGGAACTGAGGCTTTTAGAAAGAATGCTGGAAGAGGGGGAAGACACACAGACTTTTGATCGATAACAGTTAAGTTATGCCTACTTATCCTCTCGTGCAATGAGGAAGTCAGAACACCGTAGTTCGACTCAAAGAGACTGAAGGATAAATTGACTATGAACTGCTTGCTTGTCTATGCTCAAGTGTATGACCCGTCTGGCTCGAGTGCTAACTGTCTTGCATTATACGGGAGAAGCAAGTTCTCGTTTATGAATGAGTGTGATGAGAAAAGAATCCCGGAGGAGACGATTATTGTTTTTGTTTTTTTTTGTGTTTTCAGTTTTTTTTTGTTTTTGGTGTTTTGCATAGGATTATGAGCTTAAGCCTAAATCAAGGGCTTCTAAACTCATTGTATCCTCCCTGATTAGGGATAATGAGCCTACTTAAGTATGAGATAAGTATCTCAACCTAATTGCCATGATGATGTAGGATTAAGATCATTAACCTACTTGTGATTAATTAGATTTTTTTTGGGTTTTTGTTTAGTGTTAAGTAATGAGTTTAATCTCTAATCACAGATTAGTGGACTCATTACACCATCCTAATAGAAGGATAATAGATGAGAACACTTAAGTTGAGGAAGATACCTCAACTTAATCCATGGTTAGGGATTAAATTCATTATATAACAAAGCCTTTATTAAGTGGATTTTAATTAAGGGATGAGATTAAGAAGTGGATTTTATGGTTTGTAAGACAACTTGAGGGGGACTTGTCCATTAAACACTAGGGTTAGTCATTCTTAACCATAAGGAAGAATTAGAACCCTAATGTAAGGCCCAATTTACAAGATAAAGTCTTGGTGATTATTAGATGATTTGATTAAGAGGTTTAAACAAATTAAATGTTTAACACTTAGGATTAAAGTTATACACTCCATCCTAAGAGAAGGATGCAGGCATAACCCAAATTCCAAAGTCCTAAAACTTTAAGAGTTTAATCTCTGATTATTGAGATGAGAGGAGAGACTCAAGGAGACTCAAAGGTAAAAGCTAAGGGGAACTAATTACAACCCTAATTATTATCATGCTTGGATACCCTAGGGTTTATGAGGCTTAAGAAAGATCTTCAAGGAAGCCACCAATGGAAGAAGCAGATGAAAGGAGGAGGAAGCAGAAGAGTAAGTTACTTACTTCCTAAGAAGATAAGTAACTTAAGGGAAGAAAGTGAGAGAGATGAAACATAAGTGAATCAAATTCACTTCAAATACAAACAAAATGAAAATGAAAGAGATAAGGAGATCTGAGAGGTGAAGGCAAATCCACCTCTCAAAGTAACTTACCACACCCTGAAAGTGTTAGTATGAATGCATAAAGTATAAAGCATGAAGAAATGAAGTGAAATGATATGCAATGCTCCAAGTCAGAAGTTTTTATGCCATGTGGGATGATGCAAAGTCATACAATATGCATATGTGTGATATACAAGGATGAGATGATATGAAAGCATACTTTGAAGTTTGAAAACACATAAAAGTTTATGAAATGAAATGAATGCTAAACATGGAAAATGAGTGAAGAAATGATTGAGCAAGGTGCTAACATGTCCTAAGATGTATAAGATGACATATGAATGCATGAAATGTCATGGAAAGTTCATGTAATGATGCATATGCAAGGTGAATGCAAATGAACATGAGAAATTAGGGTTTTATGAACATGTGAGATGCAAATGGATAAAACAGAAGCATATGATATGATAAAAAATTTAAATTAAACTCAAACAAACCCTAATCCCATATTAGGTCACACCCCAAAGGAGAAGGTCAGAAGCCTAACCTATCAAAAGTTATGATTTTCCTAAGTTTCTAGGGGTTTTTGGGTGGTTCAAAAGGAAAAATGCAAATCAAATTGAAAATGAAGTATAAATTCATGAGGAAAAAGACCTATAAACTACATGCAATATGTAACACAATTCAAAAAGAATCAAGTTCAAACTCTTCTTAGTTAGGCAGAAATGATTTTTTTAAGTTAGGGTTCAAAAATATGATTTTTATAACCCTTAATTCAAAGAAAATTGGTAAACTATGATCAAACCTAAAAACATATTTGTGTGAAGAGTTTGAAAATGTTTCTAAATGCATTGGAATGGTTCATGATTTTTTTGGTGATTTTTAGAAACCTAAATGCATTTTTAATTAATTAAAATACTTTAATTAATCAAAAATAACATTTAAATATTTTAAAAATAATTTTTCAATGCAAAAAATAAAATAAAAATTATTTTCAGGTTGAGAAAAATATTTGAAATCAGAATGCAAAAGGAAATATGTTTAGAAAATGTTTTGCTATTTTTAAATAAATGAGAAAGAAAATGCAATAAAAATGAAATAAAAAACTAATTAAATGGAAAGTAATCTGATCCAGTGGTTGATATTTGAACCTGGGGAGAGGAGTTTGACTATGCGCGTCTTTGAACGGTCAGGATGTATTCTGGCTAATTTGAATTAATTAAATAGATTAATCAGCTTTAGGGTTTAATGAAATGATATGGGCCATCCGTTCACTAATTAAAACACACATCCAATGGTCCACGTTTAAACGGGAAAACTAACCCTAATTAGCCCTAATTAATCTCAGGTGACCGGAGCTAAGCTCCGATCATCTTCTCTGGTGACACTCTCCTCTGAACTCTCTCAAAACCTCACAACAATGCATCAAACTCTCCAAAAATGATCAATGAACATCATTAAACAAGAATCCAGGCATGAAATCCATTTATATTGCATCAACAACAAGAATCGAAGCAAGCAAGTTTCACGGGCAAAATTTCAAAGCAAGCATACATGGCCATTTTTCACTCATTTTCAAAACAAATCATATCATTGTGATCAGTAAAGCATGTAGAATCATTCTATAACATGAAAACACGTTTCTGGAAAAAAAAGTTCTTGATGACTACCTGAGATGATGAACTGCAAATATGGACTTTCAGAGCTCCTCCTTTGTGCAATCCACCCCCTTTGACCTCCTGAGACTATTGGCAAGCTTGAATGAAGCTTAGAGTGGCTATTTTGAGTGTTTTGTTTCTGAAGTTGCAGAAATCGTGTTTGAGTTTGAAAGTGTTTTAGGCTATGGTGATGGGTGGGAAATGATCTTGGGGTGATGCTGAGTTGATTGGTGGAAGAAGTTTGAAGTTTTGATGGTTGTGCTATGAATTTCGAAGAGATGAAGGTTTCTTGAGGTTTTTGGCAATTTGAGTGTATGAGAGGTTTCAGCCTTGTGTGTTGTATGAAATGAGTTGCTTAATGTCCACATAAACAATTTTGATTGGCCAGAGAGTTGTTGTGGCACAGGCTGATTGGTATGGGAGGTTTTGCAAAAAGTCAAGATTGTGTACTATGAGGTATGGGCACGGGTCAGAGGTGGTTTCATGGGTTGTCTGGCCTCAGCTTGGTTCAAGGATGGCCATGGGATTGATTTTGATGTGCTGGAAGGCTTGGATCATGAGCTATCACATGTTTTGCAAATTTCCCTCTTTGAAGTTTCTTGGATCACAAGTCATGAAAACCCTAGGTTCAACGCATAATTTTGATCTTTTGAAGTTTATTTGACATATTGTGAAGTGTTTGTGCACATTAGAATTCATTAGAATGCTTGGCAAATGAAATTGCAAAATTCCCTCTTTGGCATGAACTTGAAAATTATGTGATTTTTGCCAACTTTGAAAGGCCATATCTTGAGTTCTATGATGAATCAAAACATGTTCTTGTACTTTTTGAAAAGATAAAGACCTAATCTACAACTTTCATGCCCAAGAATTTTTCATTTGAAGCATTTTTGGTCATGAAAGAGGAGGTTGAAAATCTTTCCCAAAATGGAAAGTTTGCATTTCAAGTCATTTCCAAAAATGGCAAGTTTGCAATTGGCTCAAAATTCTTCAATTTTGTGAACTTCCAAACACTTATAAGATCAAATAAAGATCATTGAACTTCAATTTGATGAAAATACCCCTTTGGTTCCATTGTTGGAGGCCTCAGATGCCTTGATTTTGACTTAACTTGCTCAGGAAGTTACCAAGTAAACAAATGACTTCCATAATGAGTTTATTCATCAAACTTGGTACACATGATTCTTATAACATATTAAGACCATTAGAAACAATAATGCCCCAAAAATTTGGAGTTAAGGCCTCTGAAACCAAAACCCTAATTTTGGCTATCTGTGTAGTGAAAACCCTAGCTCTGCTTCCATGCCTTTGCCAGTTCTTGTGATCCCTTGACTTTCATGAACTTTAAGGAGCATAATATGATTATAGAACACACATGGGCCCTCTTGGAAAGCTTTTAGACCTTTGGGATGGCTCAGATGGATTCTTGGATTGCTCAGATCACAAACCTTAGATGCAGATGAACTTGAACTATGCAGTGGAACAAAAATGCAATATGAGATGTAATGCTTATGTTAAAACAAAAATGAAAGATCACATGCCATGGTGTGATAAAGGTGAGGGAAAATTTGGGGTGTTTACACATTTTTATGTAAATATTATTATACTATTAATATACTAACATTTTAATTCATTCTCGCACCTTATCCTCTTTATTTTAATCTCTTGGTCTTTATCTCTTTTATTATGCTTTTATTATACTATATCATTCATCATATTTTTTATGTCTATATTCATATTATTCTTGTGCTTTTTCTTTTGTCCATTTGGACAAAAAAACATTAATAAAGGATTAAACTTCTAAAAGACTTGTGATTTTGACCTTGGACTATGGCCACTATCCTTAGCATTGGACTTGGAGTCTTGGACTTATATTTTAGGATCTCCCCCTTTGCTCAAGTTATTATGGATTGAAGACCTTAGCCGATTTGGTTCACTTGTTTATGAAGATGAAATCCTATTGCTTCGAAGAATGTTCACCATACAGTTTGATCGTTCTTACTTTAACTTTTACTTCAAGTCTTAAGATAGTCCCTTCAGCTCCTCCACTTCTTAAATTTTCAAATCTCCTCCCTATTTCAAAAAACCTTTTTTGTTTTCAAACTTCAAACGTTTTCATAATCAAACCTTGACTTAGGTCAAGCGGTTTTACCTTTTCATTTTGTTTCTTAATAAATGCTAAACTACATAAGCATATGGAAACTTTCTTTTCAAAATACTTTAAAAAAAATTCAAAACTCAATCAATTCTTGTTGTGCCTTCGTGCACTTTTCTTTTTAATCATTTTCACATGTTTATATATGATTCATTCTTTTTAGCGGAATTATTCGCTAACGAAGGACGACTTATCTTTACATTTTAAAATCAATTCAACATATTGTTTCTTTTCACTATTTGTACCATGAACTACGAGGTTTTGATCTCGTATTGCACTTTCTGGGTACGTAGGCATGAGACGAACGTCTCTTCAAACACAAAAATCTTAAAAAAAACATCTCTCTTCAATCTCTTTTAAACAAACATTTTTCAAACCAAAGCAATAAATATTTCAAAGGGCTCCCGTGGAGTACCACAGACATTTTGGGTGCGTAAAACCTTCCCAATTTGTAACCTATCCCCTTACTCGTTCTATGATAGATTCTTTTAGCTTTTTTTTAGATTCATTAGGATTTATTCGCTCTTTTTTCCTTTTCCATTTGGAATACAATAAATGCGCGGTGGCGACTCTGTTTACTTTGAGTTAAGTTAACCAATAACATACACGCATGATTTTACCGCTACAATGTCTTTTTGAAGATGGATAAGATCGAAATGAAACACCTAAAGTGCTATTGTTGTGTTTAGATTCCAGTGTCATGTTCCTACTGTAGCACCCTAATTTTTTCCCTAAGTTTTCTTCGCATTTTCATCTGCATCTTGCATACAAACAAGATCACACTGGTTGCTCGGCTCTTCTCGGGTATAGATTTATGTCTCACAGGGGATCACCGTTGATTTTAATTGCTTTATTTGTTTATGTTTACTAACCATTAATTAAAATCCAAAAAAATATTATTTTCTTTCACTAACATTTTTAGGAAAGAGGAACCATGTGAAAATGCCAAAAATAGCAGTCCTGCAGCTCGAATAAAATTTCACTGACAAAAGTCGAGGTCATCCGCAAGTAATTCAAATTTATCTGATCAAGGATTTCCAAAGCTAATTGTTTCATTCAAAGAATTATGTTGGACCCCAAAATTTCCCCTCCCATATTCAAGACAAAGAGGTATATTAATAGTCACAAGATTCTCAATTGGTCAAAGGGACTGAAGGTTTCACCATACAAAGCCTCCTCATGAACAATGGATCTATAACTAGGGTTTTGAGTTTTCCCAAGAAAAATGGACTTAAAAAGCCTCAAGTGAACTTCATAACGTCCCACATACCTTAAATAATCCCCATGACAAGTTTCAAAGCTTTCCCAATAAGTTTGGCCAGTCAGATGCTCAGATACCCAAAAATCAGTTAACTTGGTCAACAAGTCAACTGTGGTCAACATAAAGTCAAAATTCCAGATTTTTGGTCAACATCAAGATTATGAGTTGGAATTCATCATTTGATCAAGGGTTGATCATGATTCCCCTAGGAAATTTCAGATCATCAAGAATCAGGAGTTGCTAAATTAGGGTTTTGTGCAGGAAAAGTCAACTTAACTTTGACCAGCCATAACTTTCACATACTTCATCAAATATTTACCATCCAAAGCTCATTTTGAAGGAAATCCAATTCTCTACAACTTTGTGTCTCACAAGCCAAGTCCAAAAATGGTAAATAATATGGACATGGAACCAAAAGGGTTGATTAGAAGACACTCTAAGCTTTCTAAAAACTCTTATAACACCTTCATGGGATCAAAATTGAGGAAGTTATGCATTGTGGAAGTTGGATAATTTTGAGAAAGTTTATGAAGCAAAAAGGGTCTAAACTTAAGATTTTGTCAAATGGGCCCATAACATTCCAATCCAAACTTAAAGATGAGGTCATGCACGACCCAATGGCCAATTGTTCTGATTTTTATTATTTATTTTATATTATTTTGGATTTTAATCATTAAAACTCAATTTTAATTGAAATAAAATATGAAAATCAAATATTTGATCTAATACCTATTTTTGGATCAAATATTTTGTGATTAAGATGATTGAAATCATTAAAAATTCGTGCAAGACCATTATAGCATGGATATATTTGATTTTTTGACTAATTTGGCAAGGTAGTTTCTTCACAATCAAGCAACTTCAATCCATTGCCAAAAGCCCCAAATTTTAACATAAATACATTCTATTACATAAACATAACAAGTACACAAGGATTGAGGACGAATTCAGAGCCAAAGAGAGACACTTCCATATTCAAAAATTCTCAAGAAAACCAATTTTCAGTTTCATAACTCTAAGGGTTATTCAAAGGTTTTAAAGGTTTTAACATGTTCCTTGATGTTCATTGAACGTATCCCAACCATCAACATCATCCAATTCATCCTCATATGCATAAACCGATTTTAACTTTCAAGCTTTTGTGAAATTTCCAATTCCTTTAATTCTTGAACTATAAACTATTTTTAATGATTGTATATTGTTTATAAAGTACTATAGAATGTTTCTGGATTGTTTGATTGAAGCTTTCTTGCAGGGAACACATAACACCATTATTAGGGTTCTTAGCTTGAAAGTATGGCTTGATGATTAGAGCAATTTCATAAGCTTTGGATAATATATTTGAACCCTACGGTCTTTGGGCAATTGTTTGGTACCATTATCATAAATTAATTTTGCCTAAATTGATATGTATGAGAAAACGCAAGTTTGCTGCAAAAAATAATCCGTAGGTAATATTGCAACAAAAGTCGCATGTAAACTTGTAGGTCTGAAGGTAGGGGATGACAAATTTGGCGCGCGCGGAGAATTCAAATTTTTTGTTTTATATTTTATTTATTTGTTTCATTTACAAGACACAAGAGCATGAGTGGTCTGGTGGTGAGGTGTGCGTGTTATTACCTTGAGGGCATGGGTTCGAGCCCAACCTCAACCATTTTTTATACGCTTTATTTTATTATTATTTTTATTATATAATATACTGATTTCATGTTTATTAACACAGGCGCGCATGACCCAGTGGTTGAGGAGTTGTACCTGGGAGTCATAGGGCGTGGGTTCAATCCTTGCCCACCATATTTTGGACAAAATCTGGTTTATTTTTCATTTTTCTCTATTTTCTTTAACTTTATTTATTTTCTTTAATTCTTAATTAATTCGTTTAAACATGGTTAACCTATTTTGTTTTTTTTTTACTAATTTTTTAATTAACCTTTTTTAATGACCTTTCACTATTTTCTTAACAAAACGTTTTTTTTATATTAAATTTAGGTTAATATTTTTATTAGTATTATTACTTTCATACTTAGGTTTATTTAAACCCTAATTTTCTCTATAATTTTTATAAACCCTGATTTTTTGCCTCAAAACCTTAAATTTCGAACCTAAAAATTTAGCCCTAATTTTTACCCTAATTTTTTTTCATAAACCTTAATTTTTTTCATACACCTTAATTTTAAACCTAAACCTTAATTATTTTTTTTCATAAACTCTAAACCCTAAGAATTTTTTTCCTTTAAAACCTTAACCCTGAAACCCTAAAGTTTTTCCTAAACCTAAATTTTTTATAAACCTTAATCCTAATTTCTTCCTCTAACTCATTTTTATGTTATTCATTTACTGTTTATCCTATTATGTAACTGTTTCATATTTGTAATATTTCAGTTTTATTTTCTGCCTAATTATTATGTAACTGCCCCGAAGCATTGTAATAGCTTAGGAACTATTTATTTTCCTGCCTTTTAAATTTCTGCCTTTATTTTTATGATAATTGCTTGGTTAATAATTTAGGGCGTGAAAAGATGTAATTGAACAAATCTGGACTTAGATAATTAACTTCAAGATAAATATCTGAAAACAGGATTCACACACGTAGGGAAGGGACGACCTCCTTCATTAGGCCATTATCATAATGATAAGAATTAGAGTTAAAAATCTCAGTATAGTGATTGACACGTGAGAGACAATCTCATCATGGTCACTGATAAGGGATTCTTCATGCCTAAGGCAAGTAATGAACTTTGAAGCATTTTTTTAATTTTAGTAAGCCTATAGAAATACCTTGTATTCCTATCCCTATCATCATTCCAATGAACCCTAGCATTCTTTTTCCAAAAAAAAATATTCCATTTTAATAGCATCTTATAAGTTGGATTGAGATTTCTTCTCCTGCAAGCAAAGGTCCTCTAAGTAATCATTGTAAGCAATATGCTCCTAAATAAGATTTAGGTTCACCTCAGTAACCTTGACAATATTTGCAACATTCCCAAATATTTCCTTATTCCAAAAAATGAGTCCAACCACCAAGATCTAGAGCTTATTTACTAAGCATGTGCATTGGATAACCAACCACTTGATCCTTCTAAGAGCTATAAACCATGTCTTTGCAAGTGAGTGATATTAAGCCACATTTGCATAAACCTGAATTGAGAGAGAAACTTAACATTCTTACAATTGAAATGCATTAAAATATGATAATTGTCAGATTTATTATTGATCACGGTATGTCCTGAGATAGAAGAGTAGGAGTCCAACCAAAAAGGGTTGCAAATGGCACGATAAATTCTTTTGGCGGTATAAAGAGACCGCATTCTTCCATTACACCAAGTAAAAAAAATATTGTCCATGGAAGATGAATTAGGTGGTTCTGATCAGGAAAATTTAAAAACTCTTAGGGTTCTAGCCGGCTAATGAACCTTTGTACTCATGCATACCAAGAATGAAATAAAAGTCTCCAATTAGACACTGTGGAATATTGTGACTAGAACTTGATTTTGAAGAGAGAGCCAAAGATGTATTCTATATACATAGCTAGTTGAAGCATAAACCACTGAAAAATTAAACACTTTAGCAAGAAGGAAACCTTTTGATCATCAACAATAAAAAATTCAGGGTTCAGTTCAATTATGCAAAATCACCAAAAATTAGGTAACAATAGCCCTATATCATTATAAGCAAAAAGCTTCAAGTTAAGTTTAGCTAGCCATCTTTTTGGAAAGATCTCAAAATCCATCGAAGGCTTAGCTACAAACACAAAATTGGGTCTATTATGAGTTGTTAATCTCTTGAGGCCCAATTTTGAAGGAGAGTTGGTCAAGCTTCTCACATTCCAAAATAAGAATTTCATGGAGAAATATTAGAGGTACCAGGATTGGCTCTGGTGTTGTAACTACCTCTAAGGGACTTCATCTTAGCTTGAACTCAAGCTTTAATATTTATGAATCTTTAATCTTAATGCATGTTTTATATTTTCTAACTAAAATTTGTTTTTGTGGTGTGACTTGACATCCTAAAAGTGCTTGTAATTACTAGATCCAAGATTATCATCTATTGGATATTAATGCCTAGACATAGTGTTAGGTTTAATATACACACATATTAGAGTAGGATTGTAACACCCAAATTACCCCACGGAAATAATAATAAAAATCAGAGTAAAAATTTCATTCAAAAGTATTTGAGTGCCACAATTAAACTTCAAAAACCACACTTGGCTCAATGATACGTTTTATAAAAATATCCAACATCGCAGCGGAAATCAAAATAACAAGTGATAATTCTATTACAAAAGTGTTTTCCTTAAAATAAAATAAAAATAAATGCAACGCCGTCCCGACACCCAAACCAACGTATCAGAGACGGCATCCTAAAGACGTGAAGTACACCCACTTCATTGACCACCACTCGACTTATCCTACTCACCTGCATGTTACCAATATAAGGGTAACATTCAAACAGAAAGGGTGAGATACTTACATCATAAAAGAGTAATATAATAAGAACTAGTAAGTATCAAAATTAGACACGACTTCTCATCAGCAACTACACAATCACATCATATACACAATAACATCACACACACCAAAATATTATACAACCACAACAATTATGCAATGAGACTCTACTTGACTCTATGCATGCGGTAGCATATTCTGATCTCTATTTCAAGATCCAGTTTCCGTCGGAACTCTCGACCCTTCTTTCGTGGTCTAGTATGATCCATATTTCATGATCACACTCTCAACCCTTATTTCATGACCACGAACGATCCCTATTTCATGATCGCACCAACATCACAACAACGAACATACCCCACCTTGGTATATTGTTCCAACTATGCACATGTCATGCAACACTAATGACATACATGCATATATGCAACTATTACATTAAACAACTCTACAACAACGATCAACATACACCAACTCATTACTACAACAATTATCATGAACATCATGCATATTTTATCATACAACGACATAAGTCAACTTCAACCACAACAAACACAACAACATCATATACGACAACTTGTTACATATGTATATATAAACAACAATGATATGTAACTTATCACAATAACAACAACTCATAACAACAACAACAAATCTACAACATACCAATCTTTTATTCATTTTCAAGTTATACTAATTATCTCTATAATTATACGTATAACCCCTCTCCAACTTCCTTTAACTACACCACTTCGATTCCTAAGCATTACTAAATCAATTAGATAATTTTTCGGAATTAAAAATCAACATTTTTCGCTCTAGGTCTCGCTGAGCGAGGGGGGTTGCTTGCTAAGCGAGCAACTCTCTGTATTCTGACTCTCCTAAAGTCCAACCTGCTCAATAAGCGAGCTCTACGATTCATGTAGTTCTCTCTTCCGTGACCTACACTCAAAACCACATGAATTCCTGCACCAAAATCACTTTTCCAACCAGACAATTACATAATTTCTTACACTAACAACCAATTCATATAATTATTTCATAATAACATCAATTTATCAACAACTCAACAAAATTCCTACTCAATTACCAAAACCCCAACTTCTAATCATCAACCTACCCAATTCCCATTATAAAACCCTTAAGACGGAAGAATCCCATCCTTACCTTGGTTTTGACGAGAAATATTTCTTCCTCGCGAATTCTCCTCTTCAACCTTAGCCTATTATCTTCTCTCTTCTCAGTTTCACGATCGTTCCTCTTTTTTCCAAAACACGGTTCTTTTCCTTCTTACAACTTAGTCCCTTTAGACCCAACTATGGTCTTCCATAATTACCCTCACTAATTCCACCAAAATACCACCTTACCATTTACCTCATTTTATTCCAATTATTTAATATATCCAATAATAATCTTATTTTCCACCATAATATAATTCTAAAATTAATATTATACTCAATAATATATTATTCTTCCACACGCCAAACATAATAATCCTATTAAAATAATAAATAGAATTTTGGGGTGTTACAACTCTTCCCCACTAAAAAGGTTTTCGTCCTCGAAAGCTTACCTCATGCAAAAAGATTCGGATACGACTCCCGCATCCAGCTCTCCAATTCCCAAGTCATGTGCCCACCGGCGGCTCCTCCCCAAACCACCCTCACAAGGACAATCTCCTTGCCTCTCAACTGTTTTACTTCCCGATCATCAATTCGTTCTGGTAATGCTTCAACCGTAAGATTATCTCTTGCTTCAACTTCATCCATCGGTATCACATGTGATGGATCCGGAACATACTTCCGAAACTGCGAAATATGAAATACATCATGCAAATTAGACAATCTCGGTGGCAACACCACTCTATAAGCAGTAGGTCCAATTCTCGCTGAAATTTAATATGAACTAATAAACTTAGGTGTAAGCTTCCTCGACTTCAAAGCTCGTCCAACACCGGTCACCGGAGTAACCCTCAAAAACACATGATCTCCTTCTTGAAACTCAAGGTCCTTTCTTCTCTTGTCATGATAACTCTTCTGCCTACTCTATGAAGTCCTCATTTTATCTCGAATCAACTTCACCATTTCAGTAGTCTGTTGTACAATATCAGGTCCAAGTACAACATTCTCACCTGACTCATGCCAATACAAAGGTGTCTGACATCTTTGACCATACAAAGCTTTAAACGGCGCCATTCCGATACTGGAATGATAACTATTGTTATAAGTAAACTTGATCAATGACAAGTGACTATCCCAAGCACCCCCTTGTTCAAGCACACAAGCCCTCAACAAATCTTCCAAAGATTGTATCGTCCTCTCTGTTTGTCCATCAGTCTGAGGATGATAAGCTAAACTTGTAAGTAAAATAAGTGCCTAAGAGGGGGGTGAATTAGGACTTTTGAAACTTTTTGGTATTTTTGACGGTAGATGATTTTTATTTCCTAAGGTTTCTAAGTGATAAAAGCGGTAAAAGCAGAAAAATAAAGAACACATAGATTTATACTGGTTCCCCTCACAGACCGAGAGTACTCCAGTCCCCTTACAACATGTAAGAGATTTTCACTATAGTTTAAGAATTATCGTACAAGCCTATTCACACCAAACCAGTGAAGCTTACTATCTAAAGCTATATGACTAAGTGTTGAAGAACAATCCTCTTCAAACAGTTTACTTGTATCCAATAATCCTGGATCACAAGAGTTCAAAGAAATAATTTCTTAATAATTTGATAATATGGTGTTATCAATCTTCTTGATTGATCTTATCCTTGAATAAAAATGTCACTCAAGATAGTATACAAGTGTTCACTTAAAAAGATGAGATGAAACAATGAAAATATATGACAATTTATGAAGGTTCTTCTCAAAATAAGTATGAACACTTTTAACAAAAAATTTGAAAGGTTATGAAGAGAATGAGTGATTATAATTTTATGAAAATTCTTGGAGGTAATTTTTTTAATTTGAAAAAGTCAAATTATATATTGTGTAAAACACCTTTTCAAAGAGGTATAACTTTTGTACAGTAAAAGCATTCAAAAGGTATAAAAATTTATAATACATTTTCATGAAAAGTTGCCAAATTCACAAAATGCTACAGGGTTAACCGGTTAACCATATGGGTTAACCGGTTAACGCATTGCAACGTTAACTCAAAATTCAAAAATAAGGCCCGTTAACCGGTTAACCCCAGGTGTTAATCGGTTAACACTGTAGAAAAATCATAAAATGATTATTTTAAAGTGTTATACCACAAAGAAAAGTTTGATAAAAATTTATATGCAGTATGTCAATGCAAGATATAATTTTTGAACACTTGTATATCTATTTAAAAGTGAATTTTGATATACCTTTGAAGTTGTTCAAGACTTGCAATGTTGTTGACTTGCATATGAAGCTTTGATCATCTTTGTTACTTGATGTAATTTGATTCTCTTGCCTTTTTGCTTTCATGTGTTGCATATATACTTGTTGTCTTCATCAAAATACTTGTGTGATTGAAGCATGCTTCTACAATCTCCCCCTTTTTGATGAGGACAACCAATCTTGAAAAAGCTTGCTTTGATAGTTGTTTCTCTAATCTTGTTTCTACCCCTAAGTTCAAAAACTCCCCCTAAATTTCAGAGGCATGAAAATTCTGCACAGAGAGACATTAGAGAACAATCCTTCTCCTCCTTTGTCATTAGCAAAAAGGAAGAGGACTACAAAAAAAACTGAAAATGAAAGCTTATATGTTCATGACAAAATAATCTAGCAATATGTACACAATCAAGAACACTCATACTAAACAAAAACAGAATTTGATTAATGATAACATAATATATATAAGCGGATGAGATAAAACGCATAAACATTAAAACCAAACATGCCTAAGGAAATTAGGACTTAAGTACTTAAACTTAATTAAAACTAGAACATAAAACATAAAAACATAAAAATATAAACAAGTGCTTTAATCTTCATCGGACATATCCTCACTTTCTTTGCCATCCTCTTCACTATCCTATTCATCTTCACCATCTTCCTCATTTTGACATAGTGCAGCATTCAGTCATTTACCGACAAGTTTTTCGCATAGCAAAGCACATAGGATGTGTGTTGACCAGCCACCACTACTTCCTTTGGAAACCTGCAAATGCTATAATAGTATTCCATTTTATCATAACCATCCCAAGGATCACCCTTGTGGTTCACTCATTTTCTTAGAAAATAGTTGGTATATGGTATTTTGAGAGTTGCAGCAATAGTATTCAAATCCTCCTTTACCTCAAAATATTTAACTATTGTTTTAAGTTTGTGTTGCCTATGTTCATTCATATTGATAGTCAAGTTGTTCACGAAAGACTTAACCAAATCCAGTTAACAACGACCCTTATCAGACACAAAATTATCCATCTTCTGATACTTAAGCAATTCTGGAAAATTAAAGGTAGGAGGTTGAAAAGATTTAAGGTTGACATGTTTTACCTTAAGTAGATGTTGAACCCTAACTTTGAAATTCATTCTCCTTTTCTTTGTTGTTTCCATCCGGGTTTCTTCTTCACTGACAGGGGAGCTAGTTTCCGACATTTTTTCTTTTCCCTTCTTTGATGGAGTCATGATGAAAGTATGAAGATTTCTAGGGTTTTAGATGGATTTAGGGTGAGTGTTGTGAAGGATGAGGAGTGTGAGAGTGGTTTATAAAGATTTTATGGTTGATTGGAGTTTTAATGATAATTAAAGTGGGTAGAAGTTGGAAGGGAGCTTTAATGGTGAGTTAAAGAGGTCAAAGGGAGAGGAAGAGAGTTCAAGGAATGTTGGTGAGTGATTAAAGCACATGCATAAAGAATAAAACATATAGACACATGTGATAAAAATAAATAAAAAAACAGAGTTTTTTAACAAACCTGGGATTTCAAAAACGAACAGCGTTAACCGGTTAACCCTAGGCGTTAACCGGTTAACGAACTTGAATTTTCAAAAAATAGAAAAAATCCAGCAAGTCCATAACTTTAAAAATATGAAAGATATTGATCTAATATTTGAATAATATGTTAGCACATAACATAATGCAACTTTGCATAAAATATTTTTTGAAACCGATAAAATTTGAGTGTGCGAAAGTGAGAAAAATGGAAACCGACAAAAAATAAGTACTAGCATTTTATGCAAATAAAGTAGAATAAATGAACTTTTATGATATTTTAATATATACAAAGTAATTTTAGACAAGTTTAGATGTCACCTTCATCGAGAATACCAAGTTCTCGCCGAATTTTGAAGAATTGATCTTTAGTCAATGGTTTTATGAAGATGTCGGCAAGTTGATGATGAGTATCCACAAAGATGACATCTACATCTCCGTTAAGTACATGGTCATGAAGGAAATGGTGTCGAATATCTATGTGCTTTGTTCTTGAATGCATGACCTGGTTTTTTGTGATGTTGATGGCACTTGTGTTGTCACATCGAAGAGGAATGCATCTGAGATCTAAACCAAAATCAATAAGTTGTTGTTTAAGCCACATGATTTTTGCACAACAACTACCTGCTGCAATATACTCTTCTTTGGCTGTACTAAGTGCGACACATGCTTGTTTCTTGCATGCCCACGACACTGGGCATTCCCAAGAATGTGACACGCACCACTTATGCTTTTTCTATCGGTTTTACATCCTGCATAGTCAACATCAGAATAGCCAATCAAAGTACATATACTACCTCTTGGATACCATAATCCGACGTTTGTTGTTCCTTTGAGATACTTCATGATCCTCTTCACAACAGTGAGATGTGACTCCTTAGGATTAGCTTGAAAACATGCACATAAACACACACTAAACATTATGTCAGGACGGCTTGCCGTCAAATATAATAAGGAACCAATCATACCTCGATATTTCGTGATATCAATTGAAGTATCTGATTCATCTTGATCAACATACGTTCCGGATCCCATCAAAATGGACATTACCTTGCAACTATCCATATCAAATATTTTCAATAATTCCTTGTAATACTTGGATTGGTTGATGAAAATTCCATCCTTTGTTTTCTTGATTTGTAGTCAAAGAAAATAGTTCATTTTTCCCATCATGGACATCTCGAATTCTCCTTGCATCATTAATGAAAACTCTTCACATAATTCCTTGTTTGTTGAACCAAAGATGGAGTCGTCGACATAGAATTGAACCAATAAGGTGTTGCCTTTTATCTTTTTAATGAACAATGTCTTGTCAACCTTTACTTTGACAAATCCCTTTTCACAAATAAAGTTGCTTACGAATCATGTTGTGCTTACCGCATCCGCCCAAATATATTTTGGAAGGTTAGAGTCGCTAAGCATCATTCTTGCAAGTTCCATCAATGACCTATTCTTCCTTTCTTCGACACTATTTTGTTGAGGAGTTCTTGGTGTAGAGAAGTTGTGAGAGATTCCATGCTCTTCGCAAAATTCTTCAAATGAAGCATTTTGGAATTCTCCACCGTGGTCGCTTCTAATGGTGGATATTGTGAGCGATTTCTCATTTTGTATTTGCTTTGCGTACTTCTAGAAGGCTTTGAAAGTGTCACTTTTCTGCACTAAAAACAATGTCCAAGTATATCTAGAGAAATCATCAACAATAACTAAAGCATAAATGTTACCTCCGAAGCTTTTTTTTCTTGATGGACCAAATAGATCCATATGCAATAGTTGTAGTGGCCTATATGTGGACACCACTTTCTTGTATTTGAAAGATGTCTTGGTTTGTTTCCCTTTTTGACATGGGTCACATAACTTATCCTTGATGAACTTAATCTTTGGAAGACCAACAACTAATTCATGCTTTATCAACTTGTTCAAGTGCTCCATATGAATGTGAGAAATTCTCTTATGCCATAACCAGACATCGTTGTAGTTCGCCAATAAGAATTTTACCTTCAAGGAAGTGGTATCAAAAGAAATCATAAAAATGTTATTAATTCTTGTACCTTTTAGCAAAACATCATGTGTAACTTCATGTTTAATCAAGCATTCATCCTTTGTAAAGTTGATTCAGAACCCTTTATCACACAATTGACTTATGCTAAGTAGGTTATGTCTTAGGCCTTCCACATAAAGGACATCTTCTATGGTTGTAAACGGTGGTGTACCAACGGTTCCTATTCCAATGATCTTTCCTTTATTGTCATCACCATATGTTACATATCCTTTGGCCTTACGAGATAGATATGAAAATTTGTTGATATCGCCCGTCATATGCTTTGAACATCCGCTATCAAGATACCATTGATTGGATGTTGTCTTCAAGCATACCTAAAAAACAAGATTAGGTTTTGTTAGGTACCCAAATTGCTTTGGGTCCTTGACAGTTAGTACCTTTTTCAACCCACACATAATGCCCTTTTGCAATACCAATATTACGAACATAACAAGCATTAGGTGTGTTGCCTTTAATTCCATAATAAAAGCAATTTGGTTCAAAATTACTTCTATATCTAGGAACATGCACTTTTCTCTTAACAAAACTTTTCTCTTTAGGATGTTGATGCACAATTTTAGAATTGTTTACTTTCTCTTTATGAATTTGATCACTAGATTTAACAAAGATGGTCTCATTGGTACTTGGTTTAGAAAACTTAGAATATCCTAATCCACTCTTATCATTAGAATATCTTTGGTGCCTTAGGATTTCTTCCAAGCCAATTTGACCCTTCTCATATCTTTCAATAACTCTTTTAAGTTGAAAAATTTGAAAAGAGAAAGATTCACAATTCTTACAAACAAAATTTTTTTTTTCATCCATCACTTTTGTTTTTCATTTTCAACACATTTTTCTAATGCAATGCTCTTTTCTTCTAGGGATGAAATTAGTTTCTTTTGAGATGATATAGTCTTATACGAAATTTTGCATTCTTTTAACAATTCATAAATAACATCTTGTGCATCATTATCATAAACAAAAAATTTACTACTAACCTCATATTTTTCGTCATCGAAGTGGTGTGAATCCATTAAAGCCATATTTGCACATTCATCGCTTTCCGATTCCGACGAGGAACTTATCTCATTATCTTCCCAAGCAATGTACGCCTTCTTGTTCTTGACATCCTTATTTCCTTTGAATCCTCCTTTCTTTGCAAGCTTTGGGCAATCCGGTTTTATGTGACCTTGTTTTCCACATTCATAAAAAGTAACATCTTGCATTGATGTGGGTGCTTCCTTTTTCCTGAAATGTCGATTTTTTTTAGCATAAAGGGAATTTTTATTTTTATTAAAAAACTTACCGAACTTTTTCACAAGAAGCATGACATTCTCATCTTCCGATGTGTCATCATCTTTATCTTCTTTTGACTCAATCTTCAAGGCAATTCCTTTAGACTTCTTTTCTTGATTTTCATGTTTCTCAAGCCTTCCAAGTTCCAATTCGTGTTCTTGAAGCTTGCCATATAAAGATGTGGATATCATCGTTGAGAGACTTTTCTTTTCTGAGATAGTCGTTACTTTCAGTTTCCATTATCTTGTTAAAGATCTTAAGACTTTGAGATTTAGATAATCATTTGTAAATGTTTTTCCGAGGGAAATCAAATGGTTTGTTAGATGAACAAAACTATTTTGTAGCGCAACGATCGATTCATCGGGATGCATCCGGAACATTTCATACTCTTGACTCAACGTGTTTAACCTTGATCTTTTCACTTCGGTGGTTCCTTCATGCGTCTCTACTAAGGTGTCCCGTATTTGTTTTTTGCCGTCTTACATTGCGAGATGCAGAAGAATTCATCCATACTCAAGGCGCTTTAAAGAATGTTTATAGCCTTCTTTTCATTCAAGATTTTCTTTCTATCATCTTTATTTAGTGCACTTTTTGTCTTATCGGAGGCTTCCCCATTTATCACCGTGACCGGAACATGAGGACCATCTTCAATCGTTTCCCATATTCCTTCTCCTTGTGCTTCTAGATGTGCTTTCTTCCTTATTTTCCAAAAGTCAGAGTATTCTCTTGAGAATAGTGGAGGCTTGTGACTACTTCCCCCATCTTGGAAAACAGGGTTTGAATTTGCGGAAGCCATACTGGATCTTAGGAACAGGTTACATATAACCTGCTCTGGTACCAAATGTAAGTAAAACGAGTGCCTAAGAGGGGGGGGGTGAATTAGGACATTTGAAACTTTTTGGTATTTTTGACGGTAGATGATTTTTATTGCCTAAGGTTTCTAAGTGATAAAAGCGGTAAAAGCAGAAAAATAAAGAACACAAAGATTTATACGGGTTCCCCTCACAGACCGATAGTACTCCAATCCCCTTACAACACGTAAGAGATTTTCACTATAGATTTAGAATTATCGTACAAGCCTATTCACACCAAATCGGTGAAGCTTATTATCTAAAGCTATATGACTAAGTGTTAAAGAACAATCCTCTTCAAACACTTTACTTGTATCCAACAATCATGGATCACAAAAGTACAAAGAAATGATTTCTTAATAATTTGATAATATGGTGTTATCAATCTTCTTAATTGATCTTCTCCTTGAACCAAAATGTCACTCAAGATAGTATACAAGTGTTCACTTAAAAAGATGAGATGAAACAATGAAAATATATGACAATTTATGAAGGTTCTTCTCAAAATAAGTATGAACACTTTTAACAAAAAATTTGAAAGGTTATGAAGAGAATGAGTGATTCTAATTTTATGAAAATTCTTTGAGGTAATTTTTTTAATTTGAAAAATTCAGATTATATATTGTGTAAAACACCTTTTCAAAAAGGTATAACTTTTGTACAGTAAAAGCATTCAAAAGGCATAAAAATTTATAATACATTTTCATGAAAAGTTTCCAAATTTCACAAAATGCTACAAGGTTAATTGGTTAACCATATGGGTTAACCGGTTAACTCATTACAACGTTAACTCAAAATTCAAAAATAAGGCCCGTTAACCGGTTAACCCCAGGTGTTAACCAGATAACACTGTAGAAAAATCAGAAAATGATTATTTTAAAGTGTTATACCACAAAGAAAAGTTTGATAAAAAATTATATGTAGTATGTCAATGCAAGATATAATTTTTGAACACTTGTATATCTATTTTAAAGTGAATTTTGACATAGCTTTGAAGTTGTTCAAGACTTGCAATGTTGTTGACTTGCATACTAAGCTTTGATCATCTTTGTTGCTTGATGTAATTTGATTCTCTTGCCTTTTTGATTTCATGTGTTGCATAGATACTTGTTGTCTTCATCAAAATACTTGTGTGATTGAAGCATGCTTCTACAGAACTCGACTTCAACTTCGAACCCAATGCCTCTTGCAAATCTCCCAAAATCTCGAAGTAAACCAAGAATCTCTATCCGACACGATATTCAAAGGTATTCCATGCAACTTCACAATTACACCAACATATATCTCTGCCAATATTTGCAAATAATAAGTAATACCAATCAGTATAAAATGAGTTGACTTAGTCAACCTACCAACGCTTCATACCCGGCCAGCAAAATATCTTCTTTAAATCTTGATACATTTTCGTCGCTCCTGGATGAATACTCAAACCAATCATATGCCCTTATTCAAGAATCATCCTCTTCAATTTAAGATCATCAGGAATCAAATACGATCCCGAAATCTCAGTACTCCCTTCAATCAAATCTCAGTACTCCCTGTTCTCTCGAACACGATCAAGAAAATCATTATTAACCTTCAGAATTCCCAACATCACAATATGAGGTGTATATTCACAAACCAAACTCATATCTCTAAATTGTTCAATCAACTCCAACTCTCTAGCCATCATAGCCGACATATGCAATGTCTTCCAACTCAAGGCATCAGCTACAACATTAGCCTTACCTGAATGATAATTCAAACTAAAGTCATAATCCTTCAGAAATTCTAACCAATGTCTCTGCCTCATATTCAACTCTTTCAGATCAAATAGATATTTCAAACTCTTATGATCACTATAAAATTCAAATCTTGAACCATACAGATAATGCCTCCAAATCTTTAATACAAAAACCACAGCTGCTAACTCCAAATCGTGAGTAGAATAATTCCTATCATGAATTCTTAACTGACGTGAAGCATATGCCACAACATGTCCATCTTGCATCAATTCTCCACCTAAACCCATCAAAGAAGCATCACAATAAACCATAAATGGTTCATCTGCTTTCGGAAAAATCAAAACTGGTGCAGTAGTCAACTTCTTCTTCAACTCAATGAAATTCTTCTCACACTGAGAATCCCACACAAAAGCTTTATTCTTACAAGTTAATTGGGTTAACGGAAGTGCCAACTTCGAAACCCTTCAATAAATCTTTGATAATAACCAGCCAATCCCAAGAAACTTCTGATTTCCGTCACTGACTTCAGAGTCTCCCATTGTAGCACTACATCTAATTTGGATGGATCCACAATAATTCATTTTTCCGAAATCACGTGACCAAGAAAGCTGACCTCTTTCAACCATAATTCACACTTCGAAAATTTAGCATACAACTCTTATCTTTTAACACTTGCAACACAATCCGCAAATGTTCAACATGCTCTTCTTCTGACTCGGAAAAAATCAAAATGTCATTTATAAAAACAACAACAAATTAGTCCAAATACTCATGGAAATCCGATTCATATATTCCATGAATACAACAGGTGCATTAGTAACTCCAAATGGCATCACTACATATTCATAGTGTCCATACCAAGTCCTAAAAGAAATCTTCTGTATATCTTCATATTTCACTTTTATCTGGTGATAAACCGATCGCAAATCGATCTTATTAAACACATAAGCACTAACCAACTGATCCATCAAATCATCTATCCTTGGAAGCGGATACTTGTTATTGATTGTCACCTTATTCAATTGCCTGTAATCAATACAGAACCTCATACTACCATCCTTCTTCTTTACCAACAACACTGGTTCTCTCCATGATGATATACTCGGTCTCACAAATTTCTTTTCTAACAGTTCCTCTAACTGTTTCTCTAACTCAGATAACTCAGAAGCAGACATATGATATGGTGCCATCGAAATAGGTATTGTTCCTGGCACAAGATCAATATGGAACTCCACCTCTCTCTCTAGAGGCACATCCACAACGATACACACGGTCTCACAAATTTCTTTTCTAACAGTTTTTCTAACTGTTTCTTCAACTCAGATAACTCAGAAGCCGACATGTCATATGGTGTCATGGAAATAGGTATTGCTCATGGCACAAGATCAATACTGAACTTCACCTCTCTCTCTGGCGGCACATCCACAACATCATCTGGAAATAATTCCGGAATATTTCTCACCACTTGCAATTTACTAATTTCCATATCATTCTCCACTGATAACGATGCAAACAACACCAAAACTTGCACTTCTTCATTCATAAGCTCTTTCAACTCTCGAGCATACAAATAACCAGCTTCTTTTTCCTCTTCACCAGGAGTAAAAAAACGAACCGAATTACTGGAACAAGTAATATGAACATGGTTATACTCCAACCAATTCATACCTAGAATCACATCCAAACCTCTCAAAGGCAAGCAAACCAAATCCACACCAAAGTTCTTACCATAAATCAATAACGGTCAATTCAGACATATGAGAGAAGTAGTTAACGACCCATCATCATGAGTCTCGATAACCATCTATCCTTTCATTGGATAAACAAAAAGTCCTAATCTCCTCACACAATCAATAGAAATAAAGCAGTGTGTAGCACCTATGTCAATCATAGCAATCAACAGAGTACTACCAATATGACAAATACCTCTGATCAAACGATCCTCACTGGAAGTCTGTGTCCCTGTCAAAGCGAACACCTTTCCTCCAGTTGTAAATTTCTTTGGCTTTTGGCAATGTGTACTGATATGACATTTCTCCCCACAATTGTAGCAAGTAACCAGGTTCATCTTGCACTCAGCAATCAAGTGTCCAGGCTGACCACTCTTGAAACATGTCTTCACGTCACTCGTGCACTCAGTGACACAATGACCTATCTCACCACATCTATAGCACTTCAGCGAAGCAGGAGCACCTCCCTCACTTATACTTTTACCTTCATTATGTTTATGCTTACCCTTATCAGCAGGAGCTGCATAAGGTTTTCCACGATTCATTTGTTGTTTCCCTCTTCTCTCAGCTAGACCTTTGAAATGCTCAGATCGAACCCTACTGTTTTCTTCAAAGATTCTGCAGCAATCCACCAAATCTGGAAACCTTCGGATTCTTTGATAGCCAATCGTCTGCTTAATCTCAAGCCTCAAACCATTCTCGAGTTTGACACATTTCGAGAACTCAGCAGTCGCCTCGCTATAATGAGGATAGAACTTTGCCAAATCAGTTAACTTCACAACATAGTCAGTCACAGACATATTGCCCTACTTCAGCTCTAGAAACTCAATTTCCTTCTTTCCCCGAACATCTTCAGGAAAATACTTTCTCATAAATTCTCTCTTGAACACAGCCCAAATGACTGCCTCACCAGATGCATTCAACCGTTGACGAGTGCTAACCCACCAACCATCAGCTTCAGCTACCAATCTGTCTGCACCCAACCGCACCTTGCTTCCTTCCGTACACTCCATCACCCTGAAGATCCTCTCGATCTCCTTGAGCCAATCCTGTGCTCCATCGGGGTCATACTTTCCCTTGAATGTAGGCGGGTCATTCTTCCTGAAATCATCACTTTCATGATCCCCAACATTCATCGGATTTTGCATGGCATGTGTCGTCTCTTGCATAGCAGCGGCAAGTGCAACATCGTTTCTTCCAACCATTCTAAATTTGTTACACACAACAACAATCCAACAATGATTTAGAATCAACGACAACAACAACACTCAACACTCAACAACAACACAACAATTCTACGACTCAACAACTCAACTACTCGATCGGACCGACCGACCTGCTCTGGTAACACTTTGTAACACCTAAATTAACCCACATAAATATTAATAAAAATCAGAGTAAAAATTTCATTCAAAAGTATTTGAGTGCCACGATTCAACTTCAACAACCACACTTGGCTCATTGATACGTTTTATAAAAATATTCAACATCGCAGCGAAAATCAAAATAACATGTGGTAATTCTATTACAAAAGTGTTTTCCTTAAAATAAAACAAATAAATGCAACTTCGTCTCAACACCCAAAACGACGTATCAGAGTCGGCATCTTTAAGACACGAAGTACACCCAATTCACTAAACACCACTCGACTTATCCAGCTCACCTGCACGTTACCAACATAAGGGTAACATTCAAACATAAGGGGTGAGATACTTACATTACAAAAGAGTAATATAATAAGAACTACACTTCTCATCAAATACTACACAATCATATCATATACACAACAACATCACACACACCAAAATATTATACAAACACAACAATTATGCAATGAGACTCTACTTAACTCTATGCATGCGGTACCATAATCTTGTCTCTATTTCAAGATCCAGTTCCCGTCGGAATTCTCAACCCCTTTTTCGTGGTCCAATATGATCCCTATTTCATGATCACACCCTCGACCCTTATTTCATGGCCACGTGCGATCCATATTTCATGATCGCACCAACATCACAACAACGAACATACCCCACCTTGGTATATTGTTCCAACTATGCACATGTCATGCAACACCAATGACATACATGCAACAATTACATTAAACAACTCTACAACAACGATCAACATACGACAACTTATTATAACAACAACTATCATCAACATCATGCATATTTTAGCATACAACCACATAAGTCAACTTCAACCACTACAAACGCAACAACATCATATACGACAACTTGTTACATATGCATATATAAACAACAATGATATGTAACTTATCACAATAGCAACAACTCATAACAACAACAACAACAAATCCACAACATACCAATTTATTTTTCATTTTTAAGTTATACTAATCATCTCTATAATTATACATATAACCCCTCTCCAACTGCCTTTAACTACACCACTTTGATTCCTAAGTATTACTAAATCAATTAGATAATTTTAAGGAATTTTTCGGAATTAAAAATCAATATTTTTCGCTCCAGGTCTTGCTAAGCAAGGGGATTGCTTGTTAAGCGAGCAACTCTTTGTATTCTGACTCTCCCAAAGTCCAACCTGCTTGATAAGCGAGCTCCAGCTCGTTAAGCGAGCTCTGCGATTCACGCAGTTCTCCCTTCTGCGACCTGCACTCAAACCACACGAATTCCTACACCAAAATCACTTTTCCAACCAGACAATTACATAATTTCTGACACTAATAACCAATTCATATAATTATTTCATAATAAGATTAATTTATCAACAACTTAACCAAATCCCAACTCAATCACCAAAACCCCAACTTCTAATCATCAACCTACCCAATTCCCATTATAAAACCCTTAATAGACGGAAGAATCTCACCCTTACCTTAGTTTTGACGAGAAATTCTTCTTCCTCGCGGATTCTCCTCTTCAACCTTAGCTTTTTCTTTTTTCTCTTCTTTCTTCTCAGTTTCACAATCGTTCCTTTTTTTTTCCCAAAACACGATTCTTTTCCTTCTTACAACATAGTCCCTTTAAACCCAACCTATGGTCTTCCACAATTACCCTCACTAATTCCAACAAAATACCACCTTACCCCTTACCTCATTTTATTCCAATTATTTAATTTATCCAATAATAATCTTATTATCCACCATAATATAATTATTAAATTAATATTATACTCAATAATATATTATTCTTCCACACACCAAAAATAATAATCCTATTAAAATAAATAAATAGAACTTTGAGGCGTTACAAGGATCAATGTGGAGTCTTGTTGCTTTATAATGGTTGCAAGTTAATGTTTTATATCGGTTAATAGACCAAGATATCGACTATTAGGTAATGCATTGATCTCACGACATTCAGACCAACAAGAGATATGAATGAGAGCAATAAGTGGTAATATTAATAGTTGAGTAGATGATCATATTACTGACCTTTTGTTATACATGATAAATATATGATGATGAAATCTACCCCTAACAAGTTTTCACTTCTACACAAACCATTTTTCACCACAATTGGGAGAAGGATTTTACCATGGTTGGGGATCCGTGGTAACGAAGGGTGTGATAGTAGGTGCCTTACTTTCCACCACAGACTAGTAGTTGCGGTAAAAATAGTATAATGCTCAACATTTCAGCACAATTATAAATTCCAACTGTAGTAAAAAGTGGAATGGTTATGGGTTCATTACGCATCGACAACATTTTGGCATTTTAAAATGGTGCATCGCTAGATTTCACCATAGTTGTGGCTTCTAACCGAGGTGATATATACATTTAGATTTATTATAACTTATGTGAAATGTTTATTTCACCAATCACCCACTAAACATATAATTGTTCAAATTGATTTAGAAAATAATAATCTAAAAAATTAAGTTATATTTGAAGAACAACTTAATTGATTTTTTTCAAGTTTTTTGCAACTCACTATCCATATCTCGTTCTTTAATAGTTAGAGTTTGATTTAATGCTTCTAATTATTCAATCAACATTTTCTTCTCTACCAGTTCATTACGCAAAGTATCAAATTTGTTAAGAAATTCTTATTCATCATTATCATCATCATCGTCATGGTCATAATCATGATGATGATGATGAATCAGAATTTCTCAACAAATTTGATGTTTTACGGAATAAACTAGTAGAGAATGAAATGTTGATTTAAAAACTAGAAGTATCAAACCAAATTTTAACTATTAAAGAGGGAGATATGGATAATGCGTTGTAGAAAGCTTAAAAAGTATTGATTAATGTAAGTTGTTATTAAAATATAACTTAATTTTTTAGATTATTATTTTCTTATTCAAGTTGACATGTTATATATTCAGTGAAAGGTTGGTGAAACACACAATCTACATACAATATAATAAACTTAAATATATTTTCTATCACTCTATTGTGCTTTAAACATGTTAGGTCGAAGGAAATGAAATATGCACGAGGAATAACATTCACAACAATAACATAGGTCAATAAAAAAACAACAATAACACAAAATATTTACTTGTATCAACAAAAAAAACAACATAACTCAACAAAAACATCAACAATAACACAAACTTTTTACTTGTATCAAGAAAAACAACAACATAACTCAACAAAAAACACAACTCAACAAAAACCACGACATAACTAACTAAAACCACAACAATAACACAAACGTTTTACTTATCTCAACAAAAATATCAACAATAAAAAAAACCTTTTACTTGTATAAACAAAAACAACAACATAATTCAACATAACTAACAAAATCCACAACAATAACACAAACCTTTTACTTATCTCAACAAAAACAACAACATAAAAACTTTAATCTCATATTTACAACAACAACAACAACAATAACAACAATAACACTTAACCTTTTATTATCCTAGCAAAAACAATAAAATAATTCAACAAAAACAACAACATACAACCTACATGGTTTAATATCTCAACAACAATAAAAACACAAAGCCTTAAAGGACAAATAGTTTGAACAACTACAAAGATAACCTATAAGATGAATGGTGGAAATGTCTCACGTACTGGAAATGTGAAGAGGGAGTCAAAGAAACGAGTTTGCGTTCCATTTACAAGTTTTGTGTCACCTTTCCTTGATCTATATGAGTTGGAGAAGATATGATGGATTTTTGTGAAGAAATGGTGTAGAGGCATTTATGGAGATTGAGATAAGGTGTGAGAGGTTAGGGTTTAGTGAACAAAATTTCGTTTATAGATGTAATTTGTTTCAATCTAAAAAAAGAAATAAAGGTAATACTTTTCACCACGGTTGAAAGAAGCAACCATGGTGAAATGTCCCTAATTAACTCGTTTTTAGCATGCTACCGATGGATATTTCACCACGATTGTTAATTTCAACTGTGGTAAAAAGTTATTTAATTTTAACTTACAAATAAAAATTAAGAGAACACATCTTTTTTGTAACGAAAAAACATAAAATTATTGGTGCTGAGATTCGAAGTGTGTCACTCATTCACCTTTTACCATGGTTGTTAGTTTGGACCGATGAGAAAAGTGGTTTAAAAATTAAAAGAAGAAAAATGTCTAATGGATAAATAATACTTCGATGGAATAAACGACCGAGATAAAAACCTATTATGAAATGTAGATTTTATAGTAGTGTTAACACCAAAATCTTTATTTTACCTTTTGTCATTTATGATCATGCAAAACAACTATAAATTCCTTATCTACTTAGAATCTAAAAATTGTTGAACGGTATTTAAGAATACTACTCAAAGGAGGTCATGTTGAAGCCTCTATGTTATCTCAAAGGCCATACACTTTAATTATTTCACAAACATAGAACACAAATGCACACACATAGAATATAAATGGTTCTTTACAAAAAGTCACATCTAACCATCAAACAATGACTAAATGAAATTTCAGCACCACACCAAACTTAAACAACATGAACAATCCATAATTTTTCCCTACATCAAAAACCCCCTCCCTTGATCAAACTACTCTACATCTATTTATGAACTGTCATTGTAAACCTCAGAGGGAAAAGAAACTGGATCAAAAATAGTGCTTATTGCAGTAGGATAAACTGACTCAAACATCTTCTGTGGTAGAATTGGCCTAGGAGCTTCAAATTTAAGCACTTGAATCACTTGTCTCACACATGGCCTAAATGAATAATTTGGATTTGCACACCAAAGTCCAATAACCACTAACCTTTCCATTTGTTCCTCATCAAACACACCCTCGAGTTTCTTGTCCGCGACTTCGACTAACTTTCCTAATCTATAAAGCTCCAAAACCCAATCAAATATGCTCACTTCACCCTCTTTCGCGTAAAGATTAATCGGTTTTCTTCCACTAACCAACTCCAATGAAACAATGCCAAAACTATATATATCAGATTCCTTAGTAGCTTTTCCTGTTGTGAAATATTCAGGAGCTATGTATCCCATTGTACCTGCTATAACTGTGGTTTCTAACTGTGACACTTTCTCATGATCAACCAACCTCGCCAACCCGAAATCACCAAGTTTTGCGTTGAAGTTATAGTCCAACATAATGTTACTTGATTTTATGTCTCTATGAAGCACACATTGTTCCCATTCTTCATGAAGATACAGCAACGCCGAAGCCAAATCCATTGCAATGTTGTACCGCATTTCCCATGTCAGTACGCTTTTACCGCGATATAGATGAGAATCTAAGCTTCCATTTTGCATGAACTCATATATCAGAAGGAAATCTTTTTTCATGTGACACCAACCAATTAGTTGAACTAAATTCCTATGCCTAAGTTTGCTTATGATCTTCACTTCCGTCGCGTATTCCTTTATTCCTTGTTTAGATTCTTTCGATATCCTCTTTATAGCGACATTCGAGTCTATTTCTTTCAAATAGCCTTTGTAAACACCGCCGAAACCACCTTGTCCGATCTTCTGCGTTTCTTCGAAATTATTCGTTGCAGTCGCTAGTTTATTATAGCAAAACCTTTTAGGCCCGGTTCCTTTCTGAAATTCATCGTCCATTTTCATGTCAAAAATCAAATCTTCTTTTTCTCCTTTCGCTCTCTTCCACATTAAGATACAAAACCATCCTAAACCAAGGAAAATCGACGCTATACCTACACCAACTCCTAGTCTTAACCATATAGTAATTTTTTTACTATCTGGTTTAGGACTATTCGGAATTGGTGAAGGTTCAAGATTCGCAGGGATAGAAGAAGAAGAAGAAACTTTCTCATCATTCTCTAAACTCGAATTAAACGACCATGATTTTAACGTATTCATCTCGAACATTAGTCCGGTAGCAGCTGAGAAACCAAAGATAACCTTATCAGGTAGGTAATCTCTCAGATCAATATTATATGACATGTAACTTTTCACAGGCTTACCATTGACAATGCTTCCGGTGAACGAAACTTTCAAATCACGAACACTCGAATTATACTCGATTTTACAAGAATAATAAGCTTTCTGATTCTTAATATCAATCAACCATGGTTTAGTTTTCTGAGACATCATAGAATTCAAGTTTATACCTACATGTATACCAGAAGGATCCCAAGGATTCTGATGTGTATCAAACTCAACTGCTACAAATGGATATTGACTTGAATTCAATAATTGATATTTATCAACAAGACCAAGTCCACCACCTTCTTTCATATGATCAAGAAGTGGAAGTTCCGGATCTGCGAAGAAAAATGCCAATCCATCTCCGAAACCGGTTTCGTTTGAGTAAATTATAAAGGAGAATTGAGTGGTGAAATCAGTGAGTTTTCTTGAGGTTTTGTCCCATAGATGTAATGGTTCAAAACATGTGACTCTTCCAACACTATAAGCATTGCTTTGGTACCTTGTGGTTGAAGTAAGTTGAATGTATGAATATAGCAATGAAGCATCTCCTTCTAGTTTCACATCATTGTATTTGAAGGTTTTGTAATGGAATGAAAGTGGTTTTGTAGAAGTGATCATTTGGAGCAAGAAAATGATACCAATATGGTAAGTATTCATCTCTAGAAAAAAATTGATTTTGAAACCTTTCAAGCCAAATGGCTCATATGATTGTCAAAGTTTGATAGTATTATTCATAATTATTTTATTTTTAGACAATGATTTATTATTTATTATTTGTATATTTATATATAAGTTTTGGATTTGTATGGTTGGCTTAGTTGTTAATTGGTGGCCATGCAAATTGGAATAAATGAGTAACCTCTAGCTTTAGAGTTAATCTTCCAAATCCTTCGTATTGATATTATATATGATAAATAATAAATAATATTAGACTAAGTCACATTCACAGGCCGGTTTGTTTGTTTGCTGAAAGTGGGAAAATATAATCAAACCTCTATGTTTATTTGTAATTTAAAGATATAATATATGAAATTATTTTAAACTTGTCTTTTACAAATACTCACTTTAAATTCTAATCAGTTTAAATATGTTTTGAGTGAGTTTTAGTTGATAAAATTTCAATTTTAATTTTGATATGACTAAGATTTAAACTCTGCTGTTGATATGAAGGTTTGTCGGTGGGTAATAGAAATATTTTCTTAAACATTATTTGAGTTTAAAGTTTTGAGATATTTTTTATGAACCCCTAAGATCCAATTAACTAAAATATATATATATATATATATATATATATATATATATATATATATATATATATATATATATATATATATATATATATATATATATATATATATATATATAATCGTACCTGGAGATCAGGATCCGATGTGGCCGGCGTCGAACGCGGATAGGGCACGGTTGATGGTGGAGAAAAAGGGGTGTACCTGCAAAGACACTTTGATGCTAAAGTCAGAGAGTGAGCAACGAGTGAGCAAGTACGAGATTTAGGGTACAGATTTGAATACCTGACCCTCTCAAATGAGAGAGTTTTTATATTGGTCCAGGTAGATGGCTATTGGCCTGTATTGTTGGGTGTGGATCGCGGATTCCGTAATAACCGCTAACGGTCAGGAACTAGCTGTTGGAGTGATATTTGCCTTGCTCGGCTTGGCCTTTGGTCGGATGGCATCTATGTCGGAGAAGGGACATGTCGAGCGGCCGTCAATGGGTTATTGGGCCGATTGGGAATGCGAGATTGCTTGGGCCCAAATCCGTAATTTGGGCCAGTCCGGAACAAGAGCCCCCCAAGTCGTTGTTTCTGGTCGAGAAAGTGATGACTTAAGGATGGCTGGCTGCTCGGAGATACCTGTAATGCTGATGGACTAGCTTTTGATGGACGAACGACCTTTCTTGGGAGATAAAGGAGGCTCGGCGGACGGGCACTCCATCAGTCGGTCGGTGAAGAGGAAGAGGAAACGAAAATGTGACGTGTCTTGGGACTTGTGCCAATTTAATGCTCTGACGGCTAGCCTAGGGGCTAGTGAATATGCCATCATTGCCTAGGGATAGGGGTCACGCTTCAGTTGCATGTGCCCCCTTCCCTATAAATAGGAGGATTACCTCATTTGTGTGATTTTTCGTTTCATCTTCCTTACATCATTCTGATCGCATCTCCGACAACCTTAGACGACCGTCGACCACCGCAGTTCTTCTTCCGACCACCGTGCGTTTCAACACAAACTCCTATAATCATGTCTCAAGTTCCTGGTAAGAGTTATTTTCCTGCTTTTTGTCTTAGTTTTTCAAGAATAGACATGCATGCGGTTTATGTTTTTTACTTTAGACAATAGATTAGAGTAGTTTTAGATGAGTTTTAAGTTGTTGTAATCACTGTTACGCTGCCCGCTCTGAACCCTAATTCGCGGTCGACGGCGGCCTTGGTCGTAGCTAGACCGAGGCCTTGGGTTTAGTGATGAACATCTGGTTGTTGTGAACCCCCGCGTCTCTATGATTCTCCGTCGATCGTTTGTCGATCGTCTTGAGCAACAACAACCACTCGAGGGCTTTGGCCAGGGACCTCGTTCCTGGGCTGTTGCACGCCCTTTCACTTGATAGGTAGTGGAAGGGTGGATTTGATATTTTAATCATATTCACTGACACCTTTCCTCTACTTTTCAGGTGAAAATGCGTTTGTCGACCCCTACGACTTCTCTTCGGATGAAGACACATCGGAGGATTCGGGTTCTTCAGCCACTGTCTCATCTGACCCCGAAAGCTCTTCAAGGGATTCAGAAGAAACTGAAGTGGATGACGCGGCCACGATATCCGGGGGAGCAGCTGGTGCTCCTGAGGCCCCAGTAGAAAAGGAAAGGGTTCTTACGCCCGAGGAATGGGTCGTGGAGGACCTGCTGGATAAAGTTTCATCTTATGCTCGGTCGCGCGAAGATCCACTGCCTGTGGTGGGGAACCCTGCTCATTGGGTGGTGACATGTCCGGGCGACGATGACAGAATATTCTCAGACTTTGGAGGGGGGAATTCTCTATGTACGAGTACGCTGTTTCAACTTTAGGGATCAGGCTGTCGTTCAACGATCTGGTCTTCTCGGTGCTCGGTCACCTTGGAGTAGCGCCCTCGCAGCTGCATCCCAACTCCTATGCCTTTATGCGGGCATTTGAGTTGACGTGCACGCACCTTGGTGCAGGGGCTACCCTTCCTCTTTTTTTCTGGTTGTTCTCTCTGCAACGCCAGGTGGGGCAAGGGAATGATCGGAAGGGCTTCATCTCCTTCAAACAACGGACCAAGATTTTCAAGGCACATTCAGAGTCCATCTGATCGTTCAAGGGCAACTATTTCTTGATCAAACCGACGAGTCGAGAAGCTACAAGGTCGATCAGCTTCATGGGGGTCGATACCGACGAGAACGATGTACCCAAGCTGGACGTGCAGGGGCGTCATATTTCCAGGAGGGTTTGGAGGTTTCCTTTCTCATGGGGTTACAATCATTACGGGCGACTTGTGAGTGAGTTTGTTCAGATAGGGGATGCTTTGAACGAGGATGAAGCAGCCAGCTTCAAGGAGTTTCGCAAGCTGGTGGCCTCTATGCATTCGAAGTCACAATGCTCGACGGAGAGGGGAAAATAATGCTAGATTCTGATGGGGAGAGGCTGTAGAGCGTCCACTGATCGACGTCACAACTCTCCTAGCTTGTAAGAACGGGCAAGAAGTGTCTGAACTGTTTGGTACTTTCTTTGTTTTTCTTTGTTTATTTGCCTTGTGATTTTATGCTCGTAGCCGACCTGACCCATTTCTATTTCCTCTATTTTGCAGGTTCTATGGTGAATCCTTTGGACAAGATCCAAGAGAAGTTGGGACCTAATAATAAGAGAAAAATTAAGACTGTCCAGACTCGACTGGTGGGTAACGATACGGGCGGTTCTGGCTCGGGCCCGATCGCTCAAGGCTCCCAGGGTGTAACCTCGAGTTCTCAACTTAAAAAGCATAAAGCCGGAGTGACCGTTCTAGATTTGACGACCAACGCTCCTCCAAAACCCAAGCACGTGCTGCCTTCGTGCTTCATGAAACGCAACTTCTTCGAGGGTACGACCTTGGAGGTTGAACGGACGGACTCACTATTTGTTGAGCAGATGGATCGCCCTGCTCGGCGGTTGTCCCTGGCGCAGGATGTTAGTGCTGTCATGCGGGTGCTATCCATGGCCTCGTTGCTGGCCGAGGGAAACCCTGGACAGGAGCGCGAGATTAACCGCCTGAAGTCCCTTCTGGCTGCTTCGGAAGGAAAAGCGAAGAAGGTTGTCGAGGATGCTGAGGCTACGTCCAAATAGTTGACGGCGCGGGCTGACGTGATTTCCAAGCTAGAGGTGGACAAGAGGAAACCTGTCGATCAGAATAAAAAGTTGAAAGATGCCTTCTTCCCCAAGGAGGATGAGGATGAAGACACCAAAGGTTTGATGACCAGGGCGCACTTCCTTGCCCGGTTGGATCAGGATCTGGAAGACCTGAGGGATACGACCAAGCTAAGCTTTCAAAATGTTGTGGATCAGATCAAGACTCTCCATCCGAAGTTGGATCTTGATACTGATCAGATCAGTTATTTATACAAGGTCGAGGACGGTCGTATTGTAGTCCCTGACTATATGATCGTTGACGACTCCCAGCCTGGTGAGCCCGGCCAATCAGTCCATCCTGAAGCTCAGCAACCTCAGAGTGAGGGCTAGCCTGGTGTCCAGGTGGATGAGGGTAATTAGTTTGGCATGCGTGCCTAAATACATGTAATTTTATTGTTTGGGGACTTGGTCCCCGTTTTATGTAATTTTGAACAAGTCGGCCCCTCGGGGTCGCAATTTCTTAATGAATGTTTCCGGCCTGGGTGGTCGTTTTGTTATCTTTGCAGTGTTTTTGTTTTCACATATAACTGTCCGTCTGTCAGAGGACTTCTATTTTAAATGTATGATTTTTCTAAGTATTTTGCACTCGTATAATTGACCGGCACATGGAATACGATTTAGTGGTTGAATAAGGGGTAAATGCTCGTTGGGAAGTGTGATTCGTTGGTTAGGGGAACCGGTCAGATGTGTGGGCTCTGGGACGGTATCTGGGTCATGATCATGGCTCGGATTTTATGGCTTGAACGTCCCATCGCGGGCTGGGGTTCTTCCTAGTTGTGGTACTTAGGCAACGTCAGACTCGTTTGAGTATCTGTCCGTGCGATAGTTACCTTCCTCTTTGCGAGGGGGTCTTGTCGATCAAATGTTTTCGGATGCAATGCTTGTACCTAGGCATGCAGGTTTGGTCGGACCATCTGCTCCTCGTTTGAGAGTCGAGCAGGGTGACATTTATACTAGTTGTAGTATTGCTTGAGTTTCTCGGCGTTCCACGACCGAGCGAGCTCTTCCCCTGAAGATTTTCTAAGTAATAGGCTCCATTTTCGGTCTTTTCTCGGACGCGATATGGGCCCTCCCGAGTTGGTGCCAGCTTCCCTTCTCGGGAGTCTTTGTGATTCCTCCTCAAGACGAGACTCCCGACTTCGAATGCTCGTTTAATGACCTTAGCGTCATGTCGAGCTGCTATCTTTTATTTAAGTGTTGCTTCTCGAAGAGAAGCTTCCGATCGGATCTCTTCGACTAAGTTGAGCTCTTCTCTCAGCGTTTCAGAGTTGGTGTCTTGGTTCATAGGTGATTATGTTCGCCTGGACAGTACGTGCATTTCTATGGGGATGATCGTTTTAGTCCCATATGCTAGCCGGAATGGGGATTCCCCGGTCGTTGAATGAGGTGTGGTTCTGTATTCCCAAAGTATGTTGTGCAATTCTTCGACCCAAAGTTTTTTGTGCTCGTCCAAACTTCGTTTCATACCTCTTAAGATTACCCTGTTCGCAACTTCTTCTTGCCTGTTAGTTTGAGGGTGCTCGACCGAGGTGAAGTGTTGTTTGGTTCCCACCGAGGTTACGAACTCCTGGAAATGTTTGTCGGTGAATTGGATCCCATTATCTGTCACGATGGCGAGTGGCACTCCGAACCAGGCGAGGATGTTCCGCTTGAAGAAGCGTAGGATGTTAAGTGCAGTGATTTTGGCCAAGGCCTCTGCCTCTATCCATTTAGTGAAATAATCGATGCCCATGATGAGATACTTGTTTTGACCAGTGCCGATGACAAAGGGTCCTAATATATCCAGCCCCTACCAGGAAAACGAACATGGGGAAGATAGTGATTTCATCTCGGTAGGAGGTGCCACGTGTATGTCACCATGTCGTTGGCATTTGTCACATTTTTTGACGTGCTCCTTCGCATCGTTCTGCATCGTCGGCAAGTAGTATCTTGCTCGTAAGATTTTGCGGGCTAGCGATTGCCCACCTGGATGTTGTGCGTTGATTCCTTCGTGGACTTCTCTCAACATGTGTGGAATGTTTTCTTCCTCGAGGCACTTGAGGAGTGGCGTGGAGAAACCTCGACGATACATTCTTCCCCCGACCATGGTATACGAGCATGACCTACGCCGCACGATGCTGGCCTTTTTTGGGTCTGTCGGTAACTCGTCCTTGGTCAAGTAATTGAATACTGGAGTCATCCAACAGTTAGTGTCGCTTATGACGTTGACGTCTATTGGGGCTGAAGATTGCTCAATGCTAGGTCGAGGGAGTATCTCATGTACGACGAATTTGTTGCCCCCTTCTTCTTGGTACTTGCTAGTTTGGACAAGATATCCGCTTGGGTGTTATTCTTGCGTGGGACGCGCCTGACTTCTACGGACGTGAATCGTTTTAGTTTCTCTCTGACCAAAGCTAAGTATTCAGTCATGTTGTTGTTTTTGGCTTGAAAATCACCTCGCACTTGGTTGGCGACCAACTGGGAGTCTGTGCATATTATAATTTCCTCTGCCCCAAGGTAGTCTGCAAGATGCAAACCGACCAGGAAGGCCTCGTATTTTGCTTGATTATTGGAAGTGGGGAAATACAAGGTTAAAGATACTTCGATGATGGTTCCCTCTTCGTTCTCCTATCACCTCGGCCTCACTGCCTGCCGAGCTAGACGCTCCGTCCACGAAGATGATCCACTTAGATGGGGATGTTAAAGTTTGCTCGATGAAGGTAAGTTCTGCTATAACGTCGGCCAAGGCTTGAGCCTTCAGGGCCTACCTTCCCTCGAACCTGATGTCGAACTCAGATAGTTCTAGCGACCACTTCAGCATATGTCCGACCATGTCTGGCCTTCCGAGCATCTGCTTGATGGTTGGTTTGTCCTTACGACGATAGTATGGGCCAAGAAGTAGTGTCGTAGCCTTCTTGCTGCGAAGAGGAGGGCCATCGCTACTTTTTCGATTTGCAGGTACCTGAGCTCAGGGCCTTGCTCGTCAAGTAAATAGGCTTTTGTCCTTCGGGAAGTTCACAGATAAGGGTCACGCTCACCGCTTTGCTTGCAACGGCGAGGTAGAGGTATAGCATTTCTCCTTCGTTAGGCCTAGAGAGTACTGGAGGTTAGGACAATTCTTTCTTTAAGTGGGCCAAGGCCTGCTCGCACTCGTCTATCCATTCGAAAGCCGCCTCCTTGCGGGGGAGCTTGTAGAATGGAAGAGCGTGCTGAATGGACTTAGCTACGAATCGGGCGAGCGAGGCGAGAACGCCGTTCAACGATTGTATGTATTTTTTGGAATCTGGTGTAGGAATCTCTGTAAATGCTCAGCATTTATCGGGATTGGCTTCGATGCCACGTTCGGTCAGGTAAAATCCGAGGAATTTGCCTGCTCGAACTCTGAATGTGCACTTCTCGGGATTGAAACGCATTTTGCATTTCCGAGCTTAGTCGAACACATTTCGGAGATGGGAAGCGTGATCTGTCTCTTGTTGAGATTTAACGATCATGTCATCCATATATACTTCCTACATGTCTCCGATTTCTGCTCAGAAGTCTATTCATCATGCGCTGATAAGTGGCACCCGCGTTTTTCAGGCCGAAGGGCATAACATTATAGTAGTAATTGCCTGATTCGGTCATGAAGGTCGTGTAATTTTTGTCGGTCACAGCCATGGGGATTTGATTTTATCCCGAATAGGCGTCCATAAATGATAGTAGCTTGAAACCGGCCGAGTTGTCGACCAGTTTGTCAATATTTGGCAATGGATAAGCATCCTTCGGGGAAGCCCGATTAAGGTCGGTATAATCAACACACATTCTCCACTTTCCATTAGATTTTTTCACAAGTACAACGTTAGAGAGCCAGGTTATGTACCTGGCCTCTATTACAAAGTTTGTCTCTAGGAGGTCTTCTAAAGCTTTTTCGGCCGCTTTAGTTTTTCAGTCGACTGTTTCCTCCTCTATTGGGAAACGACTTTGTGATTAGGATCAATGGAGAGATTGTGGCAGGCCACGTCTGGGTCAAGTCCGGGCATCTCTGCTGCACTCCATGCGAATAGATTGGCATTCCCTTTCAGGCATGCCTCCAGCTGTTTCCTAGTCAGGTCTGGGAGATGGGCCCCAATCTTTACGCATCTGTTCAGATCTTTCCCTAGAGGGATCAGCTCGAACTCACCGTCAGGGATTGGTCGGGCTAACGAAGTGGATGGCTGCTGGGAGCTTTCGGTTTCGTCCGGAAATATGCAATCTAGGTCGATGGAGTCGACCCGAGGGAGAGGCGTGGGCACTTCTGTGTTTCCGGAGGATGTTGAGGCGGAAGCTTTGGGTTGGTATGATATCGAGCTAAGGCCTTTAGAGGCTGCCACGAAACAGCGACGTGAAGCTTCGACATCGCCGTGCAGGGTGGCCACTCTCCCCGACATCGTGTAGTACTTCATCTTCAGGTGGACAGTTGATGGAACAGCCAGGAGACCGGCCAACGTTGGTCGACCGAAAATGCATTGGTACAGGGAAGGGCAATCAACGACCAAAAATTGGACGCAAATTGACCAGGCGGTTTCTGCGGCCCCAAAAGTGACTATGAGGTCGACATAACCCCATGGTCGAGATACTGCCCCGTTAAAATCCTGCAGGTCGAATCCCATGTATGGCGTTAGATGAGTCTCGTTCAGCTGAAGTGTCGCGAACAATTGCGAATACATGATATCACACGAACTGCCCTGGTCGACTAGTATTCTGCGAACATCGAAATTGGCCATCTAGGCCCGAATGAGCAATGGGATGTTGGCGTTAGGTGCTCCCCCTAGTAGTTCCTCTTTGTAAAATGAGATAGGCACTGAGTTGTCTCTGGGTGGGTCTAACGTAGCATTCGGGGTCGGTCCTTTTGCGATTAGTTGGTCGAACTTCCTCTTGACGTAACCAACCATGATCTTGTTAAATCCTCCAACTGAAATCACCATTGCGGAAGGGAATGCTTCCCAGGGGCTATGGGAAGACAGATAACCCGAACTTTTCTGAAGATCGGGCAGAAAGAAATCTTCAGGGCGATAGATGCTGAGAGCGACCTGCATATTGGTGTCTGCGGGCACCACCATCTCTTCCTCGACTTTTATGGTCTCCTGCGCCTTCGGCCTGAAGGTTTCTTTGGATTTCGTGAATTGTTTAAGGTGGCTGTCTTTTATGAGTATTTCGATTGCGTCCTTTAGATGGATGCAATCCTCAATATTGTGTTTGTGGCTTTTGCGAAACTTGCAATACTTGGTTTTGTCAGTGCCCGACTTGGTAGGCAGCTGCTTAGGAAAGCGAACCCACGCTTGCAGGAATTCTGAATTGGTGCACTCGGACAATATTTTCTACCTCGACACCGAGAAAGGAGTATACTCACGAAAGCGACCTACTTGTCCTTTTTGCTCTTGCGGTTCACGGGGGCGGTCTTCCTTTCTTTTGTCACCTCTCCGACGAGATGTCGAGGGTTCATCGGCTCTGGAAGGGTTGGCGTCTTCTCTACGCCTGACATCAAGAACAGAGCTGGTTGTTTGCTTCTCTTCGTACCGGATGTATGCTTGAGCCTTCAGGAGGAAAGCGTCCAGAGTGGCGGGCGTCTCGATGCCCACTGCTCGATGGAAGTCAGTGGACGGGCGTAGCCCGCGCTCTAGCAAATACTTTTTCATGTCGTCCGTGGTCGAGACCTGGACAGCTTTTTTGTTGAACCTTTCGATATAGGTTCTGAGGGGCTCATCTTTGCCCTGGATAATGGCTTCGAGCGATGCCTCTGTCTTGGGATGGCGTCGGGAAGCAGTGAAATGCCTGGAGAAAGTTCGACCGAGTTGTCTCCAGGAGGTGATGGATTTGGGCTCAAGACTTTTGTACCAAGTCATCGCCCCTTTCCTTAAGGTGGTCAGAAAGAGATGACACTTGATTACTCCTCGTACGCCCCTATAATCAAGCAGGGGGTCGATGTTTTCGATATGTTCATCGGGGTTCGTCGTTCCGTCATACGACCCTAGTGGTGGAGGCTTCTCGAGCCCTCTCAGTAGCTTGGTAGGCATTATCACAGAGGAGAGGGGGCCTTTGATATCGTCCTCGTCACTAGACGTGAATGAAGGGGGTCTTGAACGGCGCTTTCTGTTCCGTCGTGGGGACGAAGAGTTCGACATGTTCTTTCTTGATTGTCTTGGAGATGGTGATCGAGATCGTCGCCTTTTCTAGGGAGGAGAGCATTGATTATCATCCTACGGACCTTGACTAGTCTTGGTCAGTATAGGGGAGCGACGTTTTCGAGGAGGTGATCGATCTTGATCCCTGATAGAAGATTCTTCATGGTGGCCTTTATCCTTTCTTTTACGGGGGGATGCACTACGCCAAAAATGCTTTTTAACAGCGCATCTTAGACAGCGCTTTTAAGAGAAAGCGCTGTCTAAGGTTAAAATTAAAATTAAACACGGAAAATGGTCCAAAAAAATAATGAAAGCGCTGTCTAAGGGGGGGTCTTAGACAGCGCTTTCTAAAAGCGCTGTCTAAGACCCCCCCTTAGACAGCGCTTGTAGAAAGCGCTTTTAAATATATGCCTTAGTCAGCGCTTTTGATAAAGCGCTGTTTAAAGATTTTAAATTAAAAAAAAAATAAAACCAAAAGCGCTGTCTAAGGGGGGGGGTTTAGAAAGCGCTTTTGGAAAGCGCTGTCTAAGGCATACCTTAGAAAGCGCTTTTACCAAAAGCGCTGTCTAAGGTCTAATTAAAATTAAATTTCATACTTCTATTTTCATTCTCTGTTGTTTTCGTTTTCCCTCCTGCGAACGTTTTCAGAGCGAACCCTAACATTTCCAGAAGAACTTGAAGTCATTGAAGTCATTCACGTTCACGTTTCAGTGTTCATCGTTCACGTTTGAATCGTTCACGTTCACGTTTTCATCGCGGTATGTATTTCAGTTTCACGTTCACGTTTCAGTTTTCATTCGTTCACGTTTTCATTTATTCATTCATGTTCTTCGTATCAGTTCTTCATTTCAGTCATTCAGTCATTTCTGTTTTCGGATTTCAGTCATTCGTTTCAGGCATTGCAAGAGTTAAATCGTTTCAGGCATTGCAAGGTATGTGTTTCAGTTTTGACTTTTTGTTCTGGTTGTGGTTGGTTCTGGTTGTGCATGTGGTTGTGGTTGGTTCTGGTTGTGCATATGGTTCTGGTTCTGGTTGTGTTTGCATGGTATAAAAATATTGATAACAGTGTTACCACTTATCATAGTTGTTTGTCTTTAAAAAGACAACATTTCTCATAAGTTCAATTTGAGTTAAAATTTGTTAATCACTATACTATTGGTATAGAAAGATATATGTTTTAGGATTGTAGAAATGTAATGTTTTATAGAAATATGCCTGTTTATCATCTATGTGCTTAAAGATTTTGGCAAGTGGAGTGTGTTTTGCTTATTATTTGTTAAGTTGTTTTCTTTTTCAAGGAAAGTTTTTAATTTATTATGGTGTATATGTTTCATTTTGTCAACTTTAAAGTTTAATTATTGTATTATTGCATACATCATGAAAATTATGAGGTTCTTAAAATTAGAATGATGATTTACATGTACCCCCTTAGCAAGTATTTTCCTAGTGAGAAGGATAAACACCAATTAGACCATGCTTCTTTGTACTGCTGCATTATAAGAGCTCAAGTCCAAGCTCATCATTTAGATTTCTCCCAAAAAATGATTGAACGAACTCTTATATAGTTATAGGTATAGTTATAGGTATATTGTAATAGAAAAAGTTTGATTCTTGTAATATAAAAAATGAAAGTGATGAGGTAATTAAAGTTGGTATATTGGCGTATCGGATACGTTATTGAAGTTTATATTAACATTGGTTATGTATACGTTTTTTAAGTAGGAAAACCATGGATAAAACATGGATCTGTGCCGATCGAATGACCAAAGAGTACGAGAGTGGGGTTGCGGAATTTGTTAAGTATGCTGTTCAACACGCTGAAAACCCCAGACGAATGCATTGTCCTTGCTTGCGTTGTTGTTATATTGGTAAGGTTGACGCACATGGATTGAAATCGCATTTGCTGAGGCATGGAATTGATCAAAGTTATCAGTGTTGGATATTTCATGGTGAGAAAATTAACGGGAATGTTGAATCGAGTGGAAAAAGTAATACGACCTATGCTTCATACGACAAAGACACGGAAACATATGATTGTGATCGAGTTGAAGAGATTGTAGAAGCACTGGAAGAAGATCTTCATGATTGTCCTGAAATGTTTGAGAGGATGGTAAGCGATGCAGAGAAACCGTTGTACAAAGGTTGCACTAAATTCTCAAGACTTTCTGCGGTATTAAAGTTGTACAACTTAAAGGCGGGCAATGGATGGTCGGATAAAAGTTTCACAGAGTTGTTGGCCCTTATGAGAGAAATGCTACCGGATGATAATGTTCTTCCTAATCGAACCTATGAGGCAAAAAAAATGTTGTGCTCTATTGGCATGAGCTATGATAAGATACATGTTTGTCCTAACGATTGCATTTTGTTTCGTAACGAATATGCAACGTTAACTGAGTGCCCCAAATGCGGTTTGTCTCGATATAAGAAAAGATTATCTCCCGCAAAAGTCTTATGGTATTTTCCGATAATTCCGAGATTTAGGCGCATGTTTCGTAGTGAAACCGATGCAAGACATCTTACTTGGCATGCAGATGAAAGAATTACCGATGGAAAGTATCGGCATCCGGCTGATTCACCACAGTGGTCGAAGATTGATAATGATTATCCTGAGTTTGGATCAGAAGCAAGAAACCTTCGATTGGCATTATCTACTGATGGAATGAACCCACATGGTCTTCAAAGTATTTCACATACCACATGGCCTGTGATTCTTATGATTTATAACCTACCTCCGTGGCTATGTATGAAGCGTAAGTACATGATGTTATCTATGTTAATCTCTGGGCCTAAACAACCAGGTAATGACATAGACGTATACTTGACACCTCTGATCGAAGATTTAAAGATTTTGTGGGAGAACGGTGTGGAGGTTTATGATGGATATAGGAAAGAAAGTTTCAATCTGAGGGCGATGTTGTTTGGCACAATTAATGATTTTCCAGCATACGGGAATCTATCTGGGTATAACATTAAGGGTCAACGTGCGTGTCCTGTTTGTGAAGACGGAACCGATACGATCCGATTGGAACTTTGCCAGAAGAATGTGTTTCTCGGTCATCGTAGATTCTTACATTCTAAACATCACTACCGTGGGTGGAGAAAAGCATTCAATGGAGACACCGAACATCGTAGAGCTCCACCCGCATTGTCAGGTGAACAAGTTTTTGAAAAGGTGAAAGATGTGTGTACTGAGTTTGGCAAGCCTTTTGCACATAAGATTGTGAAAGGTGGGTGAAAGAAAAGGTCGATATTTTTTGAATTGCCATATTGGAAGTCTTTGTACGTGAGACATTTTCTCGATGTTATGCATATTGAAAAAAACGTATTTGAAAGTGTTATTGGTACATTACTCAATATAAAAGGCAAGTCTAAGGATGGCCTTAAAGCAAGGGAGGACATGTTAAAAATGGGAATGAGAACTGAATTAGCACCCGTGAAGAAAGGAAGACGAACATATCTACCACCTGCTGCTTTTACTTTATCTAGAAAGGAGAAAAAAAATTTGTGTAAGTCTCTGAGTGAAGTAAAGGTTCCAGAAGGATACTCATCTGATATCAGAAGACTTGTTTCTATGAAAGACCTCAAGTTGAAGAATTTGAAGACACATGATTGTCATGTTATAATGGAACATTTTCTACCGATCGGTATACGTTCTATTTTGCCAGAAAAAGTAAGAAGTTCCATAACTAAATTGTGTTTTTTCTTTAGGTCAATTTGTAGTAAGGTGATCGATCCCGAGATCTTACCAACACTACAAAAAGAGATTGTAATTACCTTGTGTGAGCTTGAAATGTATTTTCCTCCGTCTTTTTTTGACATAATGGTTCATTTAGTTGTTCATCTTGTGAAAGAGACACAGTTGTGTGGACCAGCTTATATGAGATGGATGTACCCTGCTGAACGGTATATGAAAATATTAAAAGGGTACGTGAAATCCCGAAGTCGACCAGAGGGTTGTATTGTTGAACGATACATTGTTGAAGAAGCTGTTGAGTTTTGTACTGAATATTTGTCTAACGTTCAATCGATTGGACTCCCCAGAGCTCAGATTTTCGACAAAATGGAAGGTAAAAAATTAATTGGGAATAAAATTGTGACAATATCAAGGGATGAATGGGATCAAGTTCATTTGTATGTTCTGCACAATAATAATGAGGTTGAGCCATATGTTGAAATGCACAAGGATGTACTCCGAAGGTTAAATCCGAACAGAAATGAAAATTGGATAGTTATAGAGCACAATCAAAGTTTCATACAATGGTTGAAGGATCATATTTATTTGAAGCGCTCTTCAGATCCTTCTTCGGTAACAGAAAGGTTGAGATGTTTGGCATATGGTCCAAGTTTGCATGTGTTTTCTCATAGCGCATATTCAATTAATGGATACACATTTTATACCAAAGAACAAGATGATAAGAGTACTATGCAAAATAGTGGTGTCACCGTGCTAGCTGAAGCAATGCATATATCAAGCATGAAGGACTTAAACCCCAAATATGCAAATTTGTCATATTTTGGAGTTATTGAGCACATTTGGGTGTTTGATTACGAGAAGTTTCAGATTCCCATCTTTGGTTGCAAGTGGGTGAATAGTAGTGGCATACGAATGGATAAGTCTGGATTTTTGCAAGTTGATCTTACTAGGGTGGGGTACAAAGATGAACCTTTTATTCTAGCATCTCAGGCTAAACAAGTGTTCTATGTGAATGACCCGAAGAGTACAAAATGGTCTATAGTGCTTTTCTCTAACAAAGTGACTGATGATAGCGGTGTCGATCAATGTGATATTGATGTTGAGAATGAGTCATGCATTAGACGGAATGAGTTGAATAGAAATGATGAAGTTGAGGATCTTATACCGGATGAGTCATATATAAGAAACGATCATAATGAGGGAATTTGGATCAATTCATCCGTACGCATTGCTAAGAAACAAGTGATTAATATTCCAACAAAGAAAAGAAAGAGATGTTAGTGACTTAGGTAAATTATCCATGGTTTCTTTATTTTATTTTTTCGATTGTTTTGATTATAAGTTATATGTGATAATGCATGATTTCTTTATTTTTTTGTTTTCAATTGCTTTGATTATAAGTTATATATGATAATGCATGATTTCTTTATTTTTTTGTTTTCAATTGCTTTGATTATAAGTTATATTTGATATTTGATGGTTTCCTTGGTTTATTACAGGTTAGACATGGCTGATGACCAACCTGAGGAAGTTCCTAAAAAAGTATCCGCGGAAGAAGAAATTCGAAGAGGCATCACAGTAATGAGAAGGGTGGTCCAAGGAAGATCTCGAGGCATCATACTAGATGTCTATTGAAGCACCCAGGGACAGCTTATAGAACCTAATGGGCATACCTTAACTAGTTTTATCGGTGCACTAGTAAGGAATGAAATTCCCATTACATGTGATGATTGGAGAAACAAAGAGCTGAAAGAGTCCAAAGATAAAATTTGGAGTGAGATAAAGGTACAATCATTTGGCCCTTAATTATACGGTATCAATTATGTTTTTTCAATTACCGATACTAACTATCAATCTGTATGTTTTTCTTAGCGATGTTTTAACATCGAAGAAGAAAGAAGAGGCTTTTGTATGAAATTGGCCGGAAAGCTTCTAAGAGGGTTTCGGACATTTTTATCATCCAAGTTCCTTAAGGATGCGGATGGTAATTTTGTGGATGCGGAGCTTCCCAAAAAATATGAAAGTTTGATATCGGCTGAAGAATGGGAAGCGTTCAAATCCAAAAGACAAGACCCGGTTTTTCAAAGAATAAGTGCTACAAATCGGGAAAGAGCATCAAGTCCCGCATATCCGTACCGAAAAGGACGTGTCGGATATGGACGTTTAGAACAATCCATGGTACGTATTTTTAAATTGCGATAACAAATTTGTTCATCATATATTAGTTTTATCTGATCAAATTGTATGACTTAATGTGTAGCTGCAGAAGGAGGAAAGTTCAGAATCATCTCTTCCTGCACATGTTTTGTGGAAGGAAGCCCGTGTGGGCAAATCTGGAGTTCCTCAAGAAGAAGTTTTACAAGTATACCAGAAATGTGTAAGTATAACATTTTTTCATTAATTGAATAACATTTTTATACACAAATATTTGACAATTGTACGATATTCATCTGATTTTTCAGGAGGAGCTATCTCAGTCTTTATCTCCCGATGATACTAGGAGCATACTTGGTCGGGCATTAGATGTCCCTGAGTACTCTGGTCGGGTGAGGGGTAAGGGATTTGGAGTCACTCCGACCTCCATGAGTATTAAAAAAGGAAAGGCTCCTAGTAATCGGGAGCTTCATGCAAGAATGGAAGCCATGCAAGCTGAGCTTGATGCATTGAGGAGAGAAAGAGAGGCTAGCGCCTCAACAGTATACAGAGATGCTTCGGACAAAGACAGTATCAACTGTACCTTTCAGCCGAACATTCCAGAGGTAATTACATATAATTGTCTTAAATTGAACTATTTTCTTAAATTATGTATTTGACATATATACACATTAACGATTTCTTGTTATTATTGGTTTTAGGGCATTTCCCATTGTCAGCTGTATTTGTCGTCACCATACTATCGGATGGTTGGCAAGGGAAAAGTGCATAACGTTAGCGGAGTATTACTCCACACTAGAGAGCTCCCTGCTGGATGTTTGAAGGTATCAGTTGATATTGCAGTTGAGCCGAATGCAGCATTACCATATCCTAGCGATGATTCGGATGCAACAACGGTGCACGAAGCAGTAGGTTCGTTTGTTGCATGGCCGACAAACCTCATATGCGTAGGATATGAGGTATGATTAAAACTTATGTTAACTTTCCTTGGTATATTCAAAGTTTAAAATTTATGCTTAAAATTTTACTTACATATTTTCCTATGTTAAATAGACTCCCACACAATCCAAATCAAAAGAAACTGCGATTCCACGGCATACCGAGTCCACGGTTTCAAGAAAAGAGGTAATATACAATTATATGACATATATTCATGGAAGTTGTTACATTCTTAATTTGATCTAACTATTTATATGACATGTAGGTTCAAGAAAATGAGGCTAGCAATGCCTCCGCACAACAAAAAAAGGAGGTTAGCAACGCCTCCGCACGGGTACAAAGTTCTGGTGCTAAGAAGTCCGTAGCTAGGAAAAAACCTACCACCAAGTATAGGTCGTGCCTCAGGACATTTCTAGAGATGACCGATATACCGACCGGAGGTGTTCGGACTATACCTATGGAGGTAGGGATTTTCGGCTTTGATTACGAACAAATGATTGGTAATGAGGACTTCATGCAAGTTTTTGGTCGTGAAGAAATCGGCGTCAACGTTGTCAATACATATGTTAGGTAAATTCGGCATACTTTGTTTTATTAATTAAACAACTTATTTTAATGATGTTTACTTTATGTTAATGATGTTTTTATATTAGGTTTTTGTATGACAAATTGATGCGCCCCAATGGTTTGGACGTGTCATTCGGATTCTTAGCACCCGCGACCGTCAACTATAGTTTAATGATAAGTAGACCGGATACCGTGACGGAGTACGTTCTTCGGATCCTCGTGGAGAATAAAAATGCGGAGAAGTTGTTTTTTTTACCGTTTAATACCGGGTTAGCATTTCATTCTAAATTCATCTATTATAATTATTTTCCAAGTTACCATCTAACATTTGCCTAATCATTACAGTGGACATTGGTTGTTGCTCGCAATCAATCCTATCCGAGAAATTGTGTATTATCTTGACTCGTTAGGAAATGATTGGACAACATACCCGGTTATGAAGGACCTAATTGACACGTAAGTGAGAATGTTCAAAATTTTTCTTAGTTTATGTGAATTGTTCTAATTGCTTCATTTTTATTTTATTAGCGTCCTACAAGCTTTTCGTGCCCAACGAGTTATCCAGACCTCAAGGAGGGGCGCCAACTCCATTTCATGGATTAAAGTGGCGGTATATTTTTAATTACCGCGTTTTTTATTATATTAGTGATGACTACACTTGATAAAACTTAGGATTTATAATTCATATTTTTTTTTCATATGTAGTGTCCTCTTCAACGTAATGAAATAGATTGCGGGTATTTCATGTTGAGGTTTATGCGAGATACTCTCATGTTGGGCCGATTAGAGATTCCCACTGATGTATGTATTTCTAACTTATGAGTTATTTTTATATTTACACATATCTCATATAATTAAATAGTTGGAATTAATTCAAAATATGTTATATTATTATGTAGTACTTTGATGAATTCAAGTGTGCATCTTATACAAAGGATCAAGTGGACGAAATCAAAGAGGAGTGGTGTCAATACATGATAGAGCTCAAAGTGTGTAATTAATGTGTACATTTGTAGTAGTATATGTAATGACTTATAAATGTAAACATAAATTTGTATATATTTTGATACATTTATGGCAAATTTGGTTTGAATTGGTTTGAATTGGTTAGCCAAATTTTGGTAAAAAAAGGCCAAAATGGCATATATAAAATGTGATAATTGTCTGAAAAAATCTGGTTGAAAACAGGTACCAATTCTGGTTTATAAACCTGGAAAAAATGTGGTTACAAACAAATCCTACAAAAAATTTCTTATACCTTAGACAGCGCTTTTGGCAAAAGCGCTGTCTAAGGGGGGGATTAGAAAGCGCTTTAGGCAAAAGCGCTGTCTAAGGGGGGGGGGGCTTAGACAGCGCTTTGTGAAAAGCGCTGTCTAAGGTATACCTAAAAAAATTAAAATAGGAGGGGCTTAGACAGCGCTTTTGGCCAAAGCGCTGTCTAAGGTAGGGGGCTTAGACAGCGCTTTTGAAAAGCGCTGTCTAAGGTGTACCTAAAAAATTTAAATTAAGAGGGTCTTTTAAAGCGCTTTTGGCCAAAGCGCTGTCTAAGGGTGGGGGATTAGACAGCGCTTTTCACATTTTAAAAAGCGCTGTCTAAACCTTTAGCAGCGGAGGTTTAGACAGCGCTTTAAAGCGCTGTCTAAGGCTAAAAAAAGCGCTGTCTAAGGTCTTGTTTGTTGTAGTGATGGGTTGTGTTGTCCCTGGTGCCTTTTTGGAGATCGAGATGATCGACAACCGGTTTCTTCAAGGCGGGCTATTTTCTCGTCGTGTGCGAGGAGCAGGAGGTTAGTCTGGTTGAACGTTTCAACTAGCGTGGCAAAGTATGATCCGGCGGGCGCAACCATGGAAGGAATGACCTCTGGTTGGCTCTCGAGCGGTTGGTCGCGCTCGGGAGAAGGTGAAGCAGTTTTCCCGTCCTGACGATCTTGGACGGTTTCTTCATGTAAGGGGTGGCAAGGTTGCTCCTATGTTGGGTAAGGAGGACACCATCAGCAGTCTGGACTTTGCACGGGACGTCGCGAGCGGCCATGGATCTTTCTAGAGAGAAAACTTTAGTTCTTGAGAATCTTTGAGGAAGAAGAACGGGGAAGTTACGTTCCCATAGACAGCGCCACCTGATTGTACCTGGAGATCAAGATCCGATGTGGCCGGTGTCGAACGCTGATAGGGCACGACTAATGATGGAGAAAAAGGGGTGTACCTGCAAAGGCACTCTGATGCTAAAGTTAGAGAGTGAGCAACGAGTGAGCAAGTACGATATTTAGGGTACATATTTGAATACCTGACCCTCTAAAATGAGAGGGTTTTTATACTGGTCCAAGTGGATGGCTATTGGCCCGTATTGTTGGGCGTGGATCGCAGATTCGATAATAATCGCTAACGGTCAGGAACTATCCGTTGGAGTGATATTTTACTCGCTCGGCTTGGCCTTTGGTCGAATGGCATCTATGTCGGGCAAGGGACATGTAGAGCGACCGTCAATGGGTTATTGGGCCGATTGGGAATACGAGATTGCTTGGGCCCAAATCCAAAATTTATTATTTTAGTCATTGTCAATATATCTGATTTTTTATCATTATTATTTTATTTTATTTTATTTGAATATTAATATGTTAATCTTTCGATAAAATATAAATTCATCATCTCCAATCAAATCTAGTTTCAAAGCAAAACATTGATGTCGTATGTGGAAATCAACTTTTGATTTTCGTGATTCTCTACAATCTAATTTCTCTTGATTCAACTTAATTACATTCGATAGAAATTCACATCTCATTTGATTAAAGCACATATCTCCATTTTCGATCAGTTTTGTTGAATTCAGATTTAAACTTCCATCTATCAAGCCCGTCAACAATGACAACCTCCAAAGGCACTTGTTTCGTCGTCCAACGATAAGCCATTATAGTCACTGAAGTTGTCAGAAATCCTCCTCCTACTCCTCAAGGGAATGACGATCAAGTTTTAACAACTGATCACTCCCCCGTTGCAAAATTATATCCAACATATGGCATGTCAATGAGTGTTTCAACCTTATTCATTCCTCGAATTTGTATTACAATTTCATTTAGGCAGACCATCATTTAGACCTCTGCTACTACCAACAATGTTCGGACGTGAAACTCTCCCCGACTTTCAACTCTTGCAAGCTAATCTTGGATTGAAATGAGTCAATGGACTGTTGAAGAGTGTCTAAAAAATGGTTCAACAACAAAAATCTTGGGCCTTGGTAGAAAGGTTGTCTCAGATTGAAGAAAGTTTACAGAATGTCAATCTGAGGAACAATATTGTGCAAGAGGTGGTTTCACACAAAACTGACATTCTTGATCTGAGAAGGGATCAATAAGAGGTTCAAAAGTCTTTAAGCCATAAGCGGCACAAAAACCATACTCCTTTCCTTGATCCCGGAGGAATTAGGGATATCCACAAGTGCGTCATCCTAGGAGGAGGTTAAGGTATGAAAAAGATGCTCTCGTACAGATGTAGAGGAAGAACCCGTTGTTTGCTCGCATCTTGGACAACAGAATCCTAAAGTCATTGGAGAATCCTCTAAGGCTCCAAAGTTATAATGGGACTAGAGATCGAGATGAACACGTCGAGCATGTAGATGATTGTCTGGACTATTATCATGTCGGCAGAGACGTGAAGTGCACACTCTTTACACTTACCCTAACCAAATCATTCATAGATTGGTACAAGTCCCTTATGAACATAAGCATAGATTCTTGGTTTGACATATTCGAGACTTACACCACCCATTTCACTAAAAGAAAGAGAAAAGTAACCACAATGCTTGTGCTTAAGAGAGTCTTGCAAGGTAAGAAGGAAACCTTGTACTGGTATATTGATTGTTTCTCCAAGGTTGCGGTAACTCTAGGAAGCTTAGATGAATACATGAAGTATTAGATCTTTGAGAAGGGCTTAGACCGCATTGTGCGCTCCAAAAAAATTAGGGCGCAAATAGGCCCTTAATTTGTAGGATTTGTTGAGGGTGCAACCCTACATCAACTATGAAGACAAATTCTTGCTGACGGAGGTAGTCGGTGCCAAAGAGTGTGGGATCTAGTTAACCATTAAATAAGACTCTGAGAAGTCTAAAGAAGAAAGTGAATGTAGGTCCTGACCAAGGCTTGATGTGTATACTCCCTTGAACACTTCACGGGAGAGGATCTTGTAGAAGTGTGACAACCCGGAGTTTAAGGAGGTCAAGATAAGGAACGCATATTCAGCTAGAAGTAGACACATACTAATAAGTCCAAATTTTAATGTCTCCACAAGAGTCACTACCACAACACCAATGATTGAATCCAATTGAAGGGTTAATCGAGAATGGGATATTGTTCAAGATCAAGGTTCGAGAAAACTCTCCTAAGAGGAAATGATCCCCCGAGAAAACCATCGAAGTTATGGTCGGAGGCAAAGGCAAAGAGGTGAGCAATGAGGAAGATGAAGAGCACAAAGGGGAGATTTAATACATTAATTCCATAACTTGAGGCACCCTGAGGGAAAGAAACCCTTCCAAGAGTTCAATGAAAAGAAAGACTTTTGAGTTGATGGTCGTCAATAATAAGGAAGAAAACACTTTAGCCGCAGAACTCGAAAAGGTCTATTCTGGAATTTTGGGATAGTGAGAAGATCAAATGGGATTCTAAATTAAATTTTCCCCTTTGGTGATAACGGCTACTATTTCTAACTTTGACGTCTCCAGAATTCTGATTGATGATGGCAGCTCTTGTGACATCATGTACTTGGATTTATTTGAGAAGATGGGGCAGAAGAATGAGACGTTATGGCCTATGAGGGGCCCCGCCTATAAACATTTAATGACATTGTAACATGTCATTGGGGATATATCAAATTGATGGTTGCCTTATGAGAAGAAAGTTATATAAGGATCATTGATTCCCAATTCCTGGTAGTCTCTTGTATGAGCGTCTAAAATTCCATCATGGGTCGGCCTTTCACCGTAACGTTAGATACAATAGCTTCCTCGGTCCACCTCAATTTGAAATACCGCAACATGCATGATGAGTCGGTGATGATAAGCGTTAACCTTTATGGAGAAAAGAGGATTTATGAGGCCCTACAACAGGACCGTAAGGAAGATAGAAAATCTATGGAAATCAATGTGGCCTCCTTGATCGGGAAACTAAAAGAAATGATTATCCAACCCCTGATGAGCAAAATAAATTATCTCGGCCAAGCGAGCAAAAAAGGATGATCCAGACAAAGTCGCGAACAACTACCACGAATCCCATGACCAACAAATGGTGGCATTTCCACTGGGTTATGTTAAATTTAAGTTATACAAAATGATCACACTGACTAATAATCATTTAATTACAGAAAAGAGACATTTTTCTCACTAAACTACATTTTTCCTTTGTGATTATGAAGGTAACAATGAGACTCTAGGATACGACCAAAGATATCAAAGCTTCGCCACATAGACTCGAGGGTACTGTCACAAACGTCACATGCATATTACAAAAGTAATCATAATCCAACGATACCAACATGCACACACAAATAAAGCAAGTCTAAAATGGAAAATTGTAGATGTTAGAAATTGGCAGAATTTTTGACAAACAAAGTAAAAGTTATGAACTTAGTTCAGGACATCAGGATGTCACACCAGATGTTGTGACATCGCAAACCTGCTATCTTCCTTAAATGATGCGTAACAGAAGTGCTTAAAATCAGGAGTAAATATCTGGAATTAATTGTAAAAGGATAAGCATTCCAAGGCGCCTCTTTAGGAAGCTTAGTTATCTGGTTCCAGTGTAAAGGAAACAGAAAAACTAACTCACCTTGATTCAAGGAGATAACAAACTAACTCACCTTAATTCAAGGAGATAACTGTGAGATTTATCAAAGTCTGGATAATTTGCAAAAAGCCCACAAACTAAGCATCTATTTAAGGAACTGATACACTAAAGTAAACCGAACGATTTCAAGCAGAGTGTCAAAGGTGTTAGTGAAGCTAGCAGGTTTTAATTGTTTGTTAGTCACTTTATAAGCTTTTAAGCAAAAAGTGAATTGTGTCTTGATTGAAACTGATAAGTAAGATCAAGCTGGTGTGTCTGAAGTGTGACTTCAAACTTATTAATCATTCTAAGTTAAAGATCACTGTGTGATTGAGGGGGAGTGAGTAGGTACTCATATCTAAGTAGAGTCTTAGATAGAAATTGCCTTGGGTAGATATTAAGTGAAGGATTAAACTGATTGGTTTAACTCCATAATTAATATTACTTATATTGGATTTCCTTCCTGGCTTGGTATCCCCCAGATGTAAGTGTGGAGATACACTGAACTGGGTTAACAATTTCCTGTGTTATTTAATTTACTAGCTCATTAATTTATTGTTTAGGATATCAGTGTCTAAACATCTAGTTCGACATCACATATCTGATCCCAAAATTTCAATTGGCATCAGAGCAGGCACCCTACCTATATAACTGGGTGAGATCTAGGGACTGCAAATTTTGGGAACATGGACAGAGATGTATGATATGTGAATCGACCACCTATCTTGGATGGATCCAACTATGATTACTGGAAGCCAAGAATGGTAGCATTCTTGAAATCTCTTGATAGTAGGGCTTGGAAAGCAGCTAACAAAGGATGGGAGCACCCTGTCAAAGACAATAAGGATGGGGCAAAAGTGATGAAGCCTGAAGAAGAGTGGAGCAAGGAGGAAGAGGAGTCAGCACTTGGAAATTCCAAAGCCTTAAATGCCTTGTTCAATGGCATTGACAGGAACATATTTAGGCTTGTGCATCACTGTGAGCTAGCCAAGGATGTTTGGGACACCCTCAAAACTACTCATGAAGGAACATCAAAGGTGAAGATGTCAAGACTTCAACTTCTCACCACCAAGTTTGAGAACTTGAGGATGAAGGAAGATGAGACCATTCATGAGTTTTACATGAACATCCTGGAGATTGCTAATACTTCTGGTGCCTTGGGAGAGAAGATGAGTGATGAAAAGTTGGTAAGGAAGATTCTCAGATCACTGCCCAAGAAGTTTGACATGAAGGTCACTGCCATAGAAGAAGCTCAAGACATGTGCACAATGAAAGTTGAGGAGCTCATTGGTTCCCTTCAAACCTTTGAGATGGGAATGAGTGATACTATTGTGAAGAAAAACAAAAGCATAGCCCTGGTCTCAAACACTGATAAGGAAGAAGAAAGTCATGAAGCAGGCTCTGAGGACAACTTATCAGATGCAATTGCTATGCTTGGGAGACAATTTAACAAAATTCTCAAAAGAATGGACAACAGGCCCAGACCAAGTGGAAGAAACTCAACCTCTGAGAATAAAAGATCTTATGACTCTAATAGAAGGTCAAACTATGATGAGAAGACTAACCAAGGAAAAGGGATCCAATGTTATGGATGTGAAGGTTATGGACACATTAGAAGTGAATGCCCAACCTATCTAAAGAAGCAAAAGAAAGGTCTTTCTGTGTCCTGGTCAGATGAAGACTCAGGTAGTGAGTCAGAAGAAGAGTCTGCAAAGCACATCACTGCTCTAGCTGGAGTATGTGAAACTGAAGGGGGATCCAGTGATGAGGATCTGACATTTGAAGAGCTTGAAACATCTTACAGGATGCTGTGTGAAAGGAGCACTGGGGTAAGCAAGGAAAGTAAACAGCAGAAGAAGCAGATTGAGGAATTAAAGGCTGAAAAGGCAAGTCATCTGGAGATCATTGACACTTTGAAAAATGAAGTCAACCTACTCAACTCCAAAATGGAGCATATGTCCAAATCTGTCAGAATGCTGAACAGTGGCTCAAACACACTGGATGCCATTCTCAACAACAACAAGCACTCAGGGGATAGGACTGGGCTGGGATTTAATAAAGCTCAAAACTCTGAGGCTAGCACCAGCCAAACAACTCCAGATCCTATGAAGTCAAACAAGATGTTCAAGCAGATGTCTCAACATCATGAGAAAAACATGATTAAAAAGAAATATCAAAGGTGGAGATGTCACCACTGTGGAAGGTTTGGTCACATCAAACCTTTTTGCTACAAACTGCATGGATACCCCAATAATAGTTCCAAGCACCTTCCTAAGCAAAAGACATAGGTCACCAGGAAAACTTGGATACCTAAAGTTATACATTATACTGATCAAAGCTACCAGTACATGCCTAAGCAGAAGAACAAGTTCACCAGGCAATCTTGGAACTCTAGAGATGGACACTACCCAGGGCAGATGCATCAGAGGAGACACACATATATCCAGCAGTGGGAGCCTAAGAGAGGAAGACAACCTGATCTGAACTCACATTCTAGTCAAAGGAAATCTCACAACAGGCACAAGTGGTCCAAGCAGGTTGTTGCCTCTATAGCACACACATCTCTCAGGGTATCTGCTAAGGAAGACTGGTATTTTGACAGTGGCTGCTCAAGGCACATGACTGGACTGAAGAATCTGTTGGTAGACTTAAAGTCACACTCATCCAGCTATGTAACCTTTGGAGATGGAGCAAAGGGGGAAATCAAAGGAGTTGGGACCCTTGACTGCTCAGGTGTACCAAGTCTAGATGGTGTGCTGTTGGTAAAAGGATTAACTGCTAACTTGATCAGCATAAGTCAGTTATGTGACCAAGGTTACAGTGTCAACTTCACCAAAGCTGAGTGCATAGTTTTTGATAAAGAGCATAAAGTTATCATGAGAGGAGCCAGATCAAAAGATAACTGCTATATGTGGGAACCCCAAGATTTCAGCCTCACATCTACTTGTTCCATAGCCAAAGAAGAAGAAGTGAAGCTATGGCATCAAAGACTGGGTCATCTCCATCTCAGAGGAATAAAGAAGATCATCTCTATGGAGGCTGTAAGAGGGATTCCAAGACTTAAGATTGATGAAAGAAAAGTGTGTGATGAGTGTCAAATAGGTAAGCAAACCAAGATGTCACACCCAAAGCTTCAACATCTGACAACCTCCAAAGTCTTGGAATTATTGCACATGGACCTTATGGGACCAATGCAGGTAGAGATTCTTGGTGGAAAAAGATATGTCTATGTGTTTGTTGATGACTTCTCAAGATATACCTGGATAAGCTTCATCAAAGAAAAGTCAGATGTGTTTGAGGTATTTAGAGATCTGTGCCATAGGATCCAAAGAGAAAAGACAAGTTGTGTGGTCAGAATAAGAAGTGATCATGGAAAGGAGTTTGAGAATCAAAAATTCTCAGACTTCTATTCATCAGAAGGGATCAACCATGAGTACTCTTCTCCCATCACCCCTCAACAGAATGGGATTGTAGAAAGGAAAAACAGAACTATTCAGGAGTCAGCTAGAGCCATGATTCATGCCAAGAAGTTACCCCTGTACTTTTGGGCTGAAGCTATGAACACAACATGCTACATCCACAATAGAGTCACACTAAGAAAAGGAACTCTATCCACCATCTATGAAGTCTGGAAGGGTAGAAAACCTACAGTCAAGTACTTTCATGTATTTGGAAGTAAGTGCTACATCCTGGCTGATAGGGATCAAAGAAGGAAGATGGATCCTAAGAGTGATGAAGGGATATTTCTTGGATACTCTATAAATAGCAGAGCTTACAGAGTATTTAACTCCAGAACCAAGGTTATAATGGAGTCAATAAATGTGACTATTGATGATACCTATGCAAAGACAGATGTTGCTGATGATGTTGGAACATCTGCTGACAATCCAACTGAAGTTGAAATAGAAAGTGATAATCTTGACTTCACTTTAACTGAGGCAAAGTCAGAGCAATCCAACAAATCTCCCTCCATCAGAATCCAGAAAGATCATCCTAAAGAACTGATAATTGGTGATCTTAACAGTGGTGTCACCACTAGATCAAGAGAGATGATCTCAGGCTCCTGCTTTGTTTCAAAGGTAGAACCTAAGAACCTCAAGGAAGCTCTGAATGATGAGTATTAGATCTCTGCTATGCAGGAAGAATTAGGCCAGTTTACAAGGAATAAAGTATGGGATCTTGTTCCTAGGCCTGATGGCATTAATGTGATTGGCACTAAGTGGGTGTACAAAAACAAGTCTAATGAGAAGGGAGTAGTTACAAGAAACAAGGCTAGGCTTGTGGCTCAAGGATATACTCAAATTGAGGGGGTGGATTTTGATGAAACTTTTGCACCAGTAGTAAGACTTGAATCCATCAGACTACTCCTAGGAATTGCTTGCATCCTAAAGTTCAAATTATTTCAGATGGATGTTAAAAGTGCCTTCCTAAATACCTTAATGAGGAAGTATATGTGGAGCAACCAAAGGGATTTATTGATCCAAGCTGTCCAGACCATGTATATAAGCTGAGGAAGGCTCTGTATGGGCTAAAGCAAGCTCCCAGAGCATAATATGAAAGACTCATCACCTTTCTCATTAAGCATGGATACAGGAAGGGAGGAATAGACAAAACCCTGTTTGTAAAAGATGAATAGGGAAAGGTTATGATTGCTCAGATATATATGGATGACATAGTGTTTGGTGGGATGTCAGACAGGATGGTTAAACATTTTGTGACTCAAATGGAGTCTGAGTTTGAAATGAGTCTAGTGGGAGAATTAACTTACTTCCTTGGACTGGAAATCAAACAGATGGGGGATTTCATGTTCATATCCCAAAGCAAGTATGCAAAGAACACTGTCAAGAAGTTTGGGATGGACAATGCAAGTCACAAGAGAACACCTGCCCCTACTCATCTAAAACTGACAAAGGATGACAAAGGTGAGAGTGTGGACCAAAGCTTGTACATAAGCATGATTGGAAGTCTACTATATCTTACAGCTAGCAGACCATATATAGCTTTTGCAGTAGGTGTGTGTGCAAGGTATCAAGCTGAACCAAAGGTGAGCCATCTCAACCAGGTTAAGAGGATCTTGAAATATGTAAATGGTACTTGTGACTATGGTATAATGTACTCTCATGGTTGTGAACCCATCCTCACTGGGTTTTGTGATGTTGACTGGGCTGAAAGTGCTGATGATAGAAAGAGTACATCAGGAGGATGCTTCTTTCTAGGGAACAATTTAATTTCTTGGTTCAGTAAGAAACAGAATTGTGTGTCCTTATCCACTGTTGAAGCTGAATATATTGCAGCTGGTAGCAGTTGTTCACAGCTGGTATGGATGAAACAAATGCTCACAGAATACAATGTCACACAAGATGTCATGACATTGTACTGTGACAATTTAAGTGCTATTAATATCTCCAAAAATCCTATCCAACACAGCAGGACTAAACACATAGATATCAGACATCACTTCATCAGAGACCTTGTGGAGGAGAAGGTGATCACATTGGAGCATGTAGCCACAGAGATGCAATTAGCTGACATATTCACCAAGGCTTTGGATGCTTCCCAATTTGAAAACCTAAGGGGTAAATTGGGAATCTGCATATGTGACATATAGCAATTATGGAGAAGTGCCAGCATGTCTTATGACATCGTGTGGCATGACCACCAGGTGGCAGCACTAGTCTGGCCAATAACTATTTGTATTCCAGTTTTAAAAATTCCAATAGCAACGGGCTCTATTTATGTACAAACGTGCTTTCAGCTTCTCACATTCTCATTAGCACCACTGAACCTTTTGCATGCTACAGCTGAAACTCTGAACTCATCTAAATCCATCATCAAACCTTTATACATCCCCACTACAATCAAAAACATGTCACAACATCAGAACCCTAACTCCATTGATGAGGGTCTCATTCAGGAAGACGTAGTGAACGCCACTCCATTTTCTGTAGTACCCATGGATGCTACACCTATAAATGTGATCAGAGGAAGCATTCCCATTGCTCAAAAGCCCAGGACTCCCCATGCAAGAAGACCCAAGGAGCCAGTCTTCAGCAAAAGTAAGGGAGCCTCTTCATCTTCCAGTACTCCCAAAGCTTCTGCTTACGTGGACGCAACAATCAAAAAGCTTGTAACCAGGATCCTGGCAGAAGAAAGGGTTGTGCCTGGGGTGTCAGTTCCCCTGAACAGGATGCCTGCCTCACCTCCCATCAACCAAGCTGAAGAAGACATACCTACTCCACAAGATGTCCCAAGCAATGTTGAGACAACTGAGGGCCAGGACAAAGCCCCAAATGATGATGAAGGAGTAGAAGGTTTTACTGATGATCAAGCTACTGATGATCAAGCTGCTGAGAATGAGGCTTCCCAACCTCCACCAACTGTGAACCTGGACAATGATTCTGATACAGAGATCATAGCAATTGTTGATCCTAGCATAGCCAAGAGACTCAGGGATAGGAAGGATAAGAGGCCAGTTGTTCAAGCAACTCCTGAGAAAAGACAGCCAACCCCCAAGAAGGACAAGGTCAAAATTGCTTTTGGACCTACAAAGCAATGGAGTAAGGTCAGCACACAGAAGAGGAAGGCCACAACTCCATCTGATTCTGATGTTGAGGAGGATGTCCCAACATCTCAACCCAGAAAGAGGCCAACACCTCCTAGGACTGCCACTGTTGTCCCTGAAGCACCCCTGGATAATGTGTCCTTCCACCATGTCTCCAGTGTAAGCATGTGGAAATATGTCTATCAGAGAAGGGTGGCTCTGGAACGAGAGCTGGGTAGTAATGCCTTGGAATGCACTGAGGTAATTGATTTAATCTCCAATGCTGGACTATTCAAGACTGTCTCTAAATTTTCTCCTTGTTATGAACTGCTGGTAAAAGAATTTATAGTTAACTTACAAGAAGGATGTGCTGATGGGAAATCTGAGGATTTCAGGAAAGTGTATGTCAGGGGAAGATGTGTAGACTTTTCTCCTAGGGTGATAAATCAGTACCTGGGGAGAGAAGCAGATGGGCCAACTGAGCTTGGCAAGACTGACAATCAAGTATGCAAAATAATTACAGCTAACCAGGTCAAGACATGGCTAGTAAAAGGCAAACTCTCAGTCAGCTTGTTAACCAGGAAGTATGCCATGCTACACAGAATTGGAACAGTCAACTGGGTCCCAACCAACCACACCTCATCTATAGCTAATGGGCTTGGGAGGTTTATCTGTGCTGTAGGCACCCAAACCAAGCTGGATTATGGGGCATATATCTTTGACCAGACTCTCAAGCATGCAGGAACCTCAGCCATCAAGCTTCCAATAGCCTTCCCATCACTACTCTGTGGGGTGATTCTCAACCAGTATCCAGGAATCCTTACTGACAAGGATTCTGTCTGTAAAAGGGAAAGTCCACTGTCCTTCCATTACAAGCTATTTCTAGGTCATCATGTTGCAGATGTTGAAGCACCAGGTGGGACATCTGCTAGTACATCTGTTGTCAAGACACCTATATCAAAGGCAGCCCTAATTGCAGAGCTCAGGACAACCTGCAAAGAGCTGGAAGAAAGGAAGAAGAAGCTTGAGGACCTGATTCAAAGACTGGAGCTAGAAGAGGCTGCTGGGAATGATGATGAATCTGATGATGAGTCTGAGGATACAGAGGATGAAGAGTGAAGTTGTGTGTTGGTGGAAAATGTATTGTCTGTTCTGCATTGTAATTCTGAATGTTTTTTGTCTGTTTCTGTAATGTTTTGTTTGGCCCCAAAATTTATGTCTAATAAGGGGGAGAAGTGTATTGAACAATGTTGTTAATGTCTGTCTGATGAACTAAGTTGAATTTGAATTTTCAATGGTATATCAAAGTGTCACTAGGTGAAATGAATAATTATCAAAGTTTGTTGGGCCAAGTCATGGCAGTATACATACATGTTTGAGGGGGAGCAAATTATTAGCTCTCACATGATCCAACAGAAAGGAACTCCGCTGCTCTCTGACAAAACCAGAAGAATATGTTAGCCAAAAATTGGCCAAAGGGGGAGTTTGTAGATGTTAGAAATTGGCAGAATTTTTGACAAACAAAGTAAAAGTTATGAACTTAGTTCAGGACATCAGGATGTCACACCAGATGTTGTGACATCGCAAACCTGCTATCTGCCTTAAATGATGTGTAACAGAAGTGCTTAAAATCAGGAGTAAATATATGGAATTAATTGTAAAAGGATAAGCACTCCAAGGCGCCTCTTTAGGAAGCTTAGTTATCTGGTTCCAGTGTAAAGGAAACAGAAAAACTAACTCACCTTGATTCAAGGAGATAACAAACTAACTCACCTTAATTCAAGGAGATAACTGTGGGATTTATCAAAGTCTGGATAATTTGCAAAAAGCCCACAAACTAAGCATCTATTTAAGGAACTGATACACTCAAGTAAACCTAACGATTTCAAGCAGAGTGTCAAAGGTGTTAGTGAAGCTAGCAGGTTTTAATTGTTTGTTAGTCACTTTATAAGCTTTTAAGCAAAAAGTGAATTGTGTCTTGATTGAAACTGATAAGTAAGATCAAGCTGGTGTGTCTGAAGTGTGACTTCAAACTTATTAATCATTCTAAGTTAAAGATCACTGTGTGATTGAGGGGGAGTGAGTAGGTACTCATATCTAAGTAGAGTCTTAGATAGAAATTGCCTTGGGTAGATATTAAGTGAAGGATTAAACTGATTGGTTTAACTCCATAATTAATATTACTTATATTGGATTTCCTTCCTGGCTTGGTAGCCCCCAGATGTAAGTGTGGAGATACACTGAACTGGGTTAACAATTTCCTGTGTTATTTAATTTACTAGCTCATTAATTTATTGTTTAGGATATCAGTGTCTAAACATCTGGTTCGACATCACATATCTGATCCCAGAATTTCAAAAATAATCAGCTTACACCATCTTGGTAGCCAGTTACTCTAGAGTAAAGATGTAAATAGATATCCATGGAAACATATACTATGGTATCCATATCCACCCCGTTGGATAAATATGATATTCATATCCGCCCCATATTCGCGCAGATATCCGTTAAGCGGGTAATCTGCAGGTTTTTTGGTACCCGCAAATATTTATTCATGGATAATTTTTTTTTAAAATTATTTTTGAAAAAAATATTAGCTTCTTTTAAATACACAACAAGTTATTATCACGTAACATCCATATAATTCGCTCTTAATTTAATAACAAAATTTCATCATATTAATTTTCTTCTTTTTTTACCAAAACATAATAAGATCCAAACATAATATCCATACATTTCATTTTAATCAAACAAATAAAAGATATTGTGATTGTGAGTTATGATGGAAGAGCAAATGATAGAGGAATAGGAAGGGAGGCACTGGTTCAACAAAGGAAAGACGACGATGGTTGGTTGGACGATGGAATTGTTGAAGTAAGGTATGGAGTATTGAAGAGATTAAATATGAAATGACTAATAAAATTTGTATGAAATATAAAAGGTTTTCTTCAAAGAAAATGTTTAACAAAAAAAAGAGATATAAAAAGACTAATTTTTTTAGAAGATGAAAAGATAAAGTATAATAAACTAATGATATTTAAATATTTTTTATAATTTATTAACAGATACGGATATTTGCGGGCATGAGTATCAATAAACTCGCATCCATCTCCATTAACAAACGAGTATGTAAATAATTTATTTTATCTGTGGATATCCATTAGGCTACCCGCCCCATATCCGTGACAGATTTTATTCGCATGTATGAGTTTCTTTACCATCCCTACTCCAGAGGTTGACGTTGGTCTGCCAATGCGTTAACCTCGAACCATGTTTTCACCTAGGGGTATGTTAAGGGAACCGACTTTTGGCCTAGTACGATCTCCAAAGATGTCCAATAAACTTCGAGCAAAACTCGAATAGAAAGTTGAGTCCTAGAGAAATAAACTTAGAACCAGAAAAAAAAGTCACAAATCAGGTAAATGTGAATAAATAACAAACTGAAGTATATATAAACATTGCATGAAAAAAATGTCAAAGTTTCACATATGTCGAATGCAAACACACCGGTAAAAAACTAAACTCATCATTCCTCAAAATAAACTGCCTTCCCATTCTCGATGTTGATGGCCTGATTAAGACAAACTTGTCTCAAGAAATCGGCCTAAATAGTCTCAACTTTCAGATCTAAGGGAGTTATGAACAACATAGATGGAAAACAAACATGAATTTATGTATAATGTAAGAATTGGCACCCAATTCCCCATTGATTTGGTAAACCTAAGAAGGCAACGAATTGGTAAATCGGTGATCTGGATCTGGAACCGCCAAAACCTGATTCCATAACTTTGGTGAATTAATGTTCATTCAACTGTGCTTTCAAAGCGATCTTGATCTCGTGGAAATCACACAAATCAGAAGTTGATTCCCATCGACGGTGCCACTATTTTATTGTGGAACCATAAATGGAGGAGATTGTAGAAACTACGGTGGAGCAAAACTTCCTTAGAGATTTGTTTATGTAACACCATGGATCGGAGGTTGCAATTGTGATACCTATTGAATCGCTGATGTTGATCTTAAATCGACGTTGTTATTCTTCGGTACAATGGACTAAAGAGGTGGGTATCTACATGGTTAGTACTCTAACGCCTGAGTTAATTTAGAGTTTAAGATAATCATATTGAGAGTAGAGATAAAAAGTGTGAACATGAAAACCCCTTATATAGGTATTTATACATTGGATACAATGGAGCGGGCAAGATAAATGAACCTTATCTTATTGGGCCTTTGGTCGATGTAATATATATATATATATATATATATATATATATATATATATATATATATATGTATGTATGTATATATATATATATATATATATATATATGTATATATATATATATATATATATATATATATATATGTATATGTAATGTTATATTTGCAAATTAACTTGCTAAGGGCGACAACTTGGAAATGATCTAGGAAAATACGATGTCGCGAAGTCGTTCGAAGAGAGTTACCGCCTTGCCCTTAAGTTTTGCTCTCCTCTAGAGAAAAAATTGGTATAAGATGTATCTTGGATAAAGAGAAAGTCATAGTTGTTATTGACTCATGTCTCCCTTGGGAATAGGGATTCAACAGTCCACCTTTTGACTAGGGGCGGTGACCTCTCCCAAGAAAAAACTAGGTATCAAGAACTCTTATAAATACATTACTCATCAAGGGGATAAGAGAGATTCTCAGGTCATACACATTTACTACTACTCAAAAAGCACTACATTCCTAATAGCCTTAACAACGTTAATATAAATTGTATAGAAAGAATTTGGACAGGTCTTCGCGGCCTTCAGTTGGGACTGTGGTATGTTGGTAGGAGAAGGTGGTGGGTACCTGTAAGGTACTCCGACGCTCAAGTCAGTTTCAGAATGACAACAAAAGAGTAAGTAAGAAGGGGATTGAAAAGTGAATACCTGACTCTCCAAAGATGGAGAGTTTTATAGAGGCGTATGCCCGGATGGTACAGGCGCGTGGCCTTTGACTAAGTGTAACTGGCTCAATAATCTAATGGGCAGTTGGCCGCGTGGAAGGCGTTTCTGCGCGTAGGGGGTAGGGGTGTTCATTGGTTCGGGAAAATCCGAACCAAACCGGAATCCAAACAAAACCAATATGTTTGGGTTGGACATTTTTCCAGTTCAGGCAAAAACCAAACCAATTAAAACCGATGTTAATTGGTTTGGGCAACGAATTTCTAATTTGCTACCCGTAAATCCAAACCAAACCAATAACAATCAACATAATTAATTCATATAATAAACTTTTAATTTTAATTAAGTTATTATTTATTAATTTGAATGAAGAGAATAATTGTTATATCAATTATCAAGTACAAACCATAATGAAATAAATAAAGAGACATGGTCTCTAGACATTTTCAATGAAAAACAAAACGAAATCTTTTAAATTATCACAAGCATATCAACCAATGATGAAATATAGATAAATGAAACATTAAAAGTCACAACCATTATAAATCAAACTCAAAAATTGCAAACTACAAGTATATGTAAACCACAAGCATCTTCCCAAATCGCAAAACTTCAAATCACAAGTATCTACAAACTACAAACCTTCAATTTTATGTTATGGAACGGAGTATGAGTATGCAATAAAATTGTTTTAAGTTACTAAATATTTAAGGGAAATACAACAATTATAAGACTATGATGGTCATAACATATTTAAAAATATTGTGTGTCATGTGTTCAATATTTATTTTTCATATTTTAGAGTGTAAGCAAATAATTTAAAAAATATACTTTTTAATATTTATTTTTAATATATCCGATCAATCCAATCCAAACCAATCCATTATTTTCTGGATCGGTTTGGTTTGGGCTTTATTACAAAAATATAGAAATCCAATCCAAACCAATCCATTTATTTTTCATTGGTTCGGATATCAGATTCTCTCGAAACTTAACCAAACCGGCCCGCGAACACCCCTAGTAGGGGGAAGTCCCCAACGGCTAAATGCCAACGACTCTATTTTTTGTAACGGTCATATCCTCACCGATATCGTAATGGTCTTGTCACCAGTTGTATACTGGATTGGGCCTTGATTTGGCGCAGGGCATATGCTAGGCCAGTCCAGAACATGAGCCCCCCAAGTCGCTATGCCCAAAGGGGGTAGTGACTTAAGGTGCCTCTATGCAACCACTAATTTCCTTGTTTTTTTCGGTCGGGCATCTACTCGCAGGAAGAATTCAGACAGACTAAAAGATTCTTTTTTGAGAAGATAAAACGTTTGAAGTACTTATGACACATGGGGGCTAGCCCTAGGTAATAATTGCAGTGGCATTTGCGTTTTCCCACGCGTGCTTAGGACATTATAAAAGGGGAATGAGACATTCATTTGTCTCATTTCTATGAACTTATCCCATTGTCGTGAATTATCTCGTTTGTAACTCCTCTTACCGGAATTCTTACAGTCGTCGTTGTCTTCCTTCCAGAAACCGTCATGGACTCAGGTGAACATTTATCATCTTCTTTAGTTTTCTGGGTTTGGTTGATGAATGTTCATCAGTTTCCCATGAAGTTCATGATAAATTCATGGTTGTATGGATATTCTGATGAACTTTTGGAAACTTTGATGAATGTTCATCATGAATGTATGAATGTTCTTCATAGACATATGAATGTTCATAGGTTTCCAGATTTTGTAAATAGGCTAGGGTTATATCCAAATTATATTTAAGTAGATATAGTTTAACGTTAGTTGACTAAGCATAGGTTTATGGAAGGGGATTACCCCCGGTGAAATTTAGATTGAAAATTATGGAGGATTAGCTCGGTGTGGCGATTGGACCCTCGCAACATTTTTCTTGACAAAAGGGTTTAGCCTAGGGCATGTCCTTGGGTTTTTCTGAAGCCCTTTCACTTGATCTGCGGTGGACGGGTGGATTTGATTTTGTCGAATTCACTATGTTTCCTCTTCTTTTTAGGTGAATGTAGTCAGAAGAATGCTCGCGAGGTTGAAGAGGTTCCTGCTCTAGATAACACGGATGTCCCCGCTCGATACCGCTCGTGGAAAATGGACGAGCCACTCGAAATAGCCTCTCAGTTTGCAATCGACTCCTCGGACGCATGGGCTATGATAGAGGGGAAGAAGAAAAGGGAAACTGCTAGCTAACGAGCATTACCTCCGAAACCCACACAGAGGATATGTTATTGCTTTCCTGCTCTTAGGTTCCCCATGTATGAATTCGCGTTTCGCAAGGTTGGGTATCGTCTACCATTCACTGATTTTCAGCAGGAGGTCTTCAGACACCTCGAGCTAGCGCCCACACAACTTCACCCTAACGCTCTGGCCTTCATCAGGGCTTTCGAGTTGGGATGCCAATACCCGGAGATAGGGGCGATAGTCAGTTTGTTCTTCCGGACCTTCCATTTGCAAAGGAAGTCCCAAGATGGTCGACACAGTTGGGTGTCGTTGAAGCAGACCGACAGACTCTTTAAATCCTACCAGGACTCTATACGGGATTTCAAGTACCGTTTCTATGTGATCTAACCTTGCTCGCGGACTGCTAAGGACTCGATGTACGACCGGGAGCTGGTTGACAGCAAGGAGAAGACGATGTCCCACTTCCCCTCGGAGTGGGTAATATACACTTTCAGCACTCTAGTGAGCACTACATCACCAAGCCCGAGTATCTGAGCATCGATGATACTGCGACTTATAATATTTTGTTCAATTATGTTACCAGCTTTCGTCCTACGAAACTGGTGGATTCTGACGGGAAGCCCCTTCTTCGTCCTGACGGGGCGCCGACCACAATAGCCAGATTAATTAATGTAAAATCGTTGCTCAGTTGCCCAAACGAGGAGGAAGCGATGCAACTTTTAGGTGAATTTATATCTTAGATTCCAGATTTTTGTATTGTGGATCTGCTCGTTGTCTAACCGGTTTCATGTTATTTTTGTAGCATAAATGGCCGAGATCAAAAATCGCCTGGTGAAGTCGAACAAGGGAAATGTCAAAAAGGGTGTTGCTAAGAGTTGGGTCGATGTTGTCAAGGATCAGAGCACCTTGGACAACTTTGTAGCTTCGGGCAGCTCTACCCCGGGGGGTACTCCTGTGTACGGATCTCCACTAGGGAAAAGGAAAAGGACCGAGAATCCTTTTCCTCATCCAAAGACTGATGTTGCGGCCTCAGGCGCCTTTGACTTTCCACCCTATGTCACCTAGAGGACTCTTTTTGACAAGGGATCGTCTGTTCGGGTTCCTGACCTAGATGCCAATGCCATCCTCGCCGCAGATCCCAAGGACTTAAGGGATGAGCTTTGTCAAGATGTTGCAGGAATGATCTGGACTTTGGAGGTTGCCCTTGCCTTTAACGACGTCGACCTTGTCCCCTGCAAGGATCTTCAAGCAGCCAAGGACAAGATTGAGAAGGTGGAGGCCGGAAATCATAAGCTAGAGAATGACTTGTTTCAGGCCAAAGGACATTACGAGTCTAAGCTCAAGCTTATGAGAGAGGTCACCGAATTGCGGAACTCAATTGCGAAGCTTGAGGGCGAGTACGAACGACTGAAGAAGAAAGATGTGGAGGTGGAAGGCAAAGTGGTTGTCGGGGAGGATGATACCGAGGAGGAGGCAGTTATGACGACTAGGGTAGATCTGATTGTCTGGATTCAACTTTTGGCCCAGGACAACTTGAATATGGTTGCATTTGGCTTTTTTAATGTTGTGGAGCAGCTAAAGGTTACAAATCCCTGGGTGGACTTGGTCGTCAAAGGAACCGGCCCCTTGCACCGTGTGGAGGACGGGAAGGTTTTTCCTCCCGATGAAAATAATTGTCTGGCTTGCATGCCATTGATACTTTGGCTTGCGAGCCATTTTGTTAAGTTATGTTTGGGGATTTGTCCCTTTTTTGTTAAGGTAAAGACAATGTCGGACTTCTGGCCGTAATTTTATTTTAAATTATTATTGTATTATGTTGCATTTTACTTGTATGTATGATTTTGTTTTATTTTTTCAAGTGTAGGGAACTTGTGAATGCTCGACGAGATATGTTAAGCTCGCCAGTGTATGGAACTGGTCGAGGTGCGAGGTTTATGCTCGCTAAAATGGGGTTTAGGGATATGGTCATGTCCCATTTCACTAAGGCTTAGATCTTTCCCATCACGAGTTGCGGGTCTGCCACGCTGGTATGACAACGGCGAAGTTAGTTTGAGATGTCCCCGTTGGGAAACTTCGTTGTCAGGAAAACAGAACAAGTGGTTGCGCGCATTGATGTTGAGGGTGTATTTATACCACGATATATCCCTGTGGCCGGGCATCCGTCCCTACTGGTGGGTTTCTTGGCCGACAGCTATCCTGCATTTTAGTTGGATTTTTAGATGTAATATTGTTTGAGCTTTTCGTCCTGCCCGTTCGTCTGAGGGTGCTCGATGGATGCGAAGTGTTGCTTGGTCATTGTCTTAACGACAAAGTCCTGAAATTTTCTATCTATGAATTGGGTGTCGTTGTCTGTTATGAGGGATTGTGGTACGACGAATCTTGCCAGGATGTTTCTTTTGTAAAATCGCAGGATGTTGAACTCGGTGATTCTGGCCAGGGCCTCGGCCCCTATCCACTTGGTAAAGTAATCGACTGCCACAATTAGATATTTTTTGGAAAGAACCTGTTGTGAAGGGTCCAAGGATGTCCAGGCCCCACTGTGCTAATGGCCATGGTAATGATATTGTTTTTAGAGCGTCTGGGGGTGCGATGTGCATGTCCCCGTGACGTTGGCACCTCTCGCACCTTTTTGCGTGCTATTTGGCGTCATTTTGCATGGTCGGCCAGTAGTAGCCGACTCATAATGCTTTGAGGGCCAACGATCTTCCGCCCAGGTGTTGAGCGTTAATTCCTTCGTGTATTTCATGTAGCATGTCGAATATGCTCTCCTCCTCGACGCATCTTAAGAGGGGAATGGAGAATCCTCAGCAATACATTTTGCCATTCACCAAGACGTAAGATGAAGAACGGCGTTTTATGGCACTAGCATCCTTCTTGTCGTTGGGTAGTTCCCCGATTATTAAGAATTTGAAAATAGGGGTCATCCAACAACCGGTGTCTCTTATGAAGTTGATATTGAGGACTACCTTCTCGATGCTGGGACTAGGAAGTATCTATTGAATTATGGATTTGTTACCGCCTTTCTTACGCGTGCTTGCTAACTTGGATCGTACGTCTGCCCATGAGTTGCGCTCGCGTGGAATGTGCTGGACATCCCAGGCTTTGAACTGCGCGAGCATACACTAGACTAGAGCTAAGTATTCAATCAAATTGTCATTCTTTGCTTGATACTCTCCTTTTACCTAGGATGCGACCAATTATGAATCGGTGAAAATTGTAACCTTATATGCGCCCGCGTCTTTTGCGAGGCGGATTCCTGCAAAGAAGGCTTCATACTCAGCCTGGTTATTTAACGTTAGAAAGGAAATAACCAATAATACATCGATAACAAGTCCTTCTTCGTTTTAGAGGAAGATCCCTGCCCCACTATCGGAAGGTCCAGATGCTCTGTCGACGTAGATGATCTATTTGCAGCTGCTTTCTGAGGAGGTTTCCACGGGGGTCATTTCGACGATGAAATCGGCCAGGGCCTGGGCCTTCAAAGTTTTTCAGCCCTCGTACTGTACGTCAAACTCAGACAGTTCTAATGACCACTTTAACATCCTACCAACCATATCTGGTCGCGACAAGAGTTGTTTAATAGGTTGGTCGGTTCTCACGACCATCGTGTGTGCCAGGAAGTAATGTTGTAGTCGTCTAGTAGCGTTTACGAGGGCGATGGATACTTTCTTGATTTGTTGGTACCTCAATTATGGGCTTTGCTCGTGAAGTATACGAGTTTCTGTCCGTCAGTGTTCTCTCTTATCAAGACGCGTTGATAGCTTTGGTATTCACATCCAAATATAAGTAGAGGACCTCCCTGGATGATGGTCTTAAGAGAACGGGGGGTTCTGACAAGGCTCGTTTAAGATGTTGCAGAGCATTCTTGTATTTTTATGTCCATTTGAACGCGGCCTCTTTACGTAGCAACTTAAAGAAAGGGGAGACGTGTTGAGCGGATTTCGCAATGAAACGAGATAAGGATGCTAGCATACCATTCAAGGACGAAATCGATTTTTTCAATCTAGGTGTAGGGAATTCTGTAAATGCGTGAAATTTGTAGGGGTTGGCCTAGATACACCTTTCTGTGAGGTAGAAACCGAGGAACTTTCTCGCCCTTACACTGAAAGTGCACTTGTCAGGGTTGAAACGCATTCTACATTTTCTGGCTTGATCGAATACACTCTGCAGATGAGAAGTATGATCAGCTTCTTGGACGGATTTGACGACCAAGTCATCCATGTAAACTTCCAACATGTCCCCAATTTGTGATCGAAAAGCGTTATTCATCATGCGTTGATATATGGCTCCTGCATTTTTTAACCCGAAGGGCATTACGTTGTAGTAATAGTTTTTCGTCGGGGTCATGAACACGGTGTGCCTCTTGTCCTTGTCGATAATGGGTATCTGGTTGTACCCTAAATATGCATCCATGAAGGATAGCAACTTAAAACCTGAAGAGTTATCCACCAACTTGTCTATGCTGGGCAGATGGTAAGAGTCTTTCGGGCAAGCCCGATTAAGATCGGTGTAGTCAATACAAAGGCGCCATTTTCCATTAGATTTTTTCACGAGTATAGTGTTTGAGAGCCAGGTCGTATACCTGGCCTCGGTTACAAATTTGGCCTCTATAAGGCCCTTGATTAATTTCTCAGCAACTAAAGTTTTTTCTTCAAATTATTTACGCTTGTGCTGGGCAATCGCGCGGGCGGCCGGGTTGATGGTGAACTCTTGTCATGCAATTTCTAGGGAGATGTCTGACATGTCAGCAGCGTTCCAAGCGAAAAGGTCAGCGTTGTTGCGCAAGCATTGCTTCAATTGCTCTTTGACCTTGTCGGAGAGCTCTACTCTGATATGGACTCCTCTGTCGGGGTTGTCTCTAAAAGTCACAACTTCAAATTCATTTGCGGGCAAAGGGGGTAACATGGTTAATTTGTCCGCAGGGGCATCCTCCTCATCATTTATAGGGATACGAGGATCGAGGTCGATCATTTTAATCTGGAGAGTTGGCTTTTTCTCGGGTTGAACGTCGTCAGTTGGATAGTCTCCATCCCTCGCACGCTTCCCGCTCTTTGGTGCATTCTCTATCACGGTCTGACCTCTGGTCGCTGCTTCAAAGCACCTCCTAGCTGCCTCGATATCTCCGTGTAGGGTAGCTAAGTGGCCCCTCTCAGTGTAGTACTTCATTTTTAGGTGGACTGTTGAAGGGACGACAATAAGTTCTGCAAGTGTGGGTCTTCCCAAGATGCACTTATAGAATGACAGACAGTCGATCATTATAGTGTAAGGTTCATTCATCATAGTTTCTTCTATCTCCCTGAGGGTGTTGAATCTCATCAAAAAATACCCTTCATCATCGTATAGCAGCTCCGGTAACTTTATTGTATTCCAGTTTCTCTCCATGAAGTACTTCACCATATTCATGTTGAGTTCGCCTCCAAGAACATACATAATCAATGTACACTCCCAATATTTCATCTCTGATTCAATGTCATCTTCATCAATTTCAATAATCACTTCGCCATCAACAATTTTTAGGGCAACAAAATCAAGACTCATATTATTAGCAGGTCTTCAATTATTGCTAATAACATCCACCCATAACTTCTTTAGAATAACTTCATTGTTGTGATTTCCATTTCCACGATTCTTGTTGCGTTCTTCATCTTCTAGGGTTTCATCCACAACGATCATCTCATCATCTCCCTCAAGTTCAGAGTGATTACTTGTAAGATCTTCTTATTCAGATTGTATATAGTGCTCTGATGGTACTTCCGACGCTTCTGGCGGAGGCTCCGATGGTGATTTCGGTGGAGGTGGTCCCTGCAGTCTTGGGGGTCTCCCCCGTCCCCTTCCTCTCCCTTTTCCCCTCATTCCTTTCTTATTAATTAGTATATAAAATTAAGTATATAAAACTAGTATATAATTATAGTAAATAATATGTAAATTTAAGGGCTTTCATTTTTATTAAAATTATTAATTAAATTGTATTAATAGATATGTTGTAATATATAGTATTTGATGCAATCAAGTAAACAAGAAAAATAATTTACCCAATGGTTGTGGCGCCTTTTATAAGTATTGTGACATGGATTCAATACTTTTTGGAAACAACTTCTTAAGTTTTGATTTTTAGTCATTTAACTACCAAATAATAAAATAGTAATAAATTAACCACGTCACATTAAAAGAAAAAAGAAAAAAGAATATAAATATACAATTGGAGTCCACATCACATTAAAAATAAATTTTAAAAAAAAATCAACAAAACAATGTCACGTCCTAATTAGGATGAGAGGGTTATTTGTTTAAAAAAAAGTCAGACATTAAGATATATGATGTAAAAAAAAAGAGCTAGTATATAAAATTAAGTATATAAAACTAGTATATAATTACAGTAAATAATATGTAAATTTAAGGGCTTTCATTTTTATTAAAATTATTAATTAAATTGTATTAGTATTTGATGCAATCAAGTAAACAAGAAAAACAATTTACCCAATGAATGTGGCTCCTTTTATAAGTATTGTGACATGGATTCAATACTTTTTTTAGACAACTTTTTAAGTTTTGATTTTTAGTCATTTAATTACCAAACAATAAAATAGTAATAAATTAACCACGTCACATTAAAATAAAAATAAATATACAATTGGAGTCCGCGTCACATTAAAAATAAATTAAAAAAATTAAAAAAAAAGTCAACAAAACAATGCCACGTCCTAATTAGAAAGAGAGAGTTATTTGTTATTCTTGAGTACTTGTAATCTGATTCAACAAGAAAGTGAAGAATAACAGTTATAACCAAATCCTGATTGTTTTTCTTGTTTTTCCCGTTAACCCTAACTCTTGTGTGTTTTTTGATCATAAAGAAACAGTTTATCCTTTATTTCAAAGGCATCAATTCACAGTATTATCTTTTTCTTTTTTTGGGTATGCTTCCGCGTGCGTAGAAATTTATGTTATTTTGTCAACAACTGATATCAGAGCTAAGGTTTCAATTAAGGGAGGAAGGATAAGTAACAATTATTTTGATCAAGGGAGGAAAAAGACAAAAAGATGGAAGATTAATAATTTTACAAATACGGCTAATCATTCATTTTGAAGATTAAGTTGAAGACAAAGTGAAGATATTTGAGACTTTGGATGAATGGAAGATTTGTTGGGTCAAATAGTATATTCATCCAAGTTTCACATCGGATAGTAGGAAGAAGATAGAATTTGAGTATTAATATAAATAGAGATAATTAATTTTAGTTTTCTACAAAACAACCAAATATAGTATTTTTTTTTGTATTGTGGATTTGAGTAGTTGTGTGTTTAGAGAAAGTTTTCTATTTTTCCGTTCAAAAATAATTTGTTGAGAGGGTTTTCTATTTTTTCGTTCAAAAATAGTTTGTTGAGGGGGATTTGCAATTTTTCCGTCCAAAAATTGTAATTTAGAGAGGATTTACAATTTTTCTGTCCAAAAATTGTAATTAAAAGAAAATTTACAATTTTTCCATTTAAAAATTGTAATTGAGAGATGGTTTATAATTTTTCCGTTCAAAAATTACAGTTTGGAGGATTTGCAATTTTCTCCTTGAAAATTGCAGTTTAATGAGAGTTTGTAATCTTGTTTTAAATAGATTAGAAGTTGAATAATGAATCTGTGAGTTTTGTTTTTAAATTTTTTTATCTTTTTTTTTTATGCTTCTGCGTGCGTAGAAATTTATTATTTTTGTTATTTTCTCATAATAAAGGTGGTCAAATTCATTAAACATGTTAACTATAAGAGTATCCAACTTGTCGTCTAACTAAAAATTGATGGGTTTCCCATCTTTAAGTAACCAACTAGAGTTATTCTACAAATTTTGTAACTCACCTTTAACTTTAGACAAAATGAAGAAAAATACATGATAGTTGATAGGCTTCTTAGATATAAAACCCATACTTCTCAAAAATATATCCCTCTGATTGTTTGAATGAAAAACTCCACCATAACTTAAGATTTGTAACAAAGATAATTTTTTACAAGAGATTTAATTCCCAAACCACTTTTTGTAATTACCATCTAGACTTTATGCCCTATAATTGTAACTAATTTCTTAGAGAAGAAGATATCACATGTTCATAGAAAACCCCTCATGACCTTTACTAGATCTTTAATGAGACTCTGACGCCATTCATAAACTAGGAAATTATAAATAAACATAACTTATGCCACTATTTTAATCAAATAATTATGTCAACCATTAAGAGCAAAGAACTTGTCTACGAGTATAATTTTGTTTTGATCTTATCAATAATTGCTTAAAGATTTAACACTTTTATTTTTCTTTTAAAAATAGAAACACCTAACAACCTACTATAAAGCTAAAAAATATTTTAATGGTTTATTTATTTAGCCATGTGACCAAATATTTCTTCACTTTTTAAAGTAAAATGGAAAAAATCTTGGGATCTAGATGTAAACAAGGGAAAATAAAAGACACAAGAATTGTATTGTAGTAGTGATTGTGACTAGTGAGTAAAACCTCCAACCAGAGCCACACTCAACCACCACCACCTCTCTGGTTTGGGGTTCTACAAATACAAATTGCTCTCAAACACAAGCTTTCGGCACCACACATAACTTATCATCTCTCTCTCTCTCTCTCTCTCTGCTCACGATTCCATTCCCAATTTCTACATCATCGACGCTTTTTCATGTTGAAAACATTTTACAACTAAAGTTAGTTCAACCTCGATTAGGTTTTCAAATTCAAGATGCAAGGTTTTACTTCAACTACAAATTTCTTCTAGCTTCAATTTACCATGCGAGCAATCGAGTTAGCTAGCACCTTTATTCAGTTATTCTTCATCAATTTTCATATTTAGTTTCCGCATGTTAGAAAATTAATTTAAATTGAATGGATATAGGCTAAAATCATGAATGAAGACATTTTTCTTATAAGTATTTCAAGCACTCTCAAGTGTCCTAGAGTTGAAACGCATGAATACCCGATATAATTCAACCTATACTCGAGTTTGCACAAGATCGATGAAAACTCAAATGTAAGGAAAATTATATGGAATTTTAGTGTAGAAGATGTATGTTTTTTTGTTATGTGTTTCTGAATCCGTAATGAAATATCTATAAGCCATATTGGTGTTGTTTCACAAGGTTGTAACCCTTGATGTAACAACTTCCTTTTATCAAGAGTTACAAGCTTTTGTCAAAGATTACGTACTTTTATCAAAAGTTACATTGTTTCGCCGATAACAACATTCTTCAAGAGTTGCATACTTTCATTCTGTAACACTTCACAGAGTGTTTCCTATTTCTAAATTCAAACCTACATATTTATGGATTCAAAATTAATCTTCACTTGTATATTTTCTTGTCATTTATGAACACACTCAAGATTACCAATTCTTAATAATTTACAATAATCCTCCACCTGTTCTAATAATGTCAAGGCCAATTCTAGAAAAGGAGAGAGAGAAAATGTTAATACAGTTAAGTATCTTTCGATTTGAACTTAACTTTAGTAAGGATAATGCGAAGTCTGATTGGAATGTTAGGTAATAATGATTTAAATAGTCACCCCTTACAATTAAACCGATGTTACCTTACACATACTCTTTAGTGGTTATTCTCCTACATCTCTCTCCCAACACTATTTATGGCTATGTGTTATCCCCGTTTTCGTGAATTTTTTATGAGAGAAACCCCAACTCTTGAGACGGCACCATTTCGCAATTCATATAGGTGAAGTTCATTTTGTATCCTTTTCCATGTGACACATACCCTCGGTATTGAACTTCATTAAGAGTTTAAATAAAAACTCAACCCTCATTTTAAAGTTCAACACTATCACAAAATGTTCGACAAACATTCAAATTAATGATTTGTTGTTACCCATTGAATCTTAGGTTAAGGTTTGTTAGCTTTAGATTGGGTTGCTACCGTTGTCGGAACCCTTATTCAAAGAGTTTCAACCCCATACCCCTCGAGGTAGTCTTTACTAAATCTCTAGCAAGTGGTTTAGTAAATGGATCAAGAAAATTATAGATCGATCGTATATGAATGAAATGATTACACCCTTAATCAATTTTCTCACGAAAGAATGTCTAAGTCCTACTTGCCTAGACTTTCTGTTATACAATTTTTAATTGTATGCTCTAAGTAAAGTGGCTTGACTATCGCAATGTATCAACACCTTTGAAATATTATCTCTAGTCAATGAAACTTACAACAAAAGATCCCTCAACCATTCAAATTCTTCACCAGCGGAAGCAAGAGCCTCAAACTCTGATTCTATGGTTAAAAGAGTGATCCATATTTGTTTTTTTCTCTTCTAAGAAATTTCACACCCAACTAGTATAAATATCCACCCAAATGCATATTTATGATATTCAACACTCGATATCCAACTCACATTAGTTTATCCTTCTAATATGGCTAGAAATATACCATAATGGAGACTGAGATTTTTGGTTTTCATAAGATATCCAAAAATCCTAATGATGGCCTTCCCATTCAAACAATTTGGATTGCTAGTAATATCTACTCATTTTACTAGTTGCAAATGTTATGTCGGGTCTAATACATTGCATGCAAAAATATATTCCAATTGAGCTACAACTCTTCCAGAATTATTTTGAAGTTTGACATTAGGATCAAATGGAGTGGTCACTTCCTTAAAGTGTAAGTCTTTGAACTTATCAAGAATTTTTTCAATATAGTGTGTTTGACTAAGTTCATAACCCCAACTATTTTCGCTTTACTTTGATCCCCAAAAGTGTGTCAACTAGCCCAAGATGATTTATCTTGAATATGGAAGTTAGAACCCTCTTCATTTTTAAAATTCTATTAATCTTGTTGCTAAATGATTAATCAAATATTCAACATAGAGACAAATTAATATCACAATATTCTCACACAACTTTGAGTACAAACGTTTGTAACAAGAATTCACTACGCCAAAATAGACTTTTAATAGCCCGCCTTAGACAACGTTTTAATATGAAAGCGCTACTGAAGGTAAAAATTAAAATAAAACGCGAAAAATGTTCAAAAAAAAGAGAAAAAGCGCTGCTAAAAGTCATACCTTAGATAGCGCTTTCAAAAAGCGCTTTTAAAGGTATATCTTAGACAGCACTTTTGAGGAAAGCGTTGTCTAAGGTTTTTTATATTTAAAAATAAATAAAATCAAAAGCGATGTCTAAGGCTTAGACAACTCTTTTGAAAAGCGTTGTTTAAGGGCTACCTTAGACAGCACTTTCCACAAAAGCGTTGTCTAAGGTCTAATTAAATGAAATATTTAGAAAATCAGAATCATATTTTCATTCTTTTCCTCTTTCTTCTCCCCTGCGAATGCGTTTCTTCTACAGTGAAAACCCTAACGAAACTCCATTTTTCTTTCTGAAACCTCCATTAATGTCGTTGGTGAAGATGTTCATCCATTGACGCCGCTCGAGAAACCTCCATTAACGCCACCGATTGTGAAGTTACTGAGTTCGGGTGTTCGGGAAACCTCCATTTTTCTTTTCTTGAAGTTATTGACTCTGCCCTCTACTCCGTGAAGGTACATTTTTGTTGTAGTGAATGTCATTGTTATGTTATTGTTATGTTAGGGCAATGTCATTGAAATGTATTTTGATAAATATGATTTTGTGAAGAATAGTGAAAATAGGCAATGTCAATGTTGATTATGTTAGGGCAAATATTTTGTGAAGAATAGTGAAAATAGTGAAAATAGGCAAATATTGAATATGTTAGGGCAAATATTTCTTTGATAAATATTGAATATGTATCTCTATTTTCGTTTGGATTTTACGTTATGTATATGAAATGTCGTTTGGATTTACGTTGTTTATGTAGTGAAAATATGTATCTCTTATAAGTAGGAAAACCATGGATAAAACATGGATTTGTGCCGATCGATTGTCCAAAGAGTACGAGAACGGGGTTACGGAATTCGTTAAGTTTGATGTTCAACACGTTAAAAAACCCCAGATGGATGAAATGTCCTTGCTTACGTTGTTGTTATATTGGTAAGGTTGATGCTGATGGATTGAAATCGCATTTACTGAGGCATGGAATTGATCAAAGTTATCAGTGTTGGAAATTTCATGGTGAGAAAATTAACGAGAATGTTGAACCGAATGGGAATGGTAATACGACCTATGCTTCAGAAGACAAAGACACAGAAACGTACGATTCTGATCAAGTTGAAGAGACTGTATAAGCACTTGAAGAAGATCTTCATGATTGTCCTGAAATGTATGAGAGGTTGGTAAGCGATGCAGAGAAACCGTTGTATAAAGGTTGCACTAAATTCTCAAGACTGTCTGCGGTATTAAAGTTGTACAACTTAAATGCGGACAATGGATGGTCGGATAAAAGTTTCACAGAGTTGTTGACCCTTATGAGATAAATGCTCCCGGAGGATAATATTCTTCCTAATCGAACCTATGAGGCAAAAAAAATGTTGTGCTCTATTGGCATGAGCTATGATAAGATACATGTTTGTCCTAACGATTGCGTTTTGTTTCGTAACGAATATGCATCGTTAACTGAGTGCCCTAAATGTGGTTTGTCTCAATATAAAAAAAGATTTTCTCCAACAAAAGTCTTATGGTATTTTCCGATAATTCCGAGATTTAGGCGCATGTTTCGTAGTGAAACCGATGCAAGACACCTGACTTGGCATGCAGATGAAAGAATTATTGATGGAAAGTATCAGCATCCGACTGATTCACCACAGTGGTCGAAGATTGATAATGATTATCCTGACTTTGGAGAAGAAGCAAGAAACCTTCACTTGGCATTATCTACTGATGGAATGAACCCGTATGGTATTCAAAGTATCTCACATACCACATGGCATGTGATTCTTATGATTTATAACCTACCTCCATGACTATGTATGAAGCGTAAGTACATGATGTTATCTATGTTAATCTTTGGGCCTAAATAACCAGGGAATGACATAGACGTATACTTGACATCTTTGATCGAAGATTTAAAGATTTTATGGGAGAACGGTGTGGAGGTTTATGATGGATATAGGAAAGAAAGTTTCAATTTGAGGGCGGTGTTGTTTGGCACAATGAATGATTTTCCAGCATACGGGAATCTATCTGGGTATAGCATTAAAGGTCAACGTGCATGTCCTGTTTGTGAAGACGAAACCGATACGATTCGATTGGAACTTTGTCAGAAGAATGTGTTTCTCGGTCATCGTAGATTCTTACATTCTAAACATCACTACAGTGGGTGGAGAAAAGCATTCAATGGAGACACCGAATAGCGTAAAGCTCCACCCGCATTGTCAGGTGACCAAATTTTTGAAAAGGTGAAAGATGTGAGCACTGAGTTTGGCAAGCCTTATGCATATAAGGTTGTCAAAGGTGGGTGGAAGAAAAGGTCGATATTTTTTGAATTTCCATATTGGAAGTCTTTATACGTGAGACATTTTCTCGATGTTATGCATATTGAAAAAAATGTATTTGAAAGTGTTATCGGTACGTTACTCAATATAAAAGGAAAGTCTAAGGATGTCCTTAAAGCAAGGGAGGACATGTTAAAAATGGGAATGAGAACTGAATTAGCACCCGTGAAGAAAGGAAGACGAACATATCTACCACCTGTTGCGTTTACTTTATCTAGAAAGGAGAAAAAAATTGTGTAAGTTTCTGAGTGAAGTTAAGGTTCCAGAAGGATACTCATCAGATGTTAGAAGACTTTTGTCTATGAAAGACCTCAAGTTGAAAAGTTTGAAGACACATGATTGCCATGTTATAATGGAACATTTTCTACCAATAGGTATACGTTCTATTTTTCCAGAAAAAGTAAGAAGTGTCATAACTAAATTGTGTTTTTTCTTTAGGTCAATATGTAGTAAGGTGATTGATCCCGAGATCTTACCGACACTACAAAAATAGATTGTAATTACCTTGTGTGAGCTTGAAATGTATTTTCCTCCCTCTTTTTTTGACATAATGGTTCATCTAGTTGTTCATCTTATGAAAGAGACACAATTGTGTGGACCAACTTATATGAGATGGATGTACCCTGCTGAACAGTATATGAAAATATTAAAAGGGTACGTGAAATCCCGAAGTCGATTAGAGGGTTGTATTGTTGAACGATACATTGTTGAAGAAGTTGTTGAGTTTTGTACTGAATATTTGTCCAACGTTCAATCGATTGGACTCCCCAAAGCTCAAATTTTTCGGAGAAAAAAAAGGAAGGTAAAAAATTAATTGGAAATAAAATTGTGACAGTATCAAGGGATGAACGGGATCAAGTGCATTTGTATGTTCTGCACAATGATAATGAGGTTGAGCCATATGTTGAAATGCACAAGGAAATACTCTGAAGGTTAAATCCAAACAAAAATGAAAATTGGATAGTACGAGAGCACAATCAAAGTTTCATATAATGGTTAAAGGATCATATTTATTTGAAGCGCTCTTCAGATCCTGCTTCGGTAACAGAAAGGTTGAGATGTTTGGCATATGGTCCAAGTTTGCATGTGTTTTCTCATAGCGCATACGCAATTAATGGATACACATTTTATACCAAAGAACAAGATGATAAGAGTATTATGCAAAATAGTGGTGTCACCGTGCTAGCTGAAGCAATGCATATATCAAGTATGAAGGACTTAAACCCCAAATATGCAAATTTGTCCTATTTTGGAGTTTAGTACATTTGGGTGTTTGATTACGAGAAGTTTCAGATTCCCATCTTTGGCTGCAAGTGGGTAAATAGTAGTGGCATATGAATGGATAAGTCTGGATTTTTGCAAGTTGATCTTACTACGGCGGGGTACAAAGATGAACCTTGTATTCTAGCATCTCAAGCTAAACAAGTGTTCTATGTGAATGACCCGACGAGTACAAAATGGTTTATAGTTATTTTCTCTAATAAAGTGGTTGATGATAGCGGTGTCAATCAATGTGATATTGATGTTGAGAATAAGTCATGCATTAGACGAAATGAGTTGAATAAAAATCAAGATGAGGATCTTATAGCGGATGAGTCATATATCAGAAATGATCATAACGAGGGAATTTGGATCAATTTATCTGTCCGCATTGCTAAGAAACAAGTAATTAATATTCCAACAAAGAAAAGAAAGAGATGTTAGTGAAAGAGGTAAATTATATTTGATATCCTTTGTTTCTTTATTTTTCATTTTCAACTGCTTTCATTATAATTTAAATGTGTAACTTTGTAACTATAATATTGTATTCTTTTAATTGAATTACAATCTTTGTGTTGTTTCAGGACCGTAGATTTGAAGCAATGCTTTGGTTGGATGCAAAAGTAGTATAAGTAATGATTTATAATATGTTTGAATTGGTACATTTGTAGCAAAAATAGTATAAGTAATATGTACATTTGTAAATATATATGTTTGAATTGCCAATCCATTTGGATATATAATTTTGGTGCATAAATTGATACATTTAAATAGGCCAAATTGGATTGTTTTGAATATCCAAATTGTGATATTTTTCTGGAAAAAAATTGGTTCAAAAACATGTCAAAATTCTGGTTGAAAAACCTGGTATAAATTGTGGTTTTAAGAAAATTATATAAAAAAATTCGTATACAATAGATAGCGCTTTAAACAAAAAGCGTTGTCTAAGATATACCTAAAAATGTTTAAAAAGCGTTGTCTAATGGTGGGTCTTAGACAGCGCTCTTACCAGAAGCGCTGTCTAAGGTATAACTTAAAATGTCAAAAAACGTTGTTTAATGGTACCATAGACAGCGCTTTTCAGATTTAAAAGAGTGTTGTCTAAACCTTTAGCAGCGCAGGTTTAGACAACGCTTTAAAGCGTTGTCTAAAACCAAAAAAAAGCATTGTCTAATGTCTTGTTTGACATAGTGATTAGATGAAGAAGGTTTTTAGAAAATCACAATATTCTCACACAACTTTTGTTGAAGTATGTTGATTTTTTTTTATTGAGGGATGTTGTTGTTTTGTTAAAGTAAGTTGTTGTATTGTGTTGATAAATATTGTTGTTTGTGTTATTATAAATATTTTTTATTAGGAATATTGATGTTTTTGCTGAGGTATGTTGTTGTTTTGTTAAAATTGTTGTTTTTTGTTGATAAACTTTGTTGTTTATGTCATTGTATGATGTGTTTGTATATGTATGTTATTGTTAGTATTATTCCTTATACATTGCAACTTTAATTTTGTTCAGTCAACATGCCATAGAAGATGCATTTATTATATCATATATGGTTTGATTATTTTACCAACTCTACATTGAATATTTAACATTTCAAATTGAATTAAATAAATAATAATATGAAAAATTAAGTTACGTTAGAAAACAATTTACATTGATAAATGTTTTACGAGTTTTCTATAGTCCATTATTCGCATCTCACTCTTTGACGATTATAATCTGTTTCAATACTTCCAGTTCTTTAATAAATACATCATTCTCTACTAGTTCATTCCACAAAGTTACTAATACTTTGTAGAATGATCTAATATAGAAATAAGTGTTGGTTGAAGAATTAAAAGCATTGAAACTAATTCTAATTGTTAAAGAGCGATATATGAATAATGAGACGTAGAAAGCTCACAAAATATTGATTAATGTAACTTGTTCCTCTAATATAACTCAATTTGTTATATTAATAATTTTCAAATCAGATTGAAAGATTATATGTTTAGTAGAAAATTGATAAAATAAGCATTCCACATAAATTATAACAAACTCAAGTGAACATATCACCACAGTTGAAAACTATAAATGTAATATAAATTTCAATCCATTTGAAAATTAAAATTAAAAGTGGACTTTAAAGTATAATACTATCATTTAAGTTTCCAACATTAAATTTAACAAAAACATTAATGTGATCATTTATTAATAAACATCAAAACAAAACCTACTTGAAAATAATTTACATAAACTAGAACCAAATCAAAATATTTTTTTTTTGAAGATAAACGAATACATATTTTAAAAGAAAAGGGAATTTTGTACAAGAGGAACTAAATTAAAATCTATCTAAAAGCTAACAAAAACAATAATTAAACAATTCTAATATATTTTTAATACAATCCCTTTAAATAAAAGATGAATTTTATTCTACAAAGAGTTTGATCGAATGCCTAAATCTATGTTAACCAATCCATCAAACTAACCATTGATTTCTCGATATATATGAGATAAAATAAAGAATATAAAATTGATTATGAAAAGACAATTCATCCATATGTTCCTTAATTATAAAAAAAAACAAAAACTATGCTTTCGTAAGACAAATATAACTAACTTTAAATCAATTTTAATGTGAAGTTGACGATAATCCCTTTTTTTGCTATCTCAATTGCAACCAGAATTAACATTTAGTGCATAATTTGATAAATGATTGAATGAGTTTGAAGAATTTCAGAAGAACTAGTCCAATATTTTACTATGATAAACTCTTTTACTTTGAATTTTAGGTATTGATGAAGATGGTCAAATATGATTGAATGAGTTTGAAGAATTTCAGAAGGATTAGTCCAATATTTTATTATGATAAACTCTTTTACTTTGGATTTTAGGTATTGATGAAGATAGTCAAATACACTAAACATGTTAACTATAAGAGTATCCAACCAATTATCTAACTAAAAATTGATGGTTTTTCCATCTTTTAGTAATCAATTGGAGTTGTTTAACTAATTTCACCATTACTCTTTAACTTTAGACTAATTGAAGGAAAATACATGATAATAGATAAACTTATTAAATATAAAATTCATACCTCTCAAAAATCGAGTTCGTTGATTGTTTGAATGAAACACTCCACCATAACTAAAATTTGTAGCAGAGTTAACTTTTTTTGTAAGAAGAGACTTAATTCTCAAACTACCTTCTGCAATCACTACATACCTTATGCTAAATAATCATAACTATTTGTTTAGAGAAGATATCACACGTCCAAAGAAAACTTATCATGAATTTTTTTAAATCATTTATACTAAGAATTCGTAAATTAACATACTTTGTGTCACACTTTTAATCAACATAATCGTATCAGCCGTTAAGAACAAAAAGTCAACCAAAAGTGTAGTTTTGTTTTGATTTTACTTGAAGATAACAATTTTATTTTTCTTTTAAAAATAGGAATACCTAATACTTTAATAACTCACTCTAAAGTTAAGAACATTTAGTGGTCTATTTATTTATTTAGAGTGTGTGACCAAATATTTGTTCACTTTTGAAGTAAAACTAGTAGAAGACCCGTGCGTCCGCACAGGTTAAATTTGTTTTTTCTAAAATGAATTTTTTTTGTTAGTTAAAAGAAATATATTATTTTAAAATAATATGTTTTATAATGTTTTTAAAGGAAATATATGCTTTATAAAATGATATTTGTTTTATTAGTTAAAGGAAATATAATATTTTTTGTTATATCAAGTAAAAAAATGATTTGTAATATAAACTTCTTTTTTAATATTTTATGTTATAAATATCATTTAACAACAAACCATAACATTAATATTTTATAACAAACCATAACATTAATATTTTATGTTATATAAAGTAAATAAAATGATATGTAATATAAACTTCTTTTTTAACATTTTATGTTATAAATATCAGTTTATAACAAACCATAACATTGATATTTTATAAATAAAAAATATAACATTAATATTGTATGTTATATAAAGTAAATAAATTGATATGTAATATAAATTTCTTTTATAACAAACCATAACATTAATATTAATATTTTGTAACAAACCATAACATTAAATGAAAATTATAAATTCTTTTCCTGAATAGTGTAACAATAAATTGGTTTAGCAATTGGGCCCAATGTCCTATAAGCCCAATAGGGTAAAATCTTTGCCCGAATAGGGTATATTAGGTAATAGTAGAGCAAGAATCTAGAAACGTAGAAAATCTTTGCAGTGTGTAGAAATATATTCCTGAGAGAAACGTATCCACCATTAAAGAGCAAGAGTGGCCAAAATGGAACCTTCATCATCAATTACAAGGTAACCTTGTTTTGAGGATTTTTAATGTTATGGTTTGTGTAGTCAACTAATCGGTTGGTTTTGCATGTTCACATGTTGTTTAGGGATTCAAGCATTTTGATATCGATCTCGTAGTTTTAGTTTTGTTTAATTTGTTTTACGGTTTTTAAGGAAGACATTTGTTTTAGTTTCTATTTTTTTATATTGATTTCGTTGTCTTAGGTTTTTACAGATAGTAGAATGGAATGATATAGATTCGTTGTTTTAGTTTTTCTTTGTTTTTACAGATAGTAAAATGGAATGTTCATTCTTGGTTGATAAAATGAAATGATATAGAATGTATGAAATGTATGAGATATCTTCATGTTATATTCATTCGGGCCATCATAGAATGTATGAAAGAACTTCATGTTTGATATAAAGCAAATTTCTTAGATATCTTCATGTTATATTCATTCGGGACATCATTGAAATAAAGAATGTATGAAATAACCATTAATTTAGTTTATTTTATTTCAATCTATTTACAGATTATAATTTTTTTGTTTAAAATGTATGAAGAGGACATGAAAGTGTTGAGGTAGATAATCATTGTAGAAGAGTGGATATGGACGTGGCATACCTACAAGCTGAGGAAACAGGTCTAGAAAAGAAGTCTGGGAAGTCGAATTATTCTGGTGCAAGGAAAAGGGTGAAAAATGTGGAGTTTACTAAGGCTGTAAATGTTCTTGAGAAAGATTTGAATGGTAACACAACTTCGATCGAATACGATGGGAAAAAGAGAAAGATGGTTGTAGCTGAAGTGGAAGTTGGAGGTAAGGAGAATAAAAAGCAAATTTGAAGTTCCTGTAACAGCTGAAAGTGATAGGTATGAAAGTATTTATTTTGAATTTGCAAATTTGTCAATTGTTTTGTAATAGTTGTAAAGTTTTCAGATTTGTCTATTATGTTAATGTTTGGACAATTTAGTTATGACAAAGAGAAATGCCACAGAGTTTTGGGTCGGCGCCTTAAGTACTATATCTGGTTTAGGAAGATCCGTTCAGGAGAAACGGCGAAGAAAAATGTCTTGGTAAATTCGATGTTTTATACTATATATATTTGAGACCTATTAATATGGGAACAATAATTTCACTGATATGAATTGAATTTTGTTTGCAGCAAATACCCCAGAGAGTGATTAAAGAATGCCTGAAACCTAGACAAACTGAGATTGAGTTGATGGATGGAAATAAGAGACAAAGGTATCAGTGTGAGATGCATACTTTTGTAAGGAAGCATTGCACCGAAATGTTTATTGGCTGTGGTTGGTACGATTTTTTGAAGAACAGAAGAATCAAAACTGGTGATCAACTTTTATTCTTGATTCGCAATCCTTCGGCTAAGGCGATATATGTGAAGATCTTAAACCGAGAAAAGACAGTTGTGGATGTTTGAAGAATGATGTTGCTGATAAACTTTTTGTGATAACCAATATGTTTGATTTAGTGATAACAAATATGTTTTGACAATTCACTGGTTATGTTTTTTTTGCTATATTACAAAATAATTGTTTGATGTAATCTAAGTTTATTACCTATGTTGTTTTATACTCATTGAAGCACGTCAAGTTACAAATATTTCAGTCATGATATTAAGAATGTTATAAAATATTTTAGTCATGATATTTTATTTAATGCTATAAAAATAGGATTGATAAGAGAGAAAACGAGTGATTGATAAGACGTAAAGCTATATAGTAGTTAAAACTATATAGTTACTTTCGTATAGCAGGTAAAGCTATATAGTTACTTTTGCTGAAATAGCCAACTATATTGATGGATGTGCAGCAGGTTCAAAATCACGCAAACCAATAGCTAGTCTATCACAAAAGTAGTTATATTATAAATTATAGAAGGACACGATGTGTAAAAATTAAGAGAAAGTTTGTTAAGATTTCAACTGGAGAATAAAAGTTTTAAATTATAAATTTATAAAAGGATAGGATGTATAAATTATAAAATTATTGTAAATGAATAAATGTAAGTTAATGCTTTTAATAAGATTTAATGGGGGCATATATTATCCAACCGTTTTAGTAAAGATAAACCCTTAATAACCTATGAAAAAAATATTTTAACTTCTTCCACGATATTATCATCACTATTCAAATTTTGAATGTTGCATAAATAATCCACTTGAATGATTTTAATTTCTATTTGGAACGGGGGCATTTATTACCCAATCGTTAAAGTAAAGATAAACACTTAAATGATTTTAATTTCATCGTCATCATTGTTATCGGTAAGTCCTTGATTTTATGCACTTGACTTTTTCTTCATCATATTATCATATCACTATTCAAATTTTGAATGTTGCATAAATAATCCACATTAATGATTTTAATTGCATCATCATCACTGTTATCGGTAAGTCCTTGATTTTATGCAAATTTGTTAATTTTAGGTGCACTTCTAAGAACATCAATAGATGTAGTTGGCTGAGTATGTACATACACGACGTTGATATTTCCAGGTTTAATTTCTGATAGAGGAATTCTAATGCTGCATGGCGTACTTGTGAAAGTTGGGACGTGTTGTTTGAATCGTTTAAATTTCTTTTGTTTTAGTATATGAAATTTACAGAACCTAGCTCGCTTGGATGAGTATTGCCTCCATAATGTGACATCTTAAATCAGTGTATTCATGTAATCATCCCTTAATTATTTAGGTTGACAAAATGGGAAACAAAAAAGATTGTGTAAGAATCCACAAAAACAAATGATAGTGTAAGTTTGTAGTATGATAAAACAGTATATAGTTTTACAAAAACCACATTGCAATGTTTGTAAACTGTAAAAAATGGTATGCGTTGAAACATATAATGAGTAAGGAATGAATAGCTTTGCTTGAGCAATCCATTCATGTCGAAAACCTTGATAAGTTTCCATGTCTGTAAGCTGTCAAAAGTTTAAGTCAACAATTCAAAGCTTAGATAAATTGAAGATGAAAACTTACTGGTTTTTTTAGACAAGATGAAGTGTATATTGAAGTATCCTTTGTATGGTGCAAATAAGCAGCGTTTGAATGTATGGGTCATTTGGTGGGAAATTTGAAAAACAAAGTTTATATTGTATGTTGAAAAGCAAAAGTTAAAAATGGTTTAATTTTAATTAAAATAAAAACAAGTCATATATAAAAATGGTTTAGTTTGAAACGAAATATTCTCCCCTAAGTATAATTGGAAATCAACTATATGAGTTGTAGATGCAAACTGGAATTTACATTGATATTATGTGTTGCAGAAAAAGCTGACTTAGGGGCTGCTATGTAGTTGTATGCATAGGAATTTCGACAGCATGAGTTTTAGTACACAAAAGCTTTAATAGCTTTTATAAAGATCTTTTGACAAGTTGATCACTCTTTCTTCCAAACATGTCCAGAATCTCGAGAAGGTTTGTAATGATTTGGTTTATAAGTCGAAAGTGGCTTGTCGAAAGAGACGCTGGATTACTGACTTGAAGTTCTTCACATCACTACAGATACGTTTTTTTGTTGTTACTTCGACAATGAGGAATTCGACAAAGGAAAATCTGATAGAAGGACTTTGGATTTGAATTTTAAATCAACTTGGTATAACAAAGAGACACATTGTTTCGTCAGTTGAAGAGCAGTTTTTGCATGAATAACAACTTCGTTTGATAAAGGGGACGTGGAAGGTTTTCAGAAGAGATTAGGATGCACAATGCCAAGTGGCATTTGTCTAGGGTTTGACCGTTGTTCAACGGTTATGATATTTGTATATAAATAGGATAGTTTGCTTTGTGAAAAGTGTGTGAAAAATATTGTACAAATTCCTGTAAAATTACTCAAGTACTCATGTGTAAAGAGAAAAGAGAGATTATTTTGGAAATGTACGTATCAACACCAATTTTATTTCAAGTTATAAAAGCTTTAAGTTTTTCTTTAAATCTTTGTTCTTTGTTTCTCTTATACATTTCATTCACGTTTCCAGCAACTTTATATTTCAGTCAATTTATATTCAAGCAATCATTTACCTTCATGTTAAACTTTAGTTTTCTTTTATTAAAGCCTTCAAACACGTTAGTTAATTCAAATATACAAACACCTTCAACTCCTATATAAATAACAATATTTGTTCTACTCTAGAACATTTTGACAGAAACATATAAATACTAAGTTTAGATTATTCTTCATTTGATTCTTAGCACGCGACGTCCTAGGACTTGTTTGGTTGGTCCTGTAAGTCACCTTTTTCTAAGAGATTTTGTTAACCAGAGGTTGTTCGCCAGAAACACTAGCGAACAAATTGGCACACCCGGTGGGACTTGTGCTTTAAGAACAGATTACGTGTGTTTATAACATTGTATGTTTCTGCGTAGCGGAAAAGTAACTGTAAATAACATAGAAAGACCTAGGCGAACTAGAGTAAGGAAAATGGCTATCCCACCACCAGTAAATAATGATGAAATTCCAGTTTCCACTGCCATTCCTTCGACAGGAGGGAATGTGGAAACACTCCACGTTTCAGAAGGAGGAAATCCCTCAATATCTGGATCGATACCAGGAATGTCGTTGTCTCAAAGCGGACCCAGTTCCTCCAACATAGGGCATTCGATACCTATGAGTACTCCTCCCCCTGGGGGAAATAACTTCAGGCCCTATCAAACGAATTTTTCCACACCTATGTTTGGAAGGGAACGGCCTTATGGAATGCCAACTTCAATGATGGCTAGTTTACATAACACAACACCATTATATTCTGATACCATGGCCCACATGTCTTCACCACTACAAGGTTCAGGTTATGGTGGAAACGTTAGTAGACCAAACCAACCCCCACCAGGATTCCACATGCCAGCAATTACTACTAATTCTGCGCAGGCAATCCGTCAACAAATGGACGAAAGTAACCATGAAATGGTCCATAGGTTGACTCAACAAATGGGGGAAGTGTTTAACCCTTTAATACAAAGCACCACTCAAACAAACCAAATATTGGCAACACAAATGGTGTGTATTGCTGAATTCCCTGGAGTACCCCAAATTCGACAGAGAGAGCCGGTGGTCCATAATCGAGTAATCAATGTCGAAGAGGAACCAATAATAAATCAGAGACCTGTGGGCAACCCTCAGGCAAATCGTAGGATCCAAGAAGAGGTTGTCGAACAGCCTCGCGTCGAAGTTCCCATGCCACGAGAGCCTAGGAGAGTGGTAGTCCAGAGAGGTCAAGATGCTGATGACATTTTGCAACAAAGAATGCGCTATAATAATCCACGTGTCGAAAATAATCTAGCGGCCATGGTCGAAAGGATAATGGCACAAAATGGGGTAAATGTGGGGTTACTAAGGCCTAATTATATTTCCCCACTATCTGAATATATCCTACAACAGGAATTGCCCCCAAGGTAGAAAATCCCCAAGTTTACTAAATTTTCAGGGGATACTAGAGAGTCCACCATAGAGCACATAGCGCGTTATTTGATAGAGGTAGGTGAAATAACGCAAAATGAGAACTTGAGGATAAAATATTTCCCAAGTTCCTTAACAAAAAATGCTTTTACTTCGTTTACATCCCTACCAGCAAAATCCATTCATACATGGACTCAATTGGAGAGGTTGTTCCATGAACAATTCTACATAGGACAAACTAAAATAAGTCTAAAGGAATTAGCTAGTGTAAAAAGAAAATTCTCAGAGCTCATTAATGACTATCTCAATAGATTCAGATTGCTAAAGGCAAGATGTTTCACACAGGTGCTAGAGCAAGAACTTGTCGAAATGGTTGCAAGAGGTTTAGATTATTCCATAAGGAAGAAACTAGACACCCAGTACTTAAGAGATATGGCACAACTAGCAGATAGGGTAAGGCAAATTGAAAGGCTGAAAGCTGAGAAATATAGGGCTAACAAAAGTAAAAAAGAAAGGGTAGCCTATGTAGGAATGTGTCAAGATGATGACTATGACGAAGACGAATTAATCGATTTCGACGAACAAGAAATCGACCTGGCACAATTAAAACAAGGTCCCTCATATTCTTGCAAGGTGTTAGCTCCATCAAATGGGAAGAATCCTATTGAAATAGATAAGAACAATAAATTCCCTAAAAGAATGTACACGTTCGATGTCACCAAGTGTGACGAAATATTTGATTTGTTGGTAAAAGATGGTCAACTAATAAGACCATTAGGTATAAAAGAACCCCCTATTGACCAACAGAAAAAGAGAGGTTTTTGTAAGTACCATAATTTTCTAGGTCATAAAACTTCTCAATGTTTCCTTTTCAAGGACCTAGTTCAAAATGCAATCCAAGACGGAAGGCTGAAGTTTAGAGAGAAACCAAAGCATCAAACAAGGGTTGAAGCTACCCATGTGCAAGTAGTGGAAGCTAATTATGCTGAGCCTTTCGACATGAATATGGTCGAGATGGAGAAAATGTCAGATGACAGTTTCAAATTGATTGAAGCCACTGAAGGCTTCGACAACATTGTCAACATGGTGGGAGTTACTGAAGATTCCCTTATTCGCCACAACATAGAGGAAGTATCAGGAGATTAATTGATTATGCCTGTCCTGATCAAGGTCACTAAGGATCTTGGAGAGAAAAGAAATGTCAAGGTTGCTGAGGATTCCGACAACCAAAATAAGGTTGAGACCACTGAGGGTTTCGACCACCAAGATGAACCCAGGGTCACTGAAGACACTAAGCATTTGAGGAAAGAAGTTACTGAAAGCTTCCACAAAAGAGTCAACAAATTGGCTGGAGATGAGGTAGTCTGGGATACCTTGGGAGAGCCTAGTGGGAAATTCGACTACTTGGTAAAATACAGTTCGCCTGCTAGTGCCAAGATCAACATTAAGGAAATCCAGCCAACGGGCTGAGGTGATACGTTTGACAACAATGAGGAGAAAGTTGAGGTTTTCCCCAACACTGATGAGAAGGCCACTGAAGGCCTCAATAAGGAAAATAAAGTCACTGGGGGAAATGTTCCTAGCCAGTCGAAGGAGGTTACTGAAGGCCTTAACACTGATACTAGCAACCTCACAAATTCCAGTGAGATTGCAAATGAAGACAATATGGAAATCAAAGGTGAGACTGTTGAAGGCCCTCCACCAAAACTCACTTATGGGATACTTCGCAGAACCATGGAAGATCCTAAAGAGAAAGCAGTCCAAACCAAGAGCGTCCCAGCATCAAAGGGGTCCTGCAAAGTCGAAGAGGCTCTTATAAAGAAAATGGACAAATTGAGTCTTGCTGATAGACAAGGGATGGATATCAACATGGTCGAAGCTTCGCAAAAGAACAAAGGAAAGAATGAGGTGGAATGTCGTCGAGAGGAGTATCAAAAGACAGCCTATCCAGGGGAAGATGAAAATTTTGCAGAATTCATCCAAAGGTGCCAAAATAAGAATACTGAAGTGATGATATGTCCGCGCTGCAGGGCCATTTCGACAGAAAAGCGGCAACAAACTTGGAGGAAGTGGAGAAGTCAATGGCAAGGAGTAATTGGTTTCAAAGGCCAGCAGTCGAAGCCGACATATATGTGTAAACACCCAAAATTTGCCCTCGCTAAGTTCACACCATGGCTTGTGATCTTTCATATTTGCATTAGTTTAAGCATACCATCTCATATTGCATTTTTGTTTCATCTGCATAGTTCAAGTTCATCTGCATCTAGGGTTTGTGATCTGAGCAATCCAATGATCCATCTGAGCCACTCCAAAGGTCTCCAATCATTCCAAGAGGGTCCATGTATGTTAAATCACCATCTTGTATCCCTCAAAGATCAACGAAGCCAAGGAATCACAAGAACTGAGAAAGCATGGAAGCAGAGCTAGGGTTTCACTACACAGATGACCTGAAATTAGGGTTTTGGTTTCAGAGGCCATAACTCCAATTTTTTTGGTCATTCTTGTTTCTAATGGTCTCAATATGTTGTAAGGATCATGTATACCAAGTTTGATTAAGAAATTCATTGTGGAAGTCATCTGTTCACTGGGTAACTTCTTGAACAAGTCAGAGCAAAATCAGGGCATCTGAGGCCCCCAATAATGGAACCAAAGTGGATTTTTCATCAAATTGTAGTCATATGATCTTTATTTGATCATTGAAGTTCTTGGAAGTTCACAAAATTGAAGAAAAGTGAGCTAAACCAAAAGTTGCCAAAAATGGAAATGACTTGTAATGTAAACTTTCCATTTTGGGAAAGTATTTCAACCTCCTCTTTCTCAACCAAAAATGCTTCAAATGAAAAATTGTTGGTCATGAAAGTTGTAGATTGGATCATTCCCTTTTCAAAAAGTACAAGAACAAGTTCTAATTCATTATGGAACTCAAGTTATGATCTTTCAAAGTTGGCAAAAATCACATAATTTTCAAGAATACACCAAAGAGGGATTTTTGCAAAACCACTTGCCAAGCTATTTTGTGACTTCTAATACACTTCTAAGCATCATACCAACATAGTGCATTGCCTTAAAGTCAGAATTGGCCCAAGAACCACCTCATTCTATGCCTTGAACATCAAGAATTTCAAAAGGGGCCAAACTTCATGAAAATTGCAAAAGAGCACAAAACCTTTCACAAACTTGCTGAATCACCACAAAATGCATTCCATGGCTCTCCTTGATCTAGGATGAACCAGGACAAGCCAAAAAGCCAGCTGCACAAGAGCCCATACCTCAAGTACAAGCTTTGTTGACTTTGTGAAAAAACACCCATACCAATCACACTATGTCACACCAACTCCTCTGACCAATCACAACATCATATGCAAGCATTATGGAACTCATAACACACAACAAGCAAGGCAAAAACCTCAGAATCCTCAAGCTCTCAAAAATTACCCCATTTGCAAAATCCTTTGAAACTCTTTGCTCACATACTCAAACTTTAAACTTCTTTCACTAAACAACTCAGCATCACAAGAGGATCATTTCCCACCCTTCAAACAAGCCTCAAAGCACCCATAGCCAAAACACGATTCTGGGGCAGCAAGAGTGCAAGCTCTCAAACCAGCCATTACAAACTTCTTCCAAGCATCAAAGCTTCATCAGGAGGTCAAGGGGAGTGGTTTTGCACAAGAGAAGTGGCCAGAAAGCTCCAGATAACAAAGCTTCACTTCAGGTAACCTCAAGAACAAATTTTCCAGAAATCTCTTTTTAAGTTATACAAATGTTCCCCATGTTCCCCTGATCACACTCCACTTGTTATTTTTGAAAATGATGAAGAAATGAGCATGAACCGAATCTCTGAAATTTTTGACCTAAAAGAAGTTTGATTCAATTCATGCTGGTTTCTAAAAATAAATGAATTTTGTGCCTGGATTCTTGTTTGTTGTTGTTCACTAATCAATTCTGGAGAGTTTGAGAGCCTGTGGTGGTATTTTGGGGTAGCTCAGGGAGGAGCTGGCCAGAGAAGATGACCGGAGGTCTTCTCCGGCCACCTGAAAGTAATTAAGAGGTTAATTAGGGTTTAGGGTTAGTTTAAATGTGAACCCTTGGATCTTTGTTACCTGCGTGTTTTAATGGCTGAGATGAAGTCATTAAACCCTAATTCACTTAATTAATTTAATTAATTAAAATTAAATCAGAAGCAATCAGGCCCATGAAACGCACGCGCAGTCAACCCAATCCTCCCCAGTTCAAATCTCAACCATTGGATACGCATACTTTCATTTAATTCAGTTTTTATTTCTTTTTTTATCATTTGTTTTGCATATTTTATTTAAAATACTTAGAAAATTTCAAAAATATTTTCCTTCTGCATTTTGATTTCAAATAATTTTCTCAACCCAAAAACATTTTTATTTTTATTTTTTGCATTAAAAAACCATTTTAAAAATATTTAAATGTTTATTTTAATTAATTAATGGAAATTAATTAATTAAAATATCATTTAGGTTTCTAAAAATTCCAAAAAAATTCACATTTCATCTTAGGGTATTTAGAAACATTGTCAAACCATTCATACAAATTTCTTTTTGGTTTTGAACACTCTTTGACATTTTTCTTGAATTTAGGGTTCATAAAAATCCTATTTTTGAATCCTAACTTCAAGAATTCTTTTCTGCCTAACCATGAATAGTATGACATTGATTCTTTTTGCATTGATCTTCATATAGCATGTAGTATCTAGCATGTTTTTTTCACAAATTTGTCTTGCATTTTTTATTTGATTTGCATTTTTCCCCTTTAGGTACCTTAAAACCCTAGATAACTTAGAAAATTCACAACTTTTTTTAGGTTAAGAGTTAGACCTCCTCCTTTGGGGTGTGATATCATATGGGGTTAGGGTTCCTTTGAGTTCATTTGCAATTTTTTATCTTATGTTTTGCTTCTGTTTTTGCCCTTTGTGCTGTCTTAAAACCATAATCTCTCATGTTCATTTGCATACATCTTGCGTATGCATCCATTCATGAACATGCCATGACATTTCATGCATTCACATGACTTCTAAGACATCATAGGACACATTAGAATCATGCTTGATCATTTCTTCATCCATTTTCTATGATTTGCATTCATTTTATTCCATGAACTTTCATGTGCTTTCATGCTTCCTACATGCTTCATTTGCATCCTCATCTCTTGTATGAACATTCATAACACTTGACATGTCTTTGCATAATCTCATAGCATCATTTACATCATGTTTATGCTTCTGGTTTTGGTTTACATCTTTGCATACATTGCATTTTCATTTCATTTCTTTCTTTTATGCTAACATTTCAGGTGGTAAGTAATTTGAGAAGTGAATTTGCCTTCACTTCTCATTTCTCTCCTCATTCTTCTTATGCATCATTGCTGCATTTTCTTTTGCTTTAGAGAGATCTTTCTCATTCATGTTCATCATTCACTTTCTTTCTTCAAGTAACTTATCTTCTTCAATGAAGTAAGTTAACTTGTTTCTTCTGATTCTCCTCCTCTCATCTGCTTCTTCCATTGGTGGCTTCTCTGAAGATCTCTCTTAAGCCTCACAAACCATAGGAACATCTAAGCATGACAATAATTAGGGTTTTGATTAGTCCCCCTTTAGTTTTTACCTTTGTGTCTTCTTTGTGTCTCTCTTCTCACCTCATCATTAGAGACTAAACCTTTAAGGTTTTAAGTCTTTGTGATTAGGGTTATGCCTGCATCCTTCTCTTAGGATGGGGTGTATAACTTTAATCCTAAGTGTTAAACCCTTAATGTGTTAAATATCTTAATCAATCCACCTTAATAATCACTAAGACAATAGCTTGTAACTTGGGCCTTGCATTAGGGTTCTAATTCTTCCTTAATTGGTTAATAAGGACTAACCCTAGTGTTAATGGACAAGTCCCCCTCAAGTTGTCTTACAAATCATAAAATTCACTTCTTGATCTTACCATTAATTAAAATCCACTTTAATAAAGGTTTGTTTTGTCATGAGGTTAATCCCTAATCATGGATTAAGTTGAGGTATCTTCCTCAGCTTAAGTGCTCTCATCTATTATCCTTTTATTAGGAGGGTGTAATGGGTTCAATAATCCTTGATTATGGCTTAAACTCATTACTTAACACTAAACAAAAAATACCAAAAACATCTAAATAATCACAAGTAGGTTAATGATCTTAATCCTACATCATCATGGTAATTAAGTGTGAGGTGCTTATCTCATACTTAAGGTATTCTCATTATCCCTAATCAAAGGGAGGATATGATGAGTTTACTAACCCTTGGAAAGGCTTAAGCTCATTAACTTATGACAAACACAAAAAAGCAATAAAAGATTGAAAACACAAAAACAAATAATAATCGTCTCCTCCGGGATTCTTTTCTCATCATCTGCACTCACAAACAAGAACTTGCTTCTTTCGTCTAATGCAAGACAGTTAGCACCTGAGCCAGACAGGTCATACACTTGAGCATAGACAAGTAAGCAGTTCATCAGTCAATTTATCTATCAGTCTCTTTGAGTCGAACTACGGTGTTCTGACTTCCTCATTGCACGAGAGGATGCGTAGGCATAACTTAACTGTTATCGAACAAAAGTCTCTGTCTCTTCCCCCCTCTTCCAGCATTATTCTTTTAAGCCGCATTCCTGAGCACCTCACTTCCCTTCCCTTTTGCACTAACACTTGTATATTCCTTTTCCAGCTTTTGCACACAGATAACACAGACACTACCCCTTTAAACACAAACTTTCAAGCGTGGATCCCGTCGAGTACGACGGACAATCTGGGTGCTAATACTTTCCTAGGTTGTAACCAACCCCCTTTCTCAGTTTCTCTGGTTCGCGACCGTCTTATCCATATCTTTCTAGGTTTATGCAGCATTACCTTTCCTTCGGGATAAAAATGCCTAGTTGGCGACTCTATTCACTTCATCTTCATTTCTCCTCTCGCCAACCGTTCGCGTATGTACCCTATCTGACCCGGTGTCTCTTAGTGGTAGCGATAGCTTGGCGACTCTGCTGGGGACCCTTATATTGCAACCAGGGCTTCTGGTTCTTTTTGTGGGTTCCTCCTAGCACTTGTTTGATTTGTGTTTATGGGGGTGTTATGTGCTACTTGTGCTTGTTTATTTTATTTATTTATTGCTTTATGTACAACTTTATTTATTGCTTTCCTTTACAGTACTCTTAAGCATTTTCATACTGTCATTATCATGTGCTGGCTCTTGTCTGTTTTGATGGGTGGGGTTTCATTGATTGATTAAGGTCTTATACCTGGGACCTGAGTGACACATAGGCTAGAGTGGATTCATATTCTTTCCCATTCCATTTCGGTCTGTTGCGAGAATATGAAACACGGTTCAGATATGGGTTTCTTCTTGAGAACTCTGTGCTACAGATTTCCTGTAGTACTAGGGCTATCTGGGAAGCCTGCTAAGTCTGGATGACCTTTTTATGACCTTCAGCATCTGAGGTGAATTAGAGGAGGATCCTTTATGGTTATTATAAACAATGTACCTCCGGGTTAGAAGTGTTTACACTTCTCATAACTGATCTAAGTCTGAGGATCCTTGTTCTAGAACATTACATGTTAAGGGGTTGGGTTGTTTACAGGTTTGCAGGAACCCTTGGCCACATCATACCCTATTACTAGTATTGTTTTAAGAATGCATCACTTTGGACAGTTCTTGTGATTACCCCGGACTTGTGACTCTTTATTTAAGTCCCCCACATGGTTACTGGATTTCTAAGCCTCCATCCGGACTTCTGAACATACATGGACTTTTACCAAGACAGATAAACAAATCCAACACTTGATCACAAACCTTTTGTATATCATTTGCATACATCATCTTTGCATCATTTAACATTTGCTTATTTGTTTTACAAGGTATCCATCTTATCATCTTTGGTTTGGTTTTAACCCCTTCTGCTGCTCAGACTGCTTCAGTTATCTTCTCCAGCACTTTCATCAGTTTGTCTTCACCAGAGACCCCTCTAGTTATCTTCTTCAGTCCTCAGTCAGTAGTCTTCATCAGCAGTTGCTCTCAGTTTCTTCACCAGCATCCATGGACACTTTAAGAAAGAGCAACATCACTTACCACTTCTTTGAGCCCACCTTGACTGGCATCAGGCAGATCCAGTCCCTCATTACACCTGACCGCATCCCACTGTTCAGAGAGCATTATGAGGGCATATTGGACATGGTCATGGATCTAGATGCATCTCAGAGGAGCATGATCCATACTTGCTTGCAGTTATATGATCCTCCACTCAGATGTTTCACATTCCCTGATTTCCAGTTGGGACCATTGCTAGAAGAATTTTCCTTGTTGTTAGGAGTTCCTATCAGGAGAGGGATTCCTTTCAACTCTGAGATGGCTGCTCCCAGAAATGAAGACATAGCCAGGGCATTGCATTTGGAGCCTGCCCTCATTGATCAAAACATGACAACCAAGGCTGGAGTTCCAGGCCTACACCTAGACTTCCTGATCTCCCAGGCTACCCTGAAGGCTGCAATAGGGGGATGGAAGGCTGTCTGTGCACTTTTAGCCCTCAGTATATATGGGGTTATCTTGTTTGCAGATGAGCCCAAGTTTGTGAGTAAGAATGCCATCCACCTGTTCTTGTTGAGAAACCATGTTCCTACCTTGCTGGGAGACTTCTACTACTCAGTACACCAGAGGAATGAGAAGCAAAGAGGAAGACTGGTCAGATGTTATGCTCCTCTGTATTACTCTTGTCTGCTAAGGCACTTGCCAAAATCAGATACTTTCATGAACCCTCATCAGCAGAAGAACTGGGCTAAGAGATTTATTGCCTTGAAATCAGATGACATCAGATGGTGCACTCAGAGCACCAAAGGCAAAGACATCATTACTAGTTGTGGGTAGTATCTGTAACACGGTGGGAGAACTGACTTTTAGTTATGTTGCGGATAGCAAGAGTCGCCACCGACTTTTATTTTATCCAAAAGGAAAGGGTATAAAAGAACAGGAAAGACCTTAAGAGATATTTTTGGGTCCGGGGGGTAGGTTATGTAAAGGGAAGGTGTTAGCACCCTTTACATCCATGGTTATCCATGGGCTCTTAGTTACTTAGCTCACTTTTGAATTGTTTTTGAAAGTGTAGTGTGTGAATAGAAAAATTTTCAGAATAGTTAATAATGATCCATGTACGGATGCGTAGAAACTTGTTTTTTGAAAATTTGTTTGAAATTTGTTTAAGTGTGAAAAGTTTTTGAAGTGAGCAAGTACATAAGAGGAACCTACCCTAAAGTTTTAAGTCTTTCTTGTTCTTTATCCTTTGATTGGTAAGACTATCCCTACTATTAAGGAGTAGGTAGTCATTACCTTGGATGTAAGGGACATAAGAGGGACATTTTGTTTTATGAAGGCAAATGTGGGGTGTAATAAGCATATATGAGGGACTATCATCATTTATTCGAAGGGACTTGATTCGTAAAGGCAACCATGAGGGACTTGATGATTTTTCTTTTTAAAGGGACTTGCTTTATACACCCCACTTGACCTTATGATTTAGGCAACTTGAGGGATAACCTTAGAAAGTGAGACGGCGATTAAAAATCGACTTACGTGTGTGAGTGTTCAATATTATTTATCTTGTAATTAAAAGTGATCTATAATTAATTTTAAGAGAATACATATTTACACTCCCTAAATTACTAACCATAGCAATAATTAAATAATTAAATATTTACAAAATTACACCAAGAAGCAATTACATGATTATAATAATAAATAAATAGCAAAAATAAGTAATAAAGCAAAATATAAATAAATAAGCAATAAATAATAAGTAAACAATAAATAAATAAATAGGGGTTAGTGATAAATATAATTAAAAAAAAAAAAAAATAAGGTTAGTGAGAATAAAATAATAATAATAATAATTAGAAAAATAAACAAGGTTAGAGAAATAGTAATAAAAATATAAGATAATAGTAAACAAAAAATAATAAATAATAGTATAATTAGTAACAATAATTAAAGTAAATAGAAATAAATAGAAAAATATTATAATGATATGAACACAAAGTTTAATTTTAATATATAATAAGAAAAATTTTAAGCATAATATAATTATAAATCTTAATCATTTACAAAAATTTAATTATTTATGAATATATATCAACAATTATTAAGAAAAAAATATTTACACATTATGAAGAAAATAAATTTTAAATATTATGTTCATAAAAAATAATCATATTTACAAAATTAATCATATTTATAAAGTTTACAAAAAATCATATTAAATAAATAAATAAATACAATTATATTAAGAATAAAATTATTTAGAAAAATAGAATTAGGTTTTATTTTAGAAAATATTTTTAGGGTTTGTTTAGAAAATTAGGGTTTGTTTATATACAAAATTATTTTAACTAATATATACATATATATTATAATAAAATAAATTTTTGAACTAAATAAAAAAATAGAAAGTTTAGAATTTTTAGAGAATAAAAATGTTATTTTAATTTTTAATATATGTATGACTTATTTTTTTTATTAAGAATATAAAACAAACAAATTAATTAAAAATAGAAAAAGTGACAAAAATAAGAACTTACCTTGGCTGGGTTTGAACCCAGGTTTCTATGCTTGCCAGCACCAAAACACACCATCAGACCAACCATGCGTTGGTGATAATAAAATAAGTCCTGCTAGTTTTGTTCTTGGTTTGCAAAATATCCTGGAAAAATAAAAAACGCAAAAGGCCTGGGGTGTGACTCGAACCCAGGACCTTCTAATTACAAGCATGCGCACGTATCCACCTGGCTGGGAGAGCCTGACTGATAGTGTAATGGCCAGAAATAATAATATATTAAGTATGCTTTTGACATGAAAAATAAGAACAAAAATAATACACTGGCCAAGGATCGAACTGGTGCCCTCACAATATACACGCATCAGTCTTACCACTGAACCACAAGCACGCTTGTGATAAATAAATCAAACATAATTCATAAAATATTTTCAACAATTTTTGAATTTCCTGAGCGCGCGAAAGACCTTCTTCTTCCCCAAATTTCCTGCGAATTTCCTTTTGAATTTTCCTGCGAAATCTATTGCAAGTTCTTCATAGTGTCAAACCTGCGAAAATCAAACTCATACCAAACAGCAATGATTCATGAAATTAGTTACAGTTTTATGATCCTTGTATCTCATAGAACCTTCCTATGTGTCCAGAATTCATTTAAACTCATTGAATCATCAAACCCTAATTTCAAGAGCTAAACCCTAACAATGGTCGAATCTGTTCTAGGCAAGGAAGCTTCAATTTTTTTGTCCAGAAACGATCTATAGCACATAACAAACAACATTAGCCAAGCAAATTTCATTGAAACACACCAAATTAATGTAATCGAAAAAAGTTATGTTCAAGCATAAACAAGCTTCGGGTTTATCATTAGGGCATGATTTGAATGCTTATGAATGATGATTCATGGTCCATGATGTCCAAGGAAGCCAACCATGTTCTTATTTTACCTTTTAGAGCCTTGGAAGATGAAATCCGAATTCCACTTTTTTGATGAATTTTGAGTTTTTGAAACTTACCCTTGGCTGCTGGAATTCGTGTTCTAGGGTTATGCTTATGCTAAGTACTTATATGTGAGTGAATTAGGTTAAGAAAACTCATTGGTTGTGTGGAGATTTGATCCAAAAAAGATTGAAAAAGATCATGGTGTAAAAGTCAAATATTTGTTCATGAAGACTTGCTATTCTTGGATCAATCTCATGATTCCTTTCTCTTTCAAATTCAATCAACATTTATGAAATTCTAGAAACTCAATCTTCACCCAAAAATAAATTTTCATATTTTATATTTATTTAAAATGATTTTTATGAATTAAATCAATAATAAATAAAAATAAAATAATAAAAATTCTGAATTTTGGTCAATTGGGTCGTGCATGATGATATGATGTGGATTGGATCACAATTTAGCAAGCCCATTTGGAAGGAATTGGTTCTAGACCCCCATTTTCAATATAAACCATCACAAAATTTCCCAACTTTGCAAGAGCATATCTCCCTCAATTTTAAAGGTATGAGAGTGTTCTTGGACTTTTTGGAAAGCTTGAAGAGTCCTCTAAACAACCCCATTGGTTTCAGGTCCATATCATTTACCAATCTCAAGTTATGCCCTTTTGAAGTTGTTGACTTTTTGTTGACTTTTGAAATGACCTATAATGTCTTAGCTCATATCTTCCAAATGAAGAATTTTTGGGCTTAACTTGCAACATCAAAGTTATAGAGAATTAAATTTCCTTCAAAATGAGCTTTGGATGGAGACTTGGTGATGAAGTATGTGAAAGTTATGGCTGGTCAAAGTTCAGTTGACTTTTACTGAGGAAACCCTAATTTAGAAACTCCTGATTATTGATGATCTGGAATCTCCTTGATGAATCATGATCAACCCTTGATCAAATGATGAATTTTACTTCATATACTTGATGTTGGCAAAAAATCATGAAGTTTGACTTTGGTTTGACCACAGTTGACCTCAGTTTGACTTTTTAACTGTACTGACTGATTTTGACTTATCTGATCATCTGACTGATCAAACTTTTGAGAAAAGTCTTGAAACTTGTCATGGGGGTTCTTATACACATATAAGATGTTATGAAGCTCACTTGAGGTATTGGAAGTCCATTTAGCCTGATTAAAGTCAAAACCCTAGTTTTGGATGCACTGCCTAGGAGGTGCCTTGTCTAAGGGAATTATCAATTCTTCTGACCAATTGTGAACTTTGTGAACCTTGTGAACCATCATAAAATGTCTTGTGAACCTCATGGGAGGTATTGTGAAGCTTGTGAACCTTGTGAACCTCATGAAGTAGCTTTGTAGACCTCATGAACCTCAGGAGAGCTTTGTAATCATTGTGAATCTTGTGAACCTTGTGAACCTTCAAGAAGTGACTTGTAGACTTCATGAATCTCAAGAAAGGTATTGAAGATGTTGAGAAGCTTGTGAACCTTGTGAACCTTCATAAAGTAACTTGTAGACTTCATGAACCTCATGAAAGGTTTTGTAAATGTTGAGAAGCTTGTGAACCTTGTGAACCTTCAAGAAGTGACTTGTAGACTTCATGAACCTCATGAAAGGTTATATAAGCATTGAGAAACTTGTGAACCTTGTGAACCTTCTTAGCACACAAAGTATTGTATTGTGAGGGCAAATTTTGGGGTGCAACAGCTGCCCCTGTTCAATTTTCTGAAACCTGAGGGGTTAGATTGGTACATTTGCCAATCGTGACCTGGAAGGTTGAAGGGGATTGAACACAAAAGCCCAAAAATTTGCACTCGCCAGTGCATAGAGTGATACAGATGGCTAGTTGAATATGATTGAGTGGGCTCAAAGATGCCACTAGGGGAAAGTTCTTCAGATATATTTCTTGGAAGATAAAGCAGTCCAAAATATGGAGGTATAATGAAAACTGTCAGGAGTCTGGAGCAGTCCTGAGGTATTGAAGATATGCTTTCAGGAGACTGGAGTAATCCTGATGTAACGGCATGTCTTCAGGAGGATAGAGTAATCAATAATGATAACCCTAAAGCAGTCTTGAAGTATGATTTCAGGAGGATAGAGCAATCAATAGCTCTAAAGCAGTCTTGAAGTAATAATATGATTTCAGGAGGATAGAGCAATCAATAAAGATAACTCTAAAGCAGTCTTGAAGTAATAATATGATTTCAGGAGGATAGAGCAATCAATAGCTCTAAAGCAGTATTGAAACAATGAGAAGTTGTCAGGAGGATGAAGCAACCCTGAGGTAATAGTATGATATGCTTTCAGGAGACTGGAGTAATCCTGATGTAACAGCATGTCTTCAGGAGGATAGAGTAATCCTGATGATCATTTGTTGGATAATTAACCTGGAAACAAGGTAGCATTCTGTATGATAGTGTTATTTTATGCATTATGTATGCATGTATAATATGATGCACTTAGGCAATGTACTATGCACTCATGGATATGTATGTTATGGTATGATGTAAATGATGTATGTATGATATGATACTGCCGGAAGAGTCTGGATATCTTCGTATAACAACTGCTGGCCAGGGAAGATAAATCCCGATTTGTTGTTGAAGAATATATTATACATAACCTTCCGTCTGCTGGGGATAACAGGGTATAGATAACCTCCCGTATGCTGGGGATAGTAAGGTATATATCACCTCCCGGATGCTGGGGATAATAAGGTATGGATAACCTCCCGGATGCTGGGGATAGTAAGGTATATATCACCTCCCGGATGCTGGGGATAATAAGGTATATATAACCTTCGTCTTCGTTTGATGGTAGGGTAGATATAACATCCCGTCCTCGATTGATAGTAGAGTAGATAGAACACCCGTCTTCGTTCGTCGTATCCTTATTGGAAAGTAATTTCCCGTACATATGTATGAGGATAAAAGAGATGGATATAAATTCCAGGGGAGATGTGACTTTATGAAGACGGATTCGTCCTACTGGGGGTTTGTAACTGTCTTGTAAAGGTGAACCGGCGAAGCTTCGTTGAAATCCTTCCCTCGTTCGTCTTTAGTAAATACTATTACTGCATTTTCATGCATTTCTGGTAAACATCAATCATATTAAAAGTATACATGCATTTCTGGTAAACATCAATCATATTCAAAAGCATACATACGTTCAAATACAACCAATGGACGTTTCGCTTATGTAAATAGGGTAAAAGTAAATCTGGATTCAAAAGATGGAATTTATTTATATCAAAAAGTGACCCATACACGGGTAAGTTTGTACAAGGAGACATAAACCCTAGTAAGAGGATTTTGTCATAAAGTTTTTACAAAACAAAGAGAGTCAGCTATGTGGGAAATAATCCTATTGAGTTTCAATTCTACTATTGCCATTATTTTCAAGTATCTCATCTTCTGCTGTTGAGACGGAAACGATTGGATTGAGCTTTATCTGTTCGAGCTTGAGTAAGTAGTACAACTGGTTGCAGTTTCATGGGTGATCCAAACGAGACATAGTCATACGCTTTAATCCCTAACTTTTGCCTGGATTGCCTTTTCAGGTTTTCAATCCACCGGGATACCCTTTTTTGCCCAAGCCGCCTTTTCAGGTTTTCGACTTGCCGGGTGTACATCTTTTTATATATATCCCTAATTTTTGCCCAAACCCTTTTGGTTTGCCGGGATGCCCTTATTTTTGCCTAGGCCAGTCAACCTAGCGGGTCTCTTTTTATGCGTAGTATTTTTTAACTATGTCTGCGTTTACAGGCTGTGGGAAATCTTCACCATCCATTGTAGTCAGTATCATGGCACCTCCTGAAAACACTGTCTTGACTACAAATGGTCCTTCATATGTTGGAGTCCACTTGCCCCTAGGATCACCCTGTGGTAATATGATACGCTTGATTACCAAATCACCAGCCTGATATACCTTTGGCTTAACCTTTTTGTTAAAAGCTTTAATCATTCGTTTCTGATACATCTGGCCATGACAAACTGCTGCTAACCTTTTCTCATCAATCAAATTTATCTGGTCCAGTCGAGTCTGAATCCACTCATCTTCATCCAAGCCTGCATCCTTCATAATTCTTAAGGAGGGAATCTGAACTTCAATGGGCAGAACTGCTTCCATACCATAGACTAAGGAGAATGGGGTTGCCCCTGTTGAAGTACGTATTGTAGTACGATAACCATGAAGAGCAAACGGTAACATCTCATGCCAATCCTTATAAGTAACAGTCATCTTCTGTACAATCTTCTTAATGTTCTTATTGGCAGCCTCAACTGCCCCATTCATCTTTGGACGATACGGAGAAGAGTTGTGATGCTTAATCTTGAACTGTGTGCAGAGATCAGTAATCATAGTGTTGTTCAAATTAGAGCCATTGTCAGTGATAATCCTTTCAGGGATGCCATACCTACATATGAGATTGTTCTTAATGAATCGAGCCACAACATTCTTGGTAACAGATGCAAACGAAGCTGCCTCTACCCACTTCGTGAAATAATCAATAGCAACCAGGATGAAACGATGCCCATTGGAAGCAGTAGGCTTGATCTCACCAATCATATCAATGCCCCACATGGCAAAGGGCCAAGGAGCAGTCAACACATTCAATGGTGATGGAGGTACATGGACTTTATCAGCATAAATTTGACATTTGTGACAAGTTCTGGAGTGTTGATAGTAGTCAGCTTCCATGGTAGACCAATAGTAACCTGCTCTCAATATCTTCTTTGCCATAGTATGACCACTAGAATGAGTGCCAAAGATCCCATCATGCATATCCTCCATGATCTCAGTTGCTTCCTTCTTATCCACACAACGAAGCAAAGTTGAATCATGATTGCGCTTGTACAAAATCCCATTACTCAAAAAGAATTTAGCAGAAAACCTTCTCAGAAATTTCCTATCTTTGACAGATGCCCCCTCAGGGAACTCCTGAGCTTCAAGATATCTTTTCACTTCATAGAACCAAGGTTTCTCCTCTGCCCCTTCTGTGCCAATCTCATTGCAATATGCAGGCTTTTCAAATCTATCAATAGTAATCTTGGGAGCCTCATCATCCCAACTGATCTCAAACATGGATGCCATGGTAGCTAATGCATCTGCCAACTGATTCTCTCTTCGTGGAATATGTCCAAAGGTAATCTCTTTGAAATGTGGGATCAAAGACAACACATGCTCTCTGTAAGGAATGAGGTTATCATGCTTGGTATCCCAATCTCCTTTAATCTGACTTACTACCAGGGCTGAATCTCCATACACATCAAGGAACTGAATCTTCATATCAATAGCAGTTTTAATACCCAGGATACATGCCTCATACTCAGCCATGTTATTGGTACAATAGAAACAAAGTCTGGCAGTAATCGGGGTATGACAACCTTTAGGGGAAATAATCACAACACCAACACCATTACCAAGTGCATTAGAGGCACCATCAAAAACCATAGTCCATCGGGATCCTTGTTCAGGTCCGTCATATTGTCCAGGTTCTTTGGTAATAATCATAATGTCTTCATCAGGGAAATCAAAACTCATTGACTGGTAATCATCCACTGCTTGATGAGCCAAATGATCAGCAACAACACTTCCTTTAATGGCCTTTTGAGTAGTATACTGTATGTCATATTCTGTCAAGATCATTTGCCATCTTGCAATTCTTCCGGAGAGAGCAGGTTTCTCAAATATGTACTTGATTGGATCCATCTTCGAAATCAACAAGGTAGTATGGGTCAACATATATTGTCTTAGTCGGCGAGCAGCCCATGCCAAAGCGCAGCAAGTTTTCTCGAGCAGTGAGTATCTTGTTTCACAGTCGGTAAACTTTTTGCTAAGGTAGTATATTGCCTGCTCTTTTCGACCAGACTCGTCATGTTGCCCCAATACACACCCCATTGAGTTGTCTAACACTGTTAAGTACATAATCAAGGGTCTTCCATCAACTGGTGGCATCAAAATTAGTGGTTCCAGCAGGTATCTCTTGATTTCATCAAAAGCAGTCTGGCACTCATCATTCCATTCCATCACCTGATCTTTCTTCAACAATTTGAAAATTGGCTCACAGATGGTAGTTAATTGGGAAATAAATCTTGCAATGTAATTCAATCGTCCCAAGAAACCTCTAACCTCCTTCTCAGTACGGGGAGCTGGCATCTCTCGTATAGCTTTCACTTTTGCAGGATCCACTTCAATACCTTTTCCACTGACAATGAAACCCAGGAGTTTTCCAGATCTAACTCCAAAGGTACACTTGTTTGGGTTCAATCTCAACTTGTATTTCTTCAACCTCTCAAACAACTTGTGCAGATGATCAAGATGTTGTTCTTCATTCTGAGACCTGGCTATCATATCATCCACATATACTTCTATCTCATGATGAATCATATCATGAAACAAAGCCACCATAGCACGCTGATATGTTGCCCCCGCATTCTTCAAACCAAATGGCATTACCTTATAGCAAAAGGTGCCCCACTGTGTCACAAATGTTGTCTTCTCCATATCTTCAGGTGCCATCTTGATTTGATTGTAACCAGAGAAACCATCCATAAAAGAGAATACCTTATGCTGAGCAGTGTTGTCTACCAGAATATCAATATGAGGAAGTGGAAAGTCATCTTTAGGACTAGCCTTGTTCAGATCCCTGTAGTCTACACACATACGTACCTTACCATCTTTCTTAGGAACTGGTACCACATTTGCAACCCACTGAGGATAAGAAGTCACTGCTAAGAACCCTGCATTGAACTGTTTCATTACCTCTGCCTTGATCTTTTCTGACATTTCAGGACGCATACGACGAACCTTCTGCTTCTTTGGACGACAATCTTCTTTTACTGGCAAACGGTGAACCACAATGTCTGTATCCAACCCTGGCATATCTTCATAAGACCAAGCAAAGATTTCCACATAGTCACGTAACATCTGAATCAACCTGCTCTTGACACTGTCCTCTAAATCAGCCCCTATCTTGACCTCTTTTCTGTTTTCTTCAGTTCCCAGATTCACAACTTCGACTGGCTCTTCATGTGGCTGTATAGCTTTTTCTTCTTGTTGTAACAACCTAGCAAGCTCTACAGGTATTTCACAATCGTCCTCATTTCCGTCTTCAGTTTGATAGATCGGATTCTCGAAATTATAATTGGCAATAGTAGAACTGTTATCAACAGGATCCAGAGTGGATGAGGATCTGCATTTTAGTGATGTGGGTGTGTGTAAGAACACATAGCTGATAAAGCAAAAATAAAAGAAAAGAAAGACAAGGAACACAATATTTACGAAAACGAAACGCCCACTGATTTTATTGAATGAAGTATGCAAATGAAATGACAGCCCGTAACAAGCACACCATTGTGCCCCGGGTAAGGCACATGGCTTGAAAGTTTTATTGTTCAGAAATTACAAAATTTAAAATATAACAACACAGTAATAGTATTTACTCCTGACTAAAGGAGATAGGGATAACATCTTCAGCTTTCCAATTATTGAGTCCAGCACCCACAGTAGGAAAAATCCATGCATCCAAGTTGTAGTCTTCATCTTGATCTCCCACAGCATTAATCTGGTCCTTCACAACCCCTTGATTAGTGATACGGGCAGCACGAGCACGACGAACAGCCTTCTGGGACTCTGCAGTGAAACCCAAACCAAATTTGTCAGACTTGTATGGAATATCAGGTAGCTGACCCCAAATAGTACAACCACCTTCATCCACCACAGCTCTAGCATCATTGAGGGAAGCCATTGCCATTGTTGGAGGTTTTCTGGTGACCACAGGAACTTTCTTCGCAACAGGAGGAGCTACATAATCATTAACAACCCAGGGAACCACTTCAAATGTCTGACACGGAGTTTCAATGTATTCACCTTCCATTTCCAGATACTTGAAGGTATTCACATGACTGACAAAGTATTCTTCTTCTCCATAGACAGTAACAACCCTTCCATTCACCGGATATCTCAACTTTTGGTGCAATGTAGAGGTTACAGCACCTGCCCCATGGATCCAGGGACGACCAAGCAGACAAGAGTATGAAGGACGAATATCCATCACATAAAATGTAGCAGTAAACACCTGGGAACCAACTTGGATTGGAAGATCAATTTCCCCATGCACTACTCTTCTAGAACCATCAAAAGCCTTTACTACAATACTACTGGGCTTCAGCACAGCATCTTCAGGACTCAGCTTGTTCAGGACTTCCTTAGGCAACACATTCAAAGAGGAACCATTGTCTATCAGCACATGTGACAAGGTAGTGCCCCTGCATTCAATTGAAATATGCAAGGCCCTGTTATGATCTCTCTTGGCAGGGGTCAAATCAGCATCAGATAATCCTAACCCATTGTCATAGGTCAGGTGGGCAACACAGTTTTCAAATTGGTCAACAGAAATTGCACTGGGTACATGAGCAATCTTCAGAAACTTGATCAAGGACTTGGCATGAGCCTCAGAACATAACAACAATGACAGCATAGAAATCTTTGAGGGAGTATGCCCCAACTGATCAACAATGTCATAATCACTCTTGCGAATGATTTTCAATACTTCTTCCATCTGCTTAGAGAGGTCATCAGCAGCTGGCACATCAGTAGATGTAGGCTCAATAACATGACCCTTGCCCCGAGCATCAGTGGTGGAGGTAGCAGCAGGAGTAACTGCATTCTTGGAAGTATCTGGAGGAGAGAAAACTCTTCCACTACGAGTGATCTTGCTAGATCCAGCAATATTATCAATGTCAACAGGCACATCAGCTACAGGTTCTTGCTTGACACCATGGATGTAAACATCAGACCCATAGTGCCAAGGCACAGCTTTGTCAGACGTATATGGGATAGGACCAGGAGTAGTAATGACCACAGGAGCTACTCTGGCTTCAGCAACAACTTTCACGGGACCTTCAGCAGTAATTTTGATTGGACCCTGATGAGTGATTTTGATGGGACCCTTTGAAGTGATCCTTATTGGTACTTTGTCAACCATGTCAACCTCTTCAACCTTCCTACCTTGAGTCAGATGATCCACCATACTTTCTACAGACGACGGAGTCCTCTCAAACACTATAGTATACTTATCCATGAGACGCTGAATCCCATCTCTCAATATGAAGCAACTATCTGGCTTATAGGTACAATACAAACAATCTTCACGACAACCTGGAAAGATCCCAGCTTGTACTAACCTCTTTTTGATAACAGACAGTGGTGTGGTCAACTCCATAACTGAATAGACATGTAGATCTTCCTCAATGGCGTTGACAGTCTTCTCGTGATTCGGCATTGGAGCAGTAATCACATTGGGAGTACCCGGAGGATCAAACTCAATTTCTCCAGCATCAATCATATCCTGAATTTTATTCTTCAAGACCCAGCAATTATTAGTATCATGTCCCTGACAGTTTGAATGATATGCACATCGTGCATTGGGATTGTACCTGGGAGAGGTAACATTGGGATTCTGAGGAGCCTCTTTCAAAGTAATAAGTTCAGCCTTCAACAAATGTTGCAATGCCTGAGCCATTGACATGTTGATCTTCGTGAACTGTCTTCTAGCCCTCTGTTGGTTGCCCTGTGGCTGCTCTGTTGGTGCAGGAGTTGGATTTGAAATATGAACTGCACTGACAGACTGATGCCTTCTGTTACGATCAGGCTGACCATAAATAGCATTAGATTCTTTCTTCCCTGTGGGAGGCTTCTTTGCAGCACCTGATGAAGAAATGCCCACATGGATCTTACCATTCTTTATACCATTCTCTACTCGCTCTCCTGTCATGATCAACTCAGTGAAGCCAGATGATGAGCTTCCAATGAGATGACTGTAGAACGGACCATTCAGTGTACACATGAACATATCAACCAATTCCCTATCAGTCAAAGGGGGTTGAACTCTTCCAGCTAAATCTCTCCACTTCTGAGCATACTCTTTGAAACTTTCTTTGGCACCCATAGACATGCTCTGAAGCTGCATGCGAGTGGGGGCTAAGTCAGCATTGTATTGGTACTGCTTATAGAAAGCTTCAGCAAGATCATTCCAGTCTCTGATGTTGACACCCTCCAACTGATAGTACCATTCCAGCTGAGCTCCAGATAAGCTCTCTTGAAAGAAATGGATCCACAACTTTTTATCAGCAGTGTGGGGTTGAATTCTTCTGACATAGGACCTCAGATGCAGTTTGGGACAAGAGACCCCATTATAGACAACAAATGTAGGAACTTTGAACCCAATGGGTATGACTACCCCAGATATCAGACTCAAATCCTCAAAATCCAGCCCAGATGACTTCTGCAACTCCATAGCATCCATCCTATCCACCAGCATCTTGAATTTGTCTTCATTAGGCTCATGGTAGTAATTAGCCTCAGAATCAGAGTCCCCCATTGTGTGGTGGAGACTGCCTACCTCTTGCTCAGATTCCTCAGATTCATAGTCTTCAGCTAGTTCTTTGGTCTTGGCAAGACCTTTGAACCTTCTTCCCATGTTAATCAACCCAGCAGACCTTCTAGTCTTCTTAGTCTTCTTGGCCAGCAGTGCCTTCAATTCATCCTGCCCCTTGGACAGGTTCAAGATCAGCTCTTGGAACTGTGCATTCTGTGCCTGGAGATCCTTAACTGATTGTTCAAGAGCCATTGCTGAAATAAACAGCGAGAAGATGAGAAACCTGTGCACAATAAACCTGTGATGCAATGAAATGATATGGTAATGTATATGCAATGTTTTCAAGGACCGCAGGATTTAAATTTGCTTAGACAAAAACGAAAGTAAACTTTTATTAGTAATAACTTTGTTTTGCCTTTTAGGCTTACAAAAATGAAAATGAAATAAGTACAAAAGATGGGGTTTTCAGTCTCCCATGGACGTTTCCTCTTTGTGTTGAGGTAAGAGTTGAGGTTTCGCTCCTCATGAAGTTGCTTTGTTAGCTCTAGGATTCTTGCTTGGCTTGCTTTGTAATGAGCCTCGAAAGTATCCCTTTGCTCCTTCAGTTGGATCCATGATCTCTGCAAGTCTTCCATATCAGTAGGCATGTCTGGGTGAAGGATGGTATAAGTTGTGTCTCCTTCAGCAACAGGTTCCATGGTAACTGGTAGGACGGCAGGATATGGCATCATGAGTGTCTGAGCACGAGATCGTACCCATCTGAGATAAGCCTCCATAGGAATAGTGTACTTAGGCTCCAGTGTCTTGCTGTCAATCCTGTTTACCTTTCCCCAGGCTCGTATGAATCTCTGACGGTAACCCTGAAGATCATTGTCATAATCAAACACAATGCCTTGAATCAACATGTCATGTGGACCATCGCTCCGGGCGTAACCAAACTGTCGTAAAGCTAGAGAGGGGTTGTAAGTGATGCCTCCTCTTATGCCTAGAAGTGGCACGTTAGGAAACTCCCCACAACGGTCAATGATGGTGACATTCTCCATAGATCTGGAGCACCAATGGATGTCTGAGTGAGAAAGTGACATGATCCTCTTGGACCATCTGAACCCTTGCTCATTCTTCATTACTGAGTGAGGAAGGTGAGAAATAAACCACCTAGAAAGTAAAGGTATGCAGCACATCAAAGTTCCTCTTGCCCTTGTAGTACGGGTGTGAAGAGAATGTAGGATGTCTCCAAGCAATGTAGGCACTGGATTGTGACTCAGGAAAATGTTGATGGCGTGAACGTCTATGAACTGGTCTGGATTGGGGAACAACACTAAGCCATAAATCAATAGGGCTAAGATCTCCTCAAAAGCATCATAACTCATAGCCTTCAAGAACATTTGAGCCTTATCCATTAGCACCTTGGCAAGAATACCCTTGACTCCACTTCTCGTTTCTAGAACAATGTCAGACTTCTTCAGATGTAGGGCTGCAGCAATAACCTCTGGTTTGGGCTCCTTCTCCAAGCCTGTGAAGGGTCTTTGATCAAGAACAGGTATACCCAGAAGCTTAGAGAACTCCTCCATGGTAGGGACTAACTGATAGTCAGGGAATATAAAGCAATGGTGCTTAGGATCAAAGAACTGGAACAGAACACTCATCATGTCTTCATTGAACCCTGAAGTGACTAGATCCAATAGGTGACCATGTCTCTTGATGAACTGGGAATGATCAGACACTTGAGAAACCAACTCTTTAAGCTTAGCAGGTATGCCCACAAAGTTGATCCTGATGGTGTTTCTACGAGCAGAAGCCATGACCTGCAACAACGAACAAAGATAAATCCTTTGGTCCTTGAAATGGTTAGTGAAAATGCTATGCTTATGATGCATGATGATGTCATGATGTTATGCTCAATCACAAACATGTGGCACACACAAACAAGTCACACCATAGCCCTAGGTTTAAAGGCTTGCATGAGGTTTAAGGTAAGTACCCTCCCCTGAAGTTAGATGGTTCATCCTGTCCTACAAAAGTAACCGGGTTCTAAGGGATCTCAATATCATTGATCCTTCACAAGGGTGGTTGATCAGAAGGCAACTTACTTGCCAACAAAAACCCTCCAAGTTCAAGATCTCAATGAGCGTAGTATCGAGTGTCAACCAACTTCAGTCTGCACCAAAGCCGGTTACCTCACTACCTTCTAAAGGCCAAGATGAGATAACTAGGGTTCTAAAAGTTAGTTAGTGCACTGACAACATATGGCAGCCTCATATTATCCTCAACTTGACTTAAGGAACATAAGCACCAACCAAGAAGTCGCACTAACTATGGCCACCAGATCAACCGTATCGATATACGTCGTACAGTTTCCTTGGTTTATTGCCATTTACCTAAGGTACACTAGATCCGGGTTAGGACCTTTCACACATAAGAGCACCCCAACAAGATAATATAAAGCAAACAAGGCAAACAATTTAAAGTGATCTAATTCCTAAGGGTACCCCTCTTAAATTAAATCCCCAGCAGAGTCGCCAGTTCTGTAACACGGTGGGAGAACTGACTTTTAGTTATGTTGCGGATAGCAAGAGTCGCCACCGACTTTTATTTTATCCAAAAGGAAAGGGTATAAAAGAACAGGAAAGACCTTAAGAGATATTTTTGGGTCCGGGGGGTAGGTTATGTAAAGGGAAGGTGTTAGCACCCTTTACATCCATGGTTATCCATGGGCTCTTAGTTACTTAGCTCACTTTTGAATTGTTTTTGAAAGTGTAGTGTGTGAATAGAAAAATTTTCAGAATAGTTAATAATGATCCATGTACGGATGCGTAGAAACTTGTTTTTTGAAAATTTGTTTGAAATTTGTTTAAGTGTGAAAAGTTTTTGAAGTGAGCAAGTACATAAGAGGAACCTACCCTAAAGTTTTAAGTCTTTCTTGTTCTTTATCCTTTGATTGGTAAGACTATCCCTACTATTAAGGAGTAGGTAGTCATTACCTTGGATGTAAGGGACATAAGAGGGACATTTTGTTTTATGAAGGCAACTGTGGGGTGTAATAAGCATATAGGAGGGACTATCATCATTTATTCGAAGGGACTTGATTCGTAAAGGCAACCATGAGGGACTTGATGATTTTTCTTTTTAAAGGGACTTGCTTTATACACCCCACTTGACCTTATGATTTAGGCAACTTGAGGGATAACCTTAGAAAGTGAGACGGCGATTAAAAATCGACTTACGTGTGTGAGTGTTCAATATTATTTATCTTGTAATTAAAAGTGATCTATAATTAATTTTAAGAGAATACATATTTACACTCCCTAAATTACTAACCATAGCAATAATTAAATAATTAAATATTTACAAAATTACACCAAGAAGCAATTACATGATTATAATAATAAATAAATAGCAAAAATAAGTAATAAAGCAAAATATAAATAAATAAGCAATAAATAATAAGTAAACAATAAATAAATAAATAGGGGTTAGTGATAAATATAATTAAAAAAAAAAAAAAAAAAAAAAGGTTAGTGAGAATAAAATAATAATAATAATAATTAGAAAAATAAACAAGGTTAGAGAAATAGTAATAAAAATATAAGATAATAGTAAACAAAAAATAATAAATAATAGTATAATTAGTAACAATAATTAAAGTAAATAGAAATAAATAGAAAAATATTATAATGATATGAACACAAAGTTTAATTTTAATATATAATAAGAAAAATTTTAAGCATAATATAATTATAAATCTTAATCATTTACAAAAATTTAATTATTTATGAATATATATCAACAATTATTAAGAAAAAAATATTTACACATTATGAAGAAAATAAATTTTAAATATTATGTTCATAAAAAATAATCATATTTACAAAATTAATCATATTTATAAAGTTTACAAAAAATCATATTAAATAAATAAATAAATACAATTATATTAAGAATAAAATTATTTAGAAAAATAGAATTAGGTTTTATTTTAGAAAATATTTTTAGGGTTTGTTTAGAAAATTAGGGTTTGTTTATATACAAAATTATTTTAACTAATATATACATATATATTATAATAAAATAAATTTTTGAACTAAATAAAAAAATAGAAAGTTTAGAATTTTTAGAGAATAAAAATGTTATTTTAATTTTTAATATATGTATGACTTATTTTTTTTATTAAGAATATAAAACAAACAAATTAATTAAAAATAGAAAAAGTGACAAAAATAAGAACTTACCTTGGCTGGGTTTGAACCCATGTTTCTATGCTTGCCAGCACCAAAACACACCATCAGACCAACCATGCGTTGGTGATAATAAAATAAGTCCTGCTAGTTTTGTTCTTGGTTTGCAAAATATCCTGGAAAAATAAAAGACGCAAAAGGCCTGGGGTGTGACTCGAACCCAGGACCTTCTAATTACAAGCATGCGCACGTATCCACCTGGCTGGGAGAGCCTGACTGATAGTGTAATGGCCAGAAATAATAATATATTAAGTATGCTTTTGACATGAAAAATAAGAACAAAAATAATACACTGGCCAAGGATCGAACTGGTGCCCTCACAATATACACGCATCAGTCTTACCACTGAACCACAAGCACGCTTGTGATAAATAAATCAAACATAATTCATAAAATATTTTCAACAATTTTTGAATTTCCTGAGCGCGCGAAAGACCTTCTTCTTCCCCAAATTTCCTGCGAATTTCCTTTTGAATTTTCCTGCGAAATCTATTGCAAGTTCTTCATAGTGTCAAACCTGCGAAAATCAAACTCATACCAAACAGCAATGATTCATGAAATTAGTTACAGTTTTATGATCCTTGTATCTCATAGAACCTTCCTATGTGTCCAGAATTCATTTAAACTCATTGAATCATCAAACCCTAATTTCAAGAGCTAAACCCTAACAATGGTCGAATCTGTTCTAGGCAAGGAAGCTTCAATTTTTTTGTCCAGAAACGATCTATAGCACATAACAAACAACATTAGCCAAGCAAATTTCATTGAAACACACCAAATTAATGTAATCGAAAAAAGTTATGTTCAAGCATAAACAAGCTTCGGGTTTATCATTAGGGCATGATTTGAATGCTTATGAATGATGATTCATGGTCCATGATGTCCAAGGAAGCCAACCATGTTCTTATTTTACCTTTTAGAGCCTTGGAAGATGAAATCCGAATTCCACTTTTTTGATGAATTTTGAGTTTTTGAAACTTACCCTTGGCTGCTGGAATTCGTGTTCTAGGGTTATGCTTATGCTAAGTACTTATATGTGAGTGAATTAGGTTAAGAAAACTCATTGGTTGTGTGGAGATTTGATCCAAAAAAGATTGAAAAAGATCATGGTGTAAAAGTCAAATATTTGTTCATGAAGACTTGCTATTCTTGGATCAATCTCATGATTCCTTTCTCTTTCAAATTCAATCAACATTTATGAAATTCTAGAAACTCAATCTTCACCCAAAAATAAATTTTCATATTTTATATTTATTTAAAATGATTTTTATGAATTAAATCAATAATAAATAAAAATAAAATAATAAAAATTCTGAATTTTGGTCAATTGGGTCGTGCATGATGATATGATGTGGATTGGATCACAATTTAGCAAGCCCATTTGGAAGGAATTGGTTCTAGACCCCCATTTTCAATATAAACCATCACAAAATTTCCCAACTTTGCAAGAGCATATCTCCCTCAATTTTAAAGGTATGAGAGTGTTCTTGGACTTTTTGGAAAGCTTGAAGAGTCCTCTAAACAACCCCATTGGTTTCAGGTCCATATCATTTACCAATCTCAAGTTATGCCCTTTTGAAGTTGTTGACTTTTTGTTGACTTTTGAAATGACCTATAATGTCTTAGCTCATATCTTCCAAATGAAGAATTTTTGGGCTTAACTTGCAACATCAAAGTTATAGAGAATTCAATTTCCTTCAAAATGAGCTTTGGATGGAGACTTGGTGATGAAGTATGTGAAAGTTATGGCTGTTCAAAGTTCAGTTGACTTTTACTGAGGAAACCCTAATTTAGAAACTCCTGATTATTGATGATCTGGAATCTCCTTGATGAATCATGATCAACCCTTGATCAAATGATGAATTTTACTTCATATACTTGATGTTGGCAAAAAATCATGAAGTTTGACTTTGGTTTGACCACAGTTGACCTCAGTTTGACTTTTTAACTGTACTGACTGATTTTGACTTATCTGATCATCTGACTGATCAAACTTTTGAGAAAAGTCTTGAAACTTGTCATGGGGGTTCTTATACACATATAAGATGTTATGAAGCTCACTTGAGGTATTGGAAGTCCATTTAGCCTGATTAAAGTCAAAACCCTAGTTTTGGATGCACTGCCTAGGAGGTGCCTTGTCTAAGGGAATTATCAATTCTTCTGACCAATTGTGAACTTTGTGAACCTTGTGAACCATCATAAAATGTCTTGTGAACCTCATGGGAGGTATTGTGAAGCTTGTGAACCTTGTGAACCTCATGAAGTAGCTTTGTAGACCTCATGAACCTCAGGAGAGCTTTGTAATCATTGTGAATCTTGTGAACCTTGTGAACCTTCAAGAAGTGACTTGTAGACTTCATGAATCTCAAGAAAGGTATTGAAGATGTTGAGAAGCTTGTGAACCTTGTGAACCTTCATAAAGTAACTTGTAGACTTCATGAACCTCATGAAAGGTTTTGTAAATGTTGAGAAGCTTGTGAACCTTGTGAACCTTCAAGAAGTGACTTGTAGACTTCATGAACCTCATGAAAGGTTATATAAGCATTGAGAAACTTGTGAACCTTGTGAACCTTCTTAGAACACAAAGTCTTGTATTGTGAGGGCAAATTTTGGGGTGCAACAGTATCCTAATGTGCATTTGATAGGAGTAAAATGTTTCATCAACTACAACCCTTTACTGTTTAAAAGACAATTAAGGTATGCTTTGGTTCATCCTCCCAGAGGACAAGATTTGGCTGAAACCCTTTACTGTGAGATCCAACCCAACTCTTTTGTTGTCAAACAAGCTTCCTGGGCTTGGGATAACATTCAGACCAAAGGGACAATCATCCTTGGCAAGTGCAACAATATTGCTTCAGCACAGTATTCTGATTGGTCCCAGACCAGAGCTCAGGTCACCCGGATGCCATTTACTTTGGAAGATGCACCTGGACCTTTTACAGTGCAACCTGCAGCTACTGTCACTTTGGAAGAGTTTGAGAAGCTGAAAGAGAGGAACACTCAGCTAGCTGAATCCTTGAAGAAGACTCTCTGGGAGAGAAATGACAGTCGTCTGGATAATGAGAGATTGGAAAGGCTCAAGGTTGAGCATTTGACCAAGATAGAGAAGACGGATGACTACATCAAGAAGGCAATAGCAGGGGAGTTAGTACTGAAAAATGCTTGCAAGGAAGCAAAGACTCAGAAGGCTAGGGCAGAGCATTATCTGGAAGAAAGCCAGGCTAGGTGGATCAGGATCACTGAAGCCCGTGCATAAGAAGACCAAAGGACTCAGGCTAAGATAGAGCAACTAGAGGCTAGGGAGAAGAAGCATCAGGAGGCTTTGTTGCCAGCTCAAAAGGAGATAGCTGAATTGAAACTCCGGGCGGGGTTGAAGAGGTCAAAGGATCAGGACAAACATAAGAGGTTGACCAGTGCCATTGCTACCAGGAACCTCCTCATCAGGACTATTACAGAGCACCCAGTAGGGCTAGTAACTGAGGCCCTCCTGAAGGAAGTCAGGGAGGATGACTTTGGATTGGATGTCTGATCCTTTTGCTTGTACTTCTGTCTTTTGTTGTACTTTTTCTTTTGTTGATGTATTTTGACCCACCATGGGCATGTATTGTAATCAAACTATGTATTTTTTATCCTTGTAATATATCAGTTTGTATTATTTATGGTGGGCTTTATCTATCAACATCATCAGCATCTCCTCGAGGTCTGGAAAGGTCAAAACTAAAGAACCAAACCGGATACCCTTGGAAGACAAATAAGCATATAGCATTGAATACTAACATTTTCTTTGTTTTGTAGGTTTTTGTTTTATTGTTGTTTCTCACTTTGTTGTGGTTTCAGGAAACATTACTCGCAGAAGAGTGTTCCCTGTCAACAGAATACACCGGTACCCGACGAGAAACAACCTTCCGGGAATTCAGATGGATCAAGTACAGCAAGACTTGAATGAAGTGAGGATCCAAATGGCTAATGAGAGGGTTGAGATGAGAAATCAGATGACCTAATTCATGATTGTAATGACTGGCTTAGCTCAGAGCCAGGAAAGGCTAAGGGAGTTGGTTGAAAGACAAACTCCTGAAAAACACCATCCAGGTACAGGAGGTACCAGTAACAATGATCACGAGTAGCCTCGCATTGATCCACCAGAGTTTGGGCCTCATCTAAACCCAAAAGTTAATGTCATAAGGAATACTCAGGGTAACACTGTTGGAGGTAGGATCTTGCAAGAGGATCCTCAAGAAGAGCAGTTTACAGTTGTTGGGGTTGGGGATGAAGTTTACGACCGTAGGTTGGATGAGATTGCGGAGAAGCTGAGGTCTCTTGAATCCCAGAATTCCCTAGGGTTTGATGTAATGGACATGGGACTGGTGGAAGGGGTGAGAATTCCTCACAAGTTGAAACCCCCGTGTTTTGAAAAGTATAATGGCACATCCTGCCCACGCACTCACCTTCAATCATTCTTGGGAAGGTTAAAAGCATACACCATGGACGAAAAGTTGTGGATGTTTTATTTCGAAGACAGTCTAACTAGGGCATCCCGAGAATGGTATTCTCACCTGACTAGAGCCACAGTAAGGAACTGGAAAGACCTGGCTGAAGCTTTTATCCGATAGTATCAATACAACTTGGACATGGCTCCAAACAGGACCCTCCTTATGGGAATGTCTCAATCTTCCCATGAAAGCTTCAGGGAATATGCCCAAAGGTGGAGGCAACTTGCTGCTTCAGTTCAACCCCTATGTCTGAAAGGGAGATGGCAGACATGTTCATGAATACTCTTCAAGGAACATACATTGACAGATTGGCTACATTCTCTTCCACCAGCTTTGCAGATATGGTGATAGCTGGGGAAAGGATAGAAAGCCTAGTAAAGATGAGAAAGATCTCCGATAACGGTGCCAGTTCAAGCAGTACAAGAAAACCATTTGCTGGGCCCCGTAGATCTGGTGAGACAAACTCTGTGCACATGGGAAGAGGGAGACCCCAATACTTGCCCAGGATAGTTGTTGTTGTTAATATCCCTGCCCCACCTCTCAGTATACTCAGCAACCGCAACACTTTCCGCAACAACAACAACTTCCACAACAGAGATCATACAACAATAACAACAACAATCAACAACAACGCTCGTTTCAACAACGATCATCTCAGGTCAACCGAGTGATTGACCTCATTCCTATGTCGTATGCTACACTGCTGCCACAACTCCTAAAGCTCAATATGGTTGAGTTGAGGACATTGGCTCCACCTGATCCTCAAAACCTTCCTAGGAACTATGATGTTAATGCTAGGTATGCTTTTCACTCTAACGCACCTGGTCATTCTACGGAAAAATGCAGAGCCCTGCATATGAAGGTTCAGGATCTGGTAGATTCAAAAGCCCTGAACTTTGCACCTCCTCCCAATGTAATGAATAATCCTATACCAAGCCACAGTGGGCCTAGGATTAATGCTGTAGATGATGGGTCCCCCATGAGTTTAATAGAAGACATTGCATGTATTCAAACACCTCTGGCAGAGGTTAAAGCCCAGCTTTTAAAGTGCCAAGTGTTTCCAGGTTGTGAGGCCTGTTGTGAATTATGCAAACTTTCTGAAAATGGGTGTGCCAACTTGAGGAAAGGCATCAATGACTTGATTAATGAGGGCATTCTGCAAATTACAACCACAGCTTCTACAACACCAGCAACTCATTTATCAACAACAAGTGAATCTTCTACAAATGCAACAAACATCTGTCCAAGTGTTTCTCCTACAACTGCAACAACCATTGTTCCAACCGATTCGGCTACAACTTCAACAATCGTTCCATCTATCACTTCAAAACACAATAATTCATTTGCACCGGCTACCACAACTTCAACAACCCACAATGATGTTTCCACTGTCATAATCTATTATGACCCGACAACGGTCCCGAATTCCGGCAACTTTCAACAAAATCAACAACAGTCTCAACAAAGCTTCAATTCACCTCTACCAACATCCACCAGAGGCCCAGTAACAATCTTTTATGATCCACAGACCATTGTAGTCCCAACAACAGCTGCAGTAAGCCCAGTCACCATCACGGTGCCCGGGCCGATCCCATATGACAAAGACAGTGCTATACCATGGCATTATGGTGCTGATTTATACTGCAATGGAGAGAAAGTCCTTCTTGATTCTCCAGTTCTCACTCCCCAAGTGGATAATGTTGGGGGAGGCGGAGCCTTCACCCGTGTAATACCTCAAAATTTGCCCTCATATTTATTCTCTCTATTGGCTCATCATTTTGCATTCACCTGCATTTGTCATCAGGTCATTTATATCATAGTAGTTCATTTCATTATTTCATAAGGCATGTGATCAAGGCTCAAGGAAACTAAGTTTCTTTGCACCTTATTTGTATCTGCCAGGGATTGAAGTGACAGGGAATAGTCACTAGACATTGATTCCACTTCAAATACAGTTGTTCAGTTGTGTTTCGATCTGGATAGGAGTTTGACCTAGTTGTGGTCAAGCTATCAAGAGATTGTTGCAACCGCAGGTTTGTTTGGGCCATTGGACTATTTCCTAGACAATGCATATTCAGAGTTCATGTTGTCGTGCATTGGGATTCATTTGTCTATCGAACAGTGTTTGGTGTGAATTTTGGTTCATGTCTTCACCTGTATTCGAATGATCATGGCATATTTCAGACGATTTGAAAGGGTGTGACCCAGATGGAGAATTATTCGATGGTTCGAAAGTGGTCATGTGCATGGGCTGGTGGAAGAATATAAAATAGACCTTGGGTTAAAATCGATATTTCGTGCATTATTTTGTTCTCATTGTTATAAACCATTCCCGATCATTCTGTTCCACTTTCATCTTCTTACCTCAATTTCCATACGTTCAGCTTCTCTTTATTCATTTTTCCATTTACCTTTGTCCATATCCAATTACCATTTCATTTCAATTTCATTTTTTGAAATAATTTACATAATTGAACTAAATATTAGTATTATCTTTAGTCCGTACTCACTTCCTCTGTCCATCCGATTTCCTTCATAATTCTATTTGGGATTTATTCTCATTTATTTAAAGATTTACTATAGTAAATGGGACTTCTTGTTAAGGCTATATTAATGCCAATCTTTTATATATAAGCTTTCTTTTATTTCAATTGTTTTTCTCAAGCCCATTTATTAAAGACCAATTCTTCAACTACTGTGTTGTTGCACCTATGGCCCAATTCTCCAAAACTCATTCTAATTTCGAATCATTTTTAAGAATTATAGTGTTATGGGATCTAAATTCATCCCAAAGTCTGCCATTGCCATTTCCTCATATATTCCTTGGTTCACTCATGAGTAGGCTGTATTAATAAATTAAATGGAAATTGATTTGAAATTTCATCAAGCAGAAGAAAGAAGTTACAGCCAACTGCATTTTAACTCATTAGGAATTCATTATACACAGTTCGGGAGAAAAATACAAAACAAAAAAAGAAAAGAAGAGAAAACATGGGAAATAAAATTAGCGGATATCTAAACAACACAGCATTAGATCAGATCGCTATTCCTCCGCAGCTTCATCCCAACGCAAACTCTCCATCCCAAATCATCATTATCGTTTCACTGGAATCAGTCTCTTTGCCACATTCCAGACGTAGAGTTGTTGACTGAATTTTCCAATTGTCTTGCTGAGCTGAATATAAAATTAAAGCAGTCCATAAGAGATTTTTCAACCAAGGGGATAGTGTTACAATGTCGGACACAAAAGAAATGCCGTCGTTCAAGTCTTACCAGGATCAGACGAATTTGTTCGTGAAGGATTATATACTGGCAGACTCTTTGATTCCGTATACTTCTGTTATTGGTGGCATTCTTGCTTGCAAACTGATCTGTGATCTTACTCATTTCATTGGTGCTAATTACTTTAAGACCTATTCCAGCTTCTCAAAATCCAACGGATCGAGTGGAATAACCGATCTATATCAGCCATTCACCCTCATACATATCAACCTGCACATAAAAAAGGGGGGGGATCAGTTTCAAAGCTTCGTGACTTGTTGGTAAAAAAAGGATAACTAACAGCCAAGGGAATTTCAACTGATATATATGGCCAATAGATGTTGTTAGTCTTTATTTGCAACCACATACCACTTTGGTTTCAGATGCACATAAAGCGGGGCTGGAAGTTTATGCATCAGATTTTGCAAATGATATTGTATCTAGCTTTAATTACAGCTATGATCCTCTTGCTGAGTACCTCCAATTTATTAATAACGGTTATTTCTCCGTTGATGGGGTGTTGACTGATTTTCCCATAACTCCATCTGAAGCAATTGATTGCTTTGCCCACCTAGGCCCAAATGCTACGAGAATAGATAAAACTTTGATTATTTCAAAATTTGGAGCAAGTGGAGATTATCCAGCTTCTACCGACTCAGCGTACAACAATGCCATATCAGATGGTGCGGATGTTATTGACTGTCCTGTTCAAATTTCAAAGAATGGAATACCGTTTTGCGTAAGCTCAATTGATCTTCTAGAGAGTACCACAGTTGCTCAAACAAGCTTCAGTGATTTGGCCACGAGTATCCCTAAGATCAAATCTGGCCGTGGCATATTTACGTTCAAATCGACATGGGCTGACATAAAAGGCTTGACCTACCTCAGCCTGCATAACATCACAAAAAAATCAATTCATCAGTGTAACATTAAAAAAAAAAACGCAGGTTGAAACCAATAGTTAAAAAAACTCACCAATGTAACTAATTTCAAAAACCTCAATCACAACAGAAAATAACTAAATCTAACCAACCCATAACCGAATTCTCTAACTGATTATTACCTGAAGTTTCTGGAATCTTCTCCAAGCCTCTATAAATCAGAGAATTCTCACTCCATTTGTTTTCTTCTTGAACTGATAAATTTTCACACCATTTTCCCAATCTGTTCTCGTCACTTTTTCTCCTTTACCTCCTGCAACTTCTTCCCCATCTCTGAAGCTTCATCCTCGAGCCACCCTTCGTTGCCAATCTCGAATATCCTCCATCGATGCCGTAAGTAGCCTGCGTCCATTTTCGGATTTGAGGGTCATCAGCAAGCAAAGATTTTGAGACCTGCAAAAAGGGAGTGAGTTGAATCAAAACGGAATCGTGCTCGAAGATTTAGTGGAGCTGAACTTACTAAGAACGCTTCAGCCTCGTTAAAGATTCGCGAATCCGTTATCGTCTGGCTTGAGTCCTTCAGCATCTTCGCATCATCCATTGCGGCTTCGGTTTCAGCGATTGACAAGGTACGAGCTCATTGTCTTCACTGCTTTTGCCTTAATGTATGCGTGTTCGTATAGTTCGTAGTCGGGTTTTCATCGGTCGGAAGTGAAGAGGGTAGGCTTGAGAAGATAGAGTATGTGGCGGCGGCGGAAGGCGTTTTTCGGTATGGTGTTTAGAAGTCGCGTCAGTTCCATTATATGAAGAAGGAGATTAGGTTAGGGTTTTGATGGAGGGTAGAAGATTGATGATAGGTGAGAGATAAGACGAAGAAGATAGTAAGAATTTGTTAGAAGATTAGAGAGGATGGCGGCGGCTAGGGTCCGGTTTAGGGAGAAGTTACGGTGGCGGCGGCGAGAGGAAGAAGTGAGAGGGGTTTAGGTTTGGCCCGCTACGGAAAAGGGTGGTGGCCGGAAAGAAGCGAACAGAGGGCGAAGAAGCTGATGATGAGGGCGAAGAGGATGGAGAGGAGAGGATGGGTTGCTGTGGCGGCTGTGAAGAGGGAGAAAGAGGAACTAGGGTTCCTTCTTCAGCTTCAGTTTTAATTGATTCTTGTAATTAAGTTATTTTTGAATTCAGTTTTAATTGATTCTTGTAATTAAGTCATTTTTGAATTCAGTTTTAATTGATTCTTGTAATTAAGTTATTTTTGAATTCAGCTTTTAATTGATTCTTGTAATTAAGTTATAATTGAATTCAGATTTTATTTGATTTATGTAATTAGGTCATAGTTTAAAGATTTTAATTAAATTTTCTAATAACTATAATTTAGTTAGGATTATTAGTTAATTCTCTTGCTTAGATTAAAGGTAATCCGTTTTTAGTATAAACTTAAATTAAGTTTTTTTAGAAAAAATATTAAGTTTAAGTTTAGTTTAATTCTTTTTTTTTTAATTTAATTAAGATTTTTTTAAAAAAAAACATTATAATAATCAGGAGTTTAGAAATATTATAATAAGTTTAGTTTAATTCTATTTTCTTAATTAAGTTTTTTTAGAAAATATTAGTTTAATATTTTATTTAATTAAGAATTTTATAAAAGAAATATTAGTTTAAGATTAGTTAATTCATTTTGTTAAATTAAAATTGTTAGAAAAATATTAGTTTAGTTTACTATATTCTTAATTAAGTTTTTTTAGCTTAGTTCAATATTTTCTTTAATTCAAATTTTTGGAGAAATATTATAAAAAGATTATTAGCTAATTCTTGTTATTAAAACTAAGTTTAATTCATGTTTTTAAATTAAGATTTTAGGAATTTTAATCATAATTTAGATATAAGGTAATTCTTCTTTGAATTATAGTATAATTCAGTTTTTTTTAGGGAAAAAGTGTTAATAGGATTAGTTTAATATTTTACTTAATTTGAAATCTTTAGAAAATGTTAATTCAAGTTAAGTTTAATTTAATTTTTGAATTAGAATATTAAAGTAACCAAACTTTAGTTTAGTTTAAGTTAAGGTCTAAAAAAGATTATTTGCTATTCTCACCCTCTTCCTTAAGCCCATGAAAAATGAACTGTAAATAATTGCTATCCGCACCATCCCCTTATCCCTGCGTTTTGGGCTTTGTTAGTCTGCTGTCTGCACCCCATATTTTAGGCCCCTTACAAAAAAATAACTAGAGATAACCACTAAAGTCACCCCCTGAATATTTCTTTAGACTTTTAATTTCAGTTTAATTATAGTTTCAAATTAAATCTAATAAAAATAATAAAAAGCATGGGAAAATTCTATAAAAATTAAGGTAACTCAATAAATCAATTTAGAAATTTATGACATTTTTATTTTCTGAAATTTGTTTATTTTTGAATTAATTATGAATTTTCCTATTAATTAGTTTTATTGAATTTCTTTTAATTATGCTGGATTTTGTTCATTTTATTTATGTAACTTCCAACAACTTTTTTGAGCCATTCTTTTTTCTGTAATTAGAGGACTCATAATATTTCTTAGGATATTTTTTAGTGGATTTTTAGGAATTTTTATCTTAGGTTTTGGTGATAAAATTCTTAGCTTGAAATAATTAGTTGTTAGGCATAGAAAAAATAAGATTTTTTAGGATTCCTCTTAATATTATATTTTAGATAGTATTAGGACCTTACAATTTAATTTTCATAATTTTTCTAGGAGTTTTAGTATTTTTAGAATATTAGTTTTAGGCCTAGTTATACATAGTTCCCATTAGTTTAGGCCACTAGAAAAATAATGTCCAAATAAAAATAAAATAGCTTAGTTTAAGTTTAGTCCTAGAATTTAATATTAGACTTAGGATAGTTAAAACTTGATTTTTTAGAATGAATGTTAGGCTTAGATTAGTTTAATACTTAGGCTTGAAGTTTTATTTCCATATAGAAGTAGAATAAATAAATAGACTATTTATTAGTTATGCCTTTAAAGCATTTTTTAGAATTTTATTTCCTATAATTCAAGTTCATTTGTTTTGCTTTATTTTGATCTTACAACTCTAATAGGATTTCCCCATTTGTTCTTAGAATCAACTTAACTTCATTAAGAAGTAAGTTGAATTCTAGTAGTTTTAGTTTTTAATTAAGAATAGAAGACTTCACTAACCATTAGGACCACCTTGTAAATAAATAAACAATTAGGATTGAGTCTTAGTCCCTTAGATTTTTCCTTTTATCAACTTGAGTCATTCTTTCTCCCTTCAAAAGAAAAGCAATAAAACACTTAATAAAAACCGAACAATCTTGTACGACACGAGACTTTGTTGCGGAGTGTTTATACGCGTCCTGTTTCAGGGCGAGGTGTAAATACTTCCCGCGATGGATAGGTCTTAGTACAAGACAGTTCACAAACAAATTCAAAACATTTCTTTTAAAAGACAAAAAACAAACAATAAGCGACTATCCTGCGGGAACTTCTCTTCTCATCTCAGTCATTCACAACGCGAACTTGCGACGACTTGTCTCGCATGCAAGACGGTAAACGCACTCGTACCAGACGAGCCTGCAACACCTGAGCATAGACATACGCAGTTCCAGCTGTAAAAAACACAAACAAATAGTTCCCGCCTAGGTTAGGCGAACTACGTCGACTCTGATCCTCATTATCCCGATGAGGTACGTAGGCAGCGGGGTAGGGCCCGTTCGAGCACATTCTTTATTTTCCCTACATTTCCCCTTTTATTCTCTTTTTCTTATTTCAGTTCATTTCTCATTTTCCATTCCCTTTATTCCAGTAGCGGTTTTATTCAGCAGCATTCGTATTTTCTCACCCTTTGAAACAAGCAAGCAAGCGTGGATCCCGTCGGGTACGGCGGACGATCTGGGGTGCTAATACCTTCCCAGGTCGTAACCGACTCCCGAACTCAGATCTTTGGTTCGCAAGGCCTTGTCCTTTCCTTCTTCCTCAGGTTTGTGCAACATTACCTTTCCCATTCCTTTGGGATAAAAATGTCTGGCTGGCGACTCTAACCTTTCCGCGCCACTTTCGCGTTTGTACTAGGATGAAAATCCCGGGAGCGACAGCTGGCGACTCTGCTGGGGATCGAACCCAGAATCTCTGGTTTCCCTTGTAGAGTCAATCCTAGCGCCTGTTTGGTTTTGTTTATTTGGGTGTTTATTTGTTTGCTGTTGTGTGCTTTAGTTTAGCTTTACTGTTTTTATTTACAGTTCTTTACAGCTTTACTTTATCGCATTTATTTATCGCTTTCAGTATTTTATTTTCCATGCATCATATTATACTGGACTGTCTGGCTGTGCTGGTTTTCATTTTTTCTGTGGGTGGGAGTTACTGTGAGATAAGCCAAATACCCGGCTTGAGTGCACCATAGGATTAGCGTGGACAGACATTGTACTCTTATGGTATCTCACCATGATGGGTGGCGATGTGTTCCACACCCAGATTGCGACCGTCTTGGAACTATTCTGTGTGGGGATTACCTCACTTCAGGGTACGACCTTGATAGTTATGTGCATCTGGTGACCGATCTTCGAGGACCTTAATGGAAACACCCCTCTCCAGTGATGACAGTGGCAGACCACATTTGTTGGCAAACCCACTCGCATCCGAGGGTCCATTGGGAACTCGCATAGGATGGCCTGGTTCTCTCATAGGAATTCAGTTAAAGCAAACTGTTCGTATGACGGTAGTATTGTACCCTTCGGGATGAATGTACTATTGTTTCTCGATTCAGTGCTTGAAGCTGGAGACTTGTGAGGGATGCTTGTTTTTTCCGGACTCAATTGAGACCTCCCTGCGTAGTATATAATACCAAACCGATTCCCTGATTTGGTCATGAGCCATTTCTCGGAGATGGTGAACGTATTATTGCTATTCGGCTTTGAGAGTCCGTGATGTTGACCCGAGTAGCACACCCGTGAGATTGGGAGGGGTTTACAGGTTTGCAGGAACCCTGGTACCTTCAGCATACCCACTTTGCCTTTGGTTCAGTTTTGTGATCTGGATTTCTGTTCTTAAGTTATGGACCCCGGATCAGAGGGATGATTATTGTGATATCTGGATTTTGAGACCGTGCACCGACACCTGATTATATGATTGGCACATCACAGACACTTCACTGATCACATGCCTTGCCTTGCATAAACATCATATCATCATTAATCATTTGTGTTTCTTTTATTCTCAGGGTTTGCATTATTCCCGGTTCCTGGTCATATCTTTGCTTCAGAATGGAAGACGTCAGAAAGAAGAATATTTTCTACAAGTTTTTTGATACCAAAGTGGACTTGCTCAAGCAGATGGTGTCTCTCATTACCCCGGGTCATTTGGATTTCTTCAAACAGCAGTATGGTGATATTTTGGATATGGTTTTCAGCTTGGATAGTTCGCAGAAGAGTGCCATTCATACTTTGCTACAGTACTATGATCCCAGGCTCCGATGTTTCACATTTCCGGATTTCCAGATAGGTCCGTTGCTAGAAGAGTATATTGAGATTCTAAGACTACCGATTCAAGATCAGATTCCATTCAATTCAGAAATGACAAGACCAACTCACGCCGACATTGCTAAGGCTCTTTATTTGAGCCCATCAGAAGTATCTGCTAATCTGGTTTCCACCAAGGCCGGGGTGTTTGGTTTTCCCTTAGAGTTTCTGGTCAGAAAAGCTGAAGAGTGTGCCGTGGAAAAGCAGTGGGATGCAGTTTACGCCATCTTGGCATTGTCTGTATATGGGATAGTTTTGTTTGCTGATATGGACAAGTTCGTAGACATTAATGCAATTCATGTGTTTGTGTTGAAGAATCCGATACCTACTCTCCTAGGTGACTTGTATTATTCAGTGCATTATAGGAATGAGAAGAGACGAGGTGGCTTGGTTAGATGTTGTGCTCAGTTGTTCTACACTTGGTTTATGAGGCACATCCCTATTGCTGGAGTGTTTAAGGATCCCAATGTAATATGGTCGCAAAAGCTCAACACGTTGACTGCCAAAGACATCAGATGGTTCACTTTGAGGTTAAAAGGGAAAGAGCTCATCTCCAGTTGCGGAAAGTATCCTAATGTTCCCCTCTTAGGAGTAGCAGGTTGCATTAACTACAACCCCATACTCTTGAGAAGACAATTAGGGTACGCTTTGAAGAATGTTCCCAAGGATTCAGAGTTGGATCAGACTTTCTATTTTCCTATGAAGGATAATCTCCCATTGGTGCGGGAGGCTGCAGGTGCTTGGAAAACGGTTATTAAGAAGGGTATAGATCGTTTGGGCAGGAGCAACAACCAAATGTTTCCCGAGTTTGAGGCGTGGGTAAGAGAAAAGGCCCAAGTGACTCTAATTCCTTTCTCTGCACCATTACCACCACCTACTACGGTGCCTTTGGAGGAATATCAGAAGTTAGAAGCTTTGGTTAAGCAACTGAGGGTTGAAAATCAAGAGGCTCTTAATTCTTGTCAAAAGCTGATGATCCAGAACCGTCAATTGAAAGATAGAGCTGTGCAAGCCGAAGAAATAGTCCGTCTCAAGCAGAAGGACTTTGAAGATAGAGAGCTTTACTTCCGAAAGAAAGGTTTAGCTGAGACTCATAAGACGGCCCAACGCCGAAGAGAGAAGAAGGATCTTAGTGAAGCCAATGAAGCTGTTACTTTATGGCAGGAGAAATGGGACGAAAATCTGAAGAAACAAAAAGAGTTGGACGCCAAGCATAAACAGGAAGTCAAAAGTCTTCAGGATTCTTTAGATGGGCAGAAAGAACTTCTCAGGAAAGCTTATTATCAAGAGGAAGATCGTATCCGGCGCGTAACAGAAAGCCAACAGGCACTGAAGGAAGCTCAAAAGGAGATTGAAGATTTGAAGTTGAAAGCTGAGGTGAAAAGGTCGAAGGCCGAGACAAGTCAAAGCAAGGGGAATGAAGCAGCATTTCTACAGCAGATCGAGGAGTTGCATGCTTCTTCTGATACGAGGGATCTCCTCATTCAGAAGCTCATCCAGGAACCCGGTCATCCAGATGTGGTTCAACTGTTCCAGAGCGTCAAATGCCTTAGCTGGAGATTGAAAGATATAGAGTTCCCTAGGGTTTAATTTCATATTGTTGTACTTGGATTACCCACAGGCTTGTTGTGGGATTCCTTATATGTGATGTATTTTTGTTGTTATTTTGATTAGTACCCTTCAGGAATGTTGTATTTCCAAACTCCAGTTTATATGGTTGATTTGTTCCGGATTTCTTGTTCGTTATTTGCACCGACACGGGGTAATGAGCACCAGTTTTTCACAGCCGTCATTATGTCTGAATATTACTTGGGTCTTCTTCCCAATTCTTATCTTCTTAATGCCAGGACCGGACACAGGAAATACTCGGGAATAAAAGGAACACATTGCATTGCATACACATCATTTGCATTTTGTCTTTGTCTTTGCAGGTTTTTCTTCGGGATGTTTAATCTATCTGTGTTCATCAGGCAAAGATTGCGAGGGCCGCCAAGACCCGGTACATTCGACAAAATATACCCCATCGGTACGCGACCCGCAGTAATCAAAGAACAGCAATGGACGCCATGCAGACAGAACTCAACGATGTCCGTACCAAGATGGCAGAATTTATGACTCTGATGCAGGGGATGGCCCAGGGGCAGCAGGAGCTGAGAAATGCAATTCAAGGGTTAACTCCTCCTAACACTAATGCTCAGGCAACTACTTCCGGCGGACTAGGGGCTCCTCCCAATACTAACAACGGTACAGGTGGACCTCATGTTCCAGATCCAGCTATGGCTACGTATGTTCCTGTGCAAGACAGGCAGGAAGACCAATTCCAGTACTTCAACAATGATATGGGTTTCGGCGGTGACGGGAATCTCAACGACTTCTTGGTGCTTGCAGAGAAGGTTAAGGCCTTAGAGTGCAAAGATACTTTGGGAATTGACGTGTCAGATATGGGTTTAGTACCTGGGGTGGTCATTCCACACAAGTTCAGGCCACCAGCATTTGATAAATACAACGGCAGCTCTTGCCCGAAAACTCACCTACAGGCCTTCTACAGGAAGATTGCGGCTCACACGCGAGACGAGAAATTATGGATGTACTATTTCCAGGATAGCCTTTCAGGAGGGTCCTTGGAGTGGTACATGAAGTTGGAAAGGAGCTCTATTAGAAGTTGGAAGGATTTGGGAGAGGCTTTCCTCAGACAATATCAATACAACATTGACATGGCACCTAGCCGTACTCAGCTTCAAAGCTTGACACAGAGGAGCTCGGAGAGCTTCAAAGACTATGCACAGAGGTGGCGTGAGGTGGCCGCCCGAGTGCAACCACCGTTATTGGAAAGAGAGATGGTCGATCTTTTCTTGAATACCCTCCCAGGGCATTTCATGGAAAGGTTGGCTGGTTGTTCCTCAAGTGGTTTTTCGGACATTATCTTGACTGGAGAAAGAATCGAGAGCTGGCTCAAACAAGGGAAAATTCAGAATGGAAGCTCTTCAGTGTCTGGTATCAAGAAACCCTTTGTGAAAAGGAGGGAAGGAGAAACAGGAGCAGTATACGCACAGAGAGGAATGATGCACCAAGGATATTATCAACAAGTGGCCCCCGTCACTATTTCAACTCCTCCAGTTCAACAACGGGTTCAGCCTCCACAGCCGCAACGCTCACAGGGGTATCAGCCAAGACCCCCTCGTCCGTACTACCCTCAGAAGCCGAGGGATAGACATTTTGAAGCTCCACCAATGTCTTACTCCCAACTGTTGAAGAATCTCTTGCAGCTTCAAATGATTCAGCTCCGTACCTTGCAACCTCCGAGGCCAGGCCAAATTCCTGAAGGTTATGATTCGAATGCTAGATGCGAGTTTCATTCTGGAGCTCCCGGCCATAGTACTGAGAATTGTAAAGCATTGAAGCATGTTGTTCAGGACTTGTTGGATTCTAAAGCGATCAATTTCGCTCCCTCTCCTAATGTGCTGGAAAATCCCATGCCTCCTCACAGGGGCACGGTTGGTGCAATTGGCGAAGGGGAGAAATTGAATTTGGTGGATGATGTAGATGACTTGCAGACTTCATTGGTTGCTATCAAGGTTTGCTTGTTGAAGAAAGGCATTTTTCCCGGATGCGAGGATGATTGTTCAGAATGTACAGAAGCTACCAACGGTTGTAAACGATTGAAGGCCGGAATTCAAGGTATGATTGATGAAGGAGTGCTGCAATTTGACAAGATCGTGAAAGAAAGTGAAGTATCTACAGTGACTATCTTTTATGATCCATCCCAAGTTCCCTCGCGTGCCAGAGCGGCGCCAATAACTATTACCACTGCTGGACCCATAATGTACCAAAGTGACAGAGCAGTTCCTTGGAATTATGGTGGCGAAGTGTATTGCAACGGCCAGAGACAAGAGTTGGCCACGACTAGTATAACCCCAGCTCATGTAGAGAATGTTGGAGTAGGGGGTTTTACTAGAAGCGGAAGACTATTTGCGCCGGAAGCACTGAGAAGCAATGTGATACCACCCAGGGAGACTGCCGAAGCCCAAGCTAGAGCCAGGGGAAAACAACCAGTAATTGCCAATGATCCAACTCCATCAGCTGATCCAGATCTCACCTTTGACAAAGAAGCCGAAGAATTCTTGAGGATCATCAAGAAGAGTGACTATAAGATTGTAGATCATTTGCAGCAGACGCCGTCAAAGATCTCCATCTTATCATTACTCATGTGTTCGGACTCTCACAGGAAGGCCCTTTTAAATATTCTGAACAAGGCATACGTGCCTCAGGATATTTCCGTAAACCAGCTAGAAACGGTGGTGTCCAGTGTTAATGCCAGTCATGGATTGGGTTTCACGGACTTGGACTTAACTTCTGATGGGCGTGCTCACAATCGGGCATTGCATATTTCTCTGGAATGCAAGGGTGCAGTGCTCTCCCATGTGCTGGTGGATACTGGTTCATCTCTGAACGTCTTGCCTAAGAAGGCATTGATGAAGCTGGACTATGATGGAGTGGTGCTAAAGCCCAGTGATCTAGTAGTTCGGGCATTCGATGGATCAAGAAGATCGGTGTTTGGAGAGGTGGAGTTACCTATCAAGGTAGGTCCACAAGTCTTCAACACCACGTTTTATGTGATGGATATCCAACCGGCGTATAGTTGTTTACTTGGAAGACCCTGGATACACTCGGCAGGAGCGGTATCTTCTACACTTCATCAGAAATTAAAGTTCGTCTGGGAAGGTCAAGTTGTGACGGTCAGTGGGGAAGAAGATATCTTCGTCAGTCATCTAGCCTCATTCAAATATGTGGAGATGGATGGCGAAATAGTCGAAACCCCGTGTCAAGCTTTTGAGCCTTTGAAGTCCGAGCAAGCATCCGCCGTAGCAACTTCTCCTGAGGTGCCAAAGAAGGGGGTGTCTATAGCCTCTTATAAACAAGCGCGTGAATTAGTAGAATCTGGAGTGCGAGAAGGCTGGGGCAGCCCAATCGAGTTGCCAGAGAAGAAAGACATGTTCGGGATTGGCTATCACCCTGGAGGATCCTCGTCTGAAACAAGTGCAAAAGGTTGTCAGAGCCCGGTCATTTTCACAAGCGCAGGAGTGGTAGACTACGGAAATATCAGCGCAGTGCAGGATGAAGCTGTTGATAGTGACTGTGACTTAGACGAATGGATTAGGCCTGCCGTCCCAGGAGCTCAACTTAGCAACTGGACGTCAGAAAGGCTCATTTCAGTAACATCTTTTGAAGAGTAATGTTTTTTGTTTTTGTTTTCCTGTATTAAAGCACTATGTCTTGCCCGGGGCATAGTGGCTCTTTGTAAGGGTTCATTTGTTCATTAACACAATCATTAATAAAATTGACGTTTCACATTCATTTCATGTTGTTCTCTGTCTTTCGTTTTTTACTTTTGTTTTTCAAAAAGAAAGAAAAGTTTTTAAAATGGCAATGTTTCTCATTTTCTCAAGTTGTTGCTAAAGCCTTGCATGAATCATCATTCATGCAGGTGCTCGTCACCGGATCTTATCAATGACGACCCTGTTATGGCTAAGTATGACTTCGACAATCCAATTTATCAAGCCGATGAGGAAGGTGAAGAGGATTGTGATTTACCCGAAGAATTGGCCAGACTGCTCAAACAGGAGGAGAAGATGATTCAGCCGCACGAGGAAGATGTTGAAATGATAAACCTGGGTACTGAAGAGGACAAGAAAGAAGTCAAGATCGGAGCTGCATTAGAAGAATCTGTCAAGACTCGTTTGATGGCTATGCTTCGAGAATACGTTGACGTCTTCGCATGGTCCTACCAAGATATGCCGGGTTTAGACACTGACATCGTGGTACACAAGCTACCTCTCAGAGAAGGTTGTCCTCCGGTAAAGCAGAAGTTGAGACGCACGCGTCCAGACATGGCAATTAAAATAAAAGAAGAAGTGCAAAAACAGTTTGATGCTGGCTTCTTGGCCGTGACTAGTTATCCTCCGTGGGTTGCTAACATCGTGCCGGTTCCCAAGAAAGATGGCAAAGTCAGAATGTGTGTGGATTACAGGGATTTGAATAGGGCCAGCCCCAAAGATGATTTCCCTCTACCTCACATAGATGTACTTGTTGATAATACTGCTCAGTTTTCCGTGTTCTCTTTCATGGACGGATTCTCAGGCTATAATCAAATCAAGATGGCTCCCGAGGATATGGAAAAGACAACTTTCATCACTCCTTGGGGCACCTTTTGTTACAAGGTCATGTCGTTTGGTTTAAAGAATGCAGGAGCTACCTACCAACGGGCAATGGTGACATTGTTTCACGACATGATCCATCATGAAATTGAGGTTTATGTTGATGACATGATAGCAAAGTCCCAGACGGAAGAGGAACACTTGGTCAACCTAGCAAAATTGTTTGACAGGCTTCGAAAGTTCAGACTGAGGTTAAATCCGAATAAATGCACCTTCGGGGTTCGTTTTGGCAAGTTGCTCGGCTTCATTGTGAGTGAACGAGGAATTGAGGTTGATCCGGCCAAGGTGAAAGCTATCCAGGAAATGCCTGAACCGAAGACTGAAAAGCAAGTGCGTGGTTTCTTGGGGAGACTAAACTACATTGCACGGTTTATTTCTCACCTAACGGCCACGTGCAAGCCCATCTTCAAGCTTCTGAGGAAGAATCAGGCCATTAAATGGAATGAAGATTGTAAGCGGGCCTTCGACCGAATCAAAGAATATCTGTTGGAGCCACCAATTCTTATGCCTCCAGTGCCAGGGAGACCTCTGATCATGTATCTTACTGTGCTCGAAGGATCGATGGGATGTGTGCTGGGTCAGCAGGACGAGTCTGGTCGAAAAGAGCACGCCATATATTACCTTAGCAAAAAGTTTACCGATTGTGAGACACGATACTCACTACTCGAGAAAACTTGCTGCGCTTTGGCATGGGCTGCTCGCCGACTAAGACAGTACATGCTAACTCACACTACTCTCCTAATTTCCAAGATGGATCCTGTAAAATACATCTTTGAGAAGCCGGCTTTGACAGGAAGAGTGGCCCGTTGGCAGATGATACTCACGGAGTATGACATACAATACACTTCACAAAAAGCTATCAAGGGGAGTGTGTTGTCAGAATATTTGGCCCAGCAGCCGAATGATGATTATCAACCCATGAGGTTTGAGTTTCCGGATGAGGACATCATGTTCCTCAAGTCGAAAGACCATGAAGAACCACTTCCGGAGGAGGGGCCCGACCCTGAATCCAGATGGAAGTTGATGTTTGACGGAGCTGTAAACATGAATGGGAGTGGAGTAGGTGCTGTTATTATCTCACCAGAAGGGGTCCACACACCTCTCGCCGCCCGGTTGACCTTTGAGTGCACTAACAACGAGGCAGAGTATGAAGCTTGCATCATGGGGATCGAAGAGGCAATAGACTTGCGAGTCAAGAACCTTGAGATCTTCAGAGATTCTGCTTTGGTGGTAAATCAGGCCAATGGCAAATGGCTAGTTCATCAAGCTCGTTTGATTCCTTACCGAGATTACGTCAGGAGGCTGTTAACCTTCTTTACCAAAGTAAAGCTGAGCTATGTTCCTAGGGACGAAAACCAGTTCGCCGATGCTCTCGCAACTTTATCATCCATGATTAAAGTATGCCGAGAAAATTTCGTGCCTCGAATTTCGATCTCTCGTCTTGAAAGACCGGCTTATGTCTTCGCAGTTGGTGATGGTGAAGATGACAAGCCTTGGTACCACGACATCAAACAATTCCTGAAGGCTCAAGAATACCCGGCTGGGGCATCCAGTAAAGATAAGAAAACTCTTAGAAGACTGGCGGGAGGTTTCTTCTTGAATCAGGATGGTGTGTTGTACAAACGGAACTTTGACATGGTGCTGCTCAGATGTGTCGACAGACACGAGGCAGACTTGTTAATGCAGGAGGTTCACGAAGGGTCCTTTGGTACCCATGCTGGAGGACATGCCATGGCCAAGAAATTATTGAGATCGGGATACTATTGGATTACCATGGAATCTGATTGTTGCAAATATTCCCGCAAATGCCATAAGTGTCAAATTTATGCCGACAAGGTCCATGTGCCTCCGAATCCGTTGAGTGTCATGTCTTCACCATGGCCGTTCGCTATGTGGGGCATCGATATGATTGGAAAGATTGAGCCAACAGCTTCTAATGGGCATCGCTTCATCCTAGTTGCTATTGATTATTTCACAAAGTGGGTTGAAGCAGCTTCCTACACCAATGTCACTAAACAAGTGGTTGCTCGATTTATTAAGCGGGACATCATCTGCCGGTATGGAGTCCCTGAAAGGATCATTACTGATAATGGTTCTAACCTCAATAACAAGATGATGGCTGACTTGTGTTGAGACTTCAAAATAGAACACCACAACTCTTCTCCATATCGTCCGAAGATGAATGGTGCCGTCGAGGCGGCTAATAAAAACATCAAGAAGATTGTTCAGAAGATGGTTGTGACATACAAAGACTGGCACGAGATGTTACCATTCGCGTTGCATGGGTACAGAACATCAGTACGCACTTCAACTGGGGCAACTCCATTCTCATTGGTGTATGGTATGGAGGCAGTCCTACCAATCGAAGTAGAAATTCCCTCGTTGAGGTTGATGATGGACATCAAGCTAGATGAAGCTGAGTGGCTCCGATCCAGATATAATCAATTGAGCCTCATTGAAGAGAAGCGTCTAGCAGCTGTATGCCATGGACAGTTGTATCAGCGACGAATGAAGCAAGCTTTTGACAAGAAGGTGCGACCACAGAGGTACATGCCAGGAGATTTAGTGCTGAAAAGGATTCTTCCTCCTCTCAACGATCACAGGGGCAAGTGGACACCCAATTATGAAGGACCGTTCGTGGTTAAAAAGGTCTTCTCAGGCGGAGCCTTAATGCTGACAACCATGGACGGAGAAGACTTTCCATCCCCTGTCAACGCAGACGCAGTAAGAAAATACTTCGTGTAAAAAGGACCCGCTGGATAAAAACAGAATAAAGATCCAGGCAAAAATGGGCATCCCGGCGAGCCAAAAACAGAATAAAATGCTCGGGCAAAAGTTAGGGAAATATTGAAAAAATGTACACCCGCTGAGTTGAAAAGCCACATCGGACAACTCAGGCAAAAAAGGGTATCCCGGTGGATTGAAAACCTGAAAGGGCGATCCACGCAAAAGAGGGATTAACACGAACGACTGCGATCTGCGAGATCCATGACCTACCTACAGTTGAGGCTATCCTAAGGGTTGAAGATCAGTTCACTTACTTTTTCTCAAGAGGCAGAAGAGCGGAGCGTCTTGAAGACATACGAGTCATAACCGGGTTGATACTTGATGAGATTCATTTCTCACATTGCCAATAGGGTAGTTTGTTTTTCTTTTAGTTGTTCCCTCATTCCAGGGAACTGCTTTCTTTGTATTGCCTATTCAGGGCCACCTTCCAAATCAATAAAATTCAACTTCAGTCAATTGACTATTTTGTTTTTTTTTATTTCTACTTTTTCATCTAGCATTGATTGATTGTGAAAACGTCTAGCAAATGGTAACTTGCATTGTGTTATGAACATTTGAATGCTTTTCTAACTCGTGCAGGAGAATAGAAACATTTAATACAACTCTGAAAGGGTGCTGAGATACCTAGACATTGGTTCATGCTATGAGCCTGGGGCAAGCAGGTCTCAAACTAATTCTCTATGTTGCAGGTACTATCGATTGCGTTCATGCAGGTACAGGTACTGGTGTTGCTAGCGAAGCTCACAACTATGGGCATTCCCATTTGTTTGAGCAGAAACAAATGTCTCCTAGGGTGTTTCCAATCATCCCCATCCATGTGCCAGTTGAAACTTCACCCAGCAAGGTAGCAAAGAGTGGGTGCAATCCCCAAGCAGAAGTCTCCTTGCAGACAGGGGCATTTCTTAACAGCATAAGGAGTGTTTTGCCTCCCCAGCAGTTGCTTCCTCAGCAGTGTCATGCCTTTGGTTCCCAGGAAGTCCTCACTTCCCCATCAGAGTTCAAGAAGGGTCCACCTCCAGCAGGGTCTTGGCGCTCCAATCTCAAAGTCCAATTTATTTTTGGCAGTGGCGGCTATTCAGAGCCAGTGAATTATTAACAATTTTCCCCGCAGAGTTGTTTCCCCCTCATCAGGACAAACCAAATCAATGCAGTGATCATCGTTTCTCACCAGCCAAGTTATCTGGAATTACCTGCAGTCTCCTTATCAGGAGATCTTTTTGCATTGTCATTCGCATAATCATCATTGCGTCTGCATCTTCCAAAGTGTAGCATTTCCATCATCATGGAGCATTACGCCATAAATTCAAACATGTGCATGCCAGCGTGGGCCAGTTTTGAGGTATATTACATACGATTTATAATATCTTTTCAACCTGAAGTACGCCGCACAGAGGATACCAATATCATTTTTCAGACATCCTTGTCTTTTTCAAGTCAATGTTCGTCACTCATTCCGCGTCTTGTTTGGTACAACAGTCGCGTCGCAGGTTCCCGTTTTGTACAACGGTCCTGTTTGCTTGGGCTCTCGTTTATGTACAACGATCCCGTTCCATCTTGTCCTATTTTCTTTGTTTTTGGTTATCAGTCGAGGCTGGTATACCTTTGCGTCTCCATTCGAGGATGGTTTCGTGTTAGATCCGAGGATCTTTTGATTTGTCATTCGAGGATGGCATTTCTTCTCTTCAAGTCCTTCTGCGGTTGGTCTTGTTTGTGGCTATTATTCGAGGATAGTAGTTCACTTGTTTTGAGCTTATTGATCGAGGTCAGTTTGTCTCTTTTGCAAAGTCTGTCTGAGGTCAGCTTTGTTGTTTGGTTATCAGTCGAGGATGGTATACCTTTGCGTCTCCATTCGAGGATGGTTTCGTGTTAGATCCGAGGATCTTTTGATTTGTCATTCGAGGATGGCATTTCTTCTCTTCGAGTCCTTCTGCGGTTGGTCTTGTTTGTGGCTATTATTCGAGGATAGTAGTTCACTTGTTTTGAGCTTATTGATCGAGGTCAGTTTGTCTCTTTTGCAAAGTCTGTCTGAGGTCAGCTTTGTTGTTTGGTTATCAGTCGAGGCTGGTATACCTTTGCGTCTCCATTCGAGGATGGTTTCGTGTTAGATCCGAGGATCTTTTGGATTGTCATTCGAGGATGGCATTTCTTTTCTTCAAGTCCTTCCGAGGTTGGTCTTGTTGTCGTGGCTATTATTCGAGGATAGTAGTTCACTTGTTTTGAGCTTATTGATCGAGGTCAGTTTGTCTCTTTTGCAAAGTCTGTCTGAGGTCAGCTTTGTTGTTTGGTTATCAGTCGAGGCTGGTATACCTTTGCGTCTCCATTCGAGGATGGTTTCGTGTTAGATCCGAGGATCTTTTGATTTGTCATTCGAGGATGGCATTTCTTCTCTTCGAGTCCTTCCGAGGTTGGTCTTGTTGTTTTGTGTGGCTATTATTCGAGGATGTTAGTTCGCCTTTTTGAGCTTATTGACCGAGGTCAGTTTGTCTCATTTGCAAAGTCTGTCCGAGGTCAGTCTTTGTTGTTGATGGTTATCGCCTGCGGCCGGTATACCATTGTGTTTCTATTCGAGGAGGGTTTTAGCATTGGATTCGAGGATCCCTTGTGAGTTGTTATTCGAGGATGGCATTCTTCCCAACATATTTCCACCTGGTTCTATTTTCGCTACCTATTCAGAGGTCAAAACAAAAAATATATAAATAAATAAATGGGCAGATGGCATTTCTGTTGTCCTCAGTGTGCAAATTTTCAGGTTTTATTCGAGTATTCAATCACTCCGTACCTTGAACGTCTAAAAGTTGTTGCAATTATCCATTCAAGTCTGCAGATGATTGAATAGGGGCAGCTGTAATACCTCAAAATTTGCCCTCATATTTATTCTCTCTATTGGCTCATCATTTTGCATTCACCTGCATTTGTCATCAGGTCATTTATATCATAGTAGTTCATTTCATTATTTCATAAGGCATGTGATCAAGGCTCAAGGAAACTAGGTTTCTTTGCACCTTATTTGTATCTGCCAGGGATTGAAGTGACAGGGAATAGTCACTAGACATTGATTCCACTTCAAATACAGTTGTTCAGTTGTGTTTCGATCTGGATAGGAGTTTGACCTAGTTGTGGTCAAGCTATCAAGAGATTGTTGCAACCGCAGGTTTGTTTGGGCCATTGGACTATTTCCTAGACAGTGCATATTCAGAGTTCATGTTGTCGTGCATTGGGATTCATTTGTCTATCGAACAGTGTTTGGTGTGAATTTTGGTTCATGTCTTCACCTGTATTCGAATGATCATGGCATATTTCAGACGATTTGAAAGGGTGTGACCCAGATGGAGAATTATTCGATGGTTCGAAAGTGGTCATGTGCATGGGCTGGTGGAAGAATATAAAATAGACCTTGGGTTAAAATCGATATTTCGTGCATTATTTTGTTCTCATTGTTATAAACCATTCCCGATCATTCTGTTCCACTTTCATCTTCTTACCTCAATTTCCATACGTTCAGCTTCTCTTTATTCATTTTTCCATTTACCTTTGTCCATATCCAATTACCATTTCATTTCAATTTCATTTTTTGAAATAATTTACATAATTGAACTAAATATTAGTATTATCTTTAGTCCGTACTCACTTCCTCTGTCCATCCGATTTCCTTCATAATTCTATTTGGGATTTATTCTCATTTATTTAAAGATTTACTATAGTAAATGGGACTTCTTGTTAAGGCTATATTAATGCCAATCTTTTATATATAAGCTTTCTTTTATTTCAATTGTTTTTCTCAAGCCCATTTATTAAAGACCAATTCTTCAACTACTGTGTTGTTGCACCTATGGCCCAATTCTCCAAAACTCATTCTAATTTCGAATCATTTTTAAGAATTATAGTGTTATGGGATCTAAATTCATCCCAAAGTCTGCCATTGCCATTTCCTCATATATTCCTTGGTTCACTCATGAGTAGGCTGTATTAATAAATTAAATGGAAATTGATTTGAAATTTCATCAAGCAGAAGAAAGAAGTTACAGCCAACTGCATTTTAACTCATCAGGAATTCATTATACACAATTCGGGAGAAAAATACAAAACAAAAAAAGAAAAGAAGAGAAAACATGGGAAATAAAATTAGCGGATATCTAAACAACACAGCATTAGATCAGATCGCTATTCCTCCGCAGCTTCATCCCAACGCAAACTCACCATCCCAAATCATCATTATCGTTTCACTGGAATCAGTCTCTTTGCCACATTCCAGACGTAGAGTTGTTGACTGAATTTTCCAATTGTCTTGCTGAGCTGAATATAAAATTAAAGCAGTCCATAAGAGATTTTTCAACCAAGGGGATAGTGTTACAATGTCGGACACAAAAGAAATGTCGTCGTTCAAGTCTTACCAGGATCAGACGAATTTGTTCGTGAAGGATTATATACTGGCAGACTCTTTGATTCCGTATACTTCTATTATTGGTGGCATTCTTGCTTGCAAACTGATCTGTGATCTTACTCATTTCATTGGTGCTAATTACTTTAAGACCTATTCCAGCTTCTCAAAATCCAACGGATCGAGTGGAATAACCGATCTATATCAGCCATTCACCCTCATACATATCAACCTGCACATAAAAAAGGGGGGGGATCAGTTTCAAAGCTTCGTGACTTGTTGGTAAAAAAAGGATAACTAACAGCCAAGGGAATTTCAACTGATATATATGGCCAATAGATGTTGTTAGTCTTTATTTGCAACCACATACCACTTTGGTTTCAGATGCACATAAAGCGGGGCTGGAAGTTTATGCATCAGATTTTGCAAATGATATTGTATCTAGCTTTAATTACAGCTATGATCCTCTTGCTGAGTACCTCCAATTTATTAATAACGGTGATTTCTCCGTTGATGGGGTGTTGACTGATTTTCCCATAACTCCATCTGAAGCAATTGATTGCTTTGCCCACCTAGGCCCAAATGCTACGAGAATAGATAAAACTTTGATTATTTCAAAATTTGGAGCAAGTGGAGATTATCCAGCTTCTACCGACTCAGCGTACAACAATGCCATATCAGATGGTGCGGATGTTATTGACTGTCCTGTTCAAATTTCAAAGAATGGAATACCGTTTTGCGTAAGCTCAATTGATCTTCTAGAGAGTACCACAGTTGCTCAAACAAGCTTCAGTGATTTGGCCACGAGTATCCCTAAGATCAAATCTGGCCGTGGCATATTTACGTTCAAATCGACATGGGCTGACATAAAAGGCTTGACCTACCTCAGCCTGCATAACATCACAAAAAAATCAATTCATCAGTGTAACATTAAAAAAAAAACGCAGGTTGAAACCAATAGTTAAAAAAACTCACCAATGTAACTAATTTCAAAAACCTCAATCACAACAGAAAATAACTAAATCTAACCAACCCATAACCGAATTCTCTAACTGATTATTACCTGAAGTTTCTGGAATCTTCTCCAAGCCTCTATAAATCAGAGAATTCTCACTCCATTTGTTTTCTTCTTGAACTGATAAATTTTCACACCATTTTCCCAATCTGTTCTCGTCACTTTTTCTCCTTTACCTCCTGCAACTTCTTCCCCATCTCTGAAGCTTCATCCTCGAGCCACCCTTCGTTGCCAATCTCGAATATCCTCCATCGATGCCGTAAGTAGCCTGCGTCCATTTTCGGATTTGAGGGTCATCAGCAAGCAAAGATTTTGAGACCTGCAAAAAGGGAGTGAGTTGAATCAAAACGGAATCGTGCTCGAAGATTTAGTGGAGCTGAACTTACTAAGAACGCTTCAGCCTCGTTAAAGATTCGCGAATCCGTTATCGTCTGGCTTGAGTCCTTCAGCATCTTCGCATCATCCATTGCGGCTTCGGTTTCAGCGATTGACAAGGTACGAGCTCATTGTCTTCACTGCTTTTGCCTTAATGTATGCGTGTTCGTATAGTTCGTAGTCGGGTTTTCATCGGTCGGAAGTGAAGAGGGTAGGCTTGAGAAGATAGAGTATGTGGCGGCGGCGGAAGGCGTTTTTCGGTATGGTGTTTAGAAGTCGCGTCAGTTCCATTATATGAAGAAGGAGATTAGGTTAGGGTTTTGATGGAGGGTAGAAGATTGATGATAGGTGAGAGATAAGACGAAGAAGATAGTAAGAATTTGTTAGAAGATTAGAGAGGATGGCGGCGGCTAGGGTCCGGTTTAGGGAGAAGTTACGGTGGCGGCGGCGAGAGGAAGAAGTGAGAGGGGTTTAGGTTTGGCCCGCTACGGAAAAGGGTGGTGGCCGGAAAGAAGCGAACAGAGGGCGAAGAAGCTGATGATGAGGGCGAAGAGGATGGAGAGGAGAGGATGGGTTGCTGTGGCGGCTGTGAAGAGGGAGAAAGAGGAACTAGGGTTCCTTCTTCAGCTTCAGTTTTAATTGATTCTTGTAATTAAGTTATTTTTGAATTCAGTTTTAATTGATTCTTGTAATTAAGTCATTTTTGAATTCAGTTTTAATTGATTCTTGTAATTAAGTTATTTTTGAATTCAGCTTTTAATTGATTCTTGTAATTAAGTTATAATTGAATTCAGATTTTATTTGATTTATGTAATTAGGTCATAGTTTAAAGATTTTAATTAAATTTTCTAATAACTATAATTTAGTTAGGATTATTAGTTAATTCTCTTGCTTAGATTAAAGGTAATCCGTTTTTAGTATAAACTTAAATTAAGTTTTTTTAGAAAAAATATTAAGTTTAAGTTTAGTTTAATTCTTTTTTTTTTAATTTAATTAAGATTTTTTTAAAAAAAAACATTATAATAATCAGGAGTTTAGAAATATTATAATAAGTTTAGTTTAATTCTATTTTCTTAATTAAGTTTTTTTAGAAAATATTAGTTTAATATTTTATTTAATTAAGAATTTTATAAAAGAAATATTAGTTTAAGATTAGTTAATTCATTTTGTTAAATTAAAATTGTTAGAAAAATATTAGTTTAGTTTACTATATTCTTAATTAAGTTTTTTTAGCTTAGTTCAATATTTTCTTTAATTCAAATTTTTGGAGAAATATTATAAAAAGATTATTAGCTAATTCTTGTTATTAAAACTAAGTTTAATTCATGTTTTTAAATTAAGATTTTAGGAATTTTAATCATAATTTAGATATAAGGTAATTCTTCTTTGAATTATAGTATAATTCAGTTTTTTTTAGGGAAAAAGTGTTAATAGGATTAGTTTAATATTTTACTTAATTTGAAATCTTTAGAAAATGTTAATTCAAGTTAAGTTTAATTTAATTTTTGAATTAGAATATTAAAGTAACCAAACTTTAGTTTAGTTTAAGTTAAGGTCTAAAAAAGATTATTTGCTATTCTCACCCTCTTCCTTAAGCCCATGAAAAATGAACTGTAAATAATTGCTATCCGCACCATCCCCTTATCCCTGCGTTTTGGGCTTTGTTAGTCTGCTGTCTGCACCCCATATTTTAGGCCCCTTACAAAAAAATAACTAGAGATAACCACTAAAGTCACCCCCTGAATATTTCTTTAGACTTTTAATTTCAGTTTAATTATAGTTTCAAATTAAATCTAATAAAAATAATAAAAAGCATGGGAAAATTCTATAAAAATTAAGGTAACTCAATAAATCAATTTAGAAATTTATGACATTTTTATTTTCTGAAATTTGTTTATTTTTGAATTAATTATGAATTTTCCTATTAATTAGTTTTATTGAATTTCTTTTAATTATGCTGGATTTTGTTCATTTTATTTATGTAACTTCCAACAACTTTTTTGAGCCATTCTTTTTTCTGTAATTAGAGGACTCATAATATTTCTTAGGATATTTTTTAGTGGATTTTTAGGAATTTTTATCTTAGGTTTTGGTGATAAAATTCTTAGCTTGAAATAATTAGTTGTTAGGCATAGAAAAAATAAGATTTTTTAGGATTCCTCTTAATATTATATTTTAGATAGTATTAGGACCTTACAATTTAATTTTCATAATTTTTCTAGGAGTTTTAGTATTTTTAGAATATTAGTTTTAGGCCTAGTTATACATAGTTCCCATTAGTTTAGGCCACTAGAAAAATAATGTCCAAATAAAAATAAAATAGCTTAGTTTAAGTTTAGTCCTAGAATTTAATATTAGACTTAGGATAGTTAAAACTTGATTTTTTAGAATGAATGTTAGGCTTAGATTAGTTTAATACTTAGGCTTGAAGTTTTATTTCCATATAGAAGTAGAATAAATAAATAGACTATTTATTAGTTATGCCTTTAAAGCATTTTTTAGAATTTTATTTCCTATAATTCAAGTTCATTTGTTTTGCTTTATTTTGATCTTACAACTCTAATAGGATTTCCCCATTTGTTCTTAGAATCAACTTAACTTCATTAAGAAGTAAGTTGAATTCTAGTAGTTTTAGTTTTTAATTAAGAATAGAAGACTTCACTAACCATTAGGACCACCTTGTAAATAAATAAACAATTAGGATTGAGTCTTAGTCCCTTAGATTTTTCCTTTTATCAACTTGAGTCATTCTTTCTCCCTTCAAAAGAAAAGCAATAAAACACTTAATAAAAACCGAACAATCTTGTACGACACGAGACTTTGTTGCGGAGTGTTTATACGCGTCCTGTTTCAGGGCGAGGTGTAAATACTTCCCGCGATGGATAGGTCTTAGTACAAGACAGTTCACAAACAAATTCAAAACATTTCTTTTAAAAGACAAAAAACAAACAATAAGCGACTATCCTGCGGGAACTTCTCTTCTCATCTCAGTCATTCACAACGCGAACTTGCGACGACTTGTCTCGCATGCAAGACGGTAAACGCACTCGTACCAGACGAGCCTGCAACACCTGAGCATAGACATACGCAGTTCCAGCTGTAAAAAACACAAACAAATAGTTCCCGCCTAGGTTAGGCGAACTACGTCGACTCTGATCCTCATTATCCCGATGAGGTACGTAGGCAGCGGGGTAGGGCCCGTTCGAGCACATTCTTTATTTTCCCTACATTTCCCCTTTTATTCTCTTTTTCTTATTTCAGTTCATTTCTCATTTTCCATTCCCTTTATTCCAGTAGCGGTTTTATTCAGCAGCATTCGTATTTTCTCACCCTTTGAAACAAGCAAGCAAGCGTGGATCCCGTCGGGTACGGCGGACGATCTGGGGTGCTAATACCTTCCCAGGTCGTAACCGACTCCCGAACTCAGATCTTTGGTTCGCAAGGCCTTGTCCTTTCCTTCTTCCTCAGGTTTGTGCAACATTACCTTTCCCATTCCTTTGGGATAAAAATGTCTGGCTGGTGACTCTAACCTTTCCGCGCCACTTTCGCGTTTGTACTAGGATGAAAATCCCGGGAGCGACAACCCGAAGCGGACGTCTCTTCGCACCACAAGTCCCTAGAACCAATTCAGAGGCAGAAGCTGCTACCAGAGCCAAGGGGAAGAGTGTGATACCGGAAGAATCTGTGCCGAAAGAAACTCAGAAGTCATCCTTCGATCAAGATGTGGATGAGTTTATGAGAATCATCAAAAGAAGTGACTATAAAGTTGTGGACCAGCTCCACCAGACTCCTTCAAAGATCTCAATCCTATCTCTGTTATTGTGTTCCGAAGCCCATCGGGATGCACTTCTCAAAGTTCTGCACGCTGCCTACGTGCCAGAAGAGATCGCTGTGAATCAGCTGGAAACAGTGGTATCAAATGTCAACACTAGCCATGGGCTAGGGTTCACTGATGCTGATTTGACATCTGAAGGACGTCTCCACAACAAAGTTTTGCATATAACTTTGGAGTGCAAAGGAGTTGTCTTATCTCATGTGCTTGTAGACACTGGGTCCTCACTCAATATCTTACCTAAGAAAGCTCTTGTCAAGCTTGAGTATGATGGGATAGCTCTCCGGCCAAGTAACCTTGTGGTCAGGGCTTTTGATGGATCTAAAAGGTCTGTTCTGGGAAGAGGTGGAGTTACCAGTGATAATCGGTCCACAAGTCTTTAAGACCATTTTCTATGTGATGGACATACAGCCTGCTTATAGCTGTCTGCTAGGTTGACCCTGGATTCACGCCGCAAGCGCAGTAACGTCGACCCTTCACTAGAAACTGAAGTACGAATGGGAAGGACAAATTATCACCATCTGTGGTGAGGAGGACATATTTGTTAGCCATCTGGCTACATACAAATATATTGAGATGGATGGTGAAATCCATGAAACTATGAGCCAATGGTTCGAGGGCCTGAATGTTAATGAGGCTACTGGAGTATTGGTTGCATCCCAGGAGGACAAGATGGGTACTTCCATGATCTCTTATCAGCAAGCCCGGAAGGTTGTTGAAGAAGGTACTGCTCAAGGCTGGGGCAAGCTGCTGCCAGTGGAAAAGAAGGAAGACAGATTCATATTGGGTTACAGACCAATCCGACAAGATCAATCAGAGGCTGCTAAGGAGCCCAAATTTGTCAATGGGGGGATGCTCACCCCGGATGCTGTTAACAATCTGGGAGACGAGGAGGAAAGCGATCGCAACCTGGAGAGATGGATACGTCCAAGGATCCCGGGGAACCAAGTCCTTAACTGGTCTTCCCAGGAAATTATAAGGGTTACTCCTGCAGAGTAATTATTATTTCCTGTCTTTTTAGCATGCATCAAGTCCTGCATCTTGCCCAAGGTGTCAGGACTCATTTTGTAATAGGGCTATATTGTAATTTTGTGCAAATGATTAATCAATGAATATCAGACATCTTTTGCAAACGAGTCTCTTTTTCGCTCACTGTCTTTTCATTTTTCACTTTTGTACAAAACAATAAAATGGCAATGTTTTCAAAATAAACAACTTCATTTTCACTTTTTCTAAACAAGATTAAAATTGATCACTAAAACGAACCAATCTCAACCCTTGCAGAGATTATCCTCCAGATTGCACCGACAACATCACTGTTATGACCTTGTATGACTTCGACAATCCGATAAATCAAACTGATGAAGGGGTTGAAGAAAACTATGAGTTACCTGAAGAGTTATCCAGGTTGTTGAGACAAAAAGAGAAAGTGATTACTCCTTATCGGGAGGAGGTTGAGACAGTTAATCTTGGTACCGAAGAAGACTTGAAAGAAGTGAAGATCGGGGCCAGTCTGCAGGATTCAGTGAAAGAACAACTCATTGACATGCTTCGAGAGTACGTCGACGTCTTTGCTTGGTCCTATCAAGACATGCCAGGTCTAGATACTGACATTGTTATGCACAAGCTGCCTTTGAAAGAAGATTGCCCTCCAGTGAAGCAGAAGCTACGCCGTACTCGTCCGGATATGGCCATGAAGATTAAAGAAGAAGTACAAAAACAGTGGGACGCCAGTTTCCTTGCTGTAACTAGTTACCCACCGTGGGTTGCTAATATTGTACCAGTGCCTAAGAAGGATGGCAAAGTACGGATGTGTGTGGATTACCGGGACCTGAACAGAGCTAGCCCGAAGGATGATTTCCCTTTACCTCACATTGATGTATTGGTCGACAACACAGCTCAGTTCTCAGTATTTTCCTTCATGGATGGATTTTCGGGGTATAATCAGATCAGGATGTCACCCGAAGACATGGAGAAGACTACCTTCATCACACCTTGGGGCACATTTTGTTATAAGGTAACGTCTTTTGGACTGAAGAATGCTGGCGCTACTTATCAACGGGCTATGGTAACATTATTCCACGATATGATCCACAAAGAAATTGAATGCTATGTGGATGACATGATTGCCAAGTCCCTCACTGAAGAAGACCATCTGGTAAATCTGCTGAAGTTGTTCAAGCGTCTGAGAAAGTATCAGCTGAAGCTAAACCCCAACAAGTGCACATTCGGGGTACGTTCCGGTAAACTGTTGGGATTCATTGTAAGTGAATAAAGAATTGAAGTTGATCCTGACAAAGTCAAAGCCATTCAGGAGATGCCTGCACCTAGGACTGAAAAGGAAGTTCGGGGGTTCTTAGGTAGATTGAACTACATATCAAGGTTCATATCTCATCTTACTGCAACCTGTGAGCCCCTTTTCAAACTGTTAAGAAAAGAACAAACGGTCAGGTGGAATGAAGATTGTCAGAAGGCTTTTGACAAAATCAAGGAGTACCTACAAGAACCTCCAATCTTTATGCCTTAAGTTGAAGGAAGACCTCTAATAATGTACCTGACAGTATTAGAAGAATCAATGGGGTGTGTGCTGGGCCAGCATGACGAGTCTGGTCGAAAAGAGTATGCAATATACTACCTAAGCAAAAGGTTTACCGACTGTGAACAACGTTATTCACTGCTCGAGAAAACTTGTTGTGATTTAGCGTGGGATGCTCGCCGACTAAGACAGTATATGTTGACTCACACTACCTTATTGATCTCAAAGATGTACCCCGTCAAGTACATATTTGAGAAGCCAGCACTTACCGGAAGGGTTGCAAGATGGCAAATGATTCTGACAAAGTATGACATTCAATACACATCTCAAAAGGCCATCAAAGGCAGTGTATTGTCTGACTATCTAGCTGAGCAACCCATTGATGATTACCAACCAATGAGATTTGACTTCCCTGATGAAGACATCATGTTCCTGAAAGCAAAAGATCATGAAGAGCCTGTTCATACTGAAGGGCCTGACCCAGAAGAAGAATGGACAATGATGTTTGATGGGGCTGTTAATATGAATGGACGTGGAGTCGGTGTAGTGCTCATTACGCCTAAGGGAGTTCATATGCCTTTCTCGACAAGACTCACCTTTGCATGCACTAACAACGAAGCTGAATATGAAGACTGTATCATGGGTCTTGAGGAAGCCATTGACCTCAGGATCAAGACATTAACTGTATTCGGAGATTCATCTTTGGTAATCAATCAGACCAACGGCAAATGGTACACTCACCAAGAGCATTTGATCCCATATCGTGACTATACGAGGAGATTATTGACTTTCTTCACAACAGTCAAACTTGAATATATCCCTCGGGACGAAAATCAGTTTGCAGATGCTCTAGCTACCATTTCCTCCATGATCAAGGTTCAGACTGCCAATTTTGTGCCTCGGATTTAGGTATCCAGACTAGACCGACCAGCATACGTATTCTCCGTGGACATTGCTAAAGATGACAAGCCTTGGTTCCATGACATCAAGAACTTCTTAGAGGATCAAACATACCCACCTGGGGCATCATCCAATGATAAGAAGACATTAAGAAGGTTGGTTGGTAGTTTCTTCCTTAATGCTGATGGTTCATTATACAAGAGAAACTTTGATATGGTTCTTCTCAGATGTGTTGATAAGAAAGAAGCAGGCTTGCTGATGCACGAAGTGCATGAAGGATGTTTCGGTACCCATGCTGGAGGACATGCAATGGCTAAGAAATTGTTAAGATCAGGTTAGTACTGGATCATAGTGGATGCAGACTGTTGTGCCTATGCCAGGAAGTGTCATAAATGCCAGATTTATGCAGACAAAGTGCATGTGCCTCCAAATCCTTTGAACGTAATGTCTTCACCTTGGCCCTTTTCCATGTGGGGCATTGACATGATTGGAAAGATCGAGCCGACTGCTTCAAATGGCCACATATTCATCCTGGTAGCCATTGACTATTTCACCAAATGGGTTGAAGCAACGTCGTATGCAAATGTCACCAGACAAGTGGTAGCCAGATTCCTGAAAAGAGACATCATCTGTCGTTATGGAGTACCCGAGCGAATCATTACTGATAATGGTTCCAATTTGAACAAAAAAATGATGGCAGAACTGTGCCGGGACTTCAAGATCCAACATCATAACTCTTCTCCTTACAGGCCAAAGATGAATGGCGTTGTTGAGGCAGCTAACAAGAACATCAAGAAGATTGTGCAAAAGATGGTGGTTACTTACAAAGACTGGCATGAGATGCTACCATTTGCCTTGCATGGGTATCAGACCTCAATCAGAACGTCTACTAGGGCAACACCGTATCAGCTTGTGTATGGTATGGAGGTTGTCCTACCTGTGGAAGTTGAATTACCCTCCTTACGAGTACTGATGGATGTCAAGCTGAATGAAGCAGAGTGGGTCCGTTCTCGGTACAATCAATTGAATTTGATCGAAGAGAAGAGATTAGCTGTTATTTGTCATAGGCAGTTATATCAGAAAAGGATGAAGAAAGCCTTCGATCAGAAAGTCAGGCTTCGGGAATACCAAGTGGGAGATCTTGTGCTGAAAAGACTTCTCCCTCCTTATACAGACCACAGGGGCAAGTGGACTCCAAACTACGATGGCCCGTTCATAGTAAAAAAGGTTTTCTCTGGTGGAGCACTGATGCTCACTACTATGGATGGTGAAGATTTCTTATCCTCTGTGAATTCAGACGCAGTTAAAAAATACTTCGCATAAAATGACCCGCTGGACATAAAAACAGAATGTAAGTCCAGGCAAAAATAGGGAATCCCGTCGAGTCAAAAACAGAATAAAAGACTCGGGCAAAAATAAGGGAAAATTAAAAAAAAATGTGTACACCCGCTGAGTTGAAAAGCCACATTGGACAGCTCAGGAAAAAATGGGTATCCCGGTGGATTGAAAACCCGAAAGGGCGATCCACGCAAAATCAGGGAATAAGCGAGCAACTGCATTCTGAATTTGTCTGTATCACTTACAACACGGCAGGCCTCGAAAGGATAAAGCATCGGTCGGAATCAACCTTCTTTAGAAATCAAGATAAGAAGAGCGTCAAGGTCATACGGGTCATAGCAAGGGAAGCTCGACGGAGCGTCGTCAACATTGCCAGCACCTTTATTTTTCTCAATTTGTAACAATCTCCTCATTCCAGGGGATTAGTTTCTTTGACTGTATTTGCCAATTCAGGGCACCCAGATTAATAAAATCAGATTTTCAATCACACCTCGTTTCGTGCATTTTTGTTTCGTTTGCAAAATGTCAAGTATCCATGATATAATATTTGCATAAAACAAATGAGCCATTATTAATAAATTCTTGCAGGAATAATCTTACTTCCAGGAATATCTAACTCCTATGACGGAATTCGGTAAGGGATACCTCGGGATACTTGTGCGTTTCTTTGTCTTAACAGGATTACAGGTATCCAATACGCAACATGGGGCATTCCAAGTAGCACGTCCCCAACACATCTTCTCCAAGCAGCATCTGAAATGCTTTTTCCCAACAGAGTTGTCAAAGCATCCTCATCCCCAGCCGGGATCCCCACAAAAGTTTCTAGGAAGATCTTTTAGTGATCTTTCCTTTCCCAAACAGAGTGCCAGGTTTCCCGAAGACAAGGGAACCATCTCCCCACAGAGTTCCAGACTCCATCCAGAAGAGCAATGCCTGAAGTTCTCACACAACAAAGTGACGGAATATTCTTCATCCCCAGCTGGGATATCTCCTTACCAGATAGATCTATCAGTGATCTAGTCCCCAAGCAGTTATATATCTTATTAGATCTACCAATGATCTTCCCCAGCTGGGATTCTCCTTCAAGCAGATCAGCCAGAGATCTCCACCGCAGCGGGATCCGAATCCCAGATCGGTATCTTTTGCATAATCATAGCATTCGCATCATATTTCCCCACAAAGCGTAGCATTCCGTTTAATACGGAGCATTACAGCAAAAATCAAACATATTGCATGATCACAAGTCAGGTTTGAACCAGTCACCTGTAAATACCAACAATACCTCATCAACAATGTACAAAGTATATCCCTTGCACATAAAAGCCAAAGTGTCCCCTTTGCACTCTCAAATACAGATACTTGTCCATAACATGATCTTCCCCAACACAAAGCCGAAGCGTCCCCTTTGCACTCCCCAACACAGATACATGTTCATATACACTCCTTTGACACCCATCCGTGTCATATCATCCCCCGCAGATAAGCCACAAACATCCCTTGTGATTACAGATACCTATATACTCCTGACACCCATCCGTGTCACCTCTCTCCAGCAGGGTTGCCTAAACACTTGTTTATAATACACTCTTGTTGACACCCGTCCGTGTCATCCTATCCACACAGGTCGCCAGAATACCTTTTTACACTCATAAGTTCATAACTTATACATTTTCTCTTATGACACCCGTCCGTGTCATACTCTTCCCCAACAAGTTGAAAACTCGTCCATGTCTTGCTCATACCTCACAATACTTGTTTTTACTTATACAGATACTCGTCCGTATCTTGTATACACACTTATTCCCCACAGATTCGACACCCGTCCATGTTCTTTTTTAACCAGTTGGTACTCGTCCGTATCATCATCTATGAACATGCGTCGGCGTTTGTTTTTATCGATACTCGTCTGTATCATAGTCTTAAGGATGCTCGTCCGCATCTTTAATCTATACACAGCGTCAAAAACTTATACAATTTATTCTGGAATGCGTAAGCACTCGTCCGTGTTTACCATTCCCCAGTAAGTCCCCAGCAAAGTAACTTTTCTTCTATCAGGCATTCGTCCTATGTCGTGATACTTTCGGCAGCCGTCCCCTGCCAGGTGATCGTCCTTCCCCTATGGATGACCATCCCTCATCCTTTCCCCAGCGGAGTCTCCATGATTGGAACCCCTTTTCTATCTGACATTTGCCATATGTCGTGATATTTAGCAGCCGTCCCCTGCTAGGTGATCGTCCTTCACCTTTTTGATGATTTTCCTTCATCATTTTATCGGATGGTTGTCCCCATCGTTGATCTTGTTATCTAACATTCGTCCTATGTCATGATAAACTCCGAGAGCAGCCGTACCCTGCTAGGTGATCGTCCTTCACCTCTTGATGATCATCATTCATCATGCTTATCCAATGGCCGTCCCCATTGTCAACCTTTTCTATCCAACATTCGTCCTATGTCGTGATAAAGAGCAGCCGTCCCCTGCTAGGTGATCGTCTTTCACCTTTGATGACCGTCCCTCATCAATTATTTCATTTATTCTTTGAACCGATGGTCGTCCCCATCGTTGTTTACCTTACTTTGCAAACCTGATGGTCGTCCCCATCGTTGACTTTACATATTAAATCCCCAGAGAACCTTGTTACTTTGCTTGATGGTCGTCCCCATCATAATCTCTTTATTTCCCCAGCATGTCGGTCGTCCCCATCATTGCTTTATCCCCAGCAGTCGTCCTCTGCTCGATGGTCGTCCTCCATCGCCTTCACTTTATAAACACACTATATTACCTTATACAATTTATATCCCTTTTCTTCTTCTCCCCAGTGAGTGCAAATTTTGGACTGTCTTTGGTATTCAACCACAAGTTATCTTGTTTGGCTGTTAAGCCCGTCGCTTACATCCTGCACAGCTAACTCATGTTTGAATAGGGGCAGCTGTAAACACCCCAAATTTGCCCTCACTAAGTTCACACCATGGCTTGTGATCTTTCATCTTTGCATTAGTTTAAGCATACCATCTCATATTGTATTTTTGTTTCATCGGCATATTTCAAGTTCATCTGCATCTAGGGTTTGTGATCTGAGCAATCCAAGGATCCATCTGAGCCACTCCAAAGGTCTCCAATCATTCCAAGAGGGTCCATGTATGTTCAATCATCATCTTGTATCCCTCAAAGATCAAGGAAGCCAAGGAATCACAATAACTGAGAAAGCATGGAAGCAGAGTTAGGGTTTCACTGCACAGATGACCTGAAATTAGGGTTTTGGTTTCAGAGGCCATAACTCCAATTTTTTTGGTCATTCTTGTTTCTAATGGTCTCAATATGTTGTAAGGATCATGTATACCAAGTTTGATGAAGAAATTCATTGTGGAAGTCATTTGTTCACTGGGTAACTTCTTGAACAAGTCAGAGCAAAATCAGGGCATCTGAGGCCCCCAACAATGGAACCAAAGTGGATTTTTCATTAAATTGAAGTCATATGATCTTTATTTGATCATTTAAGTGATTGGAAGTTCACAAAATTGAATAAAAGTGAACTAAACCAAAAGTTGCCAAAAATGGAAATGACTTGTAATGTAAACTTTCCATTTCGGGAAAGTATTTCAACCTCCTCTTTCTCAACCAAAAATGCTTCAAATGAAAAAATTTTGGTCATGAAAGTTGTAGATTGGATCATTCCCTTTTCAAAAAGTACAAGAACAAGTTCTAATTCATTATAGAACTCAAGTTATGATCTTTCAAAGTTGGCAAAAATCACATAATTTTCAAGAATACACCAAAGAGGGATTTTTGCAAAACCACTTGCCAAGCTATTTTGTGACTTCTAATACACTTCTAAGCATCATACCAACATAGTGCATTGCCTTAAATTCAGAATTGGCCCAAGAATCACCTCATTCTATGCCTTGAACATCAAGAATTTCAAAAGGGGCCAAACTTCATGAAAATTGCAAAAGAGCACAAAACCTTTCACAAACTTGCTGAATCACCACAAAATGCATTCCATGGCTCTCCTTGATCTAGGATGAACCAGGACAAGCCAAAAAGCCAGCCGCACAAGAGACCATACCTCAAGTACAAGCTTTGTTGACTTTGTGTAAAAACACTCATACCAATCACATTATGCCACAACAACTCCTCTGACCAATCACAACATCATATGCAAGCATTATGGAACTCATAACACACAACAAGCAAGGCAAAAACCTCAGAATCCTCAAGCTCTCAAAAATCACCCCATTTGCAAAATCCTTCGAAACTCTTTGCTCACATACTCAAACTTTAAACTTCTTTCACCAAACAACTCAGCATCACAAGAGGATCATTTCCCACCCTTCAAACAAGCCTCAAAGCACCCATAGCCAAAACACAATTCTGGGGCAGCAAGAGTGAAAGCTCTCAAACCAGCCATTACAAACTTCTTCCAAGCATCAAAGCTTCATCAGGAGGTCAAGGGGAGTGGTTTTGCACAAGAGAAGTGGCCAGAAAGCTCCAGATAACAAAGCTTCACTTCAGGTAACCTCAAGAACAAATTTTCCAGAAATCTCTTTTTAAGTTATAGAAATGTTCCCCATGTTCCCCTGATCACACTGCACTTGTTATTTTTGAAAATGATGAAGAAATTAGCATGAACCGAATCTCTGAAGTTTTTGACCTAAAAGAAGTTTGATTCGATTCATGCTGGTTTCTGAAAATAAATGAATTTCGTGCCTGGATTCTTGTTTGTTGTTGTTCACTGATCAATTCTGGAGAGTTTGAGAGCTTGGGGTGGTGTTTTGGGGTAGCTCAGGGAGGAGCTGGCCAGAGAAGATGACCGGAGGTCTTCTCCGGCCACCTGAAAGTAATTAAGAGGTTAATTAGGGTTTAGGGTTAGTTTAAATGTGAGCCCTTGGATCTTTGTTACCGCGTGTTTGAATGGCTGAGATGAAGTCATTAAACCCTAATTCACTTAATTAATTAAAATTAAATCAGAAGCAATCCAGGCCCTTGAAACGCGCGCGCAGTCAACCCAATCCTCCCCAGTTCAAATCTCAACCATTGGATACGCATACTTTCATTTAATTCAATTTTTATTTCTTTTTTTATCATTTGTTTTGCATATTTTATTTAAAATACTTAGAAAATTTCAAAAATATTTTCCTTCTGCATTTTGATTTCAAATAATTTTCTCAACCCAAAAACATTTTTATTTTTATTTTTTGCATTAAAAAACCATTTTAAAAATATTTAAGTGTTTATTTTAATTAATTAATGGAAATTAATTAATTAAAATATCATTTAGGTTTCTGAAAATTCCAAAAAAAATCACATTGCATCTTAGGACATTTAGAAACATTGTCAAACCATTCATACAAATTTCTTTTTGGTTTTGAACACTCTTTGACATTTTTCTTGAATTTAGGGTTCATAAAAATCCTATTTTTGAACCCTAACTTCAAGAATTCATTTCTGCCTAACCATGAATGGTATGACATTGATTCTTTTTGCATTAATCTTCATATAACATGTAGTATCTAGCATATTTTTTCACAAATTTATCTTACATTTTTTATTTGATTTGCATTTTTCCCCTTTAGGTACCTTAAAACCCTAGATAACTTAGAAAATTCACAACTTTTTTTAGGTTAAGAGTTAGACCTCCTCCTTTGGGGTGTGATATCATATGGGGTTAGGGTTCCTTTGAGTTCATTTGCAATTTTTTATCTTATGTTTTGCTTCTGTTTTTTCCTTTTGCATCTCATGTTGTCTTAAAACATTAATCTCTCATGTCCATTTGCATACATCTTGCATATGCATCCATTCATGAACTTGCCATGACATTTCATGCATTCACATGACTTCTAAGACATCATAGGACACATTAGAATCATTCTTGATCATTTCTTCATCCATTTTCCATGATGTGCATTCATTTCAGTCCATGAACTTTCATGTGCTTTCATGCTTCCTACATGCTTCATTTGCATCCTCATCTCTTGTATGAACATTCATAACACTTGACATGTATTTGCATCATCTCATAGAATCATTTGCATCATGTTTATGCTTCTGGTTTTGGTTTACATCTTTGCATACATTGCATTTTCATTTCATTTCTTTCTTTTATGCTAACATTTCAGGTGGTAAGTAATTTGAGAAGTGAATTTGCCTTCACTTCTCATTTCTCTTCTCATTCTTCTTATGCATCATTGCTGCATTTTCTTTTGCTTTAGAGTGAACTTTCTCATTCATTTTCATCATTCACTTTCTTTCTTCAAGTAACTTATATTCTTCAATGAAGTAAGTTAACTTGTTTCTTCTGCTTCTCATCCTTTCATCTACTTCTTCCATTGGTGGCTTCTCTGAAGATCTCTCTTAAGCCTCACAAACCATAGGAACATCTAAGCATGACAATAATTAGGGTTTTGATTAGTCCCCCTTTAGTTTTTACCTTTGTATCTTCTTTGTGTCTCTCTTCTCACCTCATCATTAGAGACTAAACATTTAAGGTTTTAAGACTTTGTGATTAGGGTTATGCCTGCATCCTTCTCTTAGGATGGGGTGTATAACTTTAATCCTAAGTGTTAAACCCTTAATGTGTTAAATCTCTTAATCAATCCACCTTAATAATCACTAAGACAATAGCTTGTAACTTGGGCCTTGCATTAGGGTTCTAATTCTTCCTTAATTGGTTAAGAAGGACTAACCCTAGTGTTAATGGACAAGTCCCCCTCAAGTTGTCTTACAAATCATAAAATTCACTTCTTAACCTTACCATTAATTAAAATCCACTTTAATAAAGGTTTGTTTTGTCATGAGGTTAATCCCTAATCATGGATTAAGTTGAGGTATCTTCCTCAGCTTAAGTGCTCTCATCTATTATCCTTATATTAGGATGGTGTAATGGGTTCACTAATCCTTGTTTATGGCTTAAACTCATTACTTAACACTAAACAAAAAATACAAAAAACATCTAAATAATCACAAGTAGGTTAATGATCTTAATCCTACATCATCATGGTAATTAAGTGTGAGGTGATTATCTCATACTTAAGGTATTCTCATTATCCCTAATCAAAGGGAGGATATGATGAGTTTACTAACCCTTGGTTTAGGCTTAAGCTCATTAACTTATGAAAAACACAAAAAAGCAATAAAAGATTAAAAACACAAAAACAAACAATAATCGTCTCCTCCGGGATTCTTTTCTCATCATCTTCACTCACAAACGAGAACTTGCTTCTTTCGTCTAATGCAAGACAATTAGCACTTGAGCCAGACAGGTCATACACTTGAGCATAGACAAGTAAGCAGTTCATCAGTCAATTTATCTTTCAGTCTCTTTGAGTCGAACTACGGTGTTCTGACTTCCTCATTGCACGAGAGTATACGTAGGCATAACTTAATTGTTATCGAACAAAAGTCTCTGTCTCTTCCCCCCTATTCCAACATTATTCTTTTAAGCCTCATTCCTGAGCACCTCACTTCACTTCCCTTTTGCACTGACACTTGTATATTCCTTTTCCAACTTTTGCACACAGCTAGCACAGACACTATCCCTTTAAACACAAACTTTCAAGCGTGGATCCCGTCGAGTACGACAGACAATCTGGGTGCTAATACCTTCCCAGGTTGTAACCAACCCCCTTTCTCAGTTTCTCTGGTTCGCGACCGTCTTATCCATATCTTTCTAGGTTTATGCAGCATTACCTTTCCTTCGGGATAAAAATGCCTAGCTGGCGACTCTATTCACTTCATCTTCATTTCTCCTCTCGCCGACCGTTCGCGTCTGTACCCTATTTGATCTGGTGTCTCTTAGTGGGAGCGACAATATGATCCGAGGAGAAGAAGATATCACTTCCAGAACCCTAGGGGCAGGTACTACAATACCTACAAGCCATAGGGAAAAGTACCTGATGACAGATGGGTACAACCCATTAGAGATGCCCAGAGGCCTAGAGAATGGAAAAGCTTTGAAGTTTAAAGGGGATCCTCAGTCGAAATAAGGAAGGAAGTTGAGAAGCAGAGGCACAAGACATATCCTTCAGAGAACTACAAAGGGAAGAATCTCATGTCGAAATCTCAATGGAGGAGATTCCAGAGGCAAAAAAGGACTGAGAAAGAAGCAACGAACGGACTAAATGCCAAGGAGAAAAATGCTGGCAAAAACAAAGCAGAATCTAGCAGAAACACTCGAGTGGCAGAAAATGACAAGCTTCACAAAGGAAAAGACACCATCAACCGGGTACCATTGTCAAAGCTTACCAACGCAGTGGCAGAAGCTGACGAAGCTACTGATAGCTTCGAGTCTGACGAAGAGGGCTCATTCGACGTGATTTGTAATGTAGTCTCAGTACTTCCTAGGGACTACGACAGAGTAATGGAAGTAGAGGATGAAGAGGATACCATGATAGATAGTACAGTGGGGCCAAGACCCGTATGCTACTATATCATGAATAACGGTTGTGTCGAAGAACAAAATGCTTTCTTCAAAAAACCAGATGAGTCAATGAGGGGACATCTGAAACCCTTGTTCATGAAAGGAAAGGTCGAAGACACGAGTGTCAACAAAATCCTAGTAGATGTAGGGGTTGCTGTAAACCTAATGCCCCACTATATGTTGAAGAAAATTGGCAAAAATGACTGATGCAAAACCATACAACATGGTTCTGTCGAACTATGAAGGAAAAGTAGGCACAATCATGGGTGTCATTCAAGTAGATCTAACAATTGGCACTATCACCAGGCCAACAATGTTCATAGTCATTGCATCAAGGGTGAACTACAACTTGCTGCTAGGTAAGGAGTGGATCCATGAAGTAGGAGAAGTACCATCGTCGATGCATCAAATGATAGTCATATGGCATCCTGATGGGATCGTCGAAAATATTGAGGCAGATCAAAGTTATTTCATGGCTAAAGTAAACAGTGTAACTAGTCGAAGCTTCGACAGAAACTTGGCCCACATAGCTCCTTGCAACCCAGCTGACTTTGACCTGACAGCGTCAGACAACACCTATTGCTCTATGTACTTACATCCGACACATGGATTTCAATGGGACAAAGAGGTAATTGGCGAACTAAGCCATGTTTGGGGAACTACTGATATAGAACCAATTGGTTGGGATAGCGAATTCGACGGCAACTATGAGTGAAGCTACAACACTAACGAGACTGACGACCTATATGGCCAAAAATAAACTAAAAGCGTCTCTTGAAGTTGAAGCAAAGTATATGGATGTCGAAGCCAAATAAGAAAGTTCAGATCCACCATGCCCTCACCAGGGCTTTGATGAAGAAAATAAAAATAAGCAGATAGGCGAATGGCAGAATCAGAAGCTGGACGCCATCTACGACGACGAACCATTGGGGTTCTAAAAAGACCCAACTTCAACTAGCTTGAAGATGGTGGCACAAGATCATCTGGAAGAAATCAATCTGGGACTGGAGGCATAAAGAAGGCCAACTTATATAAGTGCAACTATGGACCCCAATTTCAGAGCCGAATTAGTTCAGTTGCTGAAAGAGTTCAAGGATTGTTTCACATGGGACTATGACGAAATGCCAGGCCTCGACAGGCGCTTGGTCGAACTGAAACTTCCTATAATTGAAGGGAAGAAACACGTGAAGCAAGCTCCAAGGCGTTTCGCACCAGAGGTTTTGTCAAAGATAAAAGAGGAGGTTAACAGGCTTCTCAAATGTAAATTCATTTGTCCAACCAGGTATGTCGAATGGATTGCAAATATTGTACCTGTAATAAAGAAAAATGTCTCATTGAGGGTGTGCATTGATTTTCGAGACTTAAATTATGCCACCCCAAAGGATGAACATCCCATGCCAGTAGCAGAAATACTAGTAGACTCTGCAGCAGGGCACGAGTACCTAAGTATGCTAGATGGATATTTTGGCTACAATCAAATCTTCATTGTAGAGGAAGATGTTGCAAAAACATCCATTCGTTGTCCCGGAGCAATAGAGATGTACAAATGGGTAGTTATGACCTTTGGTTTGAAAAACACTAGGGCTACATACCAAAGGGCCATGAATTCCATATTTCATGATTTCATTGAAACATTCATGCAAGTATACATTGATGATATTGTAATAAAGTCTGTTTCAGAAAAACATCATTTAAACCATTTTCGACAAGCCTTTGAGAGGATGAGAAAACATGGTTTAAAGATGAACCCCCTTAAATGTGCGTTTGGTGTGCAGGCTGGAGATTTCCTAGGTTTTGTGGTCCACAAAAAGGGAATCGAAATAAACGCCAACAAAGCTAAAGCAATAATGGAGGCGAAAGCACCTTCGACAAAGAAAGAGTTGCAATCACTGCTGGGGAAGATTAATTTCCTTAGAAGATTTATTTCAAACCTCAGTGGGAAAACGCAAGCTTTCTCCTCCCTGCTCCGACTTAAGAAAGAAGATTTCATATGGGGGAAAAAACAACAAGAAGCCTTTGACAAGATCAAAGGATATATGGCAAGCCATCCAGTCTTGACGTCACCTAATAGACGAAGAAGCATGAGGTTATACATCTCAGCATCCGACAAGACCCTTGGAAGCATGCTTTGTCAGGAGGATGAAAATGGCTTCGAAAGAGCCATCTATTATCTCAGCAGAGTCTTAAACGATGCTGAAACTAGATATAGTGTAGTAGAAAAGTTATGTCTTTGTGTATATTTCTCTTGTACAAAATTGAAACACTATATAAAATCAGTTGATGTATTTGTATCATCTCATTTCGACGTAATAAAATATATGCTTTCTAAATCTATTTTACATAGTCGAAATAGGAAATGGGCTTTAGCATTAACTGAATACTCCTTAAAATACCTGCATTTAAAAGCTGTAAAAGGTCAAGTAGCGGCTGATTTCATAGCTGACCATTCCATAGACGATAATGAAATAAAGTACGTCGAATTACAGCCTTGGAAATTATATTTCGACGGTTCCAGCCACAAGAATGGTGCATGTATAGGAATATTGATTATTTCTCCTGATAAAATTCCAACAAAATTCAAGTATAGGGTCGAAGACCCTTGTTCAAACAATGAAGTTGAGTATGAAGCTTTAATTGCTGGACTTGAAATCTTGTTGGAATTGGGGGCAACTCGAGTCAAAATAATGGGCGACTCAAAACTAGTAATAAAACAACTAACCAAAGAGTACATATGTGTTAAAGAAAATCTGATCATGTACTTCGTCATAGCCAACAGGCTCCTGAAAGCATTCGACACTGTGACCCTTAAACATATTCCTATAATAAAAAATCAAGAGGCCAATGATTTGGCTCAGATTGCATCGGGTTACAGAGTATCGAAAGAAAATCTGGAGAACTCTATTGAAGTAAGGGGAATGGTTATATCAACCAAATTATCCCCATCAGATTTAGAATCAATGAAACTTGGTTATGTGGATGACGGAAATTTCGAAATTTTCAATATAGATAATTCAGACGTGGATTACTGGAGAAAATCTATAAGAGGTTATCTACAAGACCCAAACCAAAGCATAGAAAGAAACACAAAATATAGATCATTAAGCTACATACTCTTTGGGAACGAATTGTTTAAAAAGACTGTAGAAGGAGTCTTACTAAAGTGCTTGGGCGAAGAAGAGGCGTATATTGCACTGTCGAATGTACATAGTGGCACATGTGGTGCACACCAAGCAGGGCATAAGATGAAATGGCTACTATTTACGCAGGGTTTATATTGGCCAACTATGCTCAAGGACTGTGTCGAATTCGCAAAGGTTTGCCAAAAGTGCCAAGTCCACGCAGGAATACCACATGTCCCTGCAAGCGAATTACAGTCGATTATAAAACCTTGGCCATTCAGAGGATGGGCTTTGGATTTAATTGTAGAAATTCGACCTGCTTCATCAAAAGGGCAAAGATACATCTTAGTGGGAGTGGATTACTTTACTAAATGGATCGAAGCCATACCACTAACCAATGTGGATCAAGAAGCAGTTATAGAATTTATCCAAAAGTACATAATCTATAGGTTTGGGATACCAGAAACAATAACCATTGACCAGGGGTATGTGTTTACTGGTAAAAATATGCAAGCCTTTGCAAATGAAATGGGTTTTAAGTTATTAACGTTTACGCCCTATTATGCCCAAGCTAATGGGCAAGTCGAAGCAACGAATAAGGTAATAATAAATTTGATCAAAAAACTTGTAGGTAAGAAGCCTATAAATTGGCACAAAACCTTAGATCAAATTTCATGGGCATGTCGAATGTCACCTAAAGAAGCTACTAACTCTACCTCATTCAAATTAACATACGGACATGAGGTAGTGCTTCTAGTCGAAATCTATTTACAATCCATACGCATCCAAAGACATCATGAAATTCCTTCAGATGTATATTGGAGTATGATGATGGATAAATTAGTAGATTTAGACGAAGAAATGTTACGTGCATTGGATTTGATTAAAAGACAGAAGGAAAGAGTTGAGAAATCTTATAATAAGAAAGTGAAGTCGAAAATCCTTTTTGAGGGTGATTTAGTTTGGAAGGTAATACTTCTCATGGATCGAAAAGATAGGGTAATGGGAAAGTGGTCCCCCAAGTGGGAAGGACCTTTCAAAATTTTAAGTGTTTTCTCAAATGGCGCTTACGAAGTCGAAGAAATAGGCAAAGATGAGAGAATAGTTAAAATAAATGGCAAGTACTTAAAGAAATATAAACCAATTTTGCAAGAAGTAAAGATAAAGGTAGAATGATTATATTAATTACTTCGCCAAATAGTGGGCGGTAAAGCCATTACAAAGTTTGCATTTTAAGGCTAATAAAGGAACTAAGGAAAACAAAACACATACCACCCCCACCCTATTACAAATTCCTAGAGAAAAGATTCCTTAAGTTCTATGAATTTCTTCCTCTGAACAACAATTCGACATTCACACAGACTTTTGTTGAGAGAGATTTCTTCAATCTCTTTGCCTAAATGTTGGGCCATGTCTGCATGATGAATTCCCACCTTTATTTCCTCTTCGATTTCTGCAGCATTTGGCTGTTCAAGTTCTGCCATACGTTTCTGCTCCTGAGCAACTTTGGCTTGAAGTTCAGCTATTTGTCTCTCAAAGTCCTGAATATTCTTTTTACATTCAGACACTTGTTGAGAGTAAGTGTCAGAGAGTTTTGATAGCTCAGAAACCTTGTCTGTCGAAGCCGCTACAGCATCCCACTCAGCATTTTGAGTGTCTGTTTTGTTGGAAATCATTTTGATGTACTCTCTTCGACGGTTGAGATTTGCACAGGTTACATCAATGATTTGAACAAGATCTAACACCAGACGAGTTTCATCAGTGTTGGCTTCCAAAACATTCACTTGCTTGAGGAGTTTCTTCAGATCGCATTGCTGAGTAGGGTCCTCCTCCAGAATTCTGAACAGATCGACACCAAGTACTTTGCTCTTGATTTCACCCATAAAAGCACTGAGGGTCTTCACTTTAGAAGTGGCTCCAGAGGTTGTCGAACTGCTGGAAGAATCTTGGAAATTGTAACGTTGGCTAAGCATAGCCTTCAGATAGTCCAAAGGTTTCCTTACCTTCAAGCTCTCAAGTTCCTCATGAGTAAAGGCAGTCGAACCTGAAGATAGAGGTTTGTTCTGAGTTGAATCAGGAAGGGTTTGGATGCTAGGCCCAGTGCCTTGTTTCGACTGGTCTTGTTTTGCTGCAACCTTAGCTTCAAGTTTCTTCTCCTTAGCGTTTGAAGCTTTGGATGACTTTTCTTTTTCCTGAGTTATAGATCTAACATTAGTTTTTTCGCCCTTACCATTTTCAGCAGGTTTTTCTTCATTGACTTTGGCTTTTGGGTCATCAGGAGAATTATCTGCAGAATGCTCATCCATTGTGGTGTCGAATGCAGAACAGGTATGGGGTTCCAATATATCGTCCTTTAAAATTTATTTCTCTTGGACTTGTTTCTCCATATTCGTCTCACCAACATCATAGGGAGGCTCACCAAGGTTGATTTCAACCTGGAAAAAAGAGTAAGGATGAGAAGCAATAAACAATATGCATACAAAGGTCAATTTAAAAGTCAGTTGAAAATAATTACCTGAGGAATCTCAGTATGAAAACTAAAGTTCCCACTTTCCGCGTCCCGTGCAGGTTTAATTATTGAACTGGTGGGAGGAGTTTTCTTCGATTTGACAAGTGACCTTTCAGAAGCAATTGTCCTTATGTTGCTGGATTTCTTCCTTTTTAGGGGTTGTTGATCTGGGGATTCGTCACCAGAATCTTCATAAACCTTCTTCACTATCTCTTTCTTTCTTTTTCGAGGGGTAGTTGGTTTTCGACTCACCTGAGAAACAACAAGATTCTAATAAGCCAAAGGCCAAAACAATTTCATAATTGAGACAAGTCTCTTAAATATGGGGAAAGAATGAAACCTTTTTCGCCGTCGAAGAAGTTTTCTTAACAGGTTTGGCAGGTTGGTCTTCGACAAATGCCTTATTGCTTGGAATCTTGACAGCTGAAAAGAGAAAGTTGTTAAAAAGGAAGGAATAAAACATAAGAAATTGAACACAAAATAAATTCAAAATTGTGAAAACACCTTCAAGAATGGTAGATTCCACGCGCACGTGTTCTATTCCAATATGAAGGTGCCCAGGGAATTTGTCCAAATGATATTTGGTCGGAACCACACGTTCGGCTAGCTTTTTTCGTGACTCTTTAAGCAGTTTTAAATCTTCTTCACATACAAACCAATCTAGAAAAGGTAGGCTAAGAGCCACACTAAAATCAGCAGATGGTAGAGGGGGGAACTTTGGTGGATAACTGGAATACGCAAAGTTGTAACGCGCCTCTGGTGGAATATACAAGGGTATTACCAGTTTCCCCATCCTTTCAGTGAATTTATGCTTTAGAGTCACAGCTGTTTCACCTATGGTTCGCCTAAGATCATCTGGCCGGTATGTTGTTTCAAAATATTTTTGGAATTTTTACATTTCCTTAACATGTTGTCCAGTACCTTTTTTCGTTCTGTCCTGCACAAAAGCAAAAGCGTTCGTCAGAAGTTGGTTGAAGGTAGCTACATCATAAAATCTTGTAAGATAGTACTCCTTCCACCAAACGTCGAATTCTTGAGTGCAGAAGAAGATGGGACGGAAGACCACCGGTCAAATCTCCAGAGTAGCCTCGTTCAATTTCTCCATACTTTTCGCCTCAGTAAGGAACAAATTGTAAAAGAGAATGAACCCCTTTTTGGGGTAAATCGACCTAGGTTCCAGTTGTATCAAACCAAATTGTCGAGCAACTAAATTTGGTTGATAGACTAGTAAGGCTACCTTAGAATTACTCATGTTTGGGTAAGAAGGTAAGAGTCTTGGTGTCAACAGCATTTCCCAAATAGCCAAGAAGTTGTCTTCCTCCTTTTTGTGTTCGACAGGGAGTTGTCTGGTAAACCACTTGAGCCCTACAGTCCTATTGGCAAAGGGGGCCATGTTCGCAGTAAAATTGTAGCTCTTGGCGAACATATTTATATAATTGGTGAAAAAGAACATTGAAGGCTTTGACGTACTCTTCATCCACCACGCCTTTGTCGAAGATTCTGGACTCAAAGGTGGCGTTGAGCCACAGTTGAAGGAGCCAAAAGGGACCTGCCAGGCTGAGTTTGCCCTTATCCTTGATTTGTTTTAGGTTTTCGACTCCATCACTCATGGATTCATAGAGGCTAGCCAAGATCATTTCGCTCAGTCGAAGGTTTTTACCAGCATGAAGTTGATTGGCTATGGTGATGTATTTTTTGGCTACCTGGAGGGATCTTGTGCAAAACACAAATTTTGATAACCAAAGAGTCAAAAAGGCTATGTGTTCTATGTCCGACACATCAGGGGAGTCTTTGTTATGGTAATGAGCAATGAAGGGGGAGTATGAGGCAAAGCTAGTGTCGAAAGCTATGGTGCTTTTATCTAATACAGTTGGATCGAAATCTATGCCTAGTGGGATAAAACCTACTATAGCAGCTAAATCGAAGAGAGTGGGTGTCACCATTCCACAAGGAAGGTGGAAGGTATTATAGGTGTTATCCCAAAAGTAAAGGGAATCGAGAATCATGTTAAGGCAATAGTTTGGGCCTTCTTTCGACAGTTGAATTAGGTCATAAATGCCTATTTGCTTCCAAGTCTTACCCTTGACTGCTTCGACCTTTTCCACCCAGTTTATGTATTCAGACGGGTCTTTCGACCAAGGGCAGCTTCTAAAAATCCTAGGCTGATTTAAATAAGTTAAGTATAGGGCATCCGTTTCAGTTTGTGTTTCTGGGGATTTGTCACTAGATGGGTTTATTTTCCCTGCTCCTATGGGTTTTGAACGTGCATAAGTGGGAAAAAACTCTTTAAGACGAGTTTGATCAGTGTTTGGGTTAAGGAGAAGACCTAACATAGCATGTCATTTACCAGAAACAAAAGTGGGAATGAGTACCTGAGAATAGTAAATGCTCTCTTTTTCTCTTTGATTCGGAGGCTCTGGGATGTATTGTTGGTTATCCACCATCTTTGGGCCAATGATTCTGTGCGCAGGAGGAAAAGCTTTTGTGTTCTTCTTGTCTTTTTGAGAGCTTGAGGTCGCCATTGTTGACTTTGAAGGATCTTGAAGAAAGATGAAGATCTGGGTTTGAGAGAAGAAGAAGTTTGGAAAATTTGAAGTCTGGAGCGTAAAAAGTTCTTTCAAGAGAAAAAGTGGACTATTTATACTGAAGAAATGAAGGAAAACATTTGGGTCTTTAAGTTGTTTAGGGTATGTGTCTACGCACTAGTGGATATAAAAAAGGTGTGGAAGTTGAAAAGGGTACAGTAGACCTAATCTCATAGAGTCATGGAGATCATGTCTGGGAATGTGGGTTGAAGTTGATAGGTTGAGGAAATCTAATGATTACTTAGACATGATTTGACAAAGTGAGGTTTTGGGAATCAACGCATTTAATGCAAAAAAAACATGGAGTCGAAATATAATTTGGCAGCAAAGATGCTTTCTCCAGAGAGTTAGTCGAAACACCTTTGCTGGGGGGCAATTTGTATGCATAGGAATTTCGACAACATGAGTTTTAGTGCATAAAAGCTTTAATAGCTTTTATAAAGATCTTTTAACAAGTTGATCACTCTTTCTTCCAAACATGTCCAGAATCTCGAGAAGGTTTATAATGATTTGGTTTATAAGTCGAAAGTGGCTTGTCGAAAGAGACGCTAGATTGCTGACTGGAAGTTCTTCACATCACTACGGATAAGTTTTTTTGTTGTTACTTCGACAATGAGGAATTCGACAAAGGAAAATCTGATAGAAGGACTTTGGATTTGAATTTTAAATCAACTTGGTATAACAAAGAGACACACCATTTCGTCAGTTGAAGAGCAGTTTTTGTATGAATAACAACTTCGTTTGATAAAGGGGATGTGGAAGGTTTTCAGAAGACATTAGCACACACAATGCCAAGTGACATTTGTCTAGGGTTTGGCCGTTGTTCGACGGTTATGATATTTGTATATAAATAGGATTTGCTTTGTGAAAAGTGTGTGAAAAATATTGTACAAATTCCTATAAAATTACTCAAGTACTCGTGTGTAAAGAGAAAAGAGAGATTATTTTGGAAATGTACGTATCAACACCAATTTTATTTCAAGTTATAAAAGCTTTAAGTTTTTCTTTAAATCTTTGTTCTTTGTTTCTCTTTTACATTCCATTCACGTTTCCAACAACTTTATATTTCAGTCAATTTATATTCAAGCAATCCTTTACCTTCATGTCAAACTTTAGTTTTCTTTTATTAAAGCCTTCAAACACGTTAGTTGATTCAAATATACAAACACCTCCAACTCCAATATAAATAACAATAATTGTTCTACTCTAGAACATTTCGACAAAAACATATAAACACTAAGTTTAGATTATTCTTCATTTGATTCTTAGCACGCGACGTCCTAGGACTTGTTTGTTTGGTCCTGTAAGTCACCCTTTTCTAAGAGATTTGGTTAACCAGAGGTTGTTCGCCAGAAACACCAGCGAACAGTAGTATAGATGAATGACAAGTAAGGTAATTATCATACCTATAATAGGAGTTGTTTGAATTTTCAAAACCTTTTTATTGTAATAGAAAGTTGGCATTGAGTGTAGAGTTAAATATAAAAAAATTCAATGTACATGATTCAATGATGTTTCATGGGGAAAAAGAAATTTTGTTTTACAAAACTGAATAAAGTCAAATCACCATTAATGTTGATATCTCTCGCATATATATTAACCTATTGTTTTGTTCGTGAAAAGAAATAAATCTAACATAGTTGGTGAGGTGCATTAATGTGACCTCTATTTTAATTAAGTGAAAGCAGCTTTTGTAAAAAAAGTTAGTCACATGTGGTATAGAAAATAGGTCCTACAATAGGTGACTAAACACTTTCATTATGACATATAGTTTGTGATGCAAATAGGCTAATGGATATATATATATATATATATATATATATATATATATATATATATATATATATATATATATATATATATATATATATATATATATATATATATATATATATATATATATATATATATATATATATAACATAAACGTGAAGTACACACAATTAGATAGAAAAGTTAAATATTGATTGTTATTAATTATATAAAACATAATGTATTTCAAGTACAACATGTTTTGTACACACTTGTCTATTTTAATTACCGTGATGTACACACTTGCATTGAAATCGTAACAAATTTATTTTTATTATACAAAACTTGATGGTGATGTACACATAAGCATTCAAATTAACGAAGGAAATGTAACGGGTTTTGCAAAATTAAGGAACAAATAAAATATTTGAATTAATAATGTGAATATAAAGGCAACACCAATATGCCAAAAAATAATAGAATTATCATGATTGTTGCATCACCATCAAGTAACATTACATAATATGCTGCATATCAAAATATAGAATGGATAACATAATTGTTGCATTTACCACAATATAGAATTATCATGATAAACGCAATACCAAAATTAACATTATATAATATGCTGCATATCACAAAATAGAGATAATTGTTTAGAGATAATGAAAACAATATCATACATAATATATGATTTGTATCCAGGTTTCAAATACTACACATCTGATGCCCAAAATATAACTGACTAATAGAGTTTCAAAATGTAGAAGTTCAAATGATACATGATAAAAAAACTTAGTACATATAACTTTAGGGAGGAGAAAAATATTTGATTTTGTTGAGTCTTGCACTCTTAGCTCTTGTACCCTTGGTGGCAGACTATTTTGGTGGTAAAATGTTCGAGCGTTCTGGCTCATGAATGAGAACATCTTTCGGGCTCCTTTTAGAAGGAGTATTGTTGTAGCTTGGATCAGGGCTCCAGTTCTGGGCAGCAGATGCATTACTCTAGAATTGCAAAATATCAACAGTCCAGTGATTAATTAAAGGCCTTGGAATTTGGTTGAACAAAATAATTCATGGAAACTTACTACAGGGTTCGAATTTTGGGTAAGAATTTTAATAGGGGTGATATCTTCGTCCGAGACAACGACTTTCCCTTTCGATCAGTTTCCTTTTTGGGGGTAAGATCAGAAGCCTAAACCCAATAATAAGACAATATTTAGGCACTTATAGTGTTATAAACAATGTTTATAAAATTCACAGACCAATGAAAAGGAAAAACATACATTCAGAGGATTGATGTCATCTTTAATTTGTTTGTAAACGTCTTTATCTTGAGTTAGTCTGACGACAGAGGCCTATTTGTAGTATGGTTGATATTTAACACGGAAAGCAAACTTTTTGCCCAACAGGTTATCAAGATGTGCAGGATAAATCAAGGGATGATCTTCGTTGGTCTATGATTCACAATGGTTAGCATAAGTATGATAAATTTCGTCTATGTGCATATGCTTAATAATAAGTATTTATTAGAGGCATTAGTTGTATAAAGGAACATAATAAGTTTAATGTATTAGAGACATTAATAATAGAACATTTAGGTAAAAAGGAACATAATAAGTTTAATGTATACAACATAGTTTTCCTTTTTATAATGCCACATAGTTTTCGATTGCACACAAACCTGTTGCATTAGTTGTCTCAAAGCATGAGCAGACATTCCAACAATTGGTATGCATTCTTTGTCCCAGAAGACGAAATTAGCAACTGCACTGCCATGTTCAACCTTAATCTCAATCTTGTACCTTGTGCAACAACAAATTGTATGAGTATGCGGAAGGATGGAGTATTATTAGAAAATCCAGACTACATGTTTAATATAATTAGACTTACTTTGTGATAACGTTTGATTTGTCGGCACACATACACTGATTTGTCTTGTTACATTTTTGACAAACCTCATAGTACCAACCAAAAGGATTAGATTTGAACCTCACCGTTTTCCCAATTGTATTGCAGAATGATTCCTACATAGAATACACACATAACTCATCAAAAGAATATAACAATGTGAAAATTGCTATAGAAAAAGTTCATGTCAAGGAAAGAATTTACATCACGTAGTGTGAGCATGTCGTTAATACTCCTAACATCCTTAGTAAAGGAGAATGACCTATCATCAAATGTCCCTTGTGAGCATGAATTGATTGATTTACTTTGTGAGACATCCAAAGATTGGTTCCCATCACCAAACCTAAGCGTAAACATAAAGTACCATTATCATGGAAAACATTGCATGTCATAAAATTTACTTGAACATAATGCAACAGGAGCTAATAAAAATTGCAAATATAACCATACTTTGTTTTGAACTCATCAACTTGTGGATGTTCAAAATTCAAAAGCAACATAGAACCATTCCAAACATTTGGAAGGTTTGGCTTTCTAGAGGATGCATTTATAATGAATATATGAATGCATAATTAATAACGATGAGACCTTTAAGGGTGAAAAAATAAAGTAATGATGGTACATACAAGCATTTTGACGGCACCATGCATGTGTCAAGATAAGTACCAACTCTTCATTATCAACATTGTACGACATGAACTCTGTTGCATATGACTCCCATGTGAAGAAGCATACTTCAAGTTCTTTGTTTTGATGACGTCAACATTATCCAAGCTCATTCCAGATTGCAAAAAGTCGAGATGACAACAAACGATCAAGACCATGGTTGTGCATCATCAATGGAATGTTTCCGATCGATTCAAGTTTTGTGCTACACTTTCAAGACTTGTCTCAAGGCTTAGGTATATCAACAATTAACTCTTAAATATGATATACAAGTGTTCAACATAATCTTCATAATTTTATTGCATGTGCATAGTTTTTGAAAATGAAATTGGAACTGGTTTAACACTTTTAACAGAAATATTTTTCTGAATTTTAACAGTGTTAACCGGTTAACCATATGGGTTAACCGGTTAACGGCAACAATTTTCAAATTCTGTGGTAACGTTCATAGGCGTTAACCGATTAACCTATGTGGTTAACCGGTTAACACTGAAGAAAGTTTGAAAAATTGTTTTTTTTTAATTCAAATATTTTGTTAAAGTTACACCTCTTCATGATTTTCTTTCATAAGATTTTATACCTTTTCAAAAGAATTTGGTTTCATTTTCATACCTTTTTGAATAGGTGTTTCATCTATTATAAATTCTAACATTTTCAAATTCATAAACAACCTCCTAAAAAAATTTCAAATATTTTCATATAATCAAATTTACTTTATTCAAATTATCTTCATCTTTCAAAAGTGTTCATAAGTCCATAATTTTCATATTTTTGTCTTGAACACTTGTGTTGAATATTTATAGTAAATTCTTGATTATAGGAGAAGATCAATTTTATTGATATCATTTCATTATACTCTCACTCAAACAATATTATAGAAAGTGTCTTTCTATTTTGTGACTTGTGTTCCAAGGATTGTTTGGACATAAGGGTTAGTGTGGCAAGAGGATTGTTCTTGCACACTTGTTTGTATAGTTTTGTTAGAAAGTAGGCCTCACCATTGAAGGTGTGATAGGTTGTACTGTTCTAAAGAAAACTAGTGGAAATCTCTTTCGGTTTGGAAAAGGGACTGGATGTACCTTCGGATTGTGAAGGGAACCAGGATAAACCTCCGTGTGTTCTTTACTTTTCTGCTTTACAATTATTGTTCTTTAACCGTTAAAGCAAAATCCATCCATCTAAGAAAAAGAATCGAGAAAATTTTGATAACACCTAATTCACCCCCCTCTTAGGCGCATTCTGATTCTACAATTGGCATCAGAGCAGGTTTAGGTAACCTGTTCCTACTAGATCCTATGGCTTCCGCAAACTCGAATCCCATTTTCAAAGATGGTGGAAGTAGCAACAAGCCTCCGCTCTTCTCCGGCGAATACTTTGATTTCTGGAAAATCAGAATGAGGGCACATCTTGAAGCCCAAGGAGAAGGCATATGGGAAGCAATCGAAGAAGGTCCGCATAATCCCGTCAATGTAATCAACGGTGTTGGAACGACAAAGTTGAAGAATATGTATGATGAAGATGATAAAAGAAAGATCCTAAATGAGAAGAAAGCAATCAACATACTTCAAAGTGCTCTTAGCATGGACGAATTTTTTCGTGTATCACAATGCAAATCGGCGAAGGAGATTTGGGATACTTTGGTAGAAACACATGAAGGAACAACAGAAGTTAAAAGATCAAGGCTTAACACGTTAAGTCAAGAATACGAAATGTTCCGCATGCAGCCCGGAGAATCTATTGTGGCGTTACAAAAAAGATTTGTTCATCTAACCAACCATTTGATTGCACTCGGAAAGACCTTCACCAACGACGATATTAACTTGAAAGTTCTAAGGTCTTTGACAAGGGAATGGCAACCGAAGGTGACCGCAATTTCGGAGAAGAAGAGTCTCTCAACAATGACATCCGCATCTCTATTCGGGAAACTTCAAGAGCACGAATTGGAACTTGGAAGGCTCGAGAAGCATGAAAGTCAAGAGAAAAAGTCCAAAGGAATTGCTTTGAAGATTGACACGAAGGATGACAAAGATGACGAGATCTTCGAAGATGAGAACTTCATGCTTCTTGTTAAGAAGCTTGATAAGTTTTTTAACAAAAATAATAATTCTTCTTTTCCTAAAAAGAATAAACATTTCAGGAAGAAGGATGCATCCACATCGAATCAAGAAGTTACATGCTATGAATGTGGAAAGCAAGGTCACATAAAACCGGATTGTCCAAAACTTGCGAAGAAAGGAGGATTCAAAGGCAAGAAGGACTTCAAGAATAAAAAGGCTTATGTCGCGTGGGATGACAATGAAGTTAGTTCCTCATCGGAATCGGAAAGCGAAGAATGTGCAAATATGGCGTTAATGGCGTCACATCACTCCGATGAAGAAAATGACGAGGTTAGTAGTAACTTTTCAATTTATGAAAATGATGCACAAGAAGTCATAAATGAACTTCTAAAGGAATGTAAGACTTTGTACAAAAATATTTCATCCCAAAAGAAGAAAATATTATCCTTAGAAGAACAAAATAAATCTTTTGAAAAATACATTGAAGATGAAAAACAAAAGATAAAGGATGAAAAACAAAGCCTTACATGTAAAAATTATGAGTCATTGTCTTTTCAAATTGTTCAACTCAAAAGAGTTTTAGAAAGATATGAAAAAGGTCAAATTGGCTTGGAGGAAATTCTTAGGCACCAAAGATATCCAAATGATAAAAGTGGCCTAGGATATTCTAAGTTTTCCAAACCAAGCACAAGTGAAACCATTTTCATAAAAGCTAGTGAACAAATTGTTAAGGAAAAGACTAACAATGTTAAAACTATGCATCAAATTCATAAAAAGAAAAGGATTATTAAGAAACAAAAATATGTTCCTAAATTCAAAAGTCAATTTCAACCTATTTGCTTTTATTGTGGAATCAAAGGCCATACACCTAATGCTTGCTATGTGCGCAACATTGGTGTTGCTAAAGGGCATTATGTGTGGGTTGAAAAGGGTACTAACTATCAAGGACCCAAAGCAATTTGAGTACCTAACAAAACTTGACTTTGTTTTGTAGATATGCTTGAAAACAACTTCTACGCAATGGTATCTTGATAGCGGTTGTTCAAAGCATATGACGGGCGACATCAACAAATTTTCAAGTCTAACACTTAAGGCCAAAGGATACGTTACTTACGGTGATGATAATAAAGGAAGAATTCTTGGAGTTGGAACCATTGGTGCATCTCCTCATACAATCATCGAAGACGTCCTTTATGTGGAAGGCCTTAAACGCAACCTTCTTAGCATAAGTCAATTGTGTGACAAAGGGTTCAGAATCAACTTCACAAAGGAGGAATGTTTGATAGAACATGAAGTCACTCATGAACTCTTGCTAAAAGGTAAACGATTTAATAACATTTTTATGATTTCTTTTGATGACTCTCTCTTGAAGGTGAAGTGCTTAATGGCAAACAACAGCGATGCATGGCTTTGGCATAAGAGGATTGCTCACATTCACATGGAGCACTTGAATAAATTATTAAAACATGATCTAGTTGTTGGTCTTCCAAAGATGAAGTTTATTAAGGATAAGCTTTGTGACGCATGTCAAAAGGGGAAGCAAACCAAAACATCCTTCAAGACCAAGAAAGTGATATCTACTACAAGACCACTCCAATTGTTACATATGGATCTTTTCGGTCCATCAAGAACAAAAAGCTTCGGAGGTAACGTTTTTGCACTAGTTATTGTTGATGATTTCTCTAGATATACTTGGACTTTGTTTTTAGTGCAGAAAAGGGATGCCTTTAAAGCATTCAAGAAGTATGCCAAGCAAATTCAAAATGAGAAGTCACTCTCAATTGTTTCCATAAGAAGCGACCATGGTGGCGAATTTCAAAATTCATCATTTGAAGATTTTTGTGAAGAGCATGGAATATCTCACAACTTTTCCGCACCTAGGACTCCTCAACAAAACGGTGTCGTAGAAAGGAAGAATAGGGCACTAGTGGAACTTGCAAGGACAATGCTTAGCGACTCAAATCTTCCTAAATATTTTTGGGCGGATGCGGTTAGCACAACTTGTTTTGTAAGTAACCGTGTCAATATTCAACCTATTCTCAAGAAGACCCCTTATAAGTTGTTCAAGGGAAGGAAACCCAACATATCTTTCTTCCACATTTTCGGATGCAAATGCTTCGTTCTCAACAACGGTAAGGATAACCTTGGTAAGTTTGATGAGAAATCCGATGAAGGTATTTTTCTTGGATATTCTCTATCAAGTAAAGTTTTTAGAATTTTCAATAAACGTACTCTTACCATTGAAGAATCCATACATGTTTCGTTTGATGAGACTAACCCCTTGAAAGAGGATAATATTATTGTGGATGATGATGATGTAGATCTATCACAAAAGGAAATATCAAAAGAACAAGCAATATCACAAGAAGAGAAGTCACCAACCATTGAAGAACATCAAGATCTTCCAAAAGAATGGAGAACTCATAGAGATCACCCGATAGATAAAGTGATTAGTGATATTAGCCAAGGCGTTGCAACTCGACTCAATCTCAATGATGCTTGCCTCAACATGGCGTTCGTGTCTCAAATTGAACCAACAAAAATCGATGAAGCCTTAGGCGACGATCAATGGATAATAGCTATGCAAGAAGAACTCAACCAATTCGAAAGGAACCAAGTTTGGACTCTTGTACCAAGACCGGACAACAAGCATATCATAGGCACAAGATGGGTGTTCAAGAACAAACTTGATGAGAATGGGATCATAGTTCGTAACAAAGCAAGATTGGTCGCACAAGGATACAACCAAGAAGAAGGAATCGACTTTGATGAAACATTCGCTCCGGTAGCAAGGTTAGAAGCAATTAGATTATTACTTGCTTACGCTTGTTCTATGAATTTTCAGTTGTACCAGATGGATGTCAAAAGCGCTTTCCTAAACGGTTACATGAAGAAGTCTACGTCAAACAACCTCCCGTTTTTGAAGACTTCAAGAACCCGTCTCATGTCTACAAGTTGAAGAAGGCTCTTTATGGCTTAAAGCAAGCACCAAGGGCTTGGTATGATCGCCTTAGCAACTTCCTATGTGAGAAAGGTTTTACTAAAGGAAAGGTTGACAAGACTTTGTTCATCAAGAATCTTAAGGGTAACACCTTACTTGTTAAAGTCTATGTCGACGACATCATCTTCGGTTCAACAAACAAAGATCTTTGCGAAGAATTCTCTCTTATGATGCAAGGCGAATTCGAGATGTCCATGATGGGAAAGATGAACTACTTTCTTGGATTACAAATCAAGCAAACAAAGGATGGCATCTTCATCAACCAATCCAAGTATTGCAAGGAGTTATTGAAAAGATTTGATATGGACAATTGCAAAGAGATGTCTACTCCAATGGGATTCGGAATGTATGTTGATCAAGATCTTTCCGGCACTTCAATAGATATTACAAAGTATCGAGGTATGATCGGTTCACTCTTATATTTGACGGCGAGCCGTCCTGACATTATGTTTAGTGTTTGTTTGTGTGCCCGCTTTCAAGCTAATCCGAAGGAATTGCATCTCACTGCCGTGAAGAGGATCATGAAGTATCTCAAAGGAACGACGCACGTCGGACTATGGTATCCTAAAGGTAGTACTTGTTCTTTAATTGGTTATTCTGACGCTGATTATGCAGGATGTAAGACCGATAGAAAAAGTACAAGTGATTGTCGCTCCCGACAAATGGGACCGGCCCACATGAAGGTACAGACGCGAACGGTCGGCGAAGGGAACAGTGAGAACACACAGCAGTGAACTCACTGGAGATGAAAAGAGTCGCCAGCTAGGCATTTTTATCCCGGAGGATAGGCAATGCTGCATAGGCCTGGAAAGAGATGGATAAGACGGGTTGCGAACCAGAGAGACTGAGAAAGGGGGTTGGTTACAACCTGGGAAGGTATTAGCACCCAGATTGTCCGTCGTACTCGACGGGATCCACGCTTAAAAGATTTGTGTTTTAAAGGGGTAGTGTCAGTGCAATTTGTGTGTATAAAAGAGCTGGAAAGGGATGTACAGGTGTCAGTGTAAAAGAAATGTGATGTGCAGTATGAAAGTGTCAGTGTAGGGATGAGAATGAGCTGCTCAAGACCATGAGGCTAAAAGAATGATTCTGGAAGGAGGGGGAATGTACAGAGACTTTTGTTCGATAACCGTTAAGTTATGCCTACGTATCCTCTCGTGCAATGAGGAAGTCAGAACACCGTAGTTCGACCCAAAGAGACTGAAAGATGAAATTGACTTGTGAACTGCTTGCTTGTCAATGCTCAAGTGTATGACCTGTCTGGCTCAGGTGCAAACTGTCTTGCATTAGACGGAAGAAGCAAGTTCTCGTTTGTGAGTGAAGGTGATGAGAAAAGAATCCCGGAGGAGACGATTATTGTTTGTTTTTGTGTTTTCAGTCTTTTATTGTTTTTGGGTTTTGTCATAAGTTAATGAGCTTAAGTCTAAACCAATGGATTTAGTAAACTCATCACATCTTCCCTCTGATTAGGGGTAATGAGAATACCTTAAGTGTGAAGTCAGCTTCTCACACTTAAACACCTTTGGTGTAGGATTAAGATCATTAACCTACTTGTGATTAATCAGATGTTTTTGTTGTTTTTGTTTAGTGTTGAGTAATGAGATTAAGCCATAATCAAGGATTAAACAGACTCATTACACCATCCTAATAGAAGGATAATAGATGAGGATGTTTAAGCTGAGGAAAGCTCCTCAACTTAATCCATGATTAGGGATTAAACTCATGACAAAACAAGCCTTTGATTAAGTGGATTTTATTTAATGATATGATGATGAAGTGGATTTTATGATTTGTAAGACAACTTGAGGGGGACTTGTCCATTAACACTAGGGTTAGTCCTTCTTAACCAATTAAGGAAGAATTAGAGCCCTAATGCAAGGCCCAAGTTACAAGTGTGGTGTCTTGATACTTATTAAGTGGATTGATTAAGAGATTTAAACACATTAAGGGTTTAACACTCAGGATTAAAGTTATACACTCCATCCTAAGAGAAGGATGCAGGCATAAGCTTAATCACAAAGCCTTAAAGCCTTTAGGGTTTAGTCCCTGATTATGAGGTGAGAAGAGATGACTCAAAAGAGACACAAAGGTAAAACTAAGAGGGGGGACTAATCAAAACCCTAATCATTGTCATTCTTGATTGTTCCTAAGGTTTGTGAGGTTTTTCAAGAGAAAATCTTCAATGGAACCACCAGGAAGCAAATGAAAGGATCAAGAGAAGCAAAGTGACTTGCTTCATTCAAGAAGTCAAGTCACTTGAAGAAAGAAAATGGGAAGAAGAAGAATGAGCAAGCTCAAACTTAAACACAAACAAAAATGCAGCAATGGGTGCAAGAGAGATGAAAAGAATAGTTATGAGAAGTGAAGGCAAATTCACTTCTCAAGTTCACTTACCACCTGAAATGTTAGAAAAGGAATGCAATGCAATGCAAAATGGGATGGAATGACATGGTGAGAAACAAAACCAGAAGCATTTACATGATGCTAATGATGTTATGAGATGCTTACAAACATGAGGCAGCACATGGAAATGATCACACAAGCTTATGAGTGCAAATGATGCAAGCTAGGAAGCATGAACATACATGGAAAGTTATGAAGTGCACATGGCATACAACATGGCAAATTCATGGTACAATGATCAAACATGCTTGCAATATGTCTTATGATGTCAAATGAATCACATGGATGCTTGAAATGTCATGGCAAGTCATGTTATGCAAGAGAATGCAAGATGGATGCAAATGGAAGCCCAAATTAGGGTTTATGATTGATGCAACAAACAAAAAACCAAAAACAGAAGCAAACCCTAAGATAAAGAATGGAAAATGCCACACCAAAGACCCCTAATCCCATACTAAACCAATGCCTAAAGGAGAGGTCTCAACTCTTAACCAATCTCAAGTTATGATGTTTGCAAGTTTTTAGGGTTTTTAGGGTTCCTAAACAAAAGAAATGTCAAACAATTTAAAAATGCAAGATCAAATCATGGCAATTTAATCCTAGAAACTACATGCTAAACACAAAACAATGCAAGAAGAATCAATGTCCAACTCTTCATGGATAGGCAGAAATGATTTTTTAAAGTTTGGATCAAATTAATGCATAAAAATGATTTTAATTCAAAGAAAAATTCTTAAAATGCATCAAGATCAAAAAATAAATTTGGTTTGAAGGTTGGACAATGTTTCTAAATGCCTTAGAACATTTCATGAATTTTTTGGTGATTTTTAAATACCTAAAGGTATTTTTAATAAATTAATTTCCATTAATCAATTAAAAATAATCCTTTAAATATTTAAAAATGCTTTTTTAATGATAAAAATAAAAATAAAAATATTTTTGTGTCATAAAAATTATTAAAACCCATGAGAAAAAGTTTCATAATTTTTAAACATTTTTTACTATTTTAAATTAAATGTGCAAGTTAAATGAAAAAGAAAATGAAAATAAATTAAATAAAAGAAAAGTAATCAGAATGGAGGGATGGGATTCATCCTGGGTTTGAATATGTTGACCAGCGCGCATCTGGACGGCTGGGAGTGCATCTGAGTTAATTAATTTAATTATGGATTAATTAAACTAATAAAATGAATTAGGGCTAATCAAAGTGATCTGGGCCACTCATATGCGCGCGAAGTCAAACAAGTCAAAGGATCCTACGCTCCACATTCAAATGGAATTAATGACTGTAATTAGGGCTAAACAGATTCAGGTGACCGGAGGGGAGCTCCGGTCATCTTCCCCGGCGACCCCAAAACCCTAAAATACGATTCAGGCCACCATTCTTCAAATCAAAGCCAGAGAAACACTCCTCCACTCAAACCTTACTCGATTCAACTCTCAAAATGAATTTATCATGCTTAAACTAAGGGAATCGAAGCCATGAAGTTTCACGGGCAAAGTTTCAGAGCCCTGGTAAATCCTCATTTCTCAACCATTCTTAAATCTAAAACCATCCCCATGACCAGCAAAGCAAACACAATCAAACTATAACTTAAAAATCAAGCTCTGAGAGAAAAGTTTCATGACCATACCTGAGATGGAGACTCCTGTTTCTGAGCTTTCAAAGCTGTTCTTTGGTGCAAGCTTGCTCCACAGACTCCCCTGTTGCTAATGGCAGGCTTGGAATGAGCTTAAGCAAGCTATTTTGAGGGATTCCAATCTGATATAGCAGAAAATGGAGTTTGTGTACAGGCTGTTTCAGATCAATGTGATGGGTGGTTTTGGTTCCTTTTGATGTGTTTGATCTGTTGGTGAAAAGAGTTTGGATGTTTGATGGCTGTGGAAGGTGATTCGAAGAGAAATGCAGGCTGAGGTGAAAAATGGTAATGAGGTGTTCTTGCTCAGTTCAAGCCTGAATCTTGGTGGTTTCTACTCAACAAGGCAGGGTGAGATGATTGGAGGAATTTGTTTGAGTGTTTGTAGTTTGTGGAGGCAGATTCGAAGCAATTTGCAAAAATGGGGTGTCTTTGTGTATGTGATGCTTGAGAGAGTTTCAGCCTGGCTTGATGACATGTTTTGCTTGCAAATGGAAAGTATAAACAATTCTAATTGGCCAGATGATGTGACATGGCCTGCTGTGATAGGTAAGTCACCTTTTGCAAAATGTCAACTTCTTTGTAAAAGAGGCATGGGCTAAGTTATAGCTAGTACAAGGCATGGTTCTGGTGCAGCAAGATGAGGTGAGAGGGCTAGCAAGGTGCAGCATCCAATGCATCAAGTTGGTGAAGTGTGATGAGTGTTTTTTGCAAGTTGTCACTTTTTGAGACTTTTGTGAAAAATGTCTTGTTACACAAACCATAAACATGTAATCTTTGGTCCAATTCTGACTTTTAGGACATATTGAATGTTTGCATACTGGTTTGAAGTGAATTAGAAGTTACAATTGGCTTTGGTTCATGATTTTGCAAAATTCTCATTTGAGGCATGTCTTGAAAATCAATGATTTTAGCCAACTTTGTCACACCATAACTTTTGATCCAAGAAGAGTTTGATCATGTTCTTGTACTTTTTGGAAAGGGAAAGATGTAATCTACAACTTTCATGACCAAAGTTTTTCCATTTGAAGCATTTTTGGATCAAGAATCAAGGCTTGAAAAATGACCTAAAATGAAGCATTCTTGAAAAGTCAACTATGCCCAAAAAAAGTCAACACTTGCAAAAACTCCAAATTCTTGATTTTTGTGAACTTCAACCCTCTTCCATGATCAAATAAAGATCATATACACTCAAAATGATGAAGATCACCCATTGGTTGGGTCATTGGGGGCCTCAGATGCCCTGATTTTACACTGACTTGTCCAGAAAGTCAACCCTTGATCAGATGACTTCCCCATGGAATTTCTTCATGAAAATTGATATGCATACTCCCTATACCATATAGAGACCAATGGAAACAAGAATGACCAAAAAATTTGGAGTTATGGCCTCTGAAACCAAAACCCTAATTTCAGGTCAACTGTGCAGTCAAACTTGGCTCTGCATCCACACCAATCCCAGTTCTTGTGATTCTTTTGCATTCTTGACTTTGAGAGGATGTAATATGATATAAGAACACACATGGATCCCTTTGAAGTGATTGGTGGCCTTTGGAGTGGCTCAGGAAGCTCTTGGATTGCTCAGATCACAAACCCTAGGTGCAGATGACCTAGAATCTATGCAGTGAATCAAAACTGTGATATGAGATGATATGATTGTGTTTATGCATATGAAAAGATCACAAGCCATGGTGTGAATGGGTGAGGGCAAATTTGGGGTGTTTACAGCTGCCCCTATTCAAACATGAGTTAGCTGTGCAGGATGTAAGCAACGGCTTAACAGGCAAGCGAGATAACTTGTGGTTGAATACCAAAGACAGTCCAAAATTTGCACTCACAGAATGAAGAAGAAAAGGGATAAAGTATATTGTAAAGTATGGGTGACGGAGGACGACCGTCGAGCAGAGGACGACTGCTGGGTAAAGAGCAATGACGGGGACGGCCGACATGCTGGGGAAAGTGCTGAAAATAAAGCAATGACGGGGACGGCCGACATGCTGGGGATAAAAGGTAAAGCCAAGACGGGGACGGCCGACTAGCTGGGGGAAATAAAATTATGATGGGGACGGCCATCAAGATAAAGTAAGATTCTCTGGGAATTAATGAAACATGACGGGGACGGCCATCAAGTTCACAAAGGTAGAGTAACCAACGATGGGGACGGCCATCGGGCTAAAAAGGAAAAGGGACCACGACGGGGACGGCCATCGGGTTAAAGAATAAATGAAATAAACAGATGATGGGGTACGGCCATCAAAGGTGAAGGACGATCACCTAGCAGGGGACGGCTGCTCTGTTGGGTAATAAAGGAATTATGATGGGGACGGCCATCAAAGGTGGAGGACGACCACCTGGCAGGGTACGGCTGCCGAAAATATCAACGATGGGGACGGCCATCGGATAAAAGGTCAACGATGGGGACGGCCATCGGACGAGCATGATGGAGGACGACCATCAAGAGGTGGAGGACGACCACCTAGCAGGGGACGGCTGCTAAAACAACGATGGGGACGGCCATCGGATGAGCATGATGGAGGACGACCATCAAGAGGTGGAGGACGACCACCTAGCAGGGTACGGCTGCTCTCAGGGTTTATCATGGCACGGGACGGGTGTCAGATAAAAGGGGAAATTTGTTTGTTGGTAATCTACTGGGGAAAAGTAAGCACGGACGAGTGCTCACATCCAAGAAACAAAAGGTATAAGTGTTTGGTATTGTGTATAGATTAAAAATGCGGACGAGCATCCTTAAGACTACGATACGGACGAGTATCGGGTAGAAACAAACTGACACGTGTTCAGAGATGATGATACGGACGGGTATCAACCAGTTAACAACGAACACGGACAAGTGTTGAATCTGAGGGGACTCCTGGAGAAAGGTAGACACAGGCGAGTGTCTAAATTCAAAGAGACGTATGTGTTTGACACAGTGTATGGATTAAAGGTGCGGACGAGCATCCTTAAGACTATGATACGGACGAGTATCATGTAGAAACAAACTCTTGACGCATGCTCTGAGATGACGATACGGACGAGTATCATCTGGTTAAAAAAGAACAAGGACCAATGCCGAATCTGTGGGGATATGAAAGTATATACAAGATACGGACGAGCATCTGTATGAGTGTATAGATGAGTGTTTTATCTGCTGGGGAAGGTGACACGGACGAGTGTCGAAAGGAGGAGAGTATAATATGAACATATATCTGATATACCAAGTGTAGGTGACTGTGCTGGGGATACGACACGGACGGGTGCCAAGAAGGTGTATATAAGTATATGTGAGTGCAAAGGGGATGTCTTTGGCTTTCTGCTGGGAGATATGACACGGACGGGTGTCCAAATGAGTATATACTGGTGTTAGGGAATGTAAGGCAACTGCTTTTGCTGGGACTCTGGTGGGGACTCTGGGGGAAAGTATTCTGCATTCTGATGAACGGTTACTAGTCACAAGTGCTAATTCAAAACATGGCTCATGATTATGCTATATGTTTGATTTTTGCTGCAATGCTCCGTGTTAAAACGGAATGCTACGCTTTGTGGGTGAATATGATGCAAATGTTATGATTGTGCAAAGATATCAAAACCGGGATCCGGGTCCCGCTGCTGCGAAGATCTTCGATCGATCTGTTTGAAGTAGACATCCCAGCTGGGAATGAAATCATTAGTAGGTTCGATGAGATGTATCTGCTTGGGGATCTAGGTCACTGATTGACATATCCTTGTAACACGGGTCCCAGCTGGGGTTTGTAGAAGCTTTCTTCACTCTGTTGTGATCTCCTATGCATTGCTCTTCTGGATAGAGGTTGGAACTCTGTGGGGAGATGGTTCCCTGACTTTTGTGCTCCGGCTGAGGGTAAGATGGCAACTCGGCTGGGGATAAAGAGAGATCATTGAGAGACCTCCCTAGGGATTCTGTTGAAAAGGATCCTGACTCAGTCGGGGATATGGGCGTCTTCCGTGATGCCTGACAACTCTGATGGGGATAAGTAATAGGTGACAACTCAGCTGGAGAAAGTAATGAGAGGCAACTCAGCTGGGGAAGAAGCAACTCAGGTGCTAAGACTGAGCGAGTATTGATTTGGCAACTTCGCTGGGGAAATGGGCACCTTCCAGTGCCTCGTGGAAGATAGACCGAGTTGACAATGATCTGCCAGCTTGTTGAGGGTGAAGCTTTCATACCCTAAGCTGTGCCCTGGATACCTGCACTCCTGCAAAGATAAGGAAACGCGCAAATGGTCCCGAGGTATCCCTTACCGGATTCCGTCATAGGAGCTAGACATTCTTGAGAGTAAGTACACTTCCTGTAAGCATGCGTTTTTATTATTATTATTATTTTTTCTCAGAGAAAAGCATCTGTACTCATGCGAATAGTTTTTTAGAGACATCAGACATTCTTTGCAAATAAAATGTACAAGACGAAACATGACTGAAAAATCTGATTTTATTAATTCATATGCCCTGAATTGGCAAGATACAGCCAAGGAAACAAATCTCCTAAAATGAAGAGATTGTTACAAATTGAGAAACAAAATGTTGGCAGTGTTGATGACTCTTCGAGGAGCTTCCTCTTCACTATGACCCGTATGACTTTGGACATTCTTCTCATCTTGCTTTTTGAAGAATGTTGATTCTGATTGAAGCTTGATCCATTCGAAGCTTACCAAGTTGTAGATGATACAGGCGAATTCAGAATGCAGTTGTTCGCTTATTCCCTTATTTTGCATGGATCGCCCTTTCGGGTTTTCAATCCATCGGGATACCCATTTTTGCCTGAGCTGTCCAATGCGGCTTTTCAACTCAGCGGGTGTACATTTTTTCATTATTTATTTTCCCTTATTTTTGCCCGAGTCTTTTATTCTGTTTTTGACTCGCCGGGATGCCCTATTTTTGCCTGGACTTACATTCTGTTTTTATGTCCAGCGGGTCGTTTTATGCGAAGTATTTTTTAACTGCATCTGAATTCACAGGGGACGGGAAATCTTCACCATCCATGGTGCTGAGCATCAGTGCTCCACCAGAGAAAACTTTCTTTACAACAAATGGTCCTTCATAATTCGGAGTCCATTTGCCCCTGTGGTCTGTATGAGGAGGGAGGATTCTCTTCAGCACAAGATCTCCTACTTGGTACTCTCGGTGCCTGACTTTCTGATCGAAGGCTTTCTTCATTCTTTTCTGATACAACTGCCCATGACAGATTGCAGCCAATCTTTTCTCTTCAATCAGACTCAGTTGTTCGTATCGGGACCTAACCCATTCTGCTTCGTTCAGCTTAACATCCATCAATACCCTTAGGGAGGGTAATTCAACTTCAACCGGTAGGACTGCTTCCATACCATACACGAGCTGATACGGGGTTGCCCCAGTGGACGTTCTGATTGACGTGCGGTACCCATGCAAAGCAAACGGTAGCATTTCATGCCAGTCTTTGTAAGTGACTACCATCTTCTGCACAATCTTCTTGATATTCTTATTTGCTGCCTCAACAGCGCCATTCATCTTTGGCCTGTAAGGAGAAGAATTGTGATGTTGGATCTTGAAGTCCCGACACAGCTCTGCCATCATTTTGTTATTCAGATTGGAACCATTATCAGTAATGATTCGCTCGGGCACTCCATACCGACAAATGATATCTCTTTTCAGAAATCTAGCTACCACTTGTCTTGTGACGTTTGCATATGAGGCTGCTTCGACCCACTTGGTGAAATAATCAATGGCGACCAGGATGAATCTGTGGCCGTTTGAAGCAGTTGGCTCAATCTTGCCAATCATATCAATGCCCCACATGGCAAAGGGCCATGGTGAAGACATGATGTTCAAAGGATTGGGAGGCATATGCACCTTATCTGCATAGATCTGGCATTTGTGGCATTTTCTGGCGTAGGCACAACAGTCGGCATCCATTGTGATCCAGTAATAACCCGATCTTAACAACTTTTTAGCCATGGCATGTCCTCCAGCATGGGTACCAAAGGATCCTTCGTGCACTTCATGCATCAACAAGTCTGCTTCTGTCTTATCAACACATCTGAGGAGTACCATATCAAAGTTCCTTTTGTATAAAGACCCATCAGTGTTCAGAAAGAAACTACCAGCAAGCCTTCTCAAAGTCTTCTTATCATTGGAAGATGCCTCAGGTGGGTATGTTTGATCCTCCAAGAAGCACTTAATGTCATGGAACCAAGGCTTATCATCTTTAACAACATCTGCTGCGAACACATATGCTGGTCTATCAAGTCTGGACACTGAGATCTGAGGTACAAAGTTAGTAGCTTGAACTTTGATCATGGATGAAATGGTAGCAAGAGCATCTGCGAACTGATTCTCGTCCCGAGGGATATACTCAAGCTTGACCGTTGTGAAGAAAGTCAGTAACCTCCTTGTATAATCCCTGTAAGGTATCAGATGATCCTGATGGGTGTACCATTTGCCATTGGTTTGATTGATTACCAGAGCTGAATCTCCGAATACAGTCAATGTCTTGATCCTGAGGTCAATGGCTTCCTCAAGACCCATAATGCAAGCTTCGTATTCAGCTTCGTTGTTAGTGCAGTTGAAGGTAAGTTTTGCCGAGAAAGGCATGTGAACTCCTTTAGGTGTAATGAGTACTGCACCAACACCACGACCATTCATATTAACAGCCCCATCAAACATCATAGTCCATTCCTCTTCCGGGCCAGGCCCTTCAGCGTGAATAGGCTCTTCATGATCTTTTGATTTTATGAACATGATGTCTTCATCAGGGAAGTCAAATCTCATAGGCTGGTAGTCATCAATGGGTTGCTCAGCAAGATATTCAGATAGTACACTGCCCTTGATGGCTTTCTGAGAGGTGTACTGGATGTCATATTCTGTGAGAATCATTTGCCATCTTGCAACCCGTCCGGTAAGAGCTGGCTTCTCAAATATGTACTTAACTGGGTCCATTTTTGATATCAACAAAGTAGTGTGGGTCAGCATATACTGCCTCAGTCGGCGAGCAGCCCACGCTAAAGCACAGCAAGTTTTCTCGAGCAGTGAATAATGTTGTTCACAGTCGGTAAACTTTTTGCTTAGGTAGTATATTGCATACTCTTTTCGACCAGACTCGTCATGCTGGCCCAGCACACACCCCATTGACTCTTCTAATACTGTCAAGTACATGATTAGAGGTCTTCCTTCAACTGGAGGCATAAGGATTGGAGGCTCTTGTAAGTATTCTTTGATCTTGTCAAAAGCCCTTTGGCAGTCTTCGTTCCACCTGACCGTCTGTTCTTTTCTTAATAGCTTGAACAAGGGTTCACAGGTTGCTGTAAGGTGAGATATGAACCTTGAAATGTAGTTCAATCGACCTAAGAACCCTCGAACTTCTTTCTCTGTTTTCGGTGCAGGCATCTCTTGGATGGCTTTGACCTTGTCAGGGTCAACCTCGATCCCCTTCTCGCTTACAATAAAACCCAGCAGCTTACCAGATCTCACCCCGAATGTGCATTTGTTGGGGTTCAACTTCAGTTGATACTTTCTCAGACGCTTGAACAACTTCAGTAGGTTCACCAGGTGATCTTCCTCTGTAAGGGATTTGGCAATCATGTCATCCACATAACACTCGATTTCCTTATGGATCATATCGTGGAATAATGTTACCATAGCCCGTTGATACGTCGCACCGGCATTCTTGAGCCCAAATGGCATCACCTTGTAGCAGAACGTGCCCCAGGGTGTGATGAAGGTTGTCTTCTCCATGTCTTCAGGTGACATTTTGATCTGGTTGTATCCTGAAAATCCATCCATGAAGGAGAATACCGAGAACTGAGCCGTATTATCCACCAATACATCAATGTGAGGTAAAGGGAAGTCATCTTTCGGGCTGGCTCTGTTCAGATCCCGGTAGTCAACACACATCCTTACTTTGCCGTCTTTCTTAGGCACAGGCACAATATTAGCAACCCACGGTGGATAGCTAGTTACGGCAAGGAACCCGGCGTCCCATTGCTTTTGTACCTCTTCCTTGATTTTCATTGCCATGTCCGGACGAGTACGACGCAGCTTCTGTTTGACCGGTGGGCATTCTTCCCTCAAAGGCAGCTTGTGCACAACAATGTCGGTGTCCAACCCTGGCATGTCTTGATAAGACCAAGCAAACACATCCACATATTCTCGAAGCAGGTCAATCAGTTGTTTCTTCACTGAGTCTTGCAGGCAGGCCCCGATTTTAATCTCTTTCGCGTCTTCATCTGTACCAAGATTAATCACTTCAACCTCCTCCTGGTGAGGAGTAATAAACTTCTCCTCTTGTCTCAACAACCTGGCTAGCTCTTCAGGAAGCTCATATTCTTCTTCAACCCCTTCATCAGCTTGATTGATTGGATTGTCAAAGTCATACGAAGTCATAGCCGTGCTGTTGTCGGTGCTGTCTGGAAGGCATTCTCTGCAAGGGTTCAGTTTGTTCGTTTTAGTGATTGATTTTAATCTTGCTTTAGAAAAGTGAAATAAAGTTGTCATTTTGAAAACACTGCCATTTATTTTTTGTACAAAAAGAAAAATGGAAAAACAGTGAGCGGAAAAGAAAAAGACTCGTTTGCAAAAAAAAATGTCTGATACTTCATTAATTAATCTTGTTTGCACAAAAAGTACAGATGGCCCGATTACAAAATGAGTCTTGTCATCTTGGGCAAGATGCAAGACTTTGATGCATGCTTATAAAAATACAGGAAATAATAATTACTCTGCATGAGTAACTCTTATAATTTCCTGGGAAGACCAGTTTGAGATACTGCTCCCCGGGATCTTTGGACGAATCCAGCTTTCCAGGTTGCGTTCTTCTTCCAGCTCGTCTTCCAGACAGTTGATAGCATCAGGGGTAAGCATCCCCCCACTCACAAAGTTGGGCTCTTTCGCAGCCGCTGCTTGATCTTGTTGAGTTGGTCTGTAACCCAACCCAAATCTGTTCTCTTTCTTTTCTACCGATAGCAGTTTGCCCCAGCCTTGGGCATTTCCTCCCTCAACAACCTTCCGGGCTTGTTGGTATGATGATATTGAAGTACCAAGTACAGCAGATGTCTCATTCACGTTCAAAGCTTCAAACCCCTGGCTCATTGTTTCATGGATCTCCCCGTCCATTTCAATGTACTTATAAGTAGCCAGGTGGCTGACAAAAATGTCCTCCTCTCCACAGATTGTAACGATTTGACCCTCCCACTCATATTTTAACTTCTGGTGAAGGGTAGAGGTCACGGCGCCAGCAGCGTGAATCCATGGCCTACCCAACAAACAGCTGTAGGCAGGCTGAATGTCCATCACATAGAAGATAGTTGTAAAGGTCTGTGGGCCAATCATTATGGGCAACTCAATCTCTCCCAGGACCGATCTCTTTGAACCATCAAAGGCTCTCACCACCAGGTTGCTGGGTCTCAATGCCAATCCATCATATTCTAGTTTCACCAGGGCCTTCTTAGGCAAGACATTGAGGGATGACCCCGTGTCTACCAGCACATGGGAAAGGACAGCACCTTTACATTCCATGGTTATGTGCAAGGCTTTGTTATGGTTGCGGCCTTCCGTTGTCAAATCAGTATTGGTGAACCCTAGTCCGTGACTAGCATTAACATTTCCAACTACAACTTCTAGCTGATTGACAGTGATCTCTTCAGGCACGTAAGCTGCGTGCAAGACTTTGAGTAGTGCATTCCGATGGGCTTCGGAGCACATAAGCAGTGAGAGGATAGAGATCTTGGATGGCGTCTGATGAAGCTGATCCACTACTTTATAATAACTCTTTTTGATGATTCGCATGAACTCATCAACCTCTTGATCGAATGGTGTCTTCAAAGCTTCCTTAACAACTTGATCTTCCTGCACAGGGCTCTTCCCTTTCGCCTTGGCAGCAGCTTCTGCTTCGGCAGTGGGTTTCTGAATTTGCGGAGCAAAGAGACGTCCGCTTCGAGTGAAGCCTCCGCCTCTTCCCACATTGTCTACTTGTAGTGCAGGGGTTGATGATTCAAAAGTGATCTTTTGTCCTTCACAGTACAGGTCAGAGCCGTAATGCCAGGGGATGGCATTACTGCTTTCATAGGGTACTGGTCCAGGCACTGTGATGGTGACTGGACTGACTGCAGCTGTTGAAGGAACTGTAATAGTCTGTGGATCATAATAAATTGTTACTGGTGCTCTGATGGGAGCAGCACCTTCTGAACTGTAGACGGAGTTGTTTTCAGGATCATAAAATATTGTGACAGTAGAGACATCTTCATGATTTGTTGCTGGTGTTGTAGGAGACATTGTCGGGAGTGTGGATGTTGTTGTTGTAGGAGATTCAAAATGGAATGAAGCTGAAGTTGTAGAAGAAAAATTTGCTGATAACTGATCAGTTGAGATGATAGATGGAGTACTTGTTGATGAAGCCGAAGAATTGTCAGGAACGATGGTTGCTGCAGTTGTAGGAGGTTCTGGAACTGTTGCTGATGAGATTGCTGGATTTGTTGGAAATGATGTGGTGATCTGAAGTTGGCCGCTCTGAATAAGACCATCTATGCCATTCCTCAAATTATCGCACCCATTTACTGAAATATTGCAGTAAGCACACCCCAACTCACACCCCGGGAACATTTGACATTCGAGGAGTTGAGCCTTAATTTCCACCAACGGTGTCCTGATCTGTCCCACACTGGTTATTAAATAAGAAGGCTTGTCTTCTTCAATAGCGTTAATTCTAGGACCACCGTGATTCGGCATCGGGTTCTTATTGACATTGGGTGGTGGTGCGAAATTCAGGGCCTTAGAGTCTACCAGGTCTTGTACCTTCATGTGCAGAGCTCTGCACTTCTCTGTACTGTGGCCAGGTGCGTTTGAATGGAAGGCACATCTGGCGTTGGAGTCATAGTTCCTGGGTAGACTGTTGGGATCTGGAGGTGCCAACGTCCTTAGCTCAACTAGGTTGAGTTTCAGGAGTTGTGGCAGCAATGTAGCATATGGCATGGGGATCGGATCGATCACCCTATTAGCTTGAGAGGGCCTCTGCTGAAATGGCCTTTGTTGACTGTTGTTGTTGGTGTTGCTGTTGTTGTAATTTCTTGGAGGATACTGATTTTGTTGATGGTACTGAGGTTGTTGCTGATAGTTTTGCTGCGGAGGTTGATAAACTGGCTGAGGATGAGCTGGAGCAGGAATGGTGACTGCTGCTATTGTCCTTTGAACATATTGGGGCCTGCCCCTGTTGGTGTGGATGGCGTTGGTCTCGCCAGTTCTTCTTGGGCCTGCGAAAGGCTTTCTTGTACTACTGGACGAGCTTGCACCATTATCTGAGATCTTACCCATCTTTAACAGGCTCTCAATTCTCTCCCCAGCTATGACAACATCTGCGAAGCTGGTGGATGAGAAGGCAGCCAGCCTGTCAATATATGTCCCTTGAAGGGTATTCATAAACATGTCTGCCATTTCCCTTTCAGACATAGGTGGTTGAACAGCAGCAGCCAATTGCCTCCATCTCTGGGCATACTCTCGGAAACTTTCCCTTGAAGACTGTGACATTCCCATTAGGAGGGTCCTGTTGGGTGCCATATCTAAGTTGTATTGATACTGTCTGATGAAGGCCTCTGCCAGGTCCTTCCAGCATCTGATAGTTGCCCTTGTCAAGTGAGAGTACCATTCTCTAGAGGCTCCAGTCAAGCTGTCTTCGAAATAGAACATCCAAAGCTTCTCATCCATTGTATAGGCCTTCAGCCTTCCCAGGAATGATTGTAAGTGAGTCCGGGGGCATGAAGTCCCGTTATACTTCTCAAAGCATGGTGGCTTAAACTTGTGGGGAATCCTGACCCCGTCTACCAAGCCCATATCCATAACATCAAAACCCAGAGAGTTTTGAGACTCTAAGGACCTCAATTTCTCAGCTATCTCATCCAACCTTCTATCATAAGCTTCTTCCCCAGCACCCATTACTGTAAACTGGTCCTCTTGGGGGTCTTCTTGAAGTACCCTGGCTGCAGTGGCAGTCCCTTGAACATTTGCAGGAATATTGACCTCTGGATGGAGGTGTGGTCCAAATACAGGGGGGTTAACATGAGGTTGGACCCTTTCATTGTTGCTGGTGCCGGCAGTCCCTATATGTGGGTCTTCTTGATTCTGCCTTTCCACCATGGCCCTCAATCTTTCCTGGCTCTGAGCCATGTTGTTCATCACTTCCATAAACTGAGCTATCTGTGTTCTCATTTCCAATCTTTCATTTGCCATTTGAGTCCTGACCTCTGCAAGGTCCTGCTGTACCTGATCCATTTGAATTCCCGGAAGGTTGTTTCGGGTTGGATAACGGTGTGGACGGTTGAGGGGAAATACCCGGCGCCGAGCAATAGTTCCTGGACATCACAACAGAGTTAGTGGCAATAAAACAAAAACCTACAAAACAAACAAAAGGTTAGCATGCAATGCAGTTATGCTTATTTGATATCAAGGTATCCGGTTTGGCTTTCAGTTTTGACCCTTCCAGACCCTTGAAGATGCTGTTGATGTTGCTTTTGAAGTGAAACTCGGATGGAACAAACTAATACATATATTACAAAAAGCAAAATGGTACATAGTTTGTTTACAAATACAAGCCCTCTGAGGGGTCAAAACATATTACAAGAAAACAAAAGTACATGGAATGAAAGCAACAACAAACAAATGGTCAAACACCAAGACCAAACTCATCCTCACGAACTTCCTTGAGAAGTGCTTCGGTCACAGGATCAGCTGGACGCTCCGTGAGATTCCTGATGAGGAGATTCCGGGTGGTAACAGCCGTAGTGAGCTTCTTGTGCTGAGCTTGGTCCTTTGACCTCTTCACTCCTGCCTTGATCTTCAGCTCTGATATCTCCCTCTGGGCTGCTGCCAGGGCTTCTTGTTGCACTTTTGCACCAGCTTCTAGTTGCTCCATCTTGTCTTGAACTCTCTCGTCCTCCAGGGTACGAGCCTCGGTGATCCTGACCCACCGGGCTTGACTCTCCTTTAAATACAAGTCTATCCTTGCTCTCTGGAACTGGGCTTCTTTGCAAGCATTCTTCAGAATTTGCTCTCCGGCCTTAGACTTTTTGATATAATCCCCAGACTTTTCAATCTTAGTCAAATGCTCCACCCTCAATTTCTCCAACCTCTCAATCTCTCTCATACCCTCACTCCTCTCCCGGAGGGTCTTCTGCAAAGCTTGAGTTAACTTCTCATTTCTCTCTTTCAGGCTCTCAAACTCCTCCAAACTGACAGTGGCAAGGGGTGGTGCTGAAGAGGACTCAAGCATATCTTCTATGGTAAAGGGCATTCCGGAGAATTGAGCCCTGGCGCGGGACCATTCATAATATTGTGCTGATGCCACATTGTTGCACTTCCCCAGAATGATGACTCCCTTGGTTTGAACATGATCCCAGGCCCAGGCAGCCTGCCTAACAACAGTCAAATTAATCTTGTTCTCACAATAGAGAGTCTCTACCAAGTCCTGCGCCTTAGGAGTATGGACCAGTGCATAGCCCAGTTGCCTTCTGAACAACAGAGGGTTATAATTGATACTTCCCTTAACTCCTATTAAGGGCACATTGGGAAAGTGCCCACAGCTGGTGATGATATCTCTGCCCTTGGTGCTTTGAGTACACCATCTGATATCTGCTGAAGTTAGGGCAGTGAGTCTCTTAGCCCAGTTGCTCTGCTGATGAGGATTTAGAAATGCATCTGTCTTGGGTAGATGCTTGAGAAGCCAAGTGTGGAACAATGGAGCACAACACCTTACTAATCTTCCCCTCTGCTTTTCATTCCTCTGATGCACTGAATAGTAGAGATCCCCTAATAAAGTGGGCACTGGGTTCTTCAAGATGAACAGATGGATTGCATTCTTGCTAATGAATCGAGGCTCATCTGCAAACAATACAATTCCATATACACTCAAGGCCAATAGAGCACAGACAGCTTTCCACTCTCCTAAAGAAGCTTTCAGGGTAGCTTGAGATATCAGGAAATCCAGATGGAAACCAGGGATTCCAGCCTTAGAAGTCATATGCTGCTCAATCTGGACAGGTTCCAGATGCAAAGCCTTTGCTACTTCTCCATTACTAGGAAAGACCATCTCAGGGTTGAAAGGGATTCCACCCCTGATAGGCAAACCAACCAATGATGAGTATTCTTCTAATAGAGGGCCCAACTGAAAGTCTTGGAAAGTGAAACATCTTAGTGGGGGATCATAGAACTGAATGCAAGTGTGGATCAAGCTTCTCTGTGAAGGGTCCAGATCCATGACCATATCAAGTATATCTCCATAATGTTCCCTGAACAATGGTATGTGATCTGGAGTGATCAGGGTTTGAATCCTCCTGATGTCAGATAGCTCTGGCTGGAAGAAGTGGTAGGTGATGTTACTCTTTTTAGGAGCCATGATGCTGAAGACTGAGTAGAGATAGGTGCTGATGATAATACTGAAGAAGTGGGCCACTGACTGGCTGGTGATAACTGAAGCAGATAGCTAAACTGAAGCAGGTGCTGATAAAGGTAGGTCAATACTGAAGATGGGGTCAAAACCAAAACCAAATAAAGATGGATACCCTGAAACACAAATAAGCAAATGTCAATATGATGCAATGATTATGTATGCAAATGATATGCAAGGGTCTGTGACTGAGCTGGATCTGATCAAACTGTTCTGATATAGGTCCAAGTATGTTCAAGAATTCCAGATGAGGTCTATAAATCCAGTAACCAAGGTGGGGGGCTCAAATAAAGAACCACATGTCCGGGGTTTTAGAATCACAAGAACTGACCCAAAATGGAGTACTCTTAAACAATCAAAGTAACAGGGTATTCTGAGGTCAAGGTACCTGCAATCCTGTAAACAGCCCAACCCCCTCATAGGCGGTGTTCTAGAACAAGGATCCTCAGACTTGGATCAGTTATGAGAAGTGTAAACACTTCCAACCCGGAGGTACAGTGTTTACAATAACCATAACAGTTCCTCCTCTAATTCACCTCAGTTTCTGAAGGTTAATGCTAAAAGGTCATCCAGACTTAGCAGGCTTCCCAGATAGCCCTAGCATTGCAGGAAATCTGCAACACAGAGTTCTCAAGAAGAAACCCATATCTGAACCGTGTTTCATATTCCCGCACCAGACCGAGATGGAATGGGAAAGAATATGATTCACTCTAGCCTAGGTGTCACTCAGGTCCCAGGTATAGGACCTTAACTCTCAATAGAACACCCACCCACCAAAACAAAACCAGATCCAGCCAGACAGCATGACAGTATGATATATGAAAAGCAGTAAAGAAAGTAGATAAAGCAACTGTACATAAAGCAAAAATAAAACATATACAAACACAAATAAACACATAACACCCCAGTAAACACAAATCAATCAAGCGCTAGGAGGAACCCACAAAAAGAACCAGAAGCCCTGGTTGCAGTATAAGGGTCCCCAGTAGAGTCGCCAAGCTGTCGCTCCCGACAAATGGGACCGGCCCACATGAAGGTACAGACGCGAACGGTCGGCGAAGGGAACAGTGAGAACACACAGCAGTGAACTCACTGGAGATGAAAAGAGTCGCCAGCTAGGCATTTTTATCCCGGAGGATAGGCAATGCTGCATAGGCCTGGAAAGAGATGGATAAGACGGGTTGCGAACCAGAGAGACTGAGAAAGGGGGTTGGTTACAACCTGGGAAGGTATTAGCACCCAGATTGTCCGTCGTACTCGACGGGATCCACGCTTAAAAGATTTGTGTTTTAAAGGGGTAGTGTCAGTGCAATTTGTGTGTATAAAAGAGCTGGAAAGGGATGTACAGGTGTCAGTGTAAAAGAAATGTGATGTGCAGTATGAAAGTGTCAGTGTAGGGATGAGAATGAGCTGCTCAAGACCATGAGGCTAAAAGAATGATTCTGGAAGGAGGGGGAATGTACAGAGACTTTTGTTCGATAACCGTTAAGTTATGCCTACGTATCCTCTCGTGCAATGAGGAAGTCAGAACACCGTAGTTCGACCCAAAGAGACTGAAAGATGAAATTGACTTGTGAACTGCTTGCTTGTCAATGCTCAAGTGTATGACCTGTCTGGCTCAGGTGCAAACTGTCTTGCATTAGACGGAAGAAGCAAGTTCTCGTTTGTGAGTGAAGGTGATGAGAAAAGAATCCCGGAGGAGACGATTATTGTTTGTTTTTGTGTTTTCAGTCTTTTATTGTTTTTGGGTTTTGTCATAAGTTAATGAGCTTAAGTCTAAACCAATGGATTTAGTAAACTCATCACATCTTCCCTCTGATTAGGGGTAATGAGAATACCTTAAGTGTGAAGTCAGCTTCTCACACTTAAACACCTTTGGTGTAGGATTAAGATCATTAACCTACTTGTGATTAATCAGATGTTTTTGTTGTTTTTGTTTAGTGTTGAGTAATGAGATTAAGCCATAATCAAGGATTAAACAGACTCATTACACCATCCTAATAGAAGGATAATAGATGAGGATGTTTAAGCTGAGGAAAGCTCCTCAACTTAATCCATGATTAGGGATTAAACTCATGACAAAACAAGCCTTTGATTAAGTGGATTTTATTTAATGATATGATGATGAAGTGGATTTTATGATTTGTAAGACAACTTGAGGGGGACTTGTCCATTAACACTAGGGTTAGTCCTTCTTAACCAATTAAGGAAGAATTAGAGCCCTAATGCAAGGCCCAAGTTACAAGTGTGGTGTCTTGATACTTATTAAGTGGATTGATTAAGAGATTTAAACACATTAAGGGTTTAACACTCAGGATTAAAGTTATACACTCCATCCTAAGAGAAGGATGCAGGCATAAGCTTAATCACAAAGCCTTAAAGCCTTTAGGGTTTAGTCCCTGATTATGAGGTGAGAAGAGATGACTCAAAAGAGACACAAAGGTAAAACTAAGAGGGGGGACTAATCAAAACCCTAATCATTGTCATGCTTGATTGTTCCTAAGGTTTGTGAGGTTTTTCAAGAGAAAATCTTCAATGGAACCACCAGGAAGCAAATGAAAGGATCAAGAGAAGCAAAGTGACTTGCTTCATTCAAGAAGTCAAGTCACTTGAAGAAAGAAAATGGGAAGAAGAAGAATGAGCAAGCTCAAACTTAAACACAAACAAAAATGCAGCAATGGGTGCAAGAGAGATGAAAAGAATAGTTATGAGAAGTGAAGGCAAATTCACTTCTCAAGTTCACTTACCACCTGAAATGTTAGAAAAGGAATGCAATGCAATGCAAAATGGGATGGAATGACATGGTGAGAAACAAAACCAGAAGCATTTACATGATGCTAATGATGTTATGAGATGCTTACAAACATGAGGCAGCACATGGAAATGATCACACAAGCTTATGAGTGCAAATGATGCAAGCTAGGAAGCATGAACATACATGGAAAGTTATGAAGTGCACATGGCATACAACATGGCAAATTCATGGTACAATGATCAAACATGCTTGCAATATGTCTTATGATGTCAAATGAATCACATGGATGCTTGAAATGTCATGGCAAGTCATGTTATGCAAGAGAATGCAAGATGGATGCAAATGGAAGCCCAAATTAGGGTTTATGATTGATGCAACAAACAAAAAACCAAAAACAGAAGCAAACCCTAAGATAAAGAATGGAAAATGCCACACCAAAGACCCCTAATCCCATACTAAACCAATGCCTAAAGGAGAGGTCTCAACTCTTAACCAATCTCAAGTTATGATGTTTGCAAGTTTTTAGGGTTTTTAGGGTTCCTAAACAAAAGAAATGTCAAACAATTTAAAAATGCAAGATCAAATCATGGCAATTTAATCCTAGAAACTACATGCTAAACACAAAACAATGCAAGAAGAATCAATGTCCAACTCTTCATGGATAGGCAGAAATGATTTTTTAAAGTTTGGATCAAATTAATGCATAAAAATGATTTTAATTCAAAGAAAAATTCTTAAAATGCATCAAGATCAAAAAATAAATTTGGTTTGAAGGTTGGACAATGTTTCTAAATGCCTTAGAACATTTCATGAATTTTTTGGTGATTTTTAAATACCTAAAGGTATTTTTAATAAATTAATTTCCATTAATCAATTAAAAATAATCCTTTAAATATTTAAAAATGCTTTTTTAATGATAAAAATAAAAATAAAAATATTTTTGTGTCATAAAAATTATTAAAACCCATGAGAAAAAGTTTCATAATTTTTAAACATTTTTTACTATTTTAAATTAAATGTGCAAGTTAAATGAAAAAGAAAATGAAAATAAATTAAATAAAAGAAAAGTAATCAGAATGGAGGGATGGGATTCATCCTGGGTTTGAATATGTTGACCAGCGCGCATCTGGACGGCTGGGAGTGCATCTGAGTTAATTAATTTAATTATGGATTAATTAAACTAATAAAATGAATTAGGGCTAATCAAAGTGATCTGGGCCACTCATATGCGCGCGAAGTCAAACAAGTCAAAGGATCCTACGCTCCACATTCAAATGGAATTAATGACTGTAATTAGGGCTAAACAGATTCAGGTGACCGGAGGGGAGCTCCGGTCATCTTCCCCGGCGACCCCAAAACCCTAAAATACGATTCAGGCCACCATTCTTCAAATCAAAGCCAGAGAAACACTCCTCCACTCAAACCTTACTCGATTCAACTCTCAAAATGAATTTATCATGCTTAAACTAAGGGAATCGAAGCCATGAAGTTTCACGGGCAAAGTTTCAGAGCCCTGGTAAATCCTCATTTCTCAACCATTCTTAAATCTAAAACCATCCCCATGACCAGCAAAGCAAACACAATCAAACTATAACTTAAAAATCAAGCTCTGAGAGAAAAGTTTCATGACCATACCTGAGATGGAGACTCCTGTTTCTGAGCTTTCAAAGCTGTTCTTTGGTGCAAGCTTGCTCCACAGACTCCCCTGTTGCTAATGGCAGGCTTGGAATGAGCTTAAGCAAGCTATTTTGAGGGATTCCAATCTGATATAGCAGAAAATGGAGTTTGTGTACAGGCTGTTTCAGATCAATGTGATGGGTGGTTTTGGTTCCTTTTGATGTGTTTGATCTGTTGGTGAAAAGAGTTTGGATGTTTGATGGCTGTGGAAGGTGATTCGAAGAGAAATGCAGGCTGAGGTGAAAAATGGTAATGAGGTGTTCTTGCTCAGTTCAAGCCTGAATCTTGGTGGTTTCTACTCAACAAGGCAGGGTGAGATGATTGGAGGAATTTGTTTGAGTGTTTGTAGTTTGTGGAGGCAGATTCGAAGCAATTTGCAAAAATGGGGTGTCTTTGTGTATGTGATGCTTGAGAGAGTTTCAGCCTGGCTTGATGACATGTTTTGCTTGCAAATGGAAAGTATAAACAATTCTAATTGGCCAGATGATGTGACATGGCCTGCTGTGATAGGTAAGTCACCTTTTGCAAAATGTCAACTTCTTTGTAAAAGAGGCATGGGCTAAGTTATAGCTAGTACAAGGCATGGTTCTGGTGCAGCAAGATGAGGTGAGAGGGCTAGCAAGGTGCAGCATCCAATGCATCAAGTTGGTGAAGTGTGATGAGTGTTTTTTGCAAGTTGTCACTTTTTGAGACTTTTGTGAAAAATGTCTTGTTACACAAACCATAAACATGTAATCTTTGGTCCAATTCTGACTTTTAGGACATATTGAATGTTTGCATACTGGTTTGAAGTGAATTAGAAGTTACAATTGGCTTTGGTTCATGATTTTGCAAAATTCTCATTTGAGGCATGTCTTGAAAATCAATGATTTTAGCCAACTTTGTCACACCATAACTTTTGATCCAAGAAGAGTTTGATCATGTTCTTGTACTTTTTGGAAAGGGAAAGATGTAATCTACAACTTTCATGACCAAAGTTTTTCCATTTGAAGCATTTTTGGATCAAGAATCAAGGCTTGAAAAATGACCTAAAATGAAGCATTCTTGAAAAGTCAACTATGCCCAAAAAAAGTCAACACTTGCAAAAACTCCAAATTCTTGATTTTTGTGAACTTCAACCCTCTTCCATGATCAAATAAAGATCATATACACTCAAAATGATGAAGATCACCCATTGGTTGGGTCATTGGGGGCCTCAGATGCCCTGATTTTACACTGACTTGTCCAGAAAGTCAACCCTTGATCAGATGACTTCCCCATGGAATTTCTTCATGAAAATTGATATGCATACTCCCTATACCATATAGAGACCAATGGAAACAAGAATGACCAAAAAATTTGGAGTTATGGCCTCTGAAACCAAAACCCTAATTTCAGGTCAACTGTGCAGTCAAACTTGGCTCTGCATCCACACCAATCCCAGTTCTTGTGATTCTTTTGCATTCTTGACTTTGAGAGGATGTAATATGATATAAGAACACACATGGATCCCTTTGAAGTGATTGGTGGCCTTTGGAGTGGCTCAGGAAGCTCTTGGATTGCTCAGATCACAAACCCTAGGTGCAGATGACCTAGAATCTATGCAGTGAATCAAAACTGTGATATGAGATGATATGATTGTGTTTATGCATATGAAAAGATCACAAGCCATGGTGTGAATGGGTGAGGGCAAATTTGGGGTGTTTACAGTGATACTTGTCACATTCTCGGGAATGCACTAGTGTCATGGGCATGCAAAAAGCAAGCATGTGTTGCACTTAGCACGGCCGAAGCGGAGTACATTGCAGCAGGAAGTTGTTGTGCTCAAATCTTGTGGCTTAAACAACAACTTCTCGATTTCGGTATAGATCTCGGTTGTATCCCTCTCCGGTGTGACAATACAAGTGCCATCAATATCACGAAGAACCCGGTCATGCATTCAAGAACAAAGCACATTGATATCCGGCACCACTTCCTTCGAGATCATGTTCTAAATGGAGATGTCGATGTTACATTCGTGGATACACATAATCAACTCGCCGACATATTCACAAAACCATTGGCTAAAGAGCAATTTTACAAGATTCGACGAGAACTTGGTATTCTCAATGAAGGTGACATCTAACCCTTACTTTAAAATTGCTTATTGTATGTCTTTATTATTTTTTTATGTATGTTTGTTCACTTTTTAGTCATAAAAGGCTAGCACTCCCATTTCGCTGTTTTTCGTTTTTCTCACTTTCGTATACCCGAAAATAATCGGTTTCAAAAACTTTTTTGATCAAAAGTTGCGTTTTGATGAGTTCTAACACTTTATAAAAATTTTTTTTTGTGAAAAAGGTATTATTTTTAGGCTAAAACATGCTGCTGGATTTTTCAAAGAATTCAAATTTTTTAACCGTTAACCGGTTAACACATCCAAAACTTGGATTTCCAGCGCAGGTTTCAACTTCTGTCTGTTTAATTGTTTTTGTTTTATATGTTTTACTATGTTTTATTATATTATTCTAGTACACATTTTTGCATGTTTGGTTCATTCTCTTCCACATGTTTTAAACTTTTAAACTCTTTGTCTACCAAAACACTATTTATCATCCTCTTCCAACTTCCAACCTTCAACAAATTAAACCCTCATTTAAAACCCACTATCTCTACATCTTTATAACACTATTCAAACTACCTTAAACTCACCAAATATCATCTCCTCCATAAACCCTAACTCCATCATTGTTCATGGCACCCCAAAGGAAGGAAAGGAAACGGCTTCTGTGTCAGAAGAAGCTCCAGCTGTAGAAACAATGGAGTCTACCAAGAAGAGGAGGCTGGATTTCAAAGTCAGAGTCAGACCATTGCTTAAGGGTAAATATGTTCTTCTGAAATCCTTCAAACCTCCAACTTTTAAATTTCCTTCATTACTAGAATTTCAAGGGATGCTTGATTTTGTTGCTGACAATGGGAAAATTTACCCGGATTTGGTCCAATCCTTTATGCACAATTTTTCTCTCAACATGGATAGGCATGGTAAACATAAGTTGCATACTCTTGTTCGGAATTGTGAAATTAAGGAAGATTTAGGTGCTTTGGCTGCATCCTTGAACATTCCTTTTTCCGGTGTTTTTCTCCGCAAAGGTGTGAATCACATGGATGACATTTGGTCCGGCTACAACAAAATGGAGTATTATTACTCAATCTGCCGTTTTCCAAAGGATGTTGTGACATCGGGACAACGCACTACGAGAACTTTATGCTATGCGAAGAATTTGACCGTTGATGATCGGTTGTTACACTATATCATTTGCTATGTGCTGCTGCCCAAGGATTCAAACCACTCTCAAATCAACGACTTGGAGATGCAAGTTCTATTTGCTATCAAGAAAAGGGTAAAGATTAATTGGATGCTTACTATGATGTATCACTTAAAGCAACAACTCTCTTTGAAGACAAGACTTCCGTATGCTAGGCTCATTTCTCGGATCATTGAGCAAACCGACTTGGTTATTGGTAGGGAACCTTTTATCGCCATAAAGACTACGACAAATGAAATCAATGAGATTACTATTGTAAAGAATACCGGAATTGTGTTACGCAACGATGGTTCTTATGAATATGCCGATGGTTCTTCCGCTCCATCCTTTCCTATTCCCGAAGGTGGCATAACCAATGACTTCCTTTACACCACCATCATGACACACCACCGAGAAGCTCAACAAAACCACCGTGAAACCCAACGCACTCTCAAAAGTCTTTAGAAATTGATTATCGGTTCTCTCAACCAACCCGAAGAGGACGATGAAAGTGAAGCCGGTAGTGAAGATGATGAAGATGGTGAAGATGAAAGTGATGATATGTCGGAGGAGGAATGAACATGCATGTCTTGTTGTTTTTTATTGTTTTCGTTTAAAAATTCTGTTATAAGTCCTACATTTGTTGGGCAATTTTGATTTCGGTTCGGTTATGTTTTCATACTCTTATCTGTTTTTAATCCAATTATGTTTTGCTATGTGTATGTGTTCATATATGCTTTCATACTAAGTTGCATCATGCTGAAATTTTATGCTGTATTTTTCATTTCTATGCTTGATCCTCTCTTCCTTTTTGCTAATGACAAAGGGGGAGAAGAGCTTTGGTTTCTAATATCTCTCTGTGCAGAATTTTGCCTCTGTTTTAGATAGGGGGAGCTGCTGATCATAGGGGGAGAAGCAAGTCTAGAACATGATTGATCGATCAAAGCTTGTACGCAAATTCGCTCGGTTGTCATCATCAAAAAGGGGGAGAATGAAGAAGCATACTTCAAGTTCTTTGTTTTGATGACGTCAACATTATCCAAGCTCATTCCAGATTGCAAAAAGTCGAGATGACAACAAACGATCAAGACCATGGTTGTGCATCATCAATGGAATGTTTCCGATCGATTCAAGATTTTGTGCTACACTTTCAAGACTTGTCTCAAGGCTTAGGTATATCAACAATTAACTCTTAAATATGATATACAAGTGTTCAACATAATCTTCATAATTTTATTGCATGTGCATAGTTTTTGAAAATGAAATTGGAACTGGTTTAACACTTTTAACAGAAATATTTTTCTGAATTTTAACAGTGTTAACCGGTTAACCATATGGGTTAACCGGTTAACGACAGCAATTTTCAAATTCTGTGGTAACGTTCATAGGCGTTAACCGATTAACCTATGTGGTTAACCGGTTAACACTGAAGAAAGTTTGAAATTTTTTTTTTTTTTAAATTCAAATATTTTGTTAAAGTTACACCTCTTCATGATTTTCTTTCATAAGATTTTATACCTTTTCAAAAGAATTTGGTTTCATTTTCATACCTTTTTGAATAGGTGTTTCATCTATTATAAATTCTAACATTTTCAAATTCATAAACAACCTCCTAAAAAAATTTCAAATATTTTCATATAATCAAATTTACTTTATTCAAATTATCTTCATCTTTCAAAAGTGTTCATAAGTCCATAATTTTCATATTTTTGTCTTGAACACTTGTGTTGAATATTTATAGTAAATTCTTGATTATAGGAGAAGATCAATTTTATTGATATCATTTCATTATACTCTCACTCAAACAATATTATAGAAAGTGTCTTTCTATTTTGTGACTTGTGTTCCAAGGATTGTTTGGACATAAGGGTTAGTGTGGCAAGAGGATTGTTCTTGCACACTTGTTTGTATAGTTTTGTTAGAAAGTAGGCCTCACCATTGAAGGTGTGATAGGTTGTATTGTTCTAAAGAAAACTAGTGGAAATCTCTTTCGGTTTGGAAAGGGGACTGGATGTACCTTCGGATTGTGAAGGGAACCAGGATAAACCTCCGTGTGTTCTTTACTTTTCTGCTTTACAATTATTGTTCTTTAACCGTTAAAGCAAAATCCATCCATCTAAGAAAAAGAATCGAGAAAATTTTGATAACACCTAATTCACCCCCCCTCTTAGGCGCATTCTGATTCTACACCATGGAGTAAGACCCATTTCACAGTCACTGAAATAATAAGGTTAAAAAAAATATTATATGAATGTATAAAACTTTAGAATAAATGAAGTCAACATATGAAAATAAAGTCCAAATTACATAGCATTAGCTACAACTAAATTGACGCAAGTCTTCTTTCCAGCAACTGGTTTTTGTGTCCTAACAACTTGTTGGACAACACCAATAACATCTGTATATTGAATTGCATCATTAGATTGTTCTTTTTCAAAAGTTGGAAATAATAATAGATATAATGGAAAATAGTTACTTACCATACAAACGATCAACAACAAAATCACCACTTAGAAATTCCTTAAAAGTCTTGAACTTGAATGTGTGTTGTGGAATATTTGGGATCTCTGTCGCAGTAACAGTGGTGGGACGACTCCAAAACATCTTGTAGTCATTGACACATACCTTTAATGGTATATCATTCAACAAAGGCTCACCATTATAGACTACGTAAGTGTTGTCTTCTTGTAATGCATTGTTCCATATATCGAAATCACGGGATCATGTAATAACATGTATCTGATCACCCTATTTAATTAAAACACAAAAACATACACATGGTTAGACTAAACTTTTAGAACACATATAATAAAAAGAAGCAAAATATTAAAGTAGAAAATATCACCTTTGCATCTTGGATGATGGATTCAAGATACTGTTATCTGTTACGCTCCTTCATGAACCATATATCAATGACACAAACATCAAGTTTCCAAACGTTATAGTCTGGCTTCAAATCTTTGATGAAAATGGGTGGTTTTGACATTATTTTTACAAAAACTGAAATGGAAAAAATAGAGAATGTTATCATAACTAACCAAAGAATGCCATGTGTATGTTTTACTCCATAGACGTAGCATAACTAAGCAAAGAATGCATATTATATTTTTAAACACTCCAAACATATATTTTTTTCCATGTAAAATGTATTAAACTTAAAGGATGCAGATTATTAAACACGCCAAACATAACTAACCAAAGAATGAAGAATAAATGATTAAAAAGGCCAAAGAATACAATATTAAACTTAAAGGATGAAAAAGATGTTATAATAAAAACAACACCTTTGAAAAAAATCAACCTAAGATTTGGTGGGATAAATGACATTTTTAAGTCATAATGAAAGAACAACAATAAATCTTTAGCAGAAAAAATTAAAATTTCCAGATTGATTCAAAAAGCATGAAACAAACCAAACATGATGAAGTATAACATAATGAAAGAAGAACAATGCATATATAGCATAAAAAGATGATTTTATGACATAAAAAAAGTTAATTAATCGCATGCAGTGAAGAAGAAGATCATACCTTAGTGATACAAAAATGAGAGGAAGAATGAGTTATTTTTGATGTCGCAAGGTTTAGGTCAAATGAGAGACAGACGAGTGAGAACTATGAAATGGGTAGGTTCTTATTTTTGAATGTCAAGGTAGTATGATTCATTTTTTTTTGTTGAGAATATTGATAGTTGAGAAACAAGTAATGAAATAGCTATGTCATCTGAACGTTTCAGCCTAATTGATTGGACAACAATTATTGATTTACTGATTTATGGAAATGGACAAAAGGTAGTGGAATTCTTTTTTGAAGACAAGGGTATATTTGAGAAAGCATAAACATTTTATAGTTGAAAAAAACACTGGGCTTTAGATGCAAATTGCAAACAAGGGCAGATAAAAAGACAGAAGAATTGTATTATAGTAGTGACTGTGACTAGTGAGTAAAACCTCCAAGCCAGAGCCACCTCTCTATGATTCGGGGTTCTACAAATACAAATCGCTCTCAAACACAACCTCGCCTCACCGTACTTAACTTATCATCATCACTCACTCACTCACTTGCGATTCCATTCCCAATTTCTACATAATCCACGCTCTTTCACGTTGAAAACAATTTACAACTAAAGCTAGTTCAGTTCAACCTCGATTAGGTTTTCGCATTCAAGATGCAAGGTTTTACTGCAAATACTGATTTCTCCGAGCTTCAATCTACCATGCGAGCAATCGAGTTAGCTAGCACCTCCATTCAGGTTTTCTTCATCGATTTTCATGTTCACTTTCCGCATACATTTGATTTTAACTGTTCACTACGTGTAATCATGTTGTTATTTTCAGATGCAAATTAATCCAGCAGCTTCTGAAGCAATTGTATTGGCATTAGGTCAATCTTCTCACCCGTATAAGACTTGTCAGTTCATTCTTGGTCAGTCACTTTACAACAATCTATATGCTATTCTTTACTGAACAGTCAAATTGCAGTTCAAACAGTTTCTCTAATAATAATTATTGTAATAATAATATAGGTATTGTTTCTTAGTTGGATAATGAAAACAGCAAAGTTGACACTTTACCACAAATTGAGTATTGTAATGCCATATTTGTTGCTGAATAATTTAGTTCACTAATCTGTTTTTCTTATCATTAACATTATCGGTGATTTTGCTATTTGGTTTCTAGATCAAATCTGGTTTTCATTAGTGTTGAGGTGTTTGAATTTGATGATGTGTTTAGTGTCAATGATTTGTGCTTCAAATGATGTTAAATAACTGCTATAGCGGCGCTATAACACTATAGTGTAGCGAAATTTAGATAAAACGCCATTGTTCTCTGATACACCATTTAGTACAAAATGTTTGTCATAAGCCGCTATAGTGTAGCATAATTTGGTATATAAGCCGCTATAGTGTAGTGGAGATTGGACATGGCGCTACTGTTTTGTGATACGCCATTTAGTACGAAACGTTGTCATAAGCTGCTATAGCGGCGTTATAGTATTATTGTATAGCGGAATTTATACAATCTGCTATTTTCGTCTATCCGCAAATGAAAACAGTGACTTCAATGCTGATTAATGATTATACTAGTCTCAAGGTTTGGTCTTCATGTAATATATCATTACTGGGAGGATGCATCAATTTTACTTTTACTTGAAACATGGCTGTCAGACTTTTACACTGTTATAATAAAAAAACTGTCTTTTAGGTATATAATTACTGGGAGGATGCATCAATTTTACTTTTACTTGAAACATGCTACAAGAGATATTTTCCTTCTACCGAACTTCCTTTGAGCAAAAGAATTATTGGACATATTGCTGCATTTAAAGAAAGTGATTGCAGAAATTAATTCCGTGGATCAAACTAGAACTGGATAAAAAACTTGTAACAACGATGTTATTGTTATGTTTGGATGAGATGCAGGGAGAAGGAATGACATAAAAAGAAAGGGAAAAACAACTCAACTTTGTTAGTTAGATTTCACATAAAAGATTTTGCATTTTTTAAGCAATTGACCATAGATAATCTCTAATATAAGAAAAACTGAATGATAGTACAGCTCCTATAAAAAAAAGTAGATTAGAAGAAATAATCAGGATCTTTGACCTCTATTCGGGTGTCGGATTGGCATATTAATAGCGACCAAGGGTTCATTTCAATAAAAAGTCCTGTTCTTTAACACTAATTATGAAATTCATGTGGATCCCACTAAATCACAAATATTTCATTCCCTATATAGCGAGTCTCATCTCCAAAGTGTCCGGAACCACTTGAATTTCACCCATTCATGGATGGAGTGCTAGAAAGAGAGTGTGTTACTAGTTTATATTAAAAAAAATAGATGGCATCTTATTGGTTATTTGGTTTTGGTGTAATTTACGGCTGTAATGCTAATTCATTATACTTTATTAGGTGGCCTCTTATAGTTTGTCTGTTATTCTGGTTTAGATCATGCTGATATTGTACTGGTGATGTCTATGCAGAAAACTCCTTGGTGGCAACTGCAAGATTTCAAGCGGCTGCAGCAATCCGAGAAGCTGCTATTAGAGAATGGGGTTTTCTTAATACTGATGACAAGAAAAGCTTGATTAGGTTTTGCTTAAACCTTTCAATCTACAAAAAATGTTACCCTTTTTAATACGTACATCTTAAACCTTTTAAATATATATTGCAGTTTTTGTCTATGCTATGCAATGCAACATGCTAGTTCTCCTGATAACTTTGTCCAAGCCAAAGTTTCTTCTGTGGCTGCTCAGTTGATGAAAAGGGGTTGGTAAGTAGTTCATTCAGTTAAATTTTCAGTTAAAGAAAATGGTCTGAGTATTAACCTACATAGATACATGCTGGCATACAAGAGGCTAATCCCACCACTTGAATTTGTGAGTTGCTGTGACCTCTCAGTCATACAGCAGCAGCAGCACCAACCATTGTGCTAAGTCTCTCTTTCTTGAAATTATAAAATTTAATTGCTTTATGTAAATATCTCTTATTTCTAATAAATTATAAAAATATTGTATCATGAAGAAAATAATATGGCTGCCTAATTATGTGTCAATCAAATAAAATGCCAACTTTGTTTCCAACAAGTAATCCTGAAACATCTATTTTAATGCATTTGCTTAGCAAAAAAAACAAAAAAGTAATCCTGAATTCATAAAATGTGTGTAGACTAGAGTAGGCCGATGACATGCTATATTTAAAAATCTCTAAGTGACTTAGAAGTTTAATAGTCTGATCATGTCATCATTCTTTCCCCAACTATTTTGACCTACACTGTAATTTTTGAGATCACAATGAACAACAATGAGTTTTAAGGGAAACACTGAGAATAGTAAAAGAATATAGTTGGAGTCTAACTGGTTTATTCTTAACCTTTTTCTAATTCATCTCAATGAATTTGTGAGTTGTGACCTTGTACAAATCTTTGTACCAATCTCTTTTCTCACACTTTTAGTTGAGTTCCATGGGAAATATGCTCTGTACAAATATTTGTAGTTGAATTTGTGCAAATTAAACTGGTATTGACTAGTACTGGTTGTTGTACCTAGCAAGAAACAAGTTAGTAGGCCAATGAAATTCTTTAATGTTTTAAAGAGGAAATATAGTATTTTATTGTCTTTGTCTTTGATATGAGAAGATCAACCTAAGAAGAAGCTACTTAGCTTTCTCCTAATATGTATAGCGTGAAGGAAAATTGCGATCTAAACGCAGCGGAAAACAAAAATTTTCCTTTAGTGATCCTTACGAATGAGCATGGTCAGTGATAGAATCGTTACCTCTTTGTGGCGATTCAGATCTTTGATGCAGCGATCATAAGCGTTGATGAAGTGCAACGCCTCTACTCAGTCCACACGAACAGCTTCCGGTCACAGTGCTAGCTGCTTACGAACGGAATTATTTGAGTGAGAATCAAAAACGAAATTGCATCAAGTGAAAGCTTCATCACAAGGGTTCCTTTTATAGACTCTCTTGTGGGCTGCGGGCTAAAAGCCCAATTCACATGATCCATAATAATATTATATATTATTATAATAACTATTATTATAATAAATATATTTATTTTATTATTATTTTATAACCATTATAAAATAACAATAATTATTATTATATTATCCGAATTTCTATTTTTCACTTAAGTGCACCGTACCTTACGGTGTTCCTTTGATTTCTCTATCTCTCATCAAACTGTCCTTATGTGTGTGACCCTGTAGGATTTCGTAACGTTGGTAATTATATTAAATTATATATTTAACATAATAAATAGTGAGCGGTATCTAGCAACACATCACTGCTACCCAAGTCACGAAAGTGTCATGTGATCTGACAAAACCTTTTTCGTGATAATATATGTTTGTACAATTACCCTTTTGCCCCTATGTCTATATTGAACACAAGGCATACACTGTGTCATCCTTGTCCAGTTCAATATTGGGCCCTTAGACATTTCTCCTGTTATGCAGGATTGGCAAATTCCATCTAGGACACTCATGTCCCTCAGCATGCTTCGTGGAGTGCCCATCAACCGTCTTTATGATCATCCAGTTACGGATAATGTTTGATCAGCAATAAAGCACCCGACTCTACATCTAGGGTCCATAGTGGTTTCAGGTCGAAGGGTGGTAATACACCATTATCACCATGAGAATAACTTATGACACTTTGCATAACATACTATGTAGTATTCTCATAGCGGGTCAATCCGGTATAAATATTACTCCTAATATTTATACCTATGTCAAGACTTGATAACCCTTTATCCATGATCCATGAGATGTGATCATCAGTCTATCTTCATAATAGTCTCAATGCTTTAATGTTATCCCACTTTGCAATAAAGCTTGACTACGGATATTTTAAGAATAATGTCTTTATGTTTAATGGGATCTCATGATTAAGTCACACTTAACATTTCATTAAACAGACTAACTATTCTAGGGACTTTATTATTCTGAAAGACAAACATAATAAAGAAATGCCTTTTATTATTAAACGAATAATCTGATACAAGTACCAAAAAGTATTGGCCTCTAGGGCTTACACCAACAATCTCCCACTAGCACTAGAGCCAATTAGGCATACCCTTAATACCCATAGATCTAGTATGACCATCATGCTTCTGTTGCGCAAGAGGCTTTGTTAATGGGTCAGCGATATTGTCAAGTGTAGGTACTCTGCATATCTTCACATCTCCCCGATCGATTATCTCTCGAATGAGATGATAACGCCTAAGTATGTGTTTGGATCGTTGGTGAGATCTAGGCTCCTTAGCTTGTGCGATAGCACCATTGTTATCACAATATAAACCAATGGGATCCACAATGCTAGGGACTATGCCAAGTTCACTAATGAACTTCTTGATCCAAACAGCTTCCTTTGCTGCATTTGAGGCAGCAATATACTCGGCCTCAGTTGTAGAATCAGCAACTGTTTCCTGCTTTGAACTTTTCCAGCTCACAGCGCCACCATTGAGACAGAACACATAACCAGATTGTGATCTAAAATCATCCTTATCTGTCTGGAAGCTAGCATCAGTGTAACCAATTACATCAAGCTCTTCCTGACCTCCATATATCAAGAATGAATCCTTAGTCCTTCTCAAGTACTTAAGGATATTCTTGACAGCTACCCAGTGAGCATCACCGGGATCAGATTGGTACCTACTCGTTGCACTTAATGCATACGAGACATCTGGTCGAGTACATAACATGGCATACATGATAGATCCTATTGCAGATGCATATGGAATCTTATTCATGCGATCCCTTTCTTCCTTAGTTGAAGGGGATTGTGTTTTTGATAAACACAGACCATGTTGCATAGGTATGAATCCTTTCTTGGAATCATGCATATTAAAGCGTCTCAACACTTTATCTATGCATGTACTCTGACTTAGGCCAAGCAGTTTTTGTGATCTATCTCTATAGATCCTAATTCCTAATATATAGGCTGCTTCACCTAGGTCTTTCATAGAAAAACAATTCCCTAACCAAGTCTTCACTTGTTGCAAGGTAGGGACATCGTTTCCAATGAGTAATATGTCATCTACATATAATACCAAAAACACGATCATGCTCCCACTAACCTTCTTGTAGACACAAGGTTCATCTTCATTTTTGATGAATCCATATTGTTTTACGGTTTCATCAAAACGAAGATTCCAGCTTCTGGAAGCTTGCTTCAATCCATAGATTGATCGCTGTAACTTGCATATCTTTTGGGCATCTTGTGGTATGTCAAATCCTTCAGGTTGTGTCATGTACACATCCTCAAGAAGATTCCCATTAAGGAAGGCAGTTTTGACATCCATCTGCCATATTTCATAATCATGATATGCAGCGATGGCAAGTAAAATCCGAACAGATTTAAGCATTGCAACTGGTGAAAAGGTTTCATCATAGTCAACCCCATGAATTTGTTTATAGCCTTTTGCAACCAGTCTTGCTTTATAGGTATGTACCTTACCATCCATGTCAGTCTTCTTCTTGAAGACCCACTTGCATCCTATAGGGTTAACTCCTATAGGAGGTTCTACCAAGGTCCAAACCTGGTTTGTGTACATGGAATCCATTTCAGATTTCATGGCTTCTAGCCACTTTTCAGACTCAGGACCAGTTATGGCCTCTTTGTAGGTCACAGGCTCATCTTGATCCATGAGTAATACATCACCCTGATCACTTATGAGATATCCATATCTCTCAGGTTGGTGACGTGTCCTGCTTGACTTACGCTGGTCTTGTTCTACTTGAGCAGGTTGCTCTTCCACAACTACTTGTGTTTCCTGCTCTAGTCCCTCCATAGGTGTTTCAATGTTTTGTGATTCTTGAATTTCTTCAAGCTCTATTTTCCTCCCACTGTTTCCTTTGGAAATAAAATCCCTTTCCAGAAAGACTCCAGTTCGAGCGACAAACACTTTGCCCTCAGAAGGATTGTAGAAGTAATATCCTCTTGTTTCTTTAGGATACCCCACAAATAAGCATTTGTCAGATTTGGGCTCAAGCTTGGTTGAAATTTGTCGTTTGACGTAAACTTCGCAACCCCAAATCTTCATGTAAGACATATGTGGTTTCTTACCACTCCATATCTCATATGGTGTCTTATCAACCTTTTTGGATGGAACACGGTTAAGTGTGTAAGCTGATGTTAATAATGCATGTCCCCAAAAGGAGTTTGGAAGATCGGCGTGACTCATCATGGATCGGACCATGTCTAACAAGGTTCGATTTCTTCTCTCAGATACACCATTCCATTGTGGTGTTCCAGGAGGACTAAGTTGGGATAGAATCCCATACTCTTTTAGATGGTCATCAAATTCTAGGCTTAAATATTCACCGCCTCGATCTGATCGAAGAACTTTAATATTCTTACCTAGTTGGTTTTGTACTTCATTCTTGAATTCCTTGAACTTTTCAAAGGACTCAGATTTGTGTTTCATTAAATACACATATCCGTATCTACTGAAGTCATCAGTAAAAGTGATGAAGTACTGAAAACCTCCTCTGGCTGGTATGTTCAGTGGTCCACATACATCAGTATGTATGAGTGCCAAAAGATCATTAGCCCTTTCACCTTTTCCTGTGAATGGGGACTTTGTCATCTTTCCAATTAAACAAGATCTGCATGTCTCATATGATTCATAATCAAAAGAGTCCAAGAGTCCATCTTTATGGAGTTTGGAAATGCGTTTCTCATTTATGTGGCCTAATCGACAGTGCCAAAGGTAAGTTGGATTCAACTCATTAGGTTTCAACCTTTTAGTATTAATGTTATAAATTGGCATTTCAAGATCAAGGACATATAGTCCATTACTCATTTTTGCAGTAGCATAGAATATATCATTCAAATAAATGGAGCAACAATTGTTCTTTATTATGAATGAAAAACCAAACTTGTCCAAACAAGAAACGGAAATAATATTCCTGCTAATTGCAGGTACATAATAACAGTTCTCTAACTGAATTATTAAACCACTAGGTAAAGTTAAAACATAAGTTCCTACAGCTAAAGCAGCAACCTTTGCTCCATTGCCAACTCGTAGGTCAACTTCACCTTTTGCCAAATCTCTACTCCTTTTTAGCCCCTGCACATTAGTACAAATGTGAGAACCGCATCCAGTATCTAATACCCATGATGCAGAAGTAGATAAATTAATTTCAATAACAAAAATACCTGAATTTGAAGTCTCTACTCCATTTTTCTTATCTTCCAGGTACTTTGGGCAATTTCTCTTCCAATGTCCGGTCTTACCGCAATGGAAGCAAGTGCCCTCCTTTGCTATTCCTCCACTAGGCTTCAAAACAGGAGGAGTGGGTTTGGGTTTGGCAACTTCCTTGCCTTTCCCTCTACCACCCTGTTTGATGGGCCTCTTGTTCTGTTTCTTTCCATTACTGACCATCAGAATGGATTTCCCTTTTGTCTTCATATTCTGCTCAGCAGTTCTCAACATGCCCAGCAGTTCTGGAAGACTTTTGTCCAAGTCATTCATATTGAAATTCAGGACAAACTGACTGAAGCTCTCTGGCAACGATTGCAAGATCAGATCAATCGCAAGTTCTTTTCCAAGGGGAAACCCTAATCTGTCAAGGTTCTCCACATACCCAATCATCTTGAGTACATGGGGACTTACAGGGGCTCCCTCAGCTAACTTGCTGTTAAAAAGGGACTTTGAAACCTGAAACCTCTCATTTCTTGCTTGCTCTTGATAAAGCATTTTCAGATGTCCGATCATATCGAACGCAGACATGTTCTCGTGTTGCTTTTGCAACTCAGAGTTCATGGTAGCAAGCATGAGGCAAGCGGTTTCATTGGCATCATCGAAATGCTTCTTATAAGCATCTCTTTCTGCCTTTGATGCAGAACTAGGAGGTTCCTCCTCGGGAACTGGTGTCTCCAAGACATACAGCTTCTTATCGTGCTTGAGGACAATCCTCAGATTACGGTGCCAATCCAGGAAATTTGTCCCAGACAATTTTTCCTTATCTAGGATGGATCGCAAAATATTGTTCGATGTGTTTGTTGTCATGGTAATCTACAAGAGAAATATGAAAATATAAGTATCATTAAAAACAACATATTTAATTAGGCCTTTAATCAAATATGCTCCCACTATTTTATTCAAAACAAATGACCCTCATCATTTGATTCGGAAAATCCCGTTGGAAGACTTTCTAGTGGGTCGAGATCCATGTTTCACTTTGTTTTAAGTCAGCGTTAGGCTGATTACACAAAACTAAGTTATTTAGGTAGGAACTCCTTCCAATTGTATCTCATACAACTCTCGAATATTTTCAATTGGGTGAATAACTCCTTATTCTGATCCATCACATGAATCATTCCCAATTCTTGCTTCTAAACATGTATAATCTTATTATAATTTGTTTAGTTAAGTTTGACCCATTGTTTTAGCAATTGGATATTACAATTATCCCATCACACCTTACTAATATAGAACATGCACCTCGCGTAGGCGAAACCTACAATGCTCGATACTAGTCTTGATGAGTGCTAAAAATTGGAAAGCATAAACTTAATATTTAATTTTGAGGGAATTTGTTATTAGTTTGATCTCACCGGCTTAACATGCAAAACGTCTCTCACATGCATCAACATACAATTACATGCATCAACATACATATAAAAAGATACAATTATGGCCCCTAACGCAATTGTTCTCTCAAGCCAATGAGAGAACCTAAGCTAACCTAATAACGATCTAAGCTTCTCCAAGCATGATCTCCAAGGTTATCCTCCTTTAATATTGAATACTTCCTTTTTCTTCATAACATAATATTACATTACATATAAGAAAACTCGTTTTACATACGAGGGAGTGAGATGAGAAAAGAAGTTACATAAAGAGATTGAGAGAGAGGCACGACACGCAGGCCGTTTTTAAAAATCCCAAAACAATAATAAAGGATAAACTAAGGCCATAACTGATCACCACAAATAAATAATAATAAACACACTTTTATTATTAGTTTAAAATTCCGATAATTAAATAAACTAAATTAAATTTCGGCTGATTGATCACACTTTGCAGACTTAGCCGGGGGTTCCGCTGCCCGGTCAGCGGACGGTGGTTCCGCTGACCGTTCAGCGGACGGGGGTCAAGGGGGCAGCGCCTCCTTGCGGGGTCGTCAGGGGCAGCGCCCCGGCGAAAAATTTTATGAACACTTCATTGTATTTCACGTCGTTTCCTGCACAACTTTTGTGCATTTACAACCCCAACCGGAAAAGTCTGCGGCAATACAACACTTGTACTGCCATTAATCCTAATGCAACAATTTCATGCCGTCAAACACAACTCGATTGATAACTCAATATGATAGATCAACATGTCATTGCTTCACCATACTAACGTCGGATTCCGAAGCGAATGAAAATGATGATCTTTCAAAAGAATTACAATCCTTATGTGATTGAATGGATGAAATCAAAACAGTATATCCCATATACCATCTTTGCATCAGAATTTCTTATATCTTATATAAAAGTGATCGATCTAATTGTGTAACCTATGGATGATCAATGTATCGCACAACTTCACCATACTAATGTCGGATTCCGAAGCATAATCAACATCAATCATCCAAATCGTACACAACAGATGCCAAATTTAATTAATCGTTTATTGTTAAATTCGTTCTGTGTTTTAATCGAATCAAATACAGAAAAAAAAACGGAAATTTAACAGCTATCAGATCCATGGTTTCGTAAGTGGCTCTGATACCACTGAAGGAAAATTGCGATCTAAACGCAGCGGAAAACAAAAATTTTCCTTTAGTGATCCTTACGAATGAGCATGGTCAGTGATAGAATCGTTACCTCTTTGTGGCGATTCAGATCTTTGATGCAGCGATCATAAGCGTTGATGAAGTGCAACGCCTCTACTCAGTCCACACGAACAGCTTCCGGTCACAGTGCTAGCTGCTTACGAACGGAATTATTTGAGTGAGAATCAAAAACGAAATTGCATCAAGTGAAAGCTTCATCACAAGGGTTCCTTTTATAGACTCTCTTGTGGGCTGCGGGCTAAAAGCCCAATTCACATGATCCATAATAATATTATATATTATTATAATAACTATTATTATAATAAATATATTTATTTTATTATTATTTTATAACCATTATAAAATAACAATAATTATTATTATATTATCCGAATTTCTATTTTTCACTTAAGTGCACCGTACCTTACGGTGTTCCTTTGATTTCTCTATCTCTCATCAAACTGTCCTTATGTGTGTGACCCTGTAGGATTTCGTAACGTTGGTAATTATATTAAATTATATATTTAACATAATAAACAGTGAGCGGTATCTAGCAACACATCACTGCTACCCAAGTCACGAAAGTGTCATGTGATCTGACAAAACCTTTTTCGTGATAATATATGTTTGTACAATTACCCTTTTGCCCCTATGTCTATATTGAACACAAGGCATACACTGTGTCATCCTTGTCCAGTTCAATATTGGGCCCTTAGACATTTCTCCTGTTATGCAGGATTGGCAAATTCCATCTAGGACACTCATGTCCCTCAGCATGCTTCGTGGAGTGCCCATCAACCGTCTTTATGATCATCCAGTTACGGATAATGTTTGATCAGCAATAAAGCACCCGACTCTACATCTAGGGTCCATAGTGGTTTCAGGTCGAAGGGTGGTAATACACCATTATCACCATGAGAATAACTTATGACACTTTGCATAACATACTATGTAGTATTCTCATAGCGGGTCAATCCGGTATAAATATTACTCCTAATATTTATACCTATGTCAAGACTTGATAACCCTTTATCCATGATCCATGAGATGTGATCATCAGTCTATCTTCATAATAGTCTCAATGCTTTAATGTTATCCCACTTTGCAATAAAGCTTGACTACGGATATTTTAAGAATAATGTCTTTATGTTTAATGGGATCTCATGATTAAGTCACACTTAACATTTCATTAAACAGACTAACTATTCTAGGGACTTTATTATTCTGAAAGACAAACATAATAAAGAAATGCCTTTTATTATTAAACGAATAATCTGATACAAGTACCAAAAAGTATTGGCCTCTAGGGCTTACACCAACAATGTAGCATCCTTACTTCTCTATCAAGTATCAACAAACATTGTCTCCCTTCAGATATGTGTGTTATAGGAGAGAGACCTATATATGCAAATACAAATATTACTTTATAAAAAATAGCACCTCCAATTTATAATATGGATGCTGCTTAAAATCAAATGTGGTAGGTACAAGAACCTCCAATTTATAGTATCCTCGTTAGGTATTGACTTTACTAGAGTAACTATGAACAAGTTTCTCCTAGTTATATACAAAAAAAGTTTAAAGATATATCGTGTTGGAATTGTTTAATCGAAAACAATAATAGGAAAAGTTCTTTTATTTTTTGGCATTTATTACAGCAGATGTTTATTTTCCCAAGGAGGGAAAAATTGTTGTGTTGTTGCAGATCAATATTAGCTAAACTTTGAGGTTGTGAATTCATCTCTTATAGTTGGTTTGCCAAAATTTTCTATATGCAGGCTTGAGGAAGTAGCTGCAGAGAAAGAGACACTCTTTTATCAGGTGACCGCATGTTCTTTCTTTAGTTTCTTTCGGCTATTTGCTCCTTTTACACGTATTCTTCCTTCTCCCCCCTCTATTCATGTTTCTGGACTCAAAATGAGGAATATTTTCATAATGCTAATTGTATGCATGAAATGTATCAGTGGGCTGTCCAAATCCCCCAGAATTGATTACACTGATGACTGAACAACTGGAGTAAATATAAGTGGGTAGGTTGGGTTTTTTCTTTGAACATTAACTATTTGCTGGCTGGTTTGGAATGGGATTTGAATATATGAAATCTATTATCCCATTTACTTAATCTATTGCCTTACTTAATTCCATTTACTGCCCAACTTCTAAAGTCTTCCCCAAATTCTAGAGGGAGAGTTACAGTTTAAATTATAGAGGGCATATTTTCATTTAAAAACAATTACTCAAATAAGTAGTGGACAATTTTCAAAGACGCTTGATGATATGTTCAGATAACTTCCCGTTCTGGTGGTTAATTTATACTGAAATATGAATATATTCACCAGTATATCCCAATTAATATTCTCCCTATTTTAAGAATTCAAGACTTTTCTTATTTGTTTTGTCTTGTTCTTCTTCATTGTAACACAAGTTTTGTTAGGATGTCCACGTTCAATTGCTCTGAAATGCCTGCCTTTCATGGATCTCAATAAAGTCTATGATTGGTTCGGAGAACTTCTTGAGATTCAGGCGATTGCCAATGATATAACTAGTAAATATGTTCCTCATTTTGTTCCTTCTCAATTAGACTTTTTTTTTTGTTATTTGAATTTGATATAGGGTATTATATAAATCTTGATTTCAATTATTCCATTTTGTTTACTCTTGTTGTGACTTGTTATTCCTTACCTTGAGACCAAACTGGTGTTATTGGGCAATTAAAATCTTAGCAGGTGTACTCAAAGCTATTCATGTAACAGGACCATCCTTGACATTTTCACATGTATTGCAGGTAAACCAGGCTATTTTGGGCACTCATGGAGTAGATGTGCAGCTTGCTGGAATCAAATTCCTCGAATCATTGGTATGTAATACTTCATTTTATTTTGTAGAAATTCCACCATTTCCTTTTATTCTACAGCTGTAAAAGCTACCAACTTTATTTATTTATTAAATATCTATAGGTATCTGAATTTTCTCCTTCTACTTCAAGTGCTATGGGTCTTCCAAGGGAATTTCATGAGCAGTGTAGGAGATCACTTGAGCGAGACTACCTGAAGGTCTTTCCATTTAAAATATTCATTCCACATTACAGTTTACACTTTTGCTCTTAGGTTAATTGAAGTTTTGTTATTTAGATTTTCATTCTACATTACAGTTTACACTTTTGTTCTTAAGTTAATTAATGTTTTATTATTATAAGTGACAGTTATTGACACTTGTTAAGTTGATTGCTGGATTAATATTAATTTTGTTTTTCCTTTTCTTTGTATTATTACCTATATTTTAGACATTTTACCAATGGACCCAAGAAGCTGCTTCCAGTCTCACAAATAGGATTATTGAATCTGATTCTGTTGTACCTGAGGTTAAAGTTTGTACCGCTGCGCTGGATCTCATGCTTCAAATCCTGAATTGGGATTTTCGTAGCAATACCAGTGACATAAAAATATTTGTCTTCTCTCTTGGAGTCGGGCATGATGGGGATTCTCTTAAAAGGTCTGAATGTCACCTAGTTCAGGTAATCAGTTAGTTTGCTTCTTAACAGTTGTCATCCATTAGGCAAAACATCAGAATTACAACTTAGGCAAAACATCAGAATTACATTACAGTCATTACTAGAAATTCATGTTACGAGTCTCCCACTGATGGCTCAAGATTCTGCTTTTGATGCTTACATGCAGCCTGGTTCAGATTGGCGTGATGTGTTGATATTGAGTGGTCATATTGGATGGATTTTGAGTTTATATGCTGCATTGAGGCCGAAGTTTTCATGTGAAGGCTACTGGCTTGACTGCCCTATTGCTGTCTCTGCTAGAAAGCTAATTGTACAATTTTGTTCTCTGACAGGAACTGTATTTCCTTCTGGTATGACTGTTCGCTCCTCTATCTTTATGCTGTCTGTATGTGTATTTTCTTTGAAGTTTGAACTAGGATCTTCAAGTTGATAAATATTATGTCTGTCTTTCTGGTGAGAGATGGGTTTGATGGATGAATTTTATAGAGGTGCTCAGTAGTTTTACAGATAGAAAGATCATCATTGATAAAATGTTGAATTAAACTTCTTAAGGTGTGGACTGTCCACCACTCATAAACATATTTTTAGTGAATATTTCATTCGATGCGAGACTCCTAACGCAACCTCCTCACGTCCAGGACTGAATATCAAGAGTGTAACCCGAGTGGCCCGATAGCGAGTAGCCAATGGATCTTAGATATTGTCTGTTATCATCTTAGAATTTGGATAAGGCCTAATTCAACCCTTACAAAAACAACTTATAAGGTGATGACTGTCCACCACATATAAACATATTTTCAGGGCATATCTTATCAAATGCGAGTCTCTTAGCAAAATAATTGGTCCATAAACATAATTTATCCTTTCTATGAGATATCTTGAAAGAATGGGATGAGAATGTAGATATCAGTCTAGCCATCTAGAAGTAGATAATGCTTCAACAGTATGAATACCCGTGACTACATTTTAAGTTCTTAACTAGATAACTAGTTAAGGCTAAAAGGACCCCTCATCAGTTTGGGGATTCACTTTTCTGCATCACCATCCACCCCAAAAGAAATTCTTTTTAACTTGTGATGATCTTTCATTTGAATTTCTCTGATTATTTTCTACGTGTTTCAGATGATGGGAAAATGCATGAGAGGCATCTCCTGCAACTCCTCTCTGGGATACTCGAGTGGGTAGACCCTCCTGATGCTGTTTCAAAAGCTATTGAAAATGGGAAAAGTGACAGGTTTGGGCGATATTCATTTATATAGTGCACCCTGCAAATGACCCACATACTTGTGCACACACTGCAAATGACCCACATACTTGTGCACACACCTGTCTCTACACAGTTATATTTACATTTAACCCTCAAATTGGTTCTGGTTTCTTTCAGTGAGATGATTGATGGTTGTCGTGCATTGTTGGCTATTGCAAATGTAACAACTCCTTATGTGTTTGACAATCTCCTAAAATCTATGAGGTATTTCAATTCTCTTTTTGATTTTTTTGTAGGTATTTCTCTATTTATCATAATGATAGTTGAAATGAGTACACATTTTGGTTGATGCTCCAGGCCCATTGGTACTCTTACGTTTTTGTCAATGTGGATGTCTGAAGTAATTAAAGTCCTCGTAACTAGCAATACTGAAGAGGAGACTTGGAGCTGGGAAGCCCGTGATATCTTACTGGATACTTGGACTGCCCTTCTAATGGTTATTAATTCAAATATAATTATAAAAATGTTATTTGTTTTTCCTCTGATTCTGGTAGAATTTATCCTATCTGAAAGCATTTGCAAGCTACAATTTGTTGTTTTTGTGTAATTAGTGAGGTGCGAGTGTAGCACTTGTTAATATATTTGAACTTTAGGAACTTTCCTAACTATTGATATTAAAAAAGGCAGCCCAGTGCAAGAGACTTCCACTATGTGGGGTCTGGGGAGGGTAGATGCACACAGCCTTACCCCTGTAAGTGAAGAGGCTATTTTCAAATATAGCTTTCAAGTTATGTGAACCTAGATGGATCCAAGGACTTAGGCTCAACCCAAATTCTAAGAGAAACACATATTGCTTAATTTGGAATTAGAATTTCTTCAATATAAGTCAAATAAGGAGTTTGTTAAAATTTGGTCATTAAGCTGAACGGTTAATATTGTTCTTCTTCAGCCAATAAATACTACCACTGTAAATACTTTGCTTCCACCAGAAGGAATAAAAGCTGCTGCCAATCTCTTTGGTTTCATCGTAGAATGCGAGCTAAGAAGTAAAACCTATATGAAATTTTCTCTATTGCTTTTTTATTTTTTCTTTTGTAATACTTTTCCTCACATAAGCTTTCTTTCTATTTAGTGGCCTCTGCATCAGCATTTAATGATGAGGGTGATTCAGATTATCTTCGTGCTTCTGTATCTGGTATGGAAATTTGACAGATTTATAAATTGCATATAATTCGGTTGTCATTTTTTGTTATTGTCAATATTGGCTTTCCTGTTGCTGGACTTTCTTTAAGCGGTTGTACTGAAAATAATACCAACATCACAAAGCAGTCAGAGACAGCAGACCGGGTCCAATTTTTTATTGGGCCAAGGCTTGCTGAGAACTCAATTTCCTGCTGAAATCAATAGATTTTGCCTTGAAACTGGTTTAGTGTTTTTTGTTTAATACCTATGAAAAGTAAACTTAAAGTTATGATGTGCTTAAATAATTAAATTACTCTGTCGCTGAACTCCAGCCGTATTAGAGATAAGCTAGATTAGTTAGTTATAACTGACAGCTGTATGTATTAATCTGGTAAGTAACCTGCTACTGCAGGTTACCTGATTGCTGCTGTAAATCCATCAGTTGTAACATTGAGATCAATCAATGAAAATCACAAAAAGTTAGTTACAACAGAATTATGAATAGTGTAAGCATAACTTTCTAACAAACTGCAACTCCTTCCTTATTTATATAGTTTACCATAATTTCGTACAGTACAACACAATCTCATTTAATGAGTAAACCGTCTTTTTGATCTTTGAATGTGTCAAATGGTGTCGTTATAGTCCTTGAATGTATCAAAATTACAAATGTATCCCTTGATGCGACTTTCTTAAGTCAATTTGGTCCCCAAATGTGTATTATGTTAGTCAGATTAATCCATAAAGTTACTAACAAAAGACACACCCAAGGATGTTATTGCAATTTCAATAAGTTCAGGGGCTATAATGATACATCATCACACATTTAGGGACCAAGACGATTTACTCTTATTTAATTATGCCGATAATTTCCTTTAAAGTACATTGAATTCTTGGTTGAAAATCTCTTCTAATGTGTTAAGAGTCCCACATCGGAACAATATATGGCCTGAACATTTGCTTATAAGTGGGGGCAATCCTCATCTTACGATCTGGTTTTATTAGGATGAGTTAGACCCAACCACAATTCTAAGAGTTACAAACTAGGCACACTATTTTTCATTGCTACAATTTTTCTACATACTTTTTGGTGTTAAACTATACATCATTATTTGAGCCTGATGGGTTTCTTTTGTTCATTCTTATTGAGAACAATTGATATTTTCTTTGCAGCCATGGATGAAAGGTTAAGCTCATATGCGCTTATTGCAAGAGCTTCTATTGATGTTACAATCCCTTTGCTCACAAGTGTGTTTTCAGAGCGGGTCACACGCCTTAATCAGGTATGTTTCTTATAGAGTTATATAGGAAAACTTTCTTGGATGAAAATTTCAAATCTGTCGTCTACAATTATGCTTGTCTCGCTCCTCCCCTTTTCCTAAAAATTAGTAGTTTTCAGTCCAAAAGTTTGAGATTAGTAATTGTTCGGACTGCAATAATTGGTATTGGTAATTATTTGAACTGTAAAGTTGTTACTCGTAATTGCTCAGATTGCAAAAATCGAGGTGGAAAGAAGCTAAGATTTGGAGGTAGGGACTTTGGGATTGAGGAGGAAGTAATTAACACCAGTTTACAGGAGGTAGGTAAAGAAGATTGTTTGACAGAGAGCGACTATGGAAGGAAGCTTGACTGCATTCCATATATTGATACAAGGAATCCTCAAAAATAATTAAGCAAGAAGCTCTCAACCCAGAAATCTTACTGTATTCCATTTTCATTCTAAGCACAATCGGGACTGGTCTCCAGCTCTTTTGACTTTTAGATCCTCTCCTACTCCACCGCTCCATATAAAATCAACACAATATCCCACTGAACTCTAAGTATTCTAAGGTATCTAGTGACTAGATTCTAATTAGCAAGTAACTAACTAACTACAACCATATTCCTTGCCCTAGATTGTTGCTATTAGAATGTATACAATATACTCTTACCATCTGCTTGCTCATAAAGATAAATCAATCTTTCTAGGATGCCCTGCCTTATAGCTGCTTTTATAAGGAAAAGGTGCCAGCTTTAAAGATCGAGCAGTCATTTTAATTCAGTGTTTAACATACTGTCCACTACCTATGTAATCATAGAATCAAGGATGTACAAAATCAAAGAATATTGCTTGGTACCTACCTATCTTGTTGTTGGACAGCATCTCACACGTGATACTATAATTATACAGTGGAAGTTGGTGATGCACGTGTAGTGTAGGTGCATGAGTGTAGCACCATTCAAAACATAACTACATTTTTTAGTTGTGATCAAATGGGAAACTGATTGAAAGGCAGTAGCTTTTGATGAGTTGAAGTTTGAGCATAATAATGGTTTATTAATCACTACTGATTCCAAAGAAGTCCCTTTTACATCAACCAAATTAAACCAGTTAGGTGTCTAAATCTATATTTCGGATATTCTAAAATAATTTATCCTTAAACTAAATGCCACATGCTTGAGAATTTTTTGTCACGGACTACGAATTGTCTCATGACTATAGCAATTGAAATACCAAAAAAGTAAAGTTCTATGAGAGCTTACACACAAACAAACACAGATTTATGCCTTTCTTTCTTTTTGAGCAATATTTAAGTTGCCATGCCTATACATTTATCCTGAATATACAATATCTTTATTTTGATATTCTAATTTCTACAAAGATTAGTTTTTAGATCCAGATAATGCAAAAAATGAGTTGCTTATTAGTTCTATATTAATTAATTTATACCGTGAATTTTTGTTGAGTTTTAACCGCACTATAAAACCAATGAGTCAAACACTAAGCACAACAATAATGTCTCTATCAAATGGTTACTCGAACTTTTCAATTCAACTCAGTCTTATGAAATGTTTCATTATCTTTTGTCTGTCTGTGTGCTCTTCTATTATCTCATCCGTCTATTATAAGAACTATTACCAGCTCAAATTATTCACTTGATTTGTAGGGCAGGGGCGTTATTGACTTGACTGAAACTTTGGAAGAACTTTATTCATTGTTGCTCATAATTGGCCACGTAATTGCAGACGAAGGGGAGGGGGAAATGCCACTGGTATGTGGATGTACTTTCTCCTTTTTCTGTCACTCAGAAATGTTCTTTAGTACTAGAAATTTTCCTTTTCTTTTTGAATGAATGAAAAGATTCCAGGAAAAAACATGGAAAAGAGAGTAGGAATGCGAGGTTGTTTTTTGTTTGATAGACTGGAACTTTTTGATTATTGATGATTACTTGAATCTGCTGAGTAGACTAATATTTATAGCTACCAATGCTACGGATACAATCATGTTTATAGCTACCGAGGCTATAGTTGTATATATAGCTACCGAGAGTTGTAATGCAAGATGCTCATCTAACAGAAACAATAACTTTAACTAACCAAGACTGTTGCTTATGTTAAGGGATAGTTATAGTTATGCCAGCTACGCTAATTGACTGGAAGCTTCTGGATCCTATCTCAATATTCTCAATTGTGTAGAATAGTGCATCATCTTCTATGTTTTCACCTTTAACCCTTATTATTTTTCACATGTTGATGGCTATGTATATTGCAAACATTAATCTAAGGCTATGTTGTGTGTGATACTTAGGTTCCTAATGCCATACAAACTCAATTTGTCGTTAATTCCGTGGAAGCAGATAAACACCCTGTTATTTTACTTTCCAGGTAAAGTACTTTTCTTCTTTTTTCAGAAATTTGTTGTTTGCATTGAGCTCCTACTAAGATTTGCAGTAAATTATGTTTGTCAGATAATAGCACTTTTTTTGGTTCGGCTCTGTTAACATTCTTGTTGATTATACTTTTTTGGAGTATTGCTTTATCATCTACTACTCATCTTATGTTTGATCTTTTTCTTTTTTAGTAACTTCTCCCTTTTGGTCCATCTTGCCTTGCAAAACCACAGTAGAATGAGCAACCCCCATATCTGTTTTTGTAAATTTTACTTTACCTACTCTGATTAACCAATAACCAGCACATCAGTTAGCATGTGGTAAAATGACTATACTGTCCCTCTAATGAAACAATGTTCAATGTTATTGAAATTTCTGGATATGTCTATTTTTCTAGACCTCCTTCCTTATGGGGGCATGTGGGTGTATATCTGAATTTAATGACATCACAAGCATGTGCACACAGTAGCATTGTGTGATTATAAATAGGGATCAGTTGACATTTGAGCAAGAATTGGAAGATTTGCTTGTCATATTTTTCCTGCTTTCCAGCTTTTAGTAAACTTTGAGTGAGCAGTTGATATTTTCTTTTGACAAAAAGTATGTTGTACTCTGACTGAAAAATTCCAAGAAACTCCATAACAAAGGATAGTTTTGAGGGAAAGCTGAATCTATAACTGTATTTCTTAATTGTTTTTATTACCGAGGCATTATATATATTAGGCTAAACAAACTCCGAGCAGAATAACTGCCTCAACTGAGGTCCACAGCCCAATAAAGCCCAATGCTTGGAGCAGAGTTCTATAGGCACTCTAGACTTTGGTTCAGGCATATTCCTTGCAAACAGTAGAATAAAGTAAATTGTACATTGATATTAACCTATGTCAATGGTATATATAGAGGTTTCATATCAATATAAAATTTAATGATGTTTATGCAGGGTTGAAAATTTAATGATGTTTATGCAGGGTTGAAAATTTAATACTCCCTCCTCCTTTCTTCCATGGTTGTTGTTTTTAGATCATTTAAACTTACCAAGAAAACCTAATTTTTTTATTTATTTTTATTTTGATGGAATTGTGTCATTTTCCTATAATATACTTAACTGCTCTTTATCTCATTCTGCCTATTTCTCTCTGTCGGCAACATAAAGTTAAAGTTGTTAATGACAAATCAATAGTTAATGTTCCATTGAGTTTCTTAAACGATAAATGAATATAAATGAATAGGAATATGGTTTTTATACAAAAGCCACAACTGAAAAAGAATAGAGGGATAGGTTTTGTGAGATTGACATCCTCTACAAGATTAAATTCGCAATGTTTATTTTGTTTCACATCTGTGTCCACTTGATCTTTCTATTTTGTATGCACATGCATGTGTTTGTAGTCTGTAATCTTTTTAAAGTTTTAGTTATGAATAAATGAACCGCTAAGGTATGGGTTCTCCTTTGGATTTTTAAGAGTTGAATCTTGAAATCAAGATAACACTCGGATACATTTCATAAATGAACTGCTAAGGTTTGGGTTCTCCCTAAAAAATTTTAAATTTTATTTATATTTTTTATTTTTTATAATTAATGCAGCTCAATCATAAAATTTGCTGAGCAATGCCTAAATCCAGATATGAGAGCATCAGTTTTTAGTCCCCGGCTTATGGAGGTAATGCATTCTATTTTATTCATTTATCTTACATATGCTTCTACCTCGACACTAGTCTTTCTATGTCTTCTTGTTCTTTTTTAGCAGTAGATTAAGTCCCTGAGAAATGCATTCTATTTAAACAACTTGCAATTTTTTTGAAATACAAAGAAACTAATCTTGTTTCTGTAATATATATATATATATATATATATATATATATATATATATATATATATATATATATATATATATATATATATATATGCCATTTCTGCAAGGCATTGCTATACCTTCTCACTCTTTTAAATTTATATTCTATGCAGTCAATTGTATGGTTCCTTGCAAGGTGGTCTAGCACATATTTGATGTCTTCTGATGGGATTGGAGAGAAAATATTAGATTCAGGTCATCATTATGAACATAGTTCGAAAAAGGTGTTACTTAGTTTCTTTGGAAAGCATAACCAAGGGAGAATTGTTCTTGATATTATTGTCCGTATATCTTTGATCACACTTACATCATATCCAGGGGAAAAGGATTTGCAGGTTTGTGTTTTTAAACTCCTATCATTTTTCCCTATTTTAGATGTTCTCGTCTAAATCAAGTATTTGACATGGTTGTTGTTACCTAGTTTCCATCTGTATTTTCTAATGTAAAGTACACAGTCAAGGAGAGTTAAAGAGTGTAGTGATAAGGGTGGTCTCACATTCAATTCCCACCTCCAACATAAACTAACAAATTTAACATTTAACATACAGACATTGAAAAAACACATTCAAATCAGATGTTCACAGTTATGGTGTTTACATGCTTATGTATTTGAAGTTGTCGATATGAAATACATTTTGTACATATATTATAGGTGCTGTGAAAATTGATGATCAATCTGATTCTACACTAGAGATCTATTTGTAGATTATCAAATTCTAATGCCCGTGCAAGATTTCCATGATCAAAAAAAGAAAATATCATGTATGTTTTTCCATCCAAAATTTTGTATTGGTCAATGTAATTTATATTAACATCACAATTCATGGAAATTTGGAGGACTCAAGGGATGTTTAGAAAAATAAGCTAGAACATTTTTAGGAATAAAAAAACTTAAAACAAAACTACTGAGTACTGATAATGGTAATTCGAGGTTTGGATCAATTAACCTGACAATTGATTAGTATATTCATAAATATTTTTTTATATCAAAACGAAAATTTTATTCATAAATTAATGAGACTGACCACATGTTCAGTTTGGTATTTCTAATTTGGAAATGTTGCTGTGGGAAGTACTGGAATAAATAGAAAACCACCTGATTTCGTAGTTGGTCTTAACGTAATGTTTGCTGTGTGGTTGCTATTTTTTTTCCAGGGCCTCACATGTTATATGTTACTCCATTCATTGGTTCAGCAAAGGCATATATGTGTTCACCTTGTTGCTCTGGTGAGTTAGTACTTGTACTTTTATTTTGATAAAACATCAAAATCTGCAATTTTATCTTGATGCAAACTTTAGAAACTGTATGTTCTTAAATGATATAATTATTTGTTAAGGGGTGATTCAAGTTTAGTTAGTAGTTGCTTACTCTTGAAGGTTAAAAAGATGAAGAAAGGAACTCTGAAAAATTTGTTGTCTTGTAAAATTACAGGGATTGATTCAAATATATAAGCTCTCTCTCCATCTCTCTCCCCCCTCCCCCTCCCCCTCCCCCTCTCTCCCCCCCTCTCTCTCTCTCTCTCTCTCTCTCTCCCCACATTAAAGAGTGGCCCAACAGATCTTAAACCGGGCTTTGATACCATGTTAGAATGTGTGGGTTGGACCTAACTCAACCCTATAAAACCGGCTGGTAGGGTGAGGATTGCTCCCACTTTTAACCACATGTTCAGGCCATGTGAGACTCTTAACAATATATATATATATATATATATATATATATATATATATATATATATATATATATATATATATATTTGTGATTGCTTAAACAACAGTAATATTTTTGTAGCATCATTGTCTTGAATTTCTGTTTTCTTATGCAGAATTCATGGCATGAACTTGCAACTGCATTTTCCACTGAAAAGACTTTGTTCTTGCTGGACACTTCACATCAGGTAAGAACTGATCAACTTCTACTCTACCTTGTTGCTGTCTGCTATTGCCTAAATGCCATTCATTGTTTTTTTTTTGCTTCAGCGATCTCTTGCACAAACACTTGTTCGTTCAGCTTCAGGTGTGAAAAATTCAGAAGAGTCAAGTCAGTGAGTATTCACCTCAGTTTTCTTTGTCTATAGTTTAAAAAATTTCATGACACCCTATAAAATTTTGTCCATCTGTATATAAGGTATGTAAGGAATCTCATGGGTCATATCGCAACATACATAGTGGAGATCTCCAGTAAGAGTAATCTTAAAAACATTGCCCAACAACCAGATATCCTCCTGTTGGTCAGCTGCATGTTAGAACGGCTACGTGGAGCTGCAAGTGCTTCTGAACCTCGAACACAGAAAGCTATATATGAGCTAGGATTCTCTGTAATGAATCCCATTCTAGTATTACTTGAAGTATATAAACACGAGGTAGCATTCACATTCTTTTGTATTAATTTGTTAAATATATCCTCGATGCTCTTGGGACACATGCGTGATTTCCAGAACTATCTTATACTTTTGGTGAACATATTCATATTATCCTTAAAATATGTTCCTTTACTAGATTACTTATAATTTATATTCCTTTCCATTTTATCTTCTTTTTCAGTTTGACATGTGTCTAAACTTGCTATTCTATACTTGAATGTTATTATTGCTTAGTCTACAGTTGTGTACCTGCTACTAAAATTTGTAGTCGATTGGGTTGATGGACAAATCACTTACTTGGAGGCCCAAGAAACTGCTGCCGTTGTCAGTTTCTGCACGCGTTTGCTTCAGCTGTATTCATCTCACAATATTGGCAAGGTAAATTTCTTTTATCAGTTATGATGTTTGATATGGGCAAATACTTCATCCCAGAAGGAACATTATGAACACGGACACCTTTAGGAGTAGGCGTGTCGTGGTTTTCGACACACGTTGGTATCCAACACTGGTGTTACACTCGTACGACACATCTCGTACGACACATGTCGGAAAAATCAAACTAGTGTCAGAAAAGTCAGACAAGTGTCCCTCCCAAAAATGTTTTTTTTTCTTTGATTGGACATTCTTTGAATCGGTGTCTGACACTCGTATGACACTCATACAACACGTGTCAGACAATTCCAACATATGTTGCATAAAAAATTGTTTTTTTTTCCTTGCTTCAACACACCTTATACATTTATTGAACAAATGTCACACACATCTAAAACGGTTAAACATGGTTAAACATGTATTGAAGCAATATTATCAATGAAAAATTAAGAACATTAATTTTGATTAGAATATTTTTAACTCTTTAAATAATAGATGGAAAAATGGCACTCAAATACTACTATCATATATCTACTAGCGTCGGTGTCCTATATATTTTATATTATCGGTGTCAAAGTGTTCGTGTCGTGTCCCGGTGTCCGTGTTGTGTCCAGGTGTCCGTGTCGGAGTCCGTGCATCATATATGTGACTAGTTGAAGATATACTCGTTTGAATGTTGCTCTGAATGGCAATCTTGCCTGACATGGCTGAAACTTCTTTATGGTGCTTGAAAGTTGTAGAGACTTATTTTTCGCATCCATGTTTTAAATTGTTTGGGCACATTTTGTTGCTATCATAAAATTGATTTGAATAAAATAATACCTGTTTGAATGGGTTTTCAACTGTCTTTTTTAAAAGGAATCTTATTTTATTTAGAGATTTTTATTGTTTGGGGGAACGGGAAATAAGGATATCTAAGTTGTATCCTCAAGCTACCTTTTCAACTTGGAATATAATCCCTTGTAAAAATTTCAAATTGTACTAATGAAGTTTCAATCTTGTTGAACCATTAAACTAATCTTGAGAAATTAGCTCGACAACAAAGACATTCTTTAGAACGAGACATATATATTATGAGATACAAAGAATCATGTTTATTTACAGTCCTTTATTTTGGCTTTTACTTTCATTTTAATCCGTATAATCCCTACAATATAATTATTTTGATTAAATTATGTGAAGTCAACATGATATTTCTATCAGTATTACTAAAAAAAACCACAGTCATTGCTAATTTGCCTTTTCTTTTTCTTTATTTTAAACAAAGAACCATTAAATCCCTTTAAACTCTCTTTTCAGATATCGCTAAGTCTTTCAAGCAACTTACTTAGTGAGGCACAAACAGACAAGTATAAAGATTTGCGTGCTCTTCTTCAACTTCTTTCAAGTCTTTGTTCAAAAGACATGGTAAGGGTTTTCCTTTTCTAAATTTCAGATTGGCAATTGGAAAGAAATCTACCCGTACCTCATACTTTTTAATATTAGACCAATTTAACTGAAAAATAACTGATTTGGCAGATTGATTTCTCGTCAGATTCAATTGAGGCCCAAGGCACTAACATATCTCAGGTGGTCTCATTATTACATTTCTCTGTTTCATGTAAAGTTGGATAATGAATCTCTATAGCATTGATTTTGCAGGTGGTTTACTTTGGTCTTCACATAGTCACACCGCTGATTTCTATGGACCTTTTGAAATATCCCAAACTTTGTCATGATGTAAGAAATTGATGTACAATGTAGATATAATATGGAATTCGTTTTCCAAAAGCTGATACAATATATTTATCTGCAGTATTTTTCTCTCTTATCACATTTGTTGGAGGTTTATCCAGAAACATTCGCACAACTAAATAGTGAAGCCTTTACTCATATACTCGGAACTCTTGATTTTGGTCTGCACCATCAGGTCGTAATATACTTGTAGATGTGGCTTTTATTCTTTAATAATCGATATTGTTTGATGATGGGTTTAAACATGAATTTTTTTAGTCCCTACATAGAACAAAAATATGTTTTCAATCCTTAAAAGCAATTCTTGGTGAGGACTAAAGACAATTTTGTTTTTGGACAAGTTTAGACTAAAATAAAAAAATTCAAATCGCGATTAATTTCAAAAAGCATTGTATTTTCAAAGACTTAAAGCATATTTATGTCTATGTAATGAGACAAGAGGCTACAAAGATTGATATTGAGAAAATTCTAAGCTGAGAGAATTTCCGCTAATTACACATTCTCTTCAAACGCCCTTAATAAATTTCTTTATGGATAGAAAAAGGAGAAAATTTCTTCACTACATGCTACACTTCTCAAATCTAAATAATTATTTCTGTATTGATTTTTGTAGGATGTAGATGTGGTTAGTAAGTGTCTCAGAGCTCTGCAAGCTCTTGCTTCTTACCACTACAAAGAGATTGGTAATGGCAATATAGGCTTGGGGGCACATTCAAGTGGGGAGAATCAGGAAGGTCTTTTGAGCCGTTTTCTCCGTTCATTGCTGCAGTTACTCTTTTTTGAGGATTACAGGTGAGAATGCGAATGAGTTCCTTTTTCTTTCTGTATTCTTTCTTTTACCCAGCCCTGTCATTGTTTTGGTTTGCCAATGGTGTTATCTCTGTTTAGGGTTATAATTTAGTTGATGTGACTTGATTACCTTTTGCTATAGAAAGAGCTTATACATAAGCGTTTATCATGACAAGCGGTTGTGCTAAAAACCTCAAATAAACTGTTCATCTAAACATGGCCTTTTAAGGGCTTGGGAGTTTGGGGCTTATTTGACAGCTCTATTTTTTATCATTACTTCATATGAATTTATAATATATGCCAGATGATTTAGAGTTGCAAACAGGTTCAAGTGCCTTCTTTTCTAGTTTAAATCTCAAAGTAGGCTATATATTGTGATCAATACTACTGGAAATCTACATTCTAACTAATAACATTGCATTGTTATAGTTCTGATCTAATCAGCGTTGCGGCAGATGCTCTCTTTCCACTAATCCTTTGTGAAAAAGGCCTGTATCAGGTATGTTGCTTTAACTTGCATTTGGTAAAACTTCCAAACTGTACATAACTTTTTAATCCGTGTAATATACACCTTTTCCGGTATCCTTTACAAAAATTATTGTCACATCTGACCTGAGTCAAATTAAAATACAAGGAGATTAACTCAATAACATATATTGGATGAACTTAAATACTATTTTAGAATTCGGGCTAGACTAAACTCATTTTATAGTTAGTTTAAGAGGTAAGGATCACCCAAACCTTCTCAGGGGACTACTTAGGTCATATCTCTAATCTAAGTGGGACCTCAACACACCCTCTCAAGCCTAGAACGGGCACATTTCGGACATAGACTAATACAAGTGGCCCAATCAACAACTCGTCACACCTAGGACTACACGTTTCAATTATGTGGACAAATGTGGATGGCCCAATAACAAATCTACAACAGGCTCTGACACTATTCGAAAATTTGACTTGTGTCACAGGTGAGCTCAAGAGGGGATGATTACTTATAAGGAATACTTTGGCCATATCACGATTCAATGGTAGATCTTAATCTAAGTGGGACCTCAACACACAATAAGGATTCACTTTAATTTGTACAAAATATTTTAGTGACTAAACCAAAATGAGGACTGTTTAAACTGGCAACATTTTTTTTAGAATCTGAAACAGAAGTTGATGTATATTTATAGGGGGACTAAAGTTATTTAGGCCAAAACTAAAATTCGATGATAAATGTGCAAGTTACTTTTCATATTAGGGTTTTTCTTCTAGTTGTTTTTGCTCAATTTCAATCTAAATCCCTTTTTTCTGTCTTATGTAGTTTGTAAATAATAACTATGCACTATTCTAACACATACCAAAGTCTTCCTACTATGATATTTATTCTATTTATTGCATGATGAATGATTCCATAGAGCTCTTTTTTCTTTACAGAGATTGGGAAATGAATTGATTGAGAGGCAAGCAGATCCAAATCTCAGATCAAGGCTGGTAAATGCGTTGCAGTCACTAACTAGTGCAAATCAGCTTTCTTTCTCCCTTGATCGAATAAATTACCAGAGATTTAGGAAAAATCTGAATAGCTTCCTTGTCGAAGTTCGTGGATTTTTAAAGACCGTGTGATTAATTATGCGACATATATTCTATAAAAGCTTCGAAAGAAGAGCTGACTTCACTACTTGAACCAGCCGCTGGAGAAGAAATAGAGGCAAAAAGTGTTTTTGGAGTTACAGAAAACACTCAAGTCCTATCTATGGGATTTCTATCTTGGATTGACCTATCACCCAGGTTGTATGCAAAAGCTTTTCATCGGTTAGTCATAGACTTGAGAAAAGCATAAAACCTACCTGAAGATCCGAGTAGCTGTTTAGTGACAAAGTGGTTGTCAAGTGAAATTCTTTTCTTGAAACTGCATTTTGGGGAGATGTATATTTTCCTTAGTTTGAAAAGAGTGTATGTTTTTCCACACTCCTTCATATTTATACTCCATTGCACAAGCAAACAGTATGTTCAGATGGTTATATAGAGATATTTGTACCATTTCTAAGCTCGGGCAAACTTAATGTTATAGGAAACTTGATTCTTGACAATATCAAAATGCTAAATGAGTTATTTATTCAATTTTTCCAATCACGGTTGTAATATTCATATATGCCTGCATCTTATTATGTTAAAAAGCTCTTTGCACACAATTACACATGACAACAAAATCTGTAGGCACGGGTACACTGCCGAACCCTCCAAGTTTGACAGGAAAAACCCATGTTGACTGGGTTCGGGTATCTGAGTTTTTTTAGTGTTTTTTTTTTTTTTTTTTTTTTTTCGATTTTAAAAGATGGGTACTGGATGGATAGTGAGGACACTAGCATTCACCTCAAACTAATAGTTTGGTCAGGACATTGATATTTTATAGTTTGTATTATATTATTTGAAATTTTTGAAAAGATATGTTAGAAATTTTTGTTTTATTGTTTAATTTATTATTTTTAATGTTGAGTTTGGGATGAATTATGGGTTTGAGGAAATTGACTATTTCAATTTACAAAATTGATTTCGTTAAGGAGATGAGATGAGGTGGGGATTTTCGATTTCGATAAGGAGATGAGATGAGGTGGGGATTTTTGAAACTGTTTGGGATGAATTTTTGATTTAGTTATTTATTCTCGTTTGTGTTTGGGGTAGATTGAGTTTTATTATTTATTTCTGTTTCAATTTGGGGTGTGGAATAAGTATTCAATACGGATTTGGATACGGGAAAGGAGAAATTTGTCCCGGCTACGTTCTGTTGCCATCTGACAGTGTGTACAACACTTTGACACACTCAATATGTATTAACTTTGATTTACGTGGAGTTCGTTCTTTGGGATAAAAAAAAGTCCGGAGAAACAACTTTGTATGCAGTTTAAGTGTATCCATAGATGTATGTATCTCCTGCATTTAATTATGGAGTTTTATTATTCATGCAACTGACTAAAATAACAACTCAATGAATTTTCTAGAGATGCAACGCTAGAAATAGAGCGGATAAGTTGATAAAACACTATCTTGTATAAACTTCTTTTTCATGTCAAAATGGAAATTCCATTGTAAAACTTTTGAAATATTTTTACTCTTTCTTAGTCAACTTTTTAACATCAAAAACATCGTTCTTGTATTCATCACTTCAAAAGGAGCAAAATAAACTGAAAATACGGGTAAAAATCATTCATTTCGTTCCTCATTGTTTGCATTAATCATAGTTTGAGGCTAAAAAATGAACGTTGAGTCCGAAAATATATCTCCTGACAAAGTTTGGTGTGGTCTGGATATGCATCTCCGGATTGTCTCGATAGTTTGAGTTTTAACATTTCCCCCTGTTATTGGTGGTAATAGATATGATGCACCTAGATATGTTTTTCAAATCTATTATGTGTGGATGTTAAATCGGTTGAAGTGAAACATGATGTTAAACTGGATAAAGCGAATGGTGATGTTCAACTAGATGAAAAAATGATAATGTTAAATCAGGTGTTCGACCGACCGGTGTAGAGGTAAATGTTCGTGCCACATTTACTAATAAATAACTGTTTTTTGTTTGTGAACATATGCTACAATGGCCCGTAGAGAGGTCGTAAAATTGAGGTTTAGCGTTATAATAAGAAGGTCAGATAGTGGTTCAGATAGAAGAAAATCATTTGTAACAATGATATGTGAAATAAGTGGGCACGTACCAACAAAAGATTAGAAAGTTGAAACGAGATGACACTGGATCGAGGAAATGTGAGTGTTCGTTTGAATTGTGCAAATATCGTATGTCGTATGAGACATGGAAATTTAATGTGATTTCCAATATACATAATCATGCCTTGACTGACAATCTAACCGATCATCCCATTATATGTTTCCTTGTGCCATAGGAGCGAGAACTTGTTTTGAACACGACATTAAACATGGTGGCTCCGAAAAACATACTCGCGACTTTGAAACGGAAAAGACATCTAAATGTTTCAAATATCAAGAAAATATGCAATGTGTAATGCAAACAACTGTTAAAGCTTTCGGAAGATAAAAACTATGTATCGAGGTACATAATATGTAAGGATAAAGTCACAGTTCAAGATATATTTTGGAGTCATCCAGATTCCATGAAGTTGTTCAACACCTTTTCCCCATACTCATAATTGACTCAACATACAAAACAACAAGTATAGACCTACACTCTTGGAAATTGTTGGTATTACTTCTACAGAGATGACTTATTCAGTTGTCTTTGCATTTTTGGAATATGAAAAAGAGGACAACATTACATGGGCTTTGGAAATGTTCAAGAGTATGTTGAAGGACAAAAAAAATATATGCCACAAGTCATAATCACTGATCGTGACAACGCAATGATGAATTCAGTTGCTACGATTTTCCCTACATCATCTGCATTACTTTGTAAGTATCACATAATAAAAAATGCTTCGAAACCAACATAATAAGATACAAACATCTTTTTGGTCGGAGCATTACTGTGTTAGAACACTAATTCAATGACAACATCATTTATTCATAGTTGGTTGACAAGACATCTCAGGCAACATTGAATTTTATTTTTTAGGAAGCCAAGCGAGCAAATAATATAGGTTTTGATAGCTCAAAGTGTGGATGTACACTTCGAAATACTTTTGGTCTTCCATGTGCTTATTTAATTTCAAAGAAGATGAAGATTGAAAAACCAATACGTATGGACAAAGTTTGCACTCACTGGACAAGACTCCGTTATGATGATGACGATGTGACGAAAGCTGATAAATCAAACATATATATTATGACCGAGTGGAAAGTGATCCAAGAGAGATTCATGAAAGCTGATGACATCATGAAATCATACATCTAGATCAACTTAGAAAAATTGCATATCCAGAAACAACACATTTGAAACCACCGTCCGAATCAGGTAAACCATAAGGTGCCCCTAAAAAGGTAAAATCGACTCAAAGTGACAACTCCACAAGAAAATCTCCTTATTATTTTGAACAAGTTGAATCATATTTTCCGGATTCTCCGACTCTAAATTCCCAAAAAATGTTTTCAAGGATGCTCGTATTAACAAATCATCTCCTCCACCGCTGTTACCAAAAATAATATTCATTGAAGAGATGTCACATGTTATGCACAAATACACCGAGCGAATTGTAAATATTCAAAATGACAACAATTGTGATTTTTGAGTTGTTTCAGGTTAGCTCAGTAAAGGAGAGTAGGGCCACCAATTTTTCCACTACCATGTTATACAAGAGATGACGATGCATATGGAATCATACACAAAACTATACAAGAACAAATTAAATTACGATACAATTGTTAATGTTCTTGTTACTTGTCTAAGTGGTCTGACTCCATTTGACAAATGGATGTGCTTTTCAGAAATGAGACATCCTATAGCAAATGCTTATGATATAATGTGCATTGATTTAAGACAATATAGTTTATCAGAAACATTATTTCCACTACGGAGTAAGCCACATCATAATTCATTCGAACACATCATGTGTATTGGTTGACTATCAGAAAAACACATTTTGTTCAGGTTTATTTGAGACAGGGATGTCCTATACCAAAGACATCACCAGAGTGGATGACACACTTCACACAAGATGCTTAAACATGGCCAAATTACTTTCTTGAAAGGGTGAAAGATTTTATGCGACATTGAACAAGAAGCAAATAAGAAAAAGTCGAAGATTGAGCCACCAATTGATTTAGGTAGTGACTCAACTTTTGATGCGTTTTAGTTGTAATCTAACAATGTAACCCATTTTATTATAAGTAACACACTCCACAATTTTGAACACTTTTTGTGTTTCAAATTCTGCTCTGCATAATTAGCATGGTTCTGTTATGCATAATTTTTGTGTGGATCTGAAGATGTTTATTCGGAGAGATCCTTATATATATATATTTAAAAAGATAGATCCAAAGATGTATCTCCAAAGTATCCCACTATAGACATGATCATATATGTAAGATCCTTATTGCTCTACAAGTTATATAAATAGGATCTCTCAATCCATTTTCTTTACAAAAACCAAATAACTACATATCTAAATCTTGTGTTTGTGTATTTCAATGACACAAAACTCCTACTTCGATTTTGGATTTACGAGGTGATCCACTGTTGCATACTGGTCAAAAAAGAGTTTAAAGAAACGTAGTATGACAGAAGCGACACTTGAGTCGTATCACAAGGATTCTCGATATGATTTAACCAACTAAACGAAAGAGGGGGGGGGGGGGGGGGGGGTTAAGGTTCAGAACTTAAAGCGAAGATGATTAAGGTAAAAGCAAAATTGATAAATAAGCTAATCCATTATAACAATTTCCGACTTATCATCGATTCTTATAATTCCAATTCCCTAAGCGGATTCGATCCTATTCGATTACAGTACCCATTGACAAGTGCAATTGATATTATATGATGTATGTTCCTAATTTCCAAATTAAACAAACAAATTTAAGTAGTCACGAATTAAGCAAACACGACTTAATTAAATGCTATAACGAAAAATCTACACAAATGTGATTATAGTTAAGGATCATACAAACAATTGAATTTAATCAACTTTATCCTACAAACATTAATCGAATTAAGCAAACGAAAGTAATCGAATTAAGCAAATGAGTTTATAGGAAGTATTGAAAAGAGGTCGAAATTAAACTGAAATTTTTAAAAACCTTAAAGTGGAATATGAATACAGCTGATCAGCTGTTTAGGAATTAGCTCTTCATAGAATTCGTAATCCTTATTTCTTCTTTCGTGAATGCTGAATAATAATCCTAAAACTACTAATTTGTTTAAATAGAGCAAGGGAATTCGGGCCTAAAAATAGTAGACCCGAAAGAAATACAAAATCCACAAAAAAAACTAAGTATTTTCTTACGTCTGAATTGAGAACGAATTATGCGACTCTTCTGCACTCCGAATTTACTTCTGACTATAAGAAAAAACTTGTAGCTTATCCTCTAAGATTTCCAACTCATATTAGAACGTGTCGATCCGATTCATGTAACTTAAGTTATGATATGCACAACGAGAATGCATAAATACCTGTTTATTCAAAAAATAAGCATTTATTTATAAAATAAAGATAACTCAACTTAACTTTAAAAAACCTATTAAAAGAAATTAAAATGTTTGACACCTTAATATACGCCTTTATATCAACATGATCTGATATCTTGACATATGCCTCGTCATCATTGCCTACAAAGCGTCTCTCTATTGTCCCTACGATGGAGAGTCACTGATTCATTTATTTCTTTATCACATGTTTATCACTTCACATAATCACGTGGCAGAGGATAATATTCTGCCCAAGACTATCACCAACATCATATGCGTTCAGCAGGAGCACTAAGATGTTCGTCACTATATATAGGGATAATGTTACTATTTCTTCCTCTTTGTCTCATTAAAAATCAAACAAATAATAATTAGTTTTATAAGAAAATCCAATGGCTGCTGTACATCATGCCGAGTTTTATAGAAAGTCTGGTGACACATCATGCATGCATACCATGTTTTCCCTAAGACTCTTGTGCCACCCATGCATCTATTCCAAATTTTTCTTAAAAATTCGATGCCACCCTATGCATTTATATCAAAGTTTTCTACTTAAACTATTTACGTAAGAGTATAGTTAAAATTTCCTTTTGGTTGAAAATCTATCTTGATTTGTATGGTGGAAATTACAAATATGAACAGCTAGATTGAAAGTAGGCTCGATGATCAAGGTGGTATCAGCTCTACCGACAGGTAGTACAAATGTGGAGTTGAAGCACAGAAAGGAGGGGAACCTCATAGTCCTTGTTTACACTGTTTTGCATAGTCCTTCAAAGGCTAACCGTGGATTACGGGATGCTTGTACGGTGGTCATTTCATTTCGTATGATAGGAGTATGATCTTTGAGCCAAACAAAAATCCAATGTCAAAACTATTAAAAATAATAATTTATATTTTGATTAATTTGATGACTAAATTTGTTTATGAATATTTTAGTACTTTATCTTATTAATTTTTAAATTTGTAGGTTAAGTTTAGTTTGTTTATAGAGTAGAAAATACTTCTTTTATAATAGAAATTCATTCTCTTTGTTACTACATTGTCTCTCGTTCATCATTTTATTTCACCTTGTGCACCAATAATTGATATCTAGAGTTCCGGTTCAGATTCAATGAGAGAAACACCGGGAAACACGAGTGAAAAAGTGAGGCTTGTGTGATTGATTTTTTGGTTCTTGGATTCGTGTTGAACCTTGAACAAAAATCTGATCAGAATCACATTGATTCTGTGGGTTGAGAAACACTGTGTGGAGAGATCTGAGTGTATTGCACATGGTAGAAGATGAACGGAAACGGCGGCATGGACATCAGCTTCCGGTATTTGATGGAAAAATCTGGAATCGTTGGATGATTCAGATGCGTGTTCTGTTCGGTGCTCAAGATGTCTTGAATCTTGTCACTGAAGGTTATGTTCCGGTAGCAGCAGATGCAACAGAGGAACAAAAGAATGCACAAAAGGATACGAGGAAGAAAGATCAGAAAGCTCTGTTCTACATCCATCAGTGTGTGGATGCAAATGTGTTTGAGAAGATTGCAAATTCAACAACAACAAAGGCTGCGTGGGACACACTGGTCAAATGTTACGGTGGTGATGCATTAGTGAAGAAGGTGAAACTTCAGTCCTTGAGAAAGCAATATGAGAATCTCAACATGAAGAACAATGAGAATGTTTCTGAGTACATCTCCAAAGTGATTCTGATCACTAATGAGATGAAGGCTTATGGAGAAACTCTTTCTGAACAAATTGTAGATGTTTAGAATTGGCAGAATTTTTGACCAACAAGAAGTGTTGAACTTAGTTCAGGATGTCACATCAGATGTTGTGACATTATCAAACAGAGTATAAGTTGATGAACTTAAGTCAGGATGTCACACCAGATGTTGTGACATTGTATAAGTTAATGAAGTAAGTTCAGTTTTCAGGATGTCACACCAGATGTTGTGACATTTCAAACCTGCTACCAGAAATAAATAATGCTTAACAGAACTGAGTAAATTCAGGGAATTTATCTGGAATGAATTGTGAATGGATAAAACAGTAGTAGGCGCATCTGTAGGGAGATTGGTTATATGATTTCAGTATAAACAGAAGAACTGACTCACCTAGAATCAAGGAAGTAACAAACCCTAATTCAAGGTGATGACAGCATGCGTATCAGGATTGGATAACCTACAGAAATCCCAAAATCCAAGCATCTATTTAAGCAACAGAAACTCTCAGAATAGAGTACGAAGTTAAGAAGACTAAATAGGGTGTTTGTGTTTTAATAGCAGGTTTTATATATGTATCACTTTATGAGCTTTTAAGCAAAAGTGTATTGTGTCTTGATTGAAACTGTGAAGTAAGATCAAGCTGTTTTGTTTGAAGTGTGACTTCAAGTTTATTAAACATTGTAACATATCACTGTGTGATTGAGGGGGAGTGAGTTGGTACTCATATCTAAGTTGTGTCTTAGGTAGAAATTACCTTGGGTAGTTATTAAGTGAAGGATTAAACTGAGTGGTTTAAGTCCAGAATTAATATTACTTATATTGGATTTCCTTCCTGGCTTGGTAGCCCCCAGATGTAAGTGTGGTTATACACTGAACTGGGTTAACAATTTCCTGTGTTGTTTAATTTTCCTGCACTTTAAGTTTTGTTCAAGTCTTCAAGTGTTTAAACATCTCATTCGACATCACGTACCTGATCCCAAAATTTCAATTTGGCATCAGAGCAGGCACCCTGCCTGTTTAACTGGGTGAGATCTAGGGACTGCAAATTCTGGAAACATGGACAAAGATGTAGGATCTGTAAATAGACCACCTATATTGGATGGATCCAATTATGACTACTGGAAGCCAAGAATGGTAGCATTCTTAAGATCACTTGATAGTAGGGCTTGGAAAGCTGTCAACAAAGGATGGGAGCACCCTGTCCAAGACAACAAAGATGGTGAAAATGTGTTGAAGCCTGAAGAAGAATGGAGCAAGGAGGAAGAAGATTCAACACTTGGAAATTCCAAGGCCTTAAATGCCTTATTCAATGGCATTGATAAGAACATATTCAGACTTTTGCATCACTGTGAGCTGGCCAAAGATGTTTGGGACACTCTCAAAACAACTCATGAAGGAACATCAAAAGTGAAGATGTCAAGACTTCAACTTCTCACCACCAAGTTTGAAAACTTGAGAATGAAGGAAGAAGAGACAATTCATGAGTTTTACATGAACATCTTGGAAATAGCTAATACTTCTGGTGCTTTGGGAGAAAAGATGACTGATGAAAAGCTGGTAAGAAAGATTCTCAGATCTTTACCAAAAAGATTTGACATGAAGGTTACAGCAATAGAAGAAGCTCAAGACATATGCACAATGAAGGTTGAAGAGCTCATTGGTTCCCTTCAAACATTTGAGATGGGAATGAATGACACAATTGTAAAGAAGAACAAAAGCATAGCCTTGGTGTCAAATACTGATAAAGAAGAAGAAAATAATGAAGCAGATCCTGAAGAAAATTTATCAGAAACAATTGCTATGCTTGGAAGACAATTCAACAAGATTCTCAGAAGAATGGATGGCAAGTCCAGACCAAGTGGAAGATACTCAAACTCTTCTGAGAATAAAAGACCTTATGATGCTAATAAAAGGTCAAATTATGATGAAAAGACCAATCAAGAAAAAGGGATTAAATGTCATGGATGTGAAGGATATGGACACATCAGAAATGAATGCCCTACCTATCTAAAGAAGCAGAAGAAAGGTCTCTCTGTGACCTGGTCTGATGAAGACTCAGGATGTGATTCAGAAGAAGAATCAGCAAAGCACATCACTGCTCTAGCTGGAGTATGTGATTCTGAAAGTGGATCCAGTGATGAGGAGCTGACTTTTGAAGAGCTAGAAGAATCATACAAGATGCTGGTTAAAAGGAGCACTGAAATATGCATGGAGAGTATAAAGCAGAAGAAGCAGATTGAGGCACTAAAGGCTGAAAAAACAAGTGGTCTAGAGATCATTGACACTTTGAAAAGTGAAGTAAGCCTTCTCAACTCCAAGTTGGAGCATATGTCCAAATCTGTTAGAATGCTGAACAGTAGCTCAAACACACTGGATGTTATTCTCAACAACAATAAGCATTCAGGGGATAGAACTGGACTGGGATTTAACAAAGCTCAAAAGGTTGAGGCTAGCACCAGTAAAACTACTTCAAATTCCATAAAGTCAAACAAGATGTCCCAACAGATGTCCCAACATCATGAAAAGAACATAAAGTCAAACATGATGTTCCAATAGAAGTCCCAACATCATGAAAAGAACATGATGAAGAAGAAGTATCAAAGATGGAGATGTCATCATTGTGGAAGGTTTGGTCACATCAAACCTCATTGCTACAAGTTGCATGGATATCCAAATCAGATGCATCAGCAACCCCCTAAGCAGAAGATAGAGGTTACCAAGAAAGTGCTGCAAGGACATCAAAATCAAAGATATCAGCAACCCCCTAAGCAAAAAGCAGAGGTCATCAAGAAAGTATGGGTACCTAAAGCTAGTCTTCATGCTGATCAAAGCTATATGTCCAAGAACAAGTTCAACAAACAACCTTGGAGCTCTAAAAATGGTCACTACACAGGGCAGAAGCATCAAAGAAAACCTCACTACAAGCAAAAATGGTCAAATAAGGGTGCTGCATATATAGCTCATACATCTCTAAGAGTATCAGCTAAAGAAGACTGGTACTTTGACAGTGGATGCTCAAGGCACATGACTGGATTGAAGAATTTACTGGTAGACTTAAAGTCATATTCATCCAGATATGTAACCTTTGGTGATGGAGCTAAAGAAGAAATCAAGGGAGTTGGGACCTTGGACTGTCCAGATGTACCAAGACTAGATGATGTGCTGCTGGTAAAAGGATTGACTGCTAACTTGATCAACATAAGTCAATTATGTGATCAAGGTTACAGTGTAAACTTTACCAAAACTGAATGCATAGTGTCTAATAAAGAACAGAAGGTTGTCATGAGAGGAGCCAGATCTAAAGACAACTGTTATATGTGGGAACCTCAAGATTTCAGTCTCACTTCAACTTGCTCTTTAGCCAAAGAAGAAGAAGTGAAGCTATGACACCAAAGACTGGGTCATCTTCATTTCAGAGGTATAAAGAAAATCATATCTATGGAAGCTGTGAGAGGTATTCATAAACTGAAGATTGATGAAGGCAAAGTATGTGGTGAATGTCAAATAGGCAAGCAAACCAAGATGTCCCATCCAAAGCTCCAACATCTGACAACTTCCAAAGTTTTGGAATTGTTGCATATGGATCTTATGGGACCAATGCAGGTTGAGAGCCTTGGTGGAAAAAGGTATGCCTATGTGGTGGTTGATGACTTTTCAAGGTATACATGGATAAATTTTATCAAAGAAAAGTCTGATGTATGTAATGTATTCAAAGATTTGCGTCAAAGAATACAAAGAGAAAAAGCAACCTGTGTGGTCAGAATAAGAAGTGACCATGGAAAGGAGTTTGAGAATAAAAAATTCTCAGATTTCTGTTCTTCAGAAGAAATCAATCATGAATATTCTTCACCTATCACCCCTCAACAGAATGGGATTGTTGAGAGGAAGAACATAACTATCCAAGAATCAGCAAGAGCTATGATCCATGCTAAAAAGTTACCATTGTACTTCTGGGCTGAAGCTATGAACACAGCTTGTTACATTCACAACAGAGTCACTCTAAGAAAAGGAACCTTATCCACCATCTATGAAGTCTGGAAGGGCAGAAAACCTACAGTTAAGTACTTCCATGTGTTTGGAAGTAATTGTTACATTCTGGCTGATAGGGAGCAAAGGAGAAAGATGGATCCTAAAAGTGATGAAGGGATTTTCCTTGGATACTCCATAAATAGCAGAGCCTATAGAGTATTTAACTCCAGAACCAATGTTATAATGGAGTCCATAAATGTGATAATTGATGATGCCCCTGCAGATGTTGCAGATGATGTTGGAACATCTGCTGACAGTCAGACTGAAGCTGAAATAAAGAATGATCATCCTGACTTCACTCAAACTGAGGCAAGGACAAAACAATCCAACAAACCTCCCTCCATCAGAATCCAGAAGGATCATCCCAAAGATTTGATAATTGGTGATCCCAACAGAGGTGTAAGCACTAGATCAAGAGAGGTGATTTCAGGTTCTTGTTTTGTTTCAAAAATAGAACCTAAAAACATCAAGGAAGCTCTTAATGATGAGTACTGGATTTGTGCTATGCAAGAAGAATTAGGTCAGTTCACAAGGAATGAAGTGTGGGATCTTGTTCCTAGACTTGATGACATAAATGTGATTGGCACAAAATGGGTGTATAAGAACAAGTCAAATGAGCAGGGAGTTATTACAAAGAACAAGGCTAGACTTGTAGCTCAAGGATACACACAAATTGAGGGAGTAGACTTTGATGAAACCTTTGCACCAATAGCAAAGCTTTAATCAATCAGACTACTTTTAGGAATTGCTTGTATCCTGAAGTTCAAGCTATTTCAAATGGATGTGAAGAGTGCCTTTCTAAATGGATATCTTAATGAAGAGGTATATGTAGAACAGCCTAAGGGATTTGTTGATCCAAGCTGTCCAAATCATGTGTACAAACTAAGGAAGGCTCTTTATGGACTGAAGCAAGCTCCAAGAGCATGGTATGAAAGGCTGACTACTTTTCTCACAAACAAGGATACATGAAAGGTGGAATAGACAAAACCTTGTTTGTGAAGGATGAAGAAGGAAATGTCATGATTGCTCAAATATATGTAGATGACATAGTCTTTGGTGGGATGTTAGACAGGATGGTTAAACATTTTGTCACTCAAATGGAATCTGAATTTGAGATGAGCCTAGTAGGAGAACTAACCTACTTTCTTGGACTGCAAATCAAGCAAATGGAAGACTCAATGTTCATATCCCAAAGCAAGTATGCCAAGAACACTGTAAAGAAGTTTGGGATGGATAGTGCAAGTCATAAAAGAACACCTGCCCCCACTCATTTAAAGCTGACAAAGGATGACAAGGGTGAGAAGGTTGACCAAAGCTTATACAGAAGCATGATTGGAAGCCTATTATATCTGACTGCTAGCAGACCAGATATAGCCTTTGCAGTAGGTGTATGTGCTAGATATCAAGCTGATCCAAAAGTTAGCCATCTAAACCAGGTTAAGAGAATTCTGAAATATGTCAATGGTACCTGTGACTATGGCATAATGTACTCCCATGGATGTGAACCAATTCTCACTGGCTTCTGTGATGCTGATTGGGCTGGAAGTGCTGATGATAGAAAGAGCACATCAGGAGGATGATTCTTTCTAGGAAACAATTTGATTTCTTGGTTCAGTAAGAAACAGAATTGTGTATCCTTATCCATTGCTGAAGCTGAATATATTGCAGCTGGTAGCAGTTGTTCACAGTTGGTTTGGATGAAGCAAATGCTCACTGAATACAATGTCCCACAAGATGTCATGACATTGTACTGTGACAATTTAAGTGCAATTAACATATCAAAGAATCCTATCCAACACAGCAGGACAAAGCACATTGATATCAGGCATCATTTCATCAGAGATCTTGTGGAAGAGAAGATGATCTCATTAGAACATGTAGCCACAGATCTGCAATTGGCTGATATATTTGCTAAAGCTTTGGATGCTACCCAATTTGAAAACCTAAGGGGTAAATTGGTAATCTGCTTATGTGAAATATATCAGTTATGGAGAAGTGCCAACATGTCCTATGACATCGTGTGGCATGATCACCAGATGGCAACATCAGTCTGGTCAAAAACTCTGTGTATTCCACTTCTTAAAATTCTCCAAGTAACGGCTCTTATAAAGGTTCTAGCTTGCTCTCAGCTATTCATCTCCTCATCATCTTCTCAAAACTAATTGCATGCTATAGCTGATTTTCAGAACTCATCAAAATCAATCAAACCTAAACTCTTCTTCCACCACATTCGAAAATGTCTCAACATCAAAACCCTAACCTCACTGATGAAAACCTTAACCAAGAAGATGTGGTGCATGCAACCCCAATATCAATGGTACCTATGGATTCAACTCCCATAGACGAAATCAGAGGAAGTGTTCCTCTTGCTCAAAAGCCTAGAACTCCTAATGTGAGAAGAGCAAAGGAACCTATATTCAGCAAAGTCAAAGGGATTCCTTCATTCTCAAACACCACCCCCAAAGCCTCTGAATATGTGGATGATTCTATTATGGATCTTGTTAATAGGATTATGTCTGAGCAAAGAGTTGTGAGTGGTATATCTGTTCCCCTGAACACCATGCCAGCTCCACAAGAAGAACAACCCAATAAAGCTGAAGAGGACACTCCTGTTCAACAGGATGTTCCAATAGATGTTGAAACATCTGAGGACCAGCACAAGGTCTCAACTGATGATGATGATGAAGCCACTGATGACCAAGCTTCTGTTGATCCACCTGCTGAAGAGGAGACTACTCAACCTCCTCCTGTTGTAAACATAGAGCATGATTTTGACATAGAGATCATTGCCTCTGTGGACCCTAGCATAGCCAAAAGGCTTAGGACTAGGAAGGAAAAGAAGACTGCAGGACATGCAACTCCTGAAAAGAAGCAGCCTACTCCAAAGAAAGACAAGTCCAAAGTGGTATTTGGACCTACCAAACAATGGAGCAAGGTGAATACACAAAAGAGGAAAGCTGTCACTCCAGCAGATTCAGATGTTGAAGAGGATGTCCCAACATCCCAACCAAAGAAGAAACCAACACCCTCAAGGTCTACCTCTGCTGTTCCAGAAGCCCCTCTGGACAATGTGTCATTTCATCATGTGTCAAGTGTGAGCAGATGGAAATTTGCATATCAAAGAAGGGTAGCACTTGAAAGAGAGCTGGGCAGCAATGCACTTGAGTGCACTGAGGTAATAGACCTAATTTCATCTGCTGGTTTATTTAAAACAGTTTCAAACTTTTCACCATGCTATGAGCTGCTAGTCAAGGAGTTCATAGTCAACCTGCAAGAAGACTGTGCTGATGGCAAGTCAGAAGAATTCAGAAAGGTGTATGTAAGAGGGAGATGCGTTGAATTCTCTCCTAGGGTTATCAATCAATATCTAGGGAGAGAATCTGATGGGCCTAATGAGCTGGGGAAAACTGACAACCAGATTTGCAAGGTCATCACTGCCAATCAAGTCAAAGCTTGGCCAGTCAAGGGCAAACTTTCTGTTAGCTTGCTAACAAGGAAGTATGCAATGCTGCATAGGATTGGTACTGTAAACTGGGTCCCTACCAACCATACCTCTTCAATAGCAACTGGATTGGGCAGATTCATATATGCTGTGGGCACCCAAACAAAGCTGGACTTTGGGGCTTACATTTTTGATCAAACATTGAAGCATGCTGGGACATCAGCAACAAAGCTGCCTATTGCCTTTCCTTCTTTGCTGTGTGGAATAATCCTCAACCAGTACCCAGGTATCCTCACTGAGAAGGATTCAATCTACAAAAGAGAAAGTCATCTGGCCTTCCATTACAAGCTGTTCTTAAGCCATCATGCAGCTGATGTTGAAGCTCCCTCTGGGACATCTGCTGGACCTTCAAAAGCAAAGTCTCCTATATCCAAATCTGCTTTGATTGCTGAGCTGAAGAACACCTGCAAAGAGCTGGATGCCAGGAAGCAAAAGTTTGAGGAGATTATTCAAAGGCTGGAAATGGAAGAAAGTGCTCAGAAGGCTGCTGACTCTGATGATGAAACTGAAGAAGAAGAAGATACTGAATATGAAGATTCTGAGTGAAAAATGTGTGTGAGGAATGTATTTTGGTTTTGTAATTTTGTATTTCTCTGACTATGTAAAATTTGGCCCCAATTTATGTCTAACAAGGGGGAGAAGAGATCTGAACAACAACAATGTCTGCTGCAGCTTACTGATTAATGAAAAATGTCTTTTGTCTGTTTAATGTCTGCTTCTGAACTAAGCTGTTTTTTAATGAAAAATTTCTGTTGAACAAGTCAGAACACATACAGGTTTGAGGGGGAGTAAAATCACACATGACTCAACAGAAAAGAACTGTTGCACTCTGATAAATGAAACTCTGCTGCACTCTGATAAAACCAGAAGATTGTGTTAGCCAAAAATTAGCCAAAGGGGGAGTTTGTAGATGTTTAGAATTGGCAGAATTTTTGACCAACAAGAAGTGTTGAACTTAGTTCAGGATGTCACATCAGATGTTGTGACATTATCAAACAGAGTATAAGTTGATGAACTTAAGTCAAGATGTCACACCAGATGTTGTGACATTGTATAAGTTAATGAAGTAAGTTCAGTTTTCAGGATGTCACACCAGGTGTTGTGACATCTCAAACCTGCTACCAGAAATAAATAATGCTTAACAGAACTGAGTAAATTTAGGGAATTTATCTGGAATGAATTGTGAATGGATAAAACAGTAGTAGGCGCATCTGTAGGGAGATTGGTTATATGATTTCAGTATAAACAGAAGAAATGACTCACCTAGAATCAAGGAAGTAACAAACCCTAATTCAAGGTGATGACAGCATGCGTATCAGGATTGGATAACCTACAGAAAGCCCAAAATCCAAGCATCTATTTAAGCAACAGAAACTCTCAGAATAGAGTACGAAGTTAAGAAGACTAAATAGGGTGTTTGTGTTTTAATAGCAGGTTTTATATATGTATCACTTTATGAGCTTTTAAGCAAAAGTGTATTGTGTCTTGATTGAAACTGTGAAGTAAGATCAAGCTGTTTTGTTTGAAGTGTGACTTCAAGTTTATTAAACATTGTAACATATCACTGTGTGATTGAGGGGGAGTGAGTTGGTACTCATATCTAAGTTGTGTCTTAGGTAGAAATTGCCTTGGGTAATTATTAAGTGAAGGATTAAACTGAGTGGTTTAAGTCCAGAATTAATATTACTTATATTGGATTTCCTTCCTGGCTTGGTAGCCCCCAGATGTAAGTGTGGTTATACACTGAACTGGGTTAAAAATTTCTTGTGTTGTTTAATTTTCCTGCACTTTAAGTTTTGTTCAAGTCTTCAAGTGTTTAAACATCTCATTCGACATCACGTACCTGATCGCATAATTTCACAAATAATCATTGAGAAGGTATTGAGATCTCTTACCCCTCAGTTTGATTACATTGTGGTAGCAATATAACATTCTAAAGATCTGAGCACCATGAGGATTGAAGAGTTGCAAAGCAGTTTAGAAGTGCAAGAGTTGCATCTAACTGAGAGAACTTCTGAAAGGGAAGTAGAGCAACAGGATTTGAAAGCAGTTTCTGATAAGAGGTATCAGAAGCAGTCTTGGTCAGAAGCTAAGAAAAGATATAATGGTGGTCAGAAGTCAGAAACCTCAACCTCTAATAGGAAAAAGAAGGCTCAGAAGGGAAAAGAGAAGTATGACAAGAAAAAGATTCAATGTTACTGTTGCAAGAAGTTTGGTCACTTTGCTAAAGATTGTTGGTCAAACAGAGAAAGGAAATCAAAAGAAGCGAATATAGCCAGAAGTTCTGATGATGAATCTGTGCTACGGATGGTTTCTGAATCCGATGATACGAATTTGACATACTGGTGGTATATAGACATTGGCTGCTCAAATCTTCTTACTGGAAATAAGAAATGGCTGGTTGATTTTGACTCTGAAAAGAGGACAAAGATCAGATGTGCTGATGACAAATATCTTAACGTTGAAGGTATGGCAAAATGTCAGAGTTATTTTGAACAATGGGAAAACAACATTGATTTAGAAAGTATGGTATGTACCTGGTATAAGAAGCAATCTGATGAGTGTGGGGAAACTAATTGAGAAAGGTTTTTCAGTTACCATGAAGGACAATCTTCTGAAGCTGTATGACTGTAATCAGAAGTTGATTATGGAGTCAGAACAGGGAAGAAACAGAACATTCAAAGTGAATGTCAAAACCGCAGACTCAGAATATCTTTGTGCAACAAGTTTTATGGACGAAAGTGAGTTGTGGCACAGTGTAACACGGTGGGAGAACTGACTTTAGTTATGTGTTGCGGATAGCAAGAGTCGCCACCGACTTTTATTTTATCCAAAGGAAAGGCATAAAAGAACAGGAAAGACCTTAAAAGATTTTTGGGTTCGGGGGGTAGGTTATGTAAAGGGAAGGTGTTAGCACCCTTTACATCCATGGTTATCCATGGGCTCTTAGTTACTTAGCTCACTTTGAATTGTTTTTGAAAATGTGAAGTGTGTGAATAAAAATTTTCATAAGAGTTTGATAATGATCCATGTACGGATGCGTAAAAAACTTGTGTTTGAAAATTGTTTGAAATTTGTGAAGTGTTTGAAAAGTTTTTGAATAGTGAGCAAGTAACTATGAGGAACCTACCCTAAAGTTTAAGTCTTTCTGTTCTTGAATCCTTTAAATGGTAAGACTATCCCTATTATTAAGGAATAGGTAGTCATTACCTTGGATGTGAGGGACAAGTAAAGGGACATCTGTTTAATGCAGGCAACTGTGGGGTGTATTAAGCAATTTTGGAGGGACTGTCATCATTATTCGAAAAGGGACAAGATCATTACGAAGGCAACCGTTTAAGGGACTTGATCTTTTATCTGTTAAGGGACTAGATGACTTTATTTTTGAGGGACTTTTGCTTTATACACCCTACTTGACCTTTTTGATTAGACAACATGAGAGGTACCCCTAAGGAAGTGAGATGGCGATCAAAGATCGACTTACGTGTGTGAGTGTTCAATTTAATATTTATTCTTTGAAATTAAGTGATCTAAACTATTTTTTAATAACATACATGTTTACACTCCCTATTTTTACTAACCACGACATAAAAATAAATAATTTAAATATTACAAAAAAAATTACATCCAGGAGCAATTACAATAATAAAAAGAAATTTAAATAAATAGCAAAATAAATAAATAAATAAGCAAAATAGAAATAATAAGCAAAATAAATAAGCAATATAATTGGGTTAGTGAAAATAATAATAGTAATCATAATTTAAAAATAAATGGGGTTAGTAATAAACATGGTTAATAATAATAATAAACAAAAAGATTATAATAAACAAAATTTTAATGGTTAATAGAAATTATAAACAATCATATCAATTATTATAAAATTTAAAATTATAAACAAATTAAATAAATTATGAACACATTATGAAAAGTAAATTATAATTAAAATTAAATTAGCAATTTTTAAACATATAATAGAAATTATTTACATACAAAATTATATTATAAATAATTTATAGAATATTTACATATTATGAAAAATAGGATTAATCATAATTGTATTTACAAAATTTAATTATATTAAATAAAATATGTACATGATTAAAAAATGTGATCATACAATTATATTTACAAAAATTAGAAATTAAAATCACAAAATAAAATTAGGTTTTTTAATTGTTTAGAAAAATAAATAAATTAGGGTTTGTAAAATATTAGGGTTTTAAAAAAAAAAAATATTTTAGGGTTTATAGAAAAAATAATTATTATGATTAAATTAGAGTTTGCAAAAATAAATTAAATTTTATATACAACAAAATATAAATCTAATTATTATAATATACATTTTTTAATCTATTTATATTATGTTTATTAATATTTAATTAAAAAAAAATAAAAGAATTATAAAACAATTAAGTTAAGAAAAACAAAAAAAAATGATAAAACTCACCTGCTGGAGCCTGGGGTCGAACCCAGGTCTCCCAGCCTCCATCCACAACCAACAACCAACTGAGCTGCGTGCTACTGGTGAACAAAGGATGACCATTGCTCATTATATATTAAGCCTGCAAATATCATGGAATTTTTACCAAAAAATAATGGAGGACGGGTTCGAACCCTTGTCCTTGGCTTTATTCGTACGCGTACTAACCACTGGACCATCTGCAACATTTGTAACTTAAATATAAACAAAAACTATATAATATAAAACAAAATTTGAATTCCAGAAACGCGCGCGCAGTGATCATCTTCTTCCTCAGGCCCTGCAACTTTTGCTGCGAATTTCCCTGCAACCTTTCCTGCGATTTTCAAACTGCAGCAATACCTACGAAATTCAAACACTAACAAAACAGCAAAATTTCATGAAATTGAGAACATCATTGAGTTCCTCACAACATTTGCAATCATCCTGTGTCTTTAGAATTTATTTATGTTTGTTAAATGCTAAAACCCTAAATGGTGCTTGAAACCCTAATAATGGCATAATCCGACTCAGTCCTCGAAACTCAAATCCAATTGTCCAGAAAGCTTCACCACATCAAAACAAATCAAATTAGAAGGTCAAAATCAACAAACAACACACAAATTAATGGAATCGAAAACAAGTGATACATGACATAAAACCGATTCAGTTTGAGCATTTTAAGACACTATGAATGATGATAATGGTTGCTACATGATCAATGAATCACCAGGAAGCTATTGCAATCCTTAAATTGTCCTGAAAGTACCTCTACCTTGGAAACCGAAATCAAGTTTTTGTATGGTTTTTTGAAGTTTTGAGACAAGGTGAGAGGCTGCCAAAATCGTCCCTTTTGCATTGGTTTCTATTGTATACTTATAATGGATGTAATTTAGGTCAAGAGATGATGGATTTATGGGCTTTTTGGATGACTTGATTGTGAAGGAATGTCATGATCCAAAAATGTGAAAAAATCAAATATTTGTATTCCAATCTGGTCTAGCACGAATTTGTACAAGATCCAATCATGTTAAACAGCATTGATTAATTTCTAGAAGAAGAATCATGTCCAAACTTTGATTTTTAGATTTTATTTTAATTTAATTTGATTTAAAATGAATAAAATTCAAATAAATATCAAATAAAATATAAAAAATCAGAATTTCTTGTCATTGGGTCGTGCATGAGGTTATTGTATGGATTGGGTCATTATTTGGCAAGCCCATTTGGAAGAAATTGGTTTTAGACCTCCATTTTCTTCATAAGCCAACCAAAATTTTCCCAACTTTGCAAGGGCTCATATCCTTCAATTTTAATGGTATGAGGGTGTTATTGGACATTTTGGAAAGCTTGAAGAGTCCTCTAACCAACCCCACTGGTTTCATGTCCATATCATTTACCAATCTCAAGTTATGCCCTTTTGAAGTTGTTGACTTTTTTGTTGACTTTCAAAAGGACCTATAATGTCTTAGCTCATACCTTCCAAATGAAGCATTTTTGGGCTTGGCTTGTGAGACACAAAGTTGTAGAGAATTCAATTTCCTTCAAAATGAGCTTTGGATGGAGACTTGGTGATGAAGCATGTGAAAGTTATGGCTGGTCAAAGTTCAGTTGACTTTTACTGAGGAAACCCTAATTTAGAAACTCCTGATTCTTGATGATCTGAAATCTCCTTGATGAATCATGATCAACCCTTGATCAAATGATGAATTTTACTTCATATACTTGATGTTGGCAAAAAATCATGAAGTTTGACTTTGGTTTGACCACAGTTGACCTCAGTTTGACTTTTTAACTACTTTGACTGATTTTGACTTATCTGATTATCTGACTGAGCAAACTTTTGAGAAAAGTCTTGAAACTTGTCATGGGGGTTCTTACACACATATAAGATGTTATGAAGCTTACTTGAAGTCTTGAAAGTTCATTTAGCCTGATTAAAGTCAAAACCCTAGTTTTGGATGCACTACTTAGGAGGTGCATTGTCTGAGGGAATTGTCAACTCTTCTGACCAATTGTGAATTTTGTGAACCTTGTGAACCATCATAAAATGTCTTGTGAACCTCATGGTAGGTCTTGTGAACCTTGTGAACCTCATAAAGTGACTTATAGACTTCATGAACCTCATGAAAGGTCTTGTAAGCATTGTGAATCTTGTGAACCTTGTGAACCTCATAAAGTAGCTTGTAGACTTCATGAACCTCATGAAAGGTCTTGTAAGTGTTGTGAATCTTGTGAACCTTGTGAACCTTCTTAGCACACAAAGTCTTGTATTGTGAGGGCAAATTTTGGGGTGCAACACACAGAAGATTTGGTCATCTGAATTTTAGAAGTTTAGGGCATCTAAATTCAAAGATGCTGGTACATGGAATTCCTACAATCAAGAAGCCTGAGATGTCATGCCGAGTGTACATGGAAGGAAAGTAACCAAGATTGCCATTTACGTCAAAAGTAGCTCCAAGAACCAAACACGCCTTGGGAGTAGTACATTATGATGTGTATGGTCCATTTCTAGTAGCATCGATTAGAGGGAACAAATACTTTGTGTCATTTGTTGATGAGTTCACCAAAATGACGTGGCTATCCCTCATTAAGTTTAAACTCAAGGTGTTTGCTGAATTCAAAAATTTCAGATTGAAGGTTCAGAATCAGAGTGGTCAGACTCTGAAGATTCTCAGAACCAATGGTAGAGGTAAGTATAACTCCAAAGAGTTCAAGAAGTTCTATAAGGAGAATGGAATTGAGCATGAGGTTACTGCTCCTTATACTCCTCAACAAAATGGTCTTGCTGAAAGAAGAAACCGTACTTTGCTTGATATGATGGGAAGCATGCTGAAGGAAAATAAGCCTCCTCGGAACTTGTGGGGAGAAGCTGTTGCCACCACATCATATGTACTCAACAAATTTCCAACGAAGAAGCTGAAAGAAATAATTCCTATTTAGAAGTGGACTGGAGATAAGCAGAGTGTCAGTCATCTGGAGGTTTTTGGTCCTGTATGTTACAAACATGTTCCAGAAGCTAGAAGACATAAACTGGATGATAGAAGCAAAGTGATGTTACTAGTGGGGTACCACAGTACAGGTGCGTACAAGCTTTATTGTCCAGAAACTGATAAAGTTGAATTTAGCAGAGACATAATCGTGAAGGAATCAAAATTTTGGAATTGGGATATGTCTCAATTGGACTCTAATGTGAGAACTTCTGAAGAAAACTCAGAACTAAGAGTTTCCGAAGCTAAAGTGAATTCTGATAGTGATTCTTACTCTGATGGTGATTCTGATTCTGAAGAAGACTCATAAGATGAAGGTGATTATGATGACCCAAACTCTGGTGGTAATTCAGATTTTGGGAATATGCCAGACTCTGAAGATGGTCAAGGCTCTAGAGGAAGTTAACCTTTTGAAGCAAGAGCTTCTGAAGAGAAACTTTTGAGGTTCAAACATCCGAAGGAGATTCTGAACAAGGTCAGAGGCCACAAAGAATCAGAAGAATTCTGAGAAGGTTTGCAGAGTTTGACATGCTTCAAAACACTGAAGTTGATTCTGAAGGAGAAGTTATTCAGTGTGCCATGTTAGTATACTCTGAACCCGTGAGTACGGAAGAGGCTCTTAAGGAGAAAGTTTGGCTGAAGGCAATGAAAGAAGAACTTGATGCTATAGAGAGAAACAAAACTTGGAAGCTGACAGAACTTCCGAAGGACAAGAAAGCCATCAACGTTAGATGGGTTTTAAAGCAGAAGCTAAAGCCAGATGGATCAATTGGCAAACACAAAGCAATGTTAGTAGCAAGAGGATTTCTACAGAAACCTGGGCTTGATTATTCTGATGTGTTTGCACCCGTAGTAAGACATGAAACAATCAGATTGGTGATTGCAATAGCTGCTAACAAGAATTGGTCTTTGATGCATTTAGATGTGAAATCCGCATTTTTGAATGGTCCATTACATGAAGAGGTGTACGTGTCACAACCTCCTGGATTTGTTAAAAGGAATCAGGAAGGGATGGTGTACAGATTACACAAAGCTCTGTATGGATTGAAGCAAGCGCCCAACGCTTGGAATTTGAAGGCTGATTCATTTTTCAAGGAACATGATTTTCAGAAATGTGAGATGGAGTATGGTGTTTATGTTCAACATACTTCTGGAGGCAATATGATTCTGGTGTGTTTGTATGTTGATGACATACTGCTGACAGGAAGTTCTGAACAAGAGATAACCAAGTTCAAGAATGTGCTGATGAATGAGTTTGAGATTACTGATCTCGACAAAATGACATACTTTCTAGGGATGAAGTTAACATACTCTAAGAAAGATATCATTTTGCATCAGTTGAAGTATGAACTTGATCTTCTGAAGAGATTTAGCTGCAGAATTGTAAGATTGCTATCACACTTGCTGACACAAATCAGAAACTAGATTTTGATTTTGATGGTGAGGATATGGACGCTACAACCTTCAAATAGTTGGTTGGTTCTCTGAGGTATTTGTGTAATACTAGAACTAACATTTGCTATGTAGTTGGAATGGTTAGCAAATTCATAAGTAAACCCAAATGGTCTTATTACCAAGCTGCTGTCATGATTCTGAGGTATATCAAGGGAACTATGAAGTATGGAATGTTATTCTCTTCTGGAAGAAAGATAGAATCAGAACTTCTGAGTTACTCAGATTCTGATTAGTGTGGAGACATAGTTGACAAAAAAAGTACTTCTGGGTACTTGTTCAAAATTCTGAGAAGCCTTATTTCTTGGTGTTCCAAGAAACAACCTGTTGTTGCTCTGTCAACATGTGAGGCAGAATATATTGTAGACGCTGTCACTGCATGTCAAGCTGTGTGGATTCAGAATTTGCTGCAAGATCTGAAGATCAAAGTGGAGAAGCCTCTGAAGTTGTTGATTGATAACAAGTCTGCAATTAATCTTTCCAGAAACCCAGTATTTCATGGGAGAAACAAGCATATTGAGACAAAGTATAATTTTCTGAGAAGCCAAGTTCATAATGGAATGCTGGAAGTCGTGCACTGTAGCACTCAGAAGCAGCTGGCAGATGTTCTGACGAAGGCCATCAAGACTGATCAATTTCTCCGCTTAAGGGATGGAATTGGTGTTGTTAGCTTTGAAAAAAATATAAATTAAGGGATGGTATTAGAAATAATAATTTATATTTTGAAAAACTTGGTGACTAATTTTGTTTAGGGGTATGTTAGTACTTTGTCTTATTACTCTTTAAATTTGTAGGCTAAGTTTAGTTTGCTTATAAATAGAGTAGAGAACACTTCTTTTGCAATAGAATTTTATTCTCTCCGTTAATACATTGTCTCCCGTTCATCATTTTATTTCACCTTGTGCACCAACAAAAACTAACTTTTGAAATCTATGTTTGTTTCAACTTAAACCCTCAAATAAATTTATAATTTCTAACTAATATTTGACACGTGCAAAATACACTATTAGTGTACAATAGGGATGAAGTGGTAAAACAAATCCAATCTATTAAGCATGTTTGTTTTACCATTATTTTTCGAGACAAATCAAAGTTTTAAGCATTTGTCCTTCTCCATTTTTCTTTTACAAACATATATATTAACTTAATTTTTTAGATTTAAAATATATAATGGACGCGAACCAGCTCCACTCCACCTTTTTTTTGTAGCATATCAAAATTTTAATGTTCACCTTAACTACATAAGTCCATCAGCCCATTAATTTGTAGATTTTTATATGACAAGTATAAATGGAGTGGATATGTTCATTTACCATAGAGTGCCATGAGATTTATATATTATATTATTTTTATAAACTATATTACATCATAAATGTTTCGGGCTTCCCCGATGACTAGACATAGCTCATTCCACTTCTGCATTCAGGACAACCCAATATCGCAAATCCGGCCCATTAAGGCCTAAGGGGACCAATTCCTCCCTTGCCTAACATTCGAGGAGAGATGATAGACCAAACATGATCGTGGTCACTCATCTCTGCCTCCTCAAGACTTCTGCCCGACATCCGGGGGAAGTCACCCAGGAACAATCCAGGATCGCCCCTGCTCGGTATCACATCCTGCCCGATGCGACATCTCCTCCGAGCAGGTCTGCTCATTCCAAAAGTTAGTTTTTGACAATTAACTATTTTTAGGCGATCTACGATCTAGGCCCAAAATAGGGACCAATGGCCAATCGATGTGGCATTATATAAACCCTCTCACATGAGAGAGCCAAATATACGTTCACTCTAACAATACTCTCTATTGTACTTTCTCACTTTACTGCTCGTTCTTACTTTGGCATCAGAGTGTCTTGCCGGTACAACCATTCCTCTCCTCGAAAATCCAGTACCGACGACATAGTCCGTGACCCACTCAAGGTTCTGATAAAGCACAAAGATCAATAAAATGATTAAATAAGATATGAAGATAATGACAAAAATAAATATAATTTAACTAAACATATTTTGGCAATGAATACCAAAATATTTAAATTAGAGAGTATACTTTTGAAATTGAGATATACATGTTCATTAGGTTATCCATAAAATATTAATGGCTTAGTGTCATCTTTAGTCCCTTACCTTTACCTCTTGTTTCATTTTAGTCATCTTTCTTTTAAAACGTCCAATTGTCAAAGAGAATTAAACAAGTCATTTCTATCAAATAATGATAAACGATGTTAGACAGAAAGGACATGGCAATTGAGATGTCATATACTTATATGTATGGCATATAACATGTCATATTCTTATAACCAAGGTCAATAAATTTCATGAAAAATTCTAAAATTTTGCCCTTATTCGAAATTGAACTAGAGACCTCCCCTTCCATAGGTGGACACCACAACCAACAGGGTTATTATCAACTTGTGAAATATAAATGCCATATCATGTTCTTATATTTCAAAAAAATGTTAAGGTTTTTCAATTAGGTACGTGGTTCATTTTTTCTTTGTCAATGTAGAGTATGTTCACAGCTTTGCCCATAAGAAGATATGTTCCCAACTATTTCCCAAAATAAGACTTGCAAGCATCAACTATATGAACTTTTTCAGCATCAACTTGTGAAATATAAATGCAATATCATGTTCTTATATTTCAAAAAAAATGTTAAGGTTTTTCAATTAGGTACGTGGTTCATTTTTTCTTTGTAAATGTAGAGTATGTTCACAGCTTTGCCCATAAGAAGATATGTTCCCAACTATTTCCCAAAATAAGACTTGCAAGCATCAACTATATGAACTTTTTCAGCATCACTTTCATTCTAACAGGGTTATTATCAACTTTTTCCCCTTCCATAGGTGGACACCACAACCAACAGGGTTATTATCAACTTGTGAAATATAAATGCAATATCATGTTCTTATATTTCAAAAAAAATGTTAAGGTTTTTCAATTAGGTATGTGGTTCATTTTTTCTTTGTCAATGTAGAGTATGTTCACAGCTTTGCCCATAAGAAGATATGCTCCCAGCTATTTCCCAAAATAAGACTTGCAAGCATCAACTATATGAACTTTTTCAGCATCACTTTCATTCTAACATGGTTATTATCAACTTGTTCCCCTTCCATAGGTGGACACCACAACCAACAGGGTTATTATCAACTTGTGAAATATAAATGCCATATCATGTTCTTATATTTCAAAAAAATGTTAAGGTTTTTCAATTAGGTATGTGGTTCATTTTTTCTTTGTCAATGTAGAGTATGTTCACAGCTTTGCCCATAAGAAGATATGTTCCCAGCTATTTCCCAAAATAAGACTTGCAAGCATCAACTATATGAACTTTTTCAGCATCACTTTCATTCTACACACAGAACAATCATTAACAACCTTTCACAAGTCCTTTTCAATCTAAACAAAACATGTAAAAAACACGAGCCATCTTGAAAGTTGTAAGCATACATGAGATTCATAAAATAGCTCGATATATAGTGAAGCATAAAAATAATTGCTTTCTCTGCTATTAGAGAATGCAACTACAAGCTACACACCTTTTCAGGATCTCCACCATCTTTAAACATGTTATATGTTTCCCTCATGACTGGCATTGGGTCTATGCCAACCTAAATTCATCAATAAAGTGAATAAATAATCAAATATTTCATGTTATTTTTATTATCATTACTGAAAGTTCATATGCTAAATTGTTTGTATAATTTTCCATGACCTTGCAACTGTAAGAGCAACAAAAAGGCCTACTTGTTGTGTTTTAGTGATGAACAAACCTTCAAAGGGTGAACTTGTACAAGAGGTGCAAGAGAAAATCAATAAAGAACACAATAATTGATAACTCAATTCGATGCAATAACACCTATGTTTGGAGGGTTAACTTCCAACCCAAGAAAGAAAATTAATTATTAGTAGTTTAGTACAATTAGTCTTATATGAACCAAACTTTATGCTATTCAATGCCTCTTCCTAGCACTACCAATAATTTTCTATTTAGGACTCTCCCTAAATATGATATCTCATCTCAATTTCTCTCAACCATTAAACCCTAGTGATCAACTTTGATTCACAAAGTTGAATGTTGATTTACAACTCAACTAGACAAAACTGCAACTACGCTAAGTTACTGAAACATAGTGTGGTGTATATACAACAATAACAACGACTCACATAAACCCTAACATTAGGGTTGACAATGAACCGATCCAACTCAAAAATAGTTCGGAATTTGATTCGACAATTAAATTATTGAACTAGGTTCATGAACCAAATGAGCCGAATATGAGCTAAAGACTAAGTTCGTTAACTAAATGAGTCGAACTTGAACTATACATAGTTCAACTCGTTAGGTTCATGAGTCAATTTGATTATATATGAGATGAATTATATTGTCTTTAAGAGTTAGTCAAACGGTTTTAATTGATAATTTATATTCTCAAGAGAACACATTATTTCTAAAAAACATTATACAAATAGAATCAACATCGTATAAATTTCAATCTTATAAATTTTATTTTATTTCTATATTTTTTATTTAAAAAATATTAATTTAAAATGTCATACATATATATATATATATATATATATATATATATATATATATATATATATATATATATATATAATAGTCTTTAAAAAATTACTTGTAAGTCTGTGAAATAAGCGATTTGAACCTAAAAATAAACCTAAAAAGTTGAACCGAGATGTTCGTGAACTTCTAACAAGTCGAGTTTGAGTTGAAAAAAAGTTCTTGAGGAACTCAAACTCGAACTCGAACTCAACAAATTCTTAACGATTCGAGTTTGAGCTAAAAAAAACCATGATAAACTCGAACTCGAACTCGGCCAATTCTTAACGAGTCGAACTGAGCTGAGGTGAGTTCGACTCGACTCGACTCATTTCCATCCCTACCTAACACTCTAAATTCTTCAATATATTTCTTCCAATGTAGGTTTTAAACTCCTTATATAGAAAAAGTATTATGAGATTTTCTCCTTGGATCTTTGATTTAATTTTTTTCATAATCTTTGCACAGTTTGTTGGATAAGATTTGTTCCATAAATATCTCCAACAAAAAGATATGACTTAGTTTGTTTAAAATTCAAATTTAAGTCACATTTAAATCTGATTTGATCTTCACAATTTTCCAACAAATCATATAATCATATTGCTAAAAAAAACAATAAATTCTAACTGAATCTTCAACAGAAAATTTGTCCCAAAACATAACAATCTGGCCTGTTGAACAAGACCCAAATGTTGTACTCACTTGTTGTGACACCACATCCAGCATGTTTCCATGTTACACAAGAAAATCATCTTGAAGTAGCTGAGCAAATTTGAGCACTTCTCCATGTTGTTTTTTCGCAAAATGCAGCCATTAAAAAAGGAGCAACAATATCCCCCTTTGGAAAATTGTGGAAAAAAAACTCTTCAAGATAGATAACATTCATTCAAACAAAACAAGTGACATGCAACAGAAGATTATCGGAGCATACTATTTAATTCACAACAACATTCATCAGAATTGTAGTACAATAATGAAAAATCAGTAGCATTCAGCACATATGCCACACATCAACAATGATCCAAAATCAATCAGACATACATGCAATTATTCACAACTTAGCCATCCCTTTCACTCACTCAACTCATAGTTAGTAGTATACAATCTTATGATTTAACAATTATCATCATGCAATCATTCACATACTTGGTCATGCATAATACAAACAATTTGTATTAATATCAGGATATGCAAAATACTACTAACACAAAACTCACTCTAAAAGGGCCATATGTCTTGCCCGATGCTCCATCATGTGAGAACATCATTAGTACTTACCCAGATGGCCAATACTAAACAAATACATGTTACCTCAACAACACCATACTAGAGGGGGTGAATAAACCATTTTAAAAAATCAACCGCTTTTTCAAAAAATTATCAGAGAGTTTTCAAAAGATGCAAGTGGAAGGTCTGATGCGAAAATATGAAAATTATACTATTAGAAATTTTGATCATGTTAACGCTAAATCGCTTCAGAAACATCAAAGATGAATATGATAAACACAAGGCATTCAATTGATTCAGTTGTATTTTCCACGATGTGTGTTTATACAATGATTCAATATAGTGAATATATATCTAAATTGTTTCTCATATTTTAATCATTAATTCAAATTAATAAGGTATCCAATTTTAACAAAACCTAATGCATACATAATAAGTTGCTACCAATTGAATAAACGGTAAACTATGTTAGAATTGAAATACCTAAGCATGCAAATATTAAAGCATTGATAAAGAGTTTCCCATTGAAACCTACATTGTTCCTTTTTATTTGACAAATATTTGCAAGAATTCATATAATCACTAATCCATAATAATGTTGAGATAATTAAAATCTCCTATTTGGATCTTGAATTGTATATAGCCCAATTCCAAACTTTTCTATGTAATCTTTACTCGATTAATGCTTCTTGAACTTCCAATATCACCAATATTCTTCAAGCCTTCGTGTATCAATCAATCCCTTGATCTTACTGATTCCTTGAACGATGAATTATCTAATTATTTGAGAAGATAGATAAGTCACAAGAAACAAAATGCACATAGACACGCATCACCAATATTCAAAATCTAAAAATTAAGTGATTAAAACTTGTATGTCAAGGAGTGCATTCACAATCATAAATAATGCATGAACAAATATACAAATGCTCAAATGCACATAATTAGTAACATACATCTAAAAAGACTTAAACGAGAATAAAAACAAACAAAGACATAAGCTAGAGATGAATGTGAAAGATAAGGAGGAAATAAGTAAACAAACATACAACTCTAAAACAAACACATATAATGATGTAAACTGGATACAAGAGTTATAGAGACATACCAATGTAATTTGGTAAAAGCTAAGATTTGCTACAGTATAATGTTAGTGAAAACAAAAATATATAGCAAGTGAAACTAAACAAGATCCTCATTTTTATTTAAGGCATGGAGAATCTAAGATTCCTAAATCCCCAAAACCTTGTGGAATGTATCTGATGTGAAAGGTTTTGTAAAAATGTCAAAAATATGACTTTTAGTGTCAACGTATTCAAAAACAACATCCCCTTTTTCCTCACGATCTCTAAGAAAATGGTGTCGGATCTCAATGTGTTTTATCCGTGAATGAAGTACCAGATTCTTAGTGAGGCTAATTGCACTAGTACTATCACACTTAATCGTAACATAGCCAAATATTAAATCATAGTTTATCAATTGTTACTTTATCCATAAGACTTGTGTGCAACAACTACCATCAGCTACATATTCAACCTCATTGGTAGAAAGAGCAATGCTATGCTGCTTCTTACTGTGCCAAGAAACTAAACAACCTCCAAATAAGTGACAGGTACCACTAGTACTTTTCCTATCCAAATTGCACCCTGCGAAATGAGAATAAAAAAATATACTAAGCTAGAAGCACTACCTGTAGGATACCAAAGACCGTGATAGGGGTTCTGTTAAGATACCTCAAAATACATTTTACGATCTTAAAGTGGGAATCCTTAGGTGATGCTTTCTATCTACCACACATGCACACATTAATCATTATATATGACAAACTTGCAATTAAGTAGAGTAAGGATCCTATTATATCTATATACCTGGTTACATCAAAATTCACTCCCTTTTCATATTTGTCAATAAGCATATTTGAGGACATGAGTGTTGAGATACTCTTAGAATCTTTCATCTCGAACTTCTTGAGAAGCTCTAATCAATATTTCATTTGACTTATGAAAGCTCCTTATTTGGCTTGCTTGATTTGGAATCCTAAGAAGTATGTTAGCTCTCCTATAAGTGACATCTCAAATTCTCCCTACATCAAACTTGCAACATCTCAAATTCTCCCTACATCTCAAATTCTCAACAAAGAGATTCATTAGCAGACCCGAAAATAACATCATCTACATAAATTTGACCTAAGAGAATATGTTTTTCCTTATGTCTTATAAAAAATGGTGTTGACTTTCCCACGATTGAATCCTTGTTTGAGAAAAATCCACTCAATCGCTCATACCAAGCTCTAGGAGCGTGTTTGAGACCATAGATGGATCTTTTTCAATTTAAAAAAAGGATTAGGATTATATTGATCCTCAAAACCAGGGGTTTGTGATACATACACCTCTTCGATATATGGCCATTGAGAAAAACATATTTAACATTCATTTATCAAAGCTTAAAGTCCAAGTAACAAGTGAATGCCAAAATGAGTCTAATAGCTTCTAGATGAGCTACATGAGCATGCGTTTAATCATAGTCTATTCCTTCATCTTGATTATATCTTTTTGCTGCTAATCTTGATTTATCTCTAGTAATAATTGCACCATGTTTATCCATTTTGTTCCTAAATACCCATCTTGTGCCAATGGCAGTTTTATCAATCGGACGTGGAACAAGGTCCCAAACCTCGTTACATTTATATTAAATTGGTTCTTCTTGCATAGCAAGTAACCATCACTCGTCAAGTAAAGAATTAATTATCGATTTAGGCCCAATTTGAGAAATGAAACAAGCGTACTTACAAAAAGTATTAACCCGTGACCTATTACTTACACCTCTTTTGATGTCTCCCAGGATTTGATCTAACGAGTGATCCTTTGCAATTGTCCAATCTTGAGGCAACTGGTTTGAGGTCTCTTATTTTTTGTCCTTAGGTAAGCTTTCCTCTTTATCTTCCATAATTTCATCGTCCTTTGTTGAAGGAGTAATATCCTCTTTGGAACTTTCATCGTCGATCATTCTTTCTATTATCACACCTAAAAAATCAGAATAAATACCCTTCCCCGTATTTTGGAGTGAGGACTCATCAATGATTGAACTCTTATATAGAAGAAATTTTATGATTGTAAACCTTATAATAGTTACTCATAGATGAGTACCCTTAGAATGTACCTTCATCGGATTTAACATCCAATTTACCAAAAGTGCCCTTTCCATTATTTAAATTAAAGCATTTGCAACCAAAAATATGAAAAATAAGAAATATTACTTTTCTACCCTTTAGTATCTCATAAAGTGTCTTCTCTATGATGGATTGACTGATCACCCTATTTAAGACAGAGCATGCAGTATTAATCACATCCATCCAAAAATACTTAGGTAGGATCATTTAATTTATCATAGTCTGGGCCAATTCTTCCAAAACAGGTTTTTTATGCTCAACAAAACCATTTTGTTATGGAGTTCTCAAACATGAGAAATTATGAACAACCCCATTTTTGGAGCAAAAGTTTTGAAATTGATGGTAAAAAATTCACCACCGTGATCATTACAGAGAATGATGATTTTAAAACCAAAAACATTATGGACAAGCTTAGTAAAATCAACGAAAGCCTTAAAAGTTTCATCCTTATGGGCTAAAAATGACGCCCAAGTATATATAGAGCAGTCGTCAACAATCACAAGTCCGCAATAATTACCTCCTTAACTTCTTGTCTACGAAGGACCAAACAAGTCTAAATGGAGAAGCTCGATAGGGTTTGATGTCAAAATAACCTTCTTTGGTTTTAAAAAAACACTCTTGTTTGCTTTCCCATTTGGCAAGCATCACATAATTTGTCTTTTACAAATTTTATTTTTATAAAGACCAAATGCTAGATTTTTGGATGCTATTTTATTTAATAAGTCAAAATGCACATGACTTAAGTGTCTATGTCATAACCAAGAATATTCACTCTTGGCTACTAAACACCTAGTTCCATGCATTTACACGTCATATAGATAAAGAATATACACATTTTCATTCCTATAACCCTTAAACACAAGATCCTTATATGTCTTATGCTCAATTACACAACTAAGAGTATAAAAAACTACGGAATACCCTTTGTTACATAATTTGATAATACTAAGTAAGCTGTGTTTAAGCCCTTTAACTAAAAGCACATTTTCAATGGTGATTGTAGAGGGATTTCCCACAATACCTTCACCAAGAATTTATCTTTCACATTGTCTCCATACGTGACGTGACTACTTTCCTTATCTTCAAACTTAATGAACATGGAAGCATTTTCCGTCATGTGTATTGAACCTCCGCTATCTAGAAGTCATAATCTTTTTTAGGAGGAAATACTTTCCAATTAAAATTCAAATAGAAAATAGATCCCCAACTAGTGGGTCCTTTACGGTTAGTGAGTTACATTTAGGAAACCATTTCATTTTACCATTGAGAACTTGAACGTTCCTAACTTGACAAAAAGGCCTAATGTGACCCTTATCACCACAATAATGGCAAATAACTTTAAATGAAATGCTTCTTCTAATTCTTTTTGTGACATGAGCGGTTTTCTTAAAAATATTCCCTCTTTTACTTGAAGAAATATAACAAGTACAAGATAATGAAATAACATGTGTTAGTTGTCCCTTAAGAGTTTCAATTTCAAGTTTTAAAATTGGGCACTTAACACATTCCATAGTTTCCATGTTTTCAACTAAATTATATGAAACGTTACAATGTTCATTCATTAGAGATGTATGCATTTCCTTAAGAGATTCTAAAGCATAATTATGTTGATTTATCTCCTTCCAAGTTTTAAAATCAGTTCATTTTGGAGAGAATTTTTCTTAAACACTTTTATAGAATCCACATACATGTCATTGAATGCTTTCAACAGTTCACTATAAGAATACTCATTATCAGAATTAGAATTATATACCTTTGAAGTTTCACATTTCTTATGTGCCATCAAGCAAAAGTTGGCACACTCATCATCTGAACTCGAGCAAGAATTGTAGGAAGAGCTCTCATACTCTTCTTTCAACGCGATATAGGATTTACGACCTTTGGAGTTTTTACTCCTTCGTCTTGTAGAAATCCTTGTCTTTAATTTTATGATGTTTGATGAGACTTGGACATGTGGTTCTATAGTGTCCCAATCTTTCACACTAGTAACATGTGATATCATCATCACTTTTATTGTGTTCTTTCATAGGTGGGTGAGTATTTTTAAATTTACAAGCCCTTTATTGGAATGCTTGAGCTTGTTTCTATTTAAGTATCTATTATAGCGTATGAAGAATAAACCCATTTGTTCCTTTCTAGAAGCTTCTTCGTCATAATTTCTACTTTCTTCTTTTGACTTCTTCCCTTTAGATGATAAAGCTTTCAAATAAAGATCCATTTTCTCATGTTTACCTTTCTCTTTACTTTTCGACCTTACTTCGCTATTGGCGAGTCATTTCAGCTTATTCTCATGCTCAACTAACTTTCCAAACAATTTTGTAATATCTAAAGTACTAAGGTCGTTTGATTATTTAATAGAGGTAACATTTGGTTGCCACTCCATGCACATAAATATCAATATTATAGTAGTACAATCTTTGTTAGAAAAGGTTTTACCCAAGTTGATTAGTTTGTTGATCAAATATAGGAATCTAGTTTACATGCAATCCACAGATTCTTCGGGTTCCATACAGAATAGTTCAAAATACTGTATAAAAATATTGATTTTAGAATCCTTGACTTCATTTGTTCCTCATAGAGAGTTTGGAGAGTGTCCCACATAAATTTAGCACTCGTATGATGTGAAATCGAGTAGAACATTTTAGTTGTTAAAGTTAAAATAAGTATGTTCCTCGCTTTCAAATCATATGAAGCCTTTTTGGTTTCAGTAACATTCCAATCTTTTTGATGTTTAACAACTTCGTCATCATCCCTGGGAATAAATGGTCCCTTGGTGACGACACCCCACAATTTTTTGTCAACCGATAACATGTGTGCACACATGTTCGCTTTCCAGTAAGTATAATTTTAGCCTTTGAAAATAGGTACTCTATTATACGCTCCATTTTTACAACTTTGCAATGTTGATTAGACACAATCAAAAGACCAACTTTTGATGTCAATTTTTGGGTGTGAATATGGAATTAGAAAAATGGTCTAGAGAGAGGGGGGGGGGGGGGGGTGAATGAACCCTTTTAAAACATCAACTACTTTTTTCTAAAGCTATCAGAGAGTTTCAAAATATGTGAGTGAAAGGTTTTATGCGAAAATATGAAAATTATTCTATTCGAAATTTTGATCACATTAACACTAAATCTCTTCACAAACACCAAAGAAGAGTATGATGAAACATAAGGCATCCAATTGATTCAGTTGTATCGCCCACGAGGTGTGTTTATACAATGATTCAATATAGTGAATTCTATTATCGACTATTTATCATAATTTAATCACTAATTCAACTAAATAAGGTATCCAAATCTAAAAAACCTAATGCTTATGTAATAAACTGCTACCAATTGAAAAAACAATAAACTACATTAGAATTAAAATACCTAATAATGCAAATACTATGGAAATTAAATGCAAGAGAGAGAGAGAGAGAGGGAGATAGATAGATAGATAGATAGAAATAAAGATAGATAGATAGATAGATAGATAGATAGAATGATAGATAGATAGATAGAATGATAGATAAATAGATAGATAGATAAATAGATAGATAGATAGATAGATAGATAGATAGATAGATAGATAGATAGATAGATAGATAGATAGATAGATAGATAGATAGATAGATAGATAGATAGATAGATAGATAGATAGATAGATAGATAGATAGATAGAGAGAGAGATAGAGAGAGAGAGAGAGAGAGAGAGAGAGAGAGAAAGATAGATAGATAGATAGAGAGAGAGAGAGAAATAAAGATAACATCAAGATTTATAGTACTCCGACCTTTCGTCCCCGCTTTCCCTATGTGCACTCTTCAAGGTTTCCCATTGAAACATGCATTGTTAATTTTTATTTGAAAAATATTTTCAAGAGTTCATACAATCACCAATCCACAATAATGTTGAAAAAATTAAAATGTTCTATTTGGATCTTGACTTGTATATAGTGTAATATCAAACTTTTCTTCGTAATCTTTACTCGATTAACGCTTCTTGAATCTTAAAATTTCACGAATTTTCTCTAAGACTTCATGTGTAGCAATCAATCCCTTGATCCTACCGATTCCTTGAGCGATAAATTATTCGAAGATTTGAGAAGAATTTCGCCTTATCTATAGCCTTCCACACAATCACAACTAAGGTAATTATGGAGAGAAGAACCAACTTCTTTTCAATGGAATTTGTCATCACCATTGACAATCACATCAATCTTGAAAATAACTTAAAATCTCAACCAAATCTGCAAGATCGGGTATTGTCAAGAACATGCCTCCTCCAATCAATTACAAATCTCTTGTTATCAAGATCAAAATCAAATTGAAGTTGAAGATGCAAGAATTTCGTTGCAAGAATTTTGTTGCAAGAATTTTGAACTTTCAAAATAGAGGTTATTTATTTTTATCACAAAATGGCAATGTTGATTATGATTTGATTCATGAAGGATAATGACAAAAAGGTTGTATATGTGCTTGAGATTAAGCATTGATAAAAGTTTGAAAATTTCAGTTAGATTCGAATAAAATGAATTCCATGATTTGAATCAAATGAACAAGCGAAGAGGAATAAAAGAAAAACAATTTTTTGACCCATTTTTCAGTTGATTCGAATCAAGAGGAAAGTGTGATTTGAATCATGTGTTAAATTTTAGTGGAGAAGTGAGTACAACTACTGTGAACATTAATCCTGATGTGGGGGAAATGACTCCTATGGTTGACAATCACAATTTAAATGAAGAGATTCCAATGGGTAACAACAATTGGACGAAAGTTAATAGGAAGAAAAGTGACAAAGGAAAAAAGGTAATCTCTGAGGCTCCTGTCAAAAATTTATTCTGTGCAAATGGCTTTAGTGCTTTTGGTGTTTGGGATAACCTTATAGAAAACCCTGATGGAGTCCCATGATTATATCACAGAATGTTAAGGGGCTTAATAAAAGGGCCAGAAGCAGAGATAGATCAACTCCTGACTCTCAAAACTTCACCCTGCTATTGCCATCTTGGTGGAAACTCGAGTTAAAGAAAAGAATGCTTTGAAAGTGAGGAAAATTTTGGGGTGTGACTGGAATGTGATAGATAACTACCACAATCATGATAATGGTCGAATCTGGATCCTCTAGGACTGCAACAGAGTTGAGGTCAGAAAAATTGATTGCACATCTCAACTTATCCATTGTGGTGTCAATGGGTTGGATGTGTTGCACCCCAAAATTTTCCCTCACCTAGTTAAGGAATTGTGTACCAAGGTGTACCAAGAGGTTCACAAGGCATCTCAAGAGGTTCACAAGGTTCACAATTAGTCAGAAAGTTTGACAATTCCCTCAGACAAAGCATCCTCCTAAGCAATGCACCCTAAACTAGGGTTTTGGATTTCATCAAGATAAATGGACTTCCAAGGCCTCAAGTGAGCTTAATAGCATCCTATATGTCTTAAAGAATCCCTATGTCAAGTTTCAAGGCTTTCCCAAAAGGTTTGCTCAGTCAGATGATCAGATATGCAAAAATCAGTCAAAGTTGTTAAAAAGTCAAACTGAGGTCAACTGTGGTCAAACCAAAGTCAAACTTCGTGATTTTTTGCCAAAATCAAGTTTATAAAGTAAAATTCATCATTTTATCAAGGGTTGATCATGATTCATCAAAGAGATTGCAGATCATCAACAATCAGGAGTTTCTAAATTAGGGTTTTCACAAGAAAAGTCAACTGAACTTTGACCAGCCATAACTTTCACATGCTTCATAAATTTTTTTCCATCCAAATCTTATTTTGAAGGAAATTGAATTCTCTACAACTTTGTGTCTCACAAGCCAAGCCTAAAAATGCTTCATTTGGAAGGTATGAGCTAAAACATTATAGGTCATTTTAAAAGTCAACAATAAGTCAACATCTTCCAAAGGGCATAATTTGAAATTGGTAAAGGATATGGACATGATACCAAAGAGGTTGGTTAGAGGACTCTCTAAGCTTTCAAAAATGTCCAATAACACCTTCATAGCCTTATAATTGAGGGATTTGTGCCTTTGCAAAGTTGGGAAATATTTGGGAAGTATGTGAAGCAAATGAAGCCTTAAAACCAAATTTTGCCAAATGGGCCTACCAAATTGCCACCCAATCTTCATGATATCCTCAAGCACGACCCAAACCAAGCATTATCTGATTTTTTATATTTTTTTTAGTATTTATTTGAATTTTATTCATTAAAATGCAAATTAAATCAAAATAAAATATAAAAATCAAATATTTGGCCATGATTTTGATTCTAGAAGATCATAAATACCATTTAACTTGATTGGATACTCTCCAAATTCGTGCAAAGCCTTAGGAGTATGAAAATATTTGATTTTTCTTACATTTAAGATCATGACTTACTTCACCATCAAGGCATCCAAAAAGCCCAACAATCCATCACTTTCTTGACCTAATTCTATTCATTATAAGTTCACAAACCTACTGCAAGCACATGGGACGAAAATTAGAGACAAAAGAACACCTTTCACATTGCAAATTTTTCAAGAAAAATCAATTTTCGGTGTTGGCCATTGAGATTGTTTCAAGGAATTCCAAAGGTTTCAATACATTCCTTGATGTTCACTGAACTCATAGCAATCTTTATCATCATTCAAAACCTCATAAATCATTGAAACCGATCCTTCATATGTTCTTGAAAACCAAGTTTTCGATTTCACATATATATGCACTTTAACATGTTTTTGATGATTGATTATTGTTTATAATGCTTCATAGATTGTTTCTGGACATTTGGTTTTGAGTTTTGATGCAGGATCGATGATATGCCATAGTTAGGGTTTCGAGCTTCAATTTAGGAACCATGGCTAGACACGATTTCACATGAAATTGATGACTTAATTGGACTCATAGGACCTACTTTAATTGACTTGTACCATTAGAATGAATTTATTTTGTGTATTGTGCCGTTTTTGATATGCAGGACTTGTAGTGACGCAAAAGAACCGTCACTATAACCTAACTGGACGGACCAGCGAAGAAGATGAAGCCTGCGCGCGAAAATTTGATTTTTAAATTCTGGTTTATTATTTAATTAATTGTTTGTATCTTAATTCACAAAGGACGCAGTGGCTCAGTTGGTGAGGAGGGTGCGTGTGGAAACCAATGAACCTGGGTTCGATTCCCAGGTTTTGCAATTTTTGGTTTTATTTCATCATAATTATCAGGTTTTATATTTATTGATCAGGGTTTGTTCTTTATTCACTAGCACGTGCTAGCCCAGTGGTATGATTTTGTTATGGTACGGGGGAGGTCCTGGGATCAAAACCAGGCCTCCCCACCTTTCTTTTTTGTCACTTATTTTATTTGTTTTATATAATTATTAAAAATTAATTAATTTGTTTAATATTAAAACCACTAATTTTATTTAAAACAATAATTAAACTTTATACTTTTATTAATTTCATAATTTTTCTTGATTAGTCATTTTAATTAATTTTATAATAATTTTGTACATAATCTTTATTATATATAATTTGTAAATAATTTACTTAAGTTTTAATTAATTCTTTAAACCTAAATTCTTAACCCTAATTTTCTTAATTAAAATACTAACCCTAATTTTTTTTATTAACCCTAAAAATTTAATTTATTTTTCTAAACCCTAATTAATATATTAACCCTTATTTCTATTATTATGTAAATAATTTAATGTTTTTCTTAATATTATTATTAAATTGTTATATTTTCTTAATTAATCTCTAAAAAATTTATAATATTTGTCTAACCTAAAATAATTTCTCTTTTAAATTTTAATCTTGATTTTTTTATTTATTATTATAATCATTATTATTATTGCTATTATTTTATTATTTCTTATTTCTTATTTTTATTATATTTATTATTATAATTTTTATTTGATTATAATGTATCTGTTAAAGCCATGTAATACTTATAGGTTTATTTTCCATCTTTATTTTATTTTATAAATATTTTATTATGTGGTTAGTAATTTTAGAGTGTGTATAACCTAAATGTGATTAAAAATAACTTAGATAAATTAATTTAAATAAGATAAATATTTGAAACAAAACACTCACACACGTAAGTCGATCTTTGATCGCCATCTTGCACTTCCTAGGTTATCCCTCTCAGTTGCCTTAAAACAAATGGTCAAGTCCCTCGAATATAGGGGTGTCTTAAGCAAAGTCCCTTCATAAAATCATTAAGTCACTACAGTTTAAAAGATCAAGTCCCTTCGAGGTTGCCTACGGAATAATGATCGTGTCCCTTCGAATAAATGATGATAGTCCCTACGAATTGCTAAAGACACCCTTAATGTTGCCTTCTATGACCATACGATGACCCTACGCTTGTCCCTTAACAAATCCAAGGTAATGACTACCTATTCCTTAATAATAGGGATAGTCTTACCCTTGAAAGAACATACGAGAACACGAAAGACTTAATCTAAGGTAGGTACCTCAAAGTTACTTGCTCACTCTTCAAAAATACTTTTCACACCTCACTATTTTCAAACAAGGCTTTGTATACATCCATATGAGGATCATTACAAAGTACTTAAAAAATTTCTAATCACACATTACACTTTTCAAAAACAATTTAAGTGAGCTAAGTAACTAAGAGTCCATGGATAACCATGGATATAAAGGGTGATAACACCTTCCCTTTATATAACTTACCCCCCGAACTCAAAGTCTTTTAAAAATAGGTATTTCCTGTTATTTTATGTCCTTTCTATTTGGATAAAATAAAAGTCGATGGCGACTCTTGCTATCCGCAACATGACTAAAAGTCAGTTCTCCCACCGTGTTACAGGATGGAACTTTCAAGGAGCTAGTAACAGCTATTTATGCCTCTAATCACTTGGAGGAAAGGAAGGCTCTTTGGATATAGATTGAACAACTCAGTACTAATCACACAGGGCCTTGGATGAAACTTGGGGACTTTAACAATATGTTGCACAATCATGACAGAATTGGAGGTACACAAGTGAAAGAATGTGAATACAATGACCTCCAAAATATGATGGATATTATAGGTCTTTTTGAAATGGAAAGCAAAGGAGATAAATACACAAGGTTGTATAAGCACGCCAATGGAGATATTTACTCGCGTATTGATCGAGTCATTGCTAATTGTGAGTGGTATCAAAAGAACACTATGAATACCTTATACGTGATGGAGCCTGGTATCTCTGACCATGGTACTTTATGTATTCGTGATGACGAGGATATTAGGTGTGAATGGTATGGGTTTAAATTCCTTAATAAAGCTACTGATATGGAAGGTTATGACAGAGAAATTATGCAGAGCTGGAATGTGGCAGTGGTTGGTAAACCTGGCACTGTGCTTTGGATAAAACTGATGAGGTTGCAGCCTGTGATTAGGAAGGTGTGTAGGCCCTTGATTGGTTTTCATCACCAAATTGAGCAAGCTAGAGCTAATCTTCAGGAGGCACAACAATTGTTACAAACTGATTGAACGAATGTGCAACGTATTCTGCAGGAAAAAACTAAAAATAATAAATTGATGGAATTACTTGAGATTGAAGAACAAATTCTGTAGCAACGAATGAATAATGACTGGATCAAATTAGGGGATGCTAATAACGCCTTTTTTCATGCTTCATTGAAGAGTAGACAAAAAAATATGAAGATTAGCAGACTAGTGAGAGAGGATAATACTATTGCTCTTACCCAGGAGGATATTGCTATGGAGATCCTTTGTTTTTATGGAAAACTCATGGGAACCAAACAAGAGAACCTTGAATGTGTGGATATTCAAATTTTGAGGGATGGCCCCCAAGTAAATATGGAACAGAGGGCTATGCTTGTGAAGCCTGTGACGATTGCGGAGATCGAAACAACCCTGAAAAGTATTGGTGACTTGAAGGTTCCAGGGGTTGACGGTTTCGGTGCCAAAATTTTCAAGGCCTCCTAGGAAGTAGTGAAATATGATGTCATAAATATGGTGAGGGATTTTTTTTGACAAAGGTGTGATGGATAGAAAGTTTAATTGTACTCTAGTGACTTTAATTCCAAAGTATGAGCACGCTAGTTCTATCAGGGAGTACAGGCCCATTTCTTGTTGCAGTTCTATTTACAAAATCATCTCAAAAATCCTGGCAATTAGATTGAGCAGCATCCTGCCTTATGTCATCAGTAGAAACCAAGTTGTGTTCGTGCCAGGCCAGAACATACACGATCACATTCTTCTTGCGTTTGAGCTTATCAAAGGATATAGTAGGAAGGGTGGAACGCCTCTGTGTATGATACAGGTTGACATTCAAAAGGCTTATGACGTCGTGGACTAGCAAGCGTTGCAAACTATTATGGCTGAAATTGGTCTTCCCCGCAGGTTTATTGGGTGGATTATGTCAGCTGTTACTATTGTGAGCTACCAATTCAATGTTAACGATACCTACATGGAGGCGATGCAAGCACATTAAGGGCTCCGACAAGGGGATCCCATATCCCCCTTACTGTTTGTTATTGTTATGAAGTATCTCCATAGAAAACTCGCTGATTTTAGATGGATCCCAAAATACAATTTCCATAGAAAATGCGAAAATCTCCAAATTATTGATGTTAGCTTTGCGGATGATTTGTTGTTATTTACTAGGGGAGATATCATATCAGTCCAACATGTCATGGATAGATTCCATCACTTCTCGAGATCTATTGGCTTATATGTTAATCCTGGTAAATGCCCTGTATTGTGGAGGTATGGATGAAGTGACCAGAGATACAAATTCTGATTTTACTGGCTTCTCTCATGATACTCTATCTTTTAGGTACTTGGGAATTCCATTGGATAGTAAAAAAACTTACATACAATCAATGCTTGGGGCTTGTTGATAGAATCTGCAGTAGGATTAAGCATTGGAGCTCCCATTTCCTAAGTTATGCAGGGAGAATCCAATTGATTAATAATGTTCTTTTTGGAATTACCAACTACTGGATCCAGTGTGTTCCTTAACCCAATGGTGTGATAAAGAAGATTGAAGCACTTTGTAGGACGTTTCTTTGGACTGGTAAGGAAATTGTCAGTAGAAAATTGCCTATTGCTTGGAGTAAGGTTTGTGAGCCAAAGAACTATGATGGATTGAACTAGATAAATCTTCATAGCTGGAACAAAGTGTGCATGAGTAAGATGCTATGGAATTTATGCAGGAAAGCAAATACATTGTGGGTGCGTTGGATCCATACTTACTATATCAAACAAGATAGTGTCATGAATGTGCATATACGATCCAATCGCTCTTGGATCTTGAAGCACATACTGACTAGTCGTGATTATGTCCAGGGGTCGCAATGGCAGAGTACGCGCCTTACAGGAAAATTCAAGTCTAAAACGTTTTACCTTGAAATGTTAGGGCTCACCGAGCAGGTGCCCTGGAGAAAACTCATGTTTGATAACGAAGCGAGGCATCGAGCTCTTTTTACGGTGTGGATGTCTTGTCACCAGAGATTGGCCACGAAGGATAGGTTAATGAAATTTGGGATGATTAGTGAGGAAAAATGTTGGTTTTGTCAGGCTAAAGAAACAATGCAACATTTGATGTTTGAGTGTGATACTATGAAAAATATTTGGATGAGTGTTTCACAATGGTTACAAGTGCAACATACTCCTCAGACTTGGGATGAGGAGTTGGAATGGATTATTAGAAATAGCAAGCAGAAATCTTGGAAGGCTAGGATCCTTAAAACTACGTTCACGAAAACGTTTTACGCGAGCTAGATGTATAGAAATGGGGAAGTTAATATAGGAAAGGAGAACAATAAAAGGGAGACATATGTAGTTATTTATAGGAAAATCATAGATACTATAGTGAATAGAGTTTGGCGGAAACCTAAACTTCGCGAGCATGTTGCTCAATTGATGCTGGAATAGGTTCTGGGTTCATGTTGCTGATTTTTTGAGATGGACTTGTTGGTAGCTTTGTACTATCTGATTTTTGGAGATATAATATATCTTTTTTTTTTCCAAAAAAAAACTATTAAGGGATATAATGTGGAATAAATAAATAGGAAGTATGGGATAACTTGTTAGAATTTCAAGGGATTAAAATCGGGAGTAATCAGGGTAAGGGTTTAAGTATAATCTTAGTTAATTTTCTTAAATAAATTAAGAATGATTTCTTTTGCAAATAAATTAGGGATAAAAATGGAATAAATTTTGAGATAAAATGGAATAAATATTTGGGATAAAAACTCTTAGGTTTAAGGGGTATAAAATATGGATTTTGGATCAAAGGATAACACACACACACACACACACACACACATATATATATATATATTATTATAATCAACTTATTTTCTATAATTAGATTAAGGGGATATGTTTTGCAATCGGATAAAATCAACCTCAATCACCTAAACTATAAGTCCTCTGTCGCATAGAGATATTTTTAAAAATCAAACATTTCTCCGCCCTTGTCGCGTGAAATCAAAACTTTTTAAAAAATTCAATTAAATCTGGACTTGCTCCTAATAAATCTCTGTGACCTACACATAATGATGAGGTATATCCAAAAGATACTCATCAAATCAAATCAAATCTGGCAAGAGATATAAAATAGCAGCGCCTGTTGTACCAGACAATAATGTCATGACATTTGTATTCGACATATGTCTGTAAAATATAACAGTAACACCTGTTGTACCAGACCAAGATGTTATGACATATGTCTTCGACATCTGTCTGTAACACGTGACAGTAATACTATCATGACAGTTGAAGATGTTTCAACTTCTGGCTCAACATCTGCCAAATATTGTAACCACATATGTATTTATGTCTGAGCAAACATGTCAGGACTTCTTATCTGACATCTTACAAAACCTGTTATAGAACACGTTCTTCAGCATGTTATGACATCTTGTCCAACATGTCGCTGCCAGGTAAGTTTTACCAAAATTAATGCCAACACTGAAAATGCAGAACTAACAATCTCCCCCTTTGGAATATTTTGGCTAAAACTAACCAAATAACCCTTCTACCCAGGTTAGAGGCTAACATCAGATCAGTAACGAAAAATAAGACAACCTCTTTCGTAAAGATCTTCTTCTGCATCAAATAATTAAATGAAATGTTTCCCCTTCTATACAACTTCCTCCTTCAAATCAGAGATGAAAGCCAGATACTCAACTTTTTTCAGCTTGAAGTTGAGCAATGATCTTCTTTTGATCCTCTCCCAGTTGACACACTTCTTCACTTCTGAGGCACAACTCTTTATATGAAGCATCAAGTTCATCAAAAGTAAGTTCTCCACCATTTAATTCTTCATCAGAATCACAAATCCCAGTCAAAATAGTAACATGTTTTGCAGATTCTCCTTTAGGATTACTTTCTGAATCATCTCCTGACCATACACAGATTGACCTTTCTCTTGCATCCTGAGATACGTAGGACACTCAGATCTTACGTGTCTAAAGCCTTCACATGCATGTAATTGAATTCCTTTTCCTTGGTTATTCTTCTCTTCAGTATTAGACACAAAAGTTACACTTTTCTTCTTTTCAGATTTGTCATTGATAGTTAAATCAAAAGTTTTGAGTGACCATACAAGCTCATCCACCTTCATGTTGTTGATGCCACAAGCTTCTTCAATCGATATGACCTTCATGTCAAACTTCTTAGGCAATGTACTGAGAATCTTTCTAACCAATTTATCTTCTGATATATTCTTTCCCAAAGCACTATATGCATTGGCAATGTCAAGCATATTCATGTGAAAATCATGAATGCTTTCATCATCCTTCATCTTCAAGTTCTCAAACTTGGTGGTAAGAAGTTGAAGTCTTGACATCTTCATCATAGAGGTTCATTCATGAGCAATCTTCAAAATCTCTCAAGCATCTTTAACAACAATACAATTATATATCAGTATGAAGGTGTTCCAGTTCACTCCATTGAATAAGACATTCACGGCTATAGAGTTTCCAAAAGCGAGATCATCCTCTTCCTTAAACCAATCTTCTTCTGGTTTTAATTCCGTTGTATCCTTCCTATATTTGACATTCAAAATAGTGTGTTCCCAACCTTTGATAACTATTTTCCAAGTTTTGTTATCAATAGATTTTAGAAAAGTCACCATACGCGCTTTCCAGGTATCATAATTGGTTCTATCCAAAATAGGAGGCCTGTTGACAAACCCTAGTTCCATGTCCATTGTACCAGTAAGTATCGTCCCTATATCTTGCCCAAAAACAGACAAGATGCATGCTCTAATACCAATTGAAATTCTGGTATAGCAGATCATGTATGTCATATGAGATGTCGAAACAACTGATCTCTGCTTTTATCACACAATGAACAATACAAAAATATGCAGAAAGTGAATAACATGCAATTAATTGTTTACCTAGTTCGGTCTAACACACCTACTCTAGGGGATACCAATCGAGGAATGAAATCCACTATAATAGTATTAATTCAAAGCTAAACTCCCTTGTTTACAACTTCTCACTTAATCACTATATGTGCTTAATTTCTACCTAAGACTCTCCTAGGTATGAGACCCTTCTCAATTCCCTTTCAATCACAGCAGTGACATAAATTACAACTCAATACAACAATCACACTCTAATATCAACATGATACAAGAGAGGCTCACAAACCCTAAAAACTCACTAAGAAACAATGTATTTTTCTACACCTTTATTTGGTTAAATCCATCCTATTTGTAACCATAAACTAGACTAGATTTGGCTTCAAAAACACAACAATTCTGATCCCACAGAATCTGCAAAATACTCTCCAAGAAAATATAAACTTTTTAAATCGTTAGTTTCCTAAAAATTCTCCAAGATCCTTTTTAAGAAATCCAATTAAATTTGGACTTGCTCCTAATAAATCTCTTTGACCTGCGCATAATGATGAGGTATATCCAAAAGATACTCATAAAATAAAATCAAATGTGTCAAGCGATATAAAATAGCAGCGCATGTTGTATCAGATAAAGATGTCATGACATCTGTTTATAACACATAACAGTAACACCTTTTGTACTAGACCACGATGTCATGACATTTGTCTTCGACATATGTCTGTAACGCATGACAATAATATTGTCATGACAATTGAAGCTGTTTCAACATCTGGCTCAACATCTGCTAAGTATTATAACCACATATGTATTGATGTCTAAGCAACCATGTCAGGACTTCTTATCTGACATCTTGTAAAACCTGCTATATAACATGTTTTTCAGCATGTCAGGACATCTTATCCAACATGTCACTGTCACGTTAGTTTTACCAAAATTAATGCCAACACCAAAACTGCAAAACTAACATAAATAAATATATTCCTTTGAATAAATAAATAACTAAACAATTAAAAAAAAAAGCAAACATACCCTTAGGCATACAATAACCCTAAAATTAAAAGGGAATCCCATTTAGTATAATGGAGATGAGGAGTGTCTAACACCTTTCACTCGCTTAATCGATTCCTGAACCTAGTTTCTCACCTTTAGTTTTTAGGTTTTTATCATTGTTTTCCTATCTCTTAGAATGAATAAAGGATGATGGCGACTTTGTCATTTTGTCGGTCGCGACAATGTGTAAAATGTGATTCAAATCAAATTGTTTTGATTTTTTTTTTTAGTTTTCCTCTGTCCAAAAATAATTTGAATCAAGATTTGTGCTTTATTCGAATCAAACACTCAAATTCTCCCTGCATCAAATTTGCAAATTCTCGACAAAGATATTTATTAGTAGACCAAAAAATAATATCATCTACATAAATTTGAACTAAAAGAATATGTTTTTCCTTATGTCTTATAAACAAAGTGGTCTCAACTTTCCCAAGATTGAATCCTTTTTTGATAAAATTTTCACTCAATCGCTCATACCAAGTTCTACGAGCTAGTTTGAGACCTTAGATGGCTATTTTAATTTAATAACATGATTAGGATTATCGTGATCCTAAAATCCCTGGGTTGTGTGTTCAATAAAATTGTTCATATCCCTTGGGTTTTGATGATAACAAAGTATTTAGAGAACAAATGGGTATACAAATATATGTTCAAGTGTGTAGGATCACAAGCTTATAATTCACTAATGAATTAATATTGTTGAAATCATATGTGGATAAGAAATGGTACTCAGATTTTAACCGGTCAAAATTTGGTGACTTTGATTGTGTTCATCAGCTTCTGACGGTTCAGACCCTGGTATAATATTCCATCCTCTAATGACAGCTCAGTCTATGATGGCAAAATGTGCCTCTGATCTGTACCCTAAACCCAAATCAGACCAATATTGTTAAAGCGCCAGATTTCTCGGAAGAGTCAACTAGGATTTTATTTTGCAAGGCTCAAGGAATTATGATGTGATATATTTAGCCTATTATACATGTTGGTATATACCTAGTGCTTCAAAAGGTGTTGTGAACAATGTCTTTATTTAGTGTATAATATTTTAACTAGATACATTCTCCAACGTCTCTCTCAGAATGCTTCTTCACTAAGTTTGATCTTTTGCTCAAACCCTCCACCGACTATTTATCTACTTATATAAAAGGAAGTTGAATATATGAAAGATGGTTACAACAACACAATGCATTATAATATCTTGAGTATAACTCTGAGCTTTATTTGTAACTTTTATTGCATAAGATCTTAATATTTCTTATCTTTGTATATCTTAGAAATCTTAAGAGGTTAAGAACCTATATGATTGTTGCACAAGTTTTATACTTCTGAATATGTATCTAAGTATAGTAGTTATCTTTTCTACTAAACTATTTGTTTAAAGTATATGAAGTATCTTGCTTATGTGCTTGAGCATTGAAGTATCTTCACTGATTACTTGAGTAGAGAAGTCTATATCTAGGTTGATTGATCAAGGGTTTCTTGCAAGATTGTTTGAGCAGGAGTCTCTTTCTAGGTTGATTGAGCATTTAAGTCTCTTACAAGTGTGCTTGAGAAAAGTGTAATTTGTTTGGTTATAGTGAAAATCTCTTGTTGAGGCAATGAAACTGGATTACTCTCATTTGAGGAGAGGAACCATGATAATATTTATGTGTTGCGTGATTTTACTTATGATCACTTTATTTCCGCTAATGTATATATTTCTGATATCAGACTCTAAACGTGCTTCAGATTTTGAAGTTCCATTATCAAAAGCAAAATGAATTTTAGGCATGCACAATTCCCCCCCCCCCCCTTTTGTGTATTTTTACACCTTCATTGTGAGATATACACCTTTTCGTTTATATGACCATTGAGAAAATCATATTTAACATCCATTTGGTAAAGTTTAAAAACCAAGAAACAATTGAATTCTAAAAGGAGTTTAATAACTTCTATACGAGTTACAAAAGCATAAGTCTCCTTGTTTATATGCCATTGTCCTACTAGATGTTTGGGACATCGTGGCAGGCATATTCCTTTACAAAGATTTATTTTTCAGAAGTTTCCTCCTCTTCTTCATTGGTTGAATCTTCTTATTCACATCCAATGCCTTCTTCTACCTCCTTCACATGGTGAATCTATTTGATCAACTCATCTACTTGCTTATTTCTCTTTGTACTTTTTTCATTGAAGCTTGTAGAGCATTTGAAATTTAGATTATCTTATACAAATAACTCGTTTGGTGATTTTTGAAAATACAAATAACCCTTCATAACCAGATTGACCTTGCTCTTAGTCAGATCAATGTATGCGATATGAGAAGGTATGTTCCGGGTCATTCCTTGATTTGATTTATAGTGATGACTCAAGCAATTTTTTTCATGGAGGAGACTTCATCATTTTCAGTCAACTTTCTTCTACCTAGATATTCATTAATGACTTATGGGGATAACTTCACACAACACCCTCGAACATACACTTTCCTAAATTCCTAAATTCCTTCCTTATTGCACTCATTCCATAACCAGCTTTTCATAACATGGTTCAATAGAAAATTTCTTCTTCTTGGAGTCAGTTGTCTTGGATTTAGTTATGGAGATATCCACTAGAGCAAATATCACGAGTGACACAATATCCCGAATCACCTTACTATCATCAATTTTGCTACTTGACATAGAAGCTATAGACTTATTTGAGGAGGGCATTTCCATTTTTGTTAGGTTGACTCTAGAAATTTCCACTCAATGAAAATTTGTAATAGGTGTGGGTTCATTGACACAATTTGAGGGCTTAGAATGGTAAGCAAAGAGAAGTTATGCTTAAAGAGAACAAGAGAGTCTGGCTTCTTCAGGTGAGAAAGTGCAGGTGAAATTCTAAAATATCAACTAATAAAATAACACCCTGTTTTTAGAGTGGTAATAATCACAGAAGATATAAAATTTCATTTTTACATGCATCCTTAGTAATAACTTCTCAATCAAGCAAATGACATAAGTTCCCCTCAACGTCTTAACTTCAATACTAGCTTTCATTTACTAACTTGATACCCAAGTATGTGACTAAATGTGTCAACAAAATTTCTATCTCTTTTAGAGATCAAATGTCGAGCAGGATATTCCAGCATCGTGTTAGACGTTCTTCCCTTAGCTATCTTATCACTATATTTCTTCATATAAGTCTTTTTCTCACACTTGAATGTTTCATAGGGAGTTCACTCTGATATCCACATGTAGTAGTTGTCTTTGGATCTTGAACCCTTAACCACCTTTTCATGCTCTTTGCTAGTGACAATACATCCACCCTTGTTGAAACTCACTTTAAACCCTTGATCACACAATTGACTAATGTTGAACCAGTTAGATGTCAAGCCTTCTACCAACACCACATCATTAAGGCAAAGAAGTCCTAATATGGTCACCTTACCATTACCCTTGATCCTTCCTTTTCTTCCATCTCCAAAAGTTACATATCCTTAGGAGAATGGTTTGATTCCTTCAAGGAATGACTTTTCACCTGTCAAATGATTGGATCACCCACTGTAAAGAAACCAATCATTCTTTGAAGACACTTCAACAGATGTTTGAGTTATGATGTCTTTGACTTCAACCTTGTATTTCCACACTTTCTTACCATGAGCATGTTTCCCTTTTCTTTTGGCTCTTGGTTGACTATATGGTTGAGGATAACCATACATTATAAAGGAGTCATCCATTTGTGCCCATATCTACCATAATGATGATATTTGTTTGAATTCTTGTTCTTTCCATCATATAAAAACACATTTCATGCAAGATGTTGCAACATATGGTACAACATATGGAACTCAACTTTGTTCTCATGAGGAACAAACTTCTTAGGATGAATTGTGTCCTTCTTGCTTATGGAACTGGGTTCAAACCCTATTCCCTTCATGTTTTTGGAAAATTCCCAACTTTTAATATTTCCTCTCACATATCAGATCCATTGTTCATTATATGTATATATTTTATGATGTTTTCTAGCTTGGAGTTTAACAAGGAAACTTTTTCTTCTAGATCCGTGATGGCAGTAGGTTGTTTCACCTTCTCATGTAGGAGACCATTTATAGTTTTCTTCTATTTTTCCACTTCCATGCATGCTTCCTCCCACTTGGTGAGCAAATATCTGTAATTAGTAGCTAACTCCTCATTCGTCATATTTCCATCAATGGACTCACTTTCTACCTCATTTTTTCTAGAGTAAGCCATCACATTGTTGGCATTTTCCCTCTCACTTTCATAATCAGAATCATACCATATTATGGAAAGTCCCCTTTTCTGCTTTGAAAGAAAAGATATCCTGCTTTAGTGTGTCCAAATCCTTCGCACTCAAAGCACTGAGTACCCCTGGTACTATTGAGAATGCCTCCTTAATTAACAACAATTATCCAATTAGAAAGCCTAGTAGGGTTTTGGTGTGAAGGAAGATGGAATATAGAAAAAGCATAAAATTAATCTTTATAATGTTGATTGTGAATCATGATTGAAACAAATATTGATAAAAATTAAATCTGTTATGAATACAAATTCCAGTCTGCTATAATAGATCCATGATGAATCTTTTCCAAACTAGTATACGCTCTAACAATCATATATTTGATTGGATAGAAAAGAAAAAAAATCTCGAAAGCGCGATATACACTCTATTAAAACTTATGCATTAAGCAAATATCTTGAGACAAGTTGTCTCATAGAATGGCATGACATTTTTCTAAACATGTTGCTTTCTGTAACACCCTAAGATCCCCAAGCGCATTTCATAACATAATCAAAATATATTTTTTCACAATAGAGTTTCACACATTCTTAGAAAAAACAATTTTCATCATTAAATATATCCCAATGGAATTTAAAATATTTAATAACATCTCTTCATGGTCTCAAAAATAGAAATTTCTTTAAAAGAAATAAAATAATGAGTTCAATAACAACTCAACAATAAGCAGAAGAAAATAAACAACGACCCCATCCCAATGTTACATTATCAGAGCGACACCAAGTACTAAAAAAACTCAGAAAGCAATAAAAAAGAAGGCATGAGCCATCTTCCACACGATATCATCTAACGTTCTTGAGTCCATACCTAAGTATCTACAAACATAGGCGTAAAGCCAATAGGAAAATCATATTGGGGTGAGAATACGCTTAAATGTATAAATGGTGCAAAATATAGAAAGGGTAACATTTTCAATTCAATCATCAATCACATACTTATTCACAACAAGAAAACAACTATGAAATTATGGCACGTAGATATCAGATGTTGAGATATATGTCACACAACACTGGGATCAAAACAATTTGATCACACAAATACAAATTGTAGACATTTAAGTGACACAAAGATAAAATAACACCAAATATTGTTAACCCAGTTTGGTGCAACTCACCTACATCTGGGGGCTACCAAGCCAGGAAGGAAATTCACTATAATATTATTAGTTCAAAGCTAAACTCACCCGTTTACAAATTATAACCTAATCATTACCCGTGCAAAATTCTACCTAGGAACTCCTATATATGAGAATCCCCTCTCACTTCCTAATCACATATGTATATCTAACAATCCCAATCCCAATGATTGTATAAAGAACAACAAAACAAGAAGATTACACTTCAGATACAATACTTGGGTTTGCTTAAAAGCTTCAACCAAGAATAATACAATATTTTCTTAAAAACTTAGATTGAACAATTAACAATGAAAAATCAGTCAACTCAATGCATCAACCCTGATACAAGAGTCACCTACAAACAAAAACACTAAACTCTAAAGAAACAACCAAGACACGGATAATCCTAGTTTCCCAAAATTCTCCAATATGTAATTTGTGTTGCTTTAGGTTTAGCTCCACTCTTTAAATAGCCTTCAGACCTTGTGGGCTTGGGCTTCATAAAGTGAAGAAACATTAGGAATTAACTTCCAGTCACTAGAATGATTACATGCATAAAAATAGGAACAAATACAATCTTTCCTAAAAAAGCTCAACGATCATTTTTATAAAAATCCACACAATATGTAAAAACAAAATGTTCCCAACATATCCCTCTTTGGATGATGAAAACGTGTGAATTAAATCACACTCAAAATACACACCAAAATACCAAAACAATCCATCCCTAGGGTTCTGGTATAACATGTCCTGATACATGTCATGACATCCTGCTAAACATGATGTCTAACTGAAAAGAAAGAACATCTGGCTTCACATCTGCATGTTTTACCAAAATGACTGCCAATCTAAAAACCACAGTACTTACAAACTATAATGATTACTCGATCACACATGCAGGTATGTATGCAAATGCACCAGTTCTCATAATTATTGTTCTTGAGAATCGAAAGATTTGCCGAAAAATGCCAATTTAGATGATTCATCACCATCACATTTTGCTTCCTTGAATCACAAATGGAGCTCTAGATACCAGATGTTGGAATTAAACCAAAGACTTTGAGAATTCCGTACCAATTCTTAATGAACAAGATTCAATCAACTGATCAAAATCCCTTGTTCTTCGCTCTTCACTTGAGTGAATCAAACGCACCTTGATTGCAAGAATGATTTTGTGAAGAAATTTTTTAAAATTAATAAGAGATAAAAATTTAATAATAGAGAAGATTAGGGTTTTAAGAAGATTGGAGAAGATGATGATTTTCTACAGAGTTTCTCTATGCTTATAAACTGTGGAACTTTTCTTATTCACTTTGCAACTGCAAAATTATGTGAATACAATGTGTGTTACAAAAATAGGGGTTACTCTCCCTAAGCTAAAGCCCAAAACTATAAAAGCCCAAAGTAGTTAGCACTACTGAAAAATAGGTCTAAGTCAAAATCCTGTGTGAAGCAACTTGCTTCAAAACTTTGACACACTAATACAATTCGACACATAGATATTTTAACACAAAGAATTAAATTCTTAACACTCCACCTAATTCATTGTGTCTAAACTATATACATTCATCATAGCTCTTAGTCTTCTGAACACTTCGACCTGCACTCCTTTCGCCATGAAATCTGCAATTTGATTCTCAGTTCTGTAGTGTTCCAAATTCATCTTCCTTTCTGCTGCATGCTTTTGAGGATAATGGAACCTCATTTTTATATGCTTCCTTCGTCCATGTGATATCAGATTCTTTGACAGATTGATAGTTGACATGTTGTCGATCTTCATGGTAAGTGTTTCATGACTCTTTGATGTAATTTCTTCGACCATATTCACCATCTATGTTGCTTGACATGCACAAAGAGGATAAGAAATGTACTCTACTTCACATGACGAAAATTCTACTACTAGCTACGTTATCGAACTCCAAGCAACTGGTGAACCACCTAACATAAACACATATCCAATTATGGATTTTCTATCCTCAACATCACTACACCAACTTAAGTTGGTGTATCCCACTAATTTGCATTATTTTCTTTTTTCAACTGCACGAAACATAATGACATAGTCAACAGCTCCTTTCAGATACCTTAGTATCCTCTTCGTTGTTGCTAGATGTGATACCTTTGGCTTCTGCATGAATCTAATCATCATGCTCAAACTGTATGCTAAGTCATGCTTTGTGTGACAAAGTTATCTTAGTTACCTAATAAGTCTTCTAAATTGGGTTGGGTCTATCATCTTCTTCTGAATCTTTCGACAGTTGCAATTTGGGTTCATCTGGATTCGAAGTTGGGTTGTAATCTTGCATCTCAAATATCTTAAGTATTTCACTTGCATATCTTCTTTGGTGCATCATCAAACCTCTACCACTCTTGTAAAATTTGATGCCAAGGAAATATGAGAGATTTCCCAAGTCATACATTTCAAACTCCTCACTTAGGCCATGTTTGAAGTCTTTGATTTCCTTCTTGCAACTTCATTTTATCAACAGATCATCGACATAGAGACATTGTATAAGCAATTCACCATTGCTTCTTCTTACATATAATCCATGCTCAATTATGAACTTCAAAAATTCCTTCTCCCTTAGAAAGATATGTATCTTCTTATTTTAAGCTTTTGGAGATTGCCTAAGTCTATACAAGGCTTTATGCAGCATGTACATATTTCTTTCTTCGCCTTGTTTCATAAACCTAACTAGTTGTGCAACATAAACTTCTTTATCTAAGGGTCCATTCAGGAATGCATATTTCACACCATCTGACACATCTGCCAGTTGTTCTTGTTTGTTAGACCAACAACTAACATGATTATCTCGATCCTAGCAACAGGTACATAAACTTCGTCAAATTTGGTTCCTTCCTTTTTAAGAAATCCTTTCGCCACAAGTCTTACCTTGTGTCGATTAACTTCTCCTTTGGGATTCAACTTCACCTTGTATACCTATTTCAAATTGATTTCCTTCTTGCCTTGAGGAAATTCGAACAATGACCAAGTGTTGTTGACTTCGATGGACTTCAGTTCCTCATTCATTGCTTTCACCCAATTCAAATCCTTCAATGCCTCATTTACATTAACTGGTTGGAAATTTGCATAGAAAGTATAGTGTACCAGCCCACCTTCATCATTGACCACATCATCTGATGTAATCACACATCCTTGCAACTTGTAGGCATGTGTCTTATTCTTTGAGGTCTGCTTCAATTCTAACTTCTTCTTATTGAACATCTCTTTCGACTTCACTAGTTGGTTTTACATATAATATTATAACTAAATATGTTTTTGAAATTTTCAGTCTAATCCCATTCCTTAAGCTCATCTATAATCATGTTCCTGTTGATCACAACTTACTTGTTCATTGGGTCGAACAACTTGTATCCTCCAGTCGAATGATATCCTATCACAATCATTTGACTTTACTTGTCAACAAGTTTTCTTCTCAATTGATCTGGAACATGTTTATGTGCTATTGATTCAAATATCTTCAGATGACTCAATCTAGGCTTGACACCAGACCAACATTCTTCTGGCATGATTCCTTCTAGATTCTTCATCGAACATCTGTTCAAAATATATGTTGCAGTCGACACAACATTTCCCCATAATTCTTTAGGTAGATGTTTTCCTTTCAACATATTTCTCACCATATTCATGATGGTTTTATTCTTCCTTTCTGCAGTTCTATTTTGCTATGGAGTGTGGGGATGGCACCACCTCATGCACAATCCCTTCTTTTTCACATAATTTATCGAAGTCTTTTGACACACATTCTCTATCATCATCAGTCCATAAAATTTTGAGCTTTCGACCATTTTTTCTTTCGATCATAGATTTAAACTTGGAAAATATCTTGATCACTTCACTTTTCTTCTTGATCAGGTAAGTCCATAATTTTTTACTGAAATCATCTATTAATGTGACAAAGTATCTGTTACCTCCAAACAAATCCACCTGGATAGGAACACACACATCATAGTATATGACTTTAAGAACTTCCTTCGACCTTATTCCCGCATCCTTGCTGAAGTTATTCTTGTGTTGCTTCGCCTGCAATCATTTTTCACATACTTCGTTTGGGATGTCGATTTCTGGTAATCCTGAAACCATATTTCTTCTCTTCAAAACTCCGATGTCTTTAAAATTAATATGGTCAATTCTATAATTCCATATCCATTCATCTCTGATGGATGCAGTTGCGAGGCACTTATGCTCTATCACATTAAGTTCAATCTTGAAGGTTCTATTATGAGACATTGGAGCCTTCAAGATCAACCTACTACCTACGTCAAGAACTCTCATCATCTTGTCTTCAATAGACACCTTGTAGTTATTTTCGACCAACTGCCATATACTGAGCAAGTTACTCTTCATGTCTGGTATGTATAATACATTGGAAATTACTAACCTCTTGTCATCTTTCCTCATTATCAGAACATCACCGATACCTTTAGTTGCTAGGGTATTGTCATTTGCAAATTTAACCATGTTCTTAATTGGGGGATTTATGTTAAAAACCCAATATTTCCTTCCAGACATATGTGATGAGCATCCCGAGTCTAAGTACCACTGGTCTAGGAATATTTCTTCATCTCTTGTTGTGACCATCAGCAACATCTATTCCTCTTCATGTTTCGTTAGCTTTGCATTAGTTTCTTGATTCTTCTACTTTTCAGGACAATCACTAGAATAATGACCATACTCCTGACAATTGTAACATTGAATGTGACTTTTGACAGGTTTTCGACCATCACCTCTTCCTCTACATGCAGCACCACCTATTTGGTTTCCTTAGTTCCAGGGTTTTCTTTGATTCAAACAATTTCCTTCTTGTTGGTTTCGACTAGTCTAATTTTTGTAGGCTCCTCTGCCTTTATTTCCATTCCAACTTCCTTTGCCTTTCTTTTCTTTTGTGGATTGCGCCTACAAAGCCACATCACTCTTCGACTTTCCTGACCTATTTTGGCCTTTCTTTGTTCATGAGATTCAAGCGTCCCTTGAAGCTCTTCCTTAGTCGATGTTTACAAATCTTTTGACTCTTCTATGACTATTACCACGTGGTCGAGCTCTGGATAACAACAACCTCAAGATCTTCCCAACAATTGATCTTGGTGTCAACACTTCTCCTGGTGTCAACACTTCTCCGTATACCTTGATTTGCTTCACTAGGTTTGTAACCCTGGTGTTATGCTTTCATTTACTTCCATCTGACAAAATTTATAGGTTCTCTTGTGAGTTTGTAACCTCACCTTTTTCACCTTTTCTGCATTTTTAAACAATATCTCCATAATTTTCCATGCTTCTTTAGTTGATTCTACATCATTAACCTTTTCAAAATTATCTGGATCAACACATTGATGAATGATAAAAAAAACTATAATATTTCTTCGTCAATTATTTGTATTCACCATTTTCGTGATCTGATGCATTTTATGCAAGTGGTATTACTCATTCCTTCACAAGATCCCAAAGATCTCGATAACAGAAAAGAACGTTTATCTACTTGCACCAATTCTCATAATTATTGTTCTTGAGAATTAGAAGATTTTCCAGAAAATGTATGTTTGGATGATTCATCTCCATCATGTTTTTCTTCCTTTAATCACAACCGAAGCTATAAATACCAGATGTTGGAATTAACCTAAAGACTTTGAGAATTCCGAACCAATTCTTGATGAACAAGATTCAATCAACCGATCAAAATCCCTTGTTCTTCACTCTTCATTTGAGTGAATCAATCACACATTGATTCCAAGAATTATTCCGCGCAACAATTGTTAAAAGGAAAAATAAAGAAAAATTGAATAATAGAGAAGATTAGGGTTTTAAGAAGATTGGAGAAGATGATGATATTTTGCAGAGTTTCTCTCTGCGTACAAACTGTAGAACTTTTCTTATTCACTTTGCAACTGAAAAATTATGTGAATATAATGTGTGTTACAAAAATAGGGGTTACTCCCTGTATTTATAATTGAGCTTGCTTTCTCCATAAGCTAAAGGCCAAAACTATAAAATCTCAAAGTAGTTAACACTACTAAAAAATAGGCATAAGTCGAAATCCTGTGTGAAGCAACCTGCTTCGATACTTTGACTCACTAATACAATTCGATACATAGATATTTCGACATAAAGAATTAAATTCTTAACAAGTTATAATATGATATAATGACATGATTTAAACCAGTATGCATAAGAGGGAGAGTTTTGTTCGTAAAATGCAGTTTGTATTGTCACATTATCCTTGTTGTTAACACTAGTACCTATCAAATTAACTCTAGCCAATCCAAATTTGTAGCCACATGTGAGTATTTGAGATGCTATGTTTCCTTAAGTTCTTTTGTATCTAAGTTGTTGTACTTCACTTTTTGTACATGCTAGCTAAGTTGCTTGAGGACTGTAACACGGTGGGAGAACTGACTTTAGTTATGTTGCGGATAGCAAGAGTCGCCACCGACTTTTATTTTATCCATGAGGAAAGGTTATAAAAGAACAGGAAAGACCTTAAGAGAATATTTTGGGTCCGGGGGGTAGGTTATGAAAAGGGAAGGTATTAGCATCCTTTTCATCCATGGTTATCCATGGGCTCTTAGGTACTTAAGCTCACTTTAAATTGTTTTTGAAAATGTAGTGTGTGAATAGAAAATTTTCAGAATAGTTAATAAATAATCCATGTACGGATGTGTAAAAACTTGTTTGAAAATTTGTTGGAAATTTGTTTAAGTGTGAAAAAGTTTTGAAGTGAGCAAGTACCTAGGAGTAACCTACCCTAATGTTTAAGGTCTTTCTTATTCTTTATCCTTTCCTTGGTAAGACTATCCCTACTATTAAGGAGTAGGTAGTCTTTACCTTGGATGTTAAGGGACATGTGAGGGGCATTTTGATTTTGGAAGGCCATTGTGGGGTGTAATAAGCAAACTGGAGGGACTATCATCATTATTCGAAGGGACTTGATTCGTAAAGGCAACCATGAGGGACTTAATGATTTTTTCTTTTAAGGGACTTGCTTTATACACCCCACTTGACCTTATGATTTAGGCAACTTGAGGGATAACCTTAGGAATGTGAGATGGCGATTAAAATCGACTTACGTGTGTGACGTGTTTAATTTAATTATCTTACATTAAAAATTATCTAAATTTATTTTAATATTGCATACATGTTGTTACACTCCCTAATTACCAACCATAACAATAATTAAATAATTAAAATATTTGCAAAATTACACCAAGGAAGCAATTACAACAAAATAAAATAAATAGCAAAATATAATCAAAATAAATATAATAAGCAAATAATTAATAATAAAATATTGGGGTTAGTAAATAATAAGAAAAATTAAATAAGGTTAGTAGAAATATAAAGTTAGTGAAAATAATAATAAGAATAATTAGAAATAATAAACAAGGTTAGAAGTATAAAAATATAATAATAATAATATGGTTAGTAAATAACAAAATTAATCAAAATATTATAATAATAAGAAATTAACAATTTTTAATATAAACAACTAAAAAAACAAATATGAATAAACAATTATTTTAATTTACAAATTATTAAATTATATTTTAATTATAAAGTTACTTCAAAAATCTAATTATTATAAACACAATTATTTCTAAACAAAAGTTATATAAAAAATGTTTATTTAATATATAAGTATATTTACAAAATTTGCAAGAATTATAGTAAACATATATATAATAATTATATTAGAAAATAAAAAAAAAATAGAATTAGATTTGTATTTTAAAAAATATTTTTAGAGTTTTATAAAATTAGGGTTTTATTTTTAGGATTTATGAAAATTAGGGTTAACTTATATACAAAAATTTATTTTTTAATAATCATATAAAATTATCTTAATTAATATAAACTATACAAATAAAATTTAAATTAAAAAAAAACAAGAGTTTTATATTTTTTCTAGAAAATTATTTTAAGAGTAATTATACTATATAATATATATACATATTATGATATAGAAAATAATAACATTTTGATTATTTAAATTAATTAAATTAAATGGAGAACAAGAAAATAATAAAAAAAAAGGAAGGAAGAAAAGGAACCTGGTGGGATTTGATCCCAAGACCTCTTATTTGCAGGCAGCAACAAGGACCACTGGGCCAGCCAAACGCAGGTGATAAGGAAACAGCTTCATTTTGTTTTGTGCCTTAATCTTGAAAATTCCAGAAAAATCAAAAAAAAAACCAAAAGGCCTGGGATAAGACTTGAACCCAGGACCCTTACATTAGCAAGCGTACGCATCACCACCCGGCTGGAAGAGCCAATCTGTTAACTGAATGAGAATAACACATAATATATTATATTTACTTAATCCCTGAAAAAAAAGAAATAACATGATCAAAAGCCAGGGATCGAACCCCTGCCCTTTGGTTTCACACGCCCAGGACCAAGCCAACAACCACTGGGACAACCACACAGTTGTGATAATAAATAATAAACAATCAATAAAATATTATACGAATAATTTGAATTCCTGAGCGCGCGGGAGATGACCTTCTTCTTCCTTGAGACTTACGGTTTTTCCTGCGAAAATAGTTACAAGTTTTCCTGCGAAAAAGATATTCCCAGCAAAACCTATAAACATCAACAAGCAACCAAACTGTACGATTTTGCAAAATTGAAACCAGCATCATGATCCAAACATTCACACGATCAATTCTATGTCTTTAGAATCAATTTATATTCATTTAATCGAAGATCCCCAAACCTAGGTCAAAACCCTAAAAATGGCATCTCACGAATTAAGCATTGGTTCTTGAGTTTTCCTGCCCAGAATCAATCCACACAACACCATGAACATCATTAGACAATCAAAATTCATTTAAATGCAGTGAATTATGGTAATCGAAAAAAAAGTTTCAAGCATGAACAATGCTTCGGGTTCATCGTATGTGCATGAATGGGATGCGTTTGAGGGTTGCTTTCGACTCAATGATGACCAAGGAAGATAGCCATGTCCTTATTTTACCTTGTAGAGCCTTGGATAAGAGAATCCTAATTGCACTTTTCTTATGAATTTTTGAATTATGAACTCACCTTTTGCTGCTGCAAATTCGTGCCCTCTTGCTATGGTTCATGTTATGTATATATATGTGATTGATTTAGGTCAGAAACATGGATGGGTTATGTGAAAATTTGATCCAAAAAATATTCAAAAAGATCATAGTGTAAAATTCAAATATTTGATCATGAGTGCTTGCTATTTTGGGATAATTCACATGATTCCTTTCTCCTTTGAATTCAATCAATAATTATGAATTTCTAGAAACAATATCTTCATCCAAAAATAGATTTTCATATTTTATATTTATTTAAAATGATTTTTATGAATTAAATCAATAATAAATAAATAAAAAATAATAAAAATGCTGAATTTTGGTCAATTGGGTCGTGCACAATATTATGAGATGGATTGGGTCATAAATTAGGCAGCCCATTTAGAAAGAAATACTTCTAAGCCTCCATTTTCAACATAAACCATCACAAAATTGCCCAACTTTGCAAGGGCACATCTCCCTCAATTTTAAAGGTATGAGGGTGTTCTTGGACTTTTTGGAAAGCTTGAAGAGTCCTCTAAACAACCCCATTGGTTTCAGGTCCATACCATTTACCAATCTCATGTTATGCTCTTTTGAAGTTGTTGACTTTTTTGTTGACTTTTGAAATGACCTATAATGTCTTAGATCAAATCTTTCAAATGAAGCATTTTTAGGCTTAACTTTCAACATCAAAGTTGTAGAGAATTCAATTTCCTTCAAAATGAGCTTTGGATGGAGACTTGGTGATGAAGTATGTGAAAGTTATGCCTGGTCAAAGTTCAGTTGACTTTTACTAAGGAAACCCTAATTTAGAAACTCCTGATTATTGATGATCTGGAATCTCCTTGATGAATCATGATCAACCCTTGATCAAATGATGAATTTTACTTCATATACTTGATGTTGGCAAAAAATCATGAAGTTTGACTTTGATTTGACCACAGTTGACTCCAGTTTGACTTTTTAACTGCTTTGACTGATTTTGACTTATCTGATCATCTGACTGAGCAAACTTTTGAGAAAAATCTTGAAACTTGACATGGGGGTTCTTATACACATATAAGATGTTATGAAACTCACTTGAGGTATTGGAAGTCCATTTAGCCTGATTAAAGTCAAAACCCTAGTTTTGGATGCACTGCTTAGGAGGTGCATTGTCTGAGGGAATTGTCAACTTCTTTGACCAATTGTGAACTTTGTGAACCTTGTGAACCATCATAAAATGTCTTGTGATACTCATGGGAGGTATTGTGAACCTTGTGAACCTTATGAATCTTCATAAGATGTCTTTGTAGACCTCATGAACCTCAGGAAAGCTTTGTAATTATTATGGAATTTGTGAACCTTGTGAACCTTATGAATCTTCATAAGATGTCTTTGTAGACCTCATGAACCTCAGGAAAGCTTTGTAATTATTATGGAATTTGTGAACCTTGTGAACCTTCAAGAAATAACTTGTAGATTTCTTGAACCTCATGAAAGGTCTTGTAAATGTTGAGAAGCTTGTGAACCTTGTGAACCTTCATAAAGTAACCTGTAGACTTCATGAACCTCATGAAAGGTCTTAAAAGCATTGTGGGACTTGTGAACCTTGTGAACCTTCATAAAGTAGCTTGTAGACTTCATGAACCTCATGAAAGGTTATGCAAGTTGTTGGAGAACTTGTGAACCTTGTGAATCTTCTTAGATCACAAAGTCTTGTATTGTGAGGGCAAATTTTGGGGTGCAACAGCTGCCCCTGTTCAATTTTCTGAAACCTGAGGGGTTAGATTGGTATACTTGCCAGTCGTAACCTGGAAGGTTGAAGGGGATTGAACACAAAAGCCCAAAAATTTGCACTCACCAGTGCGTAGAGTGATATTGATGGTTGGTTGAACATGATTGAGTGGGCTTAAAGATGCCACTAGAGGAAAATTCTTCAGCAGTATAATGAGAGCTGTCAGGAGTCTGGAATAATACTGATGTAACAGCATGTCTTCATGAGGATAGAGCAATCAATAATGATAACCCTAAAGCAGTCTTGAAGAAATACTATGATTTCAAGAGGATAGAGCCATCAATAATGATAACTCTAAAGCAGTCTTTGAAATAGTAATAATTTCAGGAAGATAGAGCCATCAATAATGATAACTCTAAAGCAGTCTTGAAATAATAATGTGATATGTCTTCAGGAGGATAGAGCAATGGATAGCTCTAAAGCAGTCTTGAAGTAATGATTTCAGGAGGATAGAGCAATCCATAATGATAACTCTAAAGCAGTCTTGAAATAATAATGTGATATGTCTTCAGAAGGATAGAGCAATCAATAGCTCTAAAGCAGTCTTGAAGTCATGAGAATTTATCAGGAGGATAAAGTAACCCTGAGGTAACAATAAAGCAGTCCCAAAGTAATAAGAAGCTCATCAGGAGGATAAAGTAACCCTGAGGTTACAATAAAGCAGTCCCAAAATAATAAGAAGCTCATCAGGAGGATAAAGTAACCCTGAGGTTACAATAAAGCAGTCCCAAAGACCATAAGTTTGCTTGTTGGATAATTAACCTGAAAACAAGGTAGCTTTTGTATAATAACATTAGTTTATGCATTGTGTATGCATGTATAATATGATGCACCTAAGTAATGTACTATGTGTCTATGGATATATATGCTATGGTATGATGTAAATGATGTATGTATGATATGATACTGCCGGAAGCATCTGGATATTCTTGTATAACAACTGCTGGCCAGGGAAAATAAATCCCGATTCGTTGTTGAAGAATATATAACCCTCCGTTTGCTGGGGATAGCGTGGTATAGATAACTTCCTGTTGTTGGGGATGATAAGGTATATATAACCCCCGTTGTTGGGGATAGTAGGGTATATATGACCTTCGTCTTCGTTTGGTAGTAGTATAAGTATAACATCCCGTCTTCGTTCGTCGTACCCTTATTGGAAAGTAATTTCCCGAATATCCGTATGAGGATAAAAGAGATGGATATAAATTCCAGGGGAGATGAGACTTTATGAAGATGGATTAGTCCTACTGAGGATTTGTAACTGTCTTGTAAGGTGAACCGGCGAAGCTTCGTTGAAATCCTTCCCTCGTTCGTCCTTAGTAAATACTATTACTGCATTTTCATGCATTTCTGGTAAACATTAATCATATTAAGCATACATGCATTTCTGGTAAACATTAATCATATTAAGCATACATGCATTTCTGGTAAACATTAATCATATTAAGCATACATGCATTTCTGGTAAACATTAATCATATTCAAAAGCATACATACATTCAAACACAACCAATGGACGTTTCGCTTATGTAAATAGGGTAAAAGTAAATCTGGATTCAAAAGATGAATTTATTTATATCAAAAGTGACCCATACATGGGTAAGTTTGTACAAGGAGACATAAACCCTAGTAAGAGGATTTTGTCATAAAGTTTTACAAAAGAAAATCAGCTACGTGGGAAACAATCCTATTGAGTTTCAATTCTACTATTGCCATTATCTTCAAGTATCTCATCTTCTGCTGTTGAGATGGAAACGATTGGATTGAGCTTTATCTGTTCGAGCTTGAATAAGTAGTACAACTGGTTGCAGTTTCATGAGTGATCCAAACGAGACATAGTCATACGCTTTAATCCCTAACTTTTGCCTGGATTGCCCTTTCAGGTTTTCAATCCACCGGGATACCCTTTTTTGCCCAAGCCGCCTTTTCAGGTTTTCGACTTGCCGGGTGTACATCTTTTTTATATATATCCCTAATTTTTGCCCAAACCCTTTTGGTTTGCCGGGATGCCCTTATTTTTGCCTAGGCCTGTCAACCTAGCGGGTCTCTTTTTATGCGTAGTATTTTTTAACTATGTCTGCGTTTACAGGCTGTGGGAAGTCTTCACCATCCATTGTAGTCAGTATCATGGCACCTCCTGAGAACACTGTCTTGACTACAAATGGTCCTTCATATGTCGGAGTCCACTTGCCCCTAGGATCACCCTGTGGTAATATAATACGCTTGATTACCAAGTCACCAGCCTGATATACCTTTGGCTTAACCTTCTTGTTAAAAGATTTGATCATTTGTTTTTGGTACATCTGGCCATGACAAACTGCTGCTAACCTCTTCTCATCAATCAAATTTATCTGGTCCAGTCGAGTCTGAATCCATTCATCTTCATTCAAGCCTGCATCCTTCATAATTCTCAAGGAGGGGATCTGAACTTCAATGGGCAGAACTGCTTCCATACCATAGACTAAGGAGAATGGGGTTGCCCCTGTTGAAGTACGTATTGTAGTACGATAACCATGAAGAGCAAACGGTAACATCTCATGCCAATCCTTGTAAGTAACAGTCATCTTCTGTACTATCTTCTTAATGTTCTTATTAGCAGCTTCAACTGCCCCATTCATCTTTGGACGATACGGAGAAGAGTTGTGATGTTTAATCTTGAACTGCGTGCAGAGATCAGTAATCATAGTGTTGTTCAGATTAGAGCCATTATCAGTGATAATCCTTTCAGGGATGCCATACCTACATATGAGATTATTCTTAATGAACCGAGCCACAACATTCTTAGTAACAGATGCAAATGAAGCTGCCTCTACCCACTTCGTGAAATAATCAATAGCAACCAGGATGAAACGATGCCCATTAGAAGCAGTAGGCTTGATCTCACCAATCATATCAATGCCCCACATGGCAAAGGGCCAAGGAGCAGTCAACACATTCAATGGTGATGGAGGTACATGGACTTTATCAGCATAAATTTGACATTTGTGACAAGTTCTGGAGTGTTGATAGCAATCAGCTTCCATGGTAGACCAATAGTAACCTGCTCTCAATATCTTCTTTGCCATAGTATGACCACTAGAATGAGTGCCAAAGATTCCATCATGCATGTCTTCCATAATCTCAGCTGCTTCCTTCTTATCCACACAACGAAGCAACGTTGAATCATGATTGCGCTTGTACAGAATGCCATTACTCAAGAAGAACTTGGCAGAAAACCTTCTCAGAAACTTCCTATCTTTGACAGATGCCCCTTCAGGGAATTCCTGAGCTTCAAGATATCTTTTTACTTCATAGAACCAAGGCTTCTCCTCTGCCCCTTCTGTGTCAATCTCATTGCAATATGCAGGTTTTTCAAATCTATCAATAGTAATCTTGGGAGCTTCATCATCCCAACTGATTTCAAACATAGATGCCATGGTGGCCAATGCATCCGCCAACTGATTTTCTCTCCGTGGAATGTGTCCAAAGGTAATCTCTTTGAAATGTGGGATCAAGGACAACACATGCTCTCTGTAAGGAATGAGGTTATCATGCTTGGTATCCCAATCTCCTTTAATCTGACTTACTACCAGGGCTGAATCTCCATACACATCAAGGAACTGAATCTTCATATCAATAGCAACTTTAATACCCATGATACATGCCTCATACTCAGCTATGTTATTGGTACAATAGAAACAAAGTCTGGCAGTAATCGGGGTATGACAACCTTCAGGGGAACTAATTACAACACCAACGCCATTACCATGTGCATTAGAGGCACCATCAAAAACCATAGTCCATCGGGATCCTTGTTCAGGTCCGTCATATTGTCCAGGTTCTTTAGTAACAGTCATAATGTCTTCATCAGGGAACCCAAAATTCATTGACTGGTAATCATCTACTGCTTGATGAGCCAAATGATCAGCAACAACACTTCCCTTAATGGCCTTCTGAGTAGTATACTGTATATCATATTCTGTCAAGATCATTTGCCATCTTGAAATTCTTCCAGAGAGAGCAGGTTTCTCGAATATGTACTTGATTGGATTCATCTTAGAAATCAATAAAGTAGTATGGGTCAACATATACTGTCTTAGTCGGCGAGCAGCCCATGCCAAAGCGCAGCAAGTTTTCTCGAGCAGTGAGTATCTTGTTTCACAGTCGGTAAACTTTTTGCTAAGGTAGTATATTGCCTGCTCTTTTCGACCAGACTCGTCATGTTGCCCCAACACACACCCCATTGAATTGTCTAGCACTGTTAAGTACATAATCAAGGGTCTTCCATCAACTGGTGGCATCAAAATTGGAGGTTCTAGCAGGTATCTCTTGATTTCATCAAAGGCAGTTTGGCACTCATCATTCCATTCCATCACCTGATCTTTCTTCAACAGCTTGAAGATTGGCTCACAGATGGTAGTTAATTGGGAAATAAATCTTGCAATATAGTTCAATCGTCCCAAGAAACCTCTAACCTCCTTCTCAGTACGGGGAGCTGGCATCTCTCGTATAGCTTTTACTTTTGCAGGATCCACTTCAATACCTTTGCCACTGACAATGAAACCCAGGAGTTTACCAGATCTAACTCCAAAAGTACACTTATTTGGATTTAATCTCAACTTGTATTTCTTCAACCTCTCAAACAACTTGTGCAGATGATCAAGATGTTGCTCTTCATTCTGAGACCTGGCTATCATATCATCTACATATACCTCTATCTCATGATGAATCATATCATGAAACAAAGCCACCATAGCACGCTGATATGTTGCCCCTGCATTCTTCAAACCAAATGGCATTACCTTATAGCAAAAGGTGCCCCACTGTGTCACAAATGTTGTCTTCTCCATATCTTCAGGTGCCATCTTGATCTGATTGTAACCAGAGAAACCATCCATAAAAGAGAATACTTTATGCTGAGCAGTGTTGTCTACCAGAATATCAATATGAGGAAGTGGAAAGTCATCTTTAGGGCTGGCCTTGTTCAAATCTCTGTAGTCTACACACATACGTACCTTGCCATCTTTCTTAGGAACTGGTACCACATTTGCAACCCACTGAGGATAAGAAGTCACTGCTAAGAACCCTGCATTGAACTGTTTCATTACCTCTGCCTTGATTTTTTCTGACATTTCAGGACGCATACGACGAACCTTCTGCTTTTTTGGACGACAATCTTCTTTCACTGGCAAACGGTGAACCACAATGTCTGTATCCAACCCTGGCATATCTTCATAAGACCAAGCAAAGATTTCCACATAGTCACATAACATCTGAGTCAACCTGCTCTTGACACTGTCCTCTAAGTCAGCCCCTATCTTGACCTCTTTCCTGTTTTCTTCAGTTCCCAAATTCACAACTTCGACTGGCTCTTCATGTGGCTGTATGGCTTTCTCTTCTTGTTGTAACAACCTAGCAAGCTTTACAGATATTTCACAATCGTCCTCATTTCCGTCTTCAGTTTGATAGATCGGATTCTCGAAATTATAATTGGCAATAGTAGAACTGTTATCAACAGGATCCAGAGTGGATGAGGATCTGCATTTAGTGATGTGGGTGTGTGTAAGAACACATAGCTGATAAAGCAAAAAATAAAAGAAAAGAAAGACAAGGAACACAATATTTACGAAAACAAAACGTCCACTGATTTTATTGAATGAAGTATGCAAATGAAATGACAGCCCGTAACAAGCACACCATTGTGCCCCGGGTAAGGCACATGGCTTGAAAGTTTCATTGTTCAATTATAAATTTAAAATAGCAACAACACAGTAATAGTATTTACTCCTGACTAAAGGAGATAGGGATAACATCTTCAGCTTTCCAATTATTGAGTCCAGCACCCACAGTAGGAAAAATCCATGCATCCAGATTGTAGTCTTCATCATAGTCTCCTACAACATTGATAACCCCTTGATTGGTGATACGAGCAGCACGAGCACGACGAACAGCCTTCTGGGACTCTGCAGTGAAACCCAAACCAAACTTGTCAGACTTGTATGGAATATCAGGAAGCTGACCCCAAATATTACAACCACCTTCATCCACCACAGCTTTAGCATCATTGAGGGAGGCCATTGCCATTGTTGGAGGTTTTCTGGTGACCACAGGAACTTTCTTCACAGCAGGAGGAGCTACATAATCATTACCAACCCAGGGAATCACTTCAAATGACTGACACGGAGTCTCGATGTATTCACCTTCCACTTCCAGATACTTGAAAGTGTTTACATGGCTGACAAAGTATTCTTCCTCTCCGAAGACAGTAACAACTTTTCCATTCACCGGATATCTCAACTTTTGGTGCAATGTAGAGGTCACAGCACCTGCCCCATGGATCCAGGGACGACCAAGCAGACAAGAGTATGAAGGACGAATATCCATCACATAAAATGTAGCAGTAAACACCTGAGAGCCAACTTTTATTGGAAGATCAATTTCCCCATGCACTACTCTTCTAGAACCATCAAAAGCCTTTACCACAATATTACTAGGCTTCAGCACAGCATCTTCAGGATTCAGCTTGTTCAGAACTTCCTTAGGCAGCACATTCAAAGAGGAACCATTGTCTATCAGCACATGAGACAGGGTAGTGCCCCTGCATTCAATTGAAATATGCAAGGCCCTGTTATGATCCCTCTTGGCAGGGGTCAAATCAGCATCAGAAAACCCTAACCCATTGTCATAGGTCAGGTGGGCAACACAGTTTTCAAATTGGTCCACAGAAATTGCACTGGGTACATGAGCCATCTTCAGAAACTTGATCAATGACTTGGCATGAGCCTCAGAACATAATAACAAGGACAGCATAGAAATCTTTGAGGGAGTATGCCCCAACTGATCAACGATGTCATAATCACTCTTGCGAATGATTTTCAATACTTCTTCCATCTGCTTGGAGAGGTCATCAGCAACTGGCACATCAGTAGATACAGGCTCAACAACAGGACCCTTGCCCCGAGCATCAGTGGTGGAGGTAGCAGCAGGAGTAGCTGCATTCTTAGAAGTAATTGGAGGAGAGAAAACTCTTCCACTACGAGTGATCTTGCTAGACCCAGCAATATTGTCAACATCAACAGGCACATCAGCTAAAGGCTCCTGCTTAACACCATGGATGTAAACGTCAGACCCATAGTGCCAAGGCACAGCTTTGTCAGATGTATAAGGAATAGGACCAGGAGTGGTAATGATCAGAGGAGCCACTCTGGCTTCAGCAACAACTTTCACAGGACCTTCAGCAGTAATCTTGATTGGGCCCTGATGAGTGATTTTAATGGGACCCTTTGAAGTGATTCTCACCGGTACTTTGTCAACCATATCAACCTCTTCAATTTTCTTACCCCGAGTCAGATGATCCACCATACTTTCTACAGATGTTGGTCTTCTTTCAAACACTATAGTATACTTATCCATGAGACGTTGAATTCCATCTCTCAATATGAAGCAACTATCCGGCTTATAGGTACAATACAAACAATCTTCACGACAACCTGGAAAGATCCCAGCTTGTACTAACCTCTTTTTGATAACAGACAGTGGTGTGGTCAACTCCATTACTGAATAGACATGCAGGTCTTCATCAACGGCATTGACAGTCTTCTCGTGATTTGGCATTGGAGCAGTAATCACATTGGGAGTACCCGGAGGATCAAACTCAATTTCTCCAGCATCAATCATATCCTGAATTTTATTCTTCAAGACCCAGCAGTTATTAGTATCATGTCCTGGACAATTTGAATGATATGCACATCGTGCATTGGGATTGTACTTGGGAGAGGTAACATTGGGATTCTGAGGAGCCTCCCTCAGGGTAATAAGTTCAGCCTTCAACAAGTGTTGCAATGCCTGAGCCATTGACATGTTGATCTTCGTGAACTGTCTTCTAGCCCTCTGTTGGTTGCTCTGAGGCTGCTCTGTTGTTGCAGGAGTTGGATTTGAAATATGAACTACACTAACAGACTGATGCCTTCTGTTACGATCAGGTTGACCATAAACAGCATTGGATTCTTTCTTCCCAGTGGGAGGCTTCTTTGTAGCACCTGATGAAGAAGTGCCCACTTGGATCTTACCACTCTTGATACCATTCTCTACCCGCTCTCCTGTCATGATTAACTCAGTGAAGCCAGATGATGAGCTTCCAATGAGATGACTGTAAAACGGACCATTCAGCGTACACATGAACATATCAACCAGCTCCCTGTCAGTCAAAGGGGGTTGAACTCTTCCAGCTAAATCTCTCCACTTCTGAGCATACTCCTTAAAACTTTCTTTGGCACCCATAGACATGCTCTGAAGCTGCATGCGAGTGGGGGCTAAATCAACATTGTATTGGTACTGCCTATAGAAAGCTTCAGCAAGATCATTCCAGTCTCTGATGTTGACACTCTCCAACTGATAATACCACTCCAACTGAGCTCCAGATAAGCTCTCTTGAAAGAAATGGATCCACAACTTCTTATCAGCAGTGTGGGGTTGAATTCTTCTAACATAGGACCTCAGATGCAGCTTGGGACAAGAGACCCCGTCATAGACAACAAATGTAGGAACTTTGAACCCAATGGGTATCACAACCCCAGATATCAAACTCAAATCCTCAAAATCCAGCCCAGATGATTTCTGCAACTCCATAGCATCCATCCTATCCACCAGCATCTTGAATTTGTCTTCATTAGGCTCATGGTAGTAGTTAGCCTCAGAATCAGAGTCCCCCATTGTATGGTGGAGACTGCCTACCTCTTGCTCAGATTCTTCAGATTCATAGTCTTCAACTGGTTCTTTGGTCTTGGCAAGACCTTTGAACCTTCTTCCCATGTTGATCAACCCAGCAGACCTTCTAGTCTTCTTAGTCTTCTTGGCCAGCAGTGCCTTCAAATCATCTTGCCCCTTGGACAGGTTCAAGATCAGCTCCTGGAACTGTGCATTCTGTGCCTGAAGATCCTTAACTGATTGTTCAAGAGCCATTGCTGAAATAAACAGCGAGAAGATGAGAAACCTGCGCACAATTATAAACCTGTGATGCAATGAAATGATATGGGAATGCATATGCAATGTTTTCAAGGACCGCAGGATTTAAATTTGCTTAGACAAACACGAAAGTAAACTTTTATTAGTAATAACTTGTTTTGCCTTTTAGGCTTACAAAAAATGAAAATGAAATAAGTACAAAAGATGGGGTTTTAAGTCTCCCATGGACGTTTCCTCTTTGTATTGAGGTATGAGTTGAGGTTTCGTTCCTCGTGAAGTTGCTTTGTTAGCTCTAGGACTCTTGCTTGGCTTGTTTTGTAATGAGCCTCGAAAGTATCCCTTTGCTCCTTCAGTTGGATCCATGATCTCTGCAAGTCTTCCATATCAGTAGGTATGTCTGGGTGAAGGATGGTATAGGCTGTGTCTCCTTCAGCAACAGGTTCCATGGTAACTGGTAGGACGACAGGATATGGCATCATGAGAGTTTGAGCACGAGATCGTACCCATCTGAGATAAGCCTCCATAGGAATAGTGTACTTAGGCTCCAGTGTCTTGTTGTCAATCCTGTTTACCTTTCCCCAAGCTCGTATGAATCTCTGACGGTAACCCTGAAGATCGTTGTCGTAATCAAACACAATGCCCTGAATCAACATGTCATGTGGGCCATCGCTCCGAGCGTAACCAAACTGTCGTAAAGCTAGAGAGGGGTTGTAGGTGATGCCTCCTCTTATGCCTAGAAGTGGCACATTAGGAAACTCCCCACAACGGTCAATGATGGTGACATTCTCCATAGATCTGGAGCACCAATGGATGTCTGAGTGAGAAAGTGACATGATCCTCTTGGACCATCTGAACCCTTGCTCATTCTTCATTACTGAGCGAGGAAGGTGAGAAATAAACCACCTAGAAAGCAAAGGTATGCAGCACATCAAAGTTCCTCTTGCCCTTGTAGTACGGGTGTGAAGAGAATGCAGGATGTCTCCAAGCAATGTAGGCACTGGATTGTGACTCAGGAAAATGTTGATGGCATGAACATCTATGAACTGATCTGGATTGGGGAACAATACTAAGCCATATATCAGCAAGGCTAAGATCTCCTCAAAAGCATCATAGCTCATGGCCTTCAAGAACATTTGAGCTTTATCCATTAATACCTTAGCAAGAATACCCTTGACTCCACTTCTCGTTTCTAGAACAATGTCAGATTTCTTCAGATGTAGGGCTGCAGCAATAACCTCTGGTTTGGGCTCCTTCTCCAAGCCTGTGAAGGGTCTTTGATCAAGAACAGGTATACCCAGAAGCTTAGAGAACTCCTCCATGGTTGGAACCAGCTGGTAGTCAGGGAAGGTAAAGCAATGGTGCTTAGGGTCAAAGAACTGAAACAGCACACTCATCATGTCTTCATTGAACCCTGAAGTGACTAGATCTAGTAGGTGACCATGTCTTTTGATGAACTGGGAATGATCAGACACTTGAGAAACCAACTCTTTAAGCTTAGCAGGTATGCCCACAAAGTTGATCCTGATGGTGTTTCTACGAGCAGAAGCCATGACCTGCAACAAAGAACAAAGATAAATCCTTTGGTCCTTGAAATGGTTAGGGAAAATGCTATGCTTATGATGCATGATGATGTCATGATGTTATGCTCAATCACAAACATGTGGCACTCACAAACAAGTCACACCATAGCCCTAGGTTTAAAGGCTTGCAGGAGGTTTAAGGTAAGTACCCTCCCCTGAAGTTAGATGGTTCATCCTGTCCTACAAAAGTAACCAGGTTCTAAGGGATCTCAATATCATTGATCCTTCACAAGGGTGGTTGATCAGAAGGCAACTTACTTGCCAACCAAAACCCTCCAAGTTTAAGATCTCAATGAGCGTAGTATCGAGTGTCAACCAACTTCAGTCTGCACCAAAGCCGGTTACCTCACTACTTTCTAAAGGCCAAGATGAGTTAACTAGGGTTCTAAAAGTTAGTTAGTGCATTGACAACATATGGCAGCCTCAATATTATCCTCAACTTGACTTAAGGAATATAAGCACCAACCAAGAAGTCGCACTAACTATGGCCACCAGATCAACCGTATCGATATACGTCGTACAGTTTCCTTGGTCTATTGCCATTTACCTAAGGTACACTAGATCCGGGTTAGGACCTTTCACACATAAGAGCACCCCAACAAGATAATATAAAGCAAACAAAGCAAACAATTTAAAGTGACCTTAATTCCTAAGGGTACCCCTCTTTAATTATTATCCCCAGCAGAGTCGCCAGTTCTGTAACACGGTGGGAGAACTGACTTTAGTTATGTTGCGGATAGCAAGAGTCGCCACCGACTTTTATTTTATCCATGAGGAAAGGTTATAAAAGAACAGGAAAGACCTTAAGAGAATATTTTGGGTCCGGGGGGTAGGTTATGAAAAGGGAAGGTATTAGCATCCTTTTCATCCATGGTTATCCATGGGCTCTTAGGTACTTAAGCTCACTTTAAATTGTTTTTGAAAATGTAGTGTGTGAATAGAAAATTTTCAGAATAGTTAATAAATAATCCATGTACGGATGTGTAAAAACTTGTTTGAAAATTTGTTGGAAATTTGTTTAAGTGTGAAAAAGTTTTGAAGTGAGCAAGTACCTAGGAGTAACCTACCCTAATGTTTAAGGTCTTTCTTATTCTTTATCCTTTCCTTGGTAAGACTATCCCTACTATTAAGGAGTAGGTAGTCTTTACCTTGGATGTTAAGGGACATGTGAGGGGCATTTTGATTTTGGAAGGCCATTGTGGGGTGTAATAAGCAAACTGGAGGGACTATCATCATTATTCGAAGGGACTTGATTCGTAAAGGCAACCATGAGGGACTTAATGATTTTTTCTTTTAAGGGACTTGCTTTATACACCCCACTTGACCTTATGATTTAGGCAACTTGAGGGATAACCTTAGGAATGTGAGATGGCGATTAAAATCGACTTACGTGTGTGACGTGTTTAATTTAATTATCTTACATTAAAAATTATCTAAATTTATTTTAATATTGCATACATGTTGTTACACTCCCTAATTACCAACCATAACAATAATTAAATAATTAAAATATTTGCAAAATTACACCAAGGAAGCAATTACAACAAAATAAAATAAATAGCAAAATATAATCAAAATAAATATAATAAGCAAATAATTAATAATAAAATATTGGGGTTAGTAAATAATAAGAAAAATTAAATAAGGTTAGTAGAAATATAAAGTTAGTGAAAATAATAATAAGAATAATTAGAAATAATAAACAAGGTTAGAAGTATAAAAATATAATAATAATAATATGGTTAGTAAATAACAAAATTAATCAAAATATTATAATAATAAGAAATTAACAATTTTTAATATAAACAACTAAAAAAACAAATATGAATAAACAATTATTTTAATTTACAAATTATTAAATTATATTTTAATTATAAAGTTACTTCAAAAATCTAATTATTATAAACACAATTATTTCTAAACAAAAGTTATATAAAAAATGTTTATTTAATATATAAGTATATTTACAAAATTTGCAAGAATTATAGTAAACATATATATAATAATTATATTAGAAAATAAAAAAAAAATAGAATTAGATTTGTATTTTAAAAAATATTTTTAGAGTTTTATAAAATTAGGGTTTTATTTTTAGGATTTATGAAAATTAGGGTTAACTTATATACAAAAATTTATTTTTTAATAATCATATAAAATTATCTTAATTAATATAAACTATACAAATAAAATTTAAATTAAAAAAAAACAAGAGTTTTATATTTTTTCTAGAAAATTATTTTAAGAGTAATTATACTATATAATATATATACATATTATGATATAGAAAATAATAACATTTTGATTATTTAAATTAATTAAATTAAATGGAGAACAAGAAAATAATAAAAAAAAAGGAAGGAAGAAAAGGAACCTGGTGGGATTTGATCCCAAGACCTCTTATTTGCAGGCAGCAACAAGGACCACTGGGCCAGCCAAACGCAGGTGATAAGGAAACAGCTTCATTTTGTTTTGTGCCTTAATCTTGAAAATTCCAGAAAAATCAAAAAAAAAACCAAAAGGCCTGGGATAAGACTTGAACCCAGGACCCTTACATTAGCAAGCGTACGCATCACCACCCGGCTGGAAGAGCCAATCTGTTAACTGAATGAGAATAACACATAATATATTATATTTACTTAATCCCTGAAAAAAAAGAAATAACATGATCAAAAGCCAGGGATCGAACCCCTGCCCTTTGGTTTCACACGCCCAGGACCAAGCCAACAACCACTGGGACAACCACACAGTTGTGATAATAAATAATAAACAATCAATAAAATATTATACGAATAATTTGAATTCCTGAGCGCGCGGGAGATGACCTTCTTCTTCCTTGAGACTTACGGTTTTTCCTGCGAAAATAGTTACAAGTTTTCCTGCGAAAAAGATATTCCCAGCAAAACCTATAAACATCAACAAGCAACCAAACTGTACGATTTTGCAAAATTGAAACCAGCATCATGATCCAAACATTCACACGATCAATTCTATGTCTTTAGAATCAATTTATATTCATTTAATCGAAGATCCCCAAACCTAGGTCAAAACCCTAAAAATGGCATCTCACGAATTAAGCATTGGTTCTTGAGTTTTCCTGCCCAGAATCAATCCACACAACACCATGAACATCATTAGACAATCAAAATTCATTTAAATGCAGTGAATTATGGTAATCGAAAAAAAAGTTTCAAGCATGAACAATGCTTCGGGTTCATCGTATGTGCATGAATGGGATGCGTTTGAGGGTTGCTTTCGACTCAATGATGACCAAGGAAGATAGCCATGTCCTTATTTTACCTTGTAGAGCCTTGGATAAGAGAATCCTAATTGCACTTTTCTTATGAATTTTTGAATTATGAACTCACCTTTTGCTGCTGCAAATTCGTGCCCTCTTGCTATGGTTCATGTTATGTATATATATGTGATTGATTTAGGTCAGAAACATGGATGGGTTATGTGAAAATTTGATCCAAAAAATATTCAAAAAGATCATAGTGTAAAATTCAAATATTTGATCATGAGTGCTTGCTATTTTGGGATAATTCACATGATTCCTTTCTCCTTTGAATTCAATCAATAATTATGAATTTCTAGAAACAATATCTTCATCCAAAAATAGATTTTCATATTTTATATTTATTTAAAATGATTTTTATGAATTAAATCAATAATAAATAAATAAAAAATAATAAAAATGCTGAATTTTGGTCAATTGGGTCGTGCACAATATTATGAGATGGATTGGGTCATAAATTAGGCAGCCCATTTAGAAAGAAATACTTCTAAGCCTCCATTTTCAACATAAACCATCACAAAATTGCCCAACTTTGCAAGGGCACATCTCCCTCAATTTTAAAGGTATGAGGGTGTTCTTGGACTTTTTGGAAAGCTTGAAGAGTCCTCTAAACAACCCCATTGGTTTCAGGTCCATACCATTTACCAATCTCATGTTATGCTCTTTTGAAGTTGTTGACTTTTTTGTTGACTTTTGAAATGACCTATAATGTCTTAGATCAAATCTTTCAAATGAAGCATTTTTAGGCTTAACTTTCAACATCAAAGTTGTAGAGAATTCAATTTCCTTCAAAATGAGCTTTGGATGGAGACTTGGTGATGAAGTATGTGAAAGTTATGCCTGGTCAAAGTTCAGTTGACTTTTACTAAGGAAACCCTAATTTAGAAACTCCTGATTATTGATGATCTGGAATCTCCTTGATGAATCATGATCAACCCTTGATCAAATGATGAATTTTACTTCATATACTTGATGTTGGCAAAAAATCATGAAGTTTGACTTTGATTTGACCACAGTTGACTCCAGTTTGACTTTTTAACTGCTTTGACTGATTTTGACTTATCTGATCATCTGACTGAGCAAACTTTTGAGAAAAATCTTGAAACTTGACATGGGGGTTCTTATACACATATAAGATGTTATGAAACTCACTTGAGGTATTGGAAGTCCATTTAGCCTGATTAAAGTCAAAACCCTAGTTTTGGATGCACTGCTTAGGAGGTGCATTGTCTGAGGGAATTGTCAACTTCTTTGACCAATTGTGAACTTTGTGAACCTTGTGAACCATCATAAAATGTCTTGTGATACTCATGGGAGGTATTGTGAACCTTGTGAACCTTATGAATCTTCATAAGATGTCTTTGTAGACCTCATGAACCTCAGGAAAGCTTTGTAATTATTATGGAATTTGTGAACCTTGTGAACCTTATGAATCTTCATAAGATGTCTTTGTAGACCTCATGAACCTCAGGAAAGCTTTGTAATTATTATGGAATTTGTGAACCTTGTGAACCTTCAAGAAATAACTTGTAGATTTCTTGAACCTCATGAAAGGTCTTGTAAATGTTGAGAAGCTTGTGAACCTTGTGAACCTTCATAAAGTAACCTGTAGACTTCATGAACCTCATGAAAGGTCTTAAAAGCATTGTGGGACTTGTGAACCTTGTGAACCTTCATAAAGTAGCTTGTAGACTTCATGAACCTCATGAAAGGTTATGCAAGTTGTTGGAGAACTTGTGAACCTTGTGAATCTTCTTAGATCACAAAGTCTTGTATTGTGAGGGCAAATTTTGGGGTGCAACAAGGACAAGTAACAATTTAAGTGTGAAGGAGTTTGATAATTTGAAAATGAATTGTATATTTTGACTCGATTTGCATGTATTTAGATGTGGATTATATATATATATATATATATATATATATATATATATGTTGGTAGTATGTGTTAATTTCAGGTACTTAGTGGTTGGAGGCTTGTGCACGATAAAATAGTGAAAAATCGGAAGATTTACAAGAATTATGCGGTCATGACGGGTCCTTGACTGTCATGACGGTCATCACCCCTACGGGAAGTCAACTTGGTAGTGAAAGTCAACAAAATGAAGAAGAAATGTATGAACCAAATGATGGGATGACCGTTAGCAAGAAGACAGTCGTCAGCTAGATGATGAACGAAATGTCACTAGCGTGACGCCCGTCATGCCTCTCCAGTCTAGTTTTTTTGCCTACTTTCAACAGACAATATTCCTTACTTTTCAATTTTACTCCACTACATTAGACATGATATTACAACTTCAGGTACAAATTGTAGTTTATAAGTAGATCTTTTAGAACTCAAATTGAAAATCCAAGCTTATTTTAGAGCAGAAATACACATAAGTGAGTAAAAGTGATTATTTTTCAAAATGAATTTTGCACGCGAAAGCAGATAATTAGATTACTTAGTTAAAATTCGTTACCCGTCATGCGAAAGTAGACAATACCTTCAATTTATCATTTTCCTACAAGAAAATAGTTTTTTAGTTATAAATATAAACTACGATTTTGTGAGTACCAACCGTCGACGAGAATCTCATTCCGACCTCTCGTTATTATAATTAATTTAAAATCCATTTATTTTCCGCTTTTGTTAATTAAAATCATTTGTTTTACATTAGATAAATATCATAATAATAAAACAAAAACTATTTTTTATACTAAACCGACGAAGTCGTGCATTTGCGATCTCGTCGGTTATCTAAAATTTGAATAGAATGTCCTTCTCTCCCATAAGATGACCAAATTACACGCATGTTTAAATGACATTTTGATTTATTACTACAAACAAGCCAACTATAATTGATCTAGCTATAGGGGTTAGGCAAATAATAACTTCTTCTAATTATGAATGAATATACTCCATACATTATTTCCCCACATCAAATTACTTTTGACATGTACATCAACAGGTACATGCAGCTATAGCATAGAATAGGAGGGTAATCTAACCCAATTTTGTCTTGCTCTACACATTTCATATTATTCACCTTTATTTCATTAATATGTAGGATAGGATTCAATTGATATGTACCTAACCCAATTTGACCTACTATACATTTTATTTGACTCCTTTGTTTTTTTGGAACTCTTCTTTCATCACTAGTACTCAATCAACTCATAAATTTATGTCATGGAATGGATGCCAAGAAAGAAAAACCTCCCCAAAAGCCAAAACAAATATACCTTACATATATAAAACTTAATATATTTATATTTTTAATAAGTAACATATTTATATTTAAGTAATTGAGTGAAAGTTGAATTAAATTATTCCAAATGTTGAATTGTAAATTCTATTTAAGTAGATCAAATCTATACAAAATTATAAAATATTAAGGATTTAATTAAAATGGATTTTACACAATCATAAATTATAACCGTTTAATATTGAAAGAAGTTTGACTTTAAATTTAAAAACTTATAAAATAATAAAAACGGACGATGTTGATGAATTGTCGGTGTAAAACTTTTTATAATATCAATGCATAAGAATTAATCTCTATTATTTCAAATATTAATATCATGATGTTTCATCGTTTCATTTTATTTTTAACGTTAATTAAAACATATATAAATATATTATTAAAAAGAAATAATAAATAATAAATAAATAATTTGTAATTTTACATACATAATGACTATTATAATATGAAAACTTAAATAGATTCTTTAAAACAAAAAAAAAACTATTAAAACATAAATATATTAAATTTGACATAAGATATACTAATTGCATATAAAAAAACATTTCAATATCAGCATCTTGTAACTTCTCACCGATGCAATGGACTTGCACCATAAAAAGACATCTCATATAAATTAGAATAATTTTGTTAAAAATTAATAATTTATAAATTTCAATAATTTCAAGTATGTATTATAATCTCAATAATTTAATAATTTCAATAATTTAATAATTTCAATAATAAAAAAAATATTTGAGGGAATGCTTGAAGCTCAAGTATGTATTATAATCTCACTTACTACAATAAACATAAACATTATTTAAGAATTTTTTTAATACTAATATTGCGCGGGTTTAAATTGCATTAGTTGCAATATACAAAATTTAAAATCTCCAATATTTCAACCACAAATCAACCACATTTGGTGGCATCATTTATATATAACAGAGATAATTCTCAAAATAACGTGACCGCAACCACAATTTAAAACCGAACACATTACGAAGAAGATGAAGGTGCGACGATGTTGCGATTAGGTCTCTTCCTCTTCTTATGATAACTAACTCCTCGAGCCTTGGACTGAAAATCACGAACATCGCGCAAATAAAACCGAACCGCACCATCAGCAAAAGGATTAACATGATTCCCAGCATTAACGGCTTGATCATAAGCGGCGCGAAGACGACCAATGAGGGCGTCGAGGCTTCCCCACGCCTGACGAAGAGGACAAGGGCATGGAGCCGGGGGAGTTGGCATTCCAAAGAAAGGACAATTAGGATTATGAACTTTGGTCTTCCCAAATTGATCAAGATAGTGAAGAAATTCAAGAACATGTGATCCATTACACATGGAAGCAGAAAGTGGTGGTCGATGGTTTCTTAAGTATTGGCAAAATGTGTTCCAATCTCTTCTCTTTTGGCACTCATATCTGTTACTCTTGATTCCATTTTCACTTCCTTTTTGCTTTGTTGATTCAGAAACCAATTCCATCGATGAATTGGATTTCTCTAGCTTTCACAATCTTTACATTAAAAAAAAAAAGTGATCGTTAGATTATAAACAATGTGAATCATGCATATTTTAATTACAAATATTATTGTAAGATAGCACACATAAAGTGAAGATTAAGTATTCAAATCTAATACACCAAAAATAGAATTGAAACTTAATAATATCAGCATTGTAGCTTGAACTAGGTCATATGAATTAATTTTAGAGATTTTTTTATAGTAATATTTTTGAGATTTAAATGAATATTTTTTATTGAACTAGATCTTACAAATTAAATTTAGAAATTTTTATAAAAGCAAAAATTAATTTTTTGTTAGTAAAAATTACTTTCTTATTAATTAATTTTCTCTCTAAACTAATCTAATAGACTCAATAAAATCATATTTTTTTAGACATATTTACAAATAATGTCCTTTTTATATAAACAAATAATTTTTCATTTTTAATAAAAATAAACATTATATCAGACTTCCATTAATTATTTTAGTAAACAAGCACAATTAAAAATAATTCTTCATTAAGGGTCTGTTTGTTATATATTATAAACAAATTAATTTTAATATTCAGTAATTTAAAAGCTTATTTTATAATTTTTTTATAAATAAAAAACTGGTGTTATATAATTTTTTTTTTCATTATAAAAAACCATTTAAAAAAAAATCAACAAAATTTTCTAGAAAATCTTTGAAAGCTGTTTTAAGATTTCTATTTAGATTTCCATTTTTTTTTCAAATCTACAACAGATGAAAATTTCTAAAAGTAATTATTTTTTCACAAAAATTGCAACAAAAAAACACAAAAAAAAGCTCAGCATATTTATACACATACATAACATATGATAACAAATATAACAGATGATTATTTTTTTTCTGTTATGGATTACTAGGGTTTTAAACTTTTCCTTGTGGTAAGTTGTAGCTAGAACAAGAAAGAACAGTGCATGGAAAATGAATATAGGGTTGTACTAACAACTAAAAATAGTTAAAGAAAATGAAGAGAATGATACCTTAAATTTCTTCTGTCGAGAGATACAATGCAAACCTTTTGCTGGAAATGGAAAGAAAACTAGAAAGAAAATCTTTGGTGAGTTTTGTTACTATTCCTCAAAAAAATGCAAGCAAAGTGAGAGTTTCAATATTGTGACTGTGAGTGATGTGAAGTAGAGTTAAATGTTATGCATCACTTTAATAACACAAGAAGAAGAAAAAAGAAGAATAGGGTAATTGTTTATCTATTGGTATGGCCCAAAACAGGACAAGCTTTGCCAGTCTCTGCATACATACAGCAGTCCTGATGTGAGGTGAAATGACCATAGATTGACAGACATATATATATATATATATATATATATATATATATATATATATATATATATATATATATATATATATATATATATATATATATATATATATATATATATATTATTTATGTTATTCTTCTTACATTAAACCCTAACAGGAATATGCTAGCAATATGTTTTTTCTTAATAAATAAAAGAAGAGTTTGGAAAAAGTTTATGATATTTAAAGAATATTATAAGAAAATGTTATTTTGTATATGAGAAAATATTTACTTTTTGAACAATATTTTTTTTAATTGTTAATGATATGATTTATGAGAATAAATGGGTTGTTTGGTTTGAATTTTTATTTACTTTTTTTTTCATTTATGTTAAACTAATGAATTTTAAATTTATGAAATTCAAACATCTTTAATATCTCTATTATGTTAGACTATAAATCATTCTTTTGACTATGGGATAATGTTACTGGTAAATAGTCATGATCATTTAAAATTTTGCCTAAAGAGTGTATATTTTTTTCACTTTATTTTTAATTAATTAGTTTGATTTATTGATAATTAATTAGTATTTATGATACATGTTATTACAATTTTCAATTAATTATTAAAAATAGGGGTAGAGGCTTTAGAAATATATCCCTTGTTGGCTTTATAAAATCTCTTAAGAATTCTTTTATTTATTTTTACAGATTTTTAGTTTTTTTCTTTCTAATTTCTGACGGAATATTTTATTTATGTTTATGTATAGTAAATAAGTTATTGGTATTTACAGCTTTTTAAATTTTGTATATTATTATGCTAGTTGTTTTTGTTGGTGATATATGTTGTAAAATAAAAGTAATATTGTGTGCGTCGTCCATGTATGTGTGTGTTTAATTTCTTAAAATATATTTGAGTGGTGGAGTTACTCGTATTTCCTTCTCAACAAACACAACCAGCAGTTGTTGTTGGTGGTGCTCTCCTTCCCCTTCCCACGGATAGAAAAGAAAAGGAAACTTAATGCTTGTGGGAACTAGGTGCTTCTTTTGTTTGGTAAGACTTTAATAGTTTATCGGATCAACTTAAGTTGTTAAAATAAACTTGGCTCATTCGATCATTCATAAACCGTAAATTTTAGTATGGGTTGGACCATAAAAAACTATAACCCTATCTTTTTGCGTCAGTCCATCATATCAATATTTTTTATGGGTCAGATTGGACCGACCAAACGGGCTTCAGACTGACCCATTAAAAATAATAATTTGTTTTGATAAAAAAAATTGTTTTTGTGCATTTTGAGAGGAAGTTTGATAAGTTTTTTTTATAAGCAATAAAATAGATTAAAGGGATAAAAATGAATTCTCCAACCCATTACAAAGAGCAACCAAAAATCAGGAAAACCAACCTAAGGATCAAATTACGAAAAATCCAAAAGGTATTTAGTCCAATCATATAAACTACAACATCTTTTCCCGTTAAAAATGATATTATTCCTAGAGTTCCAAATGCACCAACAAGTGATGCACCAAATCGAGCAAGCAAACTCAAGACTGCATTTAAGATTTACCGACGAAAACCACGAAAGCATATGATCCACACTATTTGTAGCAACTAACCGAGGTAACTCTAACCAATCCCATACCTTATCCCATATCAAGTCAGCTTTAGAACAAGAAAAAATTACATGACAAATACTCTTATTTTCAAGAAAACACAGAACACACACCTTCTCATGAATGGAAGTAACAATTTCACGATTCGCGAGATTCAAGCGGGAAGGAAGCCTATCTAACAACATTCTCCAAACAAATTTTTTTTACCTTCAATTGAATCTTAGTACTCCACAAAAGTTTCAAGGCAGAAATGATTGGATCTTCTAACTCCACACTTTCCAAACCATCCAACATTGCATTATAAAACGATTTAACGGAAAAAGTCTTGCTATTTTTCAAAGACCAGTCTCATGAAACCATATTCGGCCTCGGCTTCTCTAAAACCAGAATCTCCAACAAAGAATTAATGACATCAGTTGCCCCCCACATAACTGTGGAACGAATGCAAGTGAACGTTCCAAATCCACTTGTTACCCGTCCAAGACCCCATTTGCGCAACAGTCCAATCCTTGGTACGAGTAGCCTGGAACAGCAGCGGAAACATTCTGCAGAATGGCATGAGGCTTGTCCAGTTCACCAACCAGAAGCTCACTTCATCACCTCTCCCAAGATGTGGGAACATGAAGTTCTGGAAATCGACTCCTACTGGCACACTGATTACCAACAACAGGTCCCAAAACCACAGCGAGTCTGCTGCAGCAAAACCACCAATAAACGGGTTTAACAAACGGCCAGCCATGTTCTTATACTGATAATTAATTAGCGGTCTCCACAATTCGGCACCATGATGAAAAAATTCCCACTTCCATTTTGAAATCAACGCAACATTGAAAATACCAACATGTTTAACACCGAGGCCTCCATAATCTTTAGGTTTGCAAATCCTATTCCAAATAACCCTAACAATACTTTGTTTACACCTCGCTCCGGACCACAAAAATATCCTTTGAATAGCGATTATATCTTTAATAACTTTGTGAGGCGCCTTAAAGAAGGAAAGGTAATTAATGGGCAGATTTACCAACACCGAGTTAAGAATGGTAACTCTTCCACCGATTGATAAGTTTCTCCCAACCCACGACGATAAATGCTTCCTAAAACAAGCCAAAATCGGATTCCAAAACGAACACTTCCAATGGTTGCCACCAATACCAATCCCAAGGAAATTAAAAGGGAGAACTCCAGACTTACAACACAAGAAAGCTTCTGGAGTTCCTAAATAAGCTACTTTTAGAAAAAATAACCTTCAGCCCCAAAATCATCTCAAACCCTCAAAGAATCCTTTAAAGTAAGGAAGTTTGATAAGTATTGACTAAGAGGATGAAGGAAAATTTTGATAAGTATTAACTGAAAGGATGAAGGAAAAGTTTGATAAGTATTGGCTGAGGGGATGAAAGAAAATTTTGATAAGTATTGGAGTGAATATTAGGATACTCTTGCACTTGGAAATGTTTTTGACCCAACATGAAAGTTGAATTTTTTGAACTTTTACTTTAAGAAACTTGATCTAAGTGGCTATGAAGACAAGGTAAGGAAAGTGAATTATGGTTTGTATGATCTCTTTGGTGCATATCAAAATAATATGGTTGCAATAAGCTCATAAAAAAATACTCAATACTCAACTATTTGGTTATGTATGTGTGAATGTATTCTATTATCTCTAAAGTTATATTATGTGACAATTGTTGGATTCACTAAGTGTTTATGGGACTTAGCCAAAAAATCGTCTACTTTATAATTTAATTTTATATTTATTTTGAATAGTCAAATGAGTAATTATTTTTTTATGCATGATTATATTTTATTGTCTCTTAATTTAAAAATTATAATTATAATATTGAAATATATAGATGGGCCTGGCCCATCGGGATGCACAGTCCATAAGAAACTGGGTCAGACTCAATTTTGATAGTCCATGAAGTAATCAGGCTAGTCCATTCCAACTCATTTATAAGTGTTGGCCAACTAGGCCGATGCGGACTGGGTCGGGCCGGGCCATTTGACAGCTCTTGGCATATAAATATTGTCACAAAAGATATTAATGTGATCCTAAAACACATGTAACATCTATTCTTAAAGGATTTTGTCTTTCAATCAATTGTATTAATCTAAATATCAATTGGAAAATTTGTGGAGATAACAATTTCAATAATATTCGGTGATCATAATGTTTTGTTAGAAGGCAATTATGTTTTATTGGACAAAAGTATTTGACCAAATACTAATATCATTGGGTCCTATAACCTTATATAAGATCTAGGTTACATGGAAAATCTTTATAACATGGTTTATAACAGTGGCTTATTATTCACACCTTTTATAATGGATTTTTTTATAACACGGAGATGACCATCGACACTGTCGTCGGTGGTGCACTGGTGAACAAACCATACCCTGAAGCTTGCACATTCATTAAAGATATGGCACAAAATCATTATCAATGGGGGACGGAACGAACATCAATAGAGAAGAAAGAAACCAATGGAGGTATATACAAAGTCAATTTCCTAGACCATATGAAAGCTAAAATGGATGCCCTAGCTCAAAAAGTTGAAATTTTAACTATTAACCCTACAGCTACCGTAGTTGCAGTAAAACCCAGATGCGAAATATGTGGAACCCAAGCACATATAACTGCTAAATTTAGTCTTTTAGTTGAACCAAATGCATATCAAGTCAACTATGCCCAGGAAAACCCTTATTTAAACACTTATAACCCTGGATGGAGCAATCACCCAAACTTCTCTTATAAGAACAATAACCCCACTCAAAACTCTATACCTCAAAGATCGTCAGGTTTACAAAGACCGGCACAACCAATGCAAGTTGCTCCTCAGAATTTCAACCTTGAGAAAATCATCGAGAGCTTCATTTCAACCCAAACTCAGCAAAATAACGAATCCATGAAACAAAATATTCATATAAATGAGTTGATTACCCAATTAGGCACAAAAGTTGATTGTGTGGTAACCCACAATAAGATGCTTGAAACTCAAATCTCTCAAGTAGCACAATAACAAGCTGCTCAGATTACGTCAGGAGGATAATTTCTCAAACAAACTCAACCTAACCCAAAGGGGCATACTAACGCTATTGCCCTATGAAGTGGAACTACTTATGATAAACATGTAGATCCTATGTTGAAAAACCCGAACAACAAAAAATAAACGTTGTGGCTACTCCTCAGAAACCAGTAGAGGAACCTATAGAACCTAGAAAACAATGAGAGGAGGAGGTTAGAAATAAAGAAGAAGTTAAAGATTATGAAGGAATGAAAAATAATCAAGTATATGTACCACCCCTCCTTATAAACCACTTATCTCATTTCCGTAAAGACTTAAACAAACAAAATTAGATGACCAATACAAGAAGTTTGTAAAAGTGATTGAGAAACTCCATGTTGAGATTTCATTCACTAAAGTTATCACCCAAATATCATTGTATGCTAAATTCCTGAAAGACATCTTAACCAACAAACGTAAACTTGATGATCCTAAACCATTAGAATGCAATTCTGTCGCTGAGAAAATATTAGCTAAAAAAGCGAAAGAGCCTGGAATTTTTTTATACCATGTGTTCTAGGAAGTCGTGTTATCAGGAAAGCACTTCTAGACTTAAGATCTAGTGTGAGTTTAATGTCTTTAGCCATTTATAATAGGTTGAACCTAGGAGACATTCAACCAACTAGGATGTCCCTTCAATTGGCTGATAAATCAGTTAAATATCCAATAGGTATATTAGAGGACATTCCATTTAGGATTGGTCAACTTTATATTCCAATAGATTTCGTCATTATGAATATTAAGGAAGAAGATGAAATCCTCATCTTTCTAGGTAGGTTGTTCTGATCAACAACTTGAGCCATAATAGATGTCAAAAGAGGAAAAATGACATTCAAAGTAGGTGATGAAAAAATAGAGTTTATCTTATCCAAATTCCTAATGGCGCCCGCCATTGATGACTTATGTTATGTATTCAATATCATTGATGAGTGCATAAGAGAGCTAGACCAAGAAGAGCCCACTGAAACAATTAAACTACCCTCGACCCCCATTATGGAGGGCGATGGATTTAAACTTATGACACCATTTATAGATGACAAGATTTATGAATGCTTAGCACTCACCTCTAACCATATGCCTTGTCCTAAGAAACCATCAATAGAGCTTAAGGAATTACCCAAGAATCTGAGATATGAATTCTTAGATGAAGAACTAAATCGTCCAGTCATAGTTAATGCAACTCTATTTAGTGACGAAACCAATAAACTCTTAGATTCCTTAAGAAAATACCCTGCAGCTCTAGGTTACAAAATTTCCAACCTAAAAGGAATAAGCTCGTCTGTGTTAATGCACCATATTATGCTAGAGGGGGATTCTAAACCCTCTAGAGAACACCAAAGAAGGATAAACCCCATAATGAGCGATGTGGTCAAGAGAGAGGTTTTGAAATTACTAGAGGATGGAATAATATACCAAATTTTATATAGCAAATGGGTAAGCCATGTACAAGTGGTACCTAAAAAAGAGAGGTGTCACAGTTATACAACACGAGAAAGGAAAAAATAGCAAAACGTAAAGAAAACGGTTGGCGTATGTGCATTGATTATAGGAAGCTTAACAATGTAACTAGCAAAGCCATTTTCCACTTCCATTCATTGATCAAATGCTCGAACGTTTAGCCAGACATTCTTATTTCTGTTATTTAGATGGATATTCTGGATTTTTCGAAATTTTTATTCACCCCGATGATTAAGAGAAAACAACCTTACATGCCCTTATGGAACATTTTCTCGTCGACGAATGTCATTCGGACTATGCAATGCCCCTGCAACTTTCCAACGATGCTTGTGTAGCGGTAAAATCATGAGTGTAAGCTATTGATTAACTTCACTCAATATACACAGAGTCGCCACCGCGCTTTTATTTATTTCCAAATGGAAAAAGGCAAAAAGAACGAAGAAAGCCTTAAAGAATCTTAAAAGCTAAAAAGCTAAAAGAATCAAACAGAGAATGGGTACGGGGATTGGTTACAAATCGGGAAGGTTTTAAGCACCCGACTTGTCCGTGGTACTCCACGGGGACCCTTTGAAATGTTTACTGCATTTTTGGTTTGAAATGGTTTGCTTGAAAAAAGATTGAAGAGATGAGAAGAAGAATGTTTTTTAAGATTTTGGTGTTTGAAGAGACGAACGTCTCATGCCTACGTACCCACAAAGTGCAATGCGAGATCAAAATCCCATAGTTCGTGGTACAAATTGTGAAAAGGCAAATGAGTTGAGTTGATTTTAAAATGTAAAGATAAGTCGTCATCCCTTAGCGAATAATTCCGCTAGAAAGGATGAATCATATCTAAACATAAAAAATGGTTAAAAGGAAAACGTGCACGAGGGCACAAAATCAATTGAATGAGTTGTGAAAGTTTTAAAGTTTTTTGAGAAAGAAGTTCCGATATGCTTATGTGGTTTAGCATTTATTTAATGAAAAAGGTAAAAAGCATATGACCGAAGTCAAGGTTTGATTGAGAAAAATGTTTGAAGTTGGAAAACAAAGAAAGTTTTGAAAAGAGGAAGAAGATTTGAAAATTGAAGAAGATGGGAAGAGATGAAGGGACTATCCTAAAACTTGAAAATAAAAGCTAAAGGAAGAAATGATCAAACCCTATGGCAAGCACTCTTCGAAACAATTGGATTTCCATCTTCAAAGGCCAATGAAAATAATTTGAGGCCGAGGTTTCTAATCCATTCCAACTTGAGCAAAGGGGAAGATCTTAAAGTCTTAGTCCATTCTCCGAAGCTAGGGATAGTAACCATAGTCCAAAATTAGAAGTCACCCATTTTTTAGATGTTTAATCCGTTATTAGTGTTTTGGTGTCCAAATGGACAAAGGAGAAATAACAAGTATCACAATATAAACATAACAAAATGATATATGATATAATATGATAAAGCAATATAAAGAGATAGGGAACGAGGAATTGAAATAAAAGGATAAGGTGCGAGAGATTAAAATTAAATGAGATTATTATATTCACAATATTATAATATTTACAATATAAAGTGGTATGATGAACTTAATCAAGCACAACCACGAAAAGAAAAATAAAATCGAGGCAACCGGATCCAAGTGGATCATAATCCGAATCGGGACAACTTTAGGTCTATGTTAAGCAATCGCCGAGTAATTTACGGAGTAATTACCCTACAAATGAGGCCGGCCACCACTAATTATAGTGGAAAATATTCGTGTTAATACATGTTAGAGAAACGTTATTATGGATCGTTCTCCGAAAACATGTCACACTAAAAGAAAGAGAACGGTCTAATCTTAATCGAGATTTTCGTTGAATTTATCGAAAGCCAATCTATCACGATCTCAAAGTATGGAGAATGATCCAAATGATCATTCATCCATAGATTTGAAATAATGAAGATTAAACCGATCGGAAATCAACAATCTACGAATCGGAGATTGTCATCGACCAAAAAAAATAAAAAGATGAAGAAAATGGATCTAAAAGATAAATCCATAAAAAGAAATAGAAATATTTTTAAAATCCTTTTTCTAAAAATCTTTTCTAAAAATTGTTTCTAAAAATTGTTTCTAAAAATTCTTTTTCTAAACTTTTCCTAAAATTGTTTTCTAAAAGTTTCTAAATATTTTCTTACCACATATTTTCTAGACTTATCCTAAACTATATCAAAATAAACAATGAAAATGAATTTCTTAATAGAATCTAAACTAAACACAAAATAATAAAAAAAAAGAATAAACCAAAGAAAATGGGGAGAGGGATCCGATCCACATGGATCTATGAATAGCAAGATGTAGCAAACTGGATCCAAATGTTAAGCCATAGGCCCAAAGATTGATTAATTTTAAAAAGAATAAACAACATTGCCAAAAATAAGGGGAAAAAAACACAGAAAAACTTAATTCTTCTTCTTCTTCAAACGTGGCTAGGTCAAAAACAGGGGAAGGAAATGAGTTCTTCACCTCTCACAAAATCAACCACACTAAACCAAATCACTTCTCCTTCCTTCTTTCGATTTCGCAAAAAAACTTTCCTCTTCTTCTTCTCACTCGGTTTCTTATTCTTCTTCACGAATTTCACAAGCTCTCTCTCTCTCTCTTTCTATTTCAATTAGGTTTTAGAATTGAGATTGATTTGAGAATGAAGCTTCAAATGAAGGTTGAAGGTGAGAAGAATTGGGGGTTTTCGTTTCTGTTTTTTCGGTAAGATTGAAGGTTTGAATTTGAAGATTATGGTTGAAGCTTGATTTTGGTTTCGATTTTCTCAGAATGGTGAGGGGCTATCCAAGCTTGGTGAATTGAAGAAAAGAAAGGGATATTTATAGAGGAATGAGAAATTTGAATCTGGAATTTGCTTTGCCGTTTTGTATCGCGAGAAGGTGCGTTTTGAAAAATCACGAAGAGAGTGTGCTAGCTGAGTTTAATTTTTGCGTTTCATTCTGTTTTTGATTGCCGTGTTTTGCGTTTTAGGCCTTGCCTTTTCAGGTGTGTATTGGCTGTGACGTGAAGTTCGCGTGTTGAAGCCGTTGTTGTAAGCTGGCGTGTGATTTGATACGGCGTGTTTTGTTTTGCTGTGGCTGGTGAACTGAAGCTGCTTCGGCTTATGCAGTTCGTGCTTGTTGTCTGTTTGCGGCGTAGCTTGGCTGATAGTTATTGATTGTTGTTTTGGTGTGGGCCTGAGGTGTATTTGTTGTTGAATGATTGCTGTGTGTGGTGAGACTTGGCTTGGCAAGCTTGGAAAATGGCGTGCAGCACTGACGGGAGTCTTCGGCTTGGCAAAGTGTTAGCTGCGGGATGTGTTACGGCTTGGAGCTGTGAAGATGTTTGTTGCTTTGAAGCGCGTGAGTTTGGTATGGGAAGCACGTGAATGCTTATATTTGAGGCTTGAGATGCTGTGTGGTTAAAGGCTTTGTGGAAGCTGGTGTTGTGATGCGGCTAGTACTGAGGAAGCTTGTTGTTTTTGTTGATGTGTATGGCTGTATGGATGGCTGTTTGATATGTTGTTTATTGTGGGGGTACGGCTTGCTTACGGAAGGCCGGGCAAGCTGATGGAAAATTGTTGTTGGCAAAAGGTAGGCGTACGGCGTGATAGCTTGGATGTGAAGTGCAGTGTGGCTTAGGCAATTTTTTGTGGGCCTGCGAGATACGGCTGATGGAGTGGCTTGTACGGTTTGGAGATGTGATGATACTTGGGTGTTTGGAAAAGGGCTACTGCGCGTGTGGCTTGGGAAAGGTATTGAGGAAATGGCTAGAAGTCTTGCTGTTTGACGTGTTGGCCTTGCAGGATGTTTGGGCTTGGTTTGATAAAAACAATGGGTCAACCTTGGTTCTTTACATTCTTTTTTTTTTCAATTTATTGTAAAGAAATAAAAACAATGGTTAAAAATGAATTTCTTTTTTTCTTGTGGTAATTTTTTTTGTGTAGATTTTGTATAAAATGAAAGAAAAAATAATGGGACAAAAAATGGAAATAGAAAATAACAGGAATAGAATTGAATATAAAATTTTGGATTAAAGAAAAATGGATTAAAAGGAAAGATTATAAGAAAGAAATGAATTAAAGAAAATTGGAATATGGAAATCAATAAAAAAATATAAGAAGAATTGATTATTGGATGGTAAAATGGATAAAAAAATGGTGATTAGGAATTAATGGAATATGGATATTCGAAAAGAAAAAAAAAATAGGAATTTTGAAAAGTGAATAATGTGAATAATCGGTAAAAATTGGAACATGAATAAAATGAATAATGGCTACATATAAAAAAATGATGGTTTATGAATCGAATAAAAATGGATGGAACGGATAAATGGATATAAAGTGATGATCTTCTTAAGCCCACTACCAATTTCTGACTTTTCACAAACCACTTGATGAACACAGTTATTCCCGAACCACTGAACAACCTGAAACTTTCCACTCAAGCCACAGCCACCCGAATCGTCTGAAAATTTCCTTGATACTTTGAATTCATACTGAGGAAAATAAATCCTCAGACGACCACTGATAAATTGATGATCTCACATGCAACACAGCTTGAACTTTTGGGTACGCGCAGTCTGAGAAACAAACCACTGGCCCACACATCTTGCAGTCGAAACAATCTCTTGATAGTTTGACCAAGATCGGGTCAAACGTCCATCTGAATCGAATTGTGACTGAACAAACGCATCTGAATTGAAATCACAGCCCTGTCTTTTAAATCCTGCAACACAGAAGAAGGAGCAACTGCAACATATTTTTTTGTATTTTGGTTAGAGGTTAGTAAATATAAACAGATAACGACAATTAAACAAGGTGATCTCCTGCAAAGCAAAGACCTGCACCTGAAAAAGGATAAACGACCAGTGCGTGATCTTGTTTGTATGCGAAATGCAGATGAGATGCGAAAAATCTTAGGGTCAAAAATTAGGGTCTGACAGATGCCCCTATTTAAGTTTCTTCAATCCAGAGATAATGAAGATTGAAATCTTCGTTTCGACAAGATGGAAGATACTTAAATATCAAAAAAACCCAATTTTTGATCCTAAGATGCCAAAAACTAGAATGAAATGAGATGAACGATGTGAAGATGATATGGAAATGATATGAAGCATATGAAGCTGTTTATGAAAGCATATGAGATATTATGAGAAAAATCTGAAATGCAAAGAAAATGTGTGACAGCATATGAAATGTTATGAGAAAATTTATGAGATGATATGAAATGTAGAGAAATCCGTGAGGGACAAGACGACACATAGAAAAGAATAAACGCTGGGGATAAGGAGCATAAGACTCCGACAGGAAAAACAACACGCTAGAAACCAACACAGGGCTTAGCCGAGGTGAAAATGTCCAAGAATAGCAACTGAACAGAAATGATCACAACATCCAGGAATGGCACTGAATGAAATAAGAAAAATCCTGAAAAAAGTACACCAGAAACATCCAAGGATGACATAACTGACTTTACTAGGGATATCCGAGAATGGCAATCGGAAAAAGGTAATCACAACATCTGAGAATAGCAATCAGATAAGAAATGAATTACGATATCTGAGAATGGCAATCAGATAAAACGTAATCACAACATTCAGGAACAGCACTGAATGAAATGGGAAATATTCGGGAAAGTATATCAGCTTAATGAAAACTCCAACATGAAAATCCGAGAATAGCAATCGGAAGGCAAGTGATCACAACATCTGAGAATGGCAATCAGATAAAAAGTGAAGCACAAACATTCAGGAACAGAACTGAATGAGATGGAAAAAAGGTTTGGGACAGTACATCACATCAATGATGACTTCACTATGGACATCCGAGAATGGCAATCGGAAGGAATGGTGTAATATCTGAGAAGACGCAACAAGTAGGTGAAGAAAAAGTTCTGGAGAGACAGACAAGTGCCAAGTAAATTGGACTTTGACCAAAAGATAAGAAATTGAAAACAACGAGACTTCGAGAAATGCATATGAGGACTAAAACACTCAGATATGAAGACATTTACGAAAATGAGGACTAAACCACCCAATAGAATGCATAATGAGGACTAAAACACTCAAATATGCAAAGGTTAACAAGAAATAGGGAATAACACACCCAAGGAAATGCATAATGAGGACTAAAACACTCAAATATGCAAATACAAACAAAACTGGGGACTAAAACACCCGAGTGAATGCATAATGAGGACTAAAACACTCAGCATGCAAACACGAACAAAACTGGGGAATAACACTCCCAAGGAAACGCATAATGAGAACTAAAACACTCAAATATGCAAACATAGACAAGACTGGGGAATAACACACCCAAAAGGATAATATGAGAGAAGATGTTGACAACCAGTTTAGACTCATAGAGGAGTGGAAAAGATGGAAGACTGATTCCTCAACACGGAAATCACTGCCATTCTGCTCGAATATTAGAGATGCTTCTACTGAACAAATCTCTGTCACACCAGTAAACTTGTACCAAGTTGAAAATCTTTTGAGAAGAGTCATGTAAAGCTGCTTGGGGATTCTTGAAGAAAAATTGCCCCAAGTTCAATGACTGATGAAGGTAAACTGATAATGGATTCAGTTCCTGACTACTGCTGGAGAAAAAATAATCAGATCTTTGAGATATTTGTTGAGAAGAATAAACTGTTCATGGCTTCAGTTCTTGAAATAAATGTTGAGAAAATAAACTGATCATGGCTTCAGCCCTTGAGAAAAATAACCCAACATGTAACTTGCAGAGAATCTTCTGACTAACCAATATCTGAGTAAAACTTGCACTGAGCAACATCATCTTGAAATAAAAGGAACTGAGAAAAACTTGCCCCTGATAAGATCACCGACCAAGTTTCTTAACTGTTTGAAAATTCCTTGATGAGGAAAGTATATTTGCAAATAAAAATGTTTGTACCAACCTGGTAAATTTAATGCAAAGTTCAATGCAAAGTTTGAAATCAAGAATCATTTTTGAATGAAATTTATTGAAGTAAAGTAAATGAAAACATTGTCAAAACACGGCGGTTGAGACAAAATCAAAGATAAAGCAAGTGTAAGAAAACAAATGATTGGTAAAGAACTTGGGAGTCAGTTTACGCAACCTTGTTGTAGTATGCTTTTCAAAAGAAACCTGGATTCAATTAGGACTTTTGAAGGTTGTAACGTGGCCTGGTTCACGGTTTATGAATCAAAGGATATAGGCTCAAAGTTTATTTGTACCCAACCCAACTTCGTGATGAACTCCAGTCCTACATTCAATTAATTCAGCATATGCATTCAAGTTCCCCGAACAATTTAGGATTGCACAGATGAAGATGATTCGTAAGCCAAAGGATTTTGAGATAGCAGTCACATCTTCCTTTTGTTATTTCCAGTGAGGACTTTAGTCCACTCAACTTATTTTTGTTGAGGATTTTGACGACCTCTTGACAAGTCTTTCTTTTATTATCCCTAACTTTTGCCTGAACTGTGTTATTTGAACTTACAGTCAGCGGGATGCCCCAGTTTTTATCTAAGTCTCCTTCATAGGTTTTGACTTAGCGGGCTTTGATTTCTTTTCAATAATTTTTTCGATATCATTTTTTTTTGAAAGATAATGACTGCATGGCTTAATGATTGCGATGAACCATCATCGGCTTTTGAATTGAGAAACATCTTCAACACTTCTTGATGTGTGTGAAGGGAAACTTGAGATTGCAACCTTTGTTGAAAGGTATCTTGAATTATTTTCTTGTACTTGAATGCACATTCGAATTAATTGAAAACTACCCATCCCCGGGTTAAAATTGAAGTTTTTTTTCGAATAGAAAGAAACTCCCACTTCAAGGCTCAAAGGGGTTGACAAAGGATTAACTTCCTTATTTCTCCAGTGTTTAAGATTTGAAACAATGCCTGTATATCATCAACTAAGTCTCGATTGAAAGCATACCAACAACAATTATGGGTATCTCGTTTTCATCATCCTCCCTCCAATCATTGTAAAAGCTTTGAGAAAAGATAAATGAACTTGAAATGTAAAGCATAAAGATGCAAATAGTAAGTGAAATTGAATCAGAACAAAGCAATGCTCATTTCATTAAAATCAACATGAAAGTACAAACAAGCTTAAAAACAAACAACTTAATATGATTGAAGAAAAATTGCAAACATAAAGAAACAATGGCCTAGTAATCCATCAACAACAAGGATGAGCTGTCCCGTCTGATATTCGGGCCTTGAAGAAAATTTGACAGTTGAAGTCTTCTAGAAAATTCACTTCCCAAGCTTTGGCAAAGGATTGTTGATAACATTGGGATTAAGGTCATTAAAGTAAAGGATGTTGTTCCTGATAAGTTCTTGCACTTTAGCCTTCAGTGCAAAGCAATGCTCCAAGTCATGACCAGTTCCACCTTGATGAAACTCACAGCGGAGATCCGATCTATAACCAACTGGAAGAGGATTTGGAACAGGAGGCGGAGGCCTAGTAGTAATTAAACCTTTCTCAACCAAGGAAGGAAACAATTCAGTGTAAGACATCGGAATAGGATCAAAGTTTGGCCTATTGCGATACTGACTTTGTCCAGCAGCAGGATGAGGAGTCTGAGCTTGAGCACGAATCTGAACTTGAGCTTGAGCTGGTCGAACTTGACTTTGAGCTTGAGTTTGAGCAGGTTGAGTTTTAACAACAGGAGCAACTGCAGCTACATATGGTTGAACATATCGTTGTTGCGGGCGATAAGGCCTCCCCTCAGTTGAAACAACATAAGCATCACCATCTCTTCTCTTGTGAGGATTCCCAAAAGACTTTCTTGCAGCATTAGGAGCTTCAGAATTGGTAATCTTACCTTTCTTGATACCTTCCTCTAGTCTTTCTCCAATAGTGACTAGATCAGAAAAACCAGATGAAACACTTCCTACCATTTTCTCCCAAAAGAACGGTTGAAGAGTGTCCATGAACAAACCAGTTAATTCCTTTTCAGGCAAAGGTGGCTCCACTTGAGCAGCTAGCTCTCTCCAACGTTGAGCATACTCCTTGAATGATTCTTTCTCTTTCTGTGACATGTTTTGAAGTTGACGACGGTCAGGCGCCATGTCCAGATTGTACTTATACTTCCTTACAAAAGCATCAGATAAATCTTTCCAGCTTCGAATGTGACTCTTTTCAAGACCAACATACCATTTCATGGAAGCACCACTCAAACTATCTTGAAAACAGTGGATAAGCAGCTTGTCATCCTTAGCATGCGCAGCCATTTTGCGACAATACATCAGCAAATGAATCTTTGGACAAGTATGACCATTGTATTTCTCGAATACAGGAACTTTGAACTTATCAGGAAGAACCAAGTCGGAAACCAAACACATGTCAATTGCAGCAGAACCAAAGACATCTTTTCCTTCAAGACCTCTCACCCTCTTCTCAAGAGTCAAACACTGCTCTCTAACTTCATCCATATATCCAGGTTCACCCTGACTTTCAGCTTGTGGACCAAGAGCTTGGTACAAGAAAGGAGAATTCTGATAAGTAGTCTGAGCAGTAGCGTGCACAACAGGTTGAGGTTCAACAAAAGTCGGAGCTGAAAAGACTGGCACAATAGATGGACCACCAATCTGAGCAGTAGCAGAAACTGGCACATAATCCGGAGGTAACCCATATTCTGGCCAGGTAGAAACCGGTTGCTGAACAACAGGAGGATCAACAACAGCAGTAAAAACTTCAGAGATAACCGTCCTTTGAGGTGGTTCACCTCGAGCAATCAGAACTTGCATCATTTCAGTAAGCCTGGTCATACCGGCTTTCAACTCATCAATTTCCATTCGAACTTCCATGTTATGCTGTTCTTGGTGTTCCATTCTCAATCTGATAGCTCTTCGTCTGTTAGCAGCTCTAGTACCGTATCTGTGGTGAGGAGTTAGCTTGACGGATCAACAGACAACTGAGGAAAGAAACAACCGGGATGAGTTCCCACACAACTCGGACGAACGCAAGAATATGCGAGGATGCAAATGATATGCAATGTTCACTTCCATTTTCAGAAAAACAACTCGATTATTGCAAACATGGTCAACATCGAGAATACTATCATGAAAAATCTTGACAAAAAGGAATATTTATTCTTTTCCAATATTTGCAATAATCGGAATTATTTTCCTTGAAAAGTGGTTGTGACGATGATCATGATGAGTATGTAGATGCAACAAACACAAACAAGATAACGCAAAGCACACAGGTTCAATGGTTCGCATCACGAGCATGGAGTCATGGTAACAGAACATCAACCCACACAGGCATGTACTAAGGTTTGTCTTCATTGTACCTGCAAAAAACCAGAAGGGTGCTAACAGAGGTTCCCAGAGTTAACAACCATCTTTAGAATATCATCGGTACGTTAGATTACTCCCCAACCGATAACATTCTTAAAATAGACCTCGTCCGAGTGTAGTATCGCGTGACAACCACCTTAGGTTTACACCCAGATAGTTTCCGCACTACGTTCCTAAATTGGCTAGGATGGGTTAAGGGTTCTACGGTCCTCAGTATGATCAGCTCAAGGTCGGAAAATAATGCCACGTACAATTACTCGTCATGACATTGATAGTCCAAGAGAGCCTAACCGAGTGGAGATTATCAAATTGATATTGCTTTGGACTACTCCATCGCATATCGCTTCGAATATCGCCATCCTATCATAAGTTCCACTCAGATCCGGGTTAGGATCTATCTCACAGAGGATCACCAAAACCGAAACAGAACAACCAAGTAACAAGAAAATCAAACCAAAGCAGTAAACAAATCAAAGTAGGCCGAATCCACTTAGAGATTGACTCCCCAGCAGAGTCGCCACTTTTCTGTAGCGGTAAAATCATGAGTGTAAGCTATTGATTAACTTCACTCAATATACACAGAGTCGCCACCGCGCTTTTATTTATTTCCAAATGGAAAAAGGCAAAAAGAACGAAGAAAGCCTTAAAGAATCTTAAAAGCTAAAAAGCTAAAAGAATCAAACAGAGAATGGGTACGGGGATTGGTTACAAATCGGGAAGGTTTTAAGCACCCGACTTGTCCGTGGTACTCCACGGGGACCCTTTGAAATGTTTACTGCATTTTTTGTTTGAAATGGTTTGCTTGAAAAAAGATTGAAGAGATGAGAAGAAGAATGTTTTTTAAGATTTTGGTGTTTGAAGAGACGAACGTCTCATGCCTACGTACCCACAAAGTGCAATGCGAGATCAAAACCCCGTAGTTCGTGGTACAAATTGTGAAAAGGCAAATGAGTTGAGTTGATTTTAAAATGTAAAGATAAGTCGTCATCCCTTAGCGAATAATTCCACTAGAAAGGATGAATCATATCTAAACATAAAAAATGGTTAAAAGGAAAACGTGCACGAGGGCACAAAATCAATTGAATGAGTTGTGAAAGTTTTAAAGTTTTTTGAGAAAGAAGTTCCGATATGCTTATGTGGTTGATTTAATGAAAAAGGTAAAAAGCATATGACCGAAGTCAAGGTTTGATTGAGAAAAATGTTTGAAGTTGGAAAACAAAGAAAGTTTTGAAAAGAGGAAGAAGATTTGAAAATTGAAGAAGATGGGAAGAGATGAAGGGACTATCCTAAAACTTGAAAATAAAAGCTAAAGGAAGAAATGATCAAACCCTATGGCAAGCACTCTTCGAAACAATTGGATTTCCATCTTCAAAGGCCAATGAAAATAATTTGAGGCCGAGGTTTCTAATCCATTCCAACTTGAGCAAAGGGGAAGATCTTAAAGTCTTAGTCCATTCTCCGAAGCAAGGGATAGTAACCATAGTCCAAAATTAGAAGTCACCCATTTTTTAGATGTTTAATCCGTTATTAGTGTTTTGGTGTCCAAATGGACAAAGGAGAAATAACAAGTATCACAATATAAACATAACAAAATGATATATGATATAATATGATAAAGCAATATAAAGAGATAGGGAACGAGGAATTGAAATAAAAGGATAAGGTGCGAGAGATTAAAATTAAATGAGATTATTATATTCACAATATTATAATATTTACAATATAAAGTGGTATGATGAACTTAATCAAGCACAACCACGAAAAGAAAAATAAAATCAAGGCAACCGGATCCAAGTGGATCATAATCCGAATCGGGACAACTTTAGGTCTATGTTAAGCAATCGCCGAGTAATTTACGGAGTAATTACCCTACAAATGAGGCCGGTCACCACTAATTAAAGTGGAAAATATTCGTGTTAATACATGTTAGAGAAACGTTATTATGGATCGTTCTCCGAAAACATGTCACACTAATAGAAAGAGAACGGTCTAATCTTAATCGAGATTTTCGTTGAATTTATCGAAAGCCAATCTATCACGATCTCAAAGTATGGAGAATGATCCAAATGATCATTCATCCATAGATTTGAAATAATGAAGATTAAACCGATCGGAAATCAACAATCTACGAATCGGAGATTGTCATCGACCAAAAAAATAAAAAGATGAAGAAAATGGATCTAAAAGATAAATCCATAAAAAGAAATAGAAATATTTTAAAAATCCTTTTTCTAAAAATTGTTTCTAAAAATTCTTTTTCTAAACTTTTCCTAAAATTGTTTTCTAAAAGTTTCTAAATATTTTCTTAACACATATTTTCTAGACTTATCCTAAACTATATCAAAATAAACAATGAAAATGAATTTCTTAATAGAATCTAAACTAAACACAAAATAATAAAAAAAAAAAGAATAAACCAAAGAAAATGGGGAGAGGGATCCGATCCACATGGATCTATGAATAGCAAGATGTAGCAAACTGGATCCAAATGTTAAGCCATAGGCCCAAAGATTGATTAATTTTAAAAAGAATAAACAACATTGCCAAAAATAAGGGGAAAAAAAACACAGAAAAACTTAATTCTTCTTCTTCTTCAAACGCGGCTAGGTCAAAAACAGGGGAAGGAAATGAGTTCTTCACCTCTCACAAAATCAACCACACTAAACCAAATCACTTCTCCTTCCTTCTTTCGATTTCACAAAAAAACTTTCCTCTTCTTCTTCTCACTCGGTTTCTTATTCTTCTTCACGAATTTCACAAGCTCTCTCTCTCTCTCTTTCTATTTCAATTAGGTTTTAGAATTGAGAGTGATTTGAGAATGAAGCTTCAAATGAAGGTTGAAGGTGAGAAGAATTGGGGGTTTTCGTTTCTGTTTTTTCGGTAAGATTGAAGGTTTGAATTTGAAGATTATGGTTGAAGCTTGATTTTGGTTTCGATTTTCTCAGAATGGTGAGGGGCTATCCAAGCTTGGTGAATTGAAGAAAAGAAAGGGCTATTTATAGAGGAATGAGAAATTTGAATCTGGAATTTGCTTTGCCGTTTTGTATCGCAAGAAGGTGCGTTTTGAAAAGTCACGAAGAGAGTGTGCTAGTTGAGTTTAATTTTTGCGTTTCATTCTGTTTTTGATTGCCGTGTTTTGCGTTTTGGGCCTTGCCTTTTCAGGTGTGTATTGGCTGTGACGTGAAGTTCGCGTGTTGAAGCCGTTGTTGTAAGCTGGCGTGTGATTTGATACGGCGTGTTTTGTTTTGCTGTGGCTGGTGAACTGAAGTTGCTTCGGCTTATGCAGTCCGTGCTTGTTGTCTGTTTGCGGCGTAGCTTGGCTGATAGTTATTGATTGTTGTTTTGGTGTGGGCCTGAGGTGTATTTGTTGTTGAATGATTGCTGTGTATGGTGAGACTTGGCTTGGCAAGCTTGGAAAATGGCGTGCAGCACTGACGGGAGTCTTCGGCTTGGCAAAGTGTTAGCTGCGGGATGTGTTACGGCTTGGAGCTGTGAAGATGTTTGTTGCTTTGAAGCGCGTGAGTTTGGTACGGGAAGCACGTGAAGGCTTATATTTGAGGCTTGAGATGCTGTGTGGTTAAAGGCTTTGTGGAAGCTGGTGTTGTGATGCGGCTAGTACTGAGGAAGCTTGTTGTTTTTGTTGATGTGTATGGCTGTATGGATGGCTGTTTGATGTGTTGTTTATTGTGGGGATACGGCTTGCTTACGGAAGGCTGGGCAAGCTGATGGAAAATTGTTGTTGGCAAAAGGTAGGCGTACGGCGTGATAGCTTGGATGTGAAGTGCAGTGTGGCTTGGGCAATTTTTTGTGGGCCTGCGAGATACGGCTGATGGAGTGGCTTGTACGGTTTGGAGATGTGATGATACTTGGGTGTTTGGAAAAGGGCTACTGCACGTGTGGCTTGGGAAAGGTATTGAGGAAATGGCTAGAAGTCTTGTTGTTTGACGTGTTGGCCTTGCAGGATGTTTGGGCTTGGTTTGATAAAAACAATGGGTCAACCTTGGTTCTTTACATTCTTTTTTTTTCCAATTTATTGTAAAGAAATAAAAACAATGGTTAAAAATGAATTTCTTTTTTTCTTGTGGTAATTTTTTGTGTGTAGATTTTGTATAAAATGAAAGAAAAAATAATGGGACAAAAAAATGGAAATAGAAAATAATAGGAATAGAATTGAATATAAAATTTTGGATTAAAGAAAAATGGATTAAAAGGAAAGATTATAAGAAAGAAATGAATTAAAGAAAATTGGAATATGGAAATCAATAAAAAAAATATAAGAAGAATTGATTATTGGATGGTAAAATGGATAAAAAAAATGGTGATTAGGAATTAATGGAATATGGATATTCGAAAAGAAAAAAAAATAGGAATTTTGAAAAGTGAATAATGTGAATAATCGGTAAAAATTGGAACATGAATAAAATGAATAATGGCTACATATAAAAAAATGATGGTTTATGGATCGAATAAAAATGGATGGAACGGATAAATGGATATAAAGTGATGATCTTCTTAAGCCCACTACCAATTTCTGACTTTTCACAAACCACTTGATGAACACAGTTATTCCCGAACCACTGAACAACCTGAAACTTTCCACTCAAGCCACAGCCACCCGAATCGTCTGAAAATTTCCTTGATACTTTGAATTCATACTGAGGAAAATAAATCCTCAGACGACCACTGATAAACTGATGATCTCACATGCAACACAGCTTGAACTTTTGGGTACGCACAGTCTGAGAAACAGACCACTGGCCCACACATCTTGCAGTCGAAACAATCTCTTGATAGTTTGACCAAGATCGGGTCAAACGTCCATCTGAATCGAATTGTGACTGAACAAATGCATCTGAATTGAAATCACAGCCCTGTCTTTTAAATCCTACAACACAGAAGAAGGAGCAACTGCAACATATTTTTTTGTATTTTGGTTAGAGGTTAGTAAATATAAACAGATAACGACAATTAAACAAGGTGATCTCCTGCAAAGCAAAGACCTGCACCTGAAAAAGGATAAACGACCAGTGCGTGATCTTGTTTGTATGCGAAATGCAGATGAGATGCGAAAAATCTTAGGGTCAAAAATTAGGGTCTGACAGTTTGATGTCAATATTCGTAGATTTCCTTGACGAGATCATGGAAGTTTTCATGGATGACTTCTCGGTATACGGATCCAATTTCAAAAATTGTCTTGCTAACCTCGAAAGAATTCTGGAAAGATGTGTAGAAGTTAACCTTGTGTTAAATTTGGAAAAATGTCATTTCATGGTTACCGCAGGTATAGAATTATGACACATAGTTTTAGAAAGAAGCATTCAGGTTGACAAAGCTAAGATAGAAATTATAAAAAACCTTCAACCATCAAAAATAGTTAGGGAAGTCTGGAGTTTTCTTGGACGTGTCGTTTTCTACCGACGCTTTATCAAGGTTTTCTCTAAAATAACTAAACCTTTAATTGGCCTCATAATGAAAGACGTTGAATTTCTTTTCAACAAAAAATGTCTTGAAGTATTCAAACTCCTAAAACAAGCACTAATTTTCGCATCTATAATGTAACCTCCATATTTGAACCAACCTTTCGAGATTATGTGTGACACAAGTGATTTCGCCACTGGTGCAGTCTTAGGACAACGGAAAGACAAAAGATTACATGTAATCTATTATGCCAGTAGAGAGTTAGACGCAACTTAACTCAATTATGTAATTACTGAAAAAGAACTCCTCGCAATAGTTTTCGAAATTGATAAATCATGCTCCTATTTGATTGGAGCTAAACTTATTGTTTATATCGATCACACTTCCATTTGATATTTTCTTAGAAAAAAGGACGCAAAGCCCAGGTTACTTTGCTGGATCCTTTTGCTACAAGAATTCTACTTGAAAATTAGTGACAAAAAGGGCATTGAGAACATGGTAGCTGACCACCTTTTAAGGCTCAAATATATTAAACCAGACCCTATCTTTATAAATGATGACTTTACCTATGAAAGATTAATAACATCAGTTAAAATCAATCATGACAATAAACCTGATGAAGAATTGGAACTAAACATCAAAGATGCACTAGTAGTGATGAACGTACCTTGGTACGCCAATTTTGTTAGATATCTAGCTGCTGATATCATACCCCTGACTTAAACTATCAACAGAAGAAGAAGTTCTTTCATAATGTGAAACATTTTTATTGGGATGAACCCCTTCTCTTCAAGAGAGGCGCCGATGACATATTTTTTCGTTGTATACCTGAGGAGGAGGTAGAAAGTATAATTACTCATTGTCACTCTGCACTTTATGGTGGATATGCAAACACGAGTAAGACTTTGTGGTGTGATGTTCATGCTTACATAATCAGATGTGACTAGTGCCAACGCACTAGGAATATCTTGAGGCATGATGAGATGCCCTTGAGAAACATTCAAGAGGTGGAAGTCTTTGATGTATGGGGAATAGACTGCATGGGTCCATTTCCATCATCAATGGGAAACAAATATATACTCGTTGTTGTCGATTATGTATCCAAATGGATTAAGGTTATAGCCTTACCTACCAACGACACACGAGTAGTAATAAGGCTATTTAAAAACTATATATTTCCTAGATCTGGAATCCCTTGCCTTGTCATAAGTGATGGGGGTACTATTTTATCTTAATAATATTTGATAATCTCCTAAACATATATGGAGTAAAACATAGAGTAGCAACACCCTATCATCCACAAACTAGTGGACATGTATAAGTATCAAATAAGGATATAAAATAAATTCTGGAGAAAATTGTTTCTACCTCTAGAAAAGATTGGTCCTCTAAGCTACAAGATGCATTGTGGGCTTATAAGACTCCTTTTAAAACCCTATAGGAAAAACCCCGTTTAAATTGGTTTATGGAAAACCTTGTCACTTACCCTTCAAGTTAGAACATAAAGCTTATTGGGCCATAAAAGCCTTCAATATGGACTATCTAACAGTGACAAGTGCATTCTGGACATCCACAAATTAGAGGAACTCCGTCATGATACATATGAAATTGATATAATTTACAAATAAATAACCAAAACATGTCATGAGAAAAGAATTGCAAGAAAAAAGTTCAACATAGATGATCTTGTACTTTTTTAACTTTGATTGAGACTTTTTTTGGTAAGTTACGTTCCAGATGGAGTGGCCCGTACGAAGTCACTAAAGTCATGAAATATGGTGTTGTAGAGATCCAAAACCAACCAACCAGTCCTTTCATAGTAAATGGACAAAGACTAAAGCATTACAACAGAGGTGACATCCCTACTTACTACTCTGACCACATCTTGATAGAGCCACCCATTGCTACCTTAACTATGTGATTTATATTATCGTTGATGTCATACCCTAATTTTTTACCCTAAGATCCCACATCATTTACATCTCATTAGCATCTCATGAATTTACTTTTATGCATCATTAACCCATTTCGAGATACAAAGTTGTTTTTTTGTTTTGTCTTAATAATGAATTAAGGTTTTGAGCCTCAAAAAGGACTCAGGAAAATGATCAATCAAGAATTGGCATGATATTCAACTTTTAAAGTCTTTCATTTATTCATGAAGATCAATAGATCTCCTTCATCAAGAATTAGGCACAATTTTGCATCATTTCAAGTTGGTCAAGCCTCAAGGTCATCTAAGACACCAAATTAGAGTTTTGGTTAATCAAGGCCTCCAAAGTGGATTTTTCATCTGGACATGAACCAATACCCCAATATATGATTAAATAAGCTCAAATTCACCTTTAAAGTTCATTCATAAGTTTAAAATTGCCTCAAAGGATTCATCAATTGAAAGTTGGAAATTAGGGTTTCTCTTATCAAACTTCATCCGATACCCAAAGTCAAAGTTTGACTTTTAGACTAAAATTGATCAGCATAAGCTATAATTCAAGAAAATATGATCCATAGTTATATTTGATCAAAGATTAATCAAGAAATCAAGGTTACTTGCAAAAGAAGCAAAATTAAGAAACTTGAAAAATTCACTAAGTTGTAAAATTTTATGTTCAAGTACCCAACTTTGCAAGGCCATATCTTTTGATCCAAGCAACCATTTTATTTTCTCCAAAGCTCGAATGGAATATTTCATTTCATACAACAAGAGTGTTCTGCATAACCATCTCCAAAAAATGCATGGATTTTAAGTTATGAAGTGATCAAAATCAAGACAAAAGTTGTGGAATTCTAACACTTAGTGGAAATTCTGCCAAATATTTTCAGCTATAAACATCAAATTTGGGAAGTTTTTTTCACCATGATCCAAGATGAATCAAGACCAGGGATAAACTTCAAAGTTGAAGTACAACATCCCAACTTTCCAAAATGTTTAAGAGCATGATTTAATTCCACTTGTGAAAATAGTTATGCATTGATCAATAAGCCTTGCTGCAATTGTTTTTACAAGACAAATTTGATGTTTCTTGCAAGACACTAATTTTTGAGTCAAGTGTGATCATTGTACAAACACTTATTCAATGAGAATCTGATTGAATCATAACAAACCTGCAAGATAGAGCCAAATATTCAAGAGAAGTTCCATTGGAATGAAGGAGTTTTGTCACATGTGCCTTGAATTCAGATGCATTTATGTGCAATAGTGCATATTCAACAAAGTTACTCTAACCAGTCAAGATTCATACATAAACAAAAATAAAAACATATGAGGAATGTGGAATTATTCAAAAGTTAATTTATGTTATTGAAGTAATGATGTACATTGGTAGTGAAGTAATGACATCATGCCAAAATCATTCAAATCTCACCAAAACAATACAACACTTGTTTTCTCATTCTCACTCTCTCATTTCAAAATTTCAAAAGTTCAAAGAAGTAAGAATTGAATTTTCAAAACTAGAGCTTTTTTAGCTCAATTTATTTATTCAAACACCTCACATACATCATGTATAAGTGATCCAAACACTTAAACATCATTTTCAAAATCAAATTCATCACGATCATATCTCACTCCAACCAAGTTGGAATCGAGCCCATCAATCCATGGGGTTTTAATTCATCCCAAGCACATCAACACATTCCTTGAGGGCCAGGGAAGTTGTTAGGATCATCACTCCACATCTGTAACACCTACAACTGAGGATTCGATTTCCTCTTTAAAGGTAAGTTTGAATTATTTTAAAATCTATAATGCATGCATTATAAATGTCATTTCAGGTTACCAATGTGTTTCTGGTAGTTCATAGATCGTTTACCCTCAATCAATTATTTTTTATATTACATATATAGTATTTCATTTTAGTTTTGCAAAATTAGGGTTCATTTAATTCTTGATTAATAATTCACTTTACACTTAATATGAATGAAATTAAAAATCGGCATTAAGCTCCTTGTTAAAAAAATGCAACTTTCATTTTTATTCCATTAAAAATCATTATGAATTATGTGAAATAGTATAGTTTTTGCTGAAATTATGGTTATGCATATACTCTAATGTCATATCTTAATGTTAAGACAATGATTACTGCACTTTAGGAAACAAGAGAATAACACAGTTTCTGTTTTGAAGTAGTGTAACACAGATACCAACATATGTCAAGACAACATGTTGGGACATCTCAGTTAAGAACACAATACAGAAAAACTGTAAATCTTTAGAATTAAAGAACATAGTAATTGTTGACCCAGTTTGGTGTTAACAAACCTACATCTGGGGGATACCAATCCATGATGAAGACTCCATTAAATCATAGTATTATCACAAAAATAAACTCTCCCATTTACAAATTTGACTCCTAATCACTACATGTACCGGTAAAATCATGAGTGTAAGCTATTGATTAACTTAACTCGAGGTAAACAGAGTCGCCACCGCGCTTTTATTTTATTTCAAAAAAGGAAAAGGAAAAAAGAGGGTATAAATCCTAAAATGAATCTAAAAGCAAAATGCTAAAGAAACAAACAGAGAAGGGGTAAGAGGGTTGGTTATAAAATAGGAAGGTGTTAGCACCTAAAATGTCTATGGTACTCCATGGGAGCCCTTTGAAAAATTTATTGCTTTTGGTTTGAAAATGGTTTGTTAAATGAGAGTGGTGGATGAGAAAAAAATTAGTTTTTAATGTTTTTGTGTTTGGAGAGGTTTACCACCTCATGCATATGTACCCACAATGTGGAATGTAAAATCAAAACCCCATAGTTTGTGGTACAAATAGTGAAAATTGATTGGTTTTCATTGATTTTAATAAGTAAAGACAATTGTAATTTTCATGTGGATAGACTCATAAACCTACCATGAGAATGAGGGTATGGACTCATACATCATTATGGGGAGAGCGCCAACTCGGATAAAATCGACGAGTATGTCATTAAACCCCCACGAATGACAAGAGACACAAATACATCAAACTACAACCGTGGAGATTGAGAGACTTGCACCCGACTAGAAAAAATGACTCATAGTCTAAACTTGCAAAGAAAACAAAAAAAAAATGTGCACAAAGGCACAAATCAACTTGAATGAGTTTATTTTTTATTTGAATTGAGGTCAAAATGATTAAGTTCATTGACATTTATTAAAAGAAAAGAAGAAGTAAAAATCCATTTGACAAAAGTCAAGGTTTTATTATTAAAGTGGTGAAGGTTTTTAAAACAAGAATCCTTTGGAAAAGAGATGAATTTTTGAAAATTGAAGAAGGGAAGGAGGTGAAGAGGCTATCCTAAAAAATAAAATAAAAGAGATAAAAGAGGAAATATTTAACCAATTTGATGATACTTCCAAGCATAAGCAAAAGAGTTTCATCCTTATAAGCATAAGCTAGCAAATGGCCATATAAATGATAAAGTACCAACTCCATGATGATCAAAGCAAAGGGAAGGTGCCCTAGGATCTAAGTCCAAAACTCAAATTCCAATGCAAAAGATAGTAACCATAGTACAAGGTCAATATCACAAGTTTTTTAGAGGTTTAATCTTTTATTAATATTTTTGGTGTTCAAATGGACAAAAGAAAAATCATAGATATAATGACATAAACATAAACATGATAATGAATGATAAAGCATAATAAAAATAAAATAGAAGAAGGGAGCAAGAGATAAAGTAAAGAGGATAAGGTGTAAGAGGAAAATTTAAAATAGTAATATAGTAGTAGTAGTAATAATAATAATAATAATAATATATACATAACAATGGTATGGTGAACTTAATCATCCACAACCAAAAGAGTAACAAGGTACTTAGTGCCAAAACCGAAAATGCGATCGATTCCACTTAGTATCTTGCACTATTGTGATTAACCGATGCAATTAGACCCATATTCAATGAAGACTTGAAAGAAGATTGGGATAAGCAAATATGCATAAAGCTTCAAAGTTCGTGGATCAAATGCAAATGACTAACCAACATTGGGATGACACGTCCAACACGAGGTCCGGTCCACGAAAGTGCAAGTATCCAATTGGATTTTTATTCCTAAGTAGGGGCACATTTAAGTTTATGTTAAGCAATCGCCGAGTAATTTACGGAGTAATTTCCCTACAAATGAGGTCGGCCAATATAATGTGTGTGCTAATAAACGCGATATGAACAATATCTAAATCGTCATCCGAACGCAATCTCGCAAGAAAGTAAAGATGAATACCAAATTGAGTTACACTTATGGTATTCTTTCATATTTAAGTTCAATCACTCATTTTGGTGGATTCAAGTGTGAAAATATATCACTAATTCAAAGCACCTAAAGTGAATTAAATAATTCACTTATAGATAGATTTGAACTAATGAACATTACCTAACTAACTAACTTCAATTAACTCCAACCCTAACTTCAAGCCTCATTTCCCAAGCCTAATGCCTATGTTAGTTCCATGCCTAAGCCTAACTCCAAGTCTAGCTTCTATATAAACTTAACTCACTCCAAACCTCATAACTTAGTCCTCATTTTTCACAATTTCAATTTGATTTCACTCCATCTCTCTCATTCAAAGCACCTAAAGTGGATTCTTCCACCACATTCTAGATCTTTCCACACTCTTCCAAGGAATATTCTAAGGAATATTCTAGAAACCCTAACTAACTTCAACTAACTCCAACCTTAACTCCAAGCCTCATTTCCCAAGCCTAATGCCTATGTTAGTTCCATGCCTAAGCCTAACTCCAAGTATATCTTCTATATAAGCTTAACTCACTCTAAACCTCATAACTTAGTCCTCATTTTTCACAATTTCAATTTTATTTCACTTCATCTCTCTCATTTTCTCTCAACTTTTCTTCCATTTTTCACCAAATTCACCAAAGCTTCTTTATAGAAGTTCTTTAAGTTTTTCATTGAAACTTGAAGAACTTGAAGTTAAACCTTCATCAATCATCAATTTTGAAGCTTATTGAAGAAGTGTTGGAGCGATTTTAGCTTTTTGAAAGTGATTGTGCAAGTGATCATCAAGATCAAATCACATTTTTTTGCATTCACGGATCAAAGGAATCTTCGATTTTCTTCATCATTCGCGTTTCGATCGACATAGCAACACTCACCAAAGTAATCCTCCATTTTGTAGGTTGGTGATTCGAAACCGCTTTCCGCTTTTAACTTATTCTCTTCATCCCGCTGTATGGCATTCTTTGATTATTCGATTGTGTGATTGCATTTTGATCGTTCTACGATTTGTTTTACATTTTGATTTTTTTTTTACTATTTTGGTTGTTAGAAGCTAGAATTGTAGCTTATTCTAGGTGCTAATAGGTGTTAGAAGACCTTAGCTAAGTAGAAATTCGTGCTAACATGATCATGAGTGCATTAGAAGTTGTTAGAAGTGAGTTTGTGGCTAAAAGTGCTTATTTCTTGCTGGATTTTTGCATTTTGTTCAGGTTAACACGTTGAAATTTGCCCCTGGTTTTGAAAATTTGAGGGTGTTAACCGGTTAACACGTTGAAATTTGTCCCTGGTTTTGAAAATTTGAGGGCGTTAACCGGTTAACCTATAGCGTTAATCGGTTAACGTTGTTCTGACTTTGAAATTTTTTTTGTTTCTTCGCATGCTTGCATTCCATTGTCCCTTTAATCTTCATATAGGATTAGGCCATGATTTTAGTGAATTTCCAAGATCGTTTTAGGTGTATAATTCCATCGTTTCGAGTCGTTTCGACATGCGTGTTCGTTACTTTTGCATATTTTTGTGTTAATTGTGGAATAATGCATAAAGTGATTTGTGTATTTGTTGCCATGTTCAAACTCTTTTGCTAGCATGCTTATAATTGTTTAGGTTCTGTTTTTGCTTCACTTTCATGATCCATGCATGTTTCGTTAATTTGAATGCATAATCGCATTGCATATTTGCATGTTGCATTTGCTTGATAACACATGATCACAAGTATGCACATTCTTTCATTTTGTTTACATCTTTGATCACAATTCTTTGATATCAATTCTGATTTTTGCATTGAGTTACATGTTCATTTTGTTGATCTTTGTTGATACATGCTCATAATCCATACTTTTGTGCTTATTTGTTCAAGACTAGAAAATGCATACTTATTGCATATTTGTTCTTTTTGTGCACTCTCTAACAAGCAAGTCCTTGTAGATAATCATGTTCATTAATCAATGTTAATATTTCATGTTAATGTTGCATTTGATCATGTTATATGATGTTTGTGCATTTTTGTCATTCATTGTGTGCATAAAATAAAAACATTCAAATCTGTCTTACATTCCATAACTGTATTTTGATGCAGTAGCTGTAAAACGTATGTGGATTGTTGCATTTTTACACTTTTTACACCTGTTTTGCATGCTGTCTGTTAGCTATAATAGGTTGTTTGTATTGTGCATTGCATTTCATTGTTGTTTGTGCATTGGTGAGCTGCAATAGGCTGTTGGATTTTGTTTTGCATAGTTTTTAGGTCCGTTAGACTTAGGATGAAGTGTAAATTAGGCCCTAGATGAATTAGGATTTGTTTGATAATTGTTTGCTCATTCCTTTTATCATGTTTTATCCTACTAACCTTTATTTTGCAGGGAGGTAAAAGTAAGTTCACACAACTTAATCCTTTCAATTCCTTTATGCTTTCAAAGTGTCTTTGTTTTAGCATTTTTGTACTTAGTTTACATAACTTCATGTTAATTCCCCTTTAGAAACAACTTAGCTTCATTAGGAAGTAAGTTGTATTCTATTTCCCTTCTTTTTTTCCTTTTCTCATTAGGATTAGAAAACAGCACTAACCTAGGTTCATCCATGCATGATAACACTTGGATTGTAGTCTTCCCCTTAGACTTTTGCTTTTGCCTCGCTTTGTTTTCTTTCTCATCTCAAAAAGAAAAATAAAAAACACCTAATAAAGGTTGATCTTCTCGTACGCCACGAGACTTTGTCGTTGGTTACTTATGCACGTTCCATTTCGGGGCAAGGTGTAAGGCATCTACCACGATGAAAAAGTCTTAGTATGAGAGGGTTCACAAACAACAATCTCAGAAAACACTTCTTTCAAAGACAGTAAACAAACAACACTCGTCTTTTCCTTCGGAAATTCTTTTCTCACCTCATTCACTCTTAACGCGAACTTGCGACGACTTGTCTCATTTTCAAGACTGTAATGCACTCGTATTAGATGAGCCTGCAACACCTGAGCATAGACATACGCAGTTCAGCTCTAAAAAAATATAAATAGTTCCCGCCTTAGTTAGGCGAACTACGTCGACTTTGGTCCTCATTTTCCCGATGAGGTACGTAGGCAGCGGGGTAGGGCCCGTTCGAGCACATTCTTTATTTTCCATACATTTCCCCCTTTTTCCCCTTTTTTCTTCGATCTATTTTCTAGTCCCCTTTCTCACTTCCATTTCAGTCAGCGGTTTTATTCAGCAGCAACTCTATTTTCTTACCCTTTGAAACAGACAAACAAGTGTGGATCCCGTCGGGTACGGCGGACGGTCTGAGGTGTTAATACCTTCCCAGGTCGTAACCGACTCCCGAACTCAGATCTTTGGTTCGCAGGACCTTGTCATTTCCTTCTTCCTCAGGTTTGTGCAACATCACCTTTCCCGTTCCTTCGGGATAAAAATGCATGACTGGTGACTCTGACTTTTCTGCTTCACTTTCGCGTTTGTATCTAGTTTGTGTTATTACAACGATGGAAAGCATATTCATAGTAGTATTAGTGTTACTGAAGGCATAATTTGTAGTAGTGTTAGTTAGTCTGGTATAAAACCAAATTTCATTTAAAGCTCAACCCGATGTTAAAAGCTTTTTAAGATTCGAGATCAACCCAGTGGTAAAATCTCACAGATCTTGGTTAACCCGGTGTAAAACCAAGTTTCGGTTCGTGAACTCAACCTGGTGCTAAAAAAGCTCTAAAAGTTCAATATCAGTCAGTGATAGAACCTTTGTTTAAGGCTTGAAGACTACTTCAATCCATCTCTGGGAAGGAAGATTTGTTGTTTCTCTCCCATGTTTGTTGTCTGGTTGGAACTTAGCCACAAACTTCGTTTTTCTTGTATAAACGGGTTTGAGAGTTCAACCTACTAAAATATCCTAAGTTTATTAGATACTCACAAGAATTATTCCTGGGGAGATGATTAGGTCATTTTTCTTTTTTAATGAACCTCTATAACTTCCGGTGTCTGCTCTTTTCCTTTAACTTTTTATATTCGCATTTTACCTTCTGTAGTTTTATTTTCCGCTACTTACTTCTAAATACTTTTCAAAAATATTTTTAGAATCTGATTTTAATCATGAAATTTTTTCAAATCCAAATTTTTCTAAAATACACAATTCATATGTCCAACAATGACACTTCCTAAAAGAGAAGACTTTATCATATACCCCTACCATTAGACGTATACCCCTATACACAAAAAATTTGGACTAAAATACCCTCATAAATAGTTAAAATCAGTAATTTCTATTTCCATTTTCACTTTTCACTTTCCAAAAAGTCTTCCGATTTGGAATTTTTTGTAATTAGTATACCGGAAGACATTGTCTAAGTCATTGTAGTGCATACCGGAAGACTTCCATTAAGTCTTCCGGTTTGATTTTTTTTGACAATGCGTATCGGAAGACTTGGAAGAAGTCATCTGGTTTAGTATGTGAAAACAGTGTACCGAAAGTCTTTTTACAAGTCTTCCGGTTTTCAACCTTTTTTTTTAATTAATTTATTTTATTAATTTTTGTTTTAAAAAAAATGTTTTTTTATTAAATTTTTTTAATAAATATAACATGATATCAAATTAGACTTATACCCCTACACAATAAAATTTATAACATGATATTATGATATCAATTACATTTATAAATAGTAGAATCAATAAATATAACATCAATAAAAAATAAATATAACATGATATCAATTACATCAATAAAAAATATTATTTTTTATTGATGTAATTGATATCATGTTATATTTATTTTTTATTGATGTAATTGATATCATGTTATATTTATTTTTTATTGATGTTATATTTATTGATGTAATTGATATCATGTTATATCTATTTCTTTTTATGTTAAAAACAAAACATATTAGTATATAATAGTAATAGAAATGTCATTCAATAAAAGTCATTTATAATAATTTAAAAAATAAACATAACATAATATCAATTACATCAATAACTTAATAAAATTTTAAATGTTGAGTTTTATAAAAAATTAAATTGATAACACTGTAACTAATATTAATTTAAGATAATATATTAGTTTTCTTTATTTTTAAAAAAAAATTAGTAATATTAAAAATTTCTGTCAATATTAAAAACTTAGAAGTTTGGTGGAAATTGAATGTGAAAGGGTGTATCCTCTCATCTCTGCCTCGTGTGCGCACCATTGGAAAAAAAATTTAATAAATTTTTTTTTTTTTAAAACAAAAATTAATAAAATAAATTAATTAAAAAAAAGTTGAAAACCGGAAGACTTGTAAAAGACTTCTGGTACACTGTTTTCACATACTAAACCGGATGACTTCTTCCAAGTCTTCCGGTACGCATTAATGGAAGTCTTCCGGTATGCACCACAAATATTTTCCAAATCGGTTTACTTAGACAATATACTAATTACAAAAAAAAATAAACTGAAAGACTTTTTGGAAAGTGAAAAGTAAAAATGGAAATAGAAAGTATTGATTTTAACTATTTATATGAGAGTATTTTAGTCCAAAAAATTTTTGTATAGGATATAGGTCTAATGGTATAGGTATATGGTAAAATCTTCCCTAAAAAATGATTGAAGAATAATGCAATAAATACTCTCCCCATGTAATTGAAAATTTTAAAATATCGATGTCTAAAAAAAATTAATAAAATAAGACAACATGTAATTAAAAAGAATGAAAAAAATCAACTATTCTAATGATTGAGTTTAATATTAAAACAATATTTTTCATAAATTAGGAGAAGAATTTAAACTTTTTTTCATAAATTTTCAAAAACAGATCTATATAGAAAGGGCAAAATACTTATTAAGCTTAGGGTTTATTTACAAAGTCTATAGTGGAATAGAGAAAAATGTTTATACTTGATAGCTCACATTTCAAATAAGTTTTATAATAATGAAATTGATTGGTAGAAACGAAACGACAGTGATGAAGATTATAGTATTGAATGAAAGGCCATCTAATCTACAGAAGTGAGGAAGCAGAAAGTGGTTTTTTATAAAAAGTGTTTTTAGATGAAACATCAAATCAAAAGTAAAACTAAAGTTCATTGCATTGTATTTTGGATGAAAAGAGGTTCCTTCAGGTGAGGCACAAATTCACCCTGCAGTCACTGTCTCTGTTAGATACTGGACAAAAGATTAAGACTTCATTGGTTCCTCACTCACAACATAAATAGAAACTACTACTTCCAATAATTCAATTTGTATCTTAAACTATATACTGTCCCCACAAAAACATGTAAAATACTTTTTGCCATTCTTCTAAAACTTATAACTACTCTTTCACTCTAAAATTCGCTACATGTATTTTAAGCATTCGGATTTTATGATATAAAATATGAAGAAGTAGCATCATTAAAATGGATTAAAAGTATCACTCAAATACAAATAAGATTCTAGATTAGCCACATGTGTTATCGTCAAATTTAATCATGCACCTCTTAGATTTATTATATGTCTCTAGGATTTATCACATGTTCTTTCAATTTGAATAAATAGTATGAACATATATCATCAAGATAAACATCTAATTCAATTGATTTATTCGTACAATATTTAGATGCATCTGCGGAATTTTAGCAAAACAGTTTTTTTTAAAAATAAATCAGGTTTATTAATCGGAGACGTATATACAATAATACAAAAACATGAATAAAGTAGTATTATTTGTCATCATTCATTGTCATATAAAAAATAAATATCGTAGAAGCAAGCTTCTCAAATTATATTTTGATGATAACAACTAATCAATCAAGTCTTGAAAGCAAACAAAAATGATCATTCAAACAAAAAGGCCTAATTCAAAACACCCCCAGACTAATCCTGAAACTAAACTACAAATACATCACTGTTATAAATACATTATTGTTATAAAAAAATACATATAGCTATTGTGTGTGCAGGAGTACATCCTTTTCACTCTCCCCTCTGTCTGTCCCATGTGCATGATTTCTTTTGTCTCTGTATATGCTTTATATTTTTTCCAAGCTCACCAACACCTTTATATTTTTTCCAAGCTCACCAACACAAAAATATTAGGTCATAACCTTATTGTCATAGTCGCCCCCACTATTGAGGCAGAGAAAACCAATACTCTTGAGGTCTCCCAGACCACCATTTAGATTACGCCCCACAATGAGTGACTCATTTGGAATAAAAGAATGTCCCAAAGTAAATGATCCATTTCAATTTCCAATGCATTTTTTTCCAAATTTACCTCTAACTAATATTACTTTCATCATTTCCAATACATGATAAGGATACTTTCGCAAAAATATCATTTTCTCTTTCATTTATTCTTTTTTCTTAATTTGTGGGAGTACCATAATATTTGGGAAGCTTTATAAAATGGGAAAGGCAACCCTATGTTGTGATGTCTAGGGGAAAGAGAAATCACCTTGGTCCTCACAGAAATTCACCAAGTAGCATGCGGTAGAAGATTCATCATATTTGACAAACTCTAAGAGCTGGATAGAAGATTCATCTCTAAATCATTGAACTCAATTAACTTGAAATATTATTATAATTATTTATTTGGGTTGCATGATTCAAGACGATAAATTGACATTGGAAATTGGAATGCTCAAATTGCAATTATGAATTACACCCTTTTACTATGCTCCATATATTATTTGGGTTACAAACAAAACAAAAGGTTCATTTCTTATTCATACTAACATTATGAGAATTTTACTTTCTCAACAAAAGCTTACAAACTTGAAATTCTTCTACTAGTTGCCATTTTCATTTGGTCCTCCACCAACAACATGCTGCAACATTCAATAAAATCATGAAACATAAAATACATGCCAAGAAAAGAAATGTATAAAACAAACACAAAGACTATAATCATCACCTGAAAGCGCGACAATACGAACTGCACATCGCTATCTGATATTTGGTGATGGAACACAACTCTCAATCTATCAATAGTAAATAATATTGATTATGATAAGTTTCATATGAATAAGTTACTTTTGATTAAGTTCTTGTTAATCCTAATTTAAATTATTAGTAACAATGTAGAGTGTGAGAGACAAGACCTTGATGAGCTTATTGGCATGAGAAGGATACCATATTCTTCCAAGTCTTTGGATAGCTTTGCAGCTGTAGTTTGTGAACTTTCTTCAATTTCAATATATACCTTGTATGAAAATCAATCAGAGAAATGATTAATAATGAACTGTTATAATAATATGAATGAAAACTACTTAGTAAATACTTACAATATTGGTTTCCACAGAAGATGTGTTCACTCTCAATCCTTTAATTTCATTCAATCCATCTAAACGACAATTTCGAAGAAAAATTTTAAAGTGAGTGTTTATAATTGTATAATTCTTCGAACATACAAGCTAGGATTTCTTGTGAATAAGATCACATCTATATAGCACCGACATTTCTGATCTAATATGACATGTGTCAGTAGCTGACATGTGTGTATCAGTGTCTGTGTTTATGTTTTAAAGGTTAACAATATATGAAACATACCGGCTAAAAATCTAGCATTCTTGTGATCACTTTCTAGCTTTTCAACATTTTCCTGTAATGCAACAAGTGCAGCTGCACAAAGGATGCCAACCTGTCTCATTCCACCACCTAAGGTCTTTCTAAGCCTTCTAGCCTAAAAAATGGCAAATATTATAAATATCGAGTTCTTCTTTCGAAAGCACTAATATCACTTCTATTGTATTCGCATCGCCACAAAGATTTTGAATACCTTGGTGATAAAGTTATTCGAACCAACAATTACAGATCCAACCGGAGCACCTAGACCTTTCGATAAGCAAACCTAATTCATACAAATATTCAAAATAATCACTTAGGAAAAGATTTACTCTGTAAGATCCTTTTCATGACAGAAAAGAAAAATACTATAAGATAAGAAACACACAGATACTGAATCGGCCGCTCGAACAAGCCTATCCACAGGAACACCAAGTGCCTGAAAAACCAAAATTTTCTGTCATGACAGCAGAAGGTAACATTAAGTAAGACAGAAAAAGAAAGTAAAAAAACTCACAACTGATGCATTAAATATACGAGCTCCATCGATGTGAAGCTTCAATCCATGCTTCTTAGCAACCTCTCCAACTCTATCTGTATATTCAACCGAAAGGCATCGACCACCGGTGCTGCATTCATGAAACAAATGTACCAATCATTCGTATGAGCCATATTCGACGGATTGTTACTGGAATGAAACCAAACGAAAATTTCGAACAAAAGAATTGCTTACTTTCCATGAGAATTTTCCAAGCAAATGAGCCTTGTGGTTGGATAAACAAGCTCCCCCAATGGATCTCGAATTGCAGCTTCAATCAAATCAATATCCATAGTTCCATCTTCATTGTTTCTAACTGTTCTTGGATGTACACCTCCAATGGTTGCAATACCTCCATTCTCAAAAATATGAATATGTGAATTATCTCCAAGAATCACTTCACTGCCTCTGATATCACAATGAACAAGCACAGATATGAGATTCCCCATAGTTCCTGATGGAACAAAAAGACCAGCTTCCTTGCCAGTTATCCTTGCCATCTCTTTTTCTAACCGAAAACACGAAGGGTCGCGACCAAGAACATCGTCGTCGACCTCCGCATTCGCCATAGCAACTCGCATTGTTTCGGTCGGTTTCGTCACTGTATCCGACCGAAGATCCACCGTCCTTGTTACCATTTTCTCTACAACTTAAACAAAAATATCACATGCATAAACATGACATGGAAACACACAAAGATGCATATGCATAATCTTAACTAATATATAACAAATCTTAATCAACATGCAATTTGTAACTAACAGATTAAGAAGTTGAAGTGGTAGTGATTCGTTATACCTGATTCTCCGACAGAAACACAAATATGAATATGAAAATGCTTGTGTTTAGAGATTAGAGTTGAATCTTAAGAAAATCAATAATTGAAGAAGAAACAATTTAGAAAAACAGATTAATATGAAGTTATTTTAAATTGAAATTAGATAGGATTAGATTGTGTTATCCATGTTGGAGTAAATTTATACATGGTCTTGGATTTATCTACCAACCATGAATATTCTCTTCATAGGTATTCTCAACAACCATGATATGTCTTTGTCCTTTTTTGTCCTTTTTATTTTTGGTCATTTTCTAAAAAATATTAAGATTTCTTAATACATCCCATAAATTTCATAAATATTGCGCAAAATTATTCTTTTATCCTCAATTTTCAGATTTATATATCCAGACGTACCATTTTTTTTTAAACGTTGATTTTTTTCAATGTGTATACCAGGAATTAAAAAAACTTTAATTTATTCCGGATGTACATATCAAAAATACTTCTGATGTGCAAATCCAAAATACTTTCTGATTTTATATAATTGATTTTATATATTTTAAGTAATAAGATTTTAACAAGTGTATATGGTAACAATTCTTATTTAAGTTAAATATTTGATTTTATATATCTTTTACTTTAAATAATTGATTTATCAAAAGACCATATTAGGAAAAATAATTGATTTATCAAATACCATATTAGAAAGTATTCTTGAAATGTACATCCAGAACAAATCAATATTTTTTAATTCCTGATATGCACATCCGAAAAAAATCAATGTTTTAAAAAAAAATCAGTCTGAATTTACGCATCCGAAATAGTGATAAATAGTGATATTTTTATCCGCACACAAGATGTGTAAGAAACTCATGAAATGTGTTAAGAAATTGCCTAAAATATTCTCCATAAACAATTAAAAAAATTAAGACTAGTAAGTTCAGTCTTCTATTAATATTGTTTGGTCAAGAAAAAATTGATTTTTTAAATTTATTGAATAAATATTTTATATATTAATTTAAAAAATTAAGACTAGTAAGTTCGGTCTTCTATTAATATTTTTTGGTCAAGAAAAAATTAATTTTTTAAATTTTTAATCAACATATTTATATATTAATTATTTAATGAGTTTAAATTTTTTTTCTATTATATGTAAGAGAGAGTATATACTTGTTTTCTTTAGTTTTATTACGGTAAAATACTATTTTTAGTCCTTTAACTATAGAACATAGTTTACTTTGGTCCCTTATTCTTTTCGTGTCAAATTGGTCCTTAATTTTTAAAACGTTGCAAATCAGTCCTTACCATTTAATTCGTTAGTCAAAGTCTGTTAAATATTAAATATTTACGTGACACAATTGACCAACTCTTATAATAGAGTTAGCATCAGAAAAACTGACACTAAAAAGTTATTTCTGAATTTAATAGAACAAAATCAAAGAAACCAGAGTCCAGACAGAACTCTTGAGGAAATAAAGTTTGAAGGTGGAGGCTTCAATACTAAACAGAGCTCTCAACATCCCATTTCGCTCAAGAAAATATTTTTTTTTTTTTTGTAAGATGTCAGTATAAAATTAATTTCCGTTTTCAAATGCATAGTTTTTACACCTTTATATTTACAAGAATCCTAGTAACTCTGCTCTTACACATTTTCTTGGTTGAATGTGCAAGTCTCAAGGATAACAATTTAATTTTAAGACCTTGGAATTGTTTTTCCTTTCTTCTATGCATTTGAATTGGCAAGGTTACCCAGCATCATTAACCATGGAAGAACTTTGAACAGAACAAACCCAACTGAGTATCATACTCAAATTCAAATAGAACAAATTTTCCCAACCAAAAAGAAAATAGAACAAAACTTTAAATTAGCACTATTTCCTACTTTAGAAGTACAACTATTTCTCTTTTGACAAAATTTGAGTGAAACAACAAAATAACTCAATTCACAATAGAAAATGAAAATGAAGATTAGTAACACAGTATTCTGATCATCACTAGATTGACTGATTTCTTCGTCTTCAAGAAAGGTCCACTATCGATAAAAAGATCCCAAAATATAAAGCAGGACTGCTGATGATGCAGTGACTATCAACTCCTGCAAATACAACGAAGGTCGTCATATTGCTAATAAATGGAAAAATTATGAAAGAACGCAAATATCTGAAGAGGGTCAGGACCTTTGCTCTTCGCTTGAGAAAATATTTAACACCAAGTAAATTTCATATTGCAAAGGACACATTAATAGAAAATTGCAATCTATAAAAAAAATTTAAAAATTGTAGCTGGTAGTATGTATGTGACCAAAACACAGTTTTAAACAAAATTCTTCACTTCGCCATATAGGAAAACGAGAAATAAAATGGCATTTGATAAGAAAATCCACATAAAAGTAAACTGCAGGACATGCGTCTTCGTATGGTTTCTGAACAATTATATCTTATATATTTTTAGCAAGGAAGGACTGAATTGATCTATACCTGACTGTTATAAATAATAGATGGAATAAAACCACTTGCAGACTCAATTATGTTTAAACCCACCGTGAATGCCTGCAAGAAATGCACGAGAGTATTAATAGCTATGTGGAATATTAATTTTTGAGTAATAATATGTGTGGTAAAAAGAAAATAGAAAACTTCAGGCGTATTTGACTATAATGAATTCTGAGATAAACAAAAATAACTGAATAACATACGGAAAATATATTTTCAACTAAACCTAAAACTACATACATAATATAAATTATTTTGGGTATCATGAATCTGATGATGTATATCTCTGAAGCTCAATCTCTCCCAAAGCAATAACTTGCCAAATTTTGTCCTACGATTCTAGTGGAAGCTCAGCACAGTGCAAAAGTCTGATTTCTGTAAATCAGCAGCAACAAATTTCTTCTTTAAAAATGGTTTTCAGTTCAAATAATAGTTTCAACGAAGATTAAAAGAAAATTATGCAATTGTATCTTTTCACAATATCATGGTGAAAAATAATACGGTTTCAACTTAAAGTAAAACTGGGAAGGAAGATGATAAGGTGAACCAATCCTCTCTCGCTTCCTCCTTAGTCCTTACTTATTTTCTTCTTTTTTATTTAAAATGAAAATCATACACACGCACACACATTATATCAGCTTCCTTATTAATTATTATAGATTACGGAAGCCGAAAAATTGGAATATCAAAAGGACTGATCCTTGAATCACACAAAAAGATCTGATGAATCATCATACCACGGATGAAAGAGCTACACATCCAAAAACCAAGGCCAGTGATCGGAGCAGTCTCTTTCCCATGCGCAGTCCTTCTCCTGGATCTTCACCATCTTCCTGTAGCCAAAATTTTCATGATTTACGAACGATACAATTTTATTGAAAATTCAACATGGTTAAAAAAAATAGAAAAATTAAAGATTTTACTGGATAGGTTGTCATAGAATATGATACTCACATTAACTGTGGAGCTTTTAGGAGATTCAAAGGATTTTAACTTCTCAAAAAGCCTATAAACAAAAGCAAAAGCCAAAAACTGCAAAGGTTTATATTCGGCACTACGAGCGACCACGATCCAAGCTGTCTGCACAAGGATGGAAAAGTTTTTGATTAATACTACATCAGAAGACCTAAGACCAATATAGTTTCTGAGTAAGTTGGCATTTATATTTTCCAAAAAAATAAATGAATAAAATCAACTATTCATTTATTACTCACAAAAGCAGCAGATATTGCCAAGTTGATGCGCATATCACTTTCACTGGATTTAGCAAACCTGAAATTGCATTGGAAGTACAAATAATGTAAAAACAAAAAAAAACAAATCCAAGTAGCAGACAATAAAACAATACTGCTTAGTGATGCCGGGAGAAAATTAACTTAAAGAAAATGTAGAACATGGTGAAAGTTGACACTGGAAATGAATGTCAGTTATACACACAGGAAAATATGGGCTTTTCCTTCCAAACTGTTGTTTCCAAATGTAGGTGAAAATAAATAAATCCAAATATAAATGATTCCCGCCATCTGTTTTCATAAGTTAGAGATACCATGATCTTCTTTAAGTAACATGGGTAATTGGATCATATCAAGTATAAAAAAAATCCTATCTAACATAATTCAACCTTAGAGTGGGTGGAATTTTGGAGAGGGAGATAAGATAGATACAATTCTCAAGAACAATGCAGCAAAATAGACAAGAATTGCATAGCTGATGGTAAAGCAGTATACAGTAACATTGCAGCGGAATTATCATATCATTAACCAAGAGAAGCAATAACAAACCTTGGTCCCCAAGGTATAATTGGCTGCTTGTCGGCATACTTTATGTCCTTTGAAACCTGCATTCCACTTAAAAAATATGTAAGATTTTGAGAAGCAAACAAATAAAAAGTTAGGGTGATATATTGGGGGAAAATGTGAAGTGGGCACAATATAAAGTTATCCTAGATGAAATGAATTAATTAATTCTTATTCATAAGTTATCCCCTCCAAAGATAGTTGTTTGTTTTTCAATATCTACTACCCATGCTAAACATTGAAGGAATTGCATAGCAGAGGCAAAAACATGCTTGTGTAGGTAAACTGTGCATATAATGATTCTATGAATAAGAATAATGATGAATCATAATCTTGAAAGTTAATTCATTGAAATAAAAGTGTCAAGAATTCAAGATCATAAGACATTAATTCCTCCCAAATTCTTCGTATGCATTATTTATAGGCAGATTGTATTCATTTTGAATTGGAAAAAAAGAAGTCAAAAGAGAAGTTCTGTAAAAAGCCGCTTCATCAAAGGAAGTCCAAAGAATGTAGCATGCAACAAATACTTACAGAACTAAATTAATAAAGCAGTTTCAATCTCCAAAACAAACCAAACAAGAAGTGTCTATGTGCCATCATATCTTCATATTTTTTGTACGATTACAAATGCTCAGAAAAATAAAGATACCGCTACTTTACCTTAAATGATCCAAAAGTCAGACCCTTTTTCCGATTACTCAATTGAGACATCATAACTTTGTCATATGCCTTTTCTAGCTGGACCATACATTCACAAAATCCCATGTGTTAGTGCATTAAACCTTAAGGAATATGGATTTTTAATAACCTCATAAAAAACTGAAATAATAAAAAGCATTATAGGACACATCAGAAGAAAGTCATTTAAGGTCTAGACTATGGAGGGTAAGCATGGAGTATTATAAATAAATAATTATAATTAATTTATTCTAGCATTGAGTATTATAACAAAGTAAATTAGATTGGGAGAATTTATCCAAACCCGCCAAAATCTTCCTCCAATGCAATTTTTGAATTCTCCCAAATTATGGGGATTTAGCATTATGAAGAAAAATGACCCACCCACCCACCCCACTCCAAAAGCCGGCCGTTATTTCCACTCCATTCTTCCTTTTTTTTTCAAAGCCCTCCTATCCCTTCCTAAACTCCCAAACAGACCATAAGTATACTTTTCCTGAACATGAATACAATAATTCAATCTCACCCATTAGAAAATTGAAAAACTAGCAGCCAGATCAGTAATGACATCACAAGTTGTTCTTAATAATAGAGGACAATAGTATTCATCAATGCACAAATTAAATTTGTAATTATACTCTATGTGACTTTGTATTTCAAGGACAGTATAATAATAAAATATTAATAACAGTAACCAAAATCATTTTTCCAGTAAACAAATGTAACATACAGAGAACAGTTAACATACTCTAGAAGCAGTTTCTTCATCACCATTGTTCTCAGCCTCCTTCTTTTTTTTAGTATAAGCTGCTTTGATAGTGTCAAACTTCTCAATAGGGCTTACACCTAAAACCTATATAAGATAATGAAGAACACAATGGCATACATGAATAACAACCAATTTTACACGAACAAGTGAATAATGAAGTAAATTTTACCTCATAAGGATTTACGTCGCTATTAGGATTAGAACTTCCTGCTGCAGATGCAGAAGCACAGATAATTTTCATATTATTACATGATGTTCTCTTGGGAAACCTGCAAATACAAGTCAAAATTCACTTGAGGATAAGAAATTAATCTTGAAAGTGGAAGAATAAGAAGAAAAGTGAAGTGAGTTTGTGCGTAAAACCTGAGAGAGGTTGAAATTTGGGGACGGAAATGGTTGCGAGAGGAGTTCAATTTAGGGCAGTGCAGTATGTTTGAGATTGTCAAAGCCATCGGATTATGGTGTCGCCGTCGCCGTCGCTGTGAAAGAGTTGTTAATAAGTGAGTTTTGTAGGGTTTAAGTTGCTATCTTCTTCTTCTTTGTAGAGAAGAAAAGTGTAAATAGTTGCCACCAAGTAACTAGACTCCAATTTCTCACTCGGACGGTTGAATCGTGTTCGTGAACGGACAAAATTTAGCGTGGGTTTGATAAATGGATATGTATGTGGTAGGAAAATTGATTTTTAAATAAGTGATTATGTTAAATTGTTTTCTAACTTAAATGATTTTAACTTTATAAAGTGTAGCAATAAATTTAATGCTTAATTACAATTTTAGTCTTCTTATTTTCACTTTTTCTCGCTTTTGGTCCTCTTATTTTTAAATCCTTGATATTTAGTCCCTTTATTTTGATTTTAAGATAATTTTGATCCCCATGTGACATAAAGGACAAAAACTGATGACATGGCATGCAAACGCTGACATGTTAGTGTCAACTCATTAAATTTATATTATTTTAATATTTTAATTATTTTTATATTATTTTAATATTCTAATTACTTCTATATTATTTTAATATTCTAAATGTTTATTTTAATTCAATATATGGAATTGAAATTGTATCAACAACTCCAACAAAAACCCTAAAATAGAGTCAGTGTTTTTCCAATTCGTTGAAGATTTCATTCGATTTCAATTTCTCTGTTGCTTCTTCGATTTCAAATTCTCCGTTTCTTTTTCGATTTCAAATTGAGTCAGTGCTTTCTAATTCGTTGAAGATTTCATTCGATTTCATTGGATTTCCCAGCTTGCAGAAGCCCTTTGTTCGTTGAAGCTTTTTCGATTTCAAGATTTTGTCGTCATCAACACGTCAAAACCAACATTTGTTTTGAGGTAAGTGGATTACTCTCAATATTTTCTGATTTTTTATTGTTAGTTTACATGTTCGGTTATGGTGGTCCCAAAATTCTGATATGTTATTCTTAGTTTACATATTCGGTTATGGTGGTCCTAAAAGAACTGATATGTTATTAAGGTCCTAAAAGAACTGATAGTTTACATGTTCGGTTTAGTGCTAGTTCACTTGCTTAGGTTATTGTGGTCCCAACGTCTGCAAGTATGTGTTTATCTGGTTATTTAATTGTGGTCAATTTTTTATGGGGCCCTAATGTCTGCAAGTATGTCTTACGTGTTTTGTGTTTGTAGGTCATCAGAAAAACAAACTGTCAGACTTATAATTCACCACAAGGGACACATGATTAATCATCCTGTAATGTTGTATGTTGGTGAAACAGTGGCTGAAATGAATTGGGATTGGGATGTGGACCTAATGTCCCACATGCAGATTGAAAGTATGATAAAAAGTGAAGGCTATAGGAATATAAAATGTCTTTGGTATGTGAATCCTAGATTTTCATTTTCTAGAGGGATTCGACCATTGAATAATGATAGAGACGTGTTAAAATTTATTGAAGATGTTAAAGGGTTCGATGTCATCGATGTTTATGTTGAACACACGGTCGACATACCTGAATACATAGAAGTTGAGGAAAATCAAGCAAATGTGAATGTGGAGGAAAATCAAGCTAATGCGGATGTGGAAGAAAGTCAAGGTAATGTGGTGGAAAATCAAGCAAATGTGAATGTGGGGGAAAATCAAGCAAATGTGAATGTGGAGGAAAATCAAGATAATATGGATGTGGAGGAAAATCAAGGTAATGTGGATGTGGAGGAAAATCAAGATAATGTGAATGTGGAAGATGTAACTATTGATGAGAGTGAAACTGATCCGGATTATGGGTTTAGTGAAAAGGATGATGAAGAAAGTGACAGTGATATTGATTTAGTTCCGAAAAATAGGGTTGAAGCTAATGTAGATTGGACAACAGTTCTACCTAATATTGAGGGTACTTCTAGTCATAATCATGTTTCTGATGATGAAAGTTGTGATTCATATGAGCTTCATAGCCCTCCCGAAAGCGATGTTGAAGATGAGATTGAAAGGTTTCCATCTTTTAAGGGAAAGTCTAAGTTTGAGCTAGGCCTGATGTTCAAGGATAAGTTGCAAGTTCGAGATGCCATAAAGGAATATGCAATGGATAACAAGAAGAATATTGTCTTAAAGAAGAATGACAAGAAAAGAATGGTCGTAAGATGTATGGATGGTTTTCCATTTTATCTAAGATTTAGTACGAGAACTACCAATAAGTTTTGGCAAATTGTTAGCTTTATTGAGGAACATAGTTGTCATAGGACAACTAAGAATAGACAAGCCAAAACTGATTGGTTATCTCGTCAATTTGTGTATACCTTAAGACATAGTCCTGATATGAAATGTAAATGTTTGATTGCAGAAGCCCTTCAAAAGTGGGGTGTGAAGTTGTCGATTGACCAAGCTTACATAGCCAAGAGAAAAGTGATAGAGCTGATTCAAGGTGTCGGTCGTGAACAGTTTACACATTTAAGAAGATATGTTGATAGTCCAATCCTAACTCTACAGTCAAGATTCAATGTGTTGATTCTGAATGTGGTCCTATTTTTGAGAGAGTTTACGTTTGCTTGGAAGCATGTAAGTATGCATTTGCGACAACTTGTAGGCCATTGATTGGGTTGGATGCTTGTTTTTTAAAAGGTGACTTTGGAGGACAGTTGATAGCTGCTGTTGGAAAAGATGGAAATTGTAAGATCAGAATGCGCCTAAGAGGGGGGGTGAATTAGGTGTATATAATTTTTTTCGATTCTTTTTCTTTGATGGATAGAATTTTTCTCTTAAGTTTGTATGGAAGGAAAGCAATAAGGCAGAAAATAAAAACGACACAGAGAGTTATCCTGGTTCCCTTCACAGTCCGAAGGTACATCCAGTCCCCTTTCAACTTGAAAGAGATTTCCACTAGTTTTTAGAAATAGTACAACCTATCACACCTTCAATGGTGAGGCCTACTTTCTAACAAACTATCATACAAGTGTGCAAGAACAATCCTCTTGCCACACTTACCCTTATGTCCAAACAAACCTTGGAACACAAGTCACACAATAGAAATACCTTTCTATATTTTTAATTTTGAGTGAGTAATACAAAGACTTTAATATCAATAATGATCTTCTCCTATGTACACAATTCACTTTTCAAATATCAATACAAGTGTTCAAACATGAAGAATGAAAGATGGATATCTTATGAACACTTTTGGAAAGTATGAAAATATTTGAAAAAAATTGATGAATTTGATTCAAGTGATTTTTTATAAAAGTTGTAGGAGATGTTTTTGAATTTGAAAAATTCAGATTTTATATTATACAAGATACCCTTTTGAAAAGGTGTGAAAATTATGAATCAAAAAGTTTTTTGAAGAGATATAATTAAAAGGTGCAATTTGAATTTCAAAGGAAAAAATATTTTTCAAAATATTACAGTGTTAACCGGTTAACCAAATGGTTAACCGGTTAACGCCTATGAACGTTAACAGGTCTTTTGAAAAATTGAACCCGTTAACCGGTTAACCAAATGGTTAACCGGTTAACACTGTTAAAACCAGAAACATAAGGTTTTTTTTTTAAAGAGTGTTAATCGGTTTGAAAAATATGTTAAATTATTTTATGCAATATGCTAGTATATGATTGAATGCATGAACACTTGTACATCAATTTAAAAAGGGATTGATATACCTAACCAAAAGCATCCAAGCATGAAGTTGAATGATGATGCAAACGAAGCTTGATAGCGAAGCCGGTTGCTTGAAGCTTGATCAGTTGGAGCTCTTGACTTTTTGCAGGTCTGAAATATATGCGCCGTGTTGTCTTCAACAAAATCTTCGAGGTTGAAGGCGTGCTTCTACATTCTCCCCCTTTTTGATGATGACAACCGAAAATTCTGCGAGAGCTTTGATCAATGTTTCTCTAAGCGAATTCTCCCCCTATGGGCAGCAACTCCCCCTAACTGATAGCAGCAGTAGCGAGAGAAAAAAATTCTGCATTGAGAGTCATTAGAGAAACAAAGGTCTTCTCCCCCTTTGGCATTAGCAAAAAGGAAGGGACCAACAAGCAAGCATGAACATGAAAGATAGCATTATACAAGCAAGCATACAAGCAATCACACATATAAAATGCAAACATAGTGCAAGTAAACCAAAAATGCCTAAAAAACGTAGGACTTTAGTTTGAGAGTACAAAACATAACATGATTAAAATAAAAAGAAACATAATAAAAACAGCATGGAGACATGGTCCTCATTCCTCATCCGACACATCCTCATCATCTTCTTCCTCTTCTTCGGTACCGTCCACATCCTCATCAACATGCTCGGTGGTGGTTCGGGAGCTTAGGACAAGGTTCCGAAGGCTTTTGATGGCACGCATAGCTTCATGGTGGTGTGACATCATGGTTGAGTAGAGAAAGTCATTGGTAATGTCGGTTTCCGGAATAGGTGGAATGGAGGTGGAGGATCCGTCATCATACTTATAAGTTCCATCATTGGCTTGGACAATGCCGGTGTTCTTGATAATAGTGACTCCGTTGATTTCATTTCCCGTAGTAGTCATAGCAATAAACGGTTCTCGACCGATTTCCATATCGGTAAGTTCCAAAATCCTTGAAAGAAGACGGCCATACGGTAAACGAGTCTTCAACGAAAGTTGTTGCTTCAAATGATATAGCATGGTAGGAAGCCAATTAATCTTAATCTTGTTCTTGATGGCAAAGAGCACTTGCATCTCCAAATCATTGATTTGGGATTGATTGGAGTCCTTGGGCAGCAAGACATGGCAAATGACATAATGAAGCATCCGGTCATCAACGGAGAGATTCTTCGCATAACAAAGTACCCGAGAGGTACGTTGGCCGGAAATCACGGCTGCCTTTGGAAACCTACAAATGTTATAGTAGTATTCCATCTTATCATAGTTGGCCCATTTGCCTTCATCATGGTTGACACCCTTTCGGAGAAACACTCCCGAGTACGGTAAAGACAAAGAGGTAGCAAGAGTACCTAGGTCAACCTCAATCTCACAATCTCTAATAGAAGCAAAAAGGTGGTGCTTATCATTTTCATCACAATTGAGAACCATGTTGTTCATGAAAGACTTCACCAAATCCGGATACACTTTTCCATTATCGGCAATAAAATCTAACATTCCTTGATATTCTAGTAATGTCGGAAACTTAAAAGATTCAAAAGATTCCAGGTTCACATACTTACCCTTGAGAAGATGTCGAACCCGAACACGAAAATCCAATCTTCTCTTCTTGGTAGATTCCATAGGCATGTCTTCTTCACTGCTAGACCTTGATGCTGACACTGGAGCTTTTCCCTTTCTTGAAGCCATGAAGATGAAGCTTAGGTTGAGGGTGAGTGAGAGTATTTTCGGATTAGGGTTTGATGAGTGGAGAGTGAAGTTAAAGAGATGGAGTTTTTGTGAGAGTTACAATGTAGTGGGTTTTAATGGAGGAGAAGAAAAGTTTGGAGAAAGAGAGTAAGTGGAGTTTAATGGTAGGTCAAAGGAAGAGGAATAGATTTATGAGGTGTCTTGAGAAACCATGCATCAAATAGACATAACACATACAACATAACATAACAAAATAATAAAAAAAAAATTAAAAAAACAGAACCTGTCACGCGGGCAGAGACTGCTGTTTTGAAGCTGTTAACCGGTTAACGGACAAAAAATTTCAAAAAATTTTAAAAATCCAGCAGCTATGGTGGGGAAAAATGGGAGGGATTTTTCAAAAAAAAAATTCATAAAGTGTTAGCACTTGTCATTCCGCAACTTTCGATCAAAAAATATTTTGAAACCGATTAATTTCGGGTATACGAAAGTGAGAAAAACCGAAAACGGTGAAATGTGAGTGCTAGCATTTTATGACTTTAAAGTAAGCAAAAACACATATAAACACACATAATGCAATAAAAACATATAACAACCAATTTTTAGGTTAAGATTAGATGTCACCTTCATTGAGAATCCCAAGTTCTCGTCGAATCTTGAAGAATTGTTCCTTAGCCAATGGTTTTGTGAATATGTCGGCTAGTTGATTGTGTGTATCCACGAATGTAACATCGACATCTCCATTTAGAACATGATCTCGAAGGAAGTGGTGTCGGATATCAATGTGCTTTGTTCTTGAAATGCATGACCGGGTTCTTCGTGATATTGATGGCACTTGTGTTGTCACACCGGAGAGGGATACAACCGAGATCTATACCGAAATCGAGAAGTTGTTGTTTGAGCCACAAGATTTGAGCACAACAACTTCCTGCTGCAATGTACTCCGCTTCGGCCGTGCTAAGTGCAACACATGCTTGCTTCTTGCATGCCCACGACACTAGTGCATTCCCGAGAATGTGACAAGTACCACTTGTACTCTTTCTATCGGTCTTACATCCTGCATAATCAGCGTCAGAATAACCAATTAAAGAACAAGTACTACCTTTAGGATACCATAGTCCGACGTGCATTGTTCCTTTGAGATACTTCATGATCCTCTTCACGGCAGTGAGATGTGATTCCTTCGGATTAGCTTGAAAGCGGGCACACAAACAAACACTAAACATAATGTCAGGACGGCTCGCCGTCAAATATAGGAGTGAACCGATCATACCTCGATATTTTGTAATATCTATTGAAGTGCCGGAAGGATCTTGATCAACATACGTTCCGGATCCCATTGGAGTAGACATCTCTTTGCAATTGTCCATATCAAATCTTTTCAATAGCTCCTTGCAATACTTGGATTGGTTGATGAACATGCCATCCTTTGTTTGCTTGATTTGTAAACCAAGGAAGTAGTTCATCTTTCCCATCATGGACATCTCGAATTCGCCTTGCATCATAAGAGAGAATTCTTCGCAAAGATCTTTGTTTGTTGAACCGAATATGATGTCGTCGACATAGACTTGAACAAGTAAGGTGTTACCCTTAAGATTCTTGATGAACAAAGTCTTGTCAACCTTTCCTTTAGTAAAACCTTTCTCACATAAGAAGTTGCTAAGGCGATCATACCAAGCCCTTGGTGCTTGCTTTAAGCCATAAAGAGCCTTCTTCAGCTTGTAGACATGAGACGGGTTCTTGAAGTCTTCAAAACCGGGAGGTTGTTTGACGTAGACTTCTTCATTAATGTAACCGTTTAGGAAAGCGCTTTTGACATCCATCTGGTACAACTGAAAATTCATAGAACAAGCGTAAGCAAGTAATAATCTAATTGCTTCTAACCTTGCTACCGGAGCGAATGTTTCATCAAAGTCGATTCCTTCTTCTTGGTTGTAGCCTTGTGCGACCAATCTTGCTTTGTTACGAACTATGATTCCATTCTCGTCAAGTTTGTTCTTGAACACCCATCTTGTGCCTATGATATGCTTGTTGTCAGGTCTTGGTACAAGAGTCCAAACTTGGTTCCTTTCAAATTGATTGAGTTCTTCTTGCACAACTATTATCCATTGATCATCGCCTAAGGCTTCATCAATTTTTGCTGGTTCAATTTGAGACACGAACGCCATGTTGAGGCAAGCATCCTTGAGATTGAGTCTAGTTGCAACGCCTTGGCTAATATCACCAATCACTTTATCTATTGGGTGATCTTTATGAGTTCTCCATTCTTTTGGAAGATCTTGATGTTCTTCAATGGTAGGTGACTTATCTTCTTGTGATATTGCTTGTTCTTTTGATATCACCCTTTGTTGTTGTGATAGATCTACATCATCATCATCATCCACAATAATATTATCCTTTTTCGAGGGGTTAGTCTCATCAAACGAAACATGTATGGACTCTTCAATGGTAAGAGTACGTTTATTGAAAATTCTAAAACCTTTACTTGATAGGGAATATCCAAGAAAAATACCTTCATCGGATTTCTCATCAAACTTACCAAGGTTGTCCTTACTGTTGTTGAGAACGAAGCATTTGCATCCGAATATGTGGAAGAAAGATATGTTGGGTTTCCTTCCCTTGAACAACTCATAAGGGGTCTTCTTGAGAATAGGTCGAATATTGACACGGTTACTTACAAAATAAGTCGTGCTAACCGCATCCGCCCAAAAATATTTAGGAAGATTCGAGTCGCTAAGCATTGTCCTTGCAAGTTCCACTAGTGCCCTATTCTTCCTTTCTACGACACCGTTTTGTTGAGGAGTCCTAGGTGCGGAAAAGTTGTGAGAGATTCCATGCTCTTCACAAAAATCTTCAAATGATGAGTTTTGAAACTCGCCACCATGGTCGCTTCTTATGGAAACAATTGAGAGTGACTTCTCATTTTGAATTTGCTTGGCATACTTCTTGAATGCTTTAAAAGCATCGCTTTTCTGCACTAAAAACAAAGTCCAAGTGTATCTAGAGAAATCATCAACAATAACTAGTGCAAAAACGTTACCTCCGAAGCTTTTTGTTCTTGATGGACCGAAAAGATCCATGTGTAACAATTGGAGTGGTCTTGTAGTAGATATCACTTTCTTGGTCTTGAAGGATGTTTTGGTTTGCTTCCCCTTTTGACATGCGTCACAAAGCTTATCCTTGATAAACTTCATCTTTGGAAGACCAACAACTAGATCATGCTTTAATAATTTATTCAAATGCTCCATGTGAATGTGAGCAATTATTTTATGCCAAAGCCATGCATCGTTGTTGTTTGCCATTAAGCACTTCACCTTCAAGAGAGAGTCATCAAAATAAATCATAAAAATGTTATTAAATCGTTTACCTTTTAGCAAGAGTTCATGAGTGACTTCGTGTTCTATCAAACATTCCTCCTTCGTGAAGTTGATTCGGAACCCTTTGTCACACAATTGACTTATGCTAAGAAGGTTGTGTTTAAGGTCTTCCACATAAAGGACGTCTTCGATGATTGTATGAGGAGATGCACCAATGGTTCCAACTCCAAGAATTCTTCCTTTATTATTATCACCGTAAGTAACGTATCCTTTGGCCTTAAGTGTTAGACTTGAAAATTTGTTGATGTCGCCCGTCATATGCTTTGAACAACCACTATCGAGATACCATTGCGTAGAAGTTGTTTTCAAGCATACCTACAAAACAAAATCAGGTTTTGTTAGGTACCCAAATTGCTTTGGGTCCTTGATAGTTAGTACCCTTTTCAACCCACACATAATGCCCTTTAGCAACACCAATGTTGCGCACATAGCAAGCATTAGGTGTATGGCCTTTTATTCCACAATAAAAACACATAGGTTGAAATTGACTTTTGAATTTATGAACATAATTTTGTTTCTTAAGACTCCTTTTCTTTTTATGACTTTGATGCATAGTTTTAGCATTGTTAGTCTTTTCCTTAACAATTTGTTCACTAGCTTTTATGAAAACGGTTTCACTTGTGCTTGGTTTGGAAAACTTAGAATATCCTAGGCCACTTTTATCATTTGGATATCTTTGGTGCCTAAGAATTTCCTCCAAGCCAATTTGACCTTTTTCATATCTTTCTAAAACTCTTTTGAGTTGAACAATTTGAAAGGACAATGACTCACAATTTTTACATGTAAGACTTTGTTCTTCATCCATTATCTTTTGTTTTTCATTTTCAATGTATTTTTCAAAAGATGCATTTTGTTCTTCTAAAGATAATATTTTCTTCTTTTGGGATGAGATAGTTTTGTACAATGTCTTACATTCCTTAAGAAGTTCATCTATGACTTCTTGTGCATCATTTTCATAAATTGAAAAATTACTACTAACCTCGTCATTTTCTTCATCGGAGTGATGTGACGCCATTAACGCCATATTTGCACATTCGTCGCTTTCCGATTCCGATGAGGAACTAACTTCATTGTCATCCCATGCGACATAAGCCTTTTTATTCTTGAAGTCCTTCTTGCCTTTGAATCCTCCTTTCTTCGCAAGTCTTGGACAATCCGGTTTTATGTAACTTCTTGGTTCGACGTGGATGCATCCTTCTTCCTGAAATGTTTATTCTTTTTAGGAAAGGAAGAATTATTATTTTTGTTAAAAAACTTACCAAGCTTCTTAACAAGAAGCATGAAGTTCTCATCTTCGGAGATCTCGTCATCTTTGTCATCCTTCGTGTCAATCTTCAAGGCAATTCCTTTGGACTTTTTCTCTTGACTTTCATGTTTTTCGAGCCTTCCAAGTTCCAACTCGTGCTCTTGAAGTTTACCGAATAGAGATGCGGATGTCATTGTTGAAAGATTCTTCTTCTCCGAGATTGCGGTCACTTTCGGTTGCCATTCCCTTGTCAAAGACCTTAGAACTTTCAAATTGAGATCATCGTTGGTGAAGGTCTTTCCGAGTGCAATCAAATGGTTGATTAGATGAACAAATCTTTTTTGTAAAGCCACAATAGATTCTCCGGGCTGCATGCAGAACATTTCGTATTCTTGACTTAACGTGTTAAGCCTTGATCTTTTAACTTTTGTTGTTCCTTCATGTGTTTCTACCAAAGTGTCCCAAATCTCCTTTGCCGATTTGCATTGTGATACACGAAAAAATTCGTCCATACTAAGAGCACTTTGAAGTATGTTGATTGCTTTCTTCTCATTTAGGATCTTCCTTTTATCATCTTCATCATACATATTCTTCAACTTTGTCGTTCCAACACTGTTGATTACATTGACGGGATTATGCGGACCTTCTTCGATTGCTTCCCATATGCCTTCTCCTTGGCCTTCAAGATGTGCCCTCATTCTGATTTTCCAGAAATCGAAGTATTCGCCGGAGAAGAGCGGAGGCTTGTTGCTACTTCCACCATCTTTGAAAACGGGATTCGAGTTTGCGGAAGCCATAGGATCTTATAGGAACAGGTTACCTAAACCTGCTCTGATGCCAATTGTAAGATCAGAATGCGCCTAAGAGGGGGGGTGAATTAGGTGTATATAATTTTTCTCGATTCTTTTTCTTTGATGGATAGAATTTTTCTCTTAAGTTTGTATGGAAGGAAAGCAATAAGGCAGAAAATAAAAACGACACAGAGAGTTATCCTGGTTCCCTTCACAGTCCGAAGGTACATCCAGTCCCCTTTCAACTTGAAAGAGATTTCCACTAGTTTTTAGAAATAGTACAACCTATCACACCTTCAATGGTGAGGCCTACTTTCTAACAAACTATCATACAAGTGTGCAAGAACAATCCTCTTGCCACACTTACCCTTATGTCCAAACAAACCTTGGAACACAAGTCACACAATAGAAATACCTTTCTATATTTTTAATTTTGAGTGAGTAATACAAAGACTTTAATATCAATAATGATCTTCTCCTATGTACACAATTCACTTTTCAAATATCAATACAAGTGTTCAAACATGAAGAATGAAAGATGGATATCTTATGAACACTTTTGGAAAGTATGAAAATATTTGAAAAAAATTGATGAATTTGATTCAAGTGATTTTTTATAAAAGTTGTAGGAGATGTTTTTGAATTTGAAAAATTCAGATTTTATATTATACAAGATACCCTTTTGAAAAGGTGTGAAAATTATGAATCAAAAAGTTTTTTGAAGAGATATAATTAAAAGGTGCAATTTGAATTTCAAAGGAAAAAATATTTTTCAAAATATTACAGTGTTAACCGGTTAACCAAATGGTTAACCGGTTAACGCCTATGAACGTTAACAGGTCTTTTGAAAAATTGAACCCGTTAACCGGTTAACCAAATGGTTAACCGGTTAACACTGTTAAAACCAGAAACATAAGTTTTTTTTTTTAAAGAGTGTTAATCGGTTTGAAAAATATGTTAAATTATTTTATGCAATATGCTAGTATATGATTGAATGCATGAACACTTGTACATCAATTTAAAAAGGGATTGATATACCTAACCAAAAGCATCCAAGCATGAAGTTGAATGATGATGCAAACGAAGCTTGATAGCGAAGCCGGTTGCTTGAAGCTTGATCAGTTGGAGCTCTTGACTTTTTGCAGGTCTGAAATATATGCGCCGTGTTGTCTTCATCAAAATCTTCGAGGTTGAAGGCGTGCTTCTACATTCTCCCCCTTTTTGATGATGACAACCGAAAATTCTGCGAGAGCTTTGATCAATGTTTCTCTAAGCGAATTATGTTGGTCATGCCGTTGTGGAAGCCGAAACAAAGGACTTGTGGCAGTGGTTTATAAAGTTATTGCTTGATGATTTGCAATCTATTCAACACAAAGTCTACGCATTTATCTCTGATCATCAAAAGGTAAAAAATGTTACTAATATACTTGTAGGCTATATAAATTATGTGTATGTTATATAAATTCTGCTTGTTCTTCTAACTAAATTATGTTGGTCATGCTAACTAAATTCAGCTTGTATGCAATCAAAATTCTGCTTGTTCTGCTAACTAAATTTTGCTTGTTCTACAATCAAAATTCTGCTCGTTCTACTAACTAAATTATGCTTGTATTACTAACTAAATTATGCTTGTATTACTAACTAAATTTAGCTTGTATTACTAACTAATTTATATGCTTGTATGTTAATTAAATTCTGCTTGTATGCTATCTGAATTTTTCTATCCGAGTTGTATGTTATCTGAATTCTACTATTTGACTTGTATGGTATCTGAATTCTGCTATCTGACTTGTATGCTATCTGGATTCTACTATATTAATTCTACTGACTTGTATACAATACATAGGGATTGGTACCGACTATTTTAGAGACAAGTCAGTATGTAGAGCATAGATTGTGTGTGAAACATCTTTATGGGAATTGGAGAAAGAAATATCCTGGGATATAGATGAAAGAGACTTTATGGAGAACAGCTAGGGCCACAACATTCCCTGCGTGGGAGAGAGCAATGAATCATATGAAAGAGCTCAATGTGAAAGCTTGGAAAGATATGATGGATGTACCTGCGGCATGTTGGAGTAGATCACATTTTAAGACGGATACACAAAGTGACTTGCAAGTTAACAACATGTGTGAAGCCTTTAATCGTGCAATTCTGAAGTATATGGACAAACCCATCATCACACTTCTTGAAGGAATCAAACACTATTTGAATTTAAGGATTGCAACTCAAAAGGAAGCATTAGGTAGAGTTAAAGGCATCATATATCCCAAAATTCAACAAGTTCTAGAGAAAACCAAGAGGGCGGCTGAAGGATGAAGTGCAACGTGGCATTCAGATGATGATTTGCAATCTATTCAACACAAAGTCTACGCATTTATCTCTGATCATCAAAAGGTAAAAAATGTTACTAATATACTTGTAGGCTATATAAATTATGTGTATGTTATATAAATTCTGCTTGTTCTTCTAACTAAATTATGTTGGTCATGCTAACTAAATTCAGCTTGTATGCAATCAAAATTCTGCTTGTTCTGCTAACTAAATTTTGCTTGTTCTACAATCAAAATTCTGCTCGTTCTACTAACTAAATTATGCTTGTATTACTAACTAAATTATGCTTGTATTACTAACTAAATTTAGCTTGTATTACTAACTAATTTATATGCTTGTATGTTAATTAAATTCTGCTTGTATGCTATCTGAATTTTTCTATCCGAGTTGTATGTTATCTGAATTCTACTATTTGACTTGTATGGTATCTGAATTCTGCTATCTGACTTGTATGCTATCTGGATTCTACTATATTAATTCTACTGACTTGTATACAATACATAGGGATTGGTACCGACTATTTTAGAGACAAGTCAGTATGTAGAGCATAGATTGTGTGTGAAACATCTTTATGGGAATTGGAGAAAGAAATATCCTGGGATATAGATGAAAGAGACTTTATGGAGAACAGCTAGGGCCACAACATTCCCTGCGTGGGAGAGAGCAATGAATCATATGAAAGAGCTCAATGTGAAAGCTTGGAAAGATATGATGGATGTACCTGCGGCATGTTGGAGTAGATCACATTTTAAGACGGATACACAAAGTGACTTGCAAGTTAACAACATGTGTGAAGCCTTTAATCGTGCAATTCTGAAGTATATGGACAAACCCATCATCACACTTCTTGAAGGAATCAAACACTATTTGAATTTAAGGATTGCAACTCAAAAGGAAGCATTAGGTAGAGTTAAAGGCATCATATATCCCAAAATTCAACAAGTTCTAGAGAAAACCAAGAGGGCGGCTGAAGGATGAAGTGCAACGTGGCATTCAGATGATGATTTGCAATCTATTCAACACAAAGTCTACGCATTTATCTCTGATCATCAAAAGGTAAAAAATGTTACTAATATACTTGTAGGCTATATAAATTATGTGTATGTTATATAAATTCTGCTTGTTCTGCTAACTAAATTCTGTTGGTCATGCTAACTAAATTCAGCTTGTATGCAATCAAAATTTTGCTTGTTCTGCTAACTAAATTCTGCTTGTTCTGCAATCAAAATTCTGCTCGTTTTACTAACTAAATTATGCTTGTATTACTAACTAAATTATGCTTGTATTACTAACTAAATTCAGCTTGTATGCTAACTAAATTTAGCTTGTATTACTAACTAAATTCAGCTTGTATTACTAACTAATTTATATGCTTGTATGTTAATTAAATTCTGCTTGTATGCTATCTGAATTTTTCTATCTGAGTTGTATGTTATCTGAATTCTACTATTTGACTTGTATGGTATCTGAATTCTGCTATCTGACTTGTATGCTATCTGGATTCTGCTATATTAATTCTACTGACTTGTATACAATACATAGGGATTGGTACCGACTATTTTAGAGACAAGTCAGTATGTAGAGCATAGATTGTGTGTGAAACATCTTTATGGGAATTGGAGAAAGAAATATCCTGGGATATAGATGAAAGAGACTTTATGGAGAACAACTAGGGCCACAACATTCCCTGCGTGGGAGAGAGCAATGAATCATATGAAAGAGCTCAATGTGAAAGCTTGGAAAGATATGATGGATGTACCTGCGGCATGTTGGAGTATATCACATTTTAAGACGGATACACAAAGTGACTTGCAAGTTAACAACATGTGTGAAGCCTTTAATCGTGCAATTCTGAAGTATATGGACAAACCCATCATCACACTTCTTGAAGGAATCAAACACTATTTGAATTTAAGGATTGCAACTCAAAAGGAAGCATTAGGTAGAGTTAAAGGCATCATATGTCCCAAAATTCAACAAGTTCTAGAGAAAACCAAGAGGGCGGATGAAGGATGAAGTGCAACGTGGCATTCAGATGATGATTTTGCACTGTTTGGAGTGTCAAACGGTATTGAGACATATGTTGTTAATTTAGTGCAGAGAAAATGTGCTTGCAGGAAGTGGGATTTGACAAAGATACCTTGTTGTCATGCAATCGCATGCATATGGTTTAACAAGAAGGAACCAGAGGAGTATGTTTCGTCATACTATAGGTAAATTATTTTCATTTTACTTACTTTCATTTTCATCATACTGTATACATGATCATTCGTTAACTTACTTTCATTTTACTTTGAATAGGAGGTCTACCGTATGGCTACTTACAACTATATCATCCAACCAACAAATGGCCCGCAACTATGGCCAACAAATGATAGAACTGAACCAATCCAACCTCCAGTCATGAGGAAAGCTATTGGTCGACCCAAAATAAATCGTAGCAAGTCAAACGATGAGCCATAAAACCCACACTCTTTGCCAAGAAAACTTCAAACGGTTAAATGCCAAAAATGCGGAATGTTGGGACATAACAAGCGCACGTGCAAAGGTAAAAGGGCAGATGGGAGATCAATACCCAAAGGTGGAAATAAAAAGGCGAAGACGAAGGCAAAGGCAAAGGATGATGGACAAATTGTTATTGAAGGGGGATCTCAAGCACCAAGACCAACTCAAGACTAGATTGTTGACAATATGTTTTGGTTTAATTAGACTAGATTGTTGTTTATGTTTTTTTGTTGAAAATTTGTTTTTGTTGACAACTCAAGACTAGATTGTTGACCATTTTGTTTTACTGTTTTGGTTACTTTGGAATCAGATTACTTTGAAATCAGATTAGTATAGCAGTTTTGTATAACAGTTCTGCAGTTTTGTATAACAGTTCTGTTTTGGGTATTGAAATTGGTGACTTTACACATAACCATATTGTATAATAGTTTTGTTTTAGGTATTGAAATTGGTTACTATACAAATTTGTATAACAATTATGTAAACCATATTGTATAATTAGTATAACCATATTGTTTAACAAATTTGTATAACCATATTGTATAACCATATTGTATAATTAGTATAAGAAATCTATATAACCATATTGTATAACAGTTTTGTATAACCATATTGTATAATTAGTATAACAAATTTGTATAACAGTTTTGGTACAATTTGTATAACATTAACAATTTTATATAACCATATTGTATAATTAGTATACATATTTTATACAATAACAGTTCTCAAATTGGTACCATATTGTATAACAATTCTCAAATTGGGTACTGAAATTACTGTATTTGTACCATATTGTTACAATACTGTTCTCAAATTTGGTTACAATACACATAAATAAAACAGTCAAAATTACACTAAAATCAGTCAAAATAGCAACCATTTTCCACTACTAAAATCAGTCAAAATACATCACATAACCTATTTTTCCATTACTAAAATTACCATAATCATTTTAAACCTAATCAGAAAAAATAAACCCAACAAATAACTCAAACACAAAAGATAAACCCAACAAATAACCCATAAACTTTATCTTCATCTTCAACATTTCTTCATTTTTCTTTGTATGCTTAATTAAATCCATAACCTCATCATTCTTGTTCTTCAAAGATCTAACTACATCTTTGGCATGGTTGTTCATCTCTTTGTCAACCCATTCAAAATAGTTACATCCTTTTTTTCTCATCACCTTATAATTCCCACAACCAATAAATCTTCTTCCAGGATTCTCAAAGGTCCATGATGTCATCAATGGTGACTCAAGCCCACACCAACATCTATTTCCTCTTCTTCGTATACCAAATTGATTAGTTGAGGCAAATGAGAAGCTTGTTTCAGACATTGTTGGAGAAGACAATGAGCTTGAAGATTCGTATCCAAGAGACGCCTTTGTTGGAATCGTGTGTTTATGAAGGAGACGGTATTGTGGGTATGGAGGAACAAATCGTGTGTTTATGAAGGAGGCAGTATTGTGAGTATGGAGGAACAAGAACATAAGTTAGGGTTTTAATAGTATGTTATTTATAATATTGAATTAAAATAAACATTTAGAATATTAAAATAATATAAAAGTAATTAAAATATTAAAATAATATAAATTTAATGAGTTGACACTGACATGTCAGCGTTTGCAGGCCATGTCATCAGTTTTTTGTCTTTCATGTCACGTGGGGGACTAAAATCCTCTTAAAACCAAAATAAAGGGACTAAATATCAAGGATTTGAAAATATGGGGACCAAAAGCGAGAAAAAGTGAAAATAGGGGGACTAAAATTGCAATTAAGCCTAAATTTAAAAAGGCTTAAATTATGTTTTTGTTCTTATAAGTTAGTGAGATTTTGGATTTAGTTCTTGATTTTTTTCTTCATATGTTCATTTCTATTTGACGTTAATCTCTACTGTGAGTAATTTATTTAAAAAATGTTGAATTGACAGACGGTGCTGATTTGGAAATTATTTTTTCATTTCTTTTATATTTTTCTTAAACACACGCGGATTTAATTGTTTCCCCGCATAACATATCATCAAACGAAATTTCCCTATTTTCTATTTAGTCTATGTAAATTAGGGTTTGGTTTTCCATTTTCCTCTTTTCTTTTCTATTCAGTCAAAGCTCATGGAAGGTGAATGATGCTTGTACGAATGCAATTGAGCTTCCAAATCGACTCTTCAGGTATGACATTTACTGTGAAGTTACATTACGGGGAAAAGTTTGTTATGAATTGTGTAGTGTACTACATACGTGTGGAAAAAGTTGAAGTTTACATTGACCCTGGTAGGTGGAACTTCTTTGAAGCAACTGGTATTGTTAAAGATATTTGCAAACTTGAGTCCACTGACTATTGGCTATGGTGGTATAACATTGTATCAGGTAAGCATGCAAGGGTAGTTAGTGATGTTGATGTTGCTAAGGTTTATGAAAGATATGTTGAAACTAGTTGTAGTGTAGACCTATTTGTTGAGCATAGAGTTAGATGATGTTAATGATGTTGAAACTGACAATGTTATCGAAGATGATGTTTTTGAGAATGATGTTGAAGTTGACAATGTATAAGTTGACACAGTTATTAAGGATGATGCAAGTAATGTTGAAGCTGAGACAATTACGGGGGATGATGTTAGTCATGTTCAAGGTGACATGGGTATTCAAGCTGACAAGGTTAATCAGAGTGTTAGTGTTGGAAATGTTATTGAGGACGAGGTTCATGAGAGTGATAGTTTTGATAGTGATGATAATGATTACAATAGTTTATCATTTGAGGACAATGAGGATAAAAGGGCCCTTGGCTTGGATGATGGATTTGATGTTATAGAAAAAACCCTGCAAGGGTTAAGCAAATAGCAAGGAACATATGAATACTCCATCAAATATAATAAAAGTTTATACAGCTGGGGGTTCATTAAGTGGGAATAAAGTTGGTAATGAAGGGCTTGAAACTAATTATTTAAGTGATGATCTATGGGGTAGTGATCCAAATGCGTCAGATGAAGAAAAAGGACCAACATATCCTAAATTTAAGATGGAGGAGTTAGACAAGGACTACAAGTTCAAAGTTAGGTTGGAGTTTGTTTCTCTTCATGAATTTAAGGAGGCAATAACTGAATGGTCAGACTTAAATGGAAAAGAGATAAAGTATGTAAAAATGACAAAGTTAGAGTGAGAGTGGTGTGCAAGGGAAATTGTGTTTTTTTTGCTCTTGTTAGTAAATTAGGGAATAAACACATGTATAAAATGAAGAAATGGTTTGGTACTCACACGAGCGGTGGGGTTTTGAATAACACTAATGTTAACTATAAGTGGATTGCTAAGACTGTGGCGGTTAGGATGGCTTCATCTGATGGAATCAAACTTCGTGATATTGTCTCTGAGATTAGGACAACTTATTATGTAGGTATTAGTATGAACATGACATGGAAGGCTAAGAAAATATCAAAATCTTTGGTAGAAGGTGATGCCACAAAGTAATATACACTTATGTGGAGGTATTCTGCTGAATTAAGGAGGGTCAATGCATGCAACACCTGTAAAATTAATGTCACCAGAATTGCTCCCACAATTTAACCCATATTTGGTGGTTTTTACTTATGCTTTTATGGAATCAAAAAGGGATTCACCGCTGCTTGCAGACCATTCATTGGTGTTGATGGATGTCAACTAAAGACAAAATATAGAGGTACTTTGCTTATGGTTGTTGGAAGGGATCCTAACGACCAATATTATCCATTGGCTTTTAGTGTATGTGAGACTGAGACAAAGGAGTCATGAAGGTGGTTATTGGCCTTGCTTTTGGAAGATATTGTACAAGATAAAAGATGGGTATTCATACCAGACCAACAAAAGGTACATTTTAGATCTATATATTTATTGGATTCCACCCCTATGCAATGTTTGACTTTTTAATTCGTCCATAGGTTATATGATTCTTTTTTGATTTGGTCCCTGAAAATGTTTAAGTGTTTAGAAATAGTTCCCTTATTTTATTGTTTGTTTTTATTTCAAGGGCTTAATTCTTGTATTTAAGGAGATGTTTGAGAGGGTGGAACATAGGCGTTGTCTTAGACATTTATATGCCAATTTCAAAAAGAAGTTTGGTGGTGGCATAAAAACCAGAGACTTGATGATGGTTGCAGCAAAGGCCACTTATATACAAGTATGGGAGGCAAATATGAAAGAGTTAAGGGCATTTAATTGCAAGGCTTGGGAGTGGTTGGCTAAAATACCAACAAAATCATGGTGTAAGCATGTTTTCTCATTCTATCCCAAATGTGATGTGCTAATAAATAATGTATCTGAGGCTTTCAATAGCAAAATACTAGTGTCTATGGATAAACCAATATTGACCATATGTGAATGGATAAGGAACTATCCAATAAATAGAAATTCTACTTTAAGAGAAAAAGTTGATAGGTGGGAACATAAGATAATGCCAAGACCTAGAATTAGGTTAGATAAAGAGGTAGAACGTGCTGGTAATTGGATTCCCAATTGGTCTGGTGATACTATTTGGCAAGTTGAACATATCATAGCAAACATATGTTCATAGTTGACACATCTAAGAGAACTTGTACCTGTAACTTTTGGGAGTTGGTAGGCATACCATGTAGACATGCAGTTGTTGCCTTAGGGTTTAGGAATCAAAAACCAGAAGACTATGTAGATGACGGATATTCTAAAGAAACATATGTAGCATGCTATGAGTTAAATATTATACCAATTAATTTCCAAGACATGTGGCCTGAAGTTGACACTGAGGAAATGTTGCATCCATCATACAAGAGAGGGCCTGGTAGGCCAAAAAAATTAAGGAGAAGGGAACCTGATGAGGATCCTAACAAGGTAAGGACACATACATCTTATTGTTGTACTAAACGTGTTGTGCATGGACATAATTCAAGGAGTTGTTTGGTTCAGGTGCATGGCCCTGAAGCTCAGAAAAGAAAGGTACCATTTAAATTCAGTTATGTTTACTAATTATGTTACCGTTGTAATTGATATTGATTGAAACTTTATTTGTGCAGAAAAAACCTAAGAAATTGATACACAGACAACACAACCTGAGAATCTAAGTCATGTTGAAAATGAGGCATCAACTAAGTCATATGCAATATAAGATAAACAATAATGTCACATAATGCTACAATGTTTATGCTTACCATCATTTCATTATGCAGGTCCCATCCAAGGTTGGTATCCATCCTAGCCAGTGGTGTTTTTTAAGAATATTGGGACGATATGCATAAAGTGATTAGCATGGACTTGGTGTAGTCAAAAGTTAAATGAACATAATATGGTTACGAAAAGAATAAATAAATGGCTTGGACTTGGTGTAGTCAAAAGTTAAATGAACATCATATGGTTACGAAAAGAATAAATAAATGGCTTGTACCTCATCTGGTTTCAACAAATCATCCAATCTTTTGTAAAGGCCGATGGGCTCAACAAGTAAGGTTACAATTGAGCATTGGCCATATTGTGATTGAAACTTGAATCTAAAAGCTAATTTTTGGTTCAATAATTTGTCCAAATGTATTGAGTGTATCTTGGGGTTATCCTCTCCATCCTATGTGAATAATAAGTTCAGATATAATAGTGCGAATAATAACATCGGATATAACAATGTGTTTACCTCCTTCATGACTTGTCTCAATTCCTTAGCAGACAAGTTAATAAAGGGGATACAATCTTTATCCCAAAAAACAAAGTATTCGACGTGGTTATCATACTCAACCTCGATTTCGATCTTGTATATAACATAAATACATGAGCTAATGATATAAATTAGGTCAATATAATAATTTAGGACAAACAAAATTGATAATGGTAATGAATGCTTACTTTGAAACAGGTTCAACCTCCCTTATTCCACAAGCACATTCAAATTTAGTCCCTTGAGACTAGTTTGTGGCCTTGCAATTCAGACACGACTCAAAGTACCATTCAAATTTGGAAGCCTTGAATTGTAGGTAGGGCCGACCTTGGGCCAGGGTCTCAAAAAATCGGGGGTCTCAAAATCGGATGAGTTATAAAAAATATAATAAATAATAAATAATATATAAAACATTTCCTTAACATGATATAATATGAAGCTATGGCCCAGTGGTAATGCTATACTTTAGGACACTATTGTGTTAGGTTCGATTCTTTTTACAAATAATTTTTATATTTTTCTTACAAAGCTGATTGTGTTGTTTCTTTATGTTGTTTTTAAAATGTAAAAGCGCAACGGTAATATTCTGTTATAATTATAGCTCTTAATAAACAGAGTTTAACTTAACTAAAAATAGTTTAGGGTCATGTTTTAGTAAAAAACTATTTGCCAGTGAAATTATAAATAAAATTTATCTTTTTTGTTTTACTAAAAAAAGACAACTTCTATTAATATAAGTAAAAAATAATTATATATGCATTTGCAAGGATCTTTTATTTTAAATTATATATAAAAATTATATTTAATTTATATTTTTAAAAAGATCTATCATATTACAATTTTTTATTATTAAATTTATATAATAATAAATTATCATTTGAACAACTTGATTAGAGTTAATTTAATTTAATATAGTATTTATTAAATTTTATAATTTTTAAAAACTAGTTTAGATTATATATCAATTTTACTAAAATATTTTGTTATTTCTTAAAGTTTTGTGCTTCTATCAAAATATTAAAAATATTTTTTTGTTTTTAATATTTTTCCATAATTGAAATATAAAAATATTTTTAAATTTGTTTTTTTTTTCATATTTAGTGTTTGGATAAATTAATAGAGAGTTAAAGATTAGAAAAATTTGACACACGTCAAACCAAGAGATAGATTTAATTAACAAAGTCATCCGTGTGATTGTGATAAATTTTATTTTGTACACTTTGTTTTTTTCTTCATTTTATATCTTCAATTACAAACAACTTTTTTTATATAATGTTTTTGAAATTCATAATGAACCCTCAAGATTCATAATGTGCTCTCAATTCGAGTTTTGTTCTTGACGGATTATATTTTTATTTTATTAGTTTATAAATTTAATGCATTAATTTCATTTTATATCTCCAATTACAAATGATTTTTTGATATAATATTTTATATTTGATAATGGACCATAACTCAAGCTTTGTTCTTGATGATTATTTATTATAATTTTTAAATTTTATTTAAATTTATAAATAAGTTATAATATTATTTATAATTAAATATTAAAAAAATCATCATATGACCATATAATTTATAATTAAATTCATTGATTTGATTTGATTGCATCGATGCCAATATAAAATTCACGTCTGCTTCCTCGATATGTTTTCGCATTTTCACGTATATATCTCCCTTTTAGTTCTTCACCGTCGAACTTTTGCCTCTCACGCGTCAACCATCGCACCGCGCCCCCGCCACCTACCTTTGAGTTTGATAGAATGACTTTCTCCTCTCTATCTGTGAAACAAAATCCAAAAAAATAAAATTCAAGGTTAATTGCTCAACTTTTTTATTAGGTCTCAATTTTATTATTTTGCCCAGAGCCCCTAAAAAGTCAGGACCGACCCTGATTGTAGGGTAGTACCAATGGTTGTGGCAAACAATCATATCATGGTAGTTGTAGTTGTTAGTAAATATATGATAAGCAGAAAAATAATGCAATGAATAAGACTTAAATAAACCTTTGTCGAGTTCATAGATTTGGCAGATTGTTTTGACCTCACTTGGGTGTGTTCGTCTTGTGTTGCTAGATTCTACAACAAAATTCGTGGTTTGAGTGACAGAATGAGATGGAGCAGTGGTTGATGCTAACTTGAGGCAAAATGTAAAGGTGGGTTAGAATATGCAAGTAGTCAAAAGAGTCGTAAAGTAAAGGAGCTCATGCATATAATGTTTTGAAGGCTTAAACTTGGGAATGATCAATGTTAACATGGAGCTTTGAACCATTCCAGACGTTTGAGAGGCTTGGCAAACCATAAGTTGTTAGAGTCATATAGAAAAGTATGAGCAAATAGGATATTTTAGTCCATGAAGTTAAATTTTAAGTTCTAACATTGATTTTGCTTACACCAAGCATGTGTTAAAATAAGAACTGTTGTATCAGGAGAGTTGGTTGATATATTGGATTTTACGAAGTTTTTTTCGCGTATTCGTCCCATAATGCAACCTCGATGAAATTTCCAGCTTCATCACGAAGAGTAATATTTGCACACGATTTCTTTCCACCGCCTCCCATTTGTGTCTTCACAACATCTTGGAGAACACCTATGGCGTATGAAATTGCAAAGTATTCATTAGGATTACATATGCATTATGGAAATCATAATCAAAGGAAAACACAATATAACAAATGAGAGGTAAATATTAAAATCAGTTCACCATATAGTATATCAGTGTTGTATTTTCCAGTGAGAAAAACAAGGATAGGCTTAAACTTAAATTTGTGTGTTAGAATTTGTGGTAATGACATTCTTGAAATCGTAGTTCCTCCATTGAAGACAAGCTTAAGTTTGTTTGAGCATACTTTGAATGCAACTCATTAATGACATGATCTCCATTATGAAGGCAGTATGTCTCATGTTCTTCAAGTTATGAAATTCAATCATTAAAGTCTCGATTCCGAGTTGTAACGTGAATTTGATCACCCTACAATGAAATAACATTTGTAAATAAAGATCATGTAAAAAAATTTAAAATTGATATTGGAAACTATTACCTTTGAATCTTGTACGACCATTTCGAGACGTTGGAGTCCTCTTTTCTCTTTGACAATCCAAAGATCAACAACACGAATAAGCATCTTCCACACTTGGTTTCCTTACACCAAATCTTTTATCAGAATCGGTGGTCTTGACATGGTTTCTTAAACAACTGCAAAAAAATAATGAACATAATTCGTGTTTGATAAGAAAGTAATGAAACAACAACTGGATAAAATATGAGTAAAAACATTGAATATATCTTATTAACCAACATAAACAACTTGAACAAAAAACGGTTTTTCTACTTTTGATAAAACAACAAATGATCAAGAAAATAAAAAATGATCCATGAACATAAACGGCTAACAAGAAAATCATCAAGAAAATCAAGTTTTCTGCTTTTCAAATGTAATAAAATGGCCTAAAAAGTTGAACCATGTAGTAGCCAAACTATTAAGTGGAATAAGATAAAATTTATGTTCTAGGTATCACAGATTTCTAGGTATGCTTAATTTCTTAACTGATGCTTTAAATCATTTCCTTATCTATATTCTCAAAATCTGTTCACTTTTTATGTAGTCTACACAGTGAAACAAAATGTAGAACTTGTGCAGTCTAAGAAAAGAACACTTTGATGTGGGTGAAAAAATTTCCTAAACTCAAAAACAGACATAACACAATGGCCAAAAAAACAACATGAACCGAAGAACAACAACATGTTTAAGGTGAAAAAATGTGTTTTCAGTTTTAAAATAACACGCTGGCCAAAACACGTTTTTCATTTTACATGAAGTGAAGAACAACAACATGTTTAACACGATAAAATAAGAAGATATAGCAAAGAACAACAATATAAAACGAAGATGAACATTAACATTAAAAGCAGATGAACATGAACACATTTTCACTTTATAACAACAACACAAAGCAGTATGAAGATAAACATGAACATTAAAAAGACAACAACAACATGAAGCGAAGAAATGAATAACTGAAGAGAAGAAAAAATACCTTTGAGAAGGGCAGTGTTTTGCGAGGCAGAGGAAGATAGAAGCAGACTTTTGAAGGAAAGAGAAGTGAAAAGTGTTATGCAGAGCTATATCATAGTGTATATTGTGTGTGATGTGGTGAACCAAAAAGGGGGAAAACTCAGTTTTTGTGTAACCAATGTACACGACCGACCCTAGGGGTAGGCAATCAAGGCTACCGCCTAGGGCCTCATTTTTTTAAAATAATTTTTATGTATTTTTAATTCATTAATATATTTTGAAAAACTTTTAAAATTATTTTCTATATCAATTATATAATATCATTGGTTAAGAATTTTATAATAAATAATAGTAATTTATGATATATATTGTATAATTGATTAATTTGAAAACTAAGTCGGTCCTAAGTTTCATAGATCTTATTTAGATTAATTATGATTTAACTTCGAAAAATAAAACAGGGTCTTATTTTGTTATCGTTTAAATATAATCAATATGTTTTAGGCCATTTTCGCCTCGATTGAAATTTTTCGGACCCTGTTCGGTAATCCGTCTTGCACGTTCTTAAAAATGTTGTTAAAAATCATATTTATAATTTAGATAAAAGAATACTTAAAATTTAAAACTTTTAAAAAAAAAATTAGTAATGTTTTTTCATTTATGATTTTTTTAAATGATTTGTTGAGTGTTTTAATATGTTGATTTTATTATTAAATAAAAATAAAATATTAAATAAATTTGATTAGAATAATTTAATAATTTTAAGTTTTAAATTTTAATAAATTTAAAATTAAAATTAATTAATTTAAAATAAAAATATTTTTATTATTATAAATATTTAATTTACATTTTCACCTCAGGCCTCAAGATATCTTGGGACGACCCTGCCAATATATTGATGATAGATGACATAAAGGGATCTTTTGACTGAGATTAATTTTAGTTGATTTGTTAATTACTATTATGCCTAAAAGTTAGTGTAAATTTGAAAAAGTAAAAAGACACATAGCAACAAAGTTTTGAAATGTAGATAATAGATAAGACAATTATAGTTTATAAAAACTTATTTGTCGATGATGTTCAAAGTTTATATATATATATATATATATATATATATATATATATATATATATATATATATATATATATATATATATATATATATATATATATATATATATATATATATATGCATTTTTCTTTCATTTATTTTAACTTAAATTGATATTAGATTTAATCCATCTATTTTGAATTGAAGTTTCTTTAATCTCAATATTTTCATAAATTTTCAAATATTTTTTTACAATTCAGTTTCAAGGCTCAAGCTTCTATTTTAAAACACTTCATATTTATGAATGATATACCCTACCTTACTAAAATATAAATGTAGAATAATAAATTTACATTTGTTCAATAGGTGTTGTGGCAAGTCTCTCAAGTGACATAACTTACTTTCACCTGGAATAACATAAAATTATAATTTTTTATTTTCCATTGTTTAAGAATATGAAACTGAAGAAAAAAAATATAGCCAAGACTAGTAGACTTTTTTTAGTTTAAGAAAAACATTGTCGCACTAATTACGATTAAGTAACTAGAACACGAAAATTGCATACAACAGTTCGCGTGGCCTAATGGATAAGGCGCTCGCCTCCGGAGCGGGAGATTGTGGGTTCGAGTCCCATCGTGAACGTTTATTACTATTTGTTTTCAGCTCTTTTATTTATATAACAGCTATCGCAATACTGTTAATTATTATATTTTTAATTGAGAAATCATAATTTTAAATCATTTCATTTCTGGATTTCATCATCAATAGTCTCGAATATTACAATAAAAATGAGACACTAAGAATTTAAGAAATGCTAATTGATGTAAGTATCATATTTTCTTTCATATTTTCTTTAAACATGTTTATATTTAATTTTTAAATTGGATTTTTTTAAAAACATATGGTCATTGATTTGAATTTTTATTTAAAAACAAATAGTAACACTCAAATATAAATACACTTCAAATACAGATGACCAGTTGTTACATCAATAGTGATTGTCTTGCTTAAAAAATTTAAAATTTCATGAAAGAGTTAATTTTTTTTGTTGGAAACTATCGTCTATGTGAGAATACATATTAGACTCGTCCTATATGAGTCAATCCGTCAAACATGATAAATATGATATTTAAACTTTAAAATTAAAGTATGAATTTTATAAGGTTTATTTAATCTGATTTTGAAAAGTCTGTTATTTGGGGTGTTAACCGACAAACCTTGTTGCTTTTAACATTAAGAATATTGTTCTTGCAGGTTTGAGAGACAACCAGATCGATAGAAGCGCAATTCAAAATTTGTGGGAGCATTTGACACGCTTTAATGAGATATGTTCTATGTACAATCTATGGACAACTGAAAGTAAAATCAAGTTGAGACTATTCTTGTTTTCATTAACAAGAAAGATAAAAGATTGATTGCATTGTCTATCTATTGGGGCCATTCAAACAAGACTTGAGTTGGAAGATAAGTTCTTAAACAAATTTTTTACCAATGCGTAGTTTGTTAAAAGAAGGGTTGGAATTTCAAATTTTGCACAAGGTGTTGAAATCACTTTTTGACTCATGAGAAAGATTCACGTTTTAACTCATAAGGTGCACAAATCACAATATGGATAACATGTAGCAGATGCAACATCTTACGAGAGGTCTAAAAGTTCATACAAGAATACTTCTTAATGCCTCTGTTGGAGGTACAATGAGATTAAATGATGAAGAGTAAGTGAAAGAATTGATTGAGAAAATGTTTTAGAATGAATATCACTCCCAAAGTGAAAGGGGTGTGAATAATGAAGGATGGAAGAAGGGTGTGCTAGAGTTGGATACCAATACAACTTTGTTAGCTCAATTGGAAGTTTTTACTAAACATCTAGTTTGAGCTATAATTATTCCTACAAATGTGAGTCAAGTTCAATCATTGCGGTGTGATTTTGTGGGCAAGGGCATGCTAATGGAAACTACTTACCAGAAGGTGTAGCAGAAGAAGCATAATATGCATCCAATTTCCAAGAGGTAACCCTTATTATAACACTTATAATCTAGGTTTGAAGGATCATCGTTATTTTAAATTGAGCAACAACACAAGTTTGAATCCAATCCAAGGATTTCCTCAAATTCCTTAAGTTCCTCAAATGCAATACAACCCGATAAGCCTTCTCCATTAGAATAAACTATGTCCTAGTTTATGAAGATATGACCCAAGTTATATTCGAGGCAATGAGCAAGAATCAAGAAAGTGTGAGAAACAACCATGAAGTGTCCATAATAAATTTGGAGACAAAAATTGGTCAATTATCAAGACAATTGACGTTAGAAATAAATGGGGTTTCAATGGGAGTTCCTTATAAAATCCTAATAATAAGAGTTGTAAGGCTATAGAGTTGAGAAGCGGGGTGTCACCTTCAATCCTAAAACCAATAGGGAGAGAAAAAAGTGAATGAAAATGAGGAGAAAAATAAAATATGAGGAAGGGGTGGAAAAAGAAAGTGATTTAATAGTCGAGGGAATGGTTGAAAAAAGAAAAAGAATTAGAGAGGAAAAAAAGGTGAGAAAGTGCGTAAAGAACCTGTTAAGGGGAGTACACTTGACAAACTCATTGATATAAATTCACCCATGAGGAGAACCAAGAAGCAAATTCTTAATGAACTAAATTTAGAACTCCCATAATATGTCAAACCTCCTTAACATATTTTGAAGAAAAAGCTTACGAAAGAGATGGAAGCAGGATAGTTTAAAAAGTTCATGGAAATGTTTATGAAGCCATAAGTAAGTATTCCATTTTATGAATCTTTAGAAAAAATGTTGATGTACGCTAAATTCATGAAGGTCCTAATCACTAGAAAGCATAAGTATGATGAGAACATAAAATGGAATGAAAAGTGTAGTGCTATCATGCAAAGGAAGCTTCCACCATAGATCAAAGATCCAAGATTATTCATTATCCCATATACCATTGGCAAATTAAACATTGGGAATGCACTTGGTGATTTAGGGGCAAATCTCAACATGATGTCTCTATCTATGATGAAAATGCTCGAGTGTTGGGAACCATAGCCTACTCAAATGTCCTTAACTTTATAATATAGATCTATCACTTACATATATGAAGTTTTAGAAGATGTTTGGTCCCACTCGACGATTTATTGTTTCTTGCAGAATTTTTGTGATCTTAGACACGATAGAAGACACGTAGACACCCTTATTGCTTGGAAAAACTTTTTCTTGAAATAGGTAGATCTTTGATAAATGTTGAAACAAGAGAGTTTATCTTGCGCTTCAACAATGAGAAAATGGTGTTCAATGTGTTTCAAGCTCTGAAGCATCAAAATGAAAATCCTCAATGCTATAAAATTGATATATTTGAAGAAACAATTCAGGAAACATCTAAAGGCAAGTATCATTGTTACCATTAGAGAATTTTATTATGAAGTCCATTGAGAATATTGAAGAATATCAAGATCAAGAAGTTATGGAATGTGTGAGACAGTTGTATGCAGCCCAAGTAAAGAAGACATCTAGAAAATTTGAAGAATTAAGGGGAATTGGGAACAGAGTATGAATAGAGATGAAATCAAGAATTTTAACACCCCCCCTAAATTGAAAGAGCGTACCTCACATTTGAAGTATGTTTTCTTGGGTGAAGAGCTAACACAATAATTATCATTAGTATAGTCTTATCTAAAGTGGAAGAAGACAAGATTATGTGAGTTTTAAGAGAAAATAAAGAGGCTCTTGGAAGTGACATCACTGATTTGAAAGGAATATGTTCAACTTATCGTATGCATAAAATCAAACTGGAGGAAGAAGTCAAACTAGTGGTTCAACCTCAACGAAAACTTGATCTTATAATGAAAGAGATTATGAAAAAGAAGGTGATTAAGTTACTTGAAGAATTTATGGATTATCATATTTATGATAGCTCTTGGGTTACTCTGGATCACGTGGTCCCAAAGAAGGGAGGAATGATAGCCATCAGAAATGAGAAAAACAAATTAATCCAACTCGTACCATTATTGGTTAGAAAATGTGCATTGATTACTGAAGGCTAAGCCAAGAAATAAGAAAGGATTATTTTCCACTACCATTCATGGACCAGATGTAGGAGAGGCTATCAAAACAATCATATTATTGTTTTCTGAATGGCTACTCAGGGTACAACCAAATTGGCGTGAACCCAAATGACCAGGAAAATATTGCTTTCACATTTTCATTTAGATTTTATGTGTATTGGATAATAACTTTCGATAATTTATAAAAGTTCATGCTTTTATTTTCATTGATATGATTGAAAGCTAAATTGAAGTATTTATGGATAATTTTTTATTTTACTTTTAGTGATACTTTTTATAATTGCCTTGATAACATAATTGTTGTTCTTAAGAGCAACATTGAAACAAACTTTGTTTTAAATTGGAAAAAATGTCACTTCCTGGTAATTGAAGGAGTTTTTGGGGGCATAAAATATCTTCAAAAGGTATTGAGATTGATAAAGAAAAGATAAAAGTGATTGAAAATTTTCCGTCTCCTGCTAAAGTGAAAGGAATGAGAAGTTTCTTAACACACGTAGGTTTTTAATGTTGTATCATACTATATTTCTCTAAGATTCTAAAACCTTTATGCAAACTCGTGAAAGAGAAAGATTTTTTTTTTGATATTGATTTCTTAATTAAATAAAAGTTGGTCACCACGCCCATAATAGTTGCTCCTAATTGGGAACTTCCCTTTGAACTTACGTGTGATGCAAATGATTATTCGATTGGAGCAACTTTAGGTTAATGATCTGATAAAAGTTTACATGTTATTTAATATACTATCAATGTCATGAACGAAAATCAAGTGAATTATACAACTATAGAAAATGAGTTATTATTTGTAGTATTTTCCTTGGAAAAGTTTCGTTCTTACCTAATTAGTTCCAAGGTTGTTATTTTAATAAATCATGCAGCACTTAAATACCCATTCAGTAAGGGAGACTCCAAACCCTGGTTTCTAAGGAGGATATTGTTGCTACAAGAGTTTAACTTGAAGATCAAGAACGTGAAGGTAGTTGTGAATGTATTACTTTATCATCTGTTATGGTTGGACAATGCAATGGCGACTCAAAAAGAGAAGAAAATCACTGAAGAGTTCTCAGATGAGCATTTGTTATCAATAAGTAAAATACCATAGTTTGCAATTATGGATGTCATACCCTAAATTTTGACCATGAGATACCACATAATTTTCATATATTTAACATCATTTGCATACACTTTTTATACCTCACTAACCCATTAGATAAGACCAAAGTTTGTTTCTTGTCTTACACTTACAACAAACTAGGGTTTTGAACTTAAGAGGGAGATTCAGGAAAAGGACCAGTCAAGGATTGAAATGATATTCAACTTCTCAAGTATCTCTATCATCCATAGAAGTCAATAGATCATAAACTTCAAAGATCAAGCACAATATTGCACAATTTCAAGTAAATCAAGCCTCAAGATCATCAATGTCACCAAATTAGGGTTTTGACTGATCGAGCCTAAACAATTGAGATTTTATCTAGACAAGAGCCAATACTCTAAGATATGGATTAAGTAGCTCATATATACCCTGAAATTCCATTCACAAGTTTAGAATAATCTCAGAACATGCACATGTTAAAGATCTGGAATTAGGGTTTCACAGTGTAATTTTCATCTGGAACCAAAAGTCAAATTTTGACTTTTTAGCCCAAAATGATCCTCAAGCCTATAATCCAACAATATTTGGTCCATTTTTGCATTTGAACATGAAAAAGTCAAGAAATTGAGATAACTTGTAAAAGGGGCAAACTTAGAAAATTGGAAAATTCTCTAAGTTATGAAGAAAAAGAGTGTAGGTACCCTACTTCCAAGCATCATAACTTGTGATCCAAGCATTAGATTTTTGTGATCCCAAGCCTTGAATGATAGATCTTTTCACATACAAAAAAAGCTTAAACTACACCACACTTCAATTCTTCATGGATTTTAAGTTGTGGATTGATCAAAATCACAAAAAATAAGGAATGGACATTTTTAGACACTTAGTGAAATCTGCCTAAAAATTCAGCACAAGCATCAAAGTTTAAAGGCATTTTTCACTAGGATCTAAGTTGAATTAATGCAAATTCCAAACATAAACATTGAAGTACATCATCTAAACTTTCCAAAAAGTCCAATATCATCTCCAAATTCAACTTGAGCAAGAAGTTACAAGCCTTGGAACATAACATCAAAGACTGGTTTCTTCCCAAGGCGAATTTTAGGAATTTGGTCGAATTTGACAAGTTTGTGAAATTACACGTCTTGTAAAGCTTCTTTAAACATAAATATCATATAAAATCAAAATATCTCTGAGCTATAAGGCCTCCCAACGACAAAACCTATCCCTTAGGCATGTGGAATTCAATGTTTCAAATCCAATATCTCCAATTTTGTCACAAGGCATTCAAATGGTACATGGATGTGACATGATCTGCAGCAAAATGCATTAAATGAGTCAAGTCTTACACCAAGTTTATTGACCTAAACCTGCAAAAGTTAAAGCAAGTCAATGGCTAGAGGAGACTTTGAGCAAATAACCATACACATTGGACAATAAAGTGCTCCCTCATCCATACATTATTCCTTGCAAAAAAAACTTCCTCTACTATAAATAGAGGTCATGTATGACTGAATTTGACACACCAAATCATCACAACATATGTTTTCTCTCATTTCAATCTATCACTTTAAAATTTTCTTCATTTGCAAGCAACTATCGAATTTTGAAATAGAGTGAATTTTTGTCCAAACCAAAAGTGTAGACACATTATATACATCATATAGAACTTCTCCAAACACTCCTTACACTTATGTAACACCATCACAAACCTCCATAGCCACCCTAGAACTATATACAATTGAGTTGCCATAAAGTGATCAAGGTGTTTTCAATCCATTCTAAGCTTCTAGATACCTTACATAAGGTCCATTGAAGTCGTCCAAGTCATCAAACAACATATGTAACACCTCCAAGTCATCATAAATGTGTTTTATATGTTGCCTGTATGAAATTTCATAGTGTTTATGCAAAAATTAGGGTTCTTCAGTTTATCCTTTGATTTTTCACTCCACACACAAAATAAGTTAAATTAAATGGTACCATCGTGTTCCTTGGTTAAAAACGAGTGAGATTGATGTTTTGGTCGTGTTAAACCATTGCATATTCAAAAAGATATGTGAGGTTTTGCAATATGGCTATGGCACGGGCAATGAGAGGTTAAATATAATGTTCTTGGCGCCATATTTCAAATATTTGAATTTTTGAATTTTCCGTTTATTTTAAATTATTTCAAAAATAAATTTCTCTCTCATTTTTAATGTTTTTGAATTAATTCTTTCTTCAAAATTCACAAAAATGTTTAAATATTTTATTCTACAAAAATTTTACAAAAATATTATTTATTTCACATATTTCATATTTTCGTAAAGAATTAATTTTTATTTGTTTTTCAACATTTAAATTAATTATTTCTCTTGATTTTTCAAAGTTCAAATTATTTTCATATCATTTTATGATAAAAACTTGAATTTTCAAATATTTAATCCAAAATAATTACATGTTTATTAATCACTTTTGGAATTTTCATTTGATTTTCTTTTGAAAATAATTAGGGTTTCTTGTTTTACAAGTTTTCAAACTCTTTTAAAACACTTCTTGGGCTTATTTGTAGAGTGTAAAACTCATCCCTTTCATTTTTGTCAAATTATTTGGGCATCAGCCATTGTATAAGTCCCAACACTGTTTTAAAAATCTCGGCGCGATCACTTTTTTTCCTCAAAATATTCATCTGGGCCTCCTTTGTGGTATAAGCTCAATCTCTCTTTCAAAATAACACTTCTTGGACCTCTTTTTAGAGTGTAAAAACCAACCATTTTTCTTTTCAATAATCTTTGGGCCTCATATGTTGTATAAGTCCTAGATCAATTTAAAAATAACGACACGATAATCGTTATTCTCAATCTTTATATCAAATTCAAAGATAATCAAAACATTCTCAATCTTAAAACACATCAATCATATCACAATACATTGGGTCTCTCCCCGAGCTGTAAGACCCGACACCTTTTTCTTTTCAATTCAATGCATATATATATATATATATATATATATATATATATATATATATATATATATATATATATGTGTGTGTGTGTGTGTGTGTATATATATATATATATATATATATATATATATATATATATATACATATATATATATATATATACACACACACACACACACATATATATATATATATATATATATATATATATATATATATATATATATATATATATATATATATGTATGTATGTATGTACATATATATATATATATATATATATATATATATATATATATATATATATATAGATGTATGTATGTATATATATATATATATATATATATATATATATATATATATATATATATATATATATATATATATATGTATATGTATGTTTGTGTGTGTTTTCATAACTGTATATACTTGTGCATATTTGTCTACATATTTATCCTAAGTTTAGTTAAACATTAGGATACCTTTACCTATTACAACCCTTGTTTAGTCAAACTAGTACCCCATAGGAGCAACCATACAGTCTAGCCTCCTCTTGGACATAAAAAATATGGACATTAGAATGAAAATATTCTCTGTGAACCTTTTCTTAGACTATTTTAGGATTTTCTTTTTTACAACATTTTTAGATCCTAATAACTCTATCTACAAAAGAAATTCAATCCCCCAAAAATACGATGTTTCCCAGTGAAACTTTTCTTTGGAATTTCTTTCCTCCCCTGAACTATTTAAATACAGGAAGAATTTATCCTCTCTTGAACTTTTTTAGGCCTCCTCTTGGGCTTCATACAAGGACCAACATGACTCTTAAAGGTTCCCCACAACCTCTTCTTGGGATTTATGCAAAGATACTTCAGGCATCTTATAAGTATCCATCTTCCACTTGGACTTTGTACAAGGACCCTCAGGCTTCCTACAAGAATATCATAGAACCTTAGTCTTTCATCACCATAGATCTATAAAAGCATCAAAACATGTAGGACTCTTCAATTATTTTCATAGACATTACCTCAACCAACCTCCTTTTGGGCTTTGTACAAGGACCCACGAGCTTCCTATAAGCATATATAAGATCCTTAGACATCCAATACCAATCACATATGGAATTCCCCTAGATAAAAAAGATCTCAGGATAGCCTCTCACATCAACGGATAAGTTAACATACTTTTGGGATTTGTACAATTACCTTTCCCACATATAAGATAGCCTCATCTTGGGCTTTGTACAATGATCACCCTATTATCAATCACCAACAGGAAACAATTTTCATCTTTAATCTCCACAATGGATTACCTCCTATTAGGCTTTATACAAATATCTACCCATACTAAGATATACTCCTCTTGGGCTTTACACAAAGACCTTTTCCCATAAAGATTTCATACCAACAGACTTGGAAAGTCTCAACCCATTCAAAAACCCCTGAGCAGTTACCTCATACAAGGAATTTCCCTATTGGATCAAACTCCTCTTGGGCTTTAAACAATTGGGTTTTCACCAATAAAGATCCCCAAGGATTTATTCACAGTAATCACAGTATTCAAATTTCTCCACAACCTTCTAATTCCAATCTCCTCTTAGGCATTATATAATGATATTCCCTAATACAACCTCCTCTTAGGCCTTGTCTAAACATTTCCCAACAATCAGCCTCAATCTAGGGCTTTGTACAAGACAAATAAACTCCCCCATAAGTCAGTCTCTCACAAAATTTTCAGTCTCAATCTTGTGCCTTGTACAAGACATATAAAATTTCTCCAGTACAGTCAGTTTTCTTTGTTTAGATTCAACCCTGGGCTTCAATCAAGACACATAAAAATCAAACTTTCATCCTCTTTTAGAGATGACAAATCCTCTCTATCAAACACATTTTCAGTCTTCTGTTGGACTCTAACCAAGATAGACACCCAATATATAGTCTTATATTGGACTCAAACAAAGACACTCAACCTTCAAACAATTTCCTCTTGGACTCAAATAAAGAATCAACTCCTTAAACAATTTTCTCTTGGACTCAAATCAAGACTCACATCTCAATTTTGGACTTTGAACAAGACAGTCAACTATCAACCTTTTAGCTTCAATCTTGTGCTTTGAACAAGACAGACAAATACCCTTTCAGCTTCACTCTTGGGCTTTGAAAAAGACACAAATCACCTTTTAGCTTCAATCTTGGGCTCTGAATAAGACACAAACAAAATCCTCATACCAATAGATTTATGAGTAACTACGTTCGCTCTAATCTCTCAATTATCTTTTTGAAAACCAAATCAAGATCTCAGACCTCTTTATCAAAAAAAATCTCATAAACACCAACCTAACCTCTCAGTTACTCAACACTCATCCAATATCATTTCTCAGCAAAAAAAGAGTACAATAATATGAATCATAACATTGGTAAGCCAAAGCCAAACTCCTGACAAAATAACCAAAAAACAGAGACTCAAACATTTAGTAATTATTGGAAAAACCATTTGGATAACATCTGAAACACATTTGCAAGCAGGGTTGGTTTGAGATACATATTTCCCTTCCTTAACCAGCTTCACGGGATAAAAGTTGAAATAAGAAAGTAACACAAATGGAATAGTGATTAAAGACAACGAAAATCGAGCTACAATGTCTAACTACAAAGAAATAAAAAGTGTCATGGAAAAGTACACCTGGAAATAAAAGAAGATATTTTACAAGGAAGCAAAATTCTATTTGTGGGATGATCTATATTTGTTTAAGTCAAGTCTTGACAGTTTAATTAGAAAATTTGTTGCAATTGAGGAACTAGTAGTATCATGTGGCACTTTCATAACTCAACTTATGTAGGCCATTATAGTGGTGAGAGTATTGCTGCAAAAGTACTACCGTGTGTTTTTTGGTGGCCTACATTATTCATGGATTACAAGAAATATGTTCAAACTTGTCCTCAATACAAAAAAAATGCAATATTTCCAAAAGGGACGGAATTCCATGTAATGGGATCCTTGAGGTAGAACTATTTTACTATTAAGGAATAAATTTTATTTGCCCTTTTCCTTCATATCATTTTAATTAATACATTTTGGTTTGTGTCTATTATGTTACTAAGTGGGTTGAAGTGATTGCTTGGTAGCTAATAATATCCACATTGTAATTAGCTTTTTGAAAAAGAATGTTTTTTCTAGGTTCGAAATCCCTAGAGTCTTGATCAGTGATAGGGGGAATCACATCTGCAACAAGTATTTAGAAGGTGTATTGGTGAAGTATAATTTGAAGCATAAAATGTCAACATCATATCTCTCGGAGACGTGCGTTCAAGTAGAAATGTCAAATAGACATCTAAAATTGATTTTAGAAAAGACAGTTGCCGCATCAAGAAAATATTAGTCAAAGAAGTTAAATGATGGTATTCGGGCATATCTGATAGCATTTAAGACTTATCTAGAGTTTTCTCCGTACTAACTTGTATATGGAAAGACATGCCACCTTCCTGTAGAATTGAGCACAAGGTATTCCTCTTCAGGTAAATCGATGGCTATGAATTTCCTTTTAATAAAAGGCTTAGGTAATTTACTTAAAGAAATGCATGATACCTTTGTCAATGCTTGTGCATAGGCTTTTTTGTGTGGTTGTGTCGGTGGTGTTGGAATGTGGTTATTAGGGCTAATTGTTGAATATGAAACATGTTCATGATTGAGAGTTAACTATGTGCATCAAGGATCACAAGTTCCCACAAAAGACTTGCAAAATGAAAGGATTTGAGAACAACAACACATGAGATGAGGTGACAATGAGAATTTAACACCATGATGACAAAGCATTGTAAGAACAGAGCATGGGCTTACAAAAATAATATAAATCAATCTCCTTCAATCATACAAAATCCAAAAATCAAACCACATACAGAAAACGTCTGGGAGTAGTCGTTGTTGCGGTGGAAACAACCCATAAAGTTTCAGAGGCTTGTGTGGATTAAGGAAATGATTTTCTTCGAAGAAAAACCAAATTATTCTCTATGATTTCTATTTAAATTTGAAACTCCTATAGGAAAAACATTTCATTAGAGATAAAAGAAGAGATACATCAATTTGTAGCTAGTTTTTGTCACCATGTAAAATGAGTAGATGGATTGTGAAACAAAGTGCTAATATATGTATTTAATTAATAACAATAAAAAATTGCTCTCATTGAGAGTTGAACTCAAGACCTCCCGCTTACTAAACGGGTGCTCTAACCAACTGAGCTATGAGAGCTCTATGAATTGTTTTATTAATATAAATCTTAAATATCTAATTGTTCCTCTAAATATTCCAAAATTTTGTTTTTTGTCCCCGAAATTATGTTTTTCAAACATTTGTTCCCTTAAAGTCTTTCATTTACACTTTTAGTCACTCTAGTTAACTTCCATTAAGCTAACGAGGATGGCTAAATATCCATTTTTTTCCTGACTGGAATGCTCATGTCAGAATGAGTTCCAGCTTAATGTCTTCCATCCTTCTATAATCTTCCATAAATAATATAACATCAATAACTATAAATAATATATAATTACCACAACTAATTACAAATATGTTATAATTTTAATTATAATTATATACAATTAGCAAATTCCTAAATTACATGCTTGATTGATGCAATGTATTTATGGCAACATTATACTGAAACATCTTTGTCGTATATGTTTTGTAGGAAGAAAAAGTAATGAAAGGACTTTGGTGAATCGTGGATGGTGACTTGATGGGAGTAATCTTGGAAGTAAAGCTTGGATGGCTCTTTGGACATAATCACGACAATTTTGGTGAAAGAGTTACTGCAACTGTTCCTTTTAGGTTTTTATGGTAATAGCTTTAGGTATTGTAGACTCTTAGGTTGTGCATTAGAATTTTTTGTAAACCTTTAAGCATCGGTTTGTATGAAGTAAGATGTAACAAGTTCTTTGATCATATTCATGCTTTAGTGATCCCATTTTTGAATGAACACACAATTTTTATTTTCAAAAGATCTTTGTATTCACTTCATAACTTGAATCCTATCACCATTTATTATGTTCAGCCAATTATGACAAGGCTTAAAACCCAATTGAAGTAGTTCTTGAAACATCTTTATCAGAAAATATGACCCATAAATGATCTTGAAGAACTCTCTTGAAATTTCCTTGAAGCAAATGTATTTTATTTATGAACAAAACATCATAGTCAATCATTTTGAACATCAAGAAACCCAAACCCAAAATCTTCTTAAAACTTCACACTGCAGCTTTTGTGGTAATACGACCTGTGACATCAACCAATCTTGGAGCCATAATTTGTGCACTAAGAACTCAGCCCCACCACCATCTTGAGACTTGCCCAAGGACAACTTGGAACACTTTTTTTAAAAAAATAAACCAAGACTTCTAAATGGATTGTAAATAATACTTTTAACATAACTCGGAGTGTAGATAAACAATCTATTTAAAATAGGATAGAGAACCGTTTGCAACGTGACCAAAAATTAATGAATCATGTCTTGAGTTGACCATGAGAATACATCCTCTTTCTTTTTCTTTCTTTTGCACCTACATAAACTTGTTAGTTCACAATGAGCATGCACACAATGATGTTAAGACCTCATTCTTAAAAGATCATGGCCATAAGCCAAAAGATATTTTAGAGATAAAAAAAATGAAGAAAAAAAAAGTAGGACAAATTTGGGGTATGACAGTATGATGTGTCCACCTCAACAGCTTCTTGGTTGAACCTTTCGATGCAGGATCAGAGGGTTTCACTCTTTCCATGGATGATGGCTTCGAGCGTGGCCCCCGACTTCGGATGGCACCGGGAAACAATGAAGTGCCTTGTGAACCCCACCCTCAAGTATCTCCACGAGGTGATGGATTCCGGAGCCAGGTTTTTGTACCAGACCAAGGCGTCATTTCTTAATGTCGTGGTGAAAAGTATTTACTTGATGGCGCCCCGATGTTACGGTAGTCGAGCATGGCGTTGATATTTCAATATGGTCATTCGAGTCTGTGTTCCCATCATAGGTAGAGAGGTTCAGGGGTTTCTCCATGCCCGCGGGGATCTAGGTCTCCATGATGACCCAAGACAGCGGGCAACGGGGGTTCTTTTCATTGCTCCACAGGGTAAGGGAGGGTCATCCATGGGGCTTCTGATGTGGCGGGGGGGGGGGGGGGGGGTCCTCTAGGCCGGATAGTGATCTGCTTGGGGCGCCCACTGGCTTTGTTCTTCTTGGGATCCGGGGAGTGTCGTCCTCGACGTGGAGGGGAGCGACCGCGCTTCTTGGTGGCTTCAGGTTGATTCCTCTCAAGTTGAGATTCGCGTCTATGACCGCGGGGAGACGGACTGCGTGAACGTCGAGGTCTCCACTGAGAAGAGTCAACGTGATGGTTGGTTTCCAGCAGGGTGATTCTCTTATGATGTTGGAGCAGCATGAGGTTTGTCCGGTTAAGGGCATGGACCATGGCTATCATCGTTGGGTCCCCCTCAAGGGGTACCAGAATGGGCTCGAAAATGGTCGTTGTATGCTGTTGGGAAGATCCGTTGGTAACTGGTTTAGGCGACGGGGTGACAGTATTCTCATCTCTGGAATCGACTTCATGAACGACCTGGAGGTTGTCGTCGTCACCGGTGACGTAGTTGACAAGGGTTGCGCTGTGATTGTCGTCGTGTTCGCTAGTCATGATGGTCGATTGATGAAAGGGTGAAACTTTGGTCTTTCGTTTCAATAAAGACGGGGGAACAATGAGTTTCCCATAGACGGCTCCATTAATCTTACCAGATCAAAATAAACCCTTTGAGCTAGCGCAATAACAGTTGTTGGTGGAGAGAAAGGGTTGTACCTGCAAGGTACTCCGATGCCAAAGTGAGTATATGGACGGAGAGAGAGTACAAGTATAGAAGAAATGTAGAAGAAATGGAATATCTGACCCTCTAGTGATATAGGGTATTTATAATGTGTCCCAAATGTTGGGCCAAGATCCTCTTCGTGGGTTGGATCAGCTAAGCCCACAACGAGGATTGCCAGGGTCTGCAAAGAAGCAGTCAAGACGTGCGTGGCGCGAGGTCCAATCCATAACAAAAAGTTAATGGAAATTAGGATAAGATGTGAAAGAGATGTTATGGGTTTTATTTTATGAAAGACAATAGTTCTCTACTGAAACGAGAGAAATTTCGCTTATATATAGGTAACACATTTCACCATAGTTTATAAAAACGACCGTGATAAAATATTGGCATTGTTTCACAACGGTTTCTATTTTAGATTGTGGTGAAAAATATTTTAATTTTAACATAAATATAAGATTATAAGTGACACGTTCATTTTATAACCAAAAAAAATTACATGTGTTGGAATTCAAAGTCTACTACTACTTTAGGTATTTTTCATTACGATTATTAGGTTTGACCGTGGTGAAATTCTTTTAGAAAATAACAATATAAAATGCCTAAAAATAAGTTATTATTACGCTTGATTAAATGACCGTACTAAGAGAGAATGTTCCGAAATATGTATTTTGTAGTATTGATTCTTGATATAATATATTTACCTCTAGGAATCATTACAATCAATCAACATCAAATCACACCACCATGGAGAATCAAACTTTCTTAAATTTGAATCACTTAGTATTGTTAATTCTTTAATCAAAATCCCATATCTAAATACAAACAATTTTTCCCAAATGGCTTCGACTTCATTAATATATGGCATTTCCATTCTCCATCGCCCTTTTAATCCTTTTCAATCTCATAGCCACTGATTGACACAATTTTGCATAGACAATTAAATTGGTTGGAATTTATGTAATGACTAAATTGACAGTAGGTTGTGGGACTTTTAACCTAAGACCCTTAAAGAAAAACAAAAATTCATTGACAAAACTAACTCTATCTTTCTTCTTACAAACTCTACCTAGAATTACACATGACACAATATCATTTCTGTCCTGATTTGATGAATACATTATACCAAAATTCCATTTCTTCACTTCTCTGACATGAACCATGATTTCCCATATTTTCTTCTATCGTAGTATCCCAAGAGACAATAGAATCTAAACCACTAGAACCATCACTTGCTTGTGCCTCTTGCAATTCCAAAGTACATGAGTAATTTTGAACCTTTTTCTTCAAATGTGTATGCCAAAAATTCTTTACTTCATTATCTGTTCTTCCCGGTAATCTTGCTGCAATACTAGACCATCTGATCATATTAAAGGCTCACTAATCAATCACTTTTTTTTCACTATATCCTACATGTGTATGATTTATCATTACAATATATAAGATTGTGTACTCACTTATTTCCAAGAATTTGATGTAGCTTTAGGATACAATCTTGTTCTTCCTCGCTGAATTTTCCTCGTTTGATATCTGGTCGCAAGTAGTTTATCCAACGAAGTCTACAACTCTTACCGCACCTTAACAAACCTAAATAATAATCATACATACATCAGAAAAATCATCTATCTGATAATAAAAATATGTTCTAACTTCTAACCAGCTTGTTTAGGAAGGGCACGCCAGTTTGCATGGCCGTGTGTTTGAATATGAGAAATCAATATATGATCTTCTTCACCACTCCATGGTCCTTTCCTTATTCCCATCCTTTCACAACAAGGAGTCTTAGCCATGTTCACCTCTACATAAATTTGGTGTAACCCTAAGCTCTTTCAGGCTAGTTTCGGTTTCTTTATTTATTACTATATATATATAGACAGATGAATGAACAGTTTGGTTTGTGGGAATTCTAATTCCTTTTTACTTGTCCAATGCACTCACGCACGCACAGTTGAAATTGAACGAGATGATGATCACAAGATTTTGATAATATGTGTAAATGGGCCACCTTAAGATACTGATGCTATAATTTAAAATGGAAGAATAATCAGTTTTAAACGTTTTGACAGAAAAGTGGTATCGTTGCTTTGTGGACTTCCTGGTCCAGTGAGGTTCTAGGTTGGTTCTCTTGAAGCCTAAGGCAATGATAATTTGAATATAAAGAGTCAAAAGAAGTATGCTTGGTGGAATAAAATGGACTAGATATTCTCTCAATGCCGCCTCTTTCCACTATCCTTTTGACATGTTAGAGTTTTCTTCAATCTTTCTATGGTTTTCTGCTTACCCATAATAATTATAATAATACCATATTGTATTTTTTGGATCATGTTTCTATATATGTGTCGAATGAGAGTTGTTCGGTGAACGGTGAACTGGAAAATATAATATTGATATTATGGAGCAAATTTCTGGTACGACGGAATGAAGACTAACTTATAAAATTAATACTATAACGTCCAAATCAATGAGAGAACTAAAAGATATGTGAGAGTGAGAATAAATTTGAATACTTGAAAATGATATGTTTTCTCTCTTATATAGTGGGAGGGGTTAAAGTCGTTTGCAAGGAGTGTGGCTCGTAGTGTGGACAAGCGTTGGATAATGGGTCATGAATAGGGGAAACACTTATTCTTCATGTTCACTTCCTTTAATTTGCCTCTAGGCTTTTCGCCTTGGACCTTGTGAGCGGCGCATAACAATTTCCCTTCAGGCCTTTATCTCTGCTTTGTAGGACGGGGGTATGTCGTATACACCCTAGTTTGGTTGCTTAACCCGAGGAGATTAAAAGCCTTGATAGGACGTCACTATCATTGAAAATAGACGCATTACATGTCTTTCTTTTAATAGGTAACATTTCACAAGGAACCTCTAACGTGTGTCCCTACGCTAGTTGGTAATGATCATTCCTCTTTCTTATGGTACTTGGGTACTTTTGAAAGATCTTCGATGAAATCTCAACTGTTGGTAGTGCACAATGGATCATACAACCCTTTGTGGTTGAGGTACACACAAAAGGTTTCGTGAAGCATCGTTTTCTCCCTTTTTTTCCATTCACAAACTGCGAAAGATATTTTTTGTCTTTCTAGCTGCACTCTTCCTCATGAGGTATTTTGCACTAATTTCTTGGTAAACTCTATCTCTCATCTACGTTCAGTTATTGCTCAATATCATAGACAACCAAACCATTTCTTTTAAGGTAAAGTTAATATCTTTATCTTGTTTCCGCTTTCTTATTTGTTGGGGTTTTTGGAGTGTGGACTTTTGGTATCTTTGATAATCAAGCTTCTGTTATTGGTATGTTTGATTAGAGTGGGCCTCTTCATATTTATCTTTTCTATGTAGACTGTATTTTTCATAATGGAAATTTCATATACTATCATTCATAAGGCAAAGAGGGACAATGTGTAAGTGTGGGTGAGTTAGAAGACGTTGGGCACTGTAACACCCTTCTACCCCACAAACAATTTAAGTAAAATATTATCAGAGTAATTCATAGAAGGTGTCACATTTCTTCATAAAACGTCAATCCAAAATATTATATTAAGAATATTCTTTTCTCAAATAATCAAAACTATGGCAGCGGAATTCTATATTCAAAAATATTTTCCTCTTATCTCTTAAAACATAAAGACCTATTGGTCAAAGTCAACAATTATCATCATTCTCAATTCAACATTTAACAACTCATAAAACCCCATCATAACAAAACTAAAATTCAATCATATAAGCGTTCTATTTCCTCTGATGTTACATCTATCAGAGCAAGACACCAGACACTCTAGACTTAAGTTACACAACCTCCAGCTAAGGCTTCACGTACCGCGAACTCATCTCAGATATCTGCAAGTTACCCACAAAAGAGGCAACATTTCCAAGCAGGCAAGGTGAGTAATCATAATTTATCATAAATATATTAGAATATGGAATATAAATAAATTAGCATAAGCATGCCATAACATCTTCAACCATATAATTCAGCAACAACAACTCAATCGTGAACACATTATAAAAATTCAGCAACAACAACTCAATCGTGAATTCATCCAGACATATGCAATTCCAACTATCATGATATGCAATTATGCATGTGGTACCAATTTCATCGTGAGATGGATACATGACCATTAAACATCCACAAGGGAGCACACCGTAATCATCGAGACACTCCAATCCACACAATGAGATTGAAGCTACTAAATAGGCCGAAGCCCCATCGTGAATATCATGAAATGCAATGATGCGTTACACCGTAAAATTCATCGAGAAATCAATTGCGCATCATTCATTTCATATCAACAACTCAACATCAATTAATCATATATTTCCATCATAATAACACGTTAAACCTCATTTCATTAGCTATCTCAACTCATCAAGACATAACCCATCATTTTTATGTTAAACAGATAATCATCATAAAATCATGTATTTCATCACGACAACACATCAACCATACTTCTTTTATCAATCATACAACAAAACAATTATTCGAATCAACGAGACAACCAAACAAATCCCCTCATCAACAATAACAAAACTCCAATTCACAATAACATCATGTTTATAATCATAAACCAATTTTTAACAACAAAGCAAATGACTTCCTTCATCAACAACAACAAATCGTCAACTTACAATAGAATCCTATTTATAATCATAAAACCAACTCAACTTTTTCTAAATATTCATCATTTAAAAATGTATAATTTCACTCATTTTATTTCATCAAATTAAAGTTCATCTCGTTAGCTTTCCGACGCTTCAAACGGGACCTAAATCGGAGTTACGGATCAAAAGTTATGATTTTTTCAAAACTAAAAGTTTCATTGTTACAGTGTTAACCGGTTAACCCATAGCGTTAACCGGTTAACGCCTCATTTTTTTTGCCCAAAACGCATATTTTTCACTGGTTAATCGGTTAACACCTATGGTTAACCGGTTAACACATGTACATAAGCAGTTTTCTGCTGTTTTTACGAATTCTACACCAAAATACCCCAATTTTTCATACGAATTCATCCTAATGCAACCCAAAACTTCTTACCAATCAATAATTAATCACATACAACAACAATGCATCAATTTAAACATCAAACACACCATTCTAAATCATCTTATCAATCCTAATTCACTAATTCAAACCCTTATAGCTCAATCTATGTCATCAAACCTAACAATAACCAAAATCATATCAAACCTAATCTATTCATAAACCAATTCCTATAAAATTATAATAGATTATGAAAACTCCCCATACCTTAGAGAATTTCTCCGATTGACTCTCTTCTCTGGGGTTCTCCACAGCCTCCTGACTCTGAGGTTCCTCTTTCTCCCTCTTCTTCAGAGCACTTCACCAAACACGATAAAATGAGCATTTTGATCGTATAATTCATTTTGATCAAAACTATCCCAATTATGTCTTTTCCCACTTTACCCTCATAATTTTCACAAAAAGACCACCTTACCCTTTTCTTTAATATAATTTCAATAATAATAATAATAAAATAGTTTAATACAACACTATTTATCCTTATTATATAAATTACTCTTATACTCCAAAATAACCAACATAACCTCCATACCCCCACTTTTATTATTATAAAATAATAAACAATAATTTCGAATAATACTACATGATTATTCTTATTATTAATATGATTAAAATAATATCACCACAATGCATCGTGTCACATAACCACCAATTGTCAATTCATTCATATATCCTCAAATAAGCAACAAATACTCATAATCAAATTTGGGGTGTTACGACTCTCCCCCACTTAAAGAATTTTCGTCCTCGAAAATTTATTCGATTCAACTATTTCAACTACTTAATCCATCCAACTAATCAACTCTCGACTCAGAAAGGCAGCTCCACATATAATACTAACCACAACTCATAACATCAACGACAACAACAATACAAATACTACACAAGTGATACACTTGACAACTAGCATCGCAACACAAGATAGTACCCAACTCAAGAATTCAATGATTAAACATTATAACATCACAACATAGGAGCATACAACTCCAATATGACATTAATACAACCAACTTCATCATCGTTGTTACTCACATATGAGCAACCGCACTACGCCACGCGTTCGCTGTGCACTCTGATTACCTGCAAGGTAGTAGCTTCACTAATTTCAACCTTCAACTCACAATAACCAAAACCGATATAATAAAAAAACTTCGACTTAACTCCTTGGCATTTCATTCTCACATGTATTCTCACTTTTGTAGTTACCAAATACTTCCAACTTGGGTCCATAAGTCAACAACTTTGGACGTTCAATACCATTACAACCGCGATCACTTCCAAATCTTGGACAATAAATACCTATACTTCTCGTGAATTTCCAATTATCCTCGACACAATTACAACCTTACCATCTTTTAACAACGCATCCTTCGAAAATCATCTTAATCGCGCAACATCACAGTAACAACATAGGGTACCTGGTCCAACAATTTCTACAAGATAACTCATATCCTTCGCTTCTAGCAAATCCAACATACTAAATCCTTGATTCTTACTCATATTGACACAACCTTCCATAAATTCTTATCCGAAACAACACAACTAAACAACTCTTCTTGTTCCAACCAAAACTAGTACTTTAATAAACCAACTTACAATTCCCTCTTCTAATACTTGCAACTCAACTTTATCTGACATTCTTGTCAAATCACTGTCTTACATTCCCATCTACTTTCCTCTCTAATCATCTCCAGAAAACTTTAAGTCTCGCGCCACTTAATTCATCATCAAAGCAACACTCTAATTATCTAGAGTTCAACTATGAGTTTCCATATTACTATTCAATTCAAACGCAACTTCATACTATCATCCTTAAATCCCACTAACATTCTTATATACGAATTCACATCAACAAAACAAACAATACTCAAGGGCTCGGCTTAACTTCAACCAATCCAACATGCATACTATTCCAGTTGGCATGATACATTTATCCAGCAATTATGATTCCATCTACTATCAACAATAGATTAAGGGTGATCAGTTCCTCAATTTGTCGATAGACATCCGGAAACCATAACGGTGGCATAAATCATCATTAGTGTCGCTCCCGCCAAATGAGGCTAAGTCAAATGGGGTACAGACGCGAACGGTCGGCGAAAGAGAGAGAACACACAAGGGTGAACTCAGAAAGAAAAGAGTCATCAGCTAGGCATTTTTATCCCGGAGGAAAGGTAATGCTGCATAAACCTGGAAAAGATGGATAAGACGGTTGCGGACCAGAGAAACTGAGAAAGGGGGTTGGTTACAACCTGGGAAGGTATTAGCACCCAGATTGTCCGCCGTACTCGACGGGATCCACGCTTAAAATATTTGTGTTTAAAAGGGGTAGTGTCAGTGCTATTTATGTGCAAAAGCTGGAAAAGAATGCAAGTGTCAGTGTAAAAGGTAATGAAGTGAAATATGAGAGTGTCAGTGTAAGAAAGAATGGGAAGTTCAAGGCTATGAGGCTTAAAGAATAAAGCTGGAAGAGGGGGAAGATGTACAGAGACTTTTGTTCGATAACTGTTAAGTTATGCCTACGTATCCTCTCGTGCAATGAGGAAGTCAGAACATCGTAGTTCGACTCAAAGAGACTGAAAGGTAAATTGACTTGTGAACTACTTATTGGTCTATGCTCAAGTGTATGACCTGTCTGGCTCAGGTGCTAACTGTCTTGCATTAGACGGAAAAAGCGAGTTCTCGTTTGTGAGTGAAGATGGTGAGAAAAGAATCTCGGAGGAGACGATTATTGTTTGTTTTTGTGTTTTCAGTCTTTTATTTCTTTTTGGAGTTTGTCACAAGTTAATGAGCTTAAGCCTAAACCCAGGGTTAGTAAACTCATCACATCTTCCCTCTGATTAGGGGTAATGAGAACACCTTAAGTATGAGGTAAACACCTCACACTTAATCACCATGATGTAGGATTAAGATCATTAACCTACTGTTATTTATTTAGATGTTTTTTTTGGAGTTTTTGTTTAGTGTTAAGTAATGAGTTCAAGCCATAATCAAAGATTTAATGGACCCATTACACCATCCTAATAGAAGGATAATAGATGAGAACATTTAAGCTGAGAAACGCTCCTCAACTTAATCCATGATTAGGGATTAACCTCATGAAAAAAAAAAGCCTTTATTGAAGTGGATTTTAGTTAATGATAAGATGAAGAAATGAATTTTATGGTTTGTAAGACAACATGAGGAGGACTTGTCCATTAACACTAGGGTTAGTCCTTCTTAACCAATTAAGGAAGAATTAGAACCCTAATGCAAGGCCCAAGTTACAAGCTTGATGTCTTGATGATTATTATGTGAATTGATTAAAGGAGTTAAACACATTAAGGTTTTAACACTTAGGATTAAAATTATACACTCCATCCTAATAGAAGGATGCAGGCATAAGCTTAATCACAAAGCCTTAAAACCTTTAAGGTTTAGTCCTTGATTATGAGATGAGAAGAGAAGACTCAAAGATGATACAAAGGTAAAACTAAATGGGGGAATAATCAAACCCAAATTGTTATCATGCTTGGGTATTCCTAGGGTTTATGAGGCTTGCAAAAGATCTTCAAGGAAAAGCCACCAAGGAAGAAACAGATGAAAGGAGGAAGAAGCAGAAGAAGCAAGACAACTTACTTCACTTAAGAAGATAAGTTGCTTGAAGAAAGAAAGAGGGGAAGGAGCATGAATGAACAAGTTCACTCTAATACACAAGTAGAATGCAGCAATGAATGCATAATAGAGATGAGAAGAGATTGTGAGAAGTGAAGGCAAATTCACTTCTCAGACACTTACCACCTGAAAAGTTAGCAACAAGAAAATGAAATGACATGAAAAATGAGATGAAATGCAATGATGCAAACCAAAGTCAGAAGCATAAACATGATGTTAATGATGCTAAGGGATGATGCAAACACATGTCAAGAGTTGTGGATGATCATACAAGGATGAGGATGCAAATGAAGCATGCTTTGAACCAAAGTTCATGAAAGTTTATGAAATGGAATGAATATATAACATGGAAAATGAATGATTCAATGATCAAACATGATTCTAATATGTCCTAAGATGTCTTATATGTCATGTTGATGCATAAAATGTCATGGCAAGTTCTTGAATGCAAGCATATGAAAGATGGATGCAAATGAAGGCAAGAATTAGGGTTTATATATGTCATGCAACACAAAAATTCAAAATCAGAAGCAAATGGCATGATACAAAATTGAAAGTGGGATCAAAGGAACCCTAACCCTACATAAGTTCACTGCCCAAAGGAGGAGACTCAACTCTTAACCTAATAGGAGTTATGATTTTTTCAGATTAACTAGGGTTTTAAGGCACTTCAAAGGGAAAAATGCACATCAAATTGAAAATGAAGGATAAATTCAAACCAATTTTAACCTAGAAACTACATGACATGAGGAATGCAATGCAAAAAGAACCAACATCAAACTCTTCATGGTTAGGCAGAATGAATTTTTCTAAGTTAGAACAAAAATATTGCCTTTTAAGAACTTTTATTCCAATGAAAAATGTCAAAATACATCAAGAACCAAAAAGAAATTTGTTTGAAGAGTTTGATAATGTTTCTAAATGTGTCAAAATGCAATGTGATTTTTTTTGTGATTTTTAGAAACTTAAATGCTATTTTAATTAATTAATTCTCATTAACTAATTAAAATAAACATTTAAATATTTTTAAAATACGAAAATTATGCAAAAAATAAAATAAAAATTATTTTCAGAAAGAGAAAAATATTTTAAGGCTGGATGCAAAAAATGAGATTTTTTAGAAATGATGTACTATTTTAAATAAAATAAGCAAAACAAATGAATAAAAGGGAAAATAAAATTGAATTAAATGGGAGGTATGTTGATCTGAGGGCCAAGATTCAAACCTAGGGGGGCGGGAGTTGACTACGCGCGCTAATGGACGGCTGAAATTCAAATCTCACTAATTATGATTAAACCCTAATCCTGTGCCCTAATTACTTTCAGACGACCGGAACAATGTGTAATACCTCAAAATTTGCCCTCATTCTTTTTGCTTTAACTGGCTTTTTCGCTTCGTATTCATCTGCATTTTTCACTAGGTCATAATATTCATAACCCTGCATTTGCATTGAATTCATAAGGCATATGATCAAGGATCTTGGAAGTTAGGGTTTCGTATTTTGTCTGTATTTATCCGGGTTTGAAATGATGAAGGTTATTCACTGGTGCATCTAATCTATTATTGAGGTGGCTAATCAAATTTGGCTTGGAACAAGAGTTTCGGCCCCCCTTAACGTCTCAAGTGGAATTATTCTTCATTGAACATCTCAAGGGGATTTGGAAGTCTTGCTCATGATTTGATTTGAGGACACTTCACCAGTTGAGGTCCAGTGTATTAAAGAGTGGTGTGGATCCATTTGTTTATGGAGCAATAATTCGAGATTGGGTGGAGTTTATTATGGCATCAAGAGTGGATTATGTTGAAGGATTCGATTTAGGGTTGAAGGAGAATGCACAATTTTTGGTCTATTTGGAAGGCATCATTCAAGTTCGAACTTAGATACGCAATGCCTATATGGGATATGAGTCGTTACCATTTGTCTTTCTTATTATCCAATTTAAATCGTTCATTAAAAAAATCCATATTCGATTCCCGACATTCGGTCTCAATCCATATCCTTTTATATAATTCCACATTTTCTTCAATAACCAATTTCCACTTACTTTAACCCAATCACCATTTTAGGCCCATATCCAAATATCCAATTGACCATTTCTTTTAGAATCCACCTCTTTAAATTTATATCCATATGCATATTCATCACATGTGCATCCTCCAAAGCGTAGCATTTCCATCGTCATGGAGCATTACGCCATAAATCCAAACATATGCATACCAGCATGGGCCAGTTTTGAGGTATATCACATAAGACACGTTACATCTCCAATCAGATTGAAGTGTTCCCCACAGAATGCAACTTCATCTCCCAGGGTGGATGCGTCCACCAAGTCTTGTTGCTATCCCCAATTGAGTCTTGTTTCAGCACAACAGTCTCATTTTTTTCGCGTCCCCGTTTCAGTACAACGGTCGCGTCTCGGGCTCTCGTTTAAGTACAACGATCCCGTTCCTTTCGAGTTTCCATTTAAGTACAATGGTCTCGTATTTGAGTCTTGTTTCAGTACAACAGTCTCATTCTTTCGCGTCTCCGTTTCAGTACAACGGTCGCGTCTCAGGTTATCATTTAAGTACAATGATCCTGTTTGCTTGGGCTCTCGTTTAAGTACAACGATCCCGTTCCTTTCGAGTTTCCATTTAAGTACAATGGTCTCGTATTTGAGTCTTGTTTCAGTACAACAGTCTCATTCTTTCGCGTCTCCGTTTCAGTACAACGGTCGCGTCTCAGGTTATCATTTAAGTACAATGATCCTGTTTGCTTGGGCTCTCGTTTAAGTACAACGATCCTGTTCCTTTCGAGTTTCCATTTAAGTACAATGGTCTCGTATTTGAGTCTTGTTTCAGTACAACAGTCTCATTCTTTCGCGTCTCCGTTTCAGTACAACGGCCGCGTCTCAGGTTATCATTTAAGTACAATGATCCTGTTTTCTTGGGCTCTCGTTTAAGTACAACGATCCCGTTCCTTTCGAGTTTCCATTTAAGTACAATGGTCTCGTATTTGAGTCTTGTTTCAGTACAACAGTCTCATTCTTTCGCGTCTCCGTTTCAGTACAACGGTCGCGTCTCAGGTTATCATTTAAGTACAATGATCCTGTTTGCTTGGGCTCTCGTTTAAGTACAACGATCCCGTTCCTTTCGAGTTTCCATTTAAGTACAATGGTCTCGTATTTGAGTCTTGTTTCAGTACAACAGTCTCATTCTTTCGCGTCTCCGTTTCAGTACAATGGTCGCGTCTCAGGTTATCATTTAAGTACAATGATCCTGTTTGCTTGGGCTCTCGTTTAAGTACAACGATCCCGTTCCTTTCGAGTTTCCATTTAAGTACAATGGTCTCGTAATTGAGTCTTGTTTCAGTACAACAGTCTCATTCTTTCGCGTCTCCGTTTCAGTACAATGGTCGCGTCTCAGGTTATCATTTAAGTACAATGATCCTGTTTGCTTGGGCTCTCGTTTAAGTACAATGATCCCATTCCTTTCGAGTCTCCATTTAAGTACAATGGTCTCGTCTTTGAGTCTTGTTTCAGTACAACAGTCTCATTCTTTCGCGTCTCCGTTTCAGTACAATGGTCGCGTCTCAGGTTATCATTTAAGTACAATGATCCTGTTCGCCTGGGCTCTCGTTTAAGTACAATGATCCCATTCCTTTCGAGTCTCCATTTAAGTACAATGGTCTCGTTTTTGAGTATTGTTTCAGTACAACAATCTCATTTCCTCGTGTCTCCGTTTCAGTACAACGGTCACGTCTCGGGTACAATGATCCTGTTTGCTTGGGCTCTCGTTTATGTACAACGATCCCGTTCCATCTTGTCCTATTTTCTTTGTTTCGGGTTACCGCCTGCGGCCGGTATACCTTTGCGTCTCCATTCGAGGATGGTTTCGTGCTGGATCCGAGGATCCCTTGTGAGTTGTCATTCGAGGATGGCATTCTTCCCAGCATATTTCCACCTGGTTCTATTTTCGCTACCTATTCAGAGGTCAAAAACAAAAAAGATATAAATATAATAAATGGACAAATGGCTTTTCCATTACCCTCAGTGTGCAAATTTTCAGGTTTTATTCGAGTATTCAATCACTCCATACCTTGAACGTCTAAAAGTTGTTGCTATTATTCGTTCAGGTCTGCAGTTGATTGAATAGGGGCAGCTGTAATACCTCAAAATTTGCCCTCATTCTTTTTGCTTTAACTGGCTTTTTCGCTTCGTATTCATCTGCATTTTTCACTAGGTCATAATATTCATAACCCTGCATTTGCATTGAATTCATAAGGCATATGATCAAGGATCTTGGAAGTTAGGGTTTCGTATTTTGTCTGTATTTATCAGGGTTTGAAATGATGAAGGTTATTCACTGGTGCATCTAATCTATTATTGAGGTGGCTAATCAAATTTGGCTTGGAACAAGAGTTTCGGCCCCCCTTAACGTCTCAAGTGGAATTATTCTTCATTGAACATCTCAAGGGGATTTGGAAGTCTTGCTCATGATTTGATTTGAGGACACTTCACCAGTTGAGGTCCAGTGTATTAAAGAGTGGTGTGGATCCATTTGTTTATGGAGCAATAATTCGAGATTGGGTGGAGTTTATTATGGCATCAAGAGTGGATTATGTTGAAGGATTCGATTTAGGGTTGAAGGAGAATGCACAATTTTTGGTCTATTTGGAAGGCATCATTCAAGTTCGAACTTAGATACGCAATGCCTATATGGGATATGAGTCGTTACCATTTGTCTTTCTTATTATCCAATTTAAATCGTTCATTAAAAAAATCCATATTCGATTCCCGACATTCGGTCTCAATCCATATCCTTTTATATAATTCCACATTTTCTTCAATAACCAATTTCCACTTACTTTAACCCAATCACCATTTTAGGCCCATATCCAAATATCCAATTGACCATTTCTTTTAGAATCCACCTCTTTAAATTTACATCCAATTTTATCCATTTTTGTTTATTTTCCAAACTTTATCTCTAACTAAAACCAAATCATCCACTTATCCATACTACACCATAGCCGTTTTAAATCATTCGTGAAAGCCATTTTATTTCTACATTTGAATATCCAATCTCAAATCGCGTTTCTTGTTAAGCCCATTAAACCATATTATTTGTCAAGCCCATTAAACAATATTTTTTCTTGATCCATATTGAACCATACCTATTCTTAACTATTATTTTTCTCATTTTTACAAACCATAAACCATATATCCAATTAGCCATTCATCAAATCCATATTATTCTAATGTCATTAATTAGTTTCCAAAATCCATTTTAGTTTCACATTTCAGGCCCATTGGTAATTGAAAAGTGTAAGCTGGCCCATTTCATTACCAATTTTTAATATGACTTTTTACAACCATATCAATCACACAAAAGAATTCTATTAGAAAAATATAAAAAAAAATTGTTAGAAAAATATAATGAAAATAACTGAAAAATAAAAGGAAAAATTGATATAACTGATATTGAGATTACACCAGAAAAATACTCAGTTACAAATGTAACTGATATAGCAGAAATCACCAACAGAAAAAGTCAGTTATAAGAAAAAAGGAAAGGATCAATAACAAAAAAAACTGAATCCTAGCAAACTGAAAAACCATCTGCAGAATCCTCTCACTTTTCCTTCTTCTTCACCAGCCCCAATTTCTATCTTCAATCACATTCAACCAATCCCTTCAACCCTCAATCACCAATCTTCTGCATCATCATCCTTCAACCAGCCTACACCTTCAATCTTCTGAAAAAAAATCTTTCTGCATATGCAAAACCTGCATTAGTCATTCATCATCAATCTCCAACAGAAAATACACCAGAAAGCAGAAGGAGTTACAGGAGAAAAAGAAAAAAAAACTGAGAAGAAAACATAAACAGAAATAACAGGGGTGCTTCATCCAGCTTCAGGGATCTCTCAATCAACACTAACCCCCACCTCTCATCAGTTCTGGATTCTACACCAGGTCTTCATCAACCTCACCAAATCAATCTTCAGCTTTCACCGATCTTCAAATTCAATCAACTTCACCATCTTCATCGATTCTCATCAATAGCCACGAAAGAATCCTCCAAGAGCCATTAATCCTCCATCTTCAAAAACTGAAAACTCAGAAGCTTCCACCGCTCACGTTCATCATCACCAAGACTTCATTAGTCCACCCTGCAATTGATTCAAGAATCACAATTTAGAATTGCAACAATATCAACATCGCATTCACCAAGGACCTACAGAATTCACATCACAATCATTTGATTCATCACACTACAAAACTAGCAATTCATTGCGAGATTTCACAGTAACACGAAATCGCAACTCAGAAGTAGAAGAAGAATGAAGTAAGGATTCAGAAATGAAAGATTGGATGAAAGCAATCGAACCTTAGCTTGAGCAATCGAAGACGTCTTTTTCTTCGGGCCATCAGAATAACCCCGATCCACACCTCCAAGATCCGGTCCGCGCGAACAAGGTCGGAATAAGAAGGCGTTGGAGGTGAGTCATCAATGACGAGACACTATTACGACACATCCGTGCGGCCGAGTTTCAAGGAGGGCGAGCAGAGCGTCGATTGTGCAATCTTGAGAGGGGAATGACGCTTCCATGTCCGACGACTGTGTTTGATAGAGAAAGGTCGTCGATCGTTGCTGAGAATGGATGAATGGACGAGAATAGATGAAGAAGAACAAGCCACGGCGCATGAGGAGAAGAAGAGCCACGGTTGTTGTTCGTCGGCGATAGCAACGAATCAGAGAAGATGAAGATTCGCGGCACAATCTTGATGATGAAGAAGAGAGTACCGCGGCACATTGAGGGGAGAAGCAGTTGAAATCGGTACAATTGGGGGCATTGTTTCGGCGAGGGTTTCACTTGGTGGAGGAAGAAGCCGCCGTGGGAATTTGAAGAAGAAAACCTTAGGGTTAACGTTATACTGAAGAAATGTAGGTTTTCATAAACGAGCGTGAGTTGGGCTCAATTGGATCCATGAATCGCTGAATGCACATCCGGATTCTACTCATACCCCCCCCTGAATTGGCTGTGTAAATTGGGCCTAAGGCCATTATTTTTCTATTTTGCACCATCCTGTTACTGAAATACCCCCTGCTTCTTTATTTTTTTTTGTTGAGAATTTTGTTAATTGGTTTTTCTTATAAAATTGGTTAATTAATATTCTTGTTAAGATATATTTGGGAATTAATATTTTGGTTAATCTTTTGATGCTTTTAATTGAATTTTGTTGACAATTTTAATTATCGTGGTGGATTAATTTTGGATTAAAGAATTCACGAGTTTTTGATCGATTTCGATCGATTTTGGTTATGGTGGATCTTCATGAAGCTAATATGGAAGATGAGCATTTATTTTGCTCATAGGAGACTACAAGACCTTGCTTGGGGATTTTTTCGGATTTCTTTATGTGAAGAATCGGCATTTCATTCAAGTAAGTAATTTCAAGCTTTTCGACTTTTATGCATCATTTTAGTCGTATGCGGCTTAGGATCATATAACTTAAGGTGCATATTGAGCCCTCCCACCTGAGGCATTGGATATATTTGTGATTTATTTTGGTTTGTGTCGATTTCGGAGCTTAGGGATTAGGTTACGAACCATTAGGATCGATGCCTTTCACTTTCCCTTAAAATCCACTTTTCCGCCCGTTTCGTCGCAATTATTAAAAATAGTTTTAGGTGTGATAAAATTCTGGAAAAATTCATGAGTGATCCTCATCCTCTTAATTAATTTTTCATATTTTTTGTTTCCAGATTTGGGTGGTTTCAATATTTTATTTGGATTTTAGTTCATGAGCTGTCCCAAAAAGAAAGGTTTTGGCATAAGGGACCGAAATCGATTTTTCCCCATAGGTGTGAAACCTATTTTTTGTGTGTGATTAATCACTGTAATTTGTAACATTATTATGCTCATTAGGCATTTTTTTCATAATTTTTAGTGCCCTTTTTGATCCACTTTGTGGAGTTGTTTTTTTTTGTGATCATGGTTTATTACCTTGCTAATCAAGGAATTGTTTTGGCACTTTGGTGCATAATTTTGTGGAATCCTTTTGGACAATGTGAGATAATGACTTTATTATTCCAGGGATTTAATTTCATAATTTTTAAAGGCTTTTTGCTATTTTTCCATGTCACCTAGATCCTAGGTTGATTCATGTGTGTATTTGCTCCATATCCTAGGATTTAAGAAGGCATTCATGCCATTTGCTTGGAATAATTTTTGGTAACTTTTAGGAGTTAATTATAGGTCATTTTTATGTCTTTAATTCCAGTTATAGACCACTTTTTTAACCATACTCATTTGGTTTGTTTTAGTGTTTCAAAGTGCATACTTATGTGGACTAGTTTAACTTAAACGGGTTGCTAATCTCTTCTCGTGTTTAACTTGAATTATGTGGGAATAATTAATGCCTATCCATGCATTCTCATTGCATATCATATCTTGTATGCTACTGACCCATAATCATTGCATTCATATTCACATGCCATACTTCCTTAACTTTCATCATGTGCGATCTTATGCGATGTTTATTCCATTTCATCTCACATATTCTTCTCATTGCTCCATATGCCTAATCCATTGCATCCATGATTGTATATTCATTCATCCATATTCATGAGCATTCACTACTGACTTTGATGTTCATTTCATGTATTAATTCATGCTTGTAAGCCATACGCATTCATACTTCATCCATAAACCCTAATTTGCATTTATGTGAACTTTTGTGAACTTTTTGTACATAGTTTGACATAGTTTGATATTGTGAGGTATCCTAGCATCCTTAGGAGCCTATATCATGTAGCTACTGACTTTAGAAGTCATGGGACCTTTAGGTACCTTCACCTTTAGACTTAGGTCTTATTTTGAATCCTATTTCCATTCTAGGACGTTTATGGTACTTAATCGCTTTCATGCTTTGATTTTACTTTCGATATGCATTGTCATGCTAACTTTTGTTTTGTAGGGGGGAAGATTGAGGTAAGCATTACTTCATTCCCATCTCTTATGCATTTTAATTTTGTTTGCCTTAGCACCTTGTGCTTTGTTCATAGGTTCCCCTTTTGTTCTTTAGAACCAACTTAACTTCCTTAGGAAGTAAGTTGAGTTCTAATTCTCTTTTCTTCTTTTCCTTTTCTTCATTAGGACTAGAAAACCTCATTAACCATAGGATCTATTTTGTAAATAAATAAACAAAATTAGGATTGAGTCTTAGTCCCTTAGATTTTTCCTTTTATCAACTTGAGTCACTCTTTCTCATCTTATAAAGAAAAACAATAAAACACTTAATAAAAATTGAATTTTCTTGTACGACACGAGACTTTTTTGCGGAGTGTTTATACGCGTCCTGTTTCGGGGCGAGGTGTAAATACTTCCCGCGATGGATAGGTCTTAGTACAAGACCGTTCACAAACAAATTCAAAACATTTCTCATAAAAGACAAAAAACAAATAATAAGCGACTATCCTGCGGAAACTTCTCTTCTCATCTCATTCACTCACAACGCGAACTCGCGACGACTTGTCACACATGCAAGACGGTAAACGCACTTGTACCAGACGAGCCTGAAACACCTGAGCATAGACATACGCAGTTCCAACTGTAAAAAACACAAACAAATAGTTCCCGCCTAGGTTAGGCGAACTACGTCGACTCTGATCCTCATTATCCCGATGAAGTACGTAGGCAGCCGGGTAGGGCCCGTTCGAGCGCATTCTTTATTTTCCCTACGTTTCCCCCTTTCTTTCCATTCTCTTTTTCCAGTTCCTTTCTCATTTCATTCCATTCCAGTCAGCGGTTTTATTCAGCAGCATTCATATTTTTTCACCCTTTGAAACAAACAAGCAAGCGTGGATCCCGTCAGGTACGACGGACGATCTGGGGTGCTAATACCTTCCCAGGTCGTAACCGACTCCCGAACTCAGATCTTTGGTTCGCAGGACCTTGTCCTTTCCTTCTTCCTCAGGTTTTTGCAACATTACCTTTCCCATTCATTCGGGATAAAAATGTCTGGCTGGCGACTCTAACCTTTCCGCGCCACTTTCGCGTTTGTACTAGGATGAAAATCCCGGGAGCGACAGCTGGCGACTCTGCTGGGGAAGAAATCTGATTCTTCCGGTTTCCCTTGTAGAGTCAATCCTAGCGCCTGTTTGGTTTTGTTTCTTTGGGTGTTTATATGTTTGCTGTCGTGTGCTTTAGTTTAGCTTTATTGTTTTCATTTACAGTTTTACTTTACAGCTTTACTTTACCGCATTTATTTACCGCTTTCAGTATTTTATTTTCCATGCATCATATTATACTGGACTGTCTTGCTGTGCTGGTTTTCATTTTTTCTGTGGGTTGGGAGTTACTGTGAGATAAGCCAACTACCCGGCTTGAGTTCACCATAGGATTAGCGTGGACAGACATTGTACTCTTATGGTATCTCACCATGATGGGTGGCGATGTGTTCCACACCCAGATTGCGACCGTCTTGGAACTATCCTGTGTGGGGATTACCTCACTTCAGGGTACGACCTTGATAGTTATGTGCATCTGGTGACCGATCATTGAGAACCTTAGTGGAAACAACCCTCTCCAGTGATGACAGTGGCAGACCACATTTGTTGGCAAACCCACTCGCATCCGAGGGTCCACTGGGAACTCGCATAGGATGGCCTGGTTCTCTCATAGGAATCCAGTCAAGGCAAACTGTTCGTATGACGATAGTATTGTACCCTTCGGGATGAATGTACTATTGTTTCTCGATTCAGTGCTTGAAGCTGAGGACTTATGAGGGATGCTTGTTTCCTTGGACTCAGCTGAGGCCTCCCTGAGTAGTACATAATGCCAAACCGATTCCCTGATTTGGTCATGAGCCATTTCTCGGAAATGGTGAACGTATTATTGCTATTCGGCTTTGAGAGTCTGTGATGTTGACCCGAGTAGCACACCCGTGAGATTGGGAGGGGTTTACAGGTTTGCAGGAACCCTAAACTTCAACATACCCACTTTGTCAGTATTGTTCAGTGTTCTATGGTCCTTTGATTCAGAGATCCGGGATTTCTATTCAGAGAAATTGTTATTGTGATTACCATGGTGACCCTGATATTGTGACTGTTATTATGACTCTCCACAGACACTTGGCTCGTTGTTCAACTTCAACACCATCAGTGATTGTTCAATTATGTGATCCAGTTCTACAGTTATTGGGTTCTCAGTTATGGGGTTCTATACAGAGATGGTGTCGCTATTGTGATTCTATACAGACAGTTGGTTCACTGCTCAACACCAGCATCAGATTATTGATCACATGCCTGTTGCATATATGACATCATAGCATTTCTGCACACATGTTCAGTTATTTCCGAGGATCACATATCTGAATCATGCCATTGGACTTTGTCTGTATCAAAACTTGAATCAAAGCAGTTAGATTCCTCAGAAATAATTGAACATGGCATTTGCATAAATCCTTGCATTCTTGACAGGTGTTCAGAGACAAATTCTTTTCCTGACTTGATTTCTCATCAGAATGGACAACTTGAATCACATTTGAAGCAACTCCGGGCGGAGGTAATCGAAGGAAGACCCAGCTGAGGCCATTCAGGACAGAGGTGTAAACCTTACTTCAGAATCAGAAGTTGTTGAAAGAGGAAGTCAACCAGATGAAGACTCAGATGAGCTTGGTTATGGAAATTCTGAACAAAGCTATTTTCATCCCTATTGAGGGGAACTACGCTGCTCTGATTCTCCATTGGTCAATGGAGATACGTAGGCAGGAGATCGTGCAAGATCTTTCCGAGCAACCTTATCTATTAACTTTATCAACCTCTTCCCTCAAGACTTCACTTGTCGGCATCCAATTTCAGCTTCCCAAGAGAGTCCTAAGGGTCAGAGCATAAGGGTAAAGGCCAAAACCACTTGAGAAGAAGTTTGATCATATTCTGATGACGTACGTGCAACAAGTTTCATCATTTACTCAAATTCGGAGTGGTTGAGCTAATTGCATCGGGATCATATCCGACAAAGCTTCCTTTGGGGTTTCAATGCCAAGTATGATTACCATTCTGGGGCACCTGGCCTTTTAATTGAAGATTGCAAGTCTTTCAGAGGCAAAGGTGAAGACGAGGTCCTGAATTTGATCGACTCAAAGGTCATCATGCCAGAAAGTCTGCTCACATATTGAAGTCTCCTCATCAAATTGGCATCCTAGTTTGCAAGGGCATCTTCAGAAGCAATAAGTCCAGATGGAGTCAGGTCTCCTCAATGATGGCAATGTTCAGCTTCTTTACTGCATTTTCATTTGTGGTTTATATTGTTTGTTTAAACATTTGTATGCATGCATGAAACTTATTTGTTTTTGAATGATAACCATAATAAAATGCACATGTTTCTCTTGAAGTAATCCATTCGTATTCACTCATGATTTTGTGTATGTGCATTGCAATACCAACTGTTGTGATTAAACTCTATCAGGGAGGACGAAGAAATGAAAACGCAAAAATCTCTAACTGTGTGCTTTTGAGAAAGACCCTGTTGACGATGTATAGGCATTGTTTCAAATCCTAAACACCGGAGATATAAGGGAGATAGACCCTCGCCAACCCATTTGAGCCTTGAAGTAGGAGTTTATTTTCGCATGAAAAAAAATCCTTGCATTTAACCCAGGGGCAGGGTAGGTGTCAGCTAGTTGGACCGATCGTTCAAATTTCAAAAAGGAGTGCACATCTGAGGATCCATTGCCTTTCCTTGTACCAAATCAAGAGGTCCAATGACCAGAAACCATAATGGTTATCCCAATAAAGAGGTCCAAAGACCGGAGACCATAATGGTTATTCCTCAACAACCAAGAAGTGGGACAGTCACGACCCTTTCAAAGCAATCAAGACAAACAGTGTCACACGATTTGTTCAAAAAAAAGAAGAATTGAAAAAAAAAATGAATGAAAAAGCCCGCTAAGTCGAAACTTGAAAACAAGCGACTTAGGCAAAAATTAGGGCATCCCGCTGGACTTCACAAGCAAAGATTCACAAGAATCAGTCCAGGCGAAAGTTAGGGATAATTAAAATAATGCAAAAGCGAAAGACGAAAAAGATTACATAAGAAAGATCCTTGAACAAGAACAAATTTGTGTGATACAGACACGAAAGAAAAAGGGGTGACTGACTCCAAACAACAATCTGATTGATGCTTAAACTGAGAGTAATTGGTTCCTCAACCATCACAAAACCCTTTTTGAGAGGTGAGCGTTTGTGAAAATTAGCTGAACATAGGAATGGAGAACATCACGAAGATGGGTGGGCACAAATAAACTTCGAGCCTATATCTTTTGTTTCTATAACCGTGAACCAGGCCACGATACAACCCTCAAAAGTCCTAACTGAAACAAGGTTATTTTTGAGAGCATACTACCACGAGACCGCGTTCCTGACTCCTATGAGTGGTTTTGAAAGATCTTTGTTGGTGTTGCATGTGCATGCTTTCTATTATTCAAAAAAAATTAATGTTGTATCTTAACCAGTGACTCGCTCGCGAAGGTTTGCGACATCTTTTTCAGTAAAACTTCAAGATTAACATGTGTGTTGCATTAGAATTTTCATTCTCAGAATAAACATTTTCTGCTTGCATATATTTGTTGGGCATCATAAAAATTCACATACGAAACTTCAGTCCAGAAGCTTAATCTTGCCAAGTTGAGAAGTCTGAAACTTCCGAAGGACAATCTGTCGAGGTGCACTTTTTAAGAAAACTCCATCGAGTAGGGAATTTCCCAACATTCCTGGTAAGAGCCAACTAATCCGGGGCAATCATGTCGAGCAATCTCTTCAAAATTCAGCCAAGCTGGGGCAATCACTTCGAGATTCAAATCTCTCAAAGAGCCATCAGGCGGAAGCATTATTCAAATTTCAGCCAAACTGGGGCAATCACTTCGAGATCCAATCTCTCGAAGAACAGTTGATCTGGGTGTTTTCTTCAAAGCAGTCATTCAGAGGTGATCACTTCAAGACTTGTACTGGGGCAGGCCACCCCAAGAGCACTGGAAGTTACTTTCTCCTGAAGACGGTTAATCAGAAGCACCTACCCAAGGTTCAAAATACTAGGACACACTATCTCACAGTGATATGAGGTTTTTCATGAATCCTCGCGGGGAAAATTCTTGCACAGATCATGCAGTCTGGGGCAGTTATTTCGAGATCCAACGAATCTCTCCAAGAGTTTGAAGACACTGAGGCATTTCATATGCCATGTTTTCTGTAAAATCCTCTTGAGACATTTACTTCTGATGGACCTTAATCTGAGGCCAGTTGAAAATTGCAAAGAACCATTGTTCACTCATGATTAGTTGACAACCTATCAACCCGGGGCTAGGGGCAAAGCCATTGTCAGCACAGTACTTCAAGAGTTATTTCATCAGCAAGCTTCATTGATCAAAATTCCTTAGCAAGTCTCATTAGACAATCCCTTCTCCAGTAGTGCGGCAAATGGAAGATTGCTTCTTGAGCAGAAGGATATCATCGTCTCTCATCCCCGGCATGAGACGCCTTACATCTCTCATTCCCAACATGAGAGGATTTATCTTTTATCCCCAGCAAGTGGCAACTTGAGCTCTTATCTTCAGCGGGAAGCTTTATCATTGACATTATCTGTCATCCCCAGTAAAGTCGAAGTTGAAATCTCTCCCAGCAAGGCAGCAGAATGTGGGTGTCATCCCCAAGTAGAAGTTTCCCTTCAGACAGGGGCAATCCTCAACAGTACAAGGAGTTCTTTCCTCCCCAGCAAGGTGTTTCCTCAACAGTGTCATGCCTTTGGTTCTCCGCCAAGTCAGGAGGTCCTCACTTCCTCACCAGAGTTCAAGAAGAGTCCATCTCCAGCAGGGTCTTGGCACTCCAATCTCAAAGTCCAATTTATTTTTGGCAGTGGTGGCTGTTCAAAGCCGGTGAATTATTAACAGTTTTCCCCACAGAGTTGTTTCCTCCTCATTAAGATGAACCAAGTCAATGTAGTGATCATCATTTCTCCCAAGTCAAGCTATCTGGGATGCCTGCAGTCTCCTTATCAGGAGATATCCTTGCATTTGCATATGCATATTCATCACATGTGCATCCTCCAAAGCGTAGCATTTCCATCGTCATGGAGCATTACGCCATAAATCCAAACATATGCATACCAGCATGGGCCAGTTTTGAGGTATATCACATAAGACCCGTTACATCTCCAATCAGATTGAAGTGTTCCCCACAGAATGCAACTTCATCTCCCAGGGTGGATGCGTCCACCAAGTCTTGTTGCTATCCCCAATTGAGTCTTGTTTCAGCACAACAGTCTCATTTTTTTCGCGTCCCCGTTTCAGTACAACGGTCGCGTCTCGGGCTCTCGTTTAAGTACAACGATCCCGTTCCTTTCGAGTTTCCATTTAAGTACAATGGTCTCGTATTTGAGTCTTGTTTCAGTACAACAGTCTCATTCTTTCGCGTCTCCGTTTCAGTACAACGGTCGCGTCTCAGGTTATCATTTAAGTACAATGATCCTGTTTGCTTGGGCTCTCGTTTAAGTACAACGATCCCGTTCCTTTCGAGTTTCCATTTAAGTACAATGGTCTCGTATTTGAGTCTTGTTTCAGTACAACAGTCTCATTCTTTCGCGTCTCCGTTTCAGTACAACGGTCGCGTCTCAGGTTATCATTTAAGTACAATGATCCTGTTTGCTTGGGCTCTCGTTTAAGTACAACGATCCCGTTCCTTTCGAGTTTCCATTTAAGTACAATGGTCTCGTATTTGAGTCTTGTTTCAGTACAACAGTCTCATTCTTTCGCGTCTCCGTTTCAGTACAACGGTCGCGTCTCAGGTTATCATTTAAGTACAATGATCCTGTTTGCTTGGGCTCTCGTTTAAGTACAACGATCCCGTTCCTTTCGAGTTTCCATTTAAGTACAATGGTCTCGTATTTGAGTCTTGTTTCAGTACAACAGTCTCATTCTTTCGCGTCTCCGTTTCAGTACAACGGTCGCGTCTCAGGTTATCATTTAAGTACAATGATCCTGTTTGCTTGGGCTCTCGTTTAAGTACAACGATCCCGTTCCTTTCGAGTTTCCATTTAAGTACAATGGTCTCGTATTTGAGTCTTGTTTCAGTACAACAGTCTCATTCTTTCGCGTCTCCGTTTCAGTACAATGGTCGCGTCTCAGGTTATCATTTAAGTACAATGATCCTGTTTGCTTGGGCTCTCGTTTAAGTACAACGATCCCGTTCCTTTCGAGTTTCCATTTAAGTACAATGGTCTCGTAATTGAGTCTTGTTTCAGTACAACAGTCTCATTCTTTCGCGTCTCCGTTTCAGTACAATGGTCGCGTCTCAGGTTATCATTTAAGTACAATGATCCTGTTTGCTTGGGCTCTCGTTTAAGTACAATGATCCCATTCCTTTCGAGTCTCCATTTAAGTACAATGGTCTCGTCTTTGAGTCTTGTTTCAGTACAACAGTCTCATTCTTTCGCGTCTCCGTTTCAGTACAATGGTCGCGTCTCAGGTTATCATTTAAGTACAATGATCCTGTTCGCCTGGGCTCTCGTTTAAGTACAATGATCCCATTCCTTTCGAGTCTCCATTTAAGTACAATGGTCTCGTTTTTGAGTATTGTTTCAGTACAACAATCTCATTTCCTCGTGTCTCCGTTTCAGTACAACGGTCACGTCTCGGGTATAATGATCCTGTTTGCTTGGGCTCTCGTTTATGTACAACGATCCCGTTCCATCTTGTCCTATTTTCTTTGTTTCGGGTTACCGCCTGCGGCCGGTATACCTTTGCGTCTCCATTCGAGGATGGTTTCGTGCTGGATCCGAGGATCCCTTGTGAGTTGTCATTCGAGGATGGCATTCTTCCCAGCATATTTCCACCTGGTTCTATTTTCGCTACCTATTCAGAGGTCAAAAACAAAAAAGATATAAATATAATAAATGGACAAATGGCTTTTCCATTACCCTCAGTGTGCAAATTTTCAGGTTTTATTCGAGTATTCAATCACTCCATACCTTGAACGTCTAAAAGTTGTTGCTATTATTCGTTCAGGTCTGCAGTTGATTGAATAGGGGCAGCTGTAATACCTCAAAATTTGCCCTCATTCTTTTTGCTTTAACTGGCTTTTTCGCTTCGTATTCATCTGCATTTTTCACTAGGTCATAATATTCATAACCCTGCATTTGCATTGAATTCATAAGGCATATGATCAAGGATCTTGGAAGTTAGGGTTTCGTATTTTGTCTGTATTTATCCGGGTTTGAAATGATGAAGGTTATTCACTGGTGCATCTAATCTATTATTGAGGTGGCTAATCAAATTTGGCTTGGAACAAGAGTTTCGGCCCCCCTTAACGTCTCAAGTGGAATTATTCTTCATTGAACATCTCAAGGGGATTTGGAAGTCTTGCTCATGATTTGATTTGAGGACACTTCACCAGTTGAGGTCCAGTGTATTAAAGAGTGGTGTGGATCCATTTGTTTATGGAGCAATAATTCGAGATTGGGTGGAGTTTATTATGGCATCAAGAGTGGATTATGTTGAAGGATTCGATTTAGGGTTGAAGGAGAATGCACAATTTTTGGTCTATTTGGAAGGCATCATTCAAGTTCGAACTTAGATACGCAATGCCTATATGGGATATGAGTCGTTACCATTTGTCTTTCTTATTATCCAATTTAAATCGTTCATTAAAAAAATCCATATTCGATTCCCGACATTCGGTCTCAATCCATATCCTTTTATATAATTCCACATTTTCTTCAATAACCAATTTCCACTTACTTTAACCCAATCACCATTTTAGGCCCATATCCAAATATCCAATTGACCATTTCTTTTAGAATCCACCTCTTTAAATTTACATCCAATTTTATCCATTTTTGTTTATTTTCCAAACTTTATCTCTAACTAAAACCAAATCATCCACTTATCCATACTACACCATAGCCGTTTTAAATCATTCGTGAAAGCCATTTTATTTCTACATTTGAATATCCAATCTCAAATCGCGTTTCTTGTTAAGCCCATTAAACCATATTATTTGTCAAGCCCATTAAACAATATTTTTTCTTGATCCATATTGAACCATACCTATTCTTAACTATTATTTTTCTCATTTTTACAAACCATAAACCATATATCCAATTAGCCATTCATCAAATCCATATTATTCTAATGTCATTAATTAGTTTCCAAAATCCATTTTAGTTTCACATTTCAGGCCCATTGGTAATTGAAAAGTGTAAGCTGGCCCATTTCATTACCAATTTTTAATATGACTTTTTACAACCATATCAATCACACAAAAGAATTCTATTAGAAAAATATAAAAAAAAATTGTTAGAAAAATATAATGAAAATAACTGAAAAATAAAAGGAAAAATTGATATAACTGATATTGAGATTACACCAGAAAAATACTCAGTTACAAATGTAACTGATATAGCAGAAATCACCAACAGAAAAAGTCAGTTATAAGAAAAAAGGAAAGGATCAATAACAAAAAAAACTGAATCCTAGCAAACTGAAAAACCATCTGCAGAATCCTCTCACTTTTCCTTCTTCTTCACCAGCCCCAATTTCTATCTTCAATCACATTCAACCAATCCCTTCAACCCTCAATCACCAATCTTCTGCATCATCATCCTTCAACCAGCCTACACCTTCAATCTTCTGAAAAAAAATCTTTCTGCATATGCAAAACCTGCATTAGTCATTCATCATCAATCTCCAACAGAAAATACACCAGAAAGCAGAAGGAGTTACAGGAGAAAAAGAAAAAAAAACTGAGAAGAAAACATAAACAGAAATAACAGGGGTGCTTCATCCAGCTTCAGGGATCTCTCAATCAACACTAACCCCCACCTCTCATCAGTTCTGGATTCTACACCAGGTCTTCATCAACCTCACCAAATCAATCTTCAGCTTTCACCGATCTTCAAATTCAATCAACTTCACCATCTTCATCGATTCTCATCAATAGCCACGAAAGAATCCTCCAAGAGCCATTAATCCTCCATCTTCAAAAACTGAAAACTCAGAAGCTTCCACCGCTCACGTTCATCATCACCAAGACTTCATTAGTCCACCCTGCAATTGATTCAAGAATCACAATTTAGAATTGCAACAATATCAACATCGCATTCACCAAGGACCTACAGAATTCACATCACAATCATTTGATTCATCACACTACAAAACTATCAATTCATTGCGAGATTTCACAGTAACACGAAATCGCAACTCAGAAGTAGAAGAAGAATGAAGTAAGGATTCAGAAATGAAAGATTGGATGAAAGCAATCGAACCTTAGCTTGAGCAATCGAAGACGTCTTTTTCTTCGGGCCATCAGAATAACCCCGATCCACACCTCCAAGATCCGGTCCGCGCGAACAAGGTCGGAATAGGAAGGCGTTGGAGGTGAGTCATCAATGACGAGACACTATTACGGCACATCCGTGCGGCCGAGTTTCAAGGAGGGCGAGCAGAGCGTCGATTGTGCAATCTTGAGAGGGGAATGACGCTTCCATGTCCGACGACTGTGTTTGATAGAGAAAGGTCGTCGATCGTTGCTGAGAATGGATGAACGGACGAGAATAGATGAAGAAGAACAAGCCACGGCGCATGAGGAGAAGAAGAGCCACGGTTGTTGTTCGTCGGCGATAGCAACGAATCAGAGAAGATGAAGATTCGCGGCACAATCTTGATGATGAAGAAGAGGGTACCGCGACACATTGAGGGGAGAAGCAGTCGAAATCGGTACAATTGGGGGCATTGTTTCGGCGAGGGTTTCACTTGGTGGAGGAAGAAGCCGCCGTGGGAATTTGAAGAAGAAAACCTTAGGGTTAACGTTATACTGAAGAAATGTAGGTTTTCATAAACGAGCGTGAGTTGGGCTCAATTGGATCCATGAATCGCTGAATGCACATCCGGATTCTACTCATACCCCCCCCCCCCTGAATTGGCTGTGTAAATTGGGCCTAAGGCCATTATTTTTCTATTTTGCACCATCCTGTTACTGAAATACCCCCTGCTTCTTTCTTTTTTTTGTTTGAGAATTTTGTTAATTGGTTTTTCTTATAAAATTGGTTAATTAATATTCTTGTTAAGATATATTTGGGAATTAATATTTTGGTTAATCTTTTGATGCTTTTAATTGAATTTTGTTGACAATTTTAATTATCGTGGTGGATTAATTTTGGATTAAAGAATTCACGAGTTTTTGATCGATTTCGATCGATTTTGGTTATGGTGGATCTTCATGAAGCTAATATGGAAGATGAGCATTTATTTTTCTCATAGGAGACTACAAGACCTTGCTTGGGGATTTTTTCGGATTTCTTTATGTGAAGAATCGGCATTTCATTCAAGTAAGTAATTTCAAGCTTTTTCGACTTTTATGCATCATTTAAGTCATATGCGGCTTAGGATCATATAACTTAAGGTGCATATTGAGCCCTCCCACCTGAGGCATTGGATATATTTGTGATGTATGTTGGTTTGTGTCGATTTCGGAGCTTAGGGATTAGGTTACGAACCATTAGGATCGATGCCTTTCACTTTCCCTTAAAATCCACTTTTCCGCCCGTTTCGTCGCAATTATTAAAAATAGTTTTAGGTGTGATAAATTCTGGAAAAATTCATGAGTGATCCTCATCCTCTTAATTAATTTTTCATATTTTTTGTTTCCAGATTTGGGTGGTTTCAATATTTTATTTGGATTTTAGTTCATGAGCTGTCCCAAAAAGAAAGGTTTTGGCATAAGGGACCGAAATCGATTTCCCCCCATAGGTGTGAAACCTATTTTTTGTGTGTGATTAACCACTGTAATTTGTAACATTATGATGCTCATTATGCATTTTTTTCATAATTTTTAGTGCCCTTTTTGATCCACTTTGTGGAGTTGTTTTTTTTTGTGATCATGGTTTGTTACCTTGCTAATCAAGGAATTGTTTTGGCACTTTGGTGCATAATTTTGTGGAATCCTTTTGGACAATGTGAGATAATGACTTTATTATTCCAGGGATTTAATTTCATAATTTTTAAAGGCTTTTTGCTATTTTTCCATGTCACCTAGATCCTAGGTTGATTCTTGTGTGTATTTGCTCCATATCCTAGGATTTAAGAAGGCATTCATGCCATTTGCTTGGAATAATTTTTGGTAACTTTTAGGAGTTAATTATAGGTCATTTTTATGTCTTTAATTCCAGTTATAGACCACTTTTTGAACCATACACATTTGGTTTGTTTTAGTGTTTCAAAGTGCATACTTATGTGGACTAGTTTAACTTAAACGGGTTGCTAATCTCTTCTCGTGTTTAACTTGAATTATGTGGGAATAATTAATGCCTATCCATGCATTCTCATTGCATATCATATCTTGTATGCTACTGACCCATAATCATTGCATTCATATTCACATGTCATACTTCCTTAACTTTCATCATGTGCGATCTTATGCGATGTTTATTCCATTTCATCTCACATATTCTTCTCATTGCTCCATATGCCTAATCCATTGCATCCATGATTGTATATTCATTCATCCATATTCATGAGCATTCACTACTGACTTTGATGTTCATTTCATGTATTAGTTCATGCTTGTAAGCCATACGCATTCATACTTCATCCATAAACCCTAATTTGCATTTATGTGAACTTTTGTGAACTTTTTGTACATAGTTTGACATAATTTGATATTGTGAGGTATTCTAGCATCCTTAGGAGCCTATATCATGTAGCTACTTACTTTAGAAGTCATGGGACCTTTAGGTACCTTCGTCTTTAGACTTAGGTCTTATTTTGAATCCTATTTCCATTCTAGGACGTTTATGGTACTTAATCGCTTTCATGCTTTGATTTTACTTTCGATATGCATTGTCATGCTAACTTTTGTTTTGTAGGGGGGAAGATTGAGGTAAGCATTACTTCATTCCCATCTCTTATGCATTTTAATTGTGTTTGCCTTAGCACCTTTTGCTTTGTTCATAGGTTCCCCTTTTGTTCTTTAGAACCAACTAAACTTCCTTAGGAAGTAAGTTGAGTTCTAATTCTCTTTTCTTCTTTTCCTTTTCTTCATTAGGACTAGAAAACCTCATTAACCATAGGATCTCTTTTGTAAATAAATAAACAAAATTAGGATTGAGTCTTAGTCCCTTAGATTTTTCCTTTTATCAACTTGAGTCACTCTTTCTCATCTTATAAAGAAAAGCAATAAAACACTTAATAAAAATTGAATTTTCTTGTACGACACGAGACTTTTTTGCGGAGTGTTTATACGCGTCCTGTTTCGGGGCGAGGTGTAAATACTTCCCGCGATGGATAGGTCTTAGTACAAGACCGTTCACAAACAAATTCAAAACATTTCTCATAAAAGACAAAAAACAAATAATAAGCGACTATCCTGCGGAAACTTCTCTTCTCATCTCATTCACTCACAATGCGAACTCGCGACGACTTGTCACACATGCAAGACGGTAAACGCACTTGTACCAGACGAGCCTGCAACACCTGAGCATAGACATACGCAGTTCCAGCTGTAAAAAACACAAACAAATAGTTCCCGCCTAGGTTAGGCGAACTACGTCGACTCTGATCCTCATTATCCCGATGAGGTACGTAGGCAGCGGGGTAGGGCCCGTTCGAGCGCATTCTTTATTTTCCCTACGTTTCCCCCTTTCTTTCCATTCTCTTTTTCCAGTTCCTTTCTCATTTCATTCCATTCCAGTCAGCGGTTTTATTCAGCAGCATTCATATTTTCTCACCCTTTGAAACAAACAAGCAAGCGTGGATCCCGTCGGGTACGACGGACGATCTGGGGTGCTAATACCTTCCCAGGTCGTAACCGACTCCCGAACTCAGATCTTTGGTTCGCAGGACCTTGTCCTTTCCTTCTTCCTCAGGTTTGTGCAACATTACCTTTCCCATTCATTCGGGATAAAAATGTCTGGCTGGCGACTCTAACCTTTCCGCGCCACTTTCGCGTTTGTACTAGGATGAAAATCTCGGGAGCGACACAGTGGTTCCGGTCGTCTTCTCCGGCGAGACAAAATCCCTAACTCTCTCTACAAGCCATCCCACCCCAAATTAATTATCCAGAAATGATCCCCCACTCAAAACGAACTCAAACCATCATCCAAACATGATTTATAACAAGCATACATGGAGAATCGAAGGAAAAAAGGAAAACTGGACAAAGTTTCAGAGAGTCATAACATGTTCATTTCTCCACTATTTTCAAAAATAAAAAGAGCAGCATGATCAGTGAAGCATGGAGAACAACTCTATAACAAAAAATACAAGTTCTGGAAAAATTGTTCTTGGGGATACCTGAACTGGAGCTTTCACTTTTGGAGCTTTCTGGCCAGTTCCTTGCTTCCAATCACCTCTACTGACTTCCCTCAAGAGTTTGCAAAGCTTGTTTGGAGTTTTTTATGGCTGATTTATGAGACTGATTCAGTTCAGTTCAAAAGGGAGAAAATTTGTATTTGGTGTGTGGTGACTTTTAAAGCAAAGTAAAGGGTGGTTTGTGATCAGTGATGCATTTGGGGATGAATGGTGGAAGAAGTTTGGAGAATGGGTGACTGAGCTATGAGATTCGATAGAAAATGCAAAAGAGGGATTTTTGTGAACTATGGTGATGTTGTCGTTTCAGGCTTGCTTCTTGTGTGTTTTGAGTTCCATTTTGTCCACATATCAAGCTGTGATAGGTCAGAGAGTTGTTGTGGGCTATGCTGATTGGTATGGCTTGTTTTGCAAAAAGTCAAGGATATGTGTCCTTTGAGGTATGGGCTGTTTCAGGCCTAGGACAAAGGCATGTCTGCTGCAGCTTGATTCAAGGATGACCATGGAAATGAGATTGAGGCAAACCAGCAAGTGGATGAGAAGCTTTGGATCATTTTGCAAATTCATGGAGTTTTGGCCCCTTTTGGATTTCTTAATGATCAAGGCATGAAAGTGAGTGATTCTTTGGGTCATTCTGATTTTTAGGTCATGTGTTATGATGTTATGATGTGTAGAAGTTCATTTGAAGTCATAGAAATGCTTGGCATGAGAATTTGCAAGTTTCCCTCTTTGGTGTAAAAGTGAAATTTATGTGATTTTTTCCAACTTTGACAAGCCATAACTTTTGATCTAAAATGAATTAGAATGAGTTCTTGTACTTTTTGAAAATGGGAGGATCCAATCTACAACTTTCATGACCAAAGATTTTTCATTTGAAGCATTTTTGAATCAAAAAGAGGAAGTTGAAAAACTTTCCCAAAATGGCAAGTTTGCATTACAAGTCACTTTCCCAAAAAGGCAACTTTGCAAATGGCTTGAAATTCTTCAATTTTGTGAACTTCTAACATCTTATAAGATCAAATAAAGATCATACACATTCAAAATGATGGATAACACCCTTTGGTTGGGTGATTGGGGGCCTCAGATGCCCTGATTTTGCACTGACTTGCTCAAGAAGTCATCTTGTGATCAAATGCCTTCCCCATTGAATTTCTTCATGAAAATTGGTATGTATGATCCTTATAACATATAGAGACCCATAGAAACAAGAATGACCAAAAAATTTGGGGTTATGGACTCTGAAACCAAAACCCTAATTTTAGGTCATCTGTGCAGTTAAGCTTGGCTCTGCCTCCATGCCTTTCTCAGTTCTTGTGATTCTCTGACTTTCTTGATCTCAGGAGGATATGATATGATGTTTGAACATACATGGACCCTATTTAGGTGATTGAAGACCTTTGGAGTGGCTCAGATAGCTCAGGGATGGCTCATATCACAAACCCTAGATGCAGATGATTTTGAAACACTGTAGTGAAGCAACAATGCAATATGAGATGCTATGATTGAACTTATGCAGATGAAAAGAATCACAAGCCATGGTGAAATGAGTGAGGGCAAATTTGGGGTGTTTACAGCTGCCCCTATTCAAACATGAGTTAGCTGTGTAGGATGTAAGCGGCGGCTTAACAGGCAAACAAGATAACTTGTGGTTGAATACCAAAGACAGTCCAAAATTTGCACTCACTGAATGAAGAAGAAAAGGGATATAGATTGTAAAAGGAAGTAAAGTATGATTATAAAGTGCGGGCGACGGAGGACGATCGTCGAGCAGAGGACGACTGCTGGGGTTAAAGCAAGGACGGGGACAACCGACATGCTGGGGAAACGAAGGTATTACGATGGGGACGACCATTAAATATAACAAGGTTCTCTGGGGATTGAAGGTAAAGGCAATGACAGGGACGACCATCGGGTTTGCAAAGTAAAGGTAAACAATGATGGGGACGGCCATCAGATTCATGAAATAGATGATGAGGGACGGTCATCAAAGGTGAAGGACGATCACCTAGCAGGGGACGACTGCTCTGTTGGGGATAAGGATGAGGGACGGTCATCCAAGGTGAAGGACGATCACCTGGAAGGGTACGGCTGCCGAAAATATCGCAACATAGGACGAATGCCGGATAGAAAAGGTCGACGATGGGGACGACCATCGGACAAGCATGATGAAGGACGATCATCAAGAGGTGAAGGACGATCACCTTAGCAGGGTACGGCTGCTCTCGGGGTTTATCATGACATAAGACGAATGTCAGATAACAAGATCAACGATGGGTATGACCATCGGATAAAATGATGAAGGACGATCATCAGAAAAGGTGAAGGGCGATCACCTGGCAGGGTACGGCTGCTGAAAGTATCACGACATAGGACGAATGTCGGATAGGAAGGGGTTCTAATGAATAGAGACTCCGCTGGGGATGATGAAGGACGATCATCAAGAGGAGGTGAAGGACGATCACCTGGCAGGGTACGGCTGCCGGAAGTATCACGACATAGGACGAATGCCGGATAGAAAAGGTCGTAATTTATCTTTTAGTGGTGATTTGTCGGGAACTCTTCCGGGAAGTGGTAGACACAGACGAGTGTTTATAAGGAAAGGTATAAGTGTTTGACGCGGTGTATAGATTAAAGATGCGGACGAGCATCCTTAAGACTATGATACAGACGAGTATCAGTAGAAACAAACGTTTGACGCATGTTCAGAGATGATGATACGGACGAGTACCAACTAGTTAACAAAGAACACGGACGAGTGTCGACTCTGAGGGGTTTTAAGTGGTGTATATAAGATACGGACGAGTATCTGTATGAGTAAAAAGTGATGAATGCGACATAAATGAGTGTCCAACTTGCTGTGGAGAGCATGACACGGACGGGTGTCAGAAGAAGTGTATTATAAACAAGTATTTGGTTTACGAAGTGTTTAGGCAATTATGCTGGGGAAGGTGACACGGACAGGTGTCAGGGAAGTGTATATATATGTATCTGTCTGTAGAGAACGTTCGGGCGACTTTAGTGGGGAATGATGACAAGGACGAGTGCCAAAAGGAGCATGCATATGTATTTGTGAGTGCAAAGAGGGTGATTTGGCTTTCTGCCGGGGAATTTGAGAGGCATTTCGTATATTGTTGATGGAACGTCAGTATTTACAAGTGTTCAGTTCAACACATGGCTCATGATTTATGAAATATGTTTGATTTTTGCCGTAATGCTCCGTATTAGACGGAATGCTACGCTTTGGGGGGAAATGATGCGAATGCTATGATTACGCAAAGGTATCGATCCGGGATTCGGATCCCGTTGCCGTGGAGGTCTCCGGCTGATCTGCTTGAAGTGAATATCCCAGTTGGGGATGAGATCATTGGTAGATCTGATATATATGACTCTGCTTGGGGAAATAGGTCACTGATAGACCCATCCTTGGTGATGAGGTACCCAGCTGGGGTCCGTAGAAGCTTTCGCCACTTTGTTGTGAGATCCTCAGGTATTGCTCTTCTGGATAGAGGCTGGGACTCTGTGGGGAGATGGTTCCCTGCCTGACACTCGGCTAGGGAGGAATGATCACTGGACGATTTTCCTAGAGACTTCTGTAGGGATCCTACTGAGGAAGATGATGTCTGGCAACTCAGCTGGGGAGAGGGCCCCCCTGGTGCTACTTCGGGAGATGGGCTGAGCAAATAGTGATTCGGCAGCTTGCTGGGGAGAAGCTTTCATGCCCCATGTCGCGCTTTGACTGCCTGCAATCATGTAAAGACAAAGAAACATACAAGTACCCCGAGGTATCCCCTACTGGATTCCATCATAGGAATTTAGACACTCCCGGGAGTAATATATTTCCTGTAAGCATGTGATTTAGAAAAGGTGCATCTGTACTTATGCAATCAATATTATGAGGACATCGGACATTTTTGCAAACGAAAATAAATGTACGAGACAAAGTGACTGAAAATTTGATTTTATTGATTTATATGCCCTGAATTGGCAAAATACAGTCAAAGAAACAGATCCCCTGAAATGAGGAGATTGTTACAAAATTGAGAAACAAAAAAGATGCTGGCAATGTTGATGACGCTTCGAGGAGCTTCCCCTCTGCTATGACTTGTATGACATTGACGTTCTTCTCATCTTGCTTTCTGAAGAAAGCTGATTCTGACCGAAGCTAGAACCTTTCGGAGCTTACCATGTTGTAAGTGATACAGACGAATTCAGAATGCAGTTGTTCGTTTATTCCCTTATTTTTACGTGGATCGCCCTTTCGGGTTTTCAATCCAGCGGGATACCCATTTTTGCCTGAGTTGTTCAATGTGGCTTTTCAACTCAGCGGGTGTACATTTTTCTTTGTTTTCCCTTATTTTTGCCCGAGTCTTTTATTCTGTTTTTGACTCGCCGGGATGCCCTATTTTTTCCTGGACTTACATTCTGTTTTTATGTCCAGCAGGTCATTTTATGCGAAGTATTTTTTAACTGCATCTGAATTCACAGGGGACAGGAAGTCTTCACCATCCATAGTACTGAGCATCAGTGCTCTACCAGAGAAAACCTTCTTTACTATGAATGGACCATCGTAATTCGGATTCCACTTGCCCCTGTGGTCTGTATGAGGAGGGAGGAGTCTTTTCAGCACAAGATCCCCTACTTGGTATTCCCGAAGCCTGACTTTCTGATCGAAGGCTTTCTTCATTCTCTTCTGATATAGCTGCCCATGACAGATTGCAGCTAATCTCTTTTCTTCAATCAGATTCAGTTGTTCGTATCGGGATCGGACCCATTCTGCTTCATTCAGTTTAACATCCATTAGTACCCGCAAGGAGGGTAATTCAACTTCAACAGGTAGGACTGCCTCCATACCATAAACAAGCTGATACGGTGTTGCCCCAGTGGATGTTCTGATTGAGGTTCGGTACCCATGCAAGGCAAACGGTAGCATTTCATGCCAGTCTTTGTAGGTGACCACCATTTTCTGCACAATTTTCTTGATATTCTTGTTAGCTGCCTCAACAGCGCCATTCATCTTTGGCCTGTAAGGAGAAGAATTGTGGTGTTGGATCTTGAAGTCCCGACACAGTTCTGCCATCATGTTGTTGTTCAAGTTGGAACCATTATCAGTAATGATTCGCTCAGGCACTCCATACCGACAGATGATATCTCTCTTTAGAAATCGGGCTACCACTTGCCTGGTGACATTTGCATAAGAAGCTGCTTCAACCCACTTGGTAAAATAGTCAATGGCTACCAGGATGAATCTGTGGCCATTTGAGGCAGTCGGTTCAATCTTGCCAATCATATCAATGCCCCACATGGCAAAGGGCCAGGGTGAAGACATCACATTCAGGGGGTTTGGAGGCACATGCACTTTATCTGCATAAATCTGGCATTTATGGCATTTCCTAGCATAAGCACAACAGTCTGCATCCATTGTGATCCAGTAATAGCCTGATCTTAGCAACTTTTTAGCCATTGCATGCCCTCCAGCATGGGTCCCAAAAGATCCTTCGTGCACCTCGTGCATCAACAAGTCTGCTTCTGCCCTGTCAACACATCTGAGGAGTACCATATCAAAGTTCCGCTTGTACAAATAACCATCAGCATTGAGAAAGAAACTACCGGCGAGCCTTCTTAATGTCTTCTTGTCATTGGATAATGCCCCAGGTGGGTATGTTTGATCCTCCAAGAAGCACTTAATGTCATGGAACCAGGGCTTATCATCTTTGGCAACATCTGCTGAGAACACGTATGCTGGTTTGTCAAGTCTGGATACTGAAATCTGAGGCACAAAGTTGGCAGCTTGAACTTTGATCATGGATGAAATGGTAGCTAGAGCATCTGCAAACTGATTTTCATCTCGAGGGATATACTCAAGCCTGACTGTTGTGAAGAAAGTCAATAACCTCCTTGTATAATCCCGATAAGGTATCAGATTATCTTGGTGGGTGTACCATTTGCCATTGGTTTGATTAATTACCAGAGTTGAATCTCCGAACACAGTCAAAGTCTTGATCCTGAGGTCAATGGCTTCCTCAAGACCCATGATACAAGCTTCGTATTCAGCTTCGTTGTTAGTGCAGTTAAAGGTGAGTTTTGCCGAGAAAGGCATGTGAACTCCCTTAGGTGTAATGAGTATTGCACCAACACCACGACCATTCATATTAACAGCCCCATCAAACATCATAGTCCATTCTTCTTCTGGTGTCGCTCCCCGGATTTCCATCCTGGTACAAACGCGAAAGTGGCGCGGAAAAAGAATAGAGTCGCCAGCCAGGCATTTTTATCCCGAAGAAAGGGAATGGTAATGCTGCACAAACTAGAAGAAAGAAAGAGGAAGGACACAGGTCCTGCGAACCAAAGAGACTGAGTTCGGGAGTCGGTTACGACCTGGGAAGGTATTAGCACCCAAATCGTCCGCCGTACCCGACTGGATCCACGCTTGCGAAAGAAACTGTTTCAAATGGTGAGGGTATGAAAGCTGCAGCAAAAGAAATGAAAATGAACTGGAAGAGAAACTAGAACTGAAAAAGAACTGAAATAAGAAAATGAAAGGAGAAATGTAGGGAAAATAAAGATTGTGCTCGAACGGGCCCTACCCCGCTGCCTACGTACCTCATCAGGATAATGAGGATCAGAGACGCCGTAGTTCCCTTAACTAGGGGTACTAAAAGGAAAATTGCTTGTGAATTAAAGGCTTGAACTGCCTATGTCAATGCTCAGGTGTTGCAGGCTCGGACGACGAGTGCGTTACCGTCTTGCAAAATGACAAGTAGGAGCAAGTTCGCGTACGGAGCGAATGAGATGAGAAGAGAATTCCCGAAGGAAAGACGCTTATTGTTTGTTTGGTGTTTTTTTAGAAGCTTTTATGAGTGAAAGTTTGCATAGGTAAGTGTACCTAAGTCTTACTCAATGGGATGTGTACATCTCACATCATCCCGAAATGGAATGCGCAAGAGGCACACCTATCTATGGAGGAAATCCCCAAAGCTAGTCCCACAAGTGGAGGCTTGAGCACACTGGCCTATTACCATTATTAAGTATTTTTGTGGTTTTTTGGTTAAGAAGTGTTTTTTAGCTTTTTCTTTGTGAAGTACTCATGCTAAGACCTATCCACCACGAGTGATGACTCACACCTCGCCCCGAAACGGAACGCGTGCAAGCATCTCATAGCAAAGTCTCATGTCACATGAAAGTACTCAACCTTTATTAAGTGGATTAGAATTAAATTTGAAGATGAGAAGAGGAGAACACCAAAGGATCTCAAAAGGTGAAAAGCTAACGGGAAAAGTCTAATCCTAATATTCACATGCTCGGATGGTCCTAGGTTAGTGAGGCTTACTATCCTAAAGAAGGAGAAGAAAAGAAGAGAAAGATGAAAGGAGAAGCTCCATGGTGGCCTAAGCACACCTCATGGTAATGAAGAATAAAAGATGATGAAGAAGAAGAAATAGATGAATAAGAATGAAGATAAGAAGATGAGAATGCAATATGAAGATGAATAAGAATGAAAATAAGGAGATGAGAATGCAATATGGAGATAAGATGAATAATGAATAAGATGAGAATGCGAAATGGAGATGAACAGACAATGCACAAACAGAGCCTACACCAGTAGGACTTCCAGATGCAGCAGCATGCAATAATTAAAATCGGGCCTCAGTGGTACCTAACGGAGAAGGTCCGTTGCCTCTTCAATTCGCAAGAGAAACTCAGGAAATAATGTCAAGTCCAGAACGGATTTACAAGTCAAGCATAAGTTGTCCATTACCAGGGTAAGCATCCACATTACAAGCGATCAACAAAGGGGATCCGACTTAATATCCAGAATCGGTCCAAACGGTATCAAAGCTTAAATGCAGTTTGTACCCAAAAGATCTCGTCAGTCCAAAATAATCGATCCCAAGGTTGTCACAAAGGTACATCCTCCATTATTAAAATCAAGCAAGGAGCCTACAAAACACAATGCTAAAACCAATATTAAACACAATTCAAAAAATACAAAATCAAGGCTATAAAAATTCTAAGAAAATTCTACACTAAGAACATTAACTAAATTAATGATTAATCAACTAATCTAAAAGTCTAAATCAAAAATTAACAAATTATAAACTAAATCTCTTCACTAAATTAAACTAAATCAATAAAAAATTAAAGTCAGAGCTAAATCGAGATTAAATACTAAACAAAATTAATCGAAACTAAATAAAGTTATACTACAATTGATTAACAAACTTTACAAAATTATATCAAAGTCTAGTACAGTTTTAAACTAAAACTTCTAAGAAATGTTAATAATAAAAAAGCTAATTAACAAAATTATAAAGGAGAAGATAATAGAAAAATTAAGAAAGAAAACACAATAAGATAAAAAATAGAAACAAAGGAGAAGGGGGGTTGGTCGCTGAATTTTGAGGTGAGGAGCAGTTGGTAAACTGAAAACGGGCTTGATCCAATGCAACAAGGAAAGGTAAACCGCAGCCTGGGCCCAACCGAAAATGCCCTAAAGGGAGATACATCAATTTCAGCAGCAACCTAAGTTCTTCACTTCTTCACTTTTTCTCAATATCAACACAAAACAAACTGAACCCTGTATATGAGAGAAAAACAAAAGGACACGCATCGGAAGCGCCGTTAATGGCGACTGACGGAGCGAAAGAGAGGGTAGACGACGACAACATGCTGCGGTGGTCGAAATGTTCCCGTTGAAGCTTCGTGACTCACTTCATCATCGCATCAACAACACAAGCTTCACTGAATCCAAACATCAAGCCGCTGCGAAATCAACGCCACCGAGAATCCCTCTCAGTTTCACGTCGCCGACGATGCGGCTTCGTCAGGCTCTTCTTCTTTTTTTTTGCTTTTCGGATTTGAGTTTGTTGTTGATGTTTGCTGTTGTAGAAATAGTTGAGCAGGGGTGTTGGAGTGATGTGATGTTGCGGTTCTGATTTGGTTGTGTTTGTTTATGAGTAATGAAGATTGAATGGTGTGGTGGGTGTTGATTTTGTTGCTGTTTGTGTGAGCGAAATGAGGATGAGTTGGTGGTTTGAGATTTTTTTGCGATGAGGTTGAAATTGAAGGTTGTTGTTATGGCTGTAGGTGTTAACAGTGGTGGTGATACGGCTTGTTGCTGAGATGTTATGGAGGAGATGTGAGGGAAGATTTGATGAAGTTTTTTGGTGTAAACGCAAGGTTTGCGAGGTTGTCGAAAGAGGGTGGCGATGAGCGGTTTTGTTGAAAACTGTTTGAGGTTGAGAGAGGTGAATCAGAGTAATGGTGAAGGTTGGAGAATGATTTGGTTTATGAAGTTGAGTTGAAGGTGGTGCCGAATGGATGGTAGTGTGGTTTGAAAAGGTTGATTGAGGGGTTTGTTCAAGAAGGGCGTTGAAGGTTGCTTTGCTGGGTTTGTTAAAAAAGAAGAGGAAAAATGTTGTTGTTGGAGGAGGAGGTTTCGGGTTGGATGAAGGGCTTGACGCGGTTTGTGTGTTGCCGAAGAAGTTTGAGTGATGAATTCAAGGTTTGTTGAGAGTTTTGTCGTGATGGTTGTGAGGTGATACGGTTGATGAAACTTGTGGTCACAGTTTTGTTGTTGTTGTTTTGTTTCGGTGGTGAGGATGAAGTTGGTCACGGTTTGTGGAGGGTGGTTGTTCGGTAAGGGTGATTTGATGAGGTTTTGGACGTGTTGGTAAGAGAGGATTAAGGCTTGGTGAGGGATTTGTTTTTGTTGTTGCTGGTGAAGGGTGAAGACCCGTGATGATAGAAGGGATTCCTGTGAATGCCTTGGAAGAATGAGGTTTTGTGCTGAGTGATGAACTGTGAGCCAAGAAAAGTGTGGGGCCCGATTTTTGTTTGTTTGTTATGAGGGTGAATATAAGTCTGGTAGTTGTTGATTCCTTTTTTCTTAGCTGGCTCTTTGCGCGTGACCAAGGAATTTCCAGAAGTTTGGTGGGTCCATGAAGAGGTGGTTCTGAAATTGAGAAGTTTGTGAGGGTGTGGCCATGTAGTGTACGTCACCAGCTTGTGTAATGGATGGGCGGAATTTGTGTGCGCAGAGTATGGAAAAGCAAGTGGCAAAAATTGTGTGAGTCCATGTATGTGCCAGCTGTGTGTTTTTGCTGAGTGGAAAAATTGGAAATCTTGTGAGTGGAATTACACGGATATGTACTGCGTGAGAGTCATGAAATTGGAAAGAAGTTGTGTACAATGCTTTCTCTCCTTTTCTTGTATTTTTTTGTGTAATTACAACATGGAAATGGGCTGACTTAATTTGCAGTATATGGACTTTATGATTAGTGATAAAATGAAGTTGGTTAGGGATAATGGGAAAAAAAACTTAGTGGATAATTAATGAAATTTTAGATACAGGTAAAAATGGGATGGACTATGAAATGAGATATGAATTTATTTGTAAACGGATAAAATCGGATAGAAGGATAATAAGAGATGAGAATGGATTAAATCGAGTAAAAATAAAGAATGTAAATGGATTAGGATAAGTGTAATGGGCCGATATGGACTTATACAAAAAGATTAGGAAGATATAATTTGGTAATGGACTTAAAGAAATGGATCATACTAAATTAATAAAGAAAAATGTAGGATGAAGTATGTATGAAAATGGAAGTGAATACTTATTATGGATTGATAAAAAGAAAAGTTTTAATAATGAATTTATAAATGACAATGGATAGAAACATGGGTAATGATATTTATGGGGAAAAAATGAATGTTTAAGAAAGTGGATAATATTTTGTGAATGGATAAAAAAATGGATTGTATGTATATAAGGGCTACTGGAAAGTGGATAATCAATAGAAAATGGATAGTAAAATGGTTAAAGAGGATAGATATAAGCTGATGAAAACGGATAATAGACGGGAGTAAATGAATATGAGAAAATGGGTAAGAAAAAAAAAAGGGATGAATTAATCTTTTATGGAATGGACCGACAACCACCAATATGCACACAACCACAAAACCTCGATTTTCAACTCAAAACCAATTTTGCACGAAAAACCACCGACTAAGGATAGAATGGACACCACTGAATAAATCGTGAACCACTGCTTGGTAAAACTGATGAACTTTCGCACACAACATAACTCGAACTTTGGATACACAACGCCTGAAACATAGTCGCCGTCACAAATAACTTGCACTTGAAGAAGCTCCGGAGATACCAAGAAGAGAGGAAAAGCCACATCAATTGATGAAAAAGACAATAGCCCGGTGATGGGCCAGAGGCTTAGTAAGTAGTCCTTTCAGACGTGAAATCCTTGATCAGGGAAATAAACCCTAATTAGTGTCATAAGCAAAAGAAAATCGATGTCATTGACAGTTGCATAACAAGAAATCCGAATTCTATGATAATCTGCAAATAAAGTGCGAAACCCTAATTCTTTTGATGATGTTGATCCCATGTCTCAAGAGCCAATGCAAATGGTATGCAAAATGCGTATGAATGCAAAACAAAAAGCCGCCAAAGACAGAAAAGCCAGAGGGCAAATTTAGGGTGTCTACAGCTGCCCCTATTCAATCAGCTGTTAATCCGAAAAGGATGAAAGCAACGATTATTAGACGTTCGAGATAAACAGTGATTGAATACCAAAAAGACCCTGAAATTTGCACTCTGACGGAGAATGCAACACTGGGAAATAAACCCAACCAGATGACGCTCTGGGGATATGAAGAAGAGAAAAAGCAGACGAGCTTCTTCCAAGCTGAAACTGATATCTGGTAATAAGAACCCTTTGACAGACGAGTCTTCAAATGACCTGTGACGCCAGGTGCAGAGAGCGGACGAGCCCTTAAGAATCTTCAAAGTAACCTGAGATAGACGAATCTCCTTCACTAATCCTTACACAGATAAGTGGAATAAGACGGACGAGTCTTCTTCGGATAACCCTTACGCAGGTTCCGGGAATGCATATAAGTCTGTGGGATAGACATGCAACTAGGATAGACGAATCCTCTTCACGAATCCTTACGCAGATAAGTGGAATAAGACGGACGAGTCTTCTTCGGATAACCCTTACGCAGGTTCCAGAAATTGTTATGACGTTTTAATCCCACCGTCAGGATTTTCAACCTCTTCAATGCGGACGAGCATTGGAATGATCATCAAAGAAACACAGACGAGTGTCATAAGTCGACGATACGGACGAGTACCGGACGATGATCCAAGAAACACGGACGAGTGCTTCTAATAATGATACGGACGAGTATCAATCACTGGTATAGACGAATACCAAAAATCCAACACAGACGAGCATTGGAATCTTCAATAGGGAACAATCTAACACGGACGAGTGTCAGCAAAGATACAGACGAGTATCAGCTTATTTCAGACGATCTTCAAAAGAAAATACCAAACACGGACGAGTGTCGGGGCGTGCAGACGAGCACTAGATAAGTAATAGGCACGGATGAGTGCTAAGAGATGAGGTCGAGCATCAAATAAAGATGCGAGTACGAACGAGTACTGGCGACTTTCTTTGGGATATGCCTCAAATAAAGAGGAATCGAAAATAAAATGCACGGACGAGTGCTGCAGGGATGCGGACGAGCACCAAATGAAGATGCGCGCACAAACGAGTACAGGCAACTTCGCTGGGGAATAAACTTCAAAGACTAATAAGCACGGACGAGTGCCGAGAGCTGCGAACGGTCATCAAATAAAGATGCTAGCACGGACGAGTGCTGGGGGAATACCTCAAATAAAGAGGAATCTGCTGAGGAAAAGGCACGGACGAGTGCTGAAAGAGGATGAACATCAAATAAAGATGCGAGCACAGACGAGTGCTAGTAGATATAGACTCTACTGGGGAAAGCAAACGAGCAATACCACAAAGCTAACACAGACGAGTGTTGAAAGATGCAGACGAGCAGCAATAAAGCATGATATATCACTGCTGGGGATAACTCTGCTTAGAGATAACACAGACGAGTGTTGACAAATGCAGACGAGCGGTAGATAAATGCCTGATTGGCCACCGAGAGTTACAACTCTGCAGGGGAAGATAAGTCTAGAGGTCTGACTACCCATCTCTGACTGAGGTGATATATACCTGACTGTATCATCAAATGACCACCAGTATGGCAACTTTGCTGGGAAATATTTCACTGCCAGAAGTGGAGATCAGACATGAACTCTGTGGGGAAAGATCATCTTCAGACTTGGCTAGGGAAGATGCTTCGTCAAATAACTCTTGCTGGGACCCTTGCTGGAGAGAGAGAGCTCTGACAATTCTAACTTTGTGGGGAAACAAGGCCTTCAGTTGCCTGTTGGGAAAACTTCACTGTGGAAAGATAAGTCCGCTTGGGGATGAGAACGATTCAATTAACCTTGAAGTTCTGCTGGGGATACCATCTGCTCTACCTCAGCTGGGGAGATGTTAACCTTTTGGCTTGGCTGAGAAACAATAATTGGCAATGCTCTGCTGAGGAGAGACTTTGCTGGAGAATCAAATAATTCACAATATGCCCCAAGTATAGTACTATGACTGTGTTGGGAAGATATGTCAATGAATATTGGACTTCAACCCCTCATGAGAAAACCTTGTCAGCTAAAAGAAAGCCTTTGCTCGGGGAAGAAATAAACTTCCAATGCCCTGCTGGTAAAATAAATACCAGACATTCCCTGAAAATTAACACAGTGCCTCAAGCTTCTGAGCTCAACAAGTGCATTATTGATCATCCTGAGTGAACTAACATTACCTTAACTTCTCCATCATACCATACTGCATCATTCATAAAAAGATCATCCTTAGAGGATTTTACAGAAGACATGGTATCCAGAATTTCCCCAGTGTCTTCAAACTCTCGCAGAAATCAAACGGATCTTGAGATAACTGCCCCAGACTGCGTCTTGAAATGATTCTTGCTCCACACCAGAGACAGAAACCATGCGGTATGAAGATGCAATGCAAATGATGCAAGACGTAAACGTATGCTTAGGATGTTGAGGATATGATGATAAGGATGATATGCAAGAGGGAGATGAAACAATGATGGTCGGGCGCAAGGCCAGGTTGATAGATATTTTTGTTTTTGGTTGCCAAGCAATTGGACTTAAATGGTGAATTACCAGACGAGAACTGGTTTATTGAAGGTAGGCCAACAGACGAAAACTGATGGGCAAAGAATAAGTCGTCAGACGAGAACTGACTCCTTAGGTTCATTGTCAAACGAGAATTGACTCTGAAAAAGAAATGACTGCCAGACGAGAACTGGCGTTCAACGGGTTAAATGAAAAGGTGACCAGACGAGAACTGGTTAAAAGATTCGCCTACCAAACGAGAACTGGTATTCGAAGTTGGTTCGCCAGACGAGAACTGGATTTTGGGTTGGTTTGCCAGACGAGAACTGGACTTTGGGATGTCAAGAAGTTGGGGTTACGAGGCCCTGGATGAGATCTGATGTTGCGGGGGGTTAGGATGCCCAATGCACTTATAATGCATATGCTCTAGAGATGCGACATGAATAACGTATGCAAATGATTTATGAAATGCTTATGAAAAACTAGAAAAGCTCCCAAGGATGGGAAGAAAGGTCTTATAACAAGATTTCTAATGAGAAGGGTGACAAAGGCGAGGGTGGGTAGCATGATTTCCCGACACTCGTCTTGAACTCGAAGATTGCTGATATAACTTGCTCTGTGTAGCTAAAGTTTGCCCCTGTTGGGTGAGTCTCTGAACAGACTATCACTGATTATCCAATTCTTGGCATGGCGGACTTGGATGCCCTCTCGAGGAGAGTTGCACTTAGTGATCTTGGAAATGCCCTGCCCCGGTATGAGCGTGGAAGCGAATTGACTCATTCTGACTGAGCATTGGAAGAGTATATCCTTGGTCAACAGAAAATCTGGGTGTATTGCCCCTGTTCGGAAGATTCACTTCTGATCAACTGACTTTTGAATGACATCCCTTGATCAACCGATGCTTGGGAACTTGCTTTAAATTGACTGATTCCTTGGTTGAAAAATCCACTGGATAATATGCCCCTGATTCATAGGCTAACAAGATGCTCTTGATTCTAGTCGTCATTGTTGAATGATCAAATTCCCTTTTGATTGCTCTTTGTAGGAACTTCCCTGATGTCACAAACTGACTTGCAATTAAAACTATTCATTTACAAATGGTAATTCTAATGCAGTGCACATGCAAGTTTTGAAAATTTATTTATTTGAATGTTGTGACAGTGTGTGACGAATGGACGATTAGTCCAAACGTAGTGTTGAGTTAGCAACTCGTTAGGAGTCAGTTTACGCAACCTTGTCGTAGTATGCTTCCAGAATTGAACCTGATTCAATTAGGACTTTCAAGGGTTATGACGTGGCCTGGTTCACGGTTTTAGAAAGAAGGATTTGTGGCTCAAAGTTTATCTGTGCCCACCCATTCTCCTTGATGTTCTCCAGTCCTATATTCAGCTAATTTGGCCTGAGCGCTCGCCTCTCGAAAGGGTTTTGTAATGGTTGAGGAACCAATGACGTTAACGGTTTACGCACCAATGAGGTTTCTTAGAGTAACAGTCACCCCTTCTGACTTTGTGTCTGGTCACACGACTTTGTTCTAATGGAAGATTTTTCTTTCTGATTTTTTTTTGTTTCCCTAACTTTTGCCTGGACTGATTCTTTTCTTGAATTTTTGATTTTGAAGTCCAGCGGGATGCCCTAACTTTTGCCTAAGTCATTTGTTTTCACATTTTTTTTTCCACTTAGCGGGCTTTATTTCTTTTCTTTTTCTTTGCTTTGATTTTTGTTGAACAAATCGTGCGACACAGGTTTGTCTGTCTTGCTTGAAAGGGTTGTGATTGCCCCATTCTTTTGTTGTTGAGGGATAACCATTGTGGTTTCACATCTCTTGACCTCTTGAGGTGTAATGAATAAAGGTAATGGATCCTCGGATGCACACTCCTTTGGAAATTTGAACGCTCAGTCAAATTAACTGATAACTACCCTGCCCCGGGTTGAATGTGAGGGTTTTTTCTGTTTAGAAAATAAACTCCTACTTCAAGGCTCAAAGGGGTTGACGAGGGTCTATCTCCCTTATATCTCCGGTGTTTAGGAATTGAAACAATGCCTGTACATCGTTAGCAGGTTCTATCCTGAAAGCATACCTTGAACAATTATGGGTATTCAGTTGTCATCATCCTCCCTCAAACCTGCTAAGCAACAGTGAAATAAATGGGAGGTAAATGTATGCAATTCTTTTTTTGTTTTTCAATGCAAGTAAAGAAAAATGGGCGAATGCGACATAATCGATTCAAAAATGCAAGATCACTATATTAACATTACCATTTAAAATAACAATGCTTAAAGACAAGTAGCTGCTAACAGGAAAGAAACTACAATGCAAATGACAAAAGGATACAATGATCACTAACTCTGATGACATCTCTTGCTCGGACCACTGAAAATAGGAGACGCTTCTCCGAAGTCCTTGAATTCAATCAGGTGAGAGGTTGACGTGCACAACCAAGCTTCCTTCCGGAAAGGATATGTAGCCCTTGTCGATCAACTGTTGTACTTTGGCTTGAAAAGCTTTGCAATCTTCAGTTGAATGCCCCATTGATCCACCATGATACCCACACTGCTCATGAGGATTGTACTCTGGAGGGTACGGCTCTGGTAACGGCTTGAGAGGCTTAGGAACCACCAAAAAGTTCTGAACTAGATGTGGCAATAGTTCACTGAACGCCATGGGAACTGGATGAAGAGGAACATTCCTTCTTTCCAGATTGTTGCGAGGCCTAGGCTGGCTCTGAAGTTGATTATGCGGTCTTCGACCATGAGATTGCAGATTTGGACGAGGAGGAGTCCAGGGCTTCTGATATGGTGCTCTGAGCATTGTCGAATGCCCATAAGAGTAACCAGACCTATGAATGGATGATCTCTGAGAAGATGTTGGTCTAGAACATTCAATATTGGCCATGACTGCACTGGTATCATACCATTCTTCCCCTTGGGAGCTAACAACAGACTCATCTTCACTAGTTGGGATGTTCGAAAAGTCTTGGATCTTTCCACTTTTGAGCAGGCTCTCGATGCGTACTCCAACTATTATCAAATCAGAGAAGCTTGATGTCCCAATGCTACTCATTCTTTCCAAGTACGTTCCTTGCAACGTGCCAACGAACAGGTCCACTAATTCTCTGTCTGAAAGTGGTGGTTGCACTTGGGATGCCAACTCTCTCCACCGTTGTGCATATTCTCTGAAAGATTCACCAGTTCTCTGAGATAGACTTTGCAACTGCATGCGACTGGGCGCCATGTCCACATTGTACTGGTATTGCTTTACGAAAGCTCTGGATAAATCATTCCAAGATTGGATACGGCTGTTTTCCAAATCCATATACCAACTTAAGGATGCCCCACTCAAACTGTCCTGAAAACAGTGAATCATCAGCTTATCGTTGCGGGCATGAGAAGTCATTTTTCTACAGAACATCACCAAATGACGCTTCGGGCAACTGACACCAGTGTACTTCTCGAACTTAGGAGTCTTGAAATCTGGAGGAATGACAAGACCAGGCACCAAACACAGGTTTAGAGCATCAAAACCAAAGGCATCGGGATCCGCTAAGGCTTTGAGTTGCTCATCCAAAACACGAAACCTTTCGGCAGGATCAAAAGTTTGTGGACCCTTGGTTTTCACGAGAGGGATTGCCCCTTGGAAGTCTGGCATAGGGAAAGCAAAGCTCTGATAATCCGTAGAATCAGAAGAAAATGAAGGCCCACCTTGGACAACAAATGGTTCATGTACATTCTGATTCACAATCGGGGTCTGTGCAGGCTGAGCTTGAGTCAGGTTGTTCACTTGTGGAAGATCCTCATCAGGAGAAAGACCATACAAAGGATTGGTCATCGAAGTGAAACCAAGTGGAAACTCAACATTCTGACGGTTGCTCTCTGACATAGCTACTAACGGCTCCCCAATCTGACCTTTTACCTCTTGACACTGCTCAGTCAAACTTCAAACACTGTCGTCTTCCAACGGTTAACACTTGTTCAAATTGAGTACCGGGAAATCAGCTGGCTGGTGATGGACAAAAGAGGAAGGATGAGCTCTCTGGATAAAGGATATGCAATGCTGATGCGAATGCAAAATGCAATATGATGATGCAAAAGATGCAAAGACATGGGATCACAGCTGAAAACTGCCTGGAATCTGGGATACTGAACCAAGAATCGAGTGTCTGTAACCACAAGATCTCTGTATAATAACCCAAAATAGTAGCCGAGAACCAAAGGTCAAGAACTTTGGGATCATAGTGACCGGATCAAAACAAGACTGCACTGGCAATGAGGGTATGTTGAGGTCGAGGGTTCCTGCAAACCTGTAAACCCCTCCCATTCTCACTGGTATACTCCGGGTCAAACATCACGGACTCTCAAAGCCGAATAGCAATAATACTTTCACCATTTCCGAGAAATGGCTCATGACCAGATCAGGGAATCGGTTAGGCATTATGTACTACGCAGGGAGGCCTCAGCTGAGTCCGGGAAAAACAAGCATCCCTTATAAGTCCCCAGCTTCAAGCGCTGAAATCGAGAAACAATAGTACATTCAGCCCGTAGGATACAGTACTAATGTCATACGACCAAATGCTTTGACTGAGTTCCTATAAGATAACCAGGCCATCCTATGTGAGTCCCCAGTGGACCCTCGGGTGCAAATGGGTTTGCCACGAAATGTGGTCTGCCACTGCCACCACTGGAGAGGGTTGTTTCCACAAAGGTTCTCAATGATCGGTCCCCAGATGCACATAACTATCAAGGTCCTATCCCGAAGTGGAGGAAATCCCCACACAAGATATTTCCAAGACGGTCGCAATCTGGGCGTGAAACACATCGCCACTCATCATGCCACATGTGAGTACAATATGTCCACTCTAGTCCTATAGTGCACTCAAGCCGGGTACTTGGCTTACCTCTCAGAAACAGTATCACCCGAGCCCACCAAGCAGAAAACCAGTCCAGACAGTCCAGTATGATATATATGATGCGGAAAATAAATACTGAAAACTGTAAATAAAGTTGTAAACAAAGCTGTAAATAAACAACAATACAATACAACAAGCCACTGTAACACGGTGGGAGAACTGACTTTAGTTATGTTGCGGATAGCAAGAGTCGCCACCGACTTTTATTTTATCCAAAGGAAAGGCATAAAAGAACAGGAAAGACCTTTTAAAAAGATTTTTGGGTCCGGGGGGTAGGTTATGTAAAGGGAAGGTGTTAGCACCCTTTACATCCATGGTTATCCATGGGCTCTTAGTTACTTAGCTCACTTTAAATTGTTTTTGAAAAGGTGAAGTGTGTGAATAGAAATTTTCATAAGAGTTTGATAATGATCCATGTACGGATGCGTAAAAAACTTGTGTTTGAAAATTGTTTGAAAATTGTAAAGTGTTTGAAATTTGTTTTGAAATAGTGAGCAAGTAACTATGAGGAACCTACCCTAAAGTTTAAGTCTTTCTGTTCTTTATCCTTTAAATGGTAAGACTATCCCTATTATTAAGGAATAGGTAGTCATTACCTTGGATGTAAGGGACATATGAGGGACATCTGTTTATGAAGGCAACTGTAGGGTGTATTAAGCATTTTTGGAGGGACTGTCATCTTTATTCGAAAGGGACAAGATCATTATGAAGGCAACATTCGAAAGGGACTTGATCTTTTATTTGTTAAGGGACTAGATGACTTTATTTTGAGGGACTTTTGCTTTATACACCCTACTTGACCTTTTTGATTAGGCAACATGAGAGGTATCCCTAAGGAAGTGAGATGGCGATCAAAGATCGACTTACGTGTGTGAGTGTACAATTTTAAATATTTATCTTTTGAATTAAGTGATCTAAATTAATTTTAAATAACATACATGTTTACACTCCCTATTTTTACTAACCATGGCATAAAAATAAATATTTAAACATTACAAAATATTACATCCAGGAGCAATTACAATAATAATAATAAAAGCAATTTAAATAAATAGCAAAATAAATAAATAATTATAATTGGGTTAGTGAAAATAATAATAATAAAAATAATATCAAATTTAATGGGGTTAGTAATAATAATAATAATAAATCACAATATCTATAAATGGGGTTAGTAATAATAATAATAATAAATCACAATATATCTAAATGAGGTTAGTAATAATGATAATAAATATGAAAATAAATAGCATTAATGATAAAATAAATAAGAATATTAGCATAATAATTACAAGATCAAATTTTTATGAACAATTATTATTTAAGATTGCGAAGAAAATATAAACAATTAATTATCATAAAGTCTTAAATGCTATAAAAATTAAGTTAATTATAAACAGATTATGAAAATAAATTATATTAAATTAACAAGTTTTAATTATTTTTTAAAACATATATTAAAAAAATTATTTACATACATAACTAGATTATAAACAATTATAGAATATTTACATATTATAAAAAAAAAAAAAAAAAAAATTAAACATTTTAATTTTTAGATTTTATGTACAAAATTTTAAATTATAAACAATGTAGGTCATATTTACATATTATAAAAATAGGATCAATTATGATTATATTTACAAAATTTAATAAGATAGATACATGAATGAAGATATGATCATACAATTATATTTACAAATTTAAAGATTATAATAAAATTTTATTCACTAATTAAAATATAAACAAGAATTACAATTAGGTTTTTTTTTAGAAAAATATTTTAGGGTTTTGAAAATAATTAGGATTTAATAATTTATAAAATTGCATTAGGGTTTTAAAAAGATATTATGATTAAATTAGAGTTTGCAAAAATAAATTAAATTTTATATACAACAAAATATAAATCTAATTATTATTATATACATGTTTTTAATTTTAAATGTATAATTATAAAAAACTAAGTTTAGAATTAGAAAACATTTACATGATTATAATATAATTAACAAAACAATGAAATCATAAAAAAAAAAAATTGAAACTTTCCTGGCTGGGAATTGAACCCAGGATGCCTTGCTTGACAACACCCATGCCATACCACCAGGGTCCTTAGCTTCTTTCATGCGCGTACCAACCACCAGGCCACTTATCATCCTATGAAATAATATACAAACAACACAATAAATATACAAATCAAAATTCAAAAATCTGAAGCGCGCGAAGATCTTCATCTTCAACCTTGGGTTCGCAGGTTTTCCTGCGAATTTATCTACAACTTTTCCTGCGATTATTCCTACCAATACAACCTGCGAACATCAAACACTATTCAAACAGCACAATTTTATCAAATTAAAAACATCTTTAACTTCCTTGCAACCTGTACAATCCAATCATGTCAACCAAATTCATTTATATTGTGTAAATTGAAGAACCCTAATTTAGAGCTTTAAACCCTAAACATGGTATACTCATGATTCGGCCATAACTCTTCACCAAACTATCCATACTTCATCTATAGCCAATAAAAAACATCAATATATCATTAAAATTCATTATCAATAAGTAAATATGATGATTCGAAAAAAATATATGAAGCACATGGATGATTCGGTTCATGCATTATGGAGTGTTTTGGATGCAAATAAGTGTTGGTTTCCACTCAATGAGGTCCAAGGATCATGGCTGTGTTCTCAAATTACCTTCAAATGTCCTGGAAGATTGAAACCGAATGTGAGTTTTTGAGAGGTTTTTTGGTTTATGAAACTTACTCTTGGGAGGCAGAAAATTTTTTGTCATGCTTGTGATGTGTTTATGTATTTATAGTAGATGAAATTAGGTCAAAAAATTGTTGGGTTGTTTGGACTTTTTGATCATTGAAGATTGAAAAAGATCATGTCTTAAAATTCAAATATTTTTGAATGTAACCTTACTATTTTAAGACAATCACCATAATTCTCATATCAATTTGATCCAATTAACTTTCATGACCTTCTAGAATCAAAATATATTTTAAATCTTCATATTTTATATTTTATTTGAATTTAGAATGATTTTTAATATAAAAAATCATAATAAATAAAATAAAATAACTAAAATTATGAAAATATTAAATAAATTTCGTGCATGATGTCATGGAACACCTTGGGTCACAAAAAGTTCAGCCCATTTGAAGAATTATGGTTTTAAGACCCTATTTTCCTCATACACCACTCAAAAATTTCCCAACTTTGCAAGGGCACATATCCTTCAATTTTAATGCTATGAGGGTGTTCTTGGACATTTTGGAAAGCTTGAAGAGTCCTCTAACCAACCCCACTGGTTTCATGTCCATATCATTTACCATTCTCAAGTTATGCCCTTTTGAAGTTGTTGACTTTTTGTTGACTTTCAAAAGGACCTATAATGTCTTAGCTCATACCTTCCAAATGAAGCATTTTTGGGCTTGGCTTGTGAGACACAAATTTGTAGAGAATTCAATTTCATTCAAAATGAGCTTTGAGTGGAGACTTGGTGATGAAGTATGTGAAAGTTATGGCTGGTCAAAGTTCAGTTGACTTTTACTGAGGAAACCCTAATTTAGAAACTCCTGATTATTGATGATCTGAAATATCCTTGATGAATCATGATCAACCCTTGATCAAATGATGAATTTTACTTCATATACTTGATGTTGGCAAAAAATCATGAAGTTTGACTTTGGTTTGACCACAGTTGACCTCAGTTTGACTTTTTAACTGCATTGACTGATTTTGACTTATCTGATCATCTGACTGAGCAAACTTTTGAGAAAAGTCTTGAAACTTGTCATGGGGGTTCTTACACACATATAAGATGTTGTGAAGCTCACTTGAAGTCTTGGAAGTCCATTTAGCCTGATTAAAGTCAAAACCCTAGTTTTGGATGCACTGCTTAGGAGGTGCATTGTCTGAGGGAATTGTCAACTCTTCTGACCAATTGTGAATTTTGTGAACCTTGTGAACCATCATAAAATGTCTTGTGAACCTCATGGGAGGTATTGTGAACCTTGTGAACCATCATAAAATGTCTTGTGAACCTCATGGGAGGTATTGTGAACCTTGTGAACCTCATAAAGTGACTTGTAGACTTCATGAACCTCATGAAAGGTTTTGTAAGCATTGTGAATCTTGTGAACCTTGTGAACCTTCATAAAGTAACTTGTAGACTTCATGAACCTCATGAAAGGTCTTGAAAGCATTGGGAAACTTGTGAACCTTGTGAACCTTCATAAAGTGACTTGTAGACTTCATGAACCTCATGAAAGGTCTTGTAAACATTGGGAAACTTGTGAACCTTGTGAACCTTCTTAGCACACAAAGTCTTGTATTGTGAGGGCAAATTTTGGGGTGCAACAGCTGCCCCTGTTCAATTTTCTGAAACCTGAGGGGTTAGATTGGTATATGTGCCAGTCGTGACCTGGAAGGTTGAAGGGGATTGAACACAAAAGCCCAAAAATTTGCACTCACCAGTGCATAGAGTAATACTGATGATTAGTTGTATATGCTTGAGTGGGCTTAAAGATGCCACTTGGAAGAACTGGAGATGGGCTTAGAGATGCCATCAGGAAGAACTGGTGATGGGCTTAGAGATGCCATCTAAAGTATTAGAATATGATGATGTCTTTATGTTGATACTGGATATCAGTACTAGGTCTTTGTATAGGCCGTCTCTGAATCATTTATGCAACATGATTTGAGTTGTTGAATGGACCAGTAGAAATAAATCTTGTGATGATTATCTCTTCTGGAGGTATCTTGAATTAGGGAATGAATCTTTTTACAGACCGTTTGCCTGCTATTCAAGGGGCCAAAAGAACGTCAGGATTTGTTCTTAAGGGTCAAAAGAACGTCAGGATTTGTTCTTAAGGGTCAAAAGAACGTCAGGATTTGTTCTTCTGAAAAAGTCTTGAACAAGGGGCCAAAAGAGCGTCAGGGTTTGCTCTTAAGGGTCAAAAGAACGTCAGGATTTGTTCTTCTGAAAAAGTCTTGATCAAAGGGGCCAAAAGAGCGTCAGGATTTGCTCTTAAGGGTCAAAAGAACGTCAGGATTTGTTCTTAAGGGTCAAAAGAACGTCAGGATTTGTTCTTCTGAAAAAGTCTTGAACAAGGGGCCAAAAGAGCGTCAGGATTTGCTCTTTAAGGGTCAAAAGAACGTCAGGATTTGTTCTTCTGAAAGAGTCTTGAACAAGGGGCCAAAAGAGCGTCAGGATTTGCTCTTTAAGGGTCAAAAGAACGTCAGGATTTGTTCTTCTGAAAGAGTCTTGAACAAGGGGCCAAAAGAGCGTCAGGATTTGCTCTTAAGGGTCAAAAGAACGTCAGGATTTGTTCTTCTGAAAAAGTCTTGGACAAGGGGCCAAAAGAGCGTCATGATTTGCTCTTAAGGGTCAAAAGAACGTCAGGATTTGTTCTTCTGAAAAAGTCTTGAACAAGGGGCCAAAAGAGCGTCAGGATTTGCTCTTAAGGGTCAAAAGAACGTCAGGATTTGTTCTTCTGAAAAAGTCTTGAACAAGGGGCCAAAAGAGCGTCAGGATTTGCTCTTAAGGGTCAAAAGAACGTCAGGATTTGTTCTTCTGAAAGATGTCTTGAACCAGGGAATGGATCTTTTTACAGACCGTTTGCCTGCTATTCGAGGACATCTTGAGTAGTGTATGGATCATTTCTGACCTGTTGTAAATTGTTGATGCTGTTTTATCTGCATGTAACTATCCTGCAAGGAGAATGTTAGTTTATGTTATATGTATGCATGCATAGTATGATGCACCTAAGTAAATGTATTATGTATTTATGGATATGTATGTTATGGTATGATGTAAATGATGTATGTATGATATGATGCTGCTGGAAGCGTCTGGATATCTTCGTATAACAACTGCTGGCCAGGGAAAATAAATACCGGTTTGTTGCTGAAGAATATGAGGAATTCGTTCCCGTCTTGTTTGATAATAAGACATATATAAACTCCCGTCTGCTGGGGATAATAAGGTATATATAACATCCCATCTGCTGGGGATAGCAAAGTATATATAACCTCCCGTCTGCTGGGGATAGTAAGGTATACATAACCTTCGTCTTCGTTTGATAGTAGGATAAGTATAACATCCCGTCTTCGTTTGTCGTACCCTTATTGGAAAGTAAATTCCCGAATATCCGTATGAGGAAAAAAGAGATGGATATAAATTCCAGGGGATATGTGACTTTATAAAGATGGATTTGTCCTACTGAGGATTTGTAACTATCTTGTAGAGATGAACCTGGTGAAGCTTTGTTGGAACCCTTCCCTCGTTCGTCATTAGCAACTACCATTACTGCATTTTCATGCCTTTCTGGTAAACATCAATCATATTCAAAAGCATAATACATTCAATCACAACCAATGGACGTTTTTGCTAGGGTAAAAGTAAATCTGGACTCAGAGGGAAAAGTAAAGCTGATTTTGAAAGCAGAATTGTTTCAACTTCGAGAGTGTACAGCCAATTGGATCTATAGCTCCTGAAATTCTTTAACTTTCCTGAGTACCTTCCCAGAAATCCTCATAGCTGGATCTGAAGACATGATACTGACACCATCTGATACTACTGGCATAGACAATTAATTTCCATCATGGTTTCAGCTGAGAATCAAGGTAATACAATGAGAGGAATGTGTCTTCAAACTGTAATGGACCATATACGCTCCAGGTATTAGATTTGAAGAGAAAGCATTGCCCCTTGGTTGAGGATGAATTGTCCCATAATGGAAGTATCTGTAATGAGCTACCTCAAGAGAAACCAGCAGAATGCCTCATAAGCATATGCCCCTGGCATTGTGAACTCTGTCATGTCACCTTTGGTAATTCACCTGTATGAGGAAAAATGCCCCTGGCTATTAAGCACGGCTGAGTCTGGACCTAATTGCCCCAACTGAATTGAACAGTAACTTGGTATGCCTCTTGACTGGGAAACAGTGACTATACCCTTGGCATTATGAACTTTGTAATGTTACCCTTGGCACTTCAGATAGATGAGGAGATCTGCCTCCGGCTGCTTAAACATAGTTGAATCTTGTCCTGATTGCCCCAAATGAGTTAGGAAGTATCATGGCCTGCCCCCTTGATTGGGAGATAATGACTATGCCCCTTTGTATACATGGACTTTGATCCAGGAAGCAACTTTGTTTATCGGAAGGACTTTGGTTCATTGAACATTCATCCTGTAAGCTTCTCCATTTGTCAAACATTCAGGTATATGCAAACAAATATATTCAAAAATGCAATGCTTATGTCTGTCTTGAAGTTTTGAAACAAGTTATTTTTAGAAAAACTGTTTTTTTTTTTTTTTTTTTTTTTTTGAAAACTGTGATATTAACTCAAGTTTTATAATAAGCCCTAAAGGAGTCAGGATACCTTTTTGTAGCAGTATGCTTTCGAACTAACCATGCTTCAGTTAGGACTTTTAGAGGGTTATAATGTGGCCTGGTTCACGGTTTAAGAAACAAAGGATAAAGGCTCAAATTTTATTTGTACCCAACCCAATCTCCATGATGCTCTTCAGTCCTATGCTCAGTTAACTCATGCATTGAGGCTCAAAGGAATTTGGAATTGTAACACTGACATTTGTGATGGTTCAGAAACCAAAAATTTATTTGAATATCCAGTCATCTTTCTCTGTTAAGGATTCATAGTGACCTTTTTTTTTCTCTTTTGACTTTATTATCCCTTCTTTTTGCCTGAACTGCTTATTTCAAGATTACAGTCAGCGGGATGTCTTAATGTTTTACTAAGTCTCCTTCATAGGTTTTGACTTAGTGAATTGTTCTTTTGCTGGATATTGACTGTCAGGTTTCATGATTACAGAGAACCATCATTAGTTGTGTACAACACATATAATTGGCATATTTTGAGTTAACTGAGTAACTACCCTGCCCCAGGTTATGAATAAGGGTTTTAATTTGTGAGAATAAAAACTCCTACTTCATAGGCTCAAAAGGGTTGACTAGGGATTAACTTCCTTATATCTCCACTGTTTAGGAAATGAAACAATGCCTGTACATCGTCAGCATAGTCTGTTCAAAAGCATACTGCCTAATATTATGGTATTGTTTTCGTCATCCTCCCTCTACAGGCTTATAGCTTTATCAGGAGTTAAATATCACAAGATAGAAATAAGGAGCATAATTCAAAATATAGTGGAACGAATGGATTAATTCAAGACAAACATATGCAATGCATTAATGAAAACAAAAGTTTAACATAATAATAAGTGTTCAAACAAATAAAAGAAATTACAAATGAAAATTCAAATGTTCTCAAAGTCTCTTCCTCTAAACTTGTCACTCCAGTTATCTGGAAGCTTTGATGCTTGATGGAAGATAGAAGAACTCAACCTGGCCTTCTGGCGTAACCTCGAGTATTCCTCCGTCAATTAGGTCTTGAATCTTATTCTTCAATGCCCAACAGTTACTAGTGTCATGTCCAGGACAGTTGGAGTGATACATACACCTTGCCTTGGGATTATAGCGAGGAGAAGAGGTATTAGGATTTTTAGGAGAATTTTCCAAGGAAATCATCTTCATCTCCAACAGGCATTGCAAAACTTGTGACATTGGAGTGCTGAACTTGATAAACTGCCTTCTACATTTCTGGCGTTGAGGTGGATTAACCTTATCAGGTCTTTCTTCTTCAATTGAAGAATAATCAATGGCAACCTGTCTCTTACCCTCTTTTATCCTCATCCTCCTTTCAACCAAATCAGCTTGTTTTAATGGAGGTTCACTGACAATTAGATCCCTGACCCTATTACTTTGAAGTTTGTGGACAAAGGTTCTTAGCTCTTCTTGCCCCTGAGCTAATCTTTGAATAAGAGCCACCTGGCCATTCATCTGGATCCTCATTCCTGTCATCTCAGCTTGTAGTTGTTTCAGCTGATCATCCTTGTTGTCCTCAGGATTTTTCTTCTTAGCTAGTAGTGTCTTCAATTCATCCTGCCCCTTGGTTAGGTTCAGGATCAGCTCTTGGAACTGTGCACTCTGAGCTTGGAGATCTTTGATAGTCTGTTCAAGATCCATTTCTGCTGAAATAAACAGCGAGAAGATAAGATACCTGTGCACAAGAAACCTGTGATGCAATGATATGGTATGCAAATGCGTATGCAATGTTTTCAAGGACCGCAGGATTTAAATTTGCTTAAACAATCAAGAAAGTAAACTGTTATTAGTAATAAATTTGTTTTGCCTCTTGAGCTTACAGAAAATGAAATGAAATAAATACAAGAGATGGGGGTTTTAAGTCTCCCATGGACGTTTCCTCTTTGTGTTGAGGTATGAGTTGAGATTCCGTTCTTCGTGAAGTTGTTTTGTTAGTTCCAGGATTCTTTCTTGGCTTTCTTTGTAATGAGCCTCGAAAGTATCCCTTTGCTCCTTCAGCTGGATCCAGGATCTCTGTAAATCTTTCATGTCAGTAGGCATGTCTGGGTGAAGGATGGTATAAGCAGTGTCTCCTTCAGCAACAGGTTCCATGGTAACTGGCAGGATAGCAGGATATGGCATCATGAGAGTCTGAGCACGAGATCGCACCCATCTGAGATAAGCTTCCATAGGAATAGTGTACTTAGGCTCCAGTGTCTTGCTGTCAACCCTGTTTACCTTTCCCCAAGCTCGTATGAATCTCTGACGGTAACCTTGAAGATCGTTGTCGTAATCAAACACAATGCCCTGAATCAACATGTCATGTGGTCCATTACTCCGAGCGTAACCAAACTGTCGTAAAGCTAGAGAAGGATTATAGGTGATGCCTCCTCTTATGCCTAGAAGTGGCACATTAGGAAACTCCCCACAACGGTCAATGATGGTGATATTCTCCATAAATCTGGAACACCATTGGATATCTGAATGCGAGAGTGACATGATCCTCTTGGACCATCTGAACCCTTGCTCATTCTTCATTACTGAGCGAGGAAGGTGAGAAATAAACCACCTAGAAAGTAGAGGTATGCAGCACATCAAAGTTCCCCTTGCCTTTGTAGTACGAGTATGGAGAGAATGTAGGATGTCTCCAAGCAATGTAGGTATTGGATTGTGACTCAGGAAAATGTTGATGGCATGAACATCTATGAACTGATCTAGATTGGGGAACAACACTAAGCCATAAATCAGCAAGGCTAGGATCTCCTCAAAAGCATCATGACTCATAGCCTTCAAGAATACTTGAGCCTTCTCTGTCAACACCTTAGCAAGAATACTCTTAACTCCGCTTCTTGTTTCTAGAACAATGTCTGACTTCTTTAGATGTAGAGCTGCAGCGATAACCTCAGGTTTAGGCTCTTTTTCCAAGCCTGTGAAGGGTCTTTGATCAAGAACAAGTATACCCAGAAGTTTAGAGAACTCTTCCATTGTAGGAACCAACTGGTAGTCGGGGAATGTGAAGCAATGGTGTTTAGGGTCAAAGAACTGAAACAGGACACTCATCATGTCTTCATTGAACCCTGAAGTGACTAGATCCAATAGATGGCCATGTCTCTTGATGAAATGGGAATGATCAGACACTTGAGAAACCAACTCTTTAAGCTTGGGAGGTATTCCCACAAAGTTGATCCTGATGGTGTTTCTACGAGCAGAAGCCATGACCTGCAACAAAGAACAAAGATAAATCCTTTGGTCCTTGAAATGGTTAGTGAAAATGCTATGCTTATGATGCATGATGATGTCATGATGTTATGTTCAATCACAAACATGTGGCACACACAAACAAGTCACACCATAGCCCTAGGTTTAAAGGCTTGCATGAGGTTTAAGGGTAAGTACCTTCCCCTGAAGTTTAGTTGGTTCATCCTGTCCTACAAAAGTAACCAGGTTCTAAGGGATCTCAATATCATTGATCCTTCACAAGGGTGGTTGATCAGAAGGCAACTTACTTGCCAACCAAAACCCTCCAAGTTTAAGATCTCAATGAGTGTAGTATCGAGTGTCAACCAACTTCAGTCTGCACCAAAGCCGGTTACCTCACTACTTTCTAAAGGCCAAGATGAGTTAACTAGGGTTCTAAAAGTTAGTTAGTGCATTGACAACATATGGCAGCCTCATATTATCCTCAACTTGACTTAAGGAACATGAGCACCAACCAAGAAGTCACACTAACTATGGCCACCAGATCAACCATATCGATATACGTCGTACAGTTTCCTTGGTCTATTGCCATTTACCTAAGGTACACTAGATCCGGGTTAGGATCTTTCACACATAAGAGCACCCAACATGTAAAGTAAAGCAAACAAAGCAAACAACTTTAAAGTGATCTAATTCCTAAGGGTACCCCTCTTTCATTAAATCCCCAGCAGAGTCGCCAGTTCTGTAACACGGTGGGAGAACTGACTTTAGTTATGTTGCGGATAGCAAGAGTCGCCACCGACTTTTATTTTATCCAAAGGAAAGGCATAAAAGAACAGGAAAGACCTTTTTAAAAGATTTTTGGGTCCGGGGGGTAGGTTATGTAAAGGGAAGGTGTTAGCACCCTTTACATCCATGGTTATCCATGGGCTCTTAGTTACTTAGCTCACTTTAAATTGTTTTTGAAAAGGTGAAGTGTGTGAATAGAAATTTTCATAAGAGTTTGATAATGATCCATGTACGGATGCGTAAAAAACTTGTGTTTGAAAATTGTTTGAAAATTGTTTGAAAATTGTAAAGTGTTTGAAATTTGTTTTGAAATAGTGAGCAAGTAACTATGAGGAACCTACCCTAAAGTTTAAGTCTTTCTGTTCTTTATCCTTTAAATGGTAAGACTATCCCTATTATTAAGGAATAGGTAGTCATTACCTTGGATGTAAGGGACATATGAGGGACATCTGTTTATGAAGGCAACTGTAGGGTGTATTAAGCATTTTTGGAGGGACTGTCATCTTTATTCGAAAGGGACAAGATCATTATGAAGGCAACATTCGAAAGGGACTTGATCTTTTATTTGTTAAGGGACTAGATGACTTTATTTTGAGGGACTTTTGCTTTATACACCCTACTTGACCTTTTTGATTAGGCAACATGAGAGGTATCCCTAAGGAAGTGAGATGGCGATCAAAGATCGACTTACGTGTGTGAGTGTACAATTTTAAATATTTATCTTTTGAATTAAGTGATCTAAATTAATTTTAAATAACATACATGTTTACACTCCCTATTTTTACTAACCATGGCATAAAAATAAATATTTAAACATTACAAAATATTACATCCAGGAGCAATTACAATAATAATAATAAAAGCAATTTAAATAAATAGCAAAATAAATAAATAATTATAATTGGGTTAGTGAAAATAATAATAATAAAAATAATATCAAATTTAATGGGGTTAGTAATAATAATAATAATAAATCACAATATCTATAAATGGGGTTAGTAATAATAATAATAATAAATCACAATATATCTAAATGAGGTTAGTAATAATGATAATAAATATGAAAATAAATAGCATTAATGATAAAATAAATAAGAATATTAGCATAATAATTACAAGATCAAATTTTTATGAACAATTATTATTTAAGATTGCGAAGAAAATATAAACAATTAATTATCATAAAGTCTTAAATGCTATAAAAATTAAGTTAATTATAAACAGATTATGAAAATAAATTATATTAAATTAACAAGTTTTAATTATTTTTTAAAACATATATTAAAAAAATTATTTACATACATAACTAGATTATAAACAATTATAGAATATTTACATATTATAAAAAAAAAAAAAAATTAAACATTTTAATTTTTAGATTTTATGTACAAAATTTTAAATTATAAACAATGTAGGTCATATTTACATATTATAAAAATAGGATCAATTATGATTATATTTACAAAATTTAATAAGATAGATACATGAATGAAGATATGATCATACAATTATATTTACAAATTTAAAGATTATAATAAAATTTTATTCACTAATTAAAATATAAACAAGAATTACAATTAGGTTTTTTTTTAGAAAAATATTTTAGGGTTTTGAAAATAATTAGGATTTAATAATTTATAAAATTGCATTAGGGTTTTAAAAAGATATTATGATTAAATTAGAGTTTGCAAAAATAAATTAAATTTTATATACAACAAAATATAAATCTAATTATTATTATATACATGTTTTTAATTTTAAATGTATAATTATAAAAAACTAAGTTTAGAATTAGAAAACATTTACATGATTATAATATAATTAACAAAACAATGAAATCATAAAAAAAAAAAATTGAAACTTTCCTGGCTGGGAATTGAACCCAGGATGCCTTGCTTGACAACACCCATGCCATACCACCAGGGTCCTTAGCTTCTTTCATGCGCGTACCAACCACCAGGCCACTTATCATCCTATGAAATAATATACAAACAACACAATAAATATACAAATCAAAATTCAAAAATCTGAAGCGCGCGAAGATCTTCATCTTCAACCTTGGGTTCGCAGGTTTTCCTGCGAATTTATCTACAACTTTTCCTGCGATTATTCCTACCAATACAACCTGCGAACATCAAACACTATTCAAACAGCACAATTTTATCAAATTAAAAACATCTTTAACTTCCTTGCAACCTGTACAATCCAATCATGTCAACCAAATTCATTTATATTGTGTAAATTGAAGAACCCTAATTTAGAGCTTTAAACCCTAAACATGGTATACTCATGATTCGGCCATAACTCTTCACCAAACTATCCATACTTCATCTATAGCCAATAAAAAACATCAATATATCATTAAAATTCATTATCAATAAGTAAATATGATGATTCGAAAAAAATATATGAAGCACATGGATGATTCGGTTCATGCATTATGGAGTGTTTTGGATGCAAATAAGTGTTGGTTTCCACTCAATGAGGTCCAAGGATCATGGCTGTGTTCTCAAATTACCTTCAAATGTCCTGGAAGATTGAAACCGAATGTGAGTTTTTGAGAGGTTTTTTGGTTTATGAAACTTACTCTTGGGAGGCAGAAAATTTTTTGTCATGCTTGTGATGTGTTTATGTATTTATAGTAGATGAAATTAGGTCAAAAAATTGTTGGGTTGTTTGGACTTTTTGATCATTGAAGATTGAAAAAGATCATGTCTTAAAATTCAAATATTTTTGAATGTAACCTTACTATTTTAAGACAATCACCATAATTCTCATATCAATTTGATCCAATTAACTTTCATGACCTTCTAGAATCAAAATATATTTTAAATCTTCATATTTTATATTTTATTTGAATTTAGAATGATTTTTAATATAAAAAATCATAATAAATAAAATAAAATAACTAAAATTATGAAAATATTAAATAAATTTCGTGCATGATGTCATGGAACACCTTGGGTCACAAAAAGTTCAGCCCATTTGAAGAATTATGGTTTTAAGACCCTATTTTCCTCATACACCACTCAAAAATTTCCCAACTTTGCAAGGGCACATATCCTTCAATTTTAATGCTATGAGGGTGTTCTTGGACATTTTGGAAAGCTTGAAGAGTCCTCTAACCAACCCCACTGGTTTCATGTCCATATCATTTACCATTCTCAAGTTATGCCCTTTTGAAGTTGTTGACTTTTTGTTGACTTTCAAAAGGACCTATAATGTCTTAGCTCATACCTTCCAAATGAAGCATTTTTGGGCTTGGCTTGTGAGACACAAATTTGTAGAGAATTCAATTTCATTCAAAATGAGCTTTGAGTGGAGACTTGGTGATGAAGTATGTGAAAGTTATGGCTGGTCAAAGTTCAGTTGACTTTTACTGAGGAAACCCTAATTTAGAAACTCCTGATTATTGATGATCTGAAATATCCTTGATGAATCATGATCAACCCTTGATCAAATGATGAATTTTACTTCATATACTTGATGTTGGCAAAAAATCATGAAGTTTGACTTTGGTTTGACCACAGTTGACCTCAGTTTGACTTTTTAACTGCATTGACTGATTTTGACTTATCTGATCATCTGACTGAGCAAACTTTTGAGAAAAGTCTTGAAACTTGTCATGGGGGTTCTTACACACATATAAGATGTTATGAAGCTCACTTGAAGTCTTGGAAGTCCATTTAGCCTGATTAAAGTCAAAACCCTAGTTTTGGATGCACTGCTTAGGAGGTGCATTGTCTGAGGGAATTGTCAACTCTTCTGACCAATTGTGAATTTTGTGAACCTTGTGAACCATCATAAAATGTCTTGTGAACCTCATGGGAGGTATTGTGAACCTTGTGAACCATCATAAAATGTCTTGTGAACCTCATGGGAGGTATTGTGAACCTTGTGAACCTCATAAAGTGACTTGTAGACTTCATGAACCTCATGAAAGGTTTTGTAAGCATTATGAATCTTGTGAACCTTGTGAACCTTCATAAAGTAACTTGTAGACTTCATGAACCTCATGAAAGGTCTTGAAAGCATTGGGAAACTTGTGAACCTTGTGAACCTTCATAAAGTGACTTGTAGACTTCATGAACCTCATGAAAGGTCTTGTAAACATTGGGAAACTTGTGAACCTTGTGAACCTTCTTAGCACACAAAGTCTTGTATTGTGAGGGCAAATTTTGGGGTGCAACAGCCACAACAAACAAACATCACCCAAAGAAACAGAAACAAACAAGCGCTAGGAGAGACTCACAGGGGAACCAGAGATCATCTGGTGAGCTCTCCCCAGCAGAGTCGCCAGCTGTCGCTCCCCGGATTTCCATCCTGGTACAAACGCGAAAGTGGCGCGGAAAAAGAATAGAGTCGCCAGCCAGGCATTTTTATCCCGAAGAAAGGGAATGGTAATGCTGCACAAACCAGAAGAAAGAAAGAGGAAGGACACAGGTCCTGCGTACCAAAGAGACTGAGTTCGGGAGTCGGTTACGACCTGGGAAGGTATTAGCACCCAGATCGTCCGCCGTACCCGACGGGATCCACGCTTGCGAAAGAAACTGTTTCAAAGGGTGAGGGTATGAAAGCTGCAGCAAAAGAAATGAAAATGAACTGGAAGAGAAACTAGAACTGAAAAAGAACTAAAATAAGAAAACGAAAGGAGAAATGTAGGGAAAATAAAGATTGTGCTCGAACGAGCCCTACCCCGCTGCCTACGTACCTCATCAGGATAATGAGGATCAGAGACGCCGTAGTTCCCCTAACTAGGGGTACTAAAAGGAAAATTGCTTGTGAATTAAAGGCTTGAACTGCCTATGTCAATGCTCAGGTGTTGCAGGCTCGGACGACGAGTGCGTTACCGTCTTGCAAAATGACAAGTAGGAGCAAGTTCGCGTACGGAGCGAATGAGATGAGAAGAGAATTCCCAAAGGAAAGACGCTTATTGTTTGTTTGGTGTTTTTTAGAAGCTTTTATGAGTGAAAGTTTGCATAGGTAAGTGTACCTAAGTCTTACTCAATGGGATGTGTACATCTCACATCATCCCGAAATGGAATGCGCAAGAGGCACACCTATCTATGGAGGAAATCCCCAAAGCTAGTCCCACAAGTGGAGGCTTGAGCACACTGGCCTATTACCATTATTAAGTATTTTTGTGGTTTTTTGGTTAAGAAGTGTTTTTTAGCTTTTTCTTTGTGAAGTACTCATGCTAAGACCTATCCACCACGAGTGATGACTCACACCTCACTCCGAAACGGAACGCGTGCAAGCATCTCATAGCAAAGTCTCATGTCACATGAAAGTACTCAACCTTTATTAAGTGGATTAGAATTAAATTTGAAGATGAGAAGAGGAGAACACCAAAGGATCTCAAAAGGTGAAAAGCTAACGGGAAAAGTATAATCCTAATATTCACATGCTCGGATGGTCCTAGGTTAGTGAGGCTTACTATCCTAAAGAAGGAGAAGAAAAGAAGAGAAAGATGAAAGGAGAAGCTCCATGGTGGCCTAAGCACACCTCATGGTAATGAAGAATAAAAGATGATGAAGAAGAAGAAATAGATGAATAAGAATGAAGATAAGAAGATGAGAATGCAATATGAAGATGAATAAGAATGAAAATAAGGAGACGAGAATGCAATATGGAGATAAGATGAATAATGAATAAGATGAGAATTCGAAATGGAGATGAACAGACAATGCACAAACAGAGCCTACACCAGTAGGACTTCCAGATGCAGCAGCATGCAATAATTAAAATCGGGCCTCAGTGGTACCTAACGGAGAAGGTCCGTTGCCTCTTCAATTCGCAAGAGAAACTCAGGAAATAATGTCAAGTCCAGAACGGATTTACAAGTCAAGCATAAGTTGTCCATTACCAGGGTAAGCATCCACATTACAAGCGATCAACAAAGGGGATCCGACTTAATATCCAGAATCGGTCCAAACGGTATCAAAGCTTAAATGCAGTTTGTACCCAAAAGATCTCGTCAGTCCAAAATAATCGATCCCAAGGTTGTCACAAAGGTACATCCTCCATTATTAAAATCAAGCAAGGAGCCTACAAAACACAATGCTAAAACCAATATTAAACACAATTCAAAAAATACAAAATCAAGGCTATAAAAATTCTAAGAAAATTCTACACTAAGAACATTAACTAAATTAATGATTAATCAACTAATCTAAAAGTCTAAATCAAAAATTAACAAATTATAAACTAAATCTCTTCACTAAATTAAACTAAATCAATCAAAAATTAAAGTCAGAGCTAAATCGAGATTAAATACTAAACAAAATTAATCGAAACTAAATAAAGTTATACTACAATTGATTAACAAACTTTACAAAATTATATCAAAGTCTAGTACAGTTTTAAACTAAAACTTCTAAGAAATGTTAATAATAAAAAAGCTAATTAACAAAATTATAAAGGAGAAGATAATAGAAAAATTAAGAAAGAAAACACAATAAGATAAAAAATAGAAACAAAGGAGAAGGGGGGTTGGTCGCTGAATTTTGAGGTGAGGAGCAGTTGGTAAACTGAAAACGGGCTTGATCCAATGCAACAAGGAAAGGTAAACCGCAGCCTGGGCCCAACCGAAAATGCCCTAAAGGGAGATACATCAATTTCAGCAGCAACCCAAGTTCTTCACTTCTTCACTTTTTCTCAATATCAACACAAAACAAACTGAACCCTGTATATGAGAGAAAAACAAAAGGACACGCATCGGAAGCGCCGTTAATGGCGACTGACGGAGCGAAAGAGAGGGTAGACGACGACAACATGCTGCGGTGGTCGAAATGTTCCCGTTGAAGCTTCGTGACTCACTTCATCATCGCATCAACAACACAAGCTTCACTGAATCCAAACATCAAGCCGCTGCGAAATCAACGCCACCGAGAATCCCTCTCAGTTTCACGTCGCCGACGATGCGGCTTCGTCAGGCTCTTCTTCTTTTTTTTTGCTTTTCGGATCTGAGTTTGTTGTTGATGTTTGCTGTTGTAGAAATGGTTGAGCAGGGGTGTTGGAGTGATGTGATGTTGCGGTTCTGATTTGGTTGTGTTTGTTTATGAGTAATGAAGATTGAATGGTGTGGTGGGTGTTGATTTTGTTGTTGTTTGTGTGAGCGAAATGAGGATGAGTTGGTGGTTTGAGATTTTTTTGCGATGAGGTTGAAATTGAAGGTTGTTGTTATGGCTGTAGGTGTTAACAGCGGTGGTGATGCGGCTTGTTGCTGAGATGTTATGGAGGAGATGTGAGGGAAGATTTGATGAAGTTTTTTGGTGTAAACGCAAGGTTTGCGAGGTTGTCGAAAGAGGGTGGCGATGAGCGGTTTTGTTGAAAACTGTTTGAGGTTGAGAGAGGTGAATCAGAGTAATGGTGAAGGTTGGAGAATGATTTGGTTTATGAAGTTGAGTTGAAGGTGGTGCCGAATGGATGGTAGTGTGGTTTGAAAAGGTTGATTGAGGGGTTTGTTCAAGAAGGGCGTTGAAGGTTGCTTTGCTGGGTTTGTTAAAAAAGAAGAGAAAAAATGTTGTTGTTGGAGGAGGAGGTTTCGGGTTGGATGAAGGGCTTGACGCGGTTTGTGTGTTGCCGAAGAAGTTTGAGTGATGAATTCAAGGTTTGTTGAGAGTTTTGTCGTGATAGTTGTGAGGTGATACGGTTGATGAAACTTGGGGTCACAGTTTTGTTGTTGTTGTTTTGTTTCGGTGGTGAGGATGAAGTTGGTCACGGTTTGTGGAGGGTGGTTGTTCGGTAAGGGTGATTTGATGAGGTTTTGGACGTGTTGGTAAGAGAGGATTAAGGCTTGGTGAGGGATTTGTTTTTGTTGTTGCTGGTGAAGGGTGAAGACCCGTGATGATAGAAGGGATTCCTGTGAATGCCTTGGAAGAATGAGGTTTTGTGCTGAGTGATGAACTGTGAGCCAAGAAAAGTGTGGGGCCCGATTTTTGTTTGTTTGTTATGAGGGTGAATATAAGTCTGGTAGTTGTTGATTCCTTTTTTCTTAGCTGGCTCTTTGCGCGTGACCAAGGAATTTCCAGAAGTTTGGTGGGTCCATGAAGAGGTGGTTCTGAAATTGAGAAGTTTGTGAGGGTGTGGCCATGTAGTGTACGTCACCAGCTTGTGTAATGGATGGGCGGAATTTGTGTGCGCAGAGTATGGAAAAGCAAGTGGCAAAAATTGTGTGAGTCCATGTATGTGCCATCTGTGTGTTTTTGCTGAGTGGAAAAATTGGAAATCTTGTTAGTGGAATTACACGGATATGTACTGCGTGAGAGTCATGAAATTGGAAAGAAGTTGTGTACAATGCTTTCTCTCCTTTTCTTGTATTTTTTTGTGTAATTACAACATGGAAATGGGCTGACTTAATTTGCAGTATATGGACTTTATGATTAGTGATAAAATGAAGTTGGTTAGGGATAATGGGAAAAAAAACTTAGTGGATAATTAATGAAATTTTAGATACAGGTAAAAATGGGATGGACTATGAAATGAGATATGAATTTATTTGTAAACGGATAAAATCGGATAGAAGGATAATAAGAGATGAGAATGGATTAAATCAAGTAAAAAGAAAGAATGTAAATGGATTAGGATAAGTGTAATGGGCCGATATGGACTTATACAAAAAGATTAGGAAGATATAATTTGGTAATGGACTTAAAGAAATGGATCATACTAAATTAATAAAGAAAAATGTAGGATGAAGTATGTATGAAAATGGAAGTGAATACTTATTATGGATTGATAAAAAGAAAAGTTTTAATAATGAATTTATAAATGACAATGGATAGAAACATGGGTAATGATATTTATGGGGAAAAAATGAATGTTTAAGAAAGTGGATAATATTTTGTGAATGGATAAAAAAATGGATTGTATGTATATAAGGGCTACTGGAAAGTGGATAATCAATAGAAAATGGATAGTAAAATGGTTAAAGAGGATAGATATAAGCTGATGAAAACGGATAATAGACGGGAGTAAATGAATATGAGAAAATGGGTAAGAAAAAAAAAAGGGATGAATTAATCTTTTATGGAATGGACCGACAACCACCAATATGCACACAACCACAAAACCTCGATTTTCAACTCAAAACCAATTTTGCACGAAAAACCACCGACTAAGGATAGAATGGACACCACTGAATAAATCGTGAACCACTGCTTGGTAAAACTGACGAACTTTCGCACACAACATAACTCGAACTTTGGATACACAACGCCTGAAACATAGTCGCCGTCACAAATAACTTGCACTTGAAGAAGCTCCGGAGATACCAAGAAGAGAGGAAAAGCCACATCAATTGATGAAAAAGACAATAGCCCGGTGATGGGCCAGAGGCTTAGTAAGTAGTCCTTTCAGACGTGAAATCCTTGATCAGGGAAATAAACCCTAATTAGTGTCATAAGCAAAAGAAAATCGATGTCATTGACAGTTGCATAACAAGAAATCCGAATTCTCTGATAATCTGCAAATAAAGTGCGAAACCCTAATTCTTTTGATGATGTTGATCCCATGTCTCAAGAGCCAATGCAAATGGTATGCAAAATGCGTATGAATGCAAAACAAAAAGCCGCCAAAGACAGAAAAGCCAGAGGGCAAATTTAGGGTGTCTACATCTGGGTCAGGCCCTTCAGTGTGAATAGGCTCCTCATGACCTTTTGCTTTTATGAACATGATGTCTTCATCGGGGAAGTCGAATCTCATAGGCTGGTAATCATCAATGGGTTGCTCAACAAGATAATCGGACAATACACTGCCTTTGATGGCCTTTTGAGATGTGTACTGAATGTCATATTCTGTGAGGATCATTTTCCATCTTGCAACCCGTCCGGTAAGTGCTGGTTCTCAAAAATGTACTTAACTGGGTCCATCTTTGAAATTAATAAGGTAGTGTGGGTCAACATATACTGTCTCAGTCGGCGAGCAGCCCACGCTAAAGCACATCAAGTTTTCTCGAGCAGTGAATAACGTCGTTCACAGTTGGTAAACTTTTTGCTTAGGTAGTATATTGCATACTCTTTTCGACCAGACTCGTCATGCTGGCCCAACACACACCCCATTGACTCTTCTAATACTGTCAAGTACATGATTAGAGGTCTTCCTTCAACTGGAGGCATAAGGATCGGAGGCTCTTGTAAATATTCCTTGATTTTGTCAAAAGCCTTCTGGCAGTCTTCGTTCCACCTGACCGTTTGTTCTTTTCTTAACAACTTGAACAAGGGTTCACAGGTTGCAGTAAGGTGAGATATGAACCGTGAAATGTAGTTCAATCTACCTAGGAACCCCCGAACTTCTTTTTCAGACTTCGGTGTAGGCATTTCTTGAACGACTTTGACTTTATCAGGGTCAACTTCAATCCCTTTCTCACTTACAATAAATCCCAGCAGCTTACCGGATCGCACCCCGAATGTGCACTTGTTGGGGTTTAACTTTAATTGGTACTTCCTCAGACGCTTGAATAACTTCAACAAATTTACCAGGTGGTCTTCTTCTGTGAGGGACTTGGCAATCATGTCATCCACATAACATTCAATTTCTTTGTGGATCATGTCATGGAATAATATTACCATAGCCCGTTGATAAGTGGCACCCGCATTCTTCAGTCCGAATGGCATCACCTTATAACAGAACGTGCCCCAGGGTGTGATGAAAGTTGTCTTCTCCATGTCTTCAGGTGACATTTTGATCTGATTGTATCCTGAAAATCCATCCATGAAGGAGAACACCGAGAACTGAGCCGTATTGTCGACCAATACATCAATGTGAGGTAATGGGAAGTCATCTTTCGGGCTGGCTCTGTTCAGATCCCGGTAATCCACACACATCCTCACCTTACCATCCTTTTTAGGCACAGGTACAATGTTAGCAACCCACGGCGGGTAACTGGTCACAGCAAGGAAACCGACGTCCCACTGTTTTTGTACCTCTTCTTTTATCTTCATTGCCATATCCGGGCGAGTACGGCGCAACTTCTGTTTTACTAGCGGACAGTCTTCTTTCAGAGGCAGCTTGTGCATAACAATGTCGGTGTCCAACCCTGGCATATCCTGATACGACCAAGCAAAAACATCCAAATATTCCCGAAGCATGTCAATCAGTTGCTCTTTCACTGAATCTTGTAAGCAGGCCCCGATCTTAACTTCTTTCAAGTCTTCTTCTGTACCAAGATTAACCGTTTCGACCTCCTCCTGATGAGGAGTGATAACCTTCTCCCCTTGCCTTAACAACCTGGCTAGCTCTTCAGGTAGCTCATAATCTTCTTCAACCCTTTCATCAGCTTGATTGATTCGATTGTCAAAGTCATACGAAGTCATAGCAGTGTTGTTGTCGGTGCAATCTGAAGGGCACTTTCTGCAAGGGTTTAGATTTATTTATTTTAGTGATCAGTTTTATCTTATTTAGAAAAAAGTGAAAATGAAGTTATTTATTTTGAAAAACATTGCCATTTTATTTTTGTACAAAAAGTGAAAAATGAAAAACAGTGAGCGGAAAATAAAAGACTTATTTGCAAAAGATGTCCTGATATTCATTAATTGATCTTTGCACAAAATACAAGATGGCCCGATTACAAAATGAGTCCTGACATCTTGGGCAAGATGCAGGACTTGATGCATGCTTTAAAATACAGGAAATAATAATTACTCTGCAGGAGTAACTCTTATAATTTCCTGGGAAGACCAGTTTGAGACATGGCTCCCCGGGGTCCTAGGACGTATCCAGCTTTCCAGGTTGCGCTCGTCTTCTGACTCATCTTCCAAGCTATTCACAGCATCCGGGGTGAGCATTCCCCCGCTGACAAACTTGGGCTCCTTTGCAGCCTCTGGTTGATCTTGTCGAGTTGGTCTGTAACCCAACCCGAATCGGTCCTCTTTCTTCTCCACGGGCAGCAGCTTGCCCCAGCCTTGGGCGGTACCTTCCTCAACAACCTTCCGGGCTTGCTGATATGATGTGATGGAAGTTCCCAGTACAGCAGATGCTTCATTAATGTTAAGGGCTTCAAACCCTTGACTCATGGTCTCATGGATCTCCCCATCCATCTCTATGTATTTGAAAGTAGCCAGCTGACTAACAAATATATCCTCCTCCCCACAAATAGTAATGACTTGGCCTTCCCACTCGAATTTTAACTTCTGGTGAAGGGTTGACGTCACGGCGCCAACGGCGTGTATCCATGGTCTACCCAATAGACAGCTGTAGGCAGGCTGTATATCCATCACGAAGAAGGCCGTTTTGAAAACTTGTGGGCAAATCATTATAGGCAACTCTATCTCTCCCAGAACTGATCTTTTAGAACCATCAAAGGCTCTCACTACCAAGTTGCTTGGGCGTAGTGCCAATCCATCATATTCCAACTTCACAAGGGCTTTCTTGGGCAGGACATTGAGGGATGACCTTGTGTCTACCAATACGTGGGAAAGAACTGCGCCTTTACGATCCAAGGTAATGTGCAAAGCCTTGTTGTGATTGCGACCTTCCGTTGTCAAATCAGTGTTGGTAAATCCTAGCCCATTACTAGCGTTAACATTTCCAACCACAGCCTCTAACTGATTGACGGTAATCTCCTCCGGCACGTAAGTTGCGTGCAGGACTTTCAATAGTGCGTTCCGATGAGCCTCGGAGCACATTAGCAATGATAATATGGAGATTTTGGAAGGTGTTTGGTGAAGCTAGTCTACCACCTTGTAATCACTTTTCTTTATGATTCTCATGAATTCGTCAACCTCTTGATCAAAAGGAGTCTTCAAAGCTTCTTTGACAACTTGTTCTTCTTGCACCATGATCTTCCCTTTTGCCTTAGCAGCAGCTTCTGCTTCAGCAATGGGTCTTGGAATTTGCGAGGCAAAGAGACGTTCGCTTCTAGTGAAGCCTCCGCCTCCCCCCACATTATCTATCTGAGGTGAAGAAGTTGATGATTCTAAGGTGATTTTCTGCCCCTCGCAGTATAGATCTGAGCCATAATGCCAAGGGATGGCATTACTGCTTTCGTAAGGAACTGGCCCAGGCACTGTGATAGTGACCGGACTGATAGCAGCTGCAGAGGGGACCATAATGGTGTGTAGATCATAGTATATGGTGACCGGTGCTCTGACAGGAGTAGCATTTTGTGAGTTGTTGGCAGGGATGTTTGTAGGGTCATAATATATGGTAACCGTTGAGATGCTTTCATCAATTGTTGCTGATGTTGTAGAAGGTATTGTTGACTGGATGGGTGTTGAAGTTGTAGCAGTAATGGTGATTGAACTTGTATCCGCTGAAGTGATTGATTGAGCAGTCGTTGGAGTTGTAGTAGAATCTGTTGGAACAATGGTTGCTGACGTTGTAGGAGTATCTCTGATTGTCGGTGAAGGAATTGTTGGAGTTGTAGGCGCTGTTGTCGTAATTTGAAGGATACCATCCTTAATAAGACCATCTATGCCGCTTCTCAGCCTTTCACACCCGTTGACTGCAATATTGCAATACCCACAGCCGAGCTCACACCCAGGGAACACTTGGCATTCTAAAAGTTGGGCTTTGATTTCAACCAAAGGTGTTCGAATTTGTGCAACACTGGTGATTAAGGTGGATAGTTTGCCTTCCTCAATAGCATTGATCCTAGGCCCGTTGTGACTAGGCATTGGATTCCTTGTGACATTCGGAGGAGGTGCAAAGTTGAGAGCTTTTGAGTCCACCAGGTCTTGGACTTTCATCTGTAAGGCCCTGCATTTTTCAGTGTTATGCCCCGGTGCGTTGGAGTGGAATGCACACCTAGCATTGGCATCATAGTTCTTTGGGAGATTGAGGGGATCTAGAGGTGCCAATGTCCTTAACTCAACCAGGTTGAGCTTCAGGAGTTGTGGCAAGAGTGCAGCATACGGCATTGGGATTGGGTCAATTACTCTGTTTGCCTGTGATGGTCTTTGTTGGAAAGGACGTTGTTGTTGGTTGTTATTGCTGCTGTTGTAGGTTCTCTGTTGCGGATACTGAACTTGTTGTTGATACTGTGGTTGTTGTGGTTGAGGATATGCTGATTATTGAGGGATCGGAGCTGGGATGGTAACAACTGCTACTGACCGGTGAACATACTGAGGCCTGCCCCTGCCTGCATGAATGGAGTTTGTCTCACCGGCTCTTCGGGGTCCCACAAAAGGCTTTCTGGAATTACTGGATGAACTTGCACCACTGTCAGAGATCTTGCCCATCTTTAAAAGGCTTTCAATCCTTTCACCAGCTATGACCACATCAGCAAAACTGGTAGAGGAAAAGGCAGCCAATCTATCAATGTAGGTCCCTTGCAACGTGTTCATGAACATGTCAGCCATTTCTCTCTCTGACATGGGTGGTTGGACAGCAGCAGTAAGCTGTCTCAACCTTTGGGCATATTCCCTGAAGCTCTCTCGGGAAGATTGAGACATTCCCATCAAAAGGGTCCTGTTATGAGCCATGTCCAGATTGTATTCATATTGTTGGATGAAAGCTTCAGCCAAATCCTTCCAGCATCTTATGGTGGCTCTAGACAAGTGTGAATATCACTCCCTTGAAGCCCCAGTCAGGCTGTCTTCAAAGTAGAACATCCACAGCTTCTCATCCATAGTATAAGCTTTGAGTCTTCCCAGGAAAGACTGTAGGTGAGTGCGAGGACAGGAAGTACCATTGTACTTCTCAAAGCATGGGGGTTTGAATTTGTGGGGAATTCTCACCCCATCCACTAGCCCCATGTCCATAACATCGAAGCCCAAAGAATTTTGAGACTCCAGAGATCTCAACTTCTCAGCAATCTCATCTAATCTCCTATCATAAACTTCATCTCCAGCTCCCATAACAGTAAACTGCTCTTCTTGGGGATCCTCTTGCAAGATTCTCCCCCCAGCAGTATTACCTTGTACATTCCTCGGGATGTTAGCTTCTGGATCCAAATGAGGTCCAAATACAGGTGGGTCAATACGAGGCTGGCCCCGTTCATTGTTACTAGTTCCTCCTGTTCCAAGATGAGGCTCCTCAGGAGTTTGTCTTTCCACCAACTCTCTTAACCTTTCTTGACTCTGGGCCAAGCCAGTCATCACATCCATGAATTGAGACATCTGATTTCTCATCTACACTCTCTCATTAGCCATCTGATTCCTGGCCTCAGTCAGATCCTGCTGTACTTGTTCCATTTGAATACCGGGAAGGTTGTTGCGAGTCGGGTACCGGTGCGTGCGGTTGACAGGGAACACTCGGTGACGAGTAATGTTTCCTGAGATCACAACAAAGTTAGAAACAAAAATAATAAAACCTACAAAACAAAACAAAAGTTAGTATGCAATGCAGTATGCTTATTTATTTTCCAAGGTATCCGGTTTGGTTCTTGGTTTTGACCTTTCCAGACCTCGTGGAAGATGCTTGATGTTGTTGAGAGAAAACACAAATGAAGACAAACTGAAATATATTACAAATGGTGAACAATACATAGTCTGTTTTACAACATATGCCCCTGGAGGGTCAAAACACATCAAAAATAAAAAGTACATCAAATGGAAATAACAACAAGCAAAGAATCAGACATCCAGTCCAAACTCATCCTCTCTGACCTCCTTCAGGAGTGCCTCAGTCACTGGACCAGCTGGGTGCTCTGTAATGGTCCTAATGAGGAGGTTCCTGGTAGCAATGGCAGTGGTCAGCTTCCTATGCATGTCCTGGTCCTTTGATCTCTTCACTCCTGCTCTGAGCTTCAACTCTGAAATCTCCTTCTGGGCTGCCAACAAAGCTTCCTGCTACTTCTTCTCATTGGCCTCTAACTGTTCAATCTTGGCTTGAGTTTTCTGGTCTTCCTGTGTACGGGCCTCAGTGATCCTGACCCACCTAGCCTGACTTTCTTGCAGATAGAGCTCAGTCCTAGCCTTCTGAATCTTGGCTTCTTTACAGGCATTCTTCAATATTTGTTCTCCAGCCCTTGCTTTCCTGATGTAGTCCTCTGTCTTCTCAATTTTGGCAAGATGTTCCACCTTGAGCTTTTCCAATCTCTCAATGTCTAGACGACCATCACTCATTTCCCAAAGAGTCTTCTTCAAAGCTTGAGATAGGTTCTCATTCCTTTCTTTCAGTTTCTCAAATTCTTCTAGGCTGACAGTTGCTGCAGGTTGTACTGTAGATGGTCCAGGTATGTCTTCCAAGGTGAAAGGAATTCCAGTAATTTGAGCTCTTGTACGGGACCAGTCATAGTACTGAGCTGAAGCAACATTATTACACCTTCCCAGAATAGCCATCCCTTTTGTCTGGATGTTGTCCCAAGCCCAGGATGCTTGTCTGACAGCAGCTGAATTAGGTTTTACTTCACAATACAGGGTCTCAGCTAAATCTTGCACCCTGGGAGGGTGAACCAAAGCATAGCCCAGTTGTCTATTAAACAACAAAGGATTGTAGTTGATGCAACCCTTCACTCCTATTAGAGGTACATTTGGGTATTGTCCACGGCTGGTGATAATGTCCTTGCCTTTGGTGCTTTGGGTGCACCATCTGATATCACCTGAAGTCAAAGCAATGAGCCTCTTGGCCCAATTCTTCTGCTGGTGAGGGTTCGGGAAGACATCTGACTTAGGTAGGTGTCTGAGCAGCCAGGTGTAAAATAAAGGAGTACAACATCTCACCAACTTCCCCCTTTGTTTCTCATTCCTCTGATGAATGGAGTAGTAAAAGTCTCCCAGCAGTGTAGGCACTGGGTGCCTCAGAAGAAACAGATGGATGGCATTCTTGCTGACAAATTTGGGCTCATCTGTAAATAGTATAACCCCATATATGTTGAGGGATAAGAGTGCACAGACTACCCTCCACTCTCCCAATGAGGCCTTCAGGATGGCCTGAGAAATCAAGAAGTCCAAGTGCAAACCATGGATTCCAGCTTTTGTTGTCATACTTTGCTCAATCAAGGCAGGTTCTAGGTACAGTGCTTTTGCTACTTCTCCATTGCTGGGAAAAGTCATTTCTGGGTTGAAAGGGAGTCCACCCCTGATAGGTACTCCAATCAATGAGGAAAACTCTTCCAGCAAAGGCCCTAGCTGAAAGTCTGGGAAGGTGAAACATCTCAATGGAGGATCATAAAACTGCAAGCATGTGTGGATCATGCTCCTCTGAGAAGGGTCAAGGTCCATAACCATATCCAGGATACCTCCATAGTTTTCTCTAAACAATGGGATGTGGTCAGGTGTGATAAGTGACTGGACCTGCCTGATACCAGTCAACACAGGCTCAAAGAAATGGTAAGATATGTTGCTCTTCCTGGGAGTAGTCATGAGTGCTCCTGAAGAAGTTGAAGATAAGTGTTGATGGGGATCACAGACTGAGATGCTGAAAGTGGACCACTGACAGACTAGTGCTGGTGATGATGAAGATAGCTGAAGCAGATAACTGATGAAGCAGAGGTCTATGTAGAAGAAAGGGTCAAAACCAAACCAGATATGATGTGGATACCCTGAAAAACAAATAAACAAATGTTAAATGATGCAAATGATGATATATGCAAATGATATGCAAGGGTTTGTGATCAAGCTGGATCTGATTATCTGCCTTGATATAAGCCCATGTATGTTCAAAGAAGGTCCAGATGAAGGCTTAGAAATCCAGTAACCAAGGTGGGGGACTCAAATAAAGAGTCACATGTCCAGGGTTGATCACAAGAACTGTCCAAAATGAGGTACTCTTAAACATTATAGTAACATGGTATGATGTGGCCAAGGGTACCTGCAAACCTGTAAACAGCCCAACCCCCTCACAGGCAGTGTTCTAGAACAAGGATCCTCAGACTTGGATCAGTTATGAGAAGTGTAAACACTTCTAACCCGGAGGTACAATGTTTACAATAACCATAAAAGATCCTCCTCTAATTCACCTCAGCTTCTGAAGGTCATAATAAAGGTCATCCAGACTTAGCAGGCTTCCCAGATATCCCTAGCACTACAAGAAATCTATAGCACAGAGTTCTCAAGAAGAAACCCACATCTGAACCGTGCTTCATATTCCCGCACCAGACCGAAATGGAATGGGAATGAACATGAACCACTCTAGCCTAGGTGTCACTCAGGTCCCAGGTATAGGACCTCAAACTCTCAATGGAACCCCACCCATCAAAACAGAAGCCAAATCCAGCAATGATAATGACAATATGAAATATGAAAAGCTGTAAAGGAAAGCAGTAAATAAAGTTGTACATAAAGCAGTAAATAAAGCAAATAAATAAACACAATTAGCACATACCACCCCAGTAAACACAAATCAAACAAGCGCTAGGAGGAACCCACAAAAAGAACCAGAAGCCCTGGTTACAGTATAAGGCTCCCCAGCAGAGTCGCCAAGCTGTCGCTCCCGCCAAATGAGGCTAAGTCAAATGGGGTACAGACACGAACGGTCGGCGAAAGAGAGAGAACACACAAGGGTGAACTCAGAAAGAAAAGAGTCGCCAGCTAGGCCTTTTTATCCCGGAGGAAAGGTAATGCTGCATAAACCTAGAAATGATGGATAAGACGGTTGCGGACCAGAGAAACTGAGAAAGGGGGTTGGTTACAACCTGGGAAGGTATTAGCACCCAGATTGTCCGCCGTACTCGACGGGATCCATGCTTAAAAGATTTGTGTTTAAAAGGGGTAGTGTCAGTGCTATTTATGTGCAAAAGCTGGAAAAGAATGCAAGTGTCAGTGTAAAAGGTAATGAAGTGAAATATGAGAGTGTCAGTGTAAGAAAGAATGGGAAGTTCAAGGCTATGAGGCTTAAAGAATAAAGCTGGAAGAGGGGGAAGATGTACAGAGACTTTTGTTCGATAACTGTTAAGTTATGCCTACGTATCCTCTTGTGCAATGAGGAAGTCAGAACATCGTAGTTCGACTCAAAGAGACTGAAAGGTAAATTGACTTGTGAACTGCTTACTGGTCTATGCTCAAGTGTATGACCTGTCTGGCTCAGGTGCTAACTGTCTTGCATTAGACGGAAAAAGCGAGTTCTCGTTTGTGAGTGAAGATGATGAGAAAAGAATCCCGGAGGAGACGATTATTGTTTGTTTTTGTGTTTTCAGTCTTTTATTTCTTTTTAGAGTTTGTCACAAGTTAATGAGCTTAAGCCTAAACCCAGGGTTAGTAAACTCATCACATCTTCCCTCTGATTAGGGGTAATGAGAACACCTTAAGTATGAGGTAAACACCTCACACTTAATCACCATGATGTAGGATTAAGATCATTAACCTAATGGTATTTATTTAGATGTTTTTTTGGAGTTTTTGTTTAGTGTTAAGTAATGAGTTCAAGCCATAATCAAAGATTTAATGGACCCATTACACCATCCTAATAGAAAGATAATAAATGAGAACATTTAAGCTGAGAAAGGCTCCTCAACTTAATCCATGATTAGGGATTAACCTCATGACAAAACAAAGCCTTTATTGAAGTGGATTTTAGTTAATGATAAGATGAAGAAATGAATTTTATGGTTTGTAAGACAACTTGAGGAGGACTTGTCCATTAACACTAGGGTTAGTCCTTCTTAACCAATTAAGGAAGAATTAGAACCCTAATGCAAGGCCAAAGTTACAAGCTTGATGTCTTGATGATTATTATGTGAATTGATTAAAGGAGTTAAACACATTAAGGGTTTAACACTTAGGATTAAAATTATACATTCCATCCTAATAGAAGGATGCAGGCATAAGCTTAATCACAAAGCCTTAAAACCTTTAAGGTTTAGTCCTTGATTATGAGATGAGAAGAGAAGACTCAAAGATGACACAAAGGTAAAACTAAATGGGGGACTAATCAAACCCTAATTTTTATCATGCTTGGGTATTCCTAGGGTTTATGAGGCTTGCAAAAGATCTTCAAGGAAAAGCCACCAAGGAAGAAACAGATGAAAGGAGGAAGAAGCAGAAGAAGCAAGACAACTTACTTCACTTAAGAAGATAAGTTGCTTGAAGAAAGAAAGAGGGGAAGGAGCATGAATGAACAAGTTCACTCTAATACACAAGTAAAATGCAGCAATGAATGCATAAGATAGATGAGAAGATATTGTGAGAAGTGAAGGCAAATTCACTTCTCAGACACTTACCACCTGAAAAGTTAGCAACAAGAAAATGAAATGACATGAAAAATGAGATGAAATGCAATGATGCAAACCAAATTTAGAAGCATAAACATGATGTTAATGATGCTAAGGGATGATTCAAACACATGTCAAGAGTTGTGGATGATCATACAAGGATGACGATGCAAATGAAGCATGCTTTCAACCATAAAAGTTCATGAAAGTTTATGAAATGGAATGAATATATAACATGGCAAATGAATGATGCAATGATCAAACATGATTCTAATATGTCCTAAGATGTCTTATATGTCATGTTGATGCATAAAATGTCATGGCAAGTTCTTGAATGCAAGCATATGAAAGATGGATGCAAATGAAGGCAAGAATTAGGGTTTATATATGTCATGCAACACAAAAATTCAAAATCAGAAGCAAATGACATGATACAAAATTGAAAGTGGGATCAAAGGAACCATAACCTTACATAAGTTCACTGCCCAAAGGAGGAGACCCAACTCTTAACCTAATAGGAGTTATGATTTTTTCAGATTAACTAGGGTTTTAAGGCACTTCAAAGGGAAAAATGCACATCAAATTGAAAATGAAGGATAAATTCAAACCAATTTTACCCTAGAAACTACATGACATGAGGAATACAATGCAAGAAGAACCAACATCAAACTCTTCATGGTTAGGCAGAATGAATTTTTCTAAGTTAGAACAAAAATATTGCCTTTTAAGAACTTTTATTCCAATGAAAAATGTCAAAATACATCAAGAACCAAAAAGAAATTTGTTTGAAGAGTTTGATAATGTTTCTAAATGTGTCAAAATGCAATGTGAATTTTTTTGTGATTTTTAGAAACTTAAATGCTATTTTAATTAATTAATTATCATTAACTAATTAAAATAAACATTTAAATATTTTTAAAATACGAAAATTATGCAAAAAAATAAAATAAAAAATATTTTCAGAAAGAGAAAAATATTTTAAGGCTGGATGCAAAAAATGAGATTTTTTAGAAATGATTTACTATTTTAAATAAAATAAGCAAAACAAATGAATAAAAGGGAAAATAAAATTGAATTAAATGGGAAGTATGCTGATCTGAGGACCAAGATTCAAACCTAGGGGGCGGGAGTTGACTACGCGCGCTAATGGACGGCTGAAATTCAAATCTCACTAATTATGATTAAACCCTAATCCTGTGCCCTAATTACTTTCAGACGACCGGAACAGTGGTTCCGGTCGTCTTCTCCGGTGAGACAAAATCCCTAACTCTCTCTACAAGCCACCCCACCCCAAATTAATTATCCAGAAATGATCCCCCACTCAAAATGAACTCAAACCATCATCCAAACATGATTTATAACAAGCATACATGGAGAATCGAAGGAAAAAAGGAAAACTGGACAAAGTTTCAGAGAGTCATAACATGTTTATTTCTCCACTATTTTCAAAAATAAAAAGAGCAGCATGATCAGTGAAGCATGGAGAACAACTCTATAACAAAAAATACAAGTTATGGAAAAAAATTTCTTGGGGATACCTGAACTGGAGCTTTCACTTTTGGAGCTTTCTGGCCAGTTCCTTGCTTCCAATCACCTCTACTGACTTCCCTCAAGAGTTTGCAAAGCTTGTTTGGAGTTTTTTATGGCTGATTTGTGAGACTGATTCAGTTCAGTTCAAAAGGGAGAAAAATCGTATTTGGTGTGTGGTGACTTTTAAAGCAAAGTAAAGGGTGGTTTGTGATCAGTGATGCATTTGGGGATGAATGGTGGAAGAAGTTTTGAGAATGGGTGACTGAGCTATGAGATTCGATAGAAAATGCAAAAGAGGGATTTTTGTGAACTATGGTGATGCTGTCGTTTCAGGCTTGCTTCTTGTGTGTTTTGAGTTCCATTTTGTCCACATATCAAGCTGTGATAGGTCAGAGAGTTGTTGTGGGCTATGCTGATTGATATGGCTTGTTTTGCAAAAAGTCAAGGATATGTGTCCTTTGAGGTATGGGCTGTTTCAGGCCTAGGACAAAGGCATGTCTGCTGCAGCTTGATTCAAGGATGACCATGGAAATGAGATTGAGGCAAACCAGCAAGTGGATGAGAAGCTTTGGATCATTTTGAAAATTCATGGAGTTTTGGCCCCTTTTGGATTTCTTAATGATCAAGGCATGAAAATGAGTGATTCTTTGGTTCATTCTGATTTTTAGGTCATGTGTTATGATGTTATGATGTGTAGAAGTTCATTTGAAGTCATAGAAATGCTTGGCATGAGAATTTGCAAGTTTCCCTCTTTGGTGTAAAAGTGAAATTTATGTGATTTTTTCCAACTTTGACAAGCCATAACTTTTGATCTAAACCGAATTAGAATGAGTTCTTGTACTTTTTGAAAATGGGAGGATCCAATCTACAACTTTCATGACCAAAGATTTTTCATTTGAAGCATTTTTGAATCAAAAAGAGGAGGTTGAAAAACTTTCCCAAAATGACAAGTTTGCATTACAAGTCACTTTCCCAAAAAGGCAACTTTGCAAATGGCTTGAAATTCTTCAATTTTGTGAACTTCTAACATCTTCTACGATCAAATAAAGATCATACACATTCAAAATGATGGAGAACACCCTTTGGTTGGGTGATTGGGGGCCTCAGATGCCCTGATTTTGCACTGACTTGCTCAAGAAGTCATCTTGTGATCAGATGCCTTCCCCATTGAATTTCTTCATGAAAATTGGTATGTATGATCCTTATAACATATAGAGACCCATAGAAACAAGAATGACCAAAAAATTTGGGGTTATGGCCTCTGAAACCAAAACCCTAATTTTAGGTCATCTGTGCAGTTAAGCTTGGCTCTGCTTCCATGCCTTTCTCAGTTCTTGTGATTCTCTGACTTTCTTGATCTCAGGAGGATATGATATGATGTTTGAACATACATGGATGCTCTTGAGGTGATTGAAGACCTTTGGAGTGGCTCAGATAGCTCAGGGATGGCTCAGATCACAAACCCTAGATGCAGATGATTTTGAAACACTGTAGTGAAGCAACAATGCAATATGAGATGCTATGATTGAACTTATGCAGATGAAAAGAATCACAAGCCATGGTGAAATGAGTGAGGGCAAATTTGGGGTGTTTACAATTAGCCAACGTAATAGCGTATTTCAACTCGTGTCCCAAAGTTCGTAAGCATAATGCTCCACCAACTCTCTAAGGCTTACCAACGTCTTCTTAGTTTCCTTATCTTCCACTTCGACAATTATATCAAAACGTCCAAAAATCCATTCCACAATCCCTTATACATGCTCATGGAATAACACAACCTTAAATATTTTTCCAACACATGAATCACTACAACATCGAGTACTATTCAATTCGGTTTGTTCCAATTACCACTTTCATCCAAGTTAAAAAATTTAACAACGTTACTCGGGCATTCGTCTTTTCTCTCAACTCCACCATCACATACATCAATACTTTAATCATTCTTATTCAACGTAAATTTCCTCTCAATGCATTCTCTAACACGGTTACAATCTTAAAAATACCAACGGTTTATTCCTAATAATATTTCACACTTATTTTTATCTTTCCAAATTTTCAGCAATAGTTGCTCATCTTCAATCACATATTCCTCTTCCAATACAGACCTCCCAAACACAAATTCATATTCCAAAATGAAGATAATTTCATGTAGATTCCAGAACTTCAAAAATCACTCAAATCTGATTTACAAGCAAAAAGTTATTATCCTTACAATGGGACTGGTCAAGAATTCTCGTAGGCAGAATTTAAAAAAAAAATCAGCAGCAGACCCAGTTACTAAAATGCACTTATCTCCCTCATCGTAAACCTCCTGAATGCAAATCTTATATGCAAACTGTAGGGAATTTTGTAAGCTTTCCAAATATTCTGGAACCGCCTCCATCAGAATTACTAGTAAAAAGTTATGCCTCTTCTCGTGACTGCTGCTCCAAGATCGCAAAAACCAGAATTTTGAGATTGATGAATATAAGTTCCATCTCTCTCACTCTTACTTCCAAGCTCTATCAAGAATCTTAATCTACCTCCAACTTCGAAAATTACTCGACTTAATCCAACTACACTCAAAGCGGAACAATCTACCGACTTGGTCCGTCAACTTATCATTCCCATCAAAATAAATCTTCCTTCTCAAACAGTTCCCATCTAAAATATATGCACTTCTAAAATCCGACCGATATGAATTCAGAAGTCCAAACTCCTACCGGTCCAGAACAGCATCACCTTCACAAACTTGCACTCTCACAACCAACATCAACTCGAACCAACTTCTTCATACCAATAACATTCTGGGGCAAGTCTCTCCCCCACTTAATTCTAAACCAACACCTGCAGACAACGACTAGAACTAACAACAAGTATCGACAGTGTTTCACACACATGCCACATACTAAGAAATTAACAACATTAAACGATATTGGCCGGACGGACCGACCTGCTCTGATACCACTAATGTAACACCCTTCTACCCCACAAACAATTTAAGTAAAATATTATCAGAGTAATTCATAGAAGGTGTCACATTTCTTCATAAAACGTCAATCCAAAATATTATATTAAGAATATTCTTTTCTCAAATAATCAAAACTATGGCAGCGGAATTCTATATTCAAAAATATTTTCCTCTTATCTCATTAAAACATAAAGACCTATTAGTCAAAGTTAACAATTATCATCATTCTCAATTCAACATTTAACAACTCATAAAACCCCATCATAACAAAACTAAAATTCAATCATATAAGCGTTCTATTTCCCCTGATGTTACATCTATCAGAGCAAGACACCAGACACTCTAGACTTAAGTTACACAACCTCCAGCTAAGGCTTCACGTACCGCGAACTCGTCTCAGATATCTGCAAGTTACCCACAAAAGAGGCAACATTTCCAAGCAGGCAGGGTGAGTAATCATAATTGTCGCTCCCGGGATTTTCATCCTAGTACAAACACGAAAGTGGCGCGAAAAAGGTTAGAGTCGCCAGCCAGACATTTTTATCCCAAAGGAATGGGAAAGGTAATGTTGCACAAACCTAAGGAAGAAGGAAAAGGACGGGGCCTCGCGAACCAAAGATCTGGATACGGGAGTCGGTTACGAATTGAGAAGGTATTAGCACCCCAATCCGTCCGCCGTACCCGACGGGATCCACGCTTATAAGACTGTTTTCAAAGGGTGAGAAATAATATGTTGTTTAACTGAAAGAATAGCTATCTGGAATGAAATGGAAATGAGAAAAGAAATGGATTTGAGAAATGAAAATAAAATGGGAAAATGTAGGGAAAAAGAAAGATTGTGCTCGAATGGGCCCTACCCCACTGCCTACGTACCTCATCGGGATAAATGAGGATCAGAGACGCCGTAGTTCGTCTAACTAAGGCTAAAACTCGTTTATGATTTTTAGGATGACGTTGCCATAGCTCTAGCTCAGGTGTTACCGGCTCTGACTCGAGGGTGTTTACCGTGTCGCTGTTTGAACTGTCGAGGCAAGTCATGTTCGTCCGCAAAGTGTATGAGATGAGATGAGAAGACGTGACTTCTTGGTTTGTTGTCTTTTATAAGAAGTATTTTGAATTTGTGTTTATTGAATGTACAAAACTAAAGACTATGACACAGGAGCGAATACTTTCCAAGATCGCCCCCAATGGAACGTTTGTAAAGCATCCTAGAAGGGTAGAGGAGACCTCCACTAATCATTTCCCGTATAGCTTAAGGCTCGTGGCGCATTATACACCTTTTCCTTTATTAAGTGTTTTTGATTTTATTTTAAGATGAGAAGAGAGACTCAAGTTATAAAAGGAAAAATTCTAAGGGAAACTAGACTTACCCTAAGTTAGTTGAATTCATGGATAACCTATGGTTAGTGAGGTTTGCAATTAAATCTACCTAAGAGATATAAGACTAAACATGCAAGTAAAAGAAGTTAGTGATGAGCAATAGGGTACTCCTAAGTCATGGTAGGTAAAACGTGAATGGAATGTAAATGAGATAAAACAATGGTTCGGGTGGGTCGATTGCGTGGTGCTGAGACGCACGACTTATGGTGTGAAACATACAAGGCTTGCCTTTGGTTGAATGGAGTGGCACGATGGTGATCGAGGAACCCTAGAATAATATGAACTTTATTTATTTATTTGAAAATATACTCGACGTTGGATCGAGCCTTTTACTTATTTTTTGAGATTTTCGTTTTCTAACGATTTGTTTTATCTTTTCTAACCTAGTTATAGAAACTATACAAGCATACAAGTTCTAAGCTATTACATCACAAAGTACACAAAGTATAAAACATAATTGAGGCATAAAAATATCCAAGTCCATAAGCCAAACCTTGCAAAATACCTTGCACAAAAAGCAAATAGTTAGTGAATGATATGAACCATGAATATGCATAATATGATGGAATGATTTAAAATGACGAAAAAATATTAAAAGTCATGAGAAAAATATGAAATTAAATTCCTAAGGTCTTAAACCTGATTATAGCATTGTGTAAAAAAATCTCTAATAAATTCTCATCCTAACTAAGGCAAATGGTCATCTAATTCTATGTAAGGTTTAATCACAAATCCACACAAATTACCCTATCAAAATAGTAGAAAACATGTCCTAAAAATTCACCAAAAAATATTCTAGGTACTTTAACTTGTCTTTTAATCATAGCAAAAAGAATGGGCAGAAAATATTATGGGAAGTGGTAGAAATAAATTATACAAATTTATGTGTCTACATGAGAATTCAATACAAAATCAATTAAATTAAAATTCGAAAATAAATTGAGAAATTATTAAATTCAGAAAGTAAAAATTGGGAATGTTTCTAAATTGACTTAATATTCTACTGTATTTTTTATAGAATTTTAATATTCATTTTAATATTTATTTATGAATTAAATTAAAACTATATAGAATAGAAATATAAGAAATGAGGAATAAGGGGGGGGGGGTGAATTTAGAGTTTTTTCTAGTTAAAAACCAATTGGGCTTGCGCATGGGGGGTTTCAATAGCGTTTGGACTAGGCCCAATCCGCATGGGTCCTGAGAGAGCATGGGAGTTGTAGTGGGGAGAAGTGCATAGGATTGGAATCCAATGGTCCAACCGGACGGTGACAAGTGTCACCGCCGGATTGGACCGTCCAAAGGAGAATCCTATCACCCTTATCCTATCCTAACGTAATCAGCACATTCAATAGACTTAACTACCTTTTATTCTTCTTAATTCCTATTAATTTTATGATAATCTTAACAATTACACTAAATTAATTTAGTATCATTTGAAAACATGAAATAAAGAAAGAATCAGGTTTGAAAGGACCAAACCCCCAACGAACCCTAAATCAACCTAAGGCAAACCTTTCTCCGCCGCCACAACTTCTTCTACCGTCTTCTTCTTCAAATCCACAATAGCTCACCTTGAACCCTTTCTAAATCTTCAAACCGCCCTTTTTCATAAACAAGATGGAAGATGAATCGACGAAACATACCTTTCAATCGAACGAGCACAATCCGAAGATTGCTTTTTCGTCTTCTTCTCACGGAGCTTGCCGCGTTATCGTCCTCCTTGCAACCTCAACTCCGGCCATCTCTCGCCGTCATAGCCTCACCATCCCCTTCGAGCTCGTCTTCTCCGTGTGAATCAACGTCGCCGCTATCAACCTCGCTTCGTCTTCAAATCGTTGTCCTCCTCTTTCCCTACCTTCGTCAACACCTTATCGTTCTCAAAACCTCGCCGTCCTCTCTCTCTCTCTCCGTCGAGTTCATCGCTGAACCCTTGCTCGGATATCCTTGTTCGCCTACAACTCCTTTGAACCACATCCTTCTTCGTCGGATACAAAGCTCCAGGTACTTAGCGGCTTCAAACTCTGTGCTTTGGCTAATTTTTCTTCGATTCTCTCTGCGTGTTGCGATTTTCGATCTGAGAGTTTTTTTGTTGTTGTTGTTGATGATGAATTTGCAGGTCTTGAATTTGTCGGTTCAGGTTTCGATTCTTGACGTAAATCATTGAATTGAGGTTGTTGGCGAAGGTTTAAGAATGGAACAGGTTGAAGAATTTCGGTGATTGAAAGTGCTGAAGATGATGAGGGTGAATTGAAGTTGGCCGAAAGATTGATGAAGTCCTTGTTCTTGGAGGTTATGCGGGTCATGAAGGTTTAGAGGCCTGATTCTTCTTTCGGTCTTTCTCTTCTATGCTGAAGCAATTCTGGTCCTGAATATGTCTTTGCCGAATTCTCGAATTCGCAGTGAGATTGAGTTCATGTAACTCACTTCTTCTTTACAAATCTGCGATTTACATTGATGAATTCTTGGTTTGAATTTTCAGGATTCTTGCTGTATTTGGAATTAAAATAAGTTGAAGCTGAGTATATTGGATAATTTCTGATAAGAGGTTGATGCCGAGGGTCAAGATTAATGAAGGCTTGAAGAGATGATAATGATGATGGAAGAAGATGATGCAGACGCGGCAGATTTCCGGAGGCTGACAATGAAGATTGATGGTGCTCGATTAGAGGTATGATCTTGAGTACACCTTTCTTGTTACACTTTGATTCTACCTTTTATGCTTTTTCTCTGATGTTAAGTTGAATCGCGTCGAATTTGTGATGCGGTTCTTGCAACTTCTTCTTTGATTCAGATTGGTAAATATGATGGAGAAAATCCCTCTGAATTGAATTTGTCTTTGATTTTCAGGTTGCGGATTGTTGCGGGTTGCAGGATTGAAGGATGGTGATGATTTCAAAGATATGAAGGAGATTGAAGGATGGTGATGATGGTTTTGGGAAAGGTTGATGAAGGAGATATGTGGGATGGAGAATGTTTGGAGAATATGGAAATAGGAGAGATTGATGATGAATTTCCAGCCAACCCGAAGGATGAGTGAAAGAGCAAACATATAGAGATGAAGATGAAGCTTCTGGAGATTTTCGGTTAAAAGCTTCTAGATTCAGTTGGAAGTTTCTATTAGTTTTTTCTGTTAGAGATTCAGTTTGAATTAGTTATTATTCATTCAACTGATTTTTGTATTAATTTTCTCTTGTAATTTTTGATACTTCTGCTGTGAACAATTGTTGTAGCTGTATTTTTGAGTTTCCTTTGTGATTTGAATTTTGCTATTCTGTCTATACTTTGCAGGTATAATACTGTAACTATTAGTAGAAACTCCTTTACCACATAATTTCTTGAAGTGGTTCATTACAGCCACCAACATTAACATTGATTACCAATTTAAATATTGTGCAGGCCGCTAGAATGAATGACTACGATATCATCCTCCTTGATCTCATCCAATCCATCCCATGCATTATCCTTTAACCCTTAAATCTTTAATTAAAATTGTATTCTATACAATTCAAAGAAATAGTAGCATCAACTACCTCCACCACCAAACCACAATAAGTTTCTTAGTGTGTTTTACTTAATAGTTGCCAAGCTTCTTTCACATCCGTAGCACTTTCGAAATCAGAATTTCTAGTGATTCTATATATTCTTGGATGAAGAAAAATGGGCTTAATGGTAGAAATTAATGGATGGTTTTAGATTCTGGATTTAAAATATAGGTTATGGAAATGAATTGGGCACGGATTGGATTAGGAAAGATGAATAATAATAATGAACCTTAATCTTAAATCACTTTCTCCATGTACTCATTGAATAACTGCTCCCATTTGTAGATGAATCCAATCACTTCCATGTCTCAGGAACTCCACGAAAATATGTGATTATGAATGTTGTGACCTGATGGAACTGCAAATGAATATATATTAATTATGAGGGCAAATTTTGGGGTGTTACAATAATTTATCATAAATATATTAGAATATGGAATATAAATAAATTAGCATAAGCATGTCATAACATCTTCAACCATATAATTCAGCAACAACAACTCAATCGTGAACACATTATAAAAATTCAGCAACAACAACTCAAACGTGAATTCATCCAGACATATGCAATTCCAACTATCATGATATGCAATTATGCATGTGGTACCAATTTCATCGTGAGATGGATACATGACCATCAACCATCCACAAGGGAGCACACCGTAATCATCGAGACACTCCAATCCACACAATGAGATTGAAGCTACTAAATAGGCTTAAGCCCCATCATGAATATCATGAAATGCAATGATGCGTTACATCGTAAAATTCATCGAGAAATCAATTGTGCATCATTCATTTCATATCAACAACTCAACATCAATTAATCATATATTTCCATCGTAATAACACGTTAAACCTCATTTCATTAGCTACCTCAACTCATCAAGACATAACCCATCATTTTTATGTTCAACAGATAATCATCATAAAATCATGTATTTCATCACGACAACACATCAACCATACTTCTTTTATCAATCATACAACAAAACAATTATTCGAATCAACGAGACAACCAAACAAATCCCCTCATCAACAACAACAAAACGCCAATTCACAATAACATCATGTTTATAATCATAAAATTATTTTTTTAACAACAAAGCAAACGACTTCCTTCATCAACAACAATAAATCATCAACTTACAATAGAATCCTATTTATAATCATAAAACCAACTCAACTTTTTCTAAATATTCATCATTTAAAAATGTATCATTTCACTCATTTTATTTCATCAAATTAAAGTTCATCTCGTTAGCTTTCCGAAGCTTCAAACGAGACCTAAATCGGAGTTACGGATCAAAAATTATGATTTTTTCAAAATTAAAAGTGTCACTGTTACAGTGTAAACCGGTTAACCCATAGCGTTAACCGGTTAACGCCTCATTTTTTGCCCAAAACGCATATTTTTCACTGGTTAATCGGTTAACACCTATGGTTAACCGGTTAACACATGTACATAAGCAGTTTTCTGCTGTTTTTACGAATTCTACACCAAAATACCCCAATTTTTCATACGAATTCATCCTAATGCAACCCAAAACTTCTTACCAATCAATAATTAATCACATACAACAACAATGCATCAATTTAAACATCAAACACACCATTCTAAATCATCTTATCAATCCTAATTCACCAATTCATACCCTTATAACTCAATCTATGTCATCAAACCTAACAATAACCAAAATCATATCAAACCTAATCTATTCATAAACCAATTCCTATAAAATTATAATAGATTATGAAAACTCCACATACCTTAGAGAATTTCTCCAATTGACTCTCTTCTTTGGGGTTCTCCACAGCCTCCTGACTCTTAGATTCCTCTTTCTCCCTCTTCTTCAGAGCACTTCACCAAACACGATAAAATGAGCATTTTGATCGTATAATTCATTTTGATCAAAACTATCCCAGTTATGTCTTTTCCCATTTTACCCTCATAATTTTCACAAAAGACCACCTTACCCTTTTCTTTAATATAATTTCAATAATAATAATAAAATAGTTTAATAAAACACTATTTATCCTTATTATATAAATTACTCTTATACTCCAAAATAACCAACATAACCTCCATACCCCCACTTTTATTATTATAAACTAATAAACAATAATTTCGAATGATACTACATGATTATTCTTATTATTAATATTATTAAAATAATATCACCACAATGCATCGTGTCACATAACCACCAATTGTCAATTCATTCATATATCCTCAAATAAGCAACAAATACTCATAATCAAATTTGGGGTGTTATTTTTTTTGTAACAGCCCGGGCCCCTCGCAAGGCAATCCCGACACTGCCACCTCACGATCTTCTCTACCCCCCCTCTCTAGTAGAGTTTTTGCCTTCCGTGGGAATTGAACCATGTTCCCTGGGGTTCAAGTACATGTTCATTCCATTCCCACTACCACTTGAGCTACTAGCTCAAGTGGTAGTGGGAATGGAATGAACATGTACTTGAACCCCAGGGTACAGGGTTTGATTCCCACGGAAGGCAAAAACTCTACTAGAGAGGGAGGTAGAGAAGATCGTGAGGTGGCAGTGTCGGGATTGCCTTGCAAGGGGCACAGGCTGTTACAGGTACCACCTCCACTTTCTGCTTTGAGGGCGACTAGGATCAAGATTTCATTGAGGTGTAACCTCTATCTGACTAGGGATAACTTATCTATCAAGAAGACAAGAAGGTGTGTAGCGAGTATGACTTGTGAATTGTGATAATAGAATGCGATGGTGGACATTTGGGAGTCTGATAGTTGAAATTTTTGAATCTCAATGTATTTTAGTCCATGTTACACATTATGAACGATTCAATGGTATAAATATAAGTCAGTATTTTTCCAGAATTGGAAATATCAATTGAGAATGACTCTTTCAAGTGTGAAACTTATGAATTGTGATTTAGGAAGGTGGTGGTGGAACTTCAGAAGTCTCATTGTTTAAAATTTTGAATTTATGTGTTTGTTAGTCTGGTTTACATGTTGTGGATGGTGCAACCTTTAAAAATTAAGTCAGTATTCGTCAAGGGTTGAAAATATTCAATTGAGAAGATAATGGTAGCTTTAAGGTCGCGTCAGGTGCTGGGAATTCCAAACCAAGAATCTAGTATAAGAAGGGCGGACAATGGAAAGAAGAATGTCTGAGATGGGAAACTAACTGCTTATTGGGAAGGCTCATACGACATACGGATCGTCACCAGGAGATAGATGTATCTCCTAGAATCCCTCAAAGGCGAAAAGGTATTCAGGTTATGGAACATTGCTAAATTGAAGCAGTATTATAGTTAATAATTCATGGTAATGCCCTTGTTATCTAGTTAATGAGTTATCTTAATTCATTTATGTATAACTAACTGAATCCAATACGGATACAACAGTTTGTTAGTTATTGTGATCTTTCATGTTTCTCATATCGTAGGACAACGAACAACTAAATCACTTGCATTTCTACGTATCCGTTACAAACTAAGCGTGTTATTGCATATTTGATACGACTTAAAATGCATTTTGTAGTTTGTAGCTGGTTACTTAAAGTAACCGGTTCTCTCTGAATAACCTCTAGATCCCTGGTCGGGCCAACCTTTTCTCCTCAAATTTTGATATGAGGTATCAGGACATAAGAGACAAAACTTCCAATTCAACTTCTTTTTGGAGGATATCCCAGTCTTTCTCTTCAAAAAGCTTCCCAAGTTTAGTTATACGATCAGCCAGAGCAACTAGAGACCAGAGCAACTAGAGACCTAAATTGTCTCACTTCATCGAGAAAAGGAAAAATGTCGCTTAAGAGAGCATGCAACTCATAACATTCCCTCTCGAAGTTATCCATTTTCTCCTCATCCAAGTAATAACGAGCTTTCGAACTCTCAACCTCTCGAGAATGGGAACGGGAAATATAAGGTTTGTATGCTTGGCTGCAAGCTTATTCAAAAGTGGAATGGGTTACGGAAGGCAAGACTTAAAGGGTGATTATGCTAACAAATTTGACTTTCCAACTTAGGAGAGATGGTGAATATGCTTGTAATCATCAACCTACACACACTATTTCATCTCCTTCGTAGTTCATGGTAAACGACCAACCATCACAGAGGACAAGGGAATTATAGTATCCTCCAAATGAATACCCGAAGCAAGATCAGACTGATTTGACTTTTTTCTTTTTTGTCGGAATCCCCTTGGCGACTACTTTATCCCATATCCATGCTAGCAGGATGATAGTGGTTCTTCTTACTCTAACTCTCCGAAAATGTATAAGCAACTAAGGGAGCCCCAAAATCTAACATATGAGCAATACATCCAGACTATGGGTCTTTCTGTTTTTAGATAATTTGCAAAAGGGAGGCATTAAACCAGTAAGATAATAGGCAAAGATGCATATTTTAAGTAAAAGAAGAATACGATAACATATCTAGATGAAGAGGAAGAGGAATTGTGATGGAAATAAATAGGTGAAATAGTTAGGGTTTGCATCATTATCTGTTTAATTGTTCTTGCTTGACTTATCATAATACTTTAGTTGTCATCATCAAAAGTTAATTTACTTATTAAAAGCATATCTCCAGCAAAACAAGGTTCCCCATTCTCACCCTTTTTGATGATGACAACAAATCACTCAAGGGAGGTGGTAAAGGAAATGTGGAATATTGGAATAAACCCTAATACAAATAGCATGACGTCGAAGTCCGATCACATGTTGTTTAAATGTGCCTTGTGTTATGGATCCAATTGTTTAAGTTAGTTTATAACCTAAGTTAGCTTATAATGGGTAATTGTTAAAAATCCCATTAGGTTAGTATGTTAGTTTTCTTATAAATAGCATACTAGTCTCTCATTTTTTAAAGAAGGGAAAATAGGAAGATAAAACCCTAATTCAAAAGTGAGAGAGGTTATTTGTTATTCTTGTATACTTGTAATCTTGTTTAAAGATAAAGGAAAAAATAGAAGTTTATAACCAATCCTTGTAGTTATCCTTGGTTACCCTAAACCCTAACCCTTGTGGGTTTCTTGACTGATCAAGGAACCAATTATACTTTGTTTTTAAGGTATCAAATTCACAACAAATTGGTGCAGTGAGCATGGAGACGATGCCTTCAACAAAGTATGAGATTGAAAAGTTCACCGGAGTGAACTATTTTGATCTGTGGCGCTTGAAGATGAAGCCCTACTTCTTCAGCAGGGTTGCTTGGAAGCGTTGAAGGGAGAGATAGCCATAAACAATGTGTTAATGGTAGCTGAAAAGACAGTCATGATTGAGAAAACACACAGTGCAATATTGTTGAGCCTTGGTGATAAAGTTCTCCGACAGGTATCAAAGGAGACGACAACGTCAGGGTTATGGTTGAAACTTGAAGGTTTGTACATGACCAAATTGTTAGTGAGTCGACACTACCTGAAGCAAGCTTTGTATTCATTCAAGATGAGTGAAGAAAAGTGTTGGCTGAGCAGTTGGATATGTTCAACAAGCTAATTCTTGATCTTAAAAAATTGATGTGAAGATCAAGCGTTGTTGTTGTTATACGTTTTTCCCAAAACAGATGCTCACTTCAAAGAAACCCTCTTGTATAGAAGAGAGTCCCTGACCTTTGAATATGTTCAATCTGACTTGTACTCTAAGGACTTGAACGAACGGAAGGAGCATAAACCTTCAACGGTTGGTGAAGGTTTGGCCGTTAAGGTGAAATTCTTACGAAAGGATGGAAAGTTCAACAAGAAGAAGGGTAAAAGTCAGCAGAAGTCTTATGGTGGTGAAGCATCTGGTGTTCAATGTTATCATTGTAATAAGGAGGGTCACATTCGAAAGGTGTGCCCTGAACGCCTGAATAATCATGGAGGTAAGAATGATGGCAATGTTGCCATTGTTCAAGATGATTTCGACTCATCTGATGTTCTTGTGGTTTCAAGCGGTGACTTAAGAAAAGAGTGGATTATGGATTCAGTTTTCAGTTGGTACATGAATCCAAACAAAGATTTATTCGAGGAGCTATGTTATCAAGATGGTGGATCGGTGCTGCTGGGAAACAACAAAGCTTGCAAAATTGCAGTTATTGGATTTATGAGATTCAAGCTCCATGATAAGTCAATAAGATTATTGACTGAAGTTAGGTATGTACTGACTTGAAGAGAAATTTGATTTCTCTTGGTGAATTCGACAAGAAGGTATATGTTTTTAAAGGTGGGAAAAGTATCCTAAGAGTCATGAAGGGGTCGAATGAAGTCTTGAGAGGCGTGAAGAAACAAGACTTGTACACCCTTGAGGCTGAAGTTGTATGTGGTTCAACAAATGTTGCATCCACGTGTTGTGCCCCAAAATTTTCCCTCACATCTTCAAGAAAATATGTCTCAAGAGGTCTCTTAATGGTCACAAGATTTTCAATTGCTAAAAGGGATTCAATGTTTCATCAGACAAAGCCTCCTCCTAAGCAATGGATCTTAAATTGGGGTTTTGAGTTTCTCAAATAAAATTGGACTTCCAAAGCCCCAAGTGGACTTCATGGTGTCCCACATACTTCATAGAATCCTCATTTCATGTTTCAAGGCTTGCCCGACAAGTTTGGTCAGTCAGATGCTCAAATAATCAAAAATCGATTAACTTGGTCAAAATGTTAATTGTGGTCAACATACAGTCAAACTTCAAGATTTTTGGTCAACATCAAGATTATGAAGTAAGATTTATCATTTGATCAAGGGTTTATCATGATTCATCAAGGAAACCTCAAATTCATCAAGAATCAGAAGTTGCTAAATTAGGGTTTTTATAGGAAAAGTCAACAGTACTTTGACCAATCATAACTTTCACATGCTTCATCATAAATTTCCAATCCAAAGCTCATTTTTAAGGAAATCCAATTCCCTACAACTTTGTGTCTCACAAGCCAAGGCCAGAAATGCTACATTTGAGAGATATGAGCCAAGACAATACATGTCCTTTTAAAAGTTAACAAAAAGTCAACTTTTTCAAAAGCTCATAACTTTAAAATGGAAGATAAAATGGACATGGGACCAAAATTATTAGTTAAAGGACACTCTAAGCTTTCTAAAAAGTCCAATCACACATCCATGGGATAAAAATTGAGAGGGTTATGCATTGTTGAAGTTGGGGAAATTTAAGGAGGTGTATAAGGAAAATAATGACCAAAACTCAAGTTTTTGCCAAATGGATCCATATTATGATCATAAGAACCAAAATATGATCCTAAAATGATCCTAAGATCAAATATTTGATTTTTTAATATTTATTCTAATTAAAATTGAATTTAAATAAATTAAATCCAACAAAATATAAAATAAATATACAAAATCAGAATATATGACTTATGGGTCGTGGATTATCCCATGATTAAGTTTGGGTTAGAAACATATGGGCCCATTTGGCAAAAACTTGAGTTTTGGTCATTATTTGCCTTATACACCTCCTTAAATTTGCCAAACTTCAATAATGCATAACTCTCTCAATTTTTATCTCATGGATGTGTTCTTGGACATTTTAGAAAGCTTAGAGTGTCCTATAACTAATCATTTTGGTCTCATGTCTATTTGATCTTCCATTTTCAAGTTACGAGCTTTTGAAAAAGTTGACTTTTAAAAGGACCTATAATGTCCTGGCTCATATCTCTCAAATGAAGCATTTCTGGCCTTGGCTTGTGAGATACAAAGTTGTAGGGAATTGAATTTCCTTTAAAATTAACCTTATATGTGAAATTTCTGATGAAACGTGTGAAAGTTCTTGCTTGTCAAAGTACAATTGACTTTTCCTACAAAAACCCTAATTTAGTAACTTCTGATTCTTGATGAATTTGAGGTTTCCTTGATGAATCCTGATCAAACCTTTATCAAATGATGAATCTTAATTCATAATCTTTATGTTGAACAAAAATATTGAAGTTTGACTATATGTTGACCACAGTTGACTTTTTGACCCAGTTAAGCGATTTTTGATTATCTGAGCATCTGACTAACCAAACTTGTAGGGCAAGCCTTGAAACTTGACATGAGGATAATTTGAAGTATATGTGATGTCATGAAGTCCACTTGAGGCTTTATAAGTCCAATTTACCTTGGGAAAATCAAAACCCTAATTTAAGATTCATTGCTTAGGAGGAAGCTTTGTCTGATGAAACCTTGAATCCCTTTGAGCAATTGAGAATCTTGTAACTACTAGGAAACCTCTTGAGACATATTGTTGAAGATGTGAGGGAAACTTTTAGGTTAAAACAGCTACCTTTGTTCAATTTTCTGAAACCTGAGGAGTTAGATTGGCATGCACGTCATTCGTGACTTGAAGGTGGAAGAGGATTAAACACTTAAGCCCAAAAATTTGTGCTCGCCGGTGCGCAAAGTAATATTATTGGTTGATTGTATTGCTTGAATTTGCTTAAAGATTCCATTAGGAGTATTTGTAAATGCCATCAAAAGTGTCTATTGATAGGAGCATCAGAATGTGTCTATGTTTGACTATATCTGAATGTTGTTACTGAACTAAGTATCAGAACTAGATTTTTGTCTCGACCGTCTCTGAACTGTCTCTGTAACATATCCTGAACTAAGTATCAGAACTAGATCTTCGTTTCTATCGTCTCTGTAGTGTCTCTAAAAAATAAAATTCCTGAACTAAGTATCAGAACTAGATCTTCGTCTCGATCGTGTCTAAACTGTCTCAGGAAAATATCAGAACTAGATCTTCGTCTTGATCGTCTATGTACTGTCTCTGGAAAAATATCTTGAACTAAGTATCAGAACTAGATCTTCATCTCGATAGTATCTGTACTGTCTCTGAAGGGGAAAGATACCCTGAACTAAGTATCAGAACTATATCTTCGTCTCGATCGTCTCTGAATTGTCTTTGGGAAAAGGTCTTGAACTAAGCGTCAGAACTAGATCTTTGTTTCGATCGTCTCTGAACTACCTTTGGGAAGTATCCTGAACTAAGTATCAGAACTAGATCTTTGTTTCGATCGTCTCTATACTGTCTCGAGGAGTAAGCAATATTCATCTGACCGTGAACTATCCTGAAAAGGAAAGGTTAGTTTTACGCAAGGTCATTTGATGTAAGTAATGCATAACATGATTGTCGTATGAGTTATGATGTAAATGATACATGAATGAGTTATGTAGTCGAAGCACATTAGTAGCTTCGTGTAACAACTGCTAACTGGGGAAAATAAATCCTAATTTGTTGTTGAGGAGTATCAAGACATTGTTCCCGTCTTGTTTCAGAATGTTGTACTTAGGATCTTTTAATTTCCATTCGTCGTACTTTTTATTGGAAGATTAAATTCCTAAATACCCTGACTGGGGATAAAAGAGACGGACATTCCCCTGAGAGACTTATCCGACCAAGTGTCAATTCTTCTGGGATATCAGGCTTTGAGAGAAATCTGTCTGGGAAACTTGTTATGCAATGGTATGGTATGTAAATGCATATGCAATGTTTTCAAGGACCGGGTAGGATTTAAATTTGTTAAAGGGAAACAAAAACAAAACTTTTATTAGTAAGTTCAAAATATAACTGCCCCTTGGGCTTACAATGAAGGAAAACAAAAAAGTTACAAAGAAAATAAGCATTTGAGACTCAAGTCTCCCATGGACACTTCCTCTTTGGGTTGAGATATGTATTGAGGTTCCGCTCTTCGTGAAGTTGCCTTGTTAGATCCAACACTTTCTCTTTGCTAGCATAGAACTGAGCTTCAAAGGTATCCCTTTCCTCCTTCAGTTGGATCCAAGATTTTTATAGCTCTTCTAGATCAGTAGGCATGTCAGGATGAAGAATGGTGTAAGGAACATCTCCTTCAACAATAGGCTCAACGATCACCGGTAGAACAGCAGGATATAATATCATAAGAGTCTAAGCACGAGACCAAACACATCTGAGGTAAGGCTCCATAGGGATGGAGTATTTTGGTTCCAGAGTATTGATGTTAATCTTGTTCACCATGCTTCAAGCATGTATAAACCTTCGACGGTAACCATGAGGATCGTTATCATAATCGAACACAATACCTTGAATGATCATATCATGAGGACCATCACTCCGAGCATAACCAAATTGACGTAGTACCAAATAGGGATTATAAGTAATGTCTCCCCGAATGCCAAGGAGTGGCACATAGGGAATTCTCCACAGCGGTCAATGATAGTGATATTCTCCATAGATCGGGAACACCAAAGAATATATGAATGAGAAAGTGACATTATCCTTCTAGACCACCTCAAACCTTTTTCATTCTTCGTCAAAGATCGAGGAAGGTGGGAAATAAACCACCCAGATAGTAGAGGTATGCAACACATCAGAGTTCCTCGCGCCTTCGTAGTACGAGTGTCAAGAGAGTGCAAAATATCTCCAAGCAAGGTAGGCACAGGATTATGAGTCATAAATATGTTAATGGCATACACATCTATGAATTGGTCCGGATTAGGGAACAACGCCAAACCATAAATCAACAAGGCTAATATCTCCTCAAAATCATGGTAACTCATAGCATCCAAGAACACCTGAGCTTCCTCTATTAATACCTTAGCAAGAATACCCTTAACTCCACTTCTTGTTTCCAGTAAATTTAAGGAGGTGTATAAGGAAAATAATGACTAAAAATCAATTTTTTCCAAATGGATCCATATTATGATCATAAACACCAAAATCTGATCCTAAAATGATCCTAAGATCAAATATTTGATTTTCTAATATTTATTTTAATTAAAATTGAATTTAAATAAATTAAATCCAATAAAATATAAAAAAAATATAATAAAAAATTCGAATATATGACTTATGGGTCATGGATTATCCCATGATTAAGTTTGGGTTAGAAAAATATGGGCCAATTTGGCAAAAACTTGAGTTTTGGTCATTATTTGCCTTATACACCTCCTTAAATTTGTCCAACTTCAACAATACATAACTCTCTCAATTTTTATTCCATGGATGTGTTCTTGGACTTTTTAGAAATATTAGAGTGTCCTCTAAATAATCCTTTTAGTACCATGTCCATTTGATCTTCCATTTTCAATTTACGAGCTTTTGAAAAAGTTGAGTTTTTGTTGACTTTTAAAAGGACATGTAATGTCTGGCTCATATCTCTCAAATGAAGAATTTATGGTCTTGACTTGTGAGACACAAAGTTGTAGGGAATTGAATTTAATTTAAAATGAGCTTTGGATGTGAAATTTCTGATGAAGCATGTGAAAGTTATGGCTGGTCAAAGTACAGTTGACTTTTCCTACAAAAACCTTAATTTAGTAACTTATGATTCTTGATGAACTTGAGGTTTCCTTGATGAATCATGATCAATACTTGATCAAATGATGAATCTTACTTCATAATCTTGATGTAGACCAAAAATCTTAAAGTTTGACTGTATGTTGACCACAGTTGACCTTTTGACCAAGTTAACCGATTTTTGATTATCTGAGCATCTGACTGACCAAACTTGTAGGGCAAGCCTTGAAACATGACATGAGTATACTTTGAAGTATATGGGATGTAATGAAGTCCACTTGAGGCTTTATAAGTCCAATTTACCATGGGAAAATCAAAACCCTAATTTAAGATCCATTGCTTAGGATGAGGTTTTGTCTGATGAAACCTTGAATCCCTTTGAGCAATTGAGAATCTTGTGACTACTAGGAAACCTCTTGAGACATATTGTATTGAAGATGGGAGGGAAAATTTTGGGGTACAACACCATGAAACTGTTGTCGACGACAAAATCATGGCACATGAGATTGGGCCATGTCAGCGAGAGAGACTTGTTCGAACTAGGGAAACAGGACCTGTTAGGTGGTGACAAAGTCTATAAGTTGGAGTTTTGTGAACCTTGTGTATTTGGTAAATCCTGTAGGGTGAAGTTTAACAAAGGTAAACAAAGAACACATGGATCCCTTGATTACATTCATGCTGATCTTTGGGGGTCTGCAAGGAATCCTTCATATTCAGGTGCAAGGTATTTTCTATCCATAGTTGATGACTATTCCAGAAAGTTATGGGTATTCATTCAGAAGACTAAGGATGAAACTTTTGATAATATCAAGAGTTGGAAGGTTTTGGTCAAAAATCAAAAAGGCAGAAAGGTCAAGAGGTTCAGAACCGACAATGGCCTTGAATTTTACAATGAAGCTTTCAATAGTTACTGTGTCAAGTCTGAGATTGCAAGGCATAAGACTATAGCAGGTACTCCTCAGCAAAATGGTTTAGCTGAGAGATTCAATCGAATAATCCTTGAAAGGGTTAGATTCATGTTAGTTAGTGCTGAATTGAAGAAGGTGTTTTGGGTTGAGGTTGTTTCAACATAAAACTTATTTGATAAATAGATGTCCTTTGAATGCGATAAATATCAAGACACCTGAAAAAGTTTGGTCGGGACATCCACAAGATCTCGACAAACTGAGAGTATTTGGTTGTGTGGCCTATGATCACATTAGGTAAGATAAGGTCGAACCTAGAGATCTGAAATGCATGTTCATGGGATACCCTGAAGGAGTCAAAGCTTATAGGTTATGGTGCCTAGAGTAAGGTCATAGGAGGTGTATCACCAATCGAGATGTAGTTTTCAATGAAGCTGAGATGGTTTTCAAGAAAACTAATGATGTTGACGAAGTACTGGAACATGGAGAAATTCTTGTTGAGGTGGAGCATAGTGATGCTTAATTACATGACCCAAATGGAGTCGAAGAAGAAGCATAAATTGTTGTCGAAGATGGGGATACTGATAATGACTACTTGTTGGCAAGAGACAGATCGGGAAGAGTCATCAAGGCACCTCAGAGACTTGGTTATAATCTTATAGCTTATGCCTTAATCTCTGCAAGTGAGGTTATAGACGAAGAACCTAAAGACTATAAGGAAGTTATGAGGAGTCGAAATAAAACTTAATGGTAGAAGGCCATGGATGATGAGATGAAATCTCTTAGTGATAACAACACATAGGAACTGATCGAAAAACCTGTTGGAACCAGGTTAATCAGTTGTAAATGTATTTTTAAAGTTAAGGAAGGAATCAAAGGTGTAACACCCCAAATTTATTAGACGGAAATTCATAAATCAGAGTTTTCAAAATTCAACATAAAATATAGGATGTCACATTTTCGACTTTAAAAATATCAACATTTAATCGCATGTCCACATGGATACATAACACATATAGATTGGGAGACAAATAACAACTTCATTTATTTTATAAACCAAAACATCTTTATTACTAAACAACATGTTCATAATTTTCAACTTCATTGTCAAGACAAAACAATTTATTTATCAACTTATAAAATAACCTGTAATAACATATTCTTCTGTTCAACTTCAACTTTTAAATACAACAATGATAACGAGAAAATGACTATGACATAACAAGCGTCCCCCCCCCCCCCCGATTGTTACGTATCATAGCGACGACACCGACTTGACTACGAAGGTAAGCAACTCTAATCTGGAATACATGCACGTTACCAACATAGGGGAAACATTCAAACAGAAGGGGTGAGATATCTAAAAATATAATCAAGAATATGATAAATAACATGTAAATTCAGATTATATAAATCACCACTTCACAACATCAATCAACAACACAACAACAACTTTGTCAAAATAATACAACAAAAACACCACAACTTAAATATGCAACACGAAATGTAACTCAACATAATGCGTATACATGTGGTACCATCGGAGTAGAACTCCCAACTTAAAATATGTTAGGTTATCGAGGAATCTTCAAGGCATAAGCCTTCAACTTAATAATATTTTCAGTCCAGGCCAACATGATGAGCATCCGCTCCAACTTAGAAATGCAATGTATGTTATGATACGAACGACATAACACACAACAAAGACATACAACAAACAACACAAAACAACATGAAAACTATTAATTCAACATAAATTCAACTATGGCCATATGCCTACAACTTATCATCATCAACTTATCAATGTTGGCCAAAGTCCTCCAACAACAACGACAACTCAACGTTGGTTTTACGCCTTAAAAATACCCACAACTACAACAAAACGACTTTGACTCAAGGGCCTACAAATTACCAACAACAATCGGAAACTATACGACTTATAACAAAGCAACACAAACTCAGAGCAACCAAATTTACTACCGTCCTATTCACACAAATTCCGACTAAAAGCGAATAATTAATTTATTTATTATGCTCTGTTATTACTACTTACTACCCAGCTTATTATAATACTTCTGTTAAATCCCTGACAACAACTACACACCAAAACCTGTTAATTAATTACTACATTGCTACTCAATAATCTCAGCCACATAATTATTATTATTCTACCAAACATATAGGTATACATACTGCTACTAACATCCTGCTACTAATTTTATGTCAGCAATCGACTTACCCAAAACCAGCTACCAAAATACTCTTCGCTGCTACTAAATTCTCCATTTTAGTTATGACTAGTACTGTTATAAGTCCAATAAAATACTCTGCTAGAACACTACATGTTATATGTTGCATACTTAGTATTACTACTACTATATTATTATCCAACAATTTTATCACACTTACTGCTACTACAATGTTACCTCACTGCTACTGAAACAATTCCCGCTACAAAATCATTACCACTGTTACTTATAAAACTAATGAGATTCTTAACTTAATTTAAGTTTATGGAACCAAAAAGCATAGTCGCACACTCAAAAGACCATACAATAAAACAAAAAGTCAAAACGTTACAACATAACAGTGTGACGTTCGTCACAACAACATGCCCCTTGTCACAGATTGTGACGGTCGTCACATAAATGGGACGGTCATCCCAATGTTGGGACGATCGTCATCAGGCCCTGATGGATGTCCCACATCCAATTTTCTTTGTCTCTGTTTCCTTCTCTCAATCTCTATCGTTCATCATTTTCTACCTCTACAACTCAATAAATTGTATATCTCCGACCAATTATCTAACTAACCCAGTATACCAATTCAACATCAACATAATATATTCATACACCACAATCTCGACTACTCAATTTATAATTAATTCAACAACACAAGTTAATTTCTCTATCTAATCAACAAATTAACAATCACAACAACTTATTCAACCACACCACATAACAATTGACAGCATGATTCATAAACCCAATTCCATATATATTCATCATATAACCCGATTATAGAGTTAGAATCCCACCCTTACCTTAAATTGGTGGCCGCTCGAATCTCCGATCAATTCTTCCGACTCGTTTTGACGACAACAATTCATGTAACTACTATTTGACCAATTTCTAGCATGTACTTCCAAACTTCAAATGTGTTTTTCTCCTTCAATATCGAACTTATTAATACGAAATCATATATCAAATTGAAGGGAATTTCATAAGCTTTCCATAAATTCAAGAATCGCTTTAATCAAAATTAAGAGTAAAAAGTTATCACCTGTTTAGTGGAGGTTGTACCGTAAGTGCGAAAATGGAGATATGATTATGAGTTCTTCTTTCTCCTTCTTTGCTCTCCAAGCTATTTTTTCTCCTCTAAAACCCTTATTCTTCTCTTTTTGACTCATTCTTTTTTTTTCTTTCTTTTTTTTAAATTAATAATAATAATTCAATATAAAAAATCAACTAATGGGCCTAAGTCTTACACCCCCTTTAATTGCTAATTCCGACGAAATTTAAGTCCAACAACCAACACGCTCCAATAATCAATAGCATCCCTTCTAATATTATTTCCTCGACTCTCCGACTTAATATTCCAACTTAACGACTTAAGTCTTCGTAACACAAAATCAATCGAATAATAATTTGCGACTAATTATTTTCTCCCGCCTTAATTAGATTATCTTCCGATTATTAACCAAATGGTCCAAACGACCCAATTCGACACATCCAACAATAAACGGAAATACTCCATATCTTCTTCCACAACTTATATCGACTTAATTAATTAACTTTGACTTAAACCAACTTATATTCATCAATATAATATTTTGATAAATCCGGCCATCAACACAAATCAACTAAGAAACACAAATCAACGTGAATTACCACAATTATATTTAGTTAAGTAATTAATTAAATTAAATGGGCGTTACAGAAGGAGCGACGTCGAAGAGATACAAGGAAATTTTGGTTGCAAGGGGTTTCACTCATAAAGAAGGTGTCGACTTCAATGATGTATTCTATCCTGTTGTGATGCACAGGTCCATTCGAATGTTGCTTGCCATGGTGGCATAGTTCGACCTTGAATTGGAACATATGGATGTGAAGACTGTGTTCTTATATGGTGATCTTGATGAAACAATCCTGATGAGACAACCTGAAGGGTATGTCGAATAGGGGAAAGAAGAGTATGTATGTAAACCGAATAGATATTTATATAGGTTGAAATAATCTCCTCAACAATAAAATAGGAGATTCGACAAGTTCATGGCACACATAAGTTTCATCAGGAGTCAGTTCAACCACTGTGTTTACTTTAGAAATTATATTGAAGATGTAATGAGGGTGAAGGATGAACTCAATAAGGATTTCGACATGAAGGATTTGGGAGTTGCGTCCAGGATTCTTGGGATTGACATCCGAAGATATAGAAAATAGTCAAAGTTATGCTTATATCAAGAGGCATACCTACGAAAGATTCTCGAAAATTTTGGCATGTCGAATTCAAAGCCTGTTGTAACTCCGACAAACCCTCAATTCAAGTTGAGTATAGACCAGTGTCCCAATACTGATGTCGAAAGAACTTATATGGATATCATTCTATATGCTAATATAGCAGGTTATTTGATGTATGTTATGGTATGTACTAGACTCGATATAGCATATACAATAAATCTTGTAAGTAGGTACATGGCGAATCCTGGAAAGACTCACTGACAAGCATTGAAGTGGATTCTAAGGTACATAAATGGGTCTCTGAGTAGAGTCTTAATTTATGGTGGAGCCTTGGGTGAAGATAGTAAATCAGCAATCAAAGGATATGTCGACTCTGATTATGCATGTTGTATGGATTCGAAAAAATATATTCCTAGATATGTTTTCACTATGTTTGACACAACAATTAGTTGGAAAGCAACACTTCAGAAGGTTGTTGCCTTATCAACCACTGAAGCGGAATATATCGCCCTAACTGAAGTTGTAAAGGAAGCATTGTGGCTTGGAGATTTTGCAAAGGAGCTGAAACTTCAAGGTTGAGGTATCACTGTTAAATGTGATAGTCAAAGTGCAATACACACTACTAAAAATAAGACATTTGATTAAATGATTTTACATCATATTTTAAGATATGTGATGTGAAAAATATTTGCCAATGGATTTTACATCAGGTTTCATAATAATATGAAGTGAAAAATATTTGATTTAGGGATTTTACATCAGGCATTTATTTCCATTGATGTAAAAATAAACGCGGTGGCAGTTTTGTAATTAATTGAAAAAATTGTTATAAAGGATTTCACATCGGGCCATTGGAAAACCGATGTAATAACCTTCCCTTCACAAATTTTCGCTAAAAAAAATCAACTTATTACATCGGTCCATCAAAGACCCGATGTAATAGCCCATTCAGGAATTCGAGCTCACAAGTGCATCACCATATTACATTGGTGCTCTTTAATAACCGATGTAAAAGACTTCCTCACAAAATAAAATAAAAATTATCTATTACATCGGTGGATTAGTTTAACCGATTTAAAAAATTATATTAACAAATAATATCTGCTAGTTGTTAATCTTCTAAACAAAATAAACATTAAAACAAAACAACTTATGTTCATCTTCTTTTCTCTCCTAACCTTGTTCTATTCAATCAATCAATCTCACAAAATCTCCTTTCACTAAAACCCTAAAACAACACAACCGGTACTGTTCATCTTCTACATTTATCCCTTCTCAACGCCGTCATCTACTCCATTTTGATACAACCGATGTAAAAACTACCTTTTACATAATAAAAAAATAAAATTATATTTTTTTTCACATCAGACTTAAAAATTAACCGATGTGATTGGCATATTTTTTACATCAATCCTAAAACTGATGTAAAATGTCTTTGATTTATTACATCACTTGCATTTACATCGGACTCAGAACCGATGTAAAAAGTCATTTTCGTCCGATGTAAAAAGTTATTTCTGCACTAGTGACACATGTTGAAGAAAGCAACCTATCATGAGCAAACCAAGCACATTGATGTGAGGTTGCATTTCGTCAGAGGGGTAATCGAGCGTGGAGAGGTCCAAGTGATGAAGGTTTCGACAGATCATAATGTTGCTAATATGATCACCAAGATGTTGTCCTGTTGCAAGTTTTTCCAATATATGCAGTTGATAAAATTGCATGAAGAAAACTAGTTTGTTACGTGTTGGTATAAGGTGTTTTCCAAGGTGGAGATTTGTGGAATATTGGAACAAACCCTAGTACGAATAACATGTCGTCGAAGTCTGCTCACATGTTGTTGTTTAATCGGACCTTGTGTTATGGATTCAATTGCTTAAGTTAGCTTGTACCCTAAGTTAGCTTGTAATGAGTAATTATTAAAAAGCACATTAGGTTAATATGTTAGTTTTCTTATAAATAGCATACTAGTCTCTCATCTTTTGAAGGAAAAATAGAAAGATAAAAATTAATTCAAAAGTTAAAGAGATTATTTGTTATTCTTATATACTTGTAATTTTGTTTAAAGAGAAAAAAAAATATAGCAGTTTATAATCAATCATTGTTGTTTCTTGAATGATCAATGAATCAATTATACTTTATATCTAAGATATCAGATTCACAACAGAGAATAATTTAGATATATTTTGAGCGATCAACTCTTCATGAGTTAGATAGAGAATATAACTTACTCCCTCTGAGAGTATACTTCTACCACTTTGTCAAAATAAAAAAGACGAGTGAATATACATTGTGAAAATTTAAATGTGCATACAAGGGTAAACTAGACATTTTTAGAAAAGGGGAACACATCACCCTCGTATCAATTTAAATATGCATACAAGGCCAAACTAGACATTCTTAGAAAAGGGGAAAACATGACACTCATATTTTACGAATTCAAATTGCAGAAGGAAAAATTTTCAAAAATTTAAAGTACAAGGAAGGAAATGCAAAACAAAACACCTAAGAGAATCCTTGGTCGTTTAAAAACATTAAGTCTAACAAAACACTGAAATAACCACAAGTATTCCTTAAAATCTATCTGAATGAACCACAAGCATTCCTTAAAAACTATGTTAATTAACCACTATAAAAGACAGCAAAATTCAGTGCTTTAGTTTTGAGCGAGAAAAGAGTGCGTACTCTTATGTCAAACTAACGTAGGTGGTAGCTACAACGCAATACTCGTAATGGAATATTATCTACACAATTCCCCATTGCCTTTCTCAATGGAATACTATCTACACAATTCCCCATTGCCCTTCTCAGAATCATCATATTTCACCTCCACAAGCTCCGGGATAACCGCTGGCATGCACTTTAATAGCTCTTCTTGTTTCCATTCTTGCTCTAGCTCTTGCCTTTCATCTAGTAATGCTATTTTCGTACATCACTAATCGTCAAGGAAAACATACTACATATTTACATCTCATCTTTTGTTATGCACATATTCATATCATACAATTCTATATTCATATAAGGATATTCTTTACTTCGTCCTCTGATATTTGCACGCTCTATTTGATTCTCCAAATTCGCCAGCCGTGTTGCAATCCACTAGTATAAATTTCAAACATTAGACAAAAATATATAGATATTAACAAGCATGGAGTAAAGAATGGATACATGTTTTGTTATATCCTCATGAAGACTTGTAGCCTTCTCTTGAAGATCGCCCTGCCAATGCCAATTCCGAAAACATAGTTAAAACTTTCCGCTATATTTCGATAAATTTCGTCGCACACGTATCATACAACTTACAACAGTTATCTTTGGGAGCAAGCCAGTGTTCACTTTTTGCTGCAAATTATCACATTCTTCCTGTAAATAAAACAGCACAGTGAATAGTTTTCTGAATCCGATTCCATGAACATAAAAGGTTTGCCGCAAATAATTAACGATTACCTTGGTGAAGTCTTCTTCGGAGAGCTCGGAAATGGAAATAGCTTTAGGCATGAAAGAAACTTGCAAGAGTATTCCATTAGATATTTCATCATGCACAACATCTAAAAGTTTCACAAGAAATTATCAATCATTCAAAATAGAAAAACAAATTAACTAGCACGATATGTATTAGCAATTTTTTACCTATGACTCTCACAAGATGATAAGCATTCCTTAGCTTCGGATCATTGGAATCTACTTTTACTCTAACGAAGGTTCCAACAACTTTACTCAAAAAGCTTTCTGACTGTTTCGATAACAATTGCACCAAACTTCTTTTTAGGTAGATAAGCGCGATATTATTGGCATTGATGGATGCTAAACATCCAGGTTTTATCAATATAGCGCCTTTTTTCATAAGAGGTTTTTCCATTAACTTGAACAATCTGCTTTTGATACATGTCTGATCGCTGATATGATTCTTGTCTGTTGAGAAGTCTTTCTGTTGATCATGGTTTTCCTTTCCAGATGAATCATCCGATTCTCTTGTATGAGACACAAAATCCTTACGAATTGTATTGTTGGGAAGTGCAGCAGAGACATCTTCATCAGTATGAGACACAAAATCATCTGATTCTGTTGTAAGCTCGGGGATAACAAATGGCACGCCCCTCAACAGTTGTTCTTGTTTCCATCGCTGTTCAAGCTCTTCCCTTTCTTCGAGTAAGGCAATTTTTGTACTATCAAATGGTCAAGGAAGCAATATAGTATATTACTCAGGACATTCACACGTAATGTGTTGTGAAAAGTGGATGCAGTACATATGATACTAAGAATTTAGATAATCATTTCTATATGATACAAGAAGGATATTCTTTTGTTCTTCCTCTAATATTCGCACGCTCGATTTGACTTTCCAAATCAACTAGGCGGTTAGCAATCGACTAGCAGGAACATATTCATGAAGCAAGGAATATCAGTAAACAAGAACAAGATCACTATGTTTAAGAACGTGGGAAAAAAGATAGATATTAAGAAGCATAGAGTCAAGTAGGAATACGCGTTTTGTTCTATCCTCTTGAAGAATTGTAGCCTTCTCTTGAAGATCCTTCTGCCAATGCCAAAAACACCGTCGTTAAAAGTTTTGCTATATATTTAAGAAGCCTTCATCATGTCATCATAGTCGACGAATGACAACTGATAATCGTCCTTCAAAATCTAATATAATTTTTCTTCATGTATCTTACAACTTACAACAGTTAATTTTGGGAGCAAGCCAGTGTTCACATTTTTCCGCAAATCCTCGCATTCTTGCTGTAAGTAAAACAGTTAATATGTATATCTTAAGAATGAAAGAGTGAATAATAAGTTCACCGGAAAACATTTACCTCGGTGAAGTCTTCATCAGAAAGCTTGGAAATGGAAATCGCTTTAGGCATGAAGGAAACTTCCAATAGTATACCATTCGGCATTTCATCGTTTTTGACACCTAAGAGTTATATAATAGAAATAATTAGGTACATAGATTTTTCATATTGAGAAATATAAAATAGCTTAGTAAAATGTATTACCTATGACTCTCACAAGTTGATATGAATTCCTTTGCTTAGGATCATTGGAATCTGATTTTGCTCTAACAAATGTTCCAACAACCGTGTTCACAAAGCTTTCACGCTGCTTCGATAACTCCAACACCGAGCTTCTTTTGAGGTAGATAAGTGCTATATTACTTACATTGATGGATGCAAAACAACTAAGTTTTATCAATGTATCGACTTTTTTCAGAAGAGGCTTTTCTATTGAGCTTGACGGACTACTTTCCATACAAGTCTGATCATTGATATTCTTGTTTGTAGAACAGTTATTGTTTCGATCATGATTTTCCTTTTGAGATGAATCATCCGTTGTTTTAGCAATGTGAGACTTAAGACGAGAAGATATCTTATCGATTGACATTACATTCTTTCCAAAGATGGGAAACAACTTGTCGTCGTCAGGTAAGAATTTTCTCTTGTCTTTGGGGTGATAAAGATTCTTCTTCTTAATGTATTCACATATGAGAGATTTTACACCCGATTGCGTCATTGGTTCAGTTTCATATCTCCCTATGGATACAAGGAAGTTACTCAGAGGTCTTGAGGCCCATCTGACGAATTCCAATGAACTGTGCCGCTTCCGTTTCATCAGCTTATGCATACTTGTACAATCTTCATTACAATTGGTGTCATCGAATTCCAATGAACTGCACCGCTTCTGTTTCTTCAGCTTATGCATACTTGTACAATCTTCATTACAATTGGTGTCATTCTGTTTTTCTTCTTCGCCTTCATTGCAACTTTTACGAGGCACAATATCCTTCTGCTTTCTATTGCTTGTCAGTGCAGCCGAGACATCTTCATCAGTCAGTCCTTCTTTTACCTTAACAATTTCCCAATACTCCTTGAATAAACATTCATATGTTTCCTTGTCATCCAAGCTTATTTTCTTCTGCAAAGAACAAACAAATTTCAATGGTTAACATAGAAATAGCTTATATATAAGCACTTATATGATAAATACTTATAGCATAAATTTGGTAAATGTTCTACAAATTCATGTTTCAACACTTACACCCTCAGAGTCGCAGTCCATTTTTAGTTCTATAATCTCAACTATCTCGAAACAGTCACAGCACAAGCCTTGAACACCTCTAACTATGGTAAACTCCGTAGCGGAAACACACTTTTTGCATACAGAGTTTGGACAGCCAAGGCAACAAAATTTGGGGAGTTCATTGCAGTTGTAACAACAATGCCTACCTGAAAATGTGTGCAAAAACCTTACTTTTGATTTGTATCCGTTAACCTCGTAAGTAGTATCATAACGCTAAACAGGATCGTTGTGATTGAAAGTGATTATATTGCATGGAGCTCACAAGTGAAATATTATGAATAAATCATATCCAAGAGGCTTACCACAAGTCCAAGATTTTGCAGTCTTGAAAAACAAATCATCCTTCTCAACACAGTCTGGATGATATACTTTTCTACAACTCCTAAAATGATACAATCAACGTAGAGATTAAGATGATCAAGAAGAGATTAAATAGTTTCTGGCAAGAAAAGAAGTTACTTACTTGCGATCACAGATAACAAGTTCTCCACCGTCTTTGCATTTAAAACACAAATCTTCATCTTCTTCTTCATTGGGTTCTGGTTCCATTGAACTGCCCCGCTTCCGTTTGCTTGGCATATCCAGGCCTGTATTATCTTTATGACTGTTTGTATCATTTCGTTTTTCTTCTTCGTCTTCGCTGCGACTTGTATGAGACACAGAATCTTTACGAATTCTATTGTTGACAAGTGTGGCAGGAACATCTTCATCGGTTAGTCCTTCTCGAACCTTAAACAAAACAAGACATAAAAACAATGATTCCAAAATGTCACTATCAAAACCATCATGTGTTACCTCCATAAGCTCGGGGACTGATGATGGCACGCGTCTTGATAGTTGTTCATGTTTCCATCGCTGTTCAAGCTCTTCCTTTACTTCTAGTAATGCAATTTTTGTACATCACAAAAGGTCAAGGAGTCAATATAGTATATTTCTTAGGACCGATGATAAATAAGTAAACATTTTCTTATGCACATGTAACGTCGCGGACATGGACAGAATGTGATGCGGAAAATGGATAAAGTACTATAGTCATATGATACTAAGAATTCATATAATCATTTCTATATGATACAAGAAGGATATTCTTTTATTCTTCCTCTGAGATTTGCACGATCGATTTGATTTTGTAAATAGGCCAGGCGCTTCACAATCCACAAGCAGGAACATTAGTGGAAAAAATAGATATAAACAAGCATAGAGTCAAGAATAAATACATGTTTTATTTTATCCTCGTGAATACTCGCGGCCTTCTCTTCAAGATCTCTCTGTCAATGCCGATAGGGAAAACATAACTAATACTTTCCATTTTATAGTCAAGTAAAAAAGAAATTCATCATGTCATTATATGATAAAAACTCGCCCTGCGTGTAGCATACAACTTACAGTAGTTAATTTTGGGAGCAAGCTGGTGTTCACTTTTTGCCGCAAATCCTCACATTCTTGCTGCAAGTGAAAGAACAAAATTAGCATGTATTTCTTAAGAATGAGAGAGTGAATAGAATGTCATTACCTCGGTGAACTCTTCATCAGAAAGCTCAGAAATGGAAATCGCTTTAGGCATGAAAGTAACTTCCAAGAGCATTTCATTAGACGTTTCAGCATGTGCGACACCTAAAATTTATACGACAGAAATGATCAATCAATTAAGGTACGTATTTAAAATATAAAGTATAAAATTTATTACCTGTGATTCTCACAAGATGATAAGAATTTGTTTGCTTATGATCTTCGTTGGAATCTGATCTGGTTCTAACAAAGGCTCCAACAACCTTACTCGCAAAGCTTTCACGCTGTTTCGATAACTCCAACACCAAGCTTCTTTTGAGGTAGACAGGCGTGATATCATTGGTATTGATGGATGCATGACGTCCAGGTTTTATCAATAAATCGGCTTTTTTTATTAGCGGTTTTTCCATTGACCTTGAAAACCTGCTTTCAATAGATGTTTGAACATCGAAACGACTCTTATCTGTAGAGCCGTTTTTGTTTTGATTGTGATTTTCCTTTCCAGATGAATGATCCGACTTTTTAACAAAGTGAAACTCGAGTAGAGAATCTATCTGGTCCTTCGACATTACTTTCTTATTAAAGATAGGAAACAACAAGTCATCAATGAAGAATTTTCCCTTCTCTTTGGGATGATACAGATTTTTCTTTTTAATGTACTCGCAAATGCGAGATTTAACACCCCATAGCAGCATTGGTACTTCAGTGTCATATCTCTCTATGGATGCAAGGAAGTTAGCGAGAGGTCTTGATGCCCATCCCACGAATTCCATAGAACTGTGTCGTTTCCATTCGTTCTCCTTATGCATAGCTGTATAATCTTCATCACTGTCAATGTCATTTTGTTTTCTTTCTGTGCCTTCACGGTGAGTTTTACCCTTTCTACCATTTGGCAGTGCAGCTGAGATATCTTCATCTGTTAATCTTTCTCTTACCTTAACATTTTTCCAATACTCCTTGAATAGGCATTCATACGTTCCTTTAACGTCCAAGCTTATTTTGTTCTGCAAAGATCAAACAAATTTCATAGGGATCACATTCCCCCTCGGAATAAATATTCTACAAATCGAAGTTGCTGACACTTACCCCTTTCGAGTCACGGTCCAATTTTAGTTCTATAATCTCTACTATCTCCAAGCAGACACTACACAAGCCTTTACCACCTCTAACTACCTTAAACTCCCATTTAGAAACACACTTTTTGCATACAGAATTCGGGCAGCCAAGGCACGAAAACTTAGCGCCTTTTTTGCAGTTGAAACAACGATGCCTACCTGAAAATGCATGCGAAACATTACTTTCTCATACATAATGACAAATTAGTACTATAAAATATCATGAACAAACCAAATCCAACAAACTTACCACAAGTCCAAGATTTTGCAGTTTCAGAAAAAGAATCATCCTTTCCAACACAGTCTGGATGATAACCTTTTCCACAGTTCCTAAACATAAATGCACAAAGTAGAGATTAACATGATCAAATCGTAAGTAAAAAGTTTTTGCGAGTAAAAAAACGGAAAAAGAAAATGAGTTACTTGTTATCACAGATAACTAGTTCACCACCATCTTTGCACACAAAACACAACTTTTCATCTTTTTCATCTTCTTCATCCCCGGTTTCTGGTTCCATCGAACCAAACCGTTTCCGTTTGTTAGGTTTATCATCCACACTAGTATAATCCTCATTACTTTCAGTGTCATTTTTCTTTTCTTCTTTCCGCCTTCTATTGAGGAGAAGCGCGACGAGTACATCTTCTTTAGTCAGACCTTCTCTCACCTTAACAATTTCCCAATATTCCTTGAATAGACATTCATATGTCTCTCTATCATCCAAACTTATTTTTTTCTACAAAAAAACAGACAAATGAAAATTTCATAACAATAAATTGGGTAACTATTCTACAATCCATGTTTATAAACTTACTCCTTCGGAATCATGGTCCAAATTTAGTTCTAAAATCTCAACTATCTCGGAGCAATCGCAGCACAAGCCATGAACACCTCTAACTAGGGTAAAGTCGGAAGCGGAAACACAGTGTTTGCATAGAGAATTTGGACAGCCAAGACAAGAAAACTTAGAGTATTTGTTGCATTTGAAACAACTATGTCTACCTGAAAATAGAAAATGCATGCAAAAACAGCATTTGCATGTGAGAATTTCATTTGCATGGAGTAAAATATTATGAATAAATCAAACTTACGACAAGTCCAAGATTTTGCAGTCTGAAAAAAGGAATCATCCTTTTCAACACAATGAGGATGATAAACTTTGACACAGTTCCTGAAATGAATAAACATATAATGAAACAATGTAGTAGTGATTATGATAATGAAGAAGAAAATGGAGTTGGTAACATACCTGTGATCACAGATAACAAGTAGTCCACCATCTTTGCATACAAAACAATAGTCTTCTTCATCTTGTGGAGGTTGGGTTTTGGGCATTGTGAAAAGTGGAAGAGAGAGAGAGAGAGAGAGAGAGTAGAGTTTTTCTTGTATTTAATGATGGTGATGAGGGTACATCAACCAAAAGAATAAAAGCTTTTTACCTTTCCAACAAATAAGACAGAATAAAATCATCAAGCGGGTGCAATAGTGTAACACTGTACCATCATGAAATGTTTTGTTTCACGCAATGCTTAATTCTAATTAAAACATATGCTTCATTAATTAACAATTTTTAACTTAATTAACCTTTTTTTTTATATGTGATTAATATGTTGCGTCCAATTGAGCTCAGTTGATTCAATTCGGTTCATATATTTTTACTCCATTTGATGAAACTAAAAAAATCTTGCTTTAACTTTTCAATTAACGTTAATTAAAAAGTTTTGTTTAATAACTGTTTTTTTAGTAGTTTTTTATTGTTATTTTTTCTTCTATTTGTAAATATAATAGCATTATAATTTAAACTAAAACAAATATAATAGCATTGTAGCTTTATCTTGTTAGACAATAAATTTATTTGTATTATTATTTTGAAAATATAATTAAATTTAAAATTATAATATTAATATTTTGAAGTTGTATAACTTATTTTTATTACTATTTTAGGTTAATATTAATATAACTTATTAAATTACATTACAAAAATTATATATAAATGTTTAATATATTTCAATGTCATGTTTGATTAAATCTATATTAAAAATATCATGCATGTGTTTATTAATATTTTATTTTTTATCAAATAAAGATTAATTTAATAATATTATATAAAAGATAATGGGATCACTAAATTCTTAATTAAAAATATTATTTTATAACTTTTTATATTTATTAGCCAGTGTAACACTTCATTTACCAAACCATCAAATTAAATTATCAAATATTAATCATCAATGATAAGTTATTAATTATTATTTAATAACATCTTTTCAATCAAGACTATAATCTATTAACTACCTTATCATCAAATATCAATTATCAACTATTTTTATCAAACAAAGTAATTAGATGTTTTACTTTTCATATTATTACTCAAAATAGTTAATAGATAAATTAAATTAAAAAATTAATTTTGAGTAATAATATGAAGTTATTTCGTGTAGAACAAGAAAAGAAAGTGAAATGGGAAATTGAGGATTTTAGTAATTTTAATACCCTTGAAGTGATTGTGAAAAGTTGTTCTGCAAGGATTTTAGGCGTGGAAGAGAGACGGTTTTGAAGTTGAGTTTGCTTGTTTGCGGGTGAGTAGAAAAAGTATTATATCTGTCACCTTTCAATTAATTTTAAATTCTTGGTAATTTTAAATTTTCGGTATTTAATAAAAAAAATTCGGAGATTTGAAATTTGCAGGTTGATATCGGGAATTTCACATACCTTGAAATTCCCAATAGTTATTGATCTGACCTGATCAGAAGGAACCTTCCAGTGTGAGCAGCTTCTACGTGGAGTAAACGGTAGATATACTTGCAAGGTACTCCGATGTCAAATTGAGAAAGAGTTATGGAGTGAACAAGTACAGAAAGTAAGGAATAAAATACCTGACACTCTAGTGAAAGATGGTTTTTATAGTGTGTCATCAGCGTTGGGCCAAGGTTCTTCTCATGGGTTGGATCAACTAGACCCAAGGAAAAGCTGTCAAAGTTTGCGTAGGAACAGATAAGACCTAGCAGTTGGTCTTGTCTCTGGTCCAACTGCTCCGCAAGACTAGGAGACTAGTGCGGGGGGCAGTTGGTGGAAGGTGTGGAGCATGTGGGAGGGATGCTCTCCCCATGTTCCCAAGTATTGGGCATTGGGCATGTTCCTGACGTATTGGGCATGTGCACGACATGCCTGGTGTCAGGCCCAGTCCAGAACAGGAGCCCCCAAGTCGCAACTTCGGTGTGGAGTGATGACTTAAGGGTATATTTGACGGGCAGATGGCGTAAGGTAGTTTGTTGATTCTAGGAATTGGGTAGATGTCGAAGAGGAACGCTTGCACGAGGCCATTATGGTTGTTGTTTGGCAATGCAGGGCGTACGAGGATTTCCTTGGCGCCCTAGGTTGTCGAGGAAGATCGTGCATTTGAGATCATCTGCGGTCGTAGCTTGACCATGGCGGGCACATGAGGTTTCCTTGGTGTTTTTAGGATGTCGAAGAGGGTTGTGTGTTCGGTGCCTTAAAAAATGCAATCTCGTGGCTTTTGGGGAACCCAAGGATGACGTGTCTGTCTTTTCATTTTGTGTCATTATGGAATTTAATGTTAGAATCTTCGTTTTATACGTGACGACACATTAAATGCATATGACTATCTAGGGGAATCTAGGCAGCCTATGCAATGATGGCCTAGGCGCGTTTCCCCGTAAGGGTGCATATAAAAGAGTTGGTGATTGGGACTTCACCCCACTTCTCTCTTTCATTATTCAACTTTCCTCAGACGATCGCCTGAAACTTTACTACTCTCATCGGAAAACGTCTTTTCTCCGTCTCAACTGTCATAATGTTTTCGCCGTCACACCTTCAAGTAAGTCTCATCTCCTTTCTCAATAGTGATAGTTTTCTTTGATTTTTTATTGGTGGTTTTCCACCGGAGCAGCCGAGGAGGCCCCTCCTCGGTGTGCTCACATGAATCTTCTCATGAATTTGCAGGACTTCATATCATTTTTCCGGTAGGAATTTCTTGGAAACTGTCGAGGAGGACCCTTCTTGAGTGTCAATTAAGGGATTTCTGATGAATGTCTCGTGCATCCTTTTTTGATGAATGTCTCGGGCATCCTATGAATTTTCGATGAATTTCTCGGGGCATCCTATGATTTTTTTATGAATGTGTCGAGCATTTCATGGATTCCCCGATGAAGGTTTCCTCGTCCATCGTTGTGAGTTTCTTTCCCCGACTCTGGTCCTCGCCCTTTCACTTGAACTGCGGTGGAAGGGTGGATTTGATGCAACGTAGAATTCACCAGTTTCCTTTGCTTTTCAAGTAAAATGGACCCGCACAGAATGCACGAGGATGTCCTAGTGGATGAAGTGGATGAAGAATAGGTGGACGAGCATGAGTCGGATGAGCATGAGGCGGATGAAGACGAGCCATTTGCTCTTGGTGCGCCCGATTTGTCATGGGTTAGGGAGGAATTTTTGGAAACGGGTTCTCGCTTTGTAGACTACCCTCACAGCGCACACACCGTAGTGGAAGATTTAGCTCTAGGGGATCCCCAGAATTGGGAATGTTATGCTCATCGCCACGGACAGCGGGTTTGCTCAGTTTTTGGGGGGCGCGTTTTCCTATATATGAATTTAGATTTACAGAGGCGAGGCTTTGTCTCCCTTTCTTCGGATTCTAGGCGGGCGTTTTCAGATGAATCGACTTAACCCCCTCCCAACTACATCCAAATGCAATTGCTTTCGTTCGGGCGTTCGAATTAGTGTGCCAACACCTTAAGATTGGTTGTACCCTGCCCTATTCTTTCGGGTCTTTTATCTACAATGGTCGTCCGTGCACGGGAGATATAGTTGGGTCTCGATTAAGCAGCCAAGAAGGTTGTTCAGGACTTATGTTGATTCTATCCAAAACTTTAAGGACAGATGGTACACGATGAAGCCCCTTACTCTAGCTGAGGTCTGCATCCGCGACCGCGGGGAGAGGTGTTGCGTGATCGTCGGGGTCTCCACTGAGGAGAGGTGGTGCAACGCTATGTTTCTAACACATTGATTCTCTCTTGTTGTTGAAACAACATGAGGTTCGTCTGGTTGAGAGCGTTTGACATGGATATGATTGTTGGATCACCTTTAACTGGTATCGGTATGGGCTCGAATGTGGCCGCAATGTGACGTTGGGTGGAGCCGTTAGCAGCTGGTTCCGGCGACAGGGTGGCAGGGTATCCGTCCCGGTGGTTGGACTCGTAGACAACATGGAGGTTATCGTCGCCATTGATGGCGTGATTGACGACGATCTGGTCGTGTTTGTCACCGTGTTCGCTAGTCATGCTGGTTGGTTGATGGAAACAAGGTGAAGTTTTTGTCCTTTGTTTCAAAAGACGGGCAGAACTTGAATTCCCACAGACGACGCCACTGATCTGACCTGATCAGAAGGAACCTTCCCGGGTGAACAACTTCTACGGTGGAGTAAACGAAGGGTGTACCTGCAAGGTACTTCGATGTCAAAGTGAGAAAGAACTATGGAGTGAGTAAGTATAGAAAAGAAGTAAGGAATAGAATATGTGACCCTCTAGTGAAAGAGAGTTTTATAGTGTGCCCCCAGCGTTGGGCCAAGGTCTTTTCATGGGTTGGAACAGCTAGGCCCAAGGAAGAACTATCAAGGTTTGCGTAAGATCATATAAGACCTAGCAGGTGGTCTTGTCCCTGGTCCAACTGCTCTGTAAGACTAGGAGACTATTGCGAGGGCAGTTGGTGGAAGGTGTGGAGCACGTGAGAGAGATGTTCTCTCCACTTCCCCAAGTATTAGGCCTTGGGCCTATGCCCGACATATTGGGCTTATTCCTGACATGCCTGGTGTCAGGCCCAGTCCGGAATAGTTATATTTTTAGGGCTTTTTCTAAACGGTCACGATTTTGCCGACATTTTTGTATGGCTGTGATTTAACCGATAGTTTGTGCGGCCCAGAATTGATGCATGTTTGTATAAATAGGGGTTATGTTTTTTGGTTAAACACATCTGAAAAAATGCTTCTTCCTGAATATTTGATTACGACAGAAGTTTACTTCAACGGAGTTTCTCGTCCTGTAGAGTTCAAGCTTCCTGATGGCACCACCTCCTTTGTCATCCTGACGTTGAAGTTGAAGGAATCGTTGCCTGATGGCGACAATAGAAATGTGAGAAAGATCGAGTCGTGCAGATTGGGAGGATACATATGGTATGGTGAAATACAACTTGATTGAGTTGAAGAACGATGAAGATGTCACCGACACGTGGAGATCATTTTATCGTAGGCTAACAAAGGGTCTGATCGAGTTAGATGTGAAGTTGTCAATATCAATTGATGACATAATGGAGATGATGAAATGCTTTGAGGTATCAGTTGATGACATAGTTGTCGAAATGCAACAAAACGAAGTCCGAAATGATATTTTTCACAACATCAGGCATGGGAATCTCCGGGAAACCCTTCATCCTCACGCGTGAGACTGTACCCTCAGTATCGGTCTCTCTTGTGCCACCAATATTTAAACAACTTCTTTAATACTTAAACAATGTTTGCATAAATAAACAAAAGTTAAAAATTAAACGTAAAAACCATACACATGGTGTAACACCCCCTTTATATACCCTCAAATAATCAAATAATCATTTAGGCACATATTAAAATTTCATCAGAGTATAATTTAAACATAGTATAAAAGAGGTATGTCACATTATACATGATATTAAAACATCCAACACCTACTCAACAATGGGTATGCAACAGTGGAGTAGCTAAAAACTTGCACCCACAACTGAATTAATTAGAATAACAGCGGAAGAAACTAAACATTGAACAACATCAACATATATACATATATATATATATATATATATATATATATATATATATATATATCATCAAGTTTGATCCACCGCATAATTCATATTTACATAAACATTCATCACCAAGATACATATACAAAGGCATCACAAAAAGACATCAAGCCAACCCTAGCTACCCAGTGCTACATATTAGAGCCGACCGACCAAAAGAATGAAGACACGCTTCACAAAAAGACCTCCAGCAAACCTACTATGCAATGTCTCATAGAGCATCATAAAACAGCAGAAGGGTGAGAAATATTATCATAATAACAATGCATATAATTATATATCTTAACATAAAAATACACATATACATATTCTCACCACAATTCTTCACCCATCACACATATACATCACAATGTGTGTGTGTGTGTGTGTGTATATATATATATATATATATATATATATATATATATATATATATATATATATATATATATATATATATATATATATATATATATATATATATATATATATACAAACCAAGCATATTCATCATGCACAAATTCATCATTTCACATCATTCTACATTAACATATACATTCATGTTTATTCACCAATTTCTATCACTCCGCATAAACATACATTATTCATGTTTATTCACCAATTTCTATCACTCCGCATAAACATACATTATTCATGTTTATTCACCAATTTTCAATTATAGATGATAAATGCAAATCATAGAGACCGACTCACGACTCTATGCAAATGCAATGCGGTACCGACTCAATCATCTCAAGTTCACTCAGGAACTTATTGGAACCATCGCTCGTTACCTAAAGTAACTCCCCGTCGGACATACGATGTTCACCCATTGCTCACACCCCCACATGGGCACACAATGTTTATGGATTGCTCACACCCCACACGGGCACACAATCTGATTGCTCACACCCCACACGGGCACACAATCATTCGTGATTAAATCACCCATTGCTCACACCCACACGGGCACACAATGTTTATGGATTGCTCACACCCCACACGGACACATAATCCGATTGCTCACACCCCACACGGGCACACAATCATGTTGTAATCATCGCTCACACCCCACATGGGTACACGATGTTACAACGAATTCACATAGAATTCCACAATACAAGAATGCATACATTATGCTTCACATGCAAAATGACCCACAACATTCTTGAAAATGCATACATATTCACAATATAATTATGCATTCATCTCATACAATCATAAACAAACTATACACATTCGCATCAATTACGCCAAACGGCAACGAACTCTTTCACTATCAACATGCATTCATATTCACTTCACGAAATGCATTTATTTGCCAAACGATCACTATACCACAATCAATCCCACAATTCCTTAACTAACATAATTATATTTTATCGGAAAAGTCGGCTAAAAATTACATCTTTTAGTATCATTAGTTTCTACATGTTTTTAGCTTCGAATCGATATGTGGAACGTTTAAAACAGATACTCGAATTAAAAGTTATGAATTAAAACACAAAATTCCAACTTCCAGGTCTCGCTGAGTGAGGAGCGTGCTCACTGAGGGAAAATGTTTCTGGATAGCTCGCTGAGCGAGCACTGCGATTTAAGCAGCAACTCAGTCGCGCAACAGTCATACCAAAGGATTCCAAAACCCCACCAAACCTCAACAAACATGATCATTAACATGTATTAATTATCATACTTCGATTATATCATGTTTCAACCGATTAATCTACCAATTTCTTAGATTTTCATCAAAAACCCTAAAACCTCATATTATCTAAACTTCTCCAAAACAAAAACCCAATCAATCTAACACATACATAATCATACATAATGATAAGATAACAATATTTCACACCTCACCCGATTGTTTCGATTCCTAGGAGCTATCTTGAAGATTTTTCAAGCTTTCCCTCTTTTCCTTCTCTTTTCTCTTCTTCTCCTTTTCTTTCCTTTCTATTTCTTTATATCTCTCTTTTTCTTCTCTTTCTACTCTTATATCTTTCTATCTATTTCTATTTCTATTTTTCTACCAAATATCATTTTTCTCACAAATATAATTCTACATAATTTCTAACTTAACATTAATTAGCAAATGTCTAAAATACCCTTCAATCTAATTTTATCCGAAAATTTTCAAAACGGTAAAATAATATAACATATCAACATATCACATAAACACACCAATTTCACAAATAAAATAATTATCACTCAATTTAAATAAAAGACTCAACAAAAATGGTAAATAATCGAATCGGGGCGTTACACATGGCTTTGCCGTAGACGTAAGACTACATGTTCACTATAATCTATAAGCACATATTGGTCGATGGGCCCTCCTAGAAATCCTAGATCAGTGTGTACGAATGTAACACGGTGGGAGAACTGACATTCTATAAATGTTGCGGATAGCAAGAGTCGCCACCGACTTTTATTTTATCCATAAGGAAAGGACATAAAAGAACAGGAAAGACCTATTTTAAAAGACTTGAGTTCGGGGGGTAGGTTATATAAAGGGAAGGTGTTAGCACCCTTTATATCCATGGTTATCCATGGGCTCTTAGTTACTTAGCTCACTTTGAATTGTTTTGAAAAGGTGTAGTGTGTGATTAGAAACTTTCTAAGTACTTTGTAATGATCCTCGTGTGGATGTATACAAAGACTTGTTTTTGAAAATTGTTTGAAAAGTGGGGTGTAAAGAGTTATTTTGAAAAATGAGCAAGTAACTGAGAGAAACCTACCCTAGATTAAGTCTTTCATGTTCTAGTATATTCTTTCAATGGTAAGACTATCCCTATTATTAAGGAATAGGTAGTCATTACCTTAGATGTAATTAAGGGACATGTGTAGGGTCATCTGGATATAGGCAACTGTAAGGTGTCTTTAGCAAATCGTAGGGACTTCTCATCTTTTATTCGAAGGGACTAGATCATTTATCATAGGCAACCTCGAAGGGACTTGATCTTTTAGAATCTGGAGAGGGACTAGATGATTTGTTTTATGGAGGGACTTGCTTAAGACACCCTACTTGACCTTTTGAATTAAGCAACTGAGAGGCAACCCTAGGAAGTGCAAGATGGCGATCAAAGATCGACTTACGTGTGTGCGTGTTTATTTTCAAGTATTTATCTTTTTTAAAGTAATTTTCTAAGTTGATTTTAATTACAAACATGTTATTCACACCCTAAATTACTAACCATATAATAAATATATTTACAATAAAAATAAATAAACCTACAAATATTACAAGGCTTCGGGACAATTACAATATAATCGAGAAATAATAATAATGATAAATATAATAATAATAATAAATAAGCAATAATTAAAAATTAATAATAACAAAATAAGAATAAGGTTTAGAATAATAGAATAAAAGAAATAAGAAATTAGCAAGAAAAAATTAATATTAGAAACGTTTTTAAGAATTAATTAGGAAAATAAGATTAATAATAATAAACAAATAACAAATTATTTACATATTAAAAAATAAGGATTAATAATATAATTAGGGTTTATAAAAAATTAGGTTAAATATTAGGGTTAATAAAATTAGGGTTTTGATTATTAGGGTTAAGAAAATTAGTCTAAACCTAATTAGTTAATTTATTTACAAAAAAATATATACATGATAATTATACATATAAACATATTATAAAATAAATAGAAACAATTTAAATAAATTATGATTTTTGAAAATATGAAGTTTTTATAGAAATATATTATAAATTATTGTTTAGAAATTATTTTTTTATAAGAATATAAATAAATTGAATAATATAAACAAATAAATACAAAAAATTGAAGAAAAAGCAAAATACCTGGGGTTGGGATTTGAACCCACGCCCTAGGCTCTCCCTCCTTGGTCCAGACATCTTACCACCAGGCCATGCGCGTCTTGTGTGTATGTGTTGGGTAACAATTCTTTTATTTTAAACCTGCAAAAACAAATAAAATACAAAGCAAAATGGCATGCGGCAGATTCGAACCCAGGACCTCATACTTGTACACACGCACACCTTGCCATTGGACCACTGCAGCGCTTGTGATAAACAAATAGCAACAATATATTATATAAACAAAACAAATTTCAAATATCAAATTCGCGCCAACTTCATCATCTTCCTCCTCAGGATTCGCAGGTTTTCTTGCGAATTTTCCCAGGGATTTTCCTGCGAATTCTCTTGCGTTTTTGAACCTGCGAAATTCAAACACCATTCAACCAGTACAATTTCATCAAATCAATTATACCAATGAGTTCCTTATGACCCATACAATTCATCTACGTCCTTAGAATTTATTTATAGTTGGTATTTCAGGAACCCCCAATTTGAAACATGAAACCCTAACAATGGCAGTTCGTGCTTTAGGCTATGGTTCTTCAAGAAACTATCCAGAAAGCATCTCTTGATCATGACTAACACAAATCAAACAACAAAATCAGTTTATATTAGCTAGATATATGAAATCAAAAAACAATATATTGAAGAACAAAAATGATTCGGTTTATGCAATATGTCATGATTTGGATGCTGCAAACGATTCAAATAGGTTCAGTGATCATCTAGGAATGTTTTGCAACCTTCAAAACCTCTTGATATAGCCTCTAGGTCAAAAACTGAATCTCACTTTTTGGATGAAAATTTGAAGTTTGAAGAGTGTTCTTGGAGGCAGGATTTCGTGTCCTTGTTGTTGTCTTGAGTTTGTGTATTTGTATGGAAGAGAATTAGGTCAAGAGATCATGGATTTTTGGGCTTTGTAGTAGTTACTTGATCATGAAGATTCACACTTTCAAATATTGAAAAATATCTCATCAAACCTTTCTAATTTAGGATAGCACGATTTTACATGATTCCAATCAACTTTAAATGATTTTTAAGATTTTCTAGAAGAAGAATCATGTCCAAATATTGATTTTTATATTTTATTTAGATTTAATTTGACTTTTAATAGATAAAATCAAAATAAATAATAAATAAATAATAAAAAATCAGAACTTGGTTGCTTTGGGTCGTGCTTGAGGTCTTTGTATGGATTGTGTCACAACATTACAAGCCCATTTAGAGAAATTTGGTTTTAAGGTCCCATTTGCTTCATAAACCTCCCAAAAATTTCCCAACTTTGCAAAGGCATATCTCCCTCAATTTTAAGGCTATTAGGGTGTTCTTGGATATTTTGGAAATCTTAGAGAGTCCTCTAACCAACCTCATTGGTCTCATGTCCATATCTTTTACCATTTTCAAGTTATGCCCTTTGGAAGATGTTGACTTTTTGTTGACTTTTGAAATGACCTATAATGTATTAGCTCATATCTTCCAAATGAAGCGTTTTTAGGCTTGACTTGTGAGACACAAAGTTGTAGAAAATTCAATTTCCTTCAAAATGAGATTTGGATGGAAAATTTTTGATGAAGCATGTAAAAGTTATGGCTGGTCAAAGTTCAGTTGACTTTTCCTAATTTAGAAACTCCTGATTCTTAATGATCTGAAATCTTCTTGATGAATCATGATCAAGCCTTGATCAAATGATGAATTTTACTTCATAAACTTGATATTGGCCAAAAATCATGAAGTTTGACTTTGCTTTGACCACTGTTGACCTCAATTTGACTTTTTAACTGCTTTGATTGACTTTAGCCTATCTGATCATCTGACTGAGCAAACCTTTTGGGAAAGCCTTGAAACTTAACATAGGGATTCTTGAAGACATATAGGATGGTATGAAGCTCACTTGAAGCCTTGGAAATCCATTTAGCCTAATGAAACGCAAAACCCTAGTTTAGGATGCATTGCTTAGGAGGATGCTTTGTCTGAGGGGATTGTCAAACTTTCTGACTAATTGTGAACCTTGTGAACCTCTTGGGACACCTTAGTACACAATGTCTAGTCTAGGTGAGGGCAAATTTTTGGGTGCAAAAGCTGCCCCTGTTCAATTTTCTGAAACCTGAGGAGTTAGATTGGCCTGTGTGCCATTCGTGACTTGGAAGGTTGAAGGGGATTGAACATAAAAGCCCAAAAATTTGCACTCGCCGGTGCGTACGATAATACTGCTGATTGGTTGCATATGCTGGAGTGGGCTTAAAGATGCCACTCAGAGGAACTGAGGATGGATTTATAGATGCCATCCATAATATGATAGTATCTTTATGTCGTCACTGGATATCAGTACTAGGTCTTTGTATAGGCCGTCTCTGCATTATCTCTGGGAAAAAGAATATCTTTCATTAAGTGTCAGTGTTTAGATCTTCGTATAGATCGGCTCTGAACCATCTTTAGGAACATACTTTAATTTAAGCATCAGAATCAAATCTTCGTGGTGATCTTTTCTGAATTGCTTTTGACAATATCTTGGGCTAAGTACAAGATCTTCGTATCGATCATTTATGTACCATCCCACAGATAAACTGTTGCATAGACCATTAGAAATAAATCTTCGTAGCGATTATCTCTTTTGGAAAATATCCTAAATTAGGTAATAGATCTTCGTATAGACCATTTATATACCTTCCCAAGGATAAAAGAATATCAGGATTAAATCTTCGTGGCGATTATCCCTGAACTTCTTCTGAAAGAATCTATTGGATTAAGTGCTAGATCTTCGTGTAGATCATTTACACATTATCCTAAAGATAGTTGACCATCGGAAATAAATCTTCGTAACGATTATCTCCTCTGGAAATATCCTAGATTAAGCACTAGATCTTCGTATAGATCCTTTATGTACTCTTCCGAGGACATCTTGAGCATTGATTATCAGAAATGAATCTTCGTAACGATTATCCCTGAATTAAGTATCAATACTAGATCTTCATATAGATCGTCTCTGAACTGTTTTGAGTTGTTGATAATGTTTATCTGCCTGCAACTATCCTGAAAAGAAAAAGGTTAGTTTATGCAATATGTATGCATGTATGGCATGATGTACCTAAATAAATGTTTTATGCATTATGGATGCGTATGCTATGATATGATGTAAATTATGTATGTATGAATCATGTAGCCTGAAGTGTTTGGGTATCTCTATATAACAACTGTTGGCTGGGGAAAATAAATCCTGATTCGTTGCTGAAGAACATGAGGGTTTCGTTCCCGTCTTGTTTAATAATATGGTACTTAGAACCTCCCGTCTTCGTTCGCCGTGCTTTTTATTGAAGGAATAAGTTCCTGAATATCCTGACTGAGGATAAAAGAGATGGACATAGATCTGGGAGACTTATTTCTTCGGAGGATATGAAACTGCTTGAAGACTTCGTCGAGTGAGAAATATAAGATATTATTGTATGGATATCCGTAAAGATTACCCTGTGGGGATGAACCGGCGAAGCTTCGTTGAATCCCTACCTTTGTTCGTCCTTAGTAAATACTATTACTGCATTTTATGCATTTCTGGTAAACATCAATCATATTCAAAAGCATACATACATTCAAACACAACCAATGGACATTTTCGTTTAAGTAAATAAGGTAAAAGCATATTTGAATTCAAAGACGAGATTTTATTTATTTTAGAAAGTAACCTATACACAGGCAAGTTTGTACAAGGAGACAGAAATCCTAGTAGGAGGAATTCGTCGTAAAAGTTTTGCAAAAAACAAAGAAAAACAGTTATGTGAGAAATAATCCTATTGAGTTTCAACTCCACTATTGCCATTATCTTCAAGTATCTCATCATTTGCTGTTGAGATGGAAACGATTGGATTGAGCTTTATCTGTTTGAACTTGATTTAGGTAGCGCCAATAGTTGGAGTTACATGGGTGATCCAACGAGACATAGTCATACGCTTTAATCCCTAACTTTTGCCTGGATTTTCCTTTCAGGTTTTCAATCCACCGGGATACCCTTTTTTGCCCAAGCCGCCTTTTCAGGTTTTCGATTTGCCGGGTGTACATTTTTTTTCTTTATATATATCCCTAATTTTTGCCCGAACCTTTTTGGTTCGCCGGGATGCCCTTATTTTTGCCTAGGCCAGTCAACCTAGCGGGTCTCTTTTTATGCGTAGTATTTTTTAACTATGTCTGCGTTCACAGGTTGTGGGAAATCTTCACCATTCATAGTAGTAAGCATCATGGCACCTCCTGAAAATACCCTTTTGACTACAAATGGTCCTTCATATGTAGGAGTCCACTTTCCCCTAGGATCACCATGTGGTAATATGATACACTTGATTACCGAGTCACCAGCCTGATATAACTTTTGCTTAACCTTCTTATTAAAACCTTTGATCATCCGTTTCTGGTACATCTGACCGTGACAAACAGCTGCCAGCCTTTTCTCATCAATCAAATTTATCTGGTCAAGTCGAGTCTGATTCCACTCATCTTCATCCAAGCCTGCATCCTTCATGATTCTTAAGGAGGGTATCTGAACTTCAATGGGCAGAACTGCTTCCTAACCATAGACTAAGGAGAATGGGGTTGCCCCTGTTGAAGTACGTATTGTAGTACGATAACCATGAAGAGCAAATGGTAACATCCCATGCCAATCCTTATACGTAACAGTCATCTTTTGTAGAATCTTCTTGATATTCTTATTAACAGCTTCTATTGCCCCATTCATCTTTGGACGGTACAGAGAAGAGTTATGATGTTTAATCTTGAACTGCATGCAGAGATCAGTAATCATGGTGTTATTCAGATTAGAGCCATTGTCTGTGATAATCCTTTCAGGGATGTCATACCTGCATATGAGATTATTCTTAATGAATTGAGCCACAACATTCTTTGTAACAAATGCAAATGAGGCTGCCTCCACCCACTTTGTAAAGTAATCAATAGCAACCAGGATGAAACGATGCCTATTAGAAGCAGTAGGCTTGATCTCACCAATCATATAAATGCCCGACATGGCAAAAGGCCAAGGAGCAGTCAACACATTCAATGGAGCTAGAGGTATATGCACCTTATCAGCATAAATCTGACATTTGTGACATGTTTTGGAATGTTGATAGCAGTCAGCTTCCATGGTAGACCAATAGTAACTTGCTCTCAATATCGTTTTTGCCATGGTATTACCACTAGAATGAGTGCCAAAGATCCCATCATGCATGTCTTCCATAATCTATGTTGCTTCCTTCTTATCCACACAACGAGGCAAAGTCGAATCATGATTGCGCTTGTACAAAATTCCATTACTCAAGAAGAACTTAGCAGAAAACCTCCTCAGAAACTTCTTATCTTTGACAGATGCCCCTTCAGGGAACTCCTGAGTTTCAAGATATCTTTTCACTTCATAGAACCAAGGCTTTCCTTCTACTCCTTCAGTATCAATCTCATTGCAGTATGCAGGCTTCTCAAATCTATCAATAGTGATCTTGGGAGCTTCATCATCCTAGTTAATCTCAAACATAGATGCCATGATGGCTAATGCGTCTGCCAACTGATTCTCTCCTCGTGGAATATGTCCAAAGGTAATCTCTTCAAAATATGGGATCAATGACAACACATGCTCTCTGTAAGGAATGAGATTTTCATGCTTGGTATCCCAATCTCCTTTAATTTGACTAACTATCAGGACTGAATCTCCATATACGTCCAGGAACTGAATCTTCATCTCAATGGCAGCTTTGATACCCATTATACATGCCTCATATTCAGCCATGTTATTGGTACAATAGAAACAAAGTCTTGCAGTAATTGGGGTATGACAACCTTCAAGGGAAATGATCACAACACCAACACCATTACCAAGGGCATTAGAAGCTCAATCAAAAACCATAGTCCATCGGGATCCTTGTTCAGATTCGTCATATTGTCTAGGTTCTTTAGTAACAATCATAATATCTTCATCCGGGAACTCAAAATTCATAGACTGATAATCATCCACTGCCTGATGAGCTAAATGATCAGCTACCACACTACCTTTAATGGCCTTCTGAGTAATGTACTGTATATCATATTCTGTTAAAATCATTTGCCATCTCGCTATTCGTCCGGAGAGAGCAGGTTTCTTGAATATGTACTTGATTGGATCCATCTTTGAAATCAACAAGGTAGTATGAGTCAACATATACTGTCTTAGTCGGCGAGCAACCCATGCCAAAGTGCAGCATGTTTTCTCGAGCAGTGAGTGTAACACGGTGGGAGAACTGACTTTAGTTATGTTGCGGATAGCAAGAGTCGCCACCGACTTTTATTTTATCCAAAGGAAAGGCATAAAAGAACAGGAAAGACCTTTTAAAAGATTTTTGGGTCCGGGGGGTAGGTTATGTAAAGGGAAGGTATTAGCACCCTTTACATCCATGGTTATCCATGGGCTCTTAGTTACTTAGCTCACTTTGAATTGTTTTTGAAAAGGTGAAGTGTGTGAATAGAAATTTTCGTAAGAGTTAATAATGATCCATGTACGGATGCGTAAAAAACTTGTGTTTGAAAATTTGTTTGAAATTGGTTAAGTGTTTGAAAATTTGAATGAAGTGAGCAAGCAACTAGGAGGTACCTACCCTAAAGTTTTAAGTCTTTTCTGTTCTTTATCCTTTAAGTGGTAAGACTATCCCTATTATTAAGGAATAGGTAGTCATTACCTTGGATGTAAGGGACAAGTGAGGGACATCTGTTTTATGAAGGCAACTGTGGGGTGTATTAAGCATTTTTTGGAGGGACTGTCATCATTATTCGAAAGGGACTTGATTTTTTTTAAAGGCAACCATTAAGGGACTTGATGACTTTTCTTTTAAGGGACTTGCTTTATACACCCCACTTGACCTTTTTGAATAGGCAACAATAAGAGGCAACCCTAGAAAGTGAGATGGCGATTAAAATCGACTTACGTGTGTGAGTGTTTAATATTATTTATCTTTAATTAAAGTGATCTAAATTTAATTTTAAAATAATTTTCACTCCCTAAATTACTAACCATAGCAAAAAATTGAATAAATTAAATATTACAAAATTTACACCAAGGAGCAATTACATAATTATAATAATAAGCAAAATAAATAGCAAAATATAAAAGCAAAATATAAATAATAAGCCAAAATAAAGAAATAAGCAATAATAAATAAATAGGGGTTAGTAAAAATATTAAAAAATAAATAAGGTTAGTGAAATAATAATAATAAATAACAATATGGATTAGTGAACAATAATAATAATTAGAATTAATAAAAATATTATAATAACATGATGAGAATAATAAACACAAAATTAAATTTTAATATATAACCATTTATTTAAAAAAAATAGGAATAATTAAATAATTATTATAACATGAAATTTTTTTAAACATAATATAATTATAAACTTTAATCATTACAAATTTAATTATTTCTAAACATATATTAACAATTATTTATTAAAAGATATTTACACATTATATGAAGAAAATAAGTTTTAAATGTCATATTCACAAAAATTAATCATATTTACAAAGTTTATATTAAGTATTATATTTACAAAATTTAATTTTTATTAATCATTGTATTTACAAAAGTTATATTAAATAAATATATACATGATAATTATATTAAGAATTAGAGAATAAAAATTATTTAGAAAATAAAATTAGGTTTTACTAAATTAAAGTTCATTTAGAAAATATTTTTAGGGTTTGTTTAGAAAAATATTTTTAAGGGTTTATATAATATACAAAATTTATCCTAACTAATATATATATATCACAATTTATTTACAAAGTAAAGGAAAATAAATTTTGAATTAAGAAAAATATGAATTTTGAATATTATAAATATTGGATAATATTTTATAAAGTTATTTTATTAATAAAACTTAAATCAATTAAATATAATTAAACAAAGCAAAAAATAAAATAAAAAAATGTCAAAACAAACCTGGCTGGGATTTGAACCCAGGAGGCTTTGTTTACCAGCAGCCAGGCACACCACCAGACCACTCCATGCGCAGGTGAGAGGAAAGGAAGAGGAGTTGTTTTTGTACATTGTCTGGAAAAATCAAGAAAAATCAAGAAGCAAAAAGGCCTGGGGTGGTGTTGAACCCAGGACCTTTGATCATTCACACGCACGCCTATCCGCCTGGCTGGGAGAGCCCTTCTGGTAGTATGTGAACTTTGTGAATCTTGTGAACCACCATAAAATGTCTTGTGAACCTCATGGGAGGTATTGTGAAGCTTTTGAACCTTGTGAACCTTCAAGAAGTGACTTGTAGACTTCATGAACCTCATAAAAGGTTTTGAAAGCATTGTGGATCTTGTGAACCTTGTGAACCTTCATAAAGTAACTTGTAGACTTCATGAACCTCATGAAAGGTCTTGTAAGCATTGGGAAACTTGTGAACCTTGTGAACCTTCATAGAACACAAAGTCTTGTATTGTGAGGGCAAATTTTGGGGTGCAACAGCTGCCCCTGTTCAATTTTCTGAAACCTGAGGGGTTAGATTGGTATGTTTGCCAGTCGTGACCTGGAAGGTTGAAGGGGATTGAACACAAAAGCCCAAAAATTTGCACTCACCAGTGCATAAAGTGGTACAGATGGCTAGTTGAATATGATTGAGTGGGCTTAAAGATGCCACTTGGAGGAAAGTTCTTCAGATACATGTCTTGGAGGATGAAGCAGTCCAAAATATGGAGGTATAATGGTAGCTGTCAGGAGGATAAAGCAATCCTGAGGTACGAGAAGCTGTCAGGAGGATAAAGCAATCCTGAGGTATAAGATGATAGCTTGTCAGGAGGATGAAGCAGTCCTGATGCAATAATATGTTTTTCAGGAGGATGAAGCAATCCTGATGTAGTAAGAAGCTGTCAGGGGGATAAAGCAACCCTGAGGTATTTGATAATATGCTCTCAGGAGGATGAAGCAATCCTGATGTAATGATGTGCTTTCAGGAGGATGGAGCAATCCTGATGTAATAGGAGTTTTCAGGAGGATGGAGCAATCCTGATGTATGAGAAGCTGTCAGGAGGATGAAGCAATCCTGAGGTATAAGAAGCTGTCAGGAGGATGAAGCAATCCTGAGGTAATAATGAGCTGTCAGGAGGATAAAGCAGTCCTGAGGTAATGATAAGCTATCAGGAGGATGAAGCAGTCCTGGTGTAGTAATATGTTCCCAAGAGGATGAAGCAGTCTTGAGAGATGATAAGTTTTCAGGAGGATAAAGCAATCCTGATAGTCATAAGTATTATTTGCTGGATAAATAACCTGAAACAAGGTAGCATTTGTATAATAATATTAGTTTATGTACTATGTATGCATGTATGATATGGTGCACTTAAGTAATATATTATGTATCTATGGATATGTATGTTATGGTATGATGTAAATGATGTATGTATGATATGATATTGCCGGAAGCGTCCGGATATCTTCATACAACAACTGCTGGCCAGGGAAAATAAATCCCGATTTGTTGCTGAAGAATATGAGGAACTCGTTCCCGTCTTGTTTGATAATGAGATATACATAACCTTCCGTCTGCTGGGGATAGCAGGGTATAGATAACCTCCCGTATGCTGGGGATAGTAAGGTATATATAACCTCCTGTCTGCTGGGGATAGTAAGGTATATATAACCTTCCGTTTTCGTTTGATAGTAGAGTAGATAGAACACCCGTCTTCGTTCGTCGTACCTTTATTGGAAAGTAATTTCCCGTATATCCGTATGAGGATAAAAGAGATGGATATAAATTCCAGGGGAGGTGAGACTTCATGAAGATGGATTTGTCCTACTGAGGGATTTGTGAATGTCTTGTAAAGATGAACCAGTGAAGCTTCGTTGAAATCCTTCCCTCGTTCGTCCTTAGTAAATACTATTACTGCATTTTCATGCATTTCTGGTAAACATTAATCATATTAAAAGCATACATGCATTTCTGGTAAACATTAATCATATTCAAAAGCATACATACATTCAAACACAACCAATGGACGTTTCGCTTATGTAAATAGGGTAAAAGTAAATCTAGATTCAAAAGATGGAATTTATTTATATCAAAAAGTGACCCATACACGGGTGAGTTTGTACAAGGAGACATAAACCCTAGTAAGAGGATTTTGTCATAAAGTTTTACAAAACAAAGAAAATCAGCTATGTGGGAAACAATCCTATTGAGTTTCAATTCTACTATTGCCATTATCTTCAAGTATCTCATCTTCTGTTGTTGAGACGGAAACCATTGGATTGAACTTTATCTGTTCGAGCTTGAGTAAGTAGCACAACTGGTTGCAGTTTCATGGGTGATCCAAACGAGACATAGTCATACGCTTTAATCCCTAACTTTTGCCTGGATTGCCCTTTCAGGTTTTCAATCCACCGGGATACCCTTTTTTGCCCAAGCCGCCTTTTCAGGTTTTCGACTTGCCGGGTGTACATCTTTTTTTTATATATATCCCTAATTTTTGCCCAAACCCTTTTGGTTTGCCAGGATGCCCTTATTTTTGCCTAGGCCAGTCAACCTAGCGGGTCTCTTTTCATGCGTAGTATTTTTTAACTATGTCTGCGTTTACAGGCTGTGGGAAGTCTTCACCATCCATTGTAGTCAGTAATATGGCACCTCTTGAGAACACTGTCTTGACTACAAATGGTCCTTCATTTGTTGGAGTCCACTTGCCCCTAGGATCACCCTGTGGTAATATGATACGCTTGATTACCAAGTCACCAGCCTGATATACCTTTGGCTTAACCTTCTTGTTAAAAGCTTTGATCATTCGTTTTTGGTACATCTGGCCATGACAAACTGCTGCCAATCTTTTCTCATCAATCAAATTTATCTGGTCCAGTCGAGTCTGAATCCATTCATCTTCATCCAAGCCTGCATCCTTCATAATTCTCAAGGAGGGAATCTGATATTCAATGGGCAGAACTGCTTCCATACCATAGACTAAGGAGAATGGGGTTGCCCCTGTTGAAGTACGTATTATAGTGCGATAACCATGAAGAGCAAATGGTAACATCTCATGCCAATCCTTATAAGTAATAGTCATCTTCTGTACAATCCTCTTAATGTTCTTATTAGCAGCTTCAACTGCCCCATTCATCTTTGGACGATACGGAGAAGAGTTGTGATGCTTAATCTTGAACTGCGTGCAGAGATCAGTAATCATAGTGTTGTTCAGATTAGAGCCATTGTCAGTGATAATCCTCTCAGGGATGCCATACCTACATATGAGATTATTCTTAATGAATCGAGCCACCACATTCTTAGTAACAGATGCAAATGAAGCTGCCTCCACCCACTTCGTGAAGTAATCAATAGCAACCAGAATGAAACGATGCCCATTAGAAGCAGTAGGCTTGATCTCACCAATCATATCAATGCCCCACATGGCAAAGGGCCAAGGAGCAGTCAATGGTGATGGAGGTACATGTACTTTATCAGCATAAATTTGACATTTGTGACACGTTCTGGAGTGTTGATAGCAATCAGCTTCCATGGTAGACCAATAGTAACCTGCTCTCAAAATCTTCTTTGCCATAGTATGACCACTAGAATGAGTGCCAAAGATCCCATCATGCATATCTTCCATAATCTCAGTTGCTTCCTTCTTATCCACACAACGAAGCATAGTTGAATCATGATTGCGCTTGTACAGAATCCCATTACTCAAGAAGAACTTAGCAGAAAACCTTCTCAGAAACTTCTTATCTTTGACAGATGCCCCTTCAGGGAACTCCTGAGCTTCAAGATATCTTTTTACTTCATAGAACCAAGGCTTCTCCTCTGCCCCTTCTGTGTCAATCTCATTGCAGTATGCAGGCTTTTCAAATCTATCAATAGTAATCTTGGGAGCTTCATCATCCCAGCTGATCTCAAACATGGATGCCATGGTGGCCAAAGCATCTGCCAACTGATTCTCTCTTCGTGGAATATGTCCAAAGGTAATATCTTTAAAATGTGGGATCAAAGATAACACATGTTCTCTGTAAGGAATGAGATTATCATGCTTGGTATCCCAATCTCCTTTAATCTGACTAACTACCAGGGCTGAATCTCCATACACATCAAGGAACTGAATCTTCATATCGATAGCAGCTTTAATACCCAGGATACATGCCTCATACTCAGCCATGTTATTGGTACAATAGAAACAAAGTCTGGCAGTAATCGGGGTATGACAACCTTCAGGGGAACTAATCACAACACCAACACCATTACCAAGTGCATTAGAGGCACCATCAAAAACCATAGTCCATCGGGATCCCTGTTCAGGTCCGTCATATTGTCCAGGTTCTTTGGTAACAGTCATAATGTCTTCATCAGGGAACTCAAAACTCATTGACTGGTAATCATCCACTGCTTGATGAGCCAAATGATCAGCAACAACACTTCCCTTGATGGCCTTCTGAGTAGTATACTGTATGTCATATTCTGTCAAGATCATTTGCCATCTTGCAATTCTTCCGGAGAGAGCAGGTTTCTCAAATATATACTTGATTGGATCCATCTTCGAAATCAACAAGGTAGTATGGGTCAACATATACTGTCTTAGTCGGCGAGCAGCCCATGCCAAAGCACAACAAGTTTTCTCGAGCAGTGAGTATCTTGTTTCACAGTCGGTAAACTTTTTGCTAAGGTAGTATATTGCCTGCTCTTTTCGACCAGACTCGTCATGTTGCCCCAACACACACCCCATTGAGTTGTCTAACACTGTTAAGTACATAATCAAGGGTCTTCCATCAACTGGTGGCATCAAAATTGGAGGTTCTAACAGATATCTCTTGATTTCATCAAAGGCAGTCTGGCACTCATCATTCCATTCCATCACCTGATCTTTCTTCAACAACTTGAAGATTGGCTCACAGATGGCAGTTAACTGGGAAATAAATCTTGCAATGTAGTTCAATCGTCCCAAGAAACCTCTAACCTCCTTCTCAGTACGGGGAGCTGGCATCTCTCGTATAGCTTTCACTTTTGCAGGATCCACTTCAATACCTTTTCCACTGACAATGAAACCCAGGAGTTTTCCAGATCTAACTCCAAAAGTACACTTGTTTGGATTCAATCTCAACTTATATTTCTTCAACCTCTCAAACAACTTGTGCAGATGATCAAGATGTTGCTCTTCATTCTGAGACCTGGCTATCATATCATCCACATATACCTCTATCTCATGATGAATCATATCATGAAACAAAGCCACCATAGCACGCTGATATGTTGCCCCTGCATTCTTCAAACCAAATGGCATCACCTTATAGCAAAAGGTACCCCACTGTGTCACAAATGTTGTCTTCTCCATGTCTTCAGGAGCCATCTTGATTTGATTATAACCAAAGAAACCATCCATAAAAGAGAATACCTTATGCTGAGCAGTGTTGTCTACCAGAATATCAATATGAGGAAGTGGAAAGTCATCTTTGGGGCTAGCTTTGTTCAAATCTCTGTAGTCCACACACATACGTACCTTACCATCTTTCTTAGGAACTGGTACCACATTTGCAACCCACTGAGGATAAGAAGTCACTGCTAAGAACCCTGCATTAAACTGTTTCATTACCTCTGCCTTGACCTTTTCTGACATTTCAGGACGCATACGACGAACCTTCTGCTTCTTTGGACGATAATCTTCTTTCACTGGTAAACGGTGAACCACAATGTCTGTATCCAACCCTGGCATATCTTCATAAGACCAAGCAAAGATCTCCACATAGTGTTGCACCCCAAAATTTGCCCTCACAATACAAGACTTTGTGTTCTATGAAGGTTCACAAGGTTCACAAGTTTCCCAATGCTTACAAGACCTTTCATGAGGTTCATGAAGTCTACAAGTTACTTTATGAAGGTTCACAAGGTTCACAAGATCCACAATGCTTTCAAAACCTTTTATGAGGTTCATGAAGTCTACAAGTCACTTCTTGAAGGTTCACAAGGTTCACAAGCTTCACAATACCTCCCATGAGGTTCACAAGACATTTTATGGTGGTTCACAAGATTCACAAAGTTCACAATTGGTCAGAAGAGTTGACAATTCCCTCAGACAATGCACCTCCTAAGCAGTGCATCCAAAACTAGGGTTTTGACTTTAATCAGGCTAAATGAACTTCCAAGACTTCAAGTGAGCTTCATAACATCTTATATGTGTTTAAGAACCCCCATGACAAGTTTCAAGACTTTTCTCAAAAGTGTGCTCAGTCAGATGATCAGATAAGTCAAAATCAGTCAAAGTAGTTAAAAAGTCAAACTGAGGTCAACTGTGGTCAAATTAAAGTCAAACTTCATGATTTTTTGCCAACATCAAGTATATGAGGTAAAATTCATCATTTGATCAAGGGTTGATCATGATTCATCAAGGAGATTCCAGATCATCAAGAATCAGGAGTTTCTAAATTAGGGTTTCCTCAGTAAAAGTCAACTGAACTTTGACCAGCCATAACTTTCACATACTTCATCACCAAGTCTCCACTCAAATCTCATTTTGAAGGAAATTGAATTCTCTACAACTTTGTGTCTCACAATCCAAGCCCAAAAATGCTTCATTTGGAAGGTATGAGCTAAGACATTATAGGTCATTTCAAAAGTCAACAAAAAGTCAACAACTTCAAAAGGGCATAACTTGAGATTGGTACATGATATGGACATGAAACCAATGGGGTTGTTTAGAGGACTCTTCAAGCTTTCCAAAATGTCCAAGAAAACCTTCATACCATTAAAATTGAGGGATATGTGCCCTTGTAAAGTTGGGAAATTTTGTGATGGTTTATGATGGAAATGGAGGTCTAGAACCAATTCTTTCCAAATGGGCTGGCCAAATTATGATCCAATCCATACAACAACATCATGCACGACCCAATGGCAAGAAATTCTGATTTTTATATTTTTATTTGATATTTATTTGAATTTTATTCATTTTAAATCAAATTAAATCAAAATAAAATCTAAAAATCAAAGTTTGGACATGATTCTTCTTCTAGAAATTAATCAATGATGTTTAACATGATTTGATCTTGTGCAAATTCGTGCTAGACCAAATTGGAAGGCAAATATTTGATTTTTTCACACTTTAAGATCATGACATTCCTTCACCATCAAGTCTTCCAAAAAGCCCATAAATCCATCATCTTTTGACCTAAATTGCATCTCATATAAGTATACAATAGAAACCAATCAAGAGGGGACGAATTCAGCAGCCCAAAAGTGTAAGTTCATAGCCTCAAAAATCACTCCAAATTTGAAATTCGGATTCCTCAATACAAAGCTCTTTAAGGTATTTTAAGGATACAAGGAGAATCTCTGGACTTCACTGGTCACGAATCATTACTCATAAGCATCCAAATCATGTTGTAATGCACAAACCGAATCGGTTTTATGTCATCCATAACTTGTTTTCGATTCCATTGATTTATGTGTTGTTTGTTGATTATGACTTACTAATATGATTTGTTTTGATGTGGTGAAGCTTTCTGGATAATTGAATCTAAGTTTCATGACCCGAATCAAAGAAAGCCATTGCTAGGGTTTCGGTTGAGTTTTTAGGGTTTCTTGCTAAACCAAATATAAATGAATTCTGGAAACGTAGAATTGATGTATGGACTGTGAGGATCATAAAGCATTAATTAATTCCATGAATTGTTGCTGTTTTGTATGAGTTTCAATTTCGCAGGTTTGAACAATGAAGAACACGCAGGAGATTTCGCAGGTACATTGGCAGGGAATTTCGCAGGAAAATCCTACGAATTTGAGGAAGAAGATGACTGGCTTTGGCGCGAAGTTCATATTCAAAATTGTGACTTAAAATATTATTTTGACATCCTGTTTATTTGTCACACAAGCGCTTGTGTCCTAGTGGTTGGGAGCGTGCATAGATAAGGGTTTGGTCTGGGGTTCGACTCCCCGTTTGCTGCATTTTGTTTTTTTATTTTGATTATTTTACAGGCTTAACATATATTCAACCTTGGTCATCATACTACCAGAAGGGCTCTCCCAGCCAGGCGGATAGGCGTGCGTGTGAATGATCAAAGGTCCTGGGTTCAACACCACCCCAGGCCTTTTTGCTTCTTGATTTTTCTTGATTTTTCCAGACAATGTACAAAAACAACTCCTCTTCCTTTCCTCTCACCTGCGCATGGAGTGGTCTGGTGGTGTGCCTGGCTGCTGGTAAACAAAGCCTCCTGGGTTCAAATCCCAGCCAGGTTTGTTTTGACATTTTTTTATTTTATTTTTTGCTTTGTTTAATTATATTTAATTGATTTAAGTTTTATTAATAAAATAACTTTATAAAATATTATCCAATATTTATAATATTCAAAATTCATATTTTTCTTAATTCAAAATTTATTTTCCTTTACTTTGTAAATAAATTGTGATATATATATATTAGTTAGGATAAATTTTGTATATTATATAAACCCTTAAAAATATTTTTCTAAACAAACCCTAAAAATATTTTCTAAATGAACTTTAATTTAGTAAAACCTAATTTTATTTTCTAAATAATTTTTATTCTCTAATTCTTAATATAATTATCATGTATATATTTATTTAATATAACTTTTGTAAATACAATGATTAATAAAAATTAAATTTTGTAAATATAATACTTAATATAAACTTTGTAAATATGATTAATTTTTGTGAATATGACATTTAAAATTTATTTTCTTCATATAATGTGTAAATATCTTTTAATAAATAATTGTTAATATATGTTTAGAAATAATTAAATTTGTAATGATTAAAGTTTATAATTATATTATGTTTAAAAAAATTTCATGTTATAATAATAATTTAATTATTCCTATTTTTTTTAAATAAATGGTTATATATTAAAATTTAATTTTGTGTTTATTATTCTCATCATGTTATTATAATATTTTTATTAATTCTAATTATTATTATTGTTCACTAATCCATATTGTTATTTATTATTATTATTTCACTAACCTTATTTATTTTTTAATATTTTTACTAACCCCTATTTATTTATTATTGCTTATTTCTTTATTTTGGCTTATTATTTATATTTTGCTTTTATATTTTGCTATTTATTTTGCGTATTATTATAATTATGTAATTGCTCCTTGGTGTAAATTTTGTAATATTTAATTTATTCAATTTTTTTGCTATGGTTAGTAATTTAGGGAGTGAAAATTATTTTAAAATTAAATTTAGATCACTTTAATTAAAGATAAATAATATTAAACACTCACACACGTAAGTCGATTTTAATCGCCATCTCACTTTCTAGGGTTGCCTCTTATTGTTGCCTATTCAAAAAGGTCAAGTGGGGTGTATAAAGCAAGTCCCTTAAAAGAAAAGTCATCAAGTCCCTTAATGGTTGCCTTTAAAAAAAATCAAGTCCCTTTCGAATAATGATGACAGTCCCTCCAAAAAATGCTTAATACACCCCACAGTTGCCTTCATAAAACAGATGTCCCTCACTTGTCCCTTACATCCAAGGTAATGACTACCTATTCCTTAATAATAGGGATAGTCTTACCACTTAAAGGATAAAGAACAGAAAAGACTTAAAACTTTAGGGTAGGTACCTCCTAGTTGCTTGCTCACTTCATTCAAATTTTCAAACACTTAACCAATTTCAAACAAATTTTCAAACACAAGTTTTTTACGCATCCGTACATGGATCATTATCAACTCTTATGAAAATTTTCTATTCACACACTTCACCTTTTCAAAAACAATTCATAGTGAGCTAAGCAACTAAGAGCCCATGGATAACCATGGATGTAAAGGGTGCTAACACCTTCCCTTTACATAACCTACCCCCCGGACCCAAAAATATCTCTTAAGGTCTTTCCTGTTCTTTTATGCCTTTCCTTTGGATAAAATAAAAGTCGGTGGCGACTCTTGCTATCCGCAACATAACTAAAGTCAGTTCTCCCACCGTGTTACAGAACTGGCGACTCTGCTGGGGATTTAAATGTAAGAGGGGTACCCTTAGGAATTAAGATCACTTTAAATTGTTTGCCTTGTTTGCTTTATATTATCTTGTTGGGGTGCTCTTATGTGTGAAAGGTCCTAACCCGGATCTAGTGTACCTTAGGTAAATGGCAATAGACCAAGGAAACTGTACGGCGTATACCGATATGGTTGATCTGGTGGCCATAGTTAGTGTGACTTCTTGGTTGGTGCTTATGTTCCTTAAGTCAAGTTGAGGATAATATGAGGCTGCCATATGTTGTCAATGCACTAACTAACTTTTTGAACCCTAGTTAACTAATCTTGGCCTTTAGAAAGTAGTGAGGTAACCGGCTTTGGTGCAGACTGAAGTTGGTTGACACTCGATACTACACTCATTGAGATCTTAAACTTGGAGGGTTTTGGTTGGCAAGTAAGTTGCCTTCTGAACAACCACCCTTGTGAAGGATCAATGATATTGAGATCCCTTAGAACCTGGTTACTTTTGTAGGACAGGATGAACCATCTAACTTCAGGGGAGGGTACTTACCTTTGAACCTCATGCAAGCCTTTAAACCTAGGGCTATTGTGTGACTTGCTTGTGTGTGCCGCATGTTTGTGATTGGACATAACATCATGACATCATCATGCATCATGAGCATAGCATTTTCACTAACCATTTCAAGGACCAAGGGATTTATCTTTGTTCTTTGTTGTAGGTCATGGCTTCTGCTCGTAGAAACACTATCAGGATCAACTTTGTGGGTATACCTCTCAAGCTTAAAGAGTTGGTTTCTCAAGTGTCTGATCACTCCCAGTTCATCAAGAGACATGGTCACCTATTGGATCTAGTCACTTCAGGGTTCAATGAAGACATGATGAGTGTCCTGTTTCAGTTCTTTGACCCTAAGCACCACTGCTTTACATTCCCCGACTATCAGCTGGTTCCAACCATGGAAGAGTTTTCTAAACTTCTGGGTATACCTGTTCTTGATCAGAAACCATTCACAGGTTTGGAGAAGGAGCTTAAACCAGAGGTTATTGCTGCAGCTCTACATCTGAAGAAGTCTGACATTGTTCTAGAAACGAGAAGTGGAGTCAAGGGTGTTCTAGCCAAGGTATTAGTGGATAAAGCTCAAATGTTCTTGAAGGCCATGAGTTATGATGCTTTTGAGGAGATCTTAGCCTTGCTGATTTATGGCTTAGTATTGTTCCCCAATCCAGATCAGTTCATAGATGTTCATGCCATCAACATTTTTCTGAGTCACAATCCAGTGCCTACATTGCTTGGAGACATCCTACATTCTCTTCACACTCGTACTACAAGGGCAAGAGGAACTTTGATGTGCTGCATACCTTTGCTTTCTAGGTGGTTTATTTCTCACCTTCCTCGCTCAGTAATGAAGAATGAGCAAGGGTTCAGGTGGTCCAAGAGGATCATGTCACTCTCGCATTCAGATATTCATTGGTGCTCCAGATCTATGGAGAATGTCACTATCATTGACCGTTGTGGGGAGTTTCCTAATGTGCCACTTCTAGGCATAAGAGGAGGCATCACCTACAACCCATCTCTAGCTTTACGACAGTTTGGTTACGCTCGGAGTGATGGTCCACATGACATGTTGATTCAGGGCATTGTGTTTGACTACGACAACGATCTTCAGGGTTACCGTCAGAGATTCATACGAGCTTGGGGAAAGGTAAACAGGGTTGACAGCAAGACACTGGAGCCTAAGTACACTATTCCTATGGAGGCTTATCTCAGATGGGTACGATCTCGTGCTCAGACACTCATGATGCCATATCCTGCCGTCCTACCAGTTACCATGGAACCTGTTGCTGAAGGAGACACAGCTTATACCATCCTTCACCCAGACATGCCTACTGATATGGAAGACTTGCAGAGATCATGGATCCAACTGAAGGAGCAAAGGGATACTTTCGAGGCTCATTACAAAGCAAGCCAAGCAAGAATCCTAGAGCTAACAAAGCAACTTCATGAGGAACGGAATCTCAACTCATACCTCAACACAAAGAGGAAACGTCCATGGGAGACTTAAAACCCCATCTTTTGTACTTATTTCATTTTCATTTTTTGTAAGCCTAAAAGGCAAAACAAAGTTATTACTAATAAAAAGTTACTTCCTTGTTTGTTTAAGCAAATTTAAATCCTGCGGTCCTTGAAAACATTGCATATACATTCACATACCATTTCATTGCATCACAGGTTTATTTGTGCACAGGTTTCTCATCTTCTCGCTGTTTATTTCAGCAATGGCTCTTGAACAAATAGTTAAGGATCTCCAGACACAAAATGCACAGTTCCAAGAGCTGATCTTGAACCTGTCCAAGGGGCAGGATGAATTGAAGACACTGCTGGCCAAGAAGACTAAGAAGACTAGAAGGTCAGGTGGCCTGCTCAACATGGGAAGAAGGTTCAAAGGTCCTGTCAAGACCAAAGAGCAGGTTGAAGACTATGAATCTGAGGAATCTGAGAAAGAGGGAGGCAGTCTCCACAACACTATGGGGGACTCTGATTCTGAGGCTAATTACTACCATGAGCCTAATGAAGACAAATTCAAGATGCTGGTGGATAGAATGGATGCCATGGAGTTGCAGAAATCATCTGGGCTGGATTTTGAGGATTTGAGTCTGATATCTGGGGTTGTTATACCCATTGGTTTCAAGGTTCCTACCTTTGTTGTTTATGATGGGGTCTCTTGTCCCAAGCTGCATTTGAGGTCTTATGTCAGAAGGATCCAACCTCACACTGCTGACAAGAAGTTGTGGATCCACTTTTTTCAAGAGAGCTTATCAGGAGCTCAGTTGGAGTGGTATTATCAGTTAGAGAGTGCCAACATCAGAGACTGGAATGATCTTGCTGAAGCTTTCTATAAGCAGTATCAATACAATGCTGACTTAGCCCCCACTCGCATGCAGCTTCAGAGCATGTCCATGGGTGCCAAAGAAAGTTTCAAAGAGTATGCTCAGAAGTGGAGAGATTTAGCTGGAAGAGTTCAACCCCCTTTGACTGACAGGGAATTGGTTGATATGTTCATGTGTACGCTGAATGGTCCGTTTTACAGTCATCTCATTGGAAGCTCATCATCTGGCTTCACTGAGTTGATTATGACAGGAGAACGAGTAGAGAATGGTATAAAGAATGGTAAGATCCAAGTGGGTACTTCCTCATCAGGTGCTGCAAAGAAGCCTCCCACTGGGAAGAAAGAATCTAATGCTGTTTATGGTCAACCTGATCGTAACAGAAGGCATCAGTCTGTTAGTGCAGTTCATATATCAAATCCAACTCCTGCAACAATAGAGCAGCCTCAGGGAAATCAACAGAGGGCTAGAAGACAGTTCACGAAGATCAACATGTCAATGGCTCAGGCATTGCAACATTTGTTGAAGGCTGAACTCATTACTTTGAAGGAGGCTCCTCAGAATCCTAATGTTACCTCACCCAGGTACAATCCCAATGCACGATGTGCATATCATTCAAACTGTCAGGGACATGATACTAATAACTGCTGGATCTTGAAGAACAAAATTCAAAATATGATTGATACTGGAGAAATTGAGTTTGATCCTCCGGGTACCCCAAATGTGATTACTGCTCCAATGCCGAATCACGAGAAGACTGTCAATGCCATTGATGAAGATCTACATGTCTATTCAGTAATGGAGTTGAACACACCATTGTCTGTTATCAAAAAGAGGTTAGTACAAGCTGGGATCTTTCCAGGTTGTCGTGAAGATTGTTTGTATTGTACCTATAAGCCGGATAGTTGCTTCATATTGAGAGATGGAATTCAACGTCTCATGGATAAGTATACTATAGTGTTTGAGAGGACTCCGTCGTCTGTAGAAAGTATGGTGGATCATCTGACTCAGGGTAGGAAGATTGAAGAGGTTGACATGGTTGACAAAGTACCAATAAGAATCACTTCAAAGAGACCTATTAAAATCACTCATCAGGGTCCAATCAAGATTACTACTGAAGGTCCTGTGAAAGTTGTTGCTGAAGCCAGAGTGGCCCCTCTGATTATTACTACTCCTGGTCCTATTCCTTATACATCTGATAAAGCTGTGCCTTGGCACTATGGGTCTGGTGTTTACATCCATGGTGTTAAGCAGGGGCCTTTACCTGATGTGCCTGCTGACATTGATAATATTGCTGGATCTAGTAAGATCACTCGTAGTGGAAGAGTTTTCTCTCCTCCAGTTGTTTCCAAGAACGCAGTTACTCCTGCTGCTACTTCCACCATTGATGCTCGGGGCAAAGGTCCTGTTATTGAGCATGTATCTCCTGATGTGCCAGCTGCTGATGATCTCTCTAAGCAGATGGAAGAAGTATTGAAAATCATTCGCAAGAGTGATTATGACATTGTTGATCAATTGGGGCATACTCCCTCAAAGATTTCTATGATGTCCTTGTTGTTATGTTCTGAGGCTCATGCCAAGTCCTTGATCAAGTTTCTGAAGACTGCTCATGTGCCCAATGCCATTTCTGTTGACCAATTTGAGAACTGTGTTGCCCACCTGACCTATGATAATGGGTTAGGATTTTCTGATGCTGATTTGACCCCTGCCAAGAGGGATCATAACAGGGCCTTGCATATTTCAATTGAATGCAGGGGCACTACCCTGTCACATGTGCTGATAGACAATGGTTCCTCTCTGAATGTGTTGCCCAAGGAAGTCCTGAATAAGCTGAGTCCTGAAGATGCTGTGCTGAAGCCCAATAATATTGTAGTGAAAGCTTTCGATGGTTCTAGATGAGTAGTGCATGGGGAAATTGATCTTCCAATCAAAGTTGGCTCCCAGGTTTTTACTGCTACATTTTATGTGATGGATATTCGTCCTTCGTACTCTTGTCTGCTTGGTCGTCCCTGGATCCATAGGGCAGGTGCTGTAACCTCTACATTGCACCAAAAGTTGAGGTATCCGGTGAATGGAAAGGTTGTTACTGTCTATGGAGAAGAAGAATACTTTGTCAGCCATGTAAACACTTTCAAGTATCTGGAAATGGAAGGTGAATACATTGAAACTCCGTGTCAGACATTTGAAGTGGTTCCCTGGGTTGTTAATGATTATGTAGCTCCTCCTGTTGTGAAGAAAGTTCCCGTGGTCACCAGAAAACCTCCAACAATGGCAATGGCCTCCCTCAATGATGCTAGAGCCGTGGTGGATGAAGGTGGTTGTACTATTTGGGATCAGCTTCCTGATATCCCATACAAGTCTGACAAGTTTGGTTTGGGTTTCACTGCAGAGTCCCAGAAGGCTGTTCGTCGTGCTCGTGCTGTTCGTATCACCAATCAAGGGGTTATGAAAGATCAGATCAATGTTGTGGGAGACTATGATGAAGACTACAATCTGGATGCTTGGATTTTTCCTACTGTGGGTGCTGGACTCAATAATTGGAAAGCTGAAGATGTTATCCCTATCTCCTTTAGTCAGGAGTAAATACTATTACTGTGTTGTTGCTTTTAAGTTTGTAATTTCTTGAACAATTGAACTCTTAAGCCTTGTGCCTTGCCCGGGGCACAATGGTGTGCTTGTTACGGGATGTCATTTCATTTGCATACTTCATTCAATAAAATCAGTGGACGTTTCGTTTTCGTAAATATTGTGTTCCTTGTCTTTCTTTTCTTTTTTTTTTATTATCAGCTATGTGTTCTTACACACACCCACATCACTAAAATGCAGATCCTCATCCACTCTGGATCCTGTTGATAACAGTTCTACTATTGCCAATTATAATTTCGAGAATCCGATCTATCAAACTGAAGACGGAAATGAGGACGATTGTGAAATACCTGTAGAGCTTGCTAGGTTGTTACAACAAGAAGAGAAAGCTATACAGCCACATGAAGAGCCAGTCGAAGTTGTGAATCTGGGAACTGAAGAAAACAGGAAAGAGGTCAAGATAGGGGCTGATTTAGAGGACAGTGTCAAGAGCAGATTGATTCAGATGTTACGTGACTATGTGGAGATCTTTGCTTGGTCTTATGAAGATATGCCAGGGTTGGATACAGACATTGTGGTTCACCGTTTACCAGTGAAAGAAGATTGTCGTCCAAAGAAGCAGAAGGTTCGTCGTATGCGTCCTGAAATGTCAGAAAAGATCAAGGCAGAGGTAATGAAACAGTTTAATGCAGGGTTCTTAGCAGTGACTTCTTATCCTCAGTGGGTTGCAAATGTGGTACCAGTTCCTAAGAAAGATGGTAAGGTACGTATGTGTGTGGACTACAGAGATTTGAACAAAGCTAGCCCCAAAGATGACTTTCCACTTCCTCATATTGATATTCTGGTAGACAACACTGCTCAGCATAAGGTATTCTCTTTTATGGATGGTTTCTCTGGTTATAATCAAATCAAGATGGCTCCTGAAGACATGGAGAAGACAACATTTGTGACACAGTGGGGTACCTTTTGCTATAAGGTGATGCCATTTGGTTTGAAGAATGCAGGGGAAACATATCAGCGTGCTATGGTGGCTTTGTTTCATGATATGATTCATCATGAGATAGAGGTATATGTGGATGATATGATAGCCAGGTCTCAGAATGAAGAGCAACATCTTGATCATCTGCACAAGTTGTTTGAGAGGTTGAAGAAATATAAGTTGAGATTGAATCCAAACAAGTGTACTTTTGGAGTTAGATCTGGAAAACTCCTGGGTTTCATTGTCAGTGGAAAAGGTATTGAAGTGGATCCTGCAAAAGTGAAAGCTATACGAGAGATGCCAGCTCCCCGTACTGAGAAGGAGGTTAGAGGTTTCTTGGGACGATTGAACTACATTGCAAGATTTATTTCCCAATTAACTGCCATCTGTGAGCCAATCTTCAAGTTGTTGAAGAAAGATCAGGTGATGGAATGGAATGATGAGTGCCAGACTGCCTTTGATGAAATCAAGAGATATCTGCTAGAACCTCCAATTTTGATGCCACCAGTTGATGGAAGACCCTTGATTATGTACTTAACAGTGTTAGACAACTCAATGGGGTGTGTGTTGGGGCAACATGACGAGTCTGGTCGAAAAGAGCAGGCAATATACTACCTTAGCAAAAAGTTTACCGACTGTGAAACAAGATACTCACTGCTCGAGAAAACTTGCTGCGCTTTGGCATGGGCTGCTCGCCGACTAAGACAGTATATGTTGACTCATACTACCTTATTGATTTCAAAGATGGATCCAATCAAGTACATATTTGAGAAACCTGCTCTCTCCGGAAGAATTGCAAGATGGCAAATGATCTTGACAGAATATGACATACAGTATACTACTCAGAAGGCCATCAAGGGAAGTGTTGTTGCTGATCATTTGGCTCATCAAGCAGTGGATGATTACCAGTCAATGAGTTTTGAGTTCCCTGATGAAGACATTATGACTGTTACCAAAGAACCTGGACAATATGACGGACCTGAACAAGGATCCCGATGGACTATGGTTTTTGATGGTGCCTCTAATGCACTTGGTAATGGTGTTGGTGTTGTGATTAGTTCCCCTGAAGGTTGTCATACCCCGATTACTGCCAGACTTTGTTTCTATTGTACCAATAACATGGCTGAGTATGAGGCATGTATCCTGGGTATTAAAGCTGCTATCGATATGAAGATTCAGTTCCTTGATGTGTATGGAGATTCAGCCCTGGTAGTTAGTCAGATTAAAGGAGATTGGGATACCAAGCATGATAATCTCATTCCTTACAGAGAACATGTGTTATCTTTGATCCCACATTTTAAAGATATTACCTTTGGACATATTCCACGAAGAGAGAATCAATTGGCAGATGCTTTGGCCACCATGGCATCCATGTTTGAGATCAGCTGGGATGATGAAGCTCCCAAGATTACTATTGATAGATTTGAAAAGCCTGCATACTGCAATGAGATTGACACAGAAGGGGCAGAGGAGAAGCCTTGGTTCTATGAAGTAAAAAGATATCTTGAAGCTGAGGAGTTCCCTGAAGGGGCATCTGTCAAAGATAAGAAGTTTCTGAGAAGGTTTTCTGCTAAGTTCTTCTTGAGTAATGGGATTCTATACAAGCGCAATCATGATTCAACTATGCTTCATTGTGTGGATAAGAAGGAAGCAACTGAGATTATGGAAGATATGCATGATGGGATCTTTGGCACTCATTCTAGTGGTCATACTATGGCAAAGAAGATTTTGAGAGCAGGTTACTATTGGTCTACCATGGAAGCTGATTGCTATCAACACTCCAGAAAGTGTCACAAATGTCAAATTTATGCTGATAAAGTACATGTACCTCCATCACCATTGAATGTGTTGACTGCTCCTTGGCCCTTTGCCATGTGGGGCATTGATATGATTGGTGAGATCAAGCCTACTGCTTCTAATGGGCATCGTTTCATTCTGGTTGCTATTGATTACTTCACGAAGTGGGTGGAGGCAGCTTCATTTGCATCTGTTACTAAGAATGTGGTGGCTCGATTCATTAAGAATAATCTCATATGTAGGTATGGCATCCCTGAGAGGATTATCACTGACAATGGCTCTAATCTGAACAACACTATGATTACTGATCTCTGCACGCAGTTCAAGATTAAGCATCACAACTCTTCTCCGTATCGTCCAAAGATGAATGGGGCAGTTGAAGCTGCTAATAAGAACATTAAGAGGATTGTACAGAAGATGACTATTACTTATAAGGATTGGCATGAGATGTTACCATTTGCTCTTCATGGTTATCGCACTACAATACGTACTTCAACAGGGGCAACCCCATTCTCCTTAGTCTATGGTATGGAAGCAGTTCTGCCCATTGAAGTTCAGATTCCCTCCTTGAGAATTATGAAGGATGCAGGCTTGGATGAAGATGAATGGATTCAGACTCGACTGGACCAGATAAATTTGATTGATGAGAAAAGATTGGCAGCAGTTTGTCATGGCCAGATGTACCAAAAACGAATGATCAAAGCTTTTAACAAGAAGGTTAAGCCAAAGGTATATCAGGCTGGTGACTTGGTAATCAAGCGTATCATATTACCACAGGGTGATCCTAGGGGCAAGTGGACTCCAACATATGAAGGACCATTTGTAGTCAAGACAGTGTTCTCAGGAGGTGCCATGTTACTGACTACAATGGATGGTGAAGACTTCCCACAGCCTGTAAACGCAGACATAGTTAAAAAATACTACGCATGAAAAGAGACCCGCTAGGTTGACTGGCCTAGGCAAAAATAAGGGCATCCTGGCAAACCAAAAGGGTTTGGGCAAAAATTAGGGATATATATAAAAAAAGATGTACACCCGGCAAGTCGAAAACCTGAAAAGGCGGCTTGGGCAAAAAAGGGTATCCCGGTGGATTGAAAACCTGAAAGGGCAATCCAGGCAAAAGTTAGGGATTAAAGCGTATGACTATGTCTCGTTTGGATCACCCATGAAACTGCAACCAGTTGTGCTACTTACTCAAGCTCGAACAGATAAAGTTCAATCCAATGGTTTCCGTCTCAACAGCAGAAGATGAGATACTTGAAGATAATGGCAATAGTAGAATTGAAACTCAATAGGATTGTTTCCCACATAGCTGATTTTCTTTGTTTTGTAAAACTTTATGACAAAATCCTCTTACTAGGGTTTATGTCTCCTTGTACAAACTCACCCGTGTATGGGTCACTTTTTGATATAAATAAATTCCATCTTTTGAATCCAGATTTACTTTTACCCTATTTACATAAGCGAAACGTCCATTGGTTGTGTTTGAATGTATGTATGCTTTTGAATATGATTAATGTTTACCAGAAATGCATGTATGCTTTTAATATGATTAATGTTTACCAGAAATGCATGAAAATGCAGTAATAGTATTTACTAAGGACGAACGAGGGAAGGATTTCAACGAAGCTTCACCGGTTCATCTTTACAAGACATTCACAAATCCCTCAGTAGGACAAATCCATCTTCATGAAGTCTCACCTCCCCTGGAATTTATATCCATCTCTTTTATCCTCATACGGATATACGGGAAATTACTTTCCAATAAAGGTACGACGAACGAAGACGGGTGTTCTATCTACTCTACTATCAAACGAAAACGGAAGGTTATATATACCTTACTATCCCCAGCAGACAGGAGGTTATATATACCTTACTATCCCCAGCATACGGGAGGTTATCTATACCCTGCTATCCCCAGCAGACGGAAGGTTATGTATATCTCATTATCAAACAAGACGGGAACGAGTTCCTCATATTCTTCAGCAACAAATCGGGATTTATTTTCCCTGGCCAGCAGTTGTTGTATGAAGATATCCGGACGCTTCCGGCAATATCATATCATACATACATCATTTACATCATACCATAACATACATATCCATAGATACATAATATATTACTTAAGTGCACCATATCATACATGCATACATAGTACATAAACTAATATTATTATACAAATGCTACCTTGTTTCAGGTTATTTATCCAGCAAACAATACTTATGACTATCAGGATTGCTTTATCCTCCTGAAAACTTATCATCTCTCAAGACTGCTTCATCCTCTTGGGAACATATTACTACACCAGGACTGCTTCATCCTCCTGATAGCTTATCATTACCTCAGGACTGCTTTATCCTCCTGACAGCTCATTATTACCTCAGGATTGCTTCATCCTCCTGACAGCTTCTTATACCTCAGGATTGCTTCATCCTCCTGACAGCTTCTCATACATCAGGATTGCTCCATCCTCCTGAAAACTCCTATTACATCAGGATTGCTCCATCCTCCTGAAAGCACATCATTACATCAGGATTGCTTCATCCTCCTGAGAGCATATTATCAAATACCTCAGGGTTGCTTTATCCCCCTGACAGCTTCTTACTACATCAGGATTGCTTCATCCTCCTGAAAAACATATTATTGCATCAGGACTGCTTCATCCTCCTGACAAGCTATCATCTTATACCTCAGGATTGCTTTATCCTCCTGACAGCTTCTCGTACCTCAGGATTGCTTTATCCTCCTGACAGCTACCATTATACCTCCATATTTTGGACTGCTTCATCCTCCAAGACATGTATCTGAAGAACTTTCCTCCAAGTGGCATCTTTAAGCCCACTCAATCATATTCAACTAGCCATCTGTACCACTTTATGCACTGGTGAGTGCAAATTTTTGGGCTTTTGTGTTCAATCCCCTTCAACCTTCCAGGTCACGACTGGCAAACATACCAATCTAACCCCTCAGGTTTCAGAAAATTGAACAGGGGCAGCTGTTGCACCCCAAAATTTGCCCTCACAATACAAGACTTTGTGTTCTATGAAGGTTCACAAGTTTCCCAATGCTTACAAGACCTTTCATGAGGTTCATGAAGTCTACAAGTTACTTTATGAAGGTTCACAAGGTTCACAAGATCCACAATGCTTTCAAAACCTTTTATGAGGTTCATGAAGTCTACAAGTCACTTCTTGAAGGTTCACAAGGTTCACAAGCTTCACAATACCTCCCATGAGGTTCACAAGACATTTTATGGTGGTTCACAAGATTCACAAAGTTCACAATTGGTCAGAAGAGTTGACAATTCCCTCAGACAATGCACCTCCTAAGCAGTGCATCCAAAACTAGGGTTTTGACTTTAATCAGGCTAAATGAACTTCCAAGACTTCAAGTGAGCTTCATAACATCTTATATGTGTTTAAGAACCCCCATGACAAGTTTCAAGACTTTTCTCAAAAGTGTGCTCAGTCAGATGATCAGATAAGTCAAAATCAGTCAAAGCAGTTAAAAAGTCAAACTGAGGTCAACTGTGGTCAAATTAAAGTCAAACTTCATGATTTTTTGCCAACATCAATTATATGAGGTAAAATTCATCATTTGATCAAGGTTTGATCATGATTCATCAAGGAGATTCCAGATCATCAAGAATCAGGAGTTTCTAAATTAGGGTTTCCTTAGTAAAAGTCAACTGAACTTTGACCAGCCATAACTTTCACATACTTCATCACCAAGTCTCCACTCAAAGCTCATTTTTAAGGAAATTGAATTCTCTACAACTTTGTGTCTCACAATCCAAGCCCAAAAATGCTTCATTTGGAAGGTATGAGCTAAGACATTATAGGTCATTTCAAAAGTCAACAAAAAGTCAACAACTTCAAAAGGGCATAACTTGAGATTGGTAAATGATATGGACATGAAACCAATGGGGTTGTTTATAGGACTCTTCAAGATTTCCAAAATGTCCAAGAACACCCTCATACCATTAAAATTGAGGGAGATGTGCCCTTGTAAAGTTGGGAAATTTTGTGATGGTTTATGATGGAAATGGAGGTCTAGAACCAATTCTTTCCAAATGGGCTGGCCAAATTATGATCCAATCCATACAACAACATCATGCACGACCCAATGGCAAGAAATTCTGATTTTTATATTTTTATTTGATATTTATTTGAATTTTATTCATTTTAAATCAAATTAAATCAAAATAAAATCTAAAAATCAAAGTTTGGACATGATTCTTCTTCTAGAAATTAATCAATGTTGTTTAACATGATTTGATCTTGTGCAAATTCGTGCTAGACCAAATTGGAAGGCAAATATTTGATTTTTTCACACTTTAAGATCATGACATTCCTTCACCATCAAGTCTTCCAAAAAGCCCATAAATCCATCATCTTTTGACCTAAATTGCATCTCATATAAGTATACAATAGAAACCAATCAAGAGGGGACGAATTCAGCAGCCCAAAAGTGTAAGTTCATAGCCTCAAAAATCACTCCAAATTTGAAATTCGGATTCCTCAATACAAAGCTCTTTAAGGTATTTTAAGGATACAAGGAGAATCTCTGGACTTCACTGGTCACGAATCATTACTCATAAGCATCCAAATCATGTTGTAATGCACAAACCGAATCGGTTTTATGTCATCCATAACTTGTTTTCGATTCCATTGATTTATGTGTTGTTTGTTGATTATGACTTACTAATATGATTTGTTTTGATGTGGTGAAGCTTTCTGGATAATTGAATCTAAGTTTCATGACCCGAATCAAAGAAAGCCATTGCTAGGGTTTCGGTTGAGTTTTTAGGGTTTCTTGCTAAACCAAATATAAATGAATTCTGGAAACGTAGAATTGATGTATGGACTGTGAGGATCATAAAGCATTAATTAATTCCATGAATTGTTGCTGTTTTGTATGAGTTTCAATTTCGCAGGTTTGAACAATGAAGAACACGCAGGAGATTTCGCAGGTACATTGGCAGGGAATTTCGCAGGAAAATCCTACGAATTTGAGGAAGAAGATGACTGGCTTTGGCGCGAAGTTCATATTCAAAATTGTGACTTAAAATATTATTTTGACATCCTGTTTATTTGTCACACAAGCGCTTGTGTCCTAGTGGTTGGGAGCGTGCATAGATAAGGGTTTGGTCTGGGGTTCGACTCCCCGTTTGCTGCATTTTGTTTTTTTATTTTGATTATTTTACAGGCTTAACATATATTCAACCTTGGTCATCATACTACCAGAAGGGCTCTCTCAGCCAGGCGGATAGGCGTGCGTGTGAATGATCAAAGGTCCTGGGTTCAACACCACCCCAGGCCTTTTTGCTTCTTGATTTTTCTTGATTTTTCCAGACAATGTACAAAAACAACTCCTCTTCCTTTCCTCTCACCTGCGCATGGAGTGGTCTGGTGGTGTGCCTGGCTGCTGGTAAACAAAGCCTCCTGGGTTCAAATCCCAGCCAGGTTTGTTTTGACATTTTTTTATTTTATTTTTTGCTTTGTTTAATTATATTTAATTGATTTAAGTTTTATTAATAAAATAACTTTATAAAATATTATCCAATATTTATAATATTCAAAATTCATATTTTTCTTAATTCAAAATTTATTTTCCTTTACTTTGTAAATAAATTGTGATATATATATATTAGTTAGGATAAATTTTGTATATTATATAAACCCTTAAAAATATTTTTCTAAACAAACCCTAAAAATATTTTCTAAATGAACTTTAATTTAGTAAAACCTAATTTTATTTTCTAAATAATTTTTATTCTCTAATTCTTAATATAATTATCATGTATATATTTATTTAATATAACTTTTGTAAATACAATGATTAATAAAAATTAAATTTTGTAAATATAATACTTAATATAAACTTTGTAAATATGATTAATTTTTGTGAATATGACATTTAAAACTTATTTTCTTCATATAATGTGTAAATATCTTTTAATAAATAATTGTTAATATATGTTTAGAAATAATTAAATTTGTAATGATTAAAGTTTATAATTATATTATGTTTAAAAAAATTTCATGTTATAATAATTATTTAATTATTCCTATTTTTTTTAAATAAATGGTTATATATTAAAATTTAATTTTGTGTTTATTATTCTCATCATGTTATTATAATATTTTTATTAATTCTAATTATTATTATTGTTCACTAATCCATATTGTTATTTATTATTATTATTTCACTAACCTTATTTATTTTTTAATATTTTTACTAACCCCTATTTATTTATTATTGCTTATTTCTTTATTTTGGCTTATTATTTATATTTTGCTTTTATATTTTGCTATTTATTTTGCTTATTATTATAATTATGTAATTGCTCCTTGGTGTAAATTTTGTAATATTTAATTTATTCAATTTTTTTGCTATGGTTAGTAATTTAGGGAGTGAAAATTATTTTAAAATTAAATTTAGATCACTTTAATTAAAGATAAATAATATTAAACACTCACACACGTAAGTCGATTTTAATCGCCATCTCACTTTCTAGGGTTGCCTCTTATTGTTGCCTATTCAAAAAGGTCAAGTGGGGTGTATAAAGTAAGTCCCTTAAAAGAAAAGTCATCAAGTCCCTTAATGGTTGCCTTTAAAAAAAATCAAGTCCCTTTCGAATAATGATGACAGTCCCTCCAAAAAATGCTTAATACACCCCACAGTTGCCTTCATAAAACAGATGTCCCTCACTTGTCCCTTACATCCAAGGTAATGACTACCTATTCCTTAATAATAGGGATAGTCTTATCACTTAAAGGATAAAGAACAGAAAAGACTTAAAACTTTAGGGTAGGTACCTCCTAGTTGCTTGCTCACTTCATTCAAATTTTCAAACACTTAACCAATTTCAAACAAATTTTCAAACACAAGTTTTTTACGCATCCGTACATGGATCATTATCAACTCTTATGAAAATTTTCTATTCACACACTTCACCTTTTCAAAAACAATTCATAGTGAGCTAAGCAACTAAGAGCCCATGGATAACCATGGATGTAAAGGGTGCTAACACCTTCCCTTTACATAACCTACCCCCCGGACCCAAAAATATCTCTTAAGGTCTTTCCTGTTCTTTTATGCCTTTCCTTTGGATAAAATAAAAGTCGGTGGCGACTCTTGCTATCCGCAACATAACTAAAGTCAGTTCTCCCACCGTGTTACACATAGTCACGTAACATCTGAATCAATCTGCTCTTGACACTGTCCTCTAAATCAGCCCCTATCTTGACCTCTTTCCTGTTTTCTTCAGTTCCCAGATTCACAACTTCGACTGGCTCTTCATGTGGCTGTATAGCTTTCTCTTCTTGTTGTAACAACCTAGCAAGCTCTACAGGTATTTCACAATCGTCCTCATTTCCGTCTTCAGTTTGATAGATCGGATTCTCGAAATCATAATTGGCAATAGTAGAACTGTTATCAACAGGATCCAGAGTGGATGAGGATCTGCATTTTAGTGATGTGGGTGTGTGTAAGAACACATAGCTGATAAAACAAAAATAAAAGAAAAAGAAAGACAAGGAACACAATATTTACGAAAACGAAACGTCCACTGATTTTATTGAATGAAGTATGCAAATGAAATGACAGCCCGTAACAAGCACACCATTGTGCCCCGGGTAAGGCACATGGCTTAAGAGTTTTAATTGTTCAAGAAATTACAAATTTAAAAAGCAACAACACAGTAATAGTATTTACTCCTGACTAAAGGAGATAGGGATAACATCTTCAGCTTTCCAAATATTGAGTCCAGCACCCACAGTAGGAAAAATCCAAGCATCCAGATTGTAGTCTTCATCATAGTCTCCCACAGCATTGATCTGATCTTTCATAATCCCTTGATTGGTGATACGAACAGCACGAGCACGACGAACAGCCTTCTGGGACTCTGCAGTGAAACCCAAACCAAACTTGTCAGACTTGTATGGGATATCAGGAAGCTGACCCCAAATAGTACAACCACCTTCATCCACCACGGCTCTAGCATCATTGAGGGAGGCCATTGCCATTGTTGGAGGTTTTCTGGTGACCACGGGAACTTTCTTCACAACAGGAGGAGCTACATAATCATTAACAACCCAGGGAACCACTTCAAATGTCTGACACAGAGTTTCAATGTATTCACCTTCCATTTCCAGATACTTGAAAGTGTTTACATGGCTGACAAAGTATTCTTCTTCTCCATAGACAGTAACAACCTTTCCATTCACCGGATACCTCAACTTTTGGTGCAATGTAGAGGTTACAGCACCTGCCCTATGGATCCAGGGACGACCAAGCAGACAAGAGTACGAAGGACGAATATCCATCACATAAAATGTAGCAGTAAAAACCTGGGAGCCAACTTTGATTGGAAGATCAATTTCCCCATGCACTACTCTTCTAGAACCATCGAAAGCTTTCACTACAATATTACTGGGCTTCAGCACAGCATCTTCAGGACTCAGCTTATTCAGGACTTCCTTGGGCAACACATTCAGAGAGGAACCATTGTCTATCAGCACATGTGACAGGGTAGTGCCCCTGCATTCAATTGAAATATGCAAGGCCCTGTTATGATCCCTCTTGGCAGGGGTCAAATCAGCATCAGAAAATCCTAACCCATTATCATAGGTCAGGTGGGCAACACAGTTCTCAAATTGGTCAACAGAAATGGCATTGGGCACATGAGCAGTCTTCAGAAACTTGATCAAGGACTTGGCATGAGCCTCAGAACATAACAACAAGGACAACATAGAAATCTTTGAGGGAGTATGCCCCAATTGATCAACAATGTCATAATCACTCTTGCGAATGATTTTCAATACTTCTTCCATCTGCTTAGAGAGATCATCAGCAGCTGGCACATCAGGAGATACAGGCTCAATAACAGGACCTTTGCCCCGAGCATCAGTGGTGGAAGTAGCAGCAGGAGTAACTGCGTTCTTGGAAGCAACTGGAGGAGAGAAAACTCTTCCACTACGAGTGATCTTACTAGATCCAGCAATATTATCAATGTCAGCAGGCACATCAGGTAAAGGCCCCTGCTTAACACCATGGATGTAAACATCAGACCCATAGTGCCAAGGCACAGCTTTATCAGATGTATAAGGAATAGGACCAGGAGTAGTAATAATCAGAGGGGCCACTCTGGCTTCAGCAACAACTTTCACAGGACCTTCAGTAGTAATCTTGATTGGACCCTGATGAGTGATTTTAATAGGTCTCTTTGAAGTGATTCTTATTGGTACTTTGTCAACCATGTCAACCTCTTCAATCTTCCTACCCTGAGTCAGATGATCCACCATACTTTCTACAGACGACGGAGTCCTCTCAAACACTATAGTATACTTATCCATGAGACGTTGAATTCCATCTCTCAATATGAAGCAACTATCTGGCTTATAGGTACAATACAAACAATCTTCACGACAACCTGGAAAGATCCCAGCTTGTACTAACCTCTTTTTGATAACAGACAATGGTGTGTTCAACTCCATTACTAAATAGACATGTAGATCTTCATCAATGGCATTGACAGTCTTCTCGTGATTCGGCATTGGAGCAGTAATCACATTTGGGGTACCCGGAGGATCAAACTCAATTTCTCCAGTATCAATCATATCTTGAATTTTGTTCTTCAAGATCCAGCAGTTATTAGTATCATGTCCCTGACAGTTTGAATGATATGCACATCGTGCATTGGGATTGTACCTGGGTGAGGTAACATTAGGATTCTGAGGAGCCTCCTTCAAAGTAATGAGTTCAGCCTTCAACAAATGTTGCAATGCCTGAGCCATTGACATGTTGATCTTCGTGAACTGTCTTCTAGCCCTCTGTTGATTGCCCTGAGGCTGCTCTGTTGTTGCAGGAGTTGGATTTGATATATGAACTGCACTAACAGACTGATGCCTTCTGTTACGATCAGGTTGACCATAAACAGCATTAGATTCTTTCTTCCCAGTGGGAGGCTTCTTTGCAGCACCTGATGAGGAAGTACCCACTTGGATCTTACCATTCTTTATACCATTCTCTACTCGTTCTCCTGTCATAATCAACTCAGTGAAGCCAGATGATGAGCTTCCAATGAGATGACTGTAAAACGGACCATTCAGCGTACACATGAACATATCAACCAATTCCCTGTCAGTCAAAGGGGGTTGAACTCTTCCAGCTAAATCTCTCCACTTCTGAGCATACTCTTTGAAACTTTCTTTGGCACCCATGGACATGCTCTGAAGCTGCATGCGAGTGGGGGCTAAGTCAGCATTGTATTGATACTGCTTATAGAAAGCTTCAGCAAGATCATTCCAGTCTCTGATGTTGGCACTCTCTAACTGATAATACCACTCCAACTGAGCTCCTGATAAGCTCTCTTGAAAAAAGTGGATCCACAACTTCTTGTCAGCAGTGTGAGGTTGGATCCTTCTGACATAAGACCTCAGATGCAGCTTGGGACAAGAGACCCCATCATAGACAACAAAAGTAGGAACCTTGAAACCCACAGGTATGACTACCCCAGATATCAAGCTCAAATCCTCAAAATCCAGCCCAGATGATTTCTGCAACTCCATAGCATCCATCCTATCCACCAGCATCTTGAATTTGTCTTCATTAGGCTCATGGTAGTAATTAGCCTCAGAATCAGAGTCCCCCATAGTGTTGTGGAGACTGCCTACCTCTTTCTCAGATTCCTCAGATTCATAGTCTTCAACCTGCTCTTTGGTCTTGACAGGACCTTTAAACCTTCTTCCCATGTTGAGCAGGCCCCCTGACCTTCTAGTCTTCTTAGTCTTCTTGGCCAGCAGTGCCTTCAATTCATCCTGCCCCTTAGATAGGTTCAGGATCAGCTCTTGGAACTGTGCATTTTGTGTTTAGAGATCCTTAACTGATTGTTCAAGAGCCATTGCTGAAATAAACAGCGAGAAGATGAGAAACCTGTGCACAATTATAAACCTGTGATGCAATGAAATGGAATGTAAATGTATATGCAATGTTTTCAAGGACCGCAGGATTTAAATTTGCTTAAACAAACACGAAAGTAAACTTTTATTAGTAATAACTTTGTTTTGCCTCTTGGGCCTACAAAAATGAAAATGAAATAAGTACAAAAGATGGGGTTTTAAGTCTCCCATGGACGTTTCCTCTTTGTGTTGAGGTATGAGTTGAGGTTCCGTTCCTCATGAAGTTGCTTTGTTAGTTCCAGGATTCTTTCTTGGCTTGCTTTGTAATGAGCCTCGAAAGTATCCCTTTGCTCCTTCAGTCGGATCCATGATCTCTGCAAGTCTTCCATATCAGTAGACATGTCTGGGTGAAGGATGGTATAAGCTGTGTCTCCCTCAGCAACAGGTTCCATAGTAACTGGTAGGACGGCAGGATATGGCATCATGAGAGTCTGAGCACGAGATCGCACCCATCTGAGATAAGCTTCCATAGGAATAGTGTACTTAGGCTCCAGTGTCTTGCTGTCAACCCTGTTTACTTTTCCCCAGGCTCGTATGAATCTCTGACGGTAACCCTGAAGATCGTTGTCGTAATCAAACACAATGCCCTGAATCAACATGTCATGTGGACCATCACTCCGAGCATAACCAAACTGTCGTAAAGTTAGAGAGGGGTTGTAGGTGATGCCTCCTCTTATGCCTAGAAGTGGCACATTAGGAAACTCCCCACAACGGTCAATGATGGTGACATTCTCCATAGATCTGGAGCACCAATGGATATCTGAGTGAGAAAGTGACATGATCCTCTTGGACCATCTGAACCCTTGCTCATTCTTCATTACTGAGCGAGGAAGGTGAGAAATAAACCACCTAGAAAGCAAAGGTATGCAGCACATCAAAGTTCCTCTTGCCCTTGTAGTACGGGTATGAAGAGAATGTAGGATATCTCCAAGCAATGTAGGCACTGGATTGTGACTCAAGAATATGTTGATGGCATGAACGTCTATGAACTGATCTGGATTGGGAAACAATACTAAGCCATATATCAGCAAGGCTAAGATCTCCTCAAAAGCATCATAGCTCATGGCCTTCAAGAACACTTGAGCTTTATCCATTAATACCTTAGCAAGAATACCCTTGACTCCGCTTCTCGTTTCTAGAACAATGTCAGACTTCTTCAGATGTAGAGCTGCAGCAATAACCTCTGGTTTAAGCTCCTTCTCCAAGCCTGTGAAGGGTCTTTGATCAAGAACAGGTATGCCCAGAAGTTTAGAGAACTCTTCCATTGTAGGAACCAGCTGATAGTCAAGGAATGTAAAGCAGTGGTGCTTAGGGTCAAAGAACTGAAACAGGACACTCATCATGTTTTCATTGAACCCTGAAGTGACTAGATCCAATAGGTGTCCATGTCTCTTGATGAACTGGGAGTGATCAGACACTTGAGAAACCAACTCTTTAAGCTTGGGAGGTATCCCCACAAAGTTGATCCTGATGGTGTTTCTACGAGCAGAAGCCATGAACTGCAACAAAGAACAAAGATAAATCCCTTGGTCCTTGAAATGGTTAGTGAAAATGCTATGCTTATTGTCGCTCCCGGGATTTTCATCCTAGTACAAACGCGAAAGTGGCGCGGAAAGGTTAGAGTCGCCAGCCAGACATTTTTATCCCGAATGAATGGGAAAGGTAATGTTGCACAAACCTGAGGAAGAAGGAAAGGACAAGGCCTTGCGAACCAAAGATCTGAGTTCGGGAGTCGGTTACGAACTGGGAAGGTATTAGCACCCCAGATCGTCCGTCGTACCCGACGGGATCCACGCTTGCTTGTTTTGTTTCAAAGGGTGAGAAGAATAACTGCTGCTGAATAAAACCGCTAACTGGAAATTGGAAATGAGAGAAGGAACTAAAAGAGAATGGAAAGAAAGAATGGGGAAAATGTAGGGAAAATAAAGAATGTGCTCGAACGGGCCCTACCCCGCTGCCTACGTACCTCATCGGGATAATGAGGATCAGAGTCGACGTAGTTCGCCTAACTAAGGCGGGAACTATTTGTTTGTGTTTTTTACAGCTGGAACTGCGTATGTCTATGCTCAGGTGTTGCAGGCTCGTCTGGTACGAGTGCGTTTACCGTCTTGCATGCGAGACAGGTCGTCGCGAGTTCGCGTTGTGAGTGAATGAGATGAGAAGAGAAGTTCCCGCAGGATAGTCGTTTATTGTGTGTTTTTGGCTTTTATGAGTTTTGTATGAATTTGGCACAAGGAAGTGAATTCAAACTCTTTTCCATGGAATGTACACTTGACTCTACATTCCAAGATGGAATAATAGAACAAGCATACCCAGCAAGGAGAATTTATCCAAGACTGGTTTCCTAGGATTAGGGTTTAAGTTCACTAGCTTGTTGAACTTTATTAAGTGTTTTTGGATTTTTGTTTGAAGATAAGAAGAGAATGACTCAAGTTGAAAAAGGTAAAAACTAAAGGACTAAGACTCAATCCTAATTTTGTTTATTTATTTACAAAGTGGTCCTAATGGTTAGTGAAGTTTTCTACTCCTAATGGAAACTTAAAACTACTAGAATTCAACTTACTTCTTAATGAAGTTAAGTTGATTCTAAGAACACATGGGGAATCCTATTAAAGTTATAAGATCAAGATAAAGCAAAACAAAGAAATTGAATTATAAGAAATAAAATTCTACAAATGCACTTAGAGGCAATGAATTAAAATAAAAAAAAGTCTATTTCTATTTATTCTATTTCTACATGGAAAATGAAAATTCACCTAAGTACTAAATCTAAGTCAATCTTAATACACTCTAAAAAATCAAATTTACACTAATCTAAGCCTATATTAAATTCTAATGCTAAATCTAATCTAGACTATTATTATTTTTTATTGAATATTATTTTTTCTAATGGCTTAAACTAATGGGAACTATGTGTAACTAAGCCTAAACTAATATTCTAAAAAAAATACTAAAACTTCTAAAAAAATTGTGAAAATTAAACTATAGGGTCCTAACACTACCTAAAATATTGTACTAAGAGGGATTCTAAAAAATCTCATTTTTTCTATGCCTACTAATTATTTAATTCTAGCTAAGAACTAACCACTAAATCCTAAGGATTATATTACTAAAACCTAAGATAAAAGGTCTTAAAAATTCCATAAAAAATATCCTAAGAAATATTATGAGTCCTCTAATTACAAAAAAAGGAATGACTCAAAAAAAGTGACTGGAAGTTACTTAAATAAAATCAACAAAATTCAGCATGACTAAAAGAAATCTAATAAAGCTAATTAAAAGAAAAATACAGAATTAATTCAAAAATAAACAAATTCCAGAAAATAAAAATATCACAAATTTCTAAATTGATTTATTAAGCCACTTGATTTTTTTGGGAATTTTCTAATGATTTTACCTATTTTTAATAGATTTAATTTGAAACTATAATTTAGCTAAAAAATAAAATCTTAAAGAAATAATGCAGGGGGTGTCCTTAGTATATTTTTCTAGTTCTTTTCATAAACTGGGCTCAGAAATGGGGTACTAATAGGAAAAGGAATAGGCCCAATTCGCAGCCTTGAGAGGGGGATGTGCAGACAACAGTTTTCTTAGTTATTTTCTATATTGGGCTTAAAATGGGGTACCAATAGCAGAACTTAGGCCCATATGGAGCTTGTATTAAAATTAATGATCCCTATTATACTATTATTTACACTAAGATTAAATTGATCTTACTATAATATTATTTCTAAAAATCTGAAATTAAGAAAATGACTTAAACTCACCTAAACTAATATTTTGTCTAAAAATCAGAATTAAACTATAGTTTTAATATTTAATCAAAAAAGAGTTAACTAATAATCCTAAAAAATGAATTAAATTCTTAATTTATGATTAACATTTTTTAAAATCTTAATTAAAAAACATGAATTAAACTTAGTTCTAATAAAAAAAGAATTAACCAATAATCTTAGAAAATGAATTAAATTCTTAATTTATGATTAACATTTTTTAAAATCTTAATTAAAAAAAACATGAATTAAATTCTTAATTTATAAATGACTTAAACCTTTAATCTAATACTAATGTTTTCTAAAATATTAATTTAAGAACATGTAATATACTAAACTTAGACTAATATTTTAATTTAAGAAAATAACAGACTAAACTTATGATTATAACTTAATTTAACAATCTTATCTCATAATTAATCAGTAATCAAATTAATAAGAAAATGAAAATGTTAATTACAATAAACCCAACAATCAAAGCTGAAACAAAAGCAACCCTAACCCTAAATCCCTTTTCTCCTTCCTCTTGACACCGCCGCCGACAAACCCTTCCGTCTCCCTCTTCTTCGTTTCGCCACCATCCCTTTCTTCATCAACGTTCTCCATTCGACTCCCTCCCTCTCTCTCGACCTCACCATCTTCTTCCTCCTCTGTTGTTTCTCCCTTCAACATAATCCTCTAACAGAATAACCAAACTAAACCTAAACTGGACACTCCTTCCGATCCGAAAATCAAACATCCTATCGCTCATCTTCTTCAATCCAGAACAAAAGTAAACTATGCCTTCATGAAAGATCCGGCGTAACCTAAACACGACGGCGCACCATAAAACCTAAACAATACCAATACCCTAACCTTCCATCTTCCTCCCTTTATCTTCTTCGAATCCGACACCGTCAGAGCTTAACCTAACGCTATCTCCATAACCGTTCCACCACCGGAACCACACAAGCAAAATAAAAGCTTCGGCAAACGCCATCAAGAACACAGCAAGTGCTTAGGTCTTCAAGAGAAATCAAGTGTGTACCTGGTGAATTAACGGCGCATGGAGGACGTCGGAAGGGTGAAGCCGCCTCTTGCGTTTTGATGATGCTGAAACGTTGCCGATCCACTCTTTCGGTTAACAATCTAATATTGGGATATGTAACCCTAGCCTGCAAAACCGGTGACGAAGGCTCGCGAAACTCTGATTCGACGGTGGAGGAGGATGGATTCAAACCGAAAGATCCGTGTGGTGTTACTGAATCGCCGAAAACTGCAGACCGAATGGCGATTGCAGGGCTTTGATTCCGTTGGCTAAGTCTCTCTCGATTCTTCAGATTACAGGTATTGAACCACCTTACCCAACTGGTGTAACTTTGGCTAAATCCGCATCAATATTGATTGGCTCAATTCTTTCCTTGATTCTTTTGCAGGTTCCTCATCAGTGAAAACAATTATGCAACATTGATGGAGTATTGATGCTGGTTTGTAACTGATGGGATTGATGAAGAATGGATGAAGGTTCAGGATCAAAGAATCACTCTGAGACTTGGGAAAGAACTCAGAAAGAATGGTTATGGGAGAAGCAGAAGAAGAAGGGAGAGAAGTTATGAGAGGGGAAGAGAGAAAAATGGCGGAAGAAAACTCCAATGTGAAGGGTGATTCTGACTTATAGAAGATTCTCACCAGAAATCATCTAGAAGCTTCAGGTACCTTCCCCATCTGAATTCAGTTATGATGGTTAGGAATTAGTTATTTTCGGTTATGAAATTGATTCTGTTATGCATTGTTGTAAACTCAGCTCATTGTTAATTCTGCTATGCCTTTTTCACTATGATTCTCCTTCTAATCCTGTTATTAAGTTTCTCTTGATTTCTTCTTTTCTTTCGTGAAATTCTGTTGGTAGTAAATCATAAGCTAACTGAACTTATGTGATAGCTTAGGTGAATAATTCATGAATTGTGGTTTTTACTTGTCCTGAATTCTCCTCTTTTGAGTGTAATTTTTTTTGCTCCTGAATTCAGATTCGCACCCTTGTAATCTCTATGTCATAGTGTTTTTTTTTTCTGTTCCAATTTCTGTTTCAATATGGACCCGAATTTAAACGATGGTATTGGTTCTTATTTGCAGGCGTGGTTGTCGAAGATTGATGTAGTTTGGTTCCAAGCTGATGCGGATTGAAGTTGAACAATGGACAAAGAAGCCTCTTTTTTTCTCTTTGTAGTTTTTCTTCTGAATTTGTATAGCATTCTTGCTGGATAAAAATGCATCCATTAGAAGTTTATGTTAGGACCTCTTGTATCAATTTTGTTGAAGTTTACTGGTGTAAATCCCCTCCTTGTAACCAAATTTCAGTTTAGACTTGTAATTGACTTTTAAAATTAAACTCTCTGAATTTTGTTGAACATTTTGGATGTAATAGAATTTTCTCCTAGAATCAACTTGTAACTGTTTCCTCTCCCTTTTTGTTTGTATATTTCTTCTAGCTTTTGTAATTGAATTTTTGCCCTTAACACATATATTCTTTGTTACAATACATAAACTCCAAAAATGATAATATCAAATTGTATTAATGAGCGTTAAATGGGCCAACACAAAACAAACTTTAAAAGTATGCTTAAAAATTGGTCATGGGATTGGCAAAACATGGAAGTAAAAAGAATGTTAACCGGAAATAAGAGATGTTATAAATGGATTTTATTAGACACGGATTTGGATTTAGTATAACTAAATGGAAATTAATTTAATGACTTGGATACTATGATGAAAACAAAAGGAAATGACTTCCTATTATTTTGGTGATGGTTATAAAGCGAAATTCACCAATGAATTTAAATGGTGCAAAAATGAACAAGGAGAGTACATGAGTTTGACACGGGCTATGAAAATTGAGAGATGGTTCAAAACAAATCATGGGAAAAAGGATAAATGGAAAACTGAAAATGAATTGATGGAAACGTAAAAGAAAATGGGAATTGAAGAATGAAAGAGGACTAGAATAATCGGGAATGGCTTATGACAATGAGAATGAATGGATATGGTATCTCAATTTTGGCCCAAAGCTTATTTTGAATTCTTTCCAACAACGTACCCACTTCCGAGCCACTGAATAATTTTCCAGGTTAGTCACACCTCTTTGAATCGTCTGAACCATGACCATTCTAATCCCGATGAAATCACTGATAAACTGAGAGTTCAAACACGAACACTGAATACGCACTGTTTAAGAGATGGTCTAGTGTCCCAAAATAATCTTGCCGCTGCAGTGATATTTCAATAACTTGACCAAAATTAAGTCACACTCCCATCTAAATTGAGACACAACTGAACACCCGCATTCGAAGTAGAACCAATACCCAGTGAATATTCTCCACCATTTCAATCTCTGACAGATAAAGATAAGGAGCGAAACCCTAGATTCAAGGGGACTGAATCACATGCCTCAGACATCCATGAAATGCACTAATATGATATTAAATGCAAATGAATACGAAATGATACGCCAGTAGAGAGAATAAATATGAGGGCAAATTTTGAGGTATTACACTAATGATGCATGATGATGTCATGATGTTATGATCAATCACAAACATGTGGCACACACAAACAAGTCACACAATAGCCCTAGGTTTAAAGGCTTGCATGAGGTTCAAAGGTAAGTACCCTCCCCTGAAGTTAGATGGTTCATCCTGTCCTACAAAAGTAACCAGGTTCTAAGGGATCTCAATATCATTGATCCTTCACAAGGGTGGTTGTTCAGAAGGCAACTCACTTGCCAACCAAAACCCTCCAAGTTTAAGATCTCAATGAGTGTAGTATCGAGTGTCAACCAACTTCAGTCTGCACCAAAGCCGGTTACCTCACTACTTTCTAAAGGCCAAGATGAGTTAACTAGGGTTCTAAAAGTTAGTTAGTGCATTGACAACGTATGGCAGCCTCATATTATCCTCAACTTGACTTAAGGAACATAAGCACCAACCAAGAAGTCACACTAACTATGGCCACCAGATCAACCATATCGGTATACGCCGTACAGTTTCCTTGGTCTATTGCCATTTACCTAAGGTACACTAGATCCGGGTTAGGACCTTTCACACATAAGAGCACCCCAACAAGATAATATAAAGCAAACAAGGCAAACAATTTAAAGTGATCTTAATTCCTAAGGGTACCCCTTTTACATTTAAATCCCCAGCAGAGTCGCCAGTTCTGTAACACGGTGGGAGAACTGACTTTAGTTATGTTGCGGATAGCAAGAGTCGCCACCGACTTTTATTTTATCCAAAGGAAAGGCATAAAAGAACAGGAAAGACCTTTTAAAAGATTTTTGGGTCCGGGGGGTAGGTTATGTAAAGGGAAGGTATTAGCACCCTTTACATCCATGGTTATCCATGGGCTCTTAGTTACTTAGCTCACTTTGAATTGTTTTTGAAAAGGTGAAGTGTGTGAATAGAAATTTTCGTAAGAGTTAATAATGATCCATGTACGGATGCGTAAAAAACTTGTGTTTGAAAATTTGTTTGAAATTGGTTAAGTGTTTGAAAATTTGAATGAAGTGAGCAAGCAACTAGGAGGTACCTACCCTAAAGTTTTAAGTCTTTTCTGTTCTTTATCCTTTAAGTGGTAAGACTATCCCTATTATTAAGGAATAGGTAGTCATTACCTTGGATGTAAGGGACAAGTGAGGGACATCTGTTTTATGAAGGCAACTGTGGGGTGTATTAAACATTTTTTGGAGGGACTGTCATCATTATTCGAAAGGGACTTGATTTTTTTTAAAGGCAACCATTAAGGGACTTGATGACTTTTCTTTTAAGGGACTTGCTTTATACACCCCACTTGACCTTTTTGAATAGGCAACAATAAGAGGCAACCCTAGAAAGTGAGATGGCGATTAAAATCGACTTACGTGTGTGAGTGTTTAATATTATTTATCTTTAATTAAAGTGATCTAAATTTAATTTTAAAATAATTTTCACTCCCTAAATTACTAACCATAGCAAAAAAATTGAATAAATTAAATATTACAAAATTTACACCAAGGAGCAATTACATAATTATAATAATAAGCAAAATAAATAGCAAAATATAAAAGCAAAATATAAATAATAAGCCAAAATAAAGAAATAAGCAATAATAAATAAATAGGGGTTAGTAAAAATATTAAAAAATAAATAAGGTTAGTGAAATAATAATAATAAATAACAATATGGATTAGTGAACAATAATAATAATTAGAATTAATAAAAATATTATAATAACATGATGAGAATAATAAACACAAAATTAAATTTTAATATATAACCATTTATTTAAAAAAAATAGGAATAATTAAATAATTATTATAACATGAAATTTTTTTTAACATAATATAATTATAAACTTTAATCATTACAAATTTAATTATTTCTAAACATATATTAACAATTATTTATTAAAAGATATTTACACATTATATGAAGAAAATAAGCTTTAAATGTCATATTCACAAAAATTAATCATATTTACAAAGTTTATATTAAGTATTATATTTACAAAATTTAATTTTTATTAATCATTGTATTTACAAAAGTTATATTAAATAAATATATACATGATAATTATATTAAGAATTAGAGAATAAAAATTATTTAGAAAATAAAATTAGGTTTTACTAAATTAAAGTTCATTTAGAAAATATTTTTAGGGTTTGTTTAGAAAAATATTTTTAAGGGTTTATATAATATACAAAATTTATCCTAACTAATATATATATATCACAATTTATTTACAAAGTAAAGGAAAATAAATTTTGAATTAAGAAAAATATGAATTTTGAATATTATAAATATTGGATAATATTTTATAAAGTTATTTTATTAATAAAACTTAAATCAATTAAATATAATTAAACAAAGCAAAAAATAAAATAAAAAAATGTCAAAACAAACCTGGCTGGGATTTGAACCCAGGAGGCTTTGTTTACCAGCAGCCAGGCACACCACCAGACCACTCCATGCGCAGGTGAGAGGAAAGGAAGAGGAGTTGTTTTTGTACATTGTCTGGAAAAATCAAGAAAAATCAAGAAGCAAAAAGGCCTGGGGTGGTGTTGAACCCAGGACCTTTGATCATTCACACGCACGCCTATCCGCCTGGCTGGGAGAGCCCTTCTGGTAGTATGATGACCAAGGTTGAATATATGTTAAGCCTGTAAAATAATCAAAATAAAAAAACAAAATGCAGCAAACGGGGAGTCGAACCCCAGACCAAACCCTTATCTATGCACGCTCCCAACCACTAGGACACAAGCGCTTGTGTGACAAATAAACAGGATGTCAAAATAATATTTTAAGTCACAATTTTGAATATGAACTTCGTGCCAAAGCCAGTCATCTTCTTCCTCAAATTCGTAGGATTTTCCTGCGAAATTCCCTGCCAATGTACCTGCGAAATCTCCTGCGTGTTCTTCATTGTTCAAACCTGCGAAATTGAAACTCATACAAAACAGCAACAATTCATGGAATTAATTAATGCTTTATGATCCTCACAGTCCATACATCAATTCTACGTTTCCAGAATTCATTTATATTTGGTTTAGCAAGAAACCCTAAAAACCCAACCGAAACCCTAGCAATGGCTTTCTTTGATTCGGGTCATGAAACTTAGATTCAATTATCCAGAAAGCTTCACCACATCAAAACAAATCATATTAGTAAGTCATAATCAACAAACAACACATAAATCAATGGAATCGAAAACAAGTTATGGATGACATAAAACCGATTCGGTTTGTGCATTACAACATGATTTGGATGCTTATGAGTAATGATTCGTGACCAGTGAAGTCCAGAGATTCTCCTTGTATCCTTAAAATACCTTAAAGAGCTTTGTATTGAGGAATCCGAATTTCAAATTTGGAGTGATTTTTGAGGCTATGAACTTACACTTTTGGGCTGCTGAATTCGTCCCCTCTTGATTGGTTTCTATTGTATACTTATATGAGATGCAATTTAGGTCAAAAGATGATGGATTTATGGGCTTTTTGGAAGACTTGATGGTGAAGGAATGTCATGATCTTAAAGTGTGAAAAAATCAAATATTTGCCTTCCAATTTGGTCTAGCACGAATTTGCACAAGATCAAATCATGTTAAACAGCATTGATTAATTTCTAGAAGAAGAATCATGTCCAAACTTTGATTTTTAGATTTTATTTTGATTTAATTTGATTTAAAATGAATAAAATTCAAATAAATATCAAATAAAAATATAAAAATCAGAATTTCTTGCCATTGGGTCGTGCATGATGTTGTTGTATGGATTGGATCATAATTTGGCCAGCCCATTTGGAAAGAATTGGTTCTAGACCTCCATTTCCATCATAAACCATCACAAAATTTCCCAACTTTACAAGGGCACATCTCCCTCAATTTTAATGGTATGAGGGTGTTCTTAGACATTTTGGAAAGCTTGAAGAGTCCTCTAAACAACCCCATTGGTTTCATGTCCATATCATTTACCAATCTGAAGTTATGCCCTTTTGAAGTTGTTGACTTTTTGTTGACTTTTGAAATGACCTATAATGTCTTAGCTCATACCTTCCAAATGAAGCATTTTTGGGCTTGGCTTGTGAGACACAAAGTTGCAGAGAATTCAATTTCCTTCAAAATGAGCTTTGAGTGGAGACTTGGTGATGAAGTATGTGAAAGTTATGGCTGGTCAAAGTTCAATTGACTTTTACTGAGGAAACCCTAATTTAGAAACTCCTGATTCTTGATGATCTGGAATCTCCTTGATGAATCATGATAAACCCTTGATCAAATGATGAATTTTACCTCATATACTTGATGTTGGCAAAAAATCATGAAGTTTGACTTTAATTTGACCACAGTTGACCTCAGTTTGACTTTTTAACTGCTTTGACTGATTTTGACTTATCTGATCATCTGACTGAGCACACTTTTGAGAAAAGTCTTGAAACTTGTCATGGGGGTTCTTAAACACATATAAGATGTTATGAAGCTCACTTGAAGTCTTGGAAGTTCATTTAGCCTGATTAAAGTCAAAACCCTAGTTTTGGATGCACTGCTTAGGAGGTGCATTGTCTGAGGGAATTGTCAACTCTTCTGACCAATTGTGAACTTTGTGAATCTTGTGAACCACCATAAAATGTCTTGTGAACCTCATGGGAGGTATTGTGAAGCTTGTGAACCTTGTGAACCTTCAAGAAGTGACTTGTAGACTTCATGAACCTCATAAAAGGTTTTGAAAGCATTGTGGATCTTGTGAACCTTGTGAACCTTCATAAAGTAACTTGTAGACTTCATGAACCTCATGAAAGGTCTTGTAATCATTGGGAAACTTGTGAACCTTGTGAACCTTCATAGAACACAAAGTCTTGTATTGTGAGGGCAAATTTTGGGGTGCAACAGTGAGTATCTTGTATCACAGTCGGTAAACTTTTTGCTAAGGTAGTATATTGCCTGCTCTTTTCGACCAGACTCGTCATGTTGCCCCAACACACACCCCATTGAGTTGTCTAATACTGTTAAGTACATAATCAAGGGTCTTCCATCAACTAGTGGCATCAAGATTGGAGGTTCTAGGAGATATCTTTTGATTTCATCAAAGGCTGTCTGGCACTCGTCATTCCATTCCATTACCTGATCTTTCTTCAACAGCTTGAAGATTGGCTCACAGGTAGCAGTTAGCTGGGAAATAAATCTTGCAATGTAATTCAATCGTCCCAAGAAACCTCTAACTTCCTTTTCAGTACGGGGAACAGGCATCTCTTGTATAGCTTTTACCTTTGCATGATCCACTTCAATACCTTTTCCATTGACAATGAAACCCAGGAGTTTACCAGACCTAACTCCAAAAGTACATTTGTTTGGATTCAATTTAGCTTGTATTTCTTCAACCTCTCAAACAACTTGTGCAGGTAATCAAGGTGTTGTTCCTCATTATGGGACCTGGCTATCATATCATCCACATATACCTCTATTTCATGGTGAATCATATCATGAAACAAAGCCACCATAGCACGCTGATATGTTGCCCTGACATTCTTTAAACCAAATGGCATCACCTTATAACAAAAAGTGCCCCAATGTGTAACAAATTTAGTCTTCTCCATATCTTCAGGTGCCATCTTAATCTGATTGTAACCAGAGAAACCATCCATGAAAGAGAATACCTTATGCTGAGCAGTGTTGTCTACCAAAACATCAATATGTGGAAGTGGAAAGTCATCTTTAGGACTGACCTTGTTCAAATCCATGTAATCTACACACATGCGTACCTTATCATCCTTCTTAGGTACTGGTACCACATTTGCAACCCACTGAGGATAAGAAGTCACAGCTAAGAATCCTGCATCAAATTGTTTCATCACCTCTGCTTTAATCTTTTCTGACATTTCAGGACACATGTGACGAACCTTCTGCTTCTTTGGACAACAATCTTCTTTTACCGGTAAATGGTGAACCACAATGTTTGTATCCAACCCTGACATATCTTGATAAGACCAAGCAAAGATCTCCACATAATCACGTAACATCTGGATCAATCTGTTTTTAACACCATCCTCTAATTCAGCTCCTATCTTGACCTCTTTCCTGCTTTCTTCAGTTCCCAGATTCACAACTTTGACTGGCTCTTCATGTGACTGTATAGCTTTCTCTTCTTGTTGTAACAACCTAGCAAGCTCTACAGGTACTTCACAATCTTCCTCCTTTCCATCTTCAGCTTGATAGATCGGATTCTCGAAACTATAATTGGCAATAGTAGAACTGTTATCAACAGGATCCAGAGTTGATGAGGATCTGCATTTTAGTGATGTGGGTGTGTGTAAGAACACATAGCTGATAAAACAGAAATATAAACAAAAGAAAGACAAAGAGCATAATATTTACGAAAAAGAAACGTCCATTGATTTTATTGAATGAAGTATGCAAATGAAATGATATCCCGAAACAAGCATACCAATGTGCCTCGGGTAAGACACAAGGCTTAAAAGGTTTTATTGTTAGAAATTACAAACTTAAAACAAAACACGGTAATAGTATTTACTCCTGACTAAAGGAGATAGGAATAACGTCTTCAGCTTTCCAATTGTTGAGCCCATCAACCATGGTAGGAAAGATCCAATCCTCCAGGTTGTAGTCTTCCTTACAGTCACCCACAACATTGATTTGATCTCTTATGACCCCTTGATTGGTGATACGAACAGCACGAGCACGACGAACAACCTTCTGAGATTCTGCAGTAAAACCCAAACCAAACTTGTCAGACTTGTAAGGGATGTTGGGAAGTTGACCCCAAATAGCAGAACCACCTTTTGCAACCACATCTTTAGCATCTTTGAGGGAGGCCATTGCATGAGGTATTCTAGTAACCATAGGAACTCTTTCAGAAGCAGGGACAGACTGAGGAACAGGAGCAGAGCAAGGAACAACTTCAAATGTTTGACATGGAGTTTCAACCATTTCACCCTCCATTTATACATATTTGAAAGTATTCACATGGCTAACCATGTACTCTTCTTCACCATAGACAGTGACAATTTTGTTCTTCACCGGATATTTCAACTTCTGATGCAAGGTGGAAGTCATAGCACCTGCCCCATGGATCCAGGGGCGCCCAAGCAAACAAGAATACGCAGGACGAATATCCATCACATAAAAAGTAGAGTTGAAGACTTGAGAGCCTACTTTGATTGGGAGATCTACTTCTCCGTGTACCACTCTTCTTGAACCATCAAAGGCCCTCACCACTACATCACTTGGCCTTAACACAACATCTTCAGGATTGAGCTTATCCAGAACCTCTTTAGGGAGCACATTCAATGAAGAATCATTGTCCACCAGTACATGAGACAAAGTAGTGCCCCTACATTCAATGGAGATATGCAGAACTCTGTTATGATTCCTCTTGGCAGGAGTCAGATCAGCATCAGAAAAGCCCAAACCATTATCACTAGTCAGATGTGCAACACAATTCTCAAATTGATCCACAAAAATCTCATTTGGCACATGAGCAGTCTTTAAGAATTTGATTAAGGCTTTAGCATGAGCCTCAGAACACAACAGCAAAGATAACATGGAGATTTTGGAGGGAGTATGCCCCAACTGGTCAACAATATCATAATCACTCTTGCGAATGATCTTTAATACTTCTTCCATCTGTTTAGAAAGATTTTCAGCAGTCGGTGCCTCAGTTTGCACAGGTTCAATCATAGGACCCTTGCCCCGAGCATCAGTACTTGGCCCAGCAGTGGAGGTAGTAGTTGGAGTAACTGCACTTTTGGAGGTAGCTTGAGGGGAGAAAACTCTTCCACTTCTATTAATCTTACTAGATCCAGCAATGTTGTCAATATCAAGACCAACATTAGTAACAGGTGCATCAGCCAGAGGTTCTTGCTTGACACCATGGATGTAAACATCAGAACCATAATTCTAGGGTATAGCTTTATCAGAAGTATAAGGAACAGGGCCAGGAGTGGTAATGATCATAGGAGCAATTCTAACTTCAGCAACAGTCGTCATAAGGCCTTCAACAGTAATCCTGACAGGACCTTTAGAAGTGATCCTGACAGAGCCTTTGGAGGTAATCTTCACTGGCACTTTATCAACCATAGATATATCTTCAAGCTTCGTACTTCGAGTCAGATGTCCACACATACTTTCGACAGAAGGTGTCCTCTCAAACAATATAGTGTAATTGTCCATAAGGCGTTGAATACCATCTTTCAACTTCCAACAACTATCAGGTTTGTAGGCACAATAGAAATAGTCTTCATTGCAACCTGGAAAGAAACCAGCCTGCACCAGCTTCTTCTTGATAATGGATAGAGGAGTAGTCACATCTGCTACTGAGGAAACATAGGAAACCTCATCAACAACATTAACAGTCTTCTCATGGTTGGGCATAAGAGCAGTGATCACATTTGGGGTCCCAGGAGGGTCAAATTCAATTTCCCCAGCTTCAATCATGTCTTGAATCTTGTTTTTCAACACCCAGCAGTTGTTGGTGTCATGTCCCGGACTATTATAATGATATGCACATCTTGCATTAGGATTGTACCGAGGAGAGGATGTATTAGGATTCTGAGGAGGATCCCTCAAAGTAATTAGTTCCCCTTTCAACATGTGTTGCAAGGCTTGGGCCAGTGACATGTTGATCTTGGTGAACTGTCTTCTAGGTTTCTGTTGATTGTTTTGTTGTTGCTCTGGTGATGTAGGGGCAGGGTTGGAGATGTGAACTGCTCCCACAGATTGGTGACTCATGTTACGACTATGTTGACCATACACAGCATTAGACTCCTTCTTTCCACTAGGGGGATTCTTAGCAGTGTTTGGTGAAGAGGCACCCACTTGTATCTTACCACTTCTTATACCACTTTCCACACGTTCTCCAGTCATTATCAACTCGGTGAAACCAGATGATGAACTTCCAATGAGGTGACTATAGAAAGGACCATTCAACGTACTCATAAACATATCCACCGGTTCCCTGTCAGTCAGAGGAGGTTGAACTCTGCCAGCCAGGTCTCTCCATTTCTGGGCATACTCTTTGAAACTTTCCTTAGCACCCATAGACATGCTTTGGAGCTGCATGCGAGTTGGTGCTAAATCAGCATTATATTGGTATTGCCCATAGAAGGCCTCAACAATATCATTCCAATCACGAATATTAACACTTTCGAGTTGATAACACCATTCCAATTGAGCTCCAGATAAACTCTCTTGGAAGAAATGAATCCACAATTTCTTATCAGCAGTATGTGGTTGAATCCTCCGGACATAGGACCTCAAATGCAGTTTAGGACATGAAACACCATCATACACCACAAAAACAGGAACCTTGAAGCCAATAGGTATAACCACTTCAGAAATTAAACTCATATCCTCAAAATCAAGCCCAGAAGATTTTTGTAGCTCCATAGCGTTCATTCTGTCTACCAGCATCTTGTACTTCTCCTCACTAGCAGGATCATGATAATAGTTTGCTTCAGAATCATAATCTTCCACAATACCATAGAGACTACCTCCCTCTTTCTCAGAATTCTCATACTCATAATCCTCAACTTCTTCCTTTGTTTTGACAGGACCTCTGAATCTTCTACCCAGGTTGATAAGGCCCCCTGATTTTCTAGCCTTCTTCTTCTTCTTAGCCACCAGTGTCTTCAACTCATCTTGTCCCTTGGACAAGTTCAATATCAGCTTTTGGAATTGTGCATTCTGAGCCTGGAGATCCTTGACAGTCTGTTCAAGAGCCATTTCTGCTGAAATAAACAGCGAAAAGATAAGATACTTGTTCATAAGAAACCTGTGATGCAATGATATGGTATGTAAATGCATATGCAATGTTTTCAAGGACCGCAAGATTTAAATTTGTTTAAATAACCAGAAAGTAAACATTTATTAGTAATCAATAAACTTGTTTGCCTCTTGGTCTTACAACAAAAATGAAATGAATACAAAGATGGGATTTTAAGTCTCCCATGGACGTTTCCTCTTTGTGTTGAGGTATGAGTTGAGATTCCGCTCCTCGTGAAGTTGTCTTGTCGGCTCTAGGATTCTTTCTTGACTAGCTTTGAAATGAGTCTCAAAAGTATCCTTTTGTTCCTTCAACTGGATCCAGGATCTCTGCAACTCTTCCATGTCAGTAGGCATGTCTGGATGAAGAATGATATAAGGAGTATCTCCTTCAGCACCAGGCTCCATGGTAACTGGCAGGATAGCATGATATGGCATCATAAGAGTCTGAGCATGTGCTCGTACCCATCTGAGATAAGGTTCCATAGGAATGGAGTACTTTGGTTCCAGAGTCTTGCTGTCAACCTTGTTCACCTTACCCCAAGCTCGTATAAACCTTTGCCGGTAACCTTGCAGATCGTTGTCGTAGTCGAACACAATACCCTGAATAAGCATGTCATGAGGACCATCACTCCGAGCATAACCAAACTGGCGTAGAGCTAAAGAAGGGTTGTAAGTAATGCCCCCTCTTATGCCAAGGAGTGGTACATTAGGGAATTCCCCGCAACGGTCAATGATAGTAACATTCTCCATGGATCTAGAGCACCAATGAATATCTGAATGAGAAAGTGACATAATCCTCTTGGACTACCTGAACCCTTGTTCATTCTTCAACATTGATCGAGGAAGGTGAGAAATAAACCACCTAGATAGTAGAGGTATGCAGCACATCAGAGTTCCTCGTGCCTTCGTAGTACGGGTATGGAGAGAATGTAAGATGTCTCCAAGTAATGTAGGCACTAGATTGCGAGTCAGAAATATGTTGATAGCGTGTATGTCTATGAACTGGTCTGGATGAGGGAACAACACTAGGCCATAGATCAATAGGGCTAAGATCTCCTCAAAAGCATCATAACTCATAGCCTTCAAGAACACTTGAGCTTTCTCCATCAATACTTTAGCAAGGATACCCTTAACTCCACTTCTTGTTTCTAGGACAATGTCTGATTTCTTCAAATGTAAGGCTGCAGCAATGACTTCAGGTTTAGGCTCCTTCTCTAAGCCTGTGAAGGGTCTCTCATCAAGGATAGGTATACCTAGTAGCTTGGAGAATTCTTCCATGGTAGGAACCAGCTAATTGTCGGGGAATGTGAATCAATGATGTTTAGGAATAAAGAATTGAAACAAAACACTCATCATGTCTTCATTGAACCCTGAAGTGACTAGATCCAGTAGGTGACCATGCCTCTTGATGAACTGAGAGTTTTCAGAAACTTGAGAGACCATATCTTTAAGCTTAGGAGGTATTGCTACAAATTTGATCTGGATAGTATTCCTACGAGCAGAAGCCATGACCTGCAACAAAGAACAAAGATAAATCCTTTGGTCCTTGAAATAGTTAGTGAAAATGTTATGCTTATGATGCATGATGTCATGGTGTTATGCTCAATCACAAACATGTGGCACACACAAACAAGTCACCCAATAACCCTAGGTTTGAAGGCTTGCATGAGGTTTAAAGGTAAGTACCCTCCCCTGAAGTTAGTTGGTTCATCCTGTCCTACAAAAGTAACCAGGTTCTAAGGGATCTCAGTATCACTGATCCTTCCCAAGGGTGGTTGTTCAGTAGGCAACTTACTTGCCAACCAAAACCCTCCAAGTTTAGGATCTCAATGAGCGTAGCATCGAGTATCAACCAACTTTAGTCTTCACCAAAGTCGGTTACCTCACTACTTTCTAAAGGCCAGGATGGGATAACTAGGGTTCTAAAAGTTAGTTAGTGTATTAACAACATATGGCAGCCCCATATTATCCTTAACTTACTTAAGGACTATAAGCACCAACCAAGAAATCACACTAACTATTGCCATTTACCTAGAGTACACTAGATCCAGGTTAGGATCTTTCACACATAAAGCCCAACAAGTAATATAAAGCAAACAAAGCAAACAATTTAAAGTGATCTAATTCCTAAGGGTACCCCTCTTTTATTATTTTCCCTAGCAGAGTCGTCAGTTCTGTAACACGGTAGGAGAACTGACTTTCTATAAATGTTGCGGATAGCAAGAGTCGCCACCGACTTTTATTTTATCCATAAGGAAAGGACATAAAAGAACAGGAAAAACCTATTTTAAAAGACTTGAGTTCGGGGGGTGGTTATATAAAGGGAAGGTGTTAGCACCCTTTATATCTATGGTTATCCATGGGCTCTTAGTTACTTAGCTCACTTTTAATTGTTTTGAAAAGGTGTAGTGTGTGATTAGAAACTTTCTAAGTACTTTGTAATGATCCTCGTGTGGATGTATACAAAGACTTGTTTTTGAAAATTGTTTGAAAAGTGGGGTGTAAAGAGTTATTTTGAAAAATGAGCAAGTAACTGAGAGAAACCTACCCTAGATTAAGTCTTTCATGTTCTAGTATATTCTTTCAATGGTAAGACTATCCCTATTATTAAGGAATAGGTAGTCATTACCTTGGATGTAATTAAGGAACATGTGTAGGGTCATCTGGATATAGGCAACTGTAAGGTGTCTTTAGCAATTCGTAGGGACTTATCATCTTTTATTCGAAGAGACTATATCATTTATCGTAGGCAACCTCGAAGGGACTTGATCTTTTAGAATCTGGAGAGGGACTAGATGATTTGTTTTATGGAGGTACTTGCTTAAGACACCATACTTGACCTTTTGAATTAGGCAACTGAGAGGCAACCCTAGGAAGTGCAAGATGGCGATCAAAGATCGACTTACGTGTGTGCGTGTTTATTTTCAAGTATTTATCTTTTTTAAAGTAATTTTCTAAGTTGATTTTAATTACAAACATGTTATTCACACCCTAAATTACTAACCATATAATAATTATATTTACAATAAAAATAAATAAACCTACAAATATTACAAGGCTTCGGGACAATTACAATATAATTGAGAAATAATAATAATGATAGATATAATAATAATAATAAATAAGCAATAATTAAAAATTAATAATAACAAAATAAGAATAAGGGTTAGAATAATAGAATAAAAGAAATAAGAAATTAGCAAGAAAAAATTAATATTAGAAAAGTTTTTAAGAATTAATTAGGAAAATAAGATTAATAATAATAAACAAATAACAAATTATTTACATATTAAAAAATAAGGATTAATAATATAAATAGGGTTTATAAAAAATTAGGTTAAATATTAGGGTTAATAAAATTAGGGTTTTGATTATTAGGGTTAAGAAAATTAGTCTAAACCTAATTAGTTAATTTATTTACAAAAAATATATACATGATAATTATACATATAAACATATTATAAAATAAATAGAAACAATTTAAATAAATTATGATTTTTGAAAATATGAAGTTTTTATAAAAATATATTATAAATTATTGTTTAGAAATTATTTTTTTATAAGAATATAAATAAATCTAATAATATAAACAAATAAATACAAAAAATTGAAGAAAAAGCAAAATACCTAGGGCTGGGATTCGAACCCACGCCCTAGGATCTCCCTCCTTGGTCCAGACATCTTACCACCAGGCCATGCGCGTCTTGTGTGTATGTGTTGGGTAACAATTCTTTTATTTTAAACTTGCAAAAACAAATAAAATACAAAGCAAAATGGCCTGCGGCAGATTCGAACCCAGGACCTCATACTTGTACACACGCACACCTTGCCATTGGACCACTGCAGCGCTTGTGATAAACAAATAGCAACAATATATTATATGAAAAAAACAAATTTCAAATATCAAATTCGCGCCAACTTCATAATCTTCCTCCTCAGGATTTGGAGGTTTTCCTGCGAATTTTCCCACGGATTTTCCTGCTAATTCTCTTGCGTTTTTTAACCTGCGAAATTCAAACACCATTCAACCAGTACAATTTCATCAAATCAATTATACCAATGAGTTCTTTATGACTCATACAATTCATCTATGTCCTTAGAAATTATTTATATTTGGTATTTCAGGAACCCCCAATTTGAAACATGAAACCCTAACAATGGCAGTTCGTGCTTTAGGCTATGGTTCTTCAAGAAACTATCCAGAAAGCATCTCTAGATCATAACTAACACAAATCAAACAACAAAATCAGTTTATATTAGCTAGATATATGAAATCTAAAAACAATATATTGAAGAACAAAAACGATTCGGTTTATGCAATATGTCATGATTTGGATGCTGCAAACGATTCAAATATGTTCAGTGATCATCTAGGAATGTTTTGCAACCTTCAAAACCTCTTGATATAGCCTCTAGGTCAAAAACCGAATCTCACTTTTTGGATGAAAATTTGAAGTTTGAAAAGTGTTCTTGGAGGCAGGATTTCGTGTCCTTGTTGTTGTCTTGAGTTTGTGTATTTGTATGGAAGAGAATTAGGTCAAGAGATCATGGATTTTTGGGCTTTGTAGTAGTTACTTGATCATGAAGATTCACACTTTCAAATATTGAAAAATATCTCATCAAACCTTTCTAATTTAGGCTAGCACGATTTTACATGATTCCAATCAACTTTAAATGATTTTTAAGATTTTCTAGAAGAAGAATCATGTCCAAATATTGATTTTTATATTTTATTTAGATTTAATTTGACTTTTAATAGATAAAATCAAAATAAATAATAAATAAATAATAAAAAATCAGAACTTGGTTGCTTTGGGTCGTGCTTGAGGTCTTTGTATGGATTGGGTCCCAACATTACAAGCCCATTTAGAGAAATTTGGTTTTAAGGTCCCATTTGCTTCATAAACCTCCCAAAATTTTCCCAACTTTGCAAAGGCACATCTCCCTCAATTTTAAGGCTATTAGGGTGTTCTTGGACATTTTGGAAAGCTTAGAGAGTCCTTTAACCAACCTTATTGGTCTCATGTCCATATCGTTTACCATTTTCAAGTTATGCCCTTTGGAAGATGTTGACTTTTTGTTGACTTTTGAAATGACCTATAATGTCTTAGCTCATATCTTCCAAATGAAGCATTTTTAGGCTTGGCTTGTGAGACACAAAGTTGTAGAGAATTAAATTTCCTTCAAAATGAGCTTTGAATGGAAAAAATTTGATGAAGCATGTGAAAGTTATGGCTGATCAAAGTTCAGTTGACTTTTCCTAATTTAGAAACTCCTGATTCTTGATGATCTGAAATCTTCTTGATGAATCATGATCAACCCTTGATCAAATGATGAATTTTACTTCATAAACTTGATATTGGCCAAAAATCATGAAGTTTGACTTTGGTTTGACCACAATTGACCTCAGTTTGACTTTTTAACTACTTTGACTGACTTTAGCCTATCTGATCATCTGACTGAGCAAACCTTTTGGGAAAGCCTTGAAACTTGACATAGGGATTATTGAAGACATATAGGATGGTGTGAAGCTTACTTGAAGCCTTGGAAATCCATTTAGCCTGATGAAACTCAAAACCCTGTTTTAGGATGCATTGCTTAGGAGGATGCTTTGTCTGAGGGGATTGTCAAACTTTCTGACTAATTGTGAACCTTGTGAACATTGTGAACCTCTTGGGACACCTTAGTACACAATGTCTGGTCTAGGTGAGGGCAAATTTTGGGGTGCAACAACGGATGACTCAGTCGAAGGAACCGTGACATATGGCTCAATGGTCTCCTCAACCCTCCAGTACCCTCAGCATCACACTCAGCAACGTCCCTCGTATCACCTACAACAACCTCCTCAGTAAGATCTCTAGCAGCAACCTCCTCAGTAAGATCCCTAACAACTGCATCCACTGGCTGAATTATAGGATCAACTACGGGAACGTTTGCATCCAACTCATTTGTGGTATGTCATGCAGAATGACCTCCACGTTGTTGAATGGGAGGTGGCTAGAAACAACCATGTCCCGCCTGCTCTACCAACCTCTCCCAGTGTGAATCGGTTGGGACTACTTGTTTTGTCGGTATATGAGGTGACTCAGCATCCGGAACACCCCCACCCCTACCACCTCCCGCTAAATCAAGCGCTCTCCTAGTGATAGTACCGTCACAAACTCTAGATTTCACTGTAACTAAAGGAAAAAAATAGTAAGATAAGGAATAAAACAAAAAATATACAACTACCGGGAATTTTAAATCCCCGTTTTCAAACAAAATTTTATAACTACCAGGATTTTAAAATCCCCGGTATAAAACAAAATTTTATAACTACCGGGATTTTGGAATCCCCAGTATAAAACAAGATTTTTTATATTACTGATAATTTCAAATTCCCGGTCAAATTAGAACAAATTTTCTAAAATTACCGAAAATTTCATAATTACTTATACTTTCCACCGGAAATATTGGAATTCCCGGTAAAAAAAACACCGACAATTATAAATTTTCTGGTAATATCTACCGGTAATTACATAATATCCGATAAATTTATTTGTAAAATGCAAATTCCCGATAGTGTATCCAATTTCCTAGTACCGCACTTGGTTTTTGAAAACTCTATTTTTTAACCGGATATTATGAAAATGATGGAATATTTTAGTTTAGGGGTAGTTTCATCTTTTCATTATATTTGGGGGTGTCAGGTTTAAGTGGGAGTGACAAGTAGAATCCTCTAGAAGAAAAATTAAAACATATTTTTATTTTAAAAATACTGATATTACATGACAATTGTAGGCATTTTGATTGGTTGCATGTATTAAATTGTATTACACTGACAGTGTACTACTTTTAAACTCATATATATATATATATATATATATATATATATATATATATATATATATATATATATATATATATATATATATATATATATAAGTGTGCATGTTCCCTCTTATGGATACGGAGACTCAAAGTTCTTAGTAGCTTTATAACATGATATGATGGTTAGGGTTTGCCCACGACAGCAAGAAACCATGTCCGACAGTGTTTTAAGGTAGTTATTTAGATCTTCTCATGTGAAGTGAGAGGTTTTGTTAATGACCGGTGGTGCTTAGTAGCAAGCGTATAATTATTGGCAATTGTGTTAAGACCGTAATGAGTGTTGTGCTCTTTAGGTATGGAGAATGTGTATCATTTAGGGTCTGTCTTCTCTCATTGAGAGGAGATATATTTATAAAGATCTATAGAACCTATGGTTTGAGTCACCTCTAGTGGTGTCAATCGCTTCTTTCCTTTCAGGTGAAGTTGTTTACCACCTACTTCTTTCATTCTCTTTTATAAGAAAATTTTGACATTTTAGATTCATTGAATAAATGATGTATTTAGACTATAAATGGACTAGATACATCAACTATTTAATGAATGTAAAAATTTAAAATTTTCTTATAAAAGAGAATTGAGGGAGTACATTTTAGGAGTTAGTGAAGACTCATTCTTTCTTGAATCACATGTCAGGGAAACTTTTGGGCGGGTCTCCGGGTCATTGTCCGGGAAACACGACTCTTGGGCGAAGGCGTATTGGTTTATGACTTTCTCAAATATAATATTACATAGTCCCTCAAGCACGGTGGTTTTTCTAAGGGTTAAGTGTTTTTAAACTCTTGGAGTGTGCCCCTCGCCATGTCAATAATTTCTCTAGACGAGGGCGAGTTCCTCAGCTGGGGCGAGTCCCTTAGTTGAAGATATCTATATATAAAAGGTTAGTCCCTCAACTAGGGAGAGTCCCTCAGCCGAAGGCCTTTATATATGAAGGGTGAGTCCCCCGGCTAGGGCAAGTCCTTCAGCTGAAGGTATTTAAAAAATGTGAAAATGGTCTATGAAAGAGCACGCCTACTTTTAGGTGGTGTTCAAAGACATCAAAACGTTAATCTTTTAAAAGCTTGCGTGTTTGAGTGGGAAAAGGCATGAGTGACATTTAATGTACCTCAGGATGCCACTTCTTGGGAACACCAATTCATTTTTCTCCTTACATGTGTCTTCCAAGTGTGAAGACTCTCCAACTTTTTATGGAAATCCCTTATTGGGTTAATGTATACTTGTGTATCTTCGGGGTTTCCCTGTATTACTTCGTGAAAATCCTTTTATTTCTCCTTTTCCATTTCTCTTTTATAAAGAAACATTTATGGGTTAGACATTTTCTCTTATAAGTCCCTATTTTTGTTTATCATGGAAAAAACTAAACCTGTTAATGCTCGAGATATTACATCCTTGTATTCCACTAAGAAAATGGTTGATAAATTTCCCAATGACATCAAGTTTTCCAGCACGGGTCAGGGAAAGGATGTGACGATGAAACCATGTTCGCAGGATGAGAGGGTGAATATGACGAGTCGTTTACCCTATATTTTTATATTCATCTTCATGTTTCTATCATTGTAACAACAATCTTTTTGGAGTCAAATTCAACTTTTGTATAACCGTTTGCTTCTTGTTCAACACTGAACTCTAACATTGGTTCATCATGTATTTTTATCATCTTCCACAATTTCACCTTTGATTCTTGATTTCGCATTATTTATGCTCCAAATTCTCTAATCATAGTCATAGAAAATGAATTTCAGTCGACATATGTATACTCTTCACACCAATAATAAAACCATAACATCGCTTATTCATCTTCCATGCTCATGAATGTCCACTGCAACTTATCTTCATAATGAATTTTGATATTCTTAAAGAACTTTTAAGCCACAGAGATCCACCCAGCAAGATAGTCCCCATAAAATCTGGTAATTCTCCATTCATAGTCCAAACATCTTCGATTGTTTCCTCTAGGTGTAATTATCTATCTGACAATATTCGGGAGTTATCAGGCAGTTATCTGATAGTTTCCAAAAGTTATCCAGTAGTCACCGTAAGTTTTTTACAGTTATCCGGTAGATTCCAACAATTTATAGTAGCAAGCTTGTAGTAACCGATAGTTTTCGACAGTTATCCGGTAGTTTCGAAGAATTTTTTACTACTTGGTAGTTTTCGATAATTTCTAGCAATTATCTAATTTTAATAATTCACCGGACCCATCTCGAGATCCGGCAAGTTTGGCCAATGTTAGGAACTCAATATTCAAAAGAAAATAAATTATATTATTAATATAATATAAATAACCATTACAGAAGATTAACATGTACAATCTCATAGCAAAGCTCCTCAGAGATGAGACAATTCTCTCTCTGTCCAAACCATTATGATTCTTAACCGAATAATTTTCAATATTTTCTCCCTTACTATACACTTTTATATAACTATTATTTCCCTCTAAACTAGTCATATCAACAAATATAACTCATTCCACTATATAACACATTTGTTTTGTTGGGCTTAGGCCGAAACCAAATACCACTATATAACACATTTGTTTTGTTGGGCTTAGGCCGTTGGTCTTAGGCTGAAACCAAATACCTAACATATTAGGTATAGGAAAAATTACACTGACTTCTTCTAAGATCTATTAGAATAACATTTACATTCCTCTCTAATTAATATTGACAATAAAAAATCATAAATATAAATGACCATTTACCTACGATTATTTGCGTCTCACTAAAAACTTATGTTGATATGTGTAAACTTAATGAAATTAGTGCATAAACTAGAGAAAGTGTATATGTCATTTAACAGACTTCAAAGCGAGGAAGGGTGGAATTTTCCCTTAAAGATATTGATAGAACTTACCCAAAAAAGATTACAAAATGGAAACATAAGATGAGGTACTAAGCAAGAATGCAGTGTCATATCTAGTATAGAATTCACATAGCCTTTGTGTCACTTTGTTTTGTCTTGATTGAATTTTCATGATTGAATTTAAAAATATACGAGTAAAAAAGTCAATAAGCTCAAAAATTAAAAGCTAGTAAAAAAACGTTAAAAACTAAAAGACAGTTACCAAATAGAGTTTTTTCATTAATATAAACTGAAAAATTATAAGCTAAAAGCTTTTTTTTTATGTCTTACCAAACATACCCTTATTCATATCTCATGTTTCAAGTCATGAAAACACAACTCAATAAACCAAGAAACTCATAGTATGACTCAAATCAACAACAAGCCAAAACAACTCTCATCTCAGCAGCAATTTCATTCTTTCACAAAATAAACTGATTCAAACACACTCAATCAGCATAATACTCAAAACAAAAAATCCATATTGATATTCTATGCATCACTTTTTCATAGAGCACAATAGAGCTTAGAGCTTAGGTGGAAGGTATAACTAACACTTTGACAGTTTGAAACTGTAAAATGCAGAAGCTGCTACTGCTTATGGCAATTGAAACAATTTGATCCAATTTTCTCAAAAAATTGAAAGCTAGACAGAGAAATGTTACAACATGGAATCAAAGTTCAAAACTTAGATGATTCCTCAATCTCAAACTCATTAGGTTTCTCTTCCCTCTTCCTTTTCAATTCAGCTTCATAATTTCTCAGCCTTTCATTCATTTTCTCCTGCAATCAAACAACCCACATTTCAAAGATCAAATCTTTTTCCATAAAAATAAAAAGGGTTTTAGATTATGCAACTGAATCTCCACTGGGTATCATAAAAAACGAATAAAATATCTTGAAGCTCGAGAGAAAACATGAATGATAACCTTATAAGTAATCTCAACACGATGCATAACATAGAAACCGAGGATGCCTCCGAAGATTGTGCCAGACATGATTCGAATGTAGCCCCATCTCTGAGAAGGACCCTGCATCGATTCGGACGGAACCGCAACGGAAGAAGGACGACGGTGGATGCGGCGACGGGATAGTGGAGAAACTGAGAGGAGTTTAATAGTGTTCTCTGCTTCCGGTGAACGATGCAAAATGGTTCTAGGTTTTTTTTCGATGAATGAATTGCGTTTAATCTACTTGTAAATTTCTCATTAGTACTAAATAAATAACAACATTTCTTTTATTTTCTTGGACAAACCAAACTAGCACATGTGTCACTACGACTATGTTACTTTTTCAAGGAATTATTAGTATTATCTAATATCTTTCTATAAAAATCATTATCTAATCTTTCTTCATTAAAACCTTCTAATTAAATTTATTTATAACCTAATTGAAAGAGTAAACCAATCTTATTACATAATACTTAATTAATTAATAGAGATTTCGTATTAATGACATTTGATATGTCATTGCCACAATTTTTTTTATCTTGTGTATTTTATCTCTTATTTTTTTGTTATATTTTTAATTTATTCTATTTTATTTAATGGAGAGGCATTTATTGAGATGATACTTGATCCTAACTTTCCAATTTTTATTTAAAGAACACGACGACAACTTCTTGAAAACACACATTTACATCGATAAAAAAATCTTTCCATATTACAAGGTGTTTCTTTGAAATAATAATCGCCAAACATCGGATCATAATCACCATGCTTTAATAAAGATTTCAGTTTATTAGATTAGCTCTTAAGAATCATGCACTAAAGAAACATTTCAATTTATTAGATTAATTCTTAAGAATCATACACTAAAAAAGATAAGTTCAGGTGAACCTTTCGAATCTCCTTCCTGTTCATTTTTCCCACTTCTCTTCTAATATATATTATTGCTGTTTTTTTAATAGTCAAAAATATATATTACATCACATAGTCAAAAATATTTTTATAACTATTATTGTTGTTTTATTACATCACATCAGGTAGTCAAAAAATATTTTTATAACTATAATCATTATTATATTAGAATCATTAGAAATAATTATAAGGATTCATTATTGATATTAGAATCATTTGAAATAATTATATATTATTCAAATATCATAAATAATTTATGACATATTATAGTATAATTAATAATTTTAAAATATAATCTAATATAACTTTATTAGACACGGGAGAAAAATAAAACACGGTTCGAAATTCATAAAAATATATTCAAATAGAAATTTATGAATATATATTCATTATTAATAAGCACGAGGTTTTTGTTTTTTCTCTTACTTATATAAAATATAATATTCTATTTATTTTATTTGTTAATTTTATTTTGGCTTAATTGCAATTTTGGTCCCTCTATTTTAATTTTTTTTAGTTTTGGTCCCCCTATTTTAAAATCCGTAATTTTGGTCCCTGTTTTCATTTTTTGTTGAATTTTGATCCCCGAAATTTAAAATTCAATATTTTGGTCCCCTTATTTTAATCTTAGACTTTTGGTCCCTTTCTCAATTGGGAATGAGACTAAAATCTAAAACAAACTTAAAATTAGGGGACCAAAAGTAAAAATAAAATGAAAATAGAGGGACCAAAATTATGGATTTTAAACATGGGGATCAAAAATAAAAATAATTGAAAACACGAGTACCAGAATTCCGGATTTTAAAATAGGGGGACCAAAACTAAAAAAAATGAAAATATGGGGACCAAAATTGCAATTAAACCTTTTATTTTTTAATTTATTTGTTTGTTTGATTCTAAATAAATAGTTAAAAAATTGGTATGACTTTATATTTAAAAATATTTATATTGGTAAAAGAAAAATAACATAAAATATAAATATCAATTTATTTTCTTATACGTAGTTTTTTTTATAAGATAGTCATCGAAAATTAAATGCACTAGAGGTGTTTTTATTTATGATTTTTTTCTCTTCCTCCTGATTTTTATCTATAGTAACTTTTATTCTTACACTTTATTAAAAAAAAAATGATCCGTAGTCATGAAAAAATAATAATAAATAATAATCATGAAAAAAATAATGATAAATAGTAAAAATTTATACAATCATTTTATACTAAATTAAAAATAAATAATTGATAAATTCAAATATGAAAAAAAATACTAAGGTACAAAAATACTCTAGTTATCTCGCCTTAGATCCTATGACTTCCTTCATCAAACAATCACCACCATCGTTACTAAACTTTTGAAATTCACATAATACTATTATATTTTTTATTGTAGTAGATTTATTAATATATTTTATTTTATAATTTAATATTTGAAATAAATTATTTTATTTTATTTTCTTATAATTTCAAATTGCTGCTATAGAAACGTGTTGAATATAACACGAAATCAAATAGATTCTGGTGCAGAATAAAATAAATAATAGTATTTTACAACTCATTAAATCAATTTATCATTTTATATATAATTTTTTAAATAATTAATAAATTCACATATGATTATCATAACACTTTATTTTAATGAAAAAAAAATTTCTATCACTATAATTAATAAAAAATAAAATTTTATTAAATGGTAATCTAAAAATAATTGATGATTGGTATATTTAAATTATTATTTAGAGTCACGACTCATTTTTATAAGAAATTAATAAATATGTATTGAGTAGTATTATGAAATAGTAATCAACTTTGAATTAAAAATAATAACAACTTTGAATGGTTGTACTGACAGTTTTATTAAATAATAATCATGAAAAAGAAAAGATGATTGGTAGTTATGAAAAAATAATGAGTTAGATTTTAAAACTGTAAATTTTAGGTTATATAATGTAAAAATTGTAAATATGATATAATAAGAAGGATTTAAAACTGATATTTGACGGGAAACTGATATAAATTTTATGTTTCAACAAATTAACTAATATCTAAAAGATAATGTTATTTGAATTGGAAACATGATTTTATTCATGTTTGTAGTTTTAGATTTACTCATCTGAATTCAACTGAGTTTTATTAATTACTGGAATTGCAAGCATGATCCAGACATGATCCACAAGTAGACACGAACGTATCTATTACATATCAACTATGGACCATTTTAATGTTCATGTATTAAATCTATAAGATATCAGCGGTATGTTTGTAAAAATTATAAATATGATATAATAAGAAGAATTTAAAACTGATATTTGACGAGAAGCTGTTATAAACTTTAGGCTTGTAATTTTTTTTAATAAATTTTATGGATTTCGATTTAACATTATTCAGTGATATATCAAATGATTTAAATTTTTTAAATTTACAGAATTTTGTAGAGTTAAACTTCTATTATGAAATTTTCCTACACAAAAGATACATAAAATATTCATTTAGAATTGAAATTTTAAGATACCATGGAGTGTAGATATTCATTTAGAACTGAAAATATATTGTAGGTTTGTAAAAATTGTAAATATGATATAATAAGAATGATTTAAAACTGATATTTCACGAACTACGGGGTTTTGATCTTGCATTGCACTTTGTGGGTACGTAGACATGATGTGGTAAACCTCTCCAAACACAAAAATATTAAAAAATAATTCTTTTCTCATCCCTCCACTCTCATTTTACAAACCAAAAGCAATAAATTTTTCAAATGGTCTCCCGTGGAGTACCATAGACATTTTGGGTACGTAAAATCTTCTCATTGTGTAACCTATCCCCTTACCCGGTTTTTTGTTGTGTTTCTTTAGCTTTTTGCTTTTAGATTCATTAGGATTTATTCGCTCTTTTTTTCCTTTTCCTTTTGGAATAAAATAAAAGCGCGGTGGCGACTCTGTTTACTTTGAGTTAAGTTAACTAATAGCTTACACTCATGTTTTTACCGCTACAAGAAGGATTTCACGGGCTATACATGACAAAGTACGTAGGATCAATGTATGGTTCGGGGATGTAAAAATCTTTTGGCCATGTAATGCTGAGAGCGACCTAGAGGTTGGTGTCCACGGTCGGAGGAGTGACATCCTCAGCTTTCCGGGTCTCCTGCACCTCCTGTCGAGAAACGTCTTTACTCTTAGAGATCTGCTTGAGGTGACCATCCTGGACGAGTATCTCGATGGCGTCCTTCAAGTGAATGCATTCCTCCGTGTTATGCCCATATGATTTGTGGAAGTGGCAATACTTTGTTTTGTCAGTATTATGTTTATTTGATAATTGTTTTGGGAATCTGACCCCTGCTTGGAGAAATTCAGAATTTGTGCACTCAGATAGGATCTTCTCCCTGGTCTTCGTGAGGGGTGTATGGTCGTGGAATCTCCCGACCGGACCCTTGTGCTCCCACGATTCACGGGAGAGATCTTCCTTTCTTTTGTCACCTCCCCGACGGGATGTCGATGAGTCGTCGTGCTTAGAAAGGTTGGCGTCCTCGTTGCGCCTGGTGCCTCGGGCAGTACTTGCCGCCTCTTTTTCTTCATAATGGATATAGTTTGTGCCTTAAGGAGGAAGGCGTCAAGCGTGGCCGGTGTTTCGATCTATACGGCCCTTCTGAAGTCACTCTGGGGGCGGAGTCCTCGCTCTAAGAGGTATTTCTTCACGTCGTCCGTTGTTGAGACATGGACAACTTATTTGTTAAACCTTTTGATGTATGCTCGGAGAGGCTCCTTCTTGCCTTGAATAATCGCTTTCAGGGAGGCCTCAGTTTTGGGATGACGTCGTGATGCAGTAAAATGTCGGGAGAAAGTCTTCCCCAGTTGCCTCCATGAGGTGATAGGCTCGTGGGGAGACTCTTATACCACGTCATCGCTCCTTTTCTTAGAGTAATTGGGAAGAGGTGACACTTGATAGCTCCTCGGACACCTATGTAGTCCAACAAAGCGTCAATGTTTTTGATATGCTCGTCTGGATCAGTTGTGCCATCATAGGTCCCCAGGGGTGGAGGTTTCTTAAGTACCTTCAAGAGTTTAATGGACACGATTTCCTCAGAAATTGGTCCGCGAGGGTCGTCCTCGTCACTAGAGAACGGGTATATGGAGCGGGAGCGGTCGTCCCGATGTCTGCGAGGAGGAGATCTTGATCGGTTTCTCGTGCCTTCGGGTGATGGTCGCGCCCCGGGCTGGATCTTCCTGCGAGTCTTATTCGTTTGTGGGGATTTGTTTTGTCTAAGGGACGAACAAGTCCTTTTCTCAATTGACCTAGAGGCCTCTGGGTGTTGGACCTTCTTCTGTCTGGGTGACCTTTTGCGGGACCGACGAGACTTCCTCGCAGGGGACGGGGATCTTGGGCGTCTTGATTCTTCAAGAGCGTCCATCCTTTCACTATGGCGCAGAAGAAGGAGGTTGATAGTGTTGGTCGCTTCAACCAATGCTGCCAGCGTTTGATTGTCAGACCCTGTGCTTAGGAAAAACCTTTCTCTTTCTTGGTTGCCTTGTTAGACTTCGTGCTTAGGCAAACCCTAAACCCTAAACTCTGGCAAAAAATAGCCTAATCATAACACAACATTAAAAATCACAACGAAAAAGTAATTATATGCAACTGAGCGAACGACGCTAGCTCTGGCAAAGTGACGGGTTATCCGTCAGCAAGGTGACGCCCATCACCCTACACGTCACCTCACACGTCATCCATGTGATGACCATCCCAACCAATTATGCCTGAGGAACATGACAGTCTACCTATTAGGAAGCTGATGCTCGTCACCACCTCCAAAGTGATTACGACCATGGCGTCATTGAGTGATACTGGTCACCCTAAAGCAGAAAGAAAATTTACGTTTTTCCATCGGAGTTTAATTCAGAACTCTGGCTTTCACTTCCCATACCCCAAATCAAACAACAACAACACGGAATATAATATCAAACATCAAAATACCAATTATCAATCAATTAACATACAATTTCACCAATTAAGTATGAATTTGACATACTTTATTCGTCAAAATCACATCACATATACAAGATTACACTTTCATACAAATTCCATCGACATGATAACATAACTCTCATGGTAAAAACAAGGCACATAAATCACACAACATAACACATAATCATTTTATTGCAAAATTCATATCATGTTCATCATTCATTCATCAAAAAGGGAAAAAAGTTATGAAAGCCTCATAAGATTAAGGATTTCCCTATACCTAATCCTACAATCTACACCATATTTGGAGTAATCCTTTACCATAGATTTTCCAACAAAATGCACCTTCAAGTTCTAAAAATATTGTTTCCCCTTAAGCTTTTTCTCATAGACTCTTCTTCTTCACATTCTTATTTTTCTCACGTACTAATCTCAAACCCTTACTATCTCATTTTTATTAGAAACCTAATATCCCTAAATTAGCGACTTCCTATCTTACCCTCACTTATTCCCCTATTCACCAAAATACCCATCTTAGCTATAATATTATTTTAATAATACTAATAATATTCTCCCTTATTCTCTATTATTTCCTACTTTTCTATTTTCCATCCATAAGTCTCATCTTCTAGTTTATTCTAATAATTTAAATAAAATAACTATATTATAATTATTTGAATAATTTTAAATATTCTAACATCCCAGTAACGCCACCACTACACCCACCAACACATATACTCACATAATTTATTATAATCAAAACACCCAATAACCAAATGATTATATAAATAATTTAATTAAAATTAATAATAGAATTTTGGGTGTTACAACTGGCGTATAACTAGTTGTTGCCCCTGGTTATTAGGGAGACATGGATTTTGAATTCCCCCAACTACTTGGAGTTTAGGGGTTGGCTTAATAGGCACTTGAGGAGCGCAAAAGAAATCAATAATTCGACCCATTTAATGTGCCAATTACCGGTAAGTGTAGTTTGTGTTTTAGATTAAAGTTGCTTAAGCATATTCATCATATCATGGTTGCTTTCATCTATTTATTGTCTCACTTACACAAGGGAACTAGTGGTTAGGGGTGACATACCTTAAGGGTTATATCTTAACCTTCATTATGGTTGTGCCATTTGACTAGGATTTCTTATAGCAGATCTTGAGGCTAAGTATGGATTGAGAGGGGATGAAATATTCATTTCATTATCTGCGTATGTAGATGCGTTGGTTTATAGGTCTGTCATCATTGTAGTTGACATGTTATATGGATATTACCTACCACTAGAGGGTAGTGTGAAACTATTGACTGATAAATTTCGACTGGAGACTTAAGAAAACAAGTGCCAAGTGGAAGCATGACAAAAGAGCTTGGAGCAAGTCGACGTCGACGAAGGGGCAAGTCGGAGACATGGGTGAAAACAACATTGTCGAAGGACTTCGACAAGCAAAGTGATAAAAGACGAAGTCAAAATAGTTGTGCGGACAAGATTTGAAAATGGCAAGGGCGCGAGCAGTTACAAAGAACGTGGGCCGTCACGTGTCACGCCATGAGTCAGCGAAAGTGGAATGGCAATTATTTTTATTTCCCTATTTAAGCAAAATTCATTGTTAGTTTTAGAGGACACATCTTGTAACATTGCAAGGGAAAACACTCAAAGTATCGACCATTAGAGTAACAAGTTACTCCCACAAAATGTATGTATGCGCACCATTTACATTCAATGTCATTTAATTCATAAGTCATTTTCATTTAAAGTTATTTATCTTTGTAGTCCTTTTATTTATTCCTTGTTTTCTACTTTGTTTTTCTTTTCTTTTCTACCTCACAACTAATCATTCAATGAACATTCTACACTTGAACACTTAGTCTAGGATTTTGTAGCTGATCCTGCAAGTAAACCTGCGATAGAAGGCTAGAGATTGTTTGTGCGAAAACTAGCACAAATTAAAACCCGGGAGTAAAGAAGGCATGAGGTATCCTATAATCACTTGTGTGACCCTGTAAGTAGTTGGACTACTTGTTACTTGTGGCGGGGGAACCTCTACTTATGGTTAAGTCGTCGAAACCGACATCTGACTTATAAAAGGAGTGGTTACTCCAATGATTGTTGAAGTACCTGCACCACCAACCACCGATTCGGTTGGCTGTTCTTCATTATTTGGATTATTATTTCGGCGAAGTAAAGTAATTTTGGACGTGTCATCCCAACTAAATGTTTACCACTTCTCACACACATAAACACTTAGACATTGAAACTGAAAGTATTTGATGTATAAAGAACAAAATAAACAATAAAATCACAAAAACTTTATGCACAATTTTAAATTTCTTGCATAAAAGAGTCCCACCGGGTGTGAAAATTTGTTTATCATTGTTTTTGGTAAATCAAATCACAAGTTTTCGTTCACTTAAAGTATTAGACTCGAAAAAATCCTAGGACATATTATGGAAAGTATTAGAGAAAATATGTTTGTCCTTGGGTATTGACGTTTAGATGTCAAGAAAGTTGCCTGGAAATCCCACTAAAAACAATATAGAATTGTTCGAAGATGTAAAATAAATAAAGAGAAACACAATAAAAGTAATTAAATAAAATGCTTGTACTAAAAACTTAAAGACAAGGACTTAGATTTATACATGTTTTCTCATAAACTATTTTTTTATCGGTGACTTGGATACTTGAGTTCTATATAGAATAACGAAAAAATTTGTGAACCTTGATTACATGAATGAAATTAACTTATATATTGTATACAACAACAACCATCAATAACAATTACTACCATATAACTCACACGTATCCCATTACGTGAACTTTTGATTTTTGACATGCTTCCATGTGCCTTTGGCCTTTGAACCACTTTCCAAATTGATGTTCGCCTTTGAAATCGTCTTTACAACCTCTAACTATCTTCGTCAAAGAGTTATTCTGTCGAATCTTGTATTGTAGTGTTGAAGCGCCTCTACATCACCTAATTGTTGGACTCTTGAATATACTAAGTCCAAAAATAACTGACATGGAAGTCAAACTTACCACCTTTACATCACGATTTCGTGTAAAAAATGTTAACTCACTGTAAACCTTTTGAAGAGAGAGTGATCCTAATCTTGTGGATTTGTTCCTGAGACTCTTTCAAACCAGACTTAGTGGGTTTCAGTGCATTGTCGAAAATCTCAAGCTAACAACTGGTTGCATTGATACCTAAAAATCAACATCGGACTATGCTTTTATGGTAGCTAGTGGAGTTGTATCTTGGAGAAATGCAAAACAAATCTTGATTGCTACTTCAACTATGAAAACTGATTTTATTTTTTGTTTTGAGGTTACCTCACATGGTGTGTGGTTAAAGAGTTTCATATTTGAGCTCATAGTTATTGACTCTATTTCGAGGCCATTAAGGATGTATTGGGACAACTCTGTTTGCGATTTTTATGGCTAAGAACAACAAAAGTGGAAGTCGGAGTAAACACATCGACATCAAATATTTAGCCGTAAGAGAATGTGTTAAAGAAAATAAAGTAGTCATTGAACATGTTAACACATAGTTAATGGTTATTGATCCTTTATCTAAAGGCATGTCACCAAATGCTTTTAAGGATCATGTAGTACAAATGAACTTGGTTCTGTGATGTGGTTTTCATCTTATAAAAACCTTTGTTATTTTAATGAAACTCTTATTCAGTTTAATTTTTCTCGTTTTACTATGTACACATATTTATTTATTTTGAAAAATATCACTTCATTTAGATCAGAAATTAACATATAGTTATTTCACTATGTTGGGGATTGATATTGAAAAATTAATATATAGTAATACATGGAAGATACTATTCACTATTAGAAAACACATTGTCATGATTCTTATGCGTGTTTCTTGTTATGATTGATTATGTGTTATATGGACCAAGTGGAAGAATCGTTTATTCCCTATTTTTACTTTATTTCCCATATTTCCTCCAATAACAGATTAATATTTTGACTTGGAAAAAAATTACCGAATTGCTCCAGAGTTGTTTCCACTAAACCCATCATCTAAGTAACTTTCTAAGGAGTGTTAAAAAAAGACCCTATGATAAGCAATGCTTTATATATATATATATATATATATATATATATATATATATATATATATATATATATATATATATATATATATATATATATATATATATATATATATATTCATAACATTTTTATTAGTTTCATGGTTACAATAACCTACTTTCTCTCTTCATAAATTACACCATCAAAATAAATGAGTAAAAAAAGTGAAATTATAAATGTTATACATGATATGAGAGATAACGTGTACCAAAAAAATGTTAGTATTATACGTTAAAAGAAAGACCATAGACAACGTGTACTAAAAAACTGTTAGTATTACACGTTAAAAGAAAGACCTTGATGAAGAAGATTCAATATATTCAAAGTATTATACGTTAAAAAAAGACCTTGATGGACAAGATTCAATATATTCAAAATATTACACGTTAAAGATCTTGATGGACAAGATTCAATATATTCAAAATAAATGAGTAAAAAAAAAGTGAAATTATAAATATTATACCTGATATGAGAGATAACGTGTACCAAAAAAATGTCAGTATTACATGTTAAAAGAAAGACCATAGATAACGTGTAGCAGAAAACTGTTAGTATTACACGTTAAAAGAAAAACCTTGATGAAGAAGATTCAATATATTCAAAGTATTATACGTCAAAAGAAAGACCTTGATAAACACAATTCAATATATTCAAAGTATTACACGTTAATAGAAAGACATTGACCAACAAAATTCAATATAATCAAAATATTACATCTTTAGGAGAAGATTGAATATATTGAAAAGGTATTCCCTTATTTCATGGTGACCATAACCTATGATGTTAAAGTGTAAAATATAGGCCAAGGCCCCAATCAAAGTGAAGCAAATGGAAAAGCAAAAGAGGCTAGGACCGAGTTACGACCGATTCTGAAGTGAGTCCACTTTTTCGCTGTGTAGTCATGTGTCAGCATTAATGGTCCATACCAGAGCCCCACACCACCTTTAGATCTCTTCTTTCCCATTCCATCTCCACCGTCCGATCACCCACCACAGTTTAACATCTCAACCCTAACCAGCAAATACAAGAACAACCAACAACTCTGAATCTCACCAAGGTATCTACTATTCTCTTCCATTCTTAATCAATCATTCTTCACGGATCTTCACTTTCCTCTTGTTGAATTTCTACTTTCATTTTCAATTTTAGCTTAATTGAATGCATTCTAATTGATACATATAACTGTTTGCAGATTTGATTTGATTTGACTAAGATCCAACTACTTACTTGGATTTTCAAGTTAATGTTCCAAATTTTGGAGAAGAATCTGTAATATTGAAGTGATTTTGAGTGAAAAACAGTTGTCATTGCTGGTTGTAATTGTGGCAGTTGAGATCTAGAAATTGAACTAGTTTGCAAGGATTACGTGTTTTTTAGGGTTTCTGAAATTGGAAAGGGAGGGGAAGGTCATGGGAGGGGCTGTTTTATAGGTTGAGATTAGTTAGGAAATTATGGAAGTGAATGGAGTTGTACATGATAGTGGTGTAGGAGGGGGGAGAAGGGAAAAGAGAGAGGTAGTAGATAAGTCGGTGGAGGATTTGACTAAATATGCGCATAGTCCTGCTCATTTGGCAGTTGCGAGACGTGACCATGCTGCCCTGAGGCGGATTGTTGCTGCTCTGCCTAGGCTTGCTAAGGCTGGTGAGGTGAATAACGAGGCTGAGTCGCTTGCTGCTGAGGTTCGAGCGGACGAGGTATCAGCTGCTATTGATCGTCGTGATGTGCCTGGTAGGGAGACTCCTCTTCACCTTGCAGTGCGTCTTAGGGATCATGTTTCTGCGGAGATATTGATGGCTGTTGGTGCGGATTGGAGTTTACAGAATGAGAATGGTTGGAGTGCTTTGCAAGAGGCGGTGTGTACTAGAGAGGAAGCTATTGCTATGATTATTGCACGGCATTATCAGCCTCTGGCTTGGGCTAAATGGTGTCGTAGGCTTCCACGCATTGTTGCTTCGGCAACTCGTATTCGGGATTTTTATATGGAGATAACTTTTCATTTTGAAAGCTCTGTGATTCCGTTTATCGGACGCATAGCCCCTTCTGATACCTATCGAATATGGAAGCGTGGTTCTAATCTCCGTGCTGATATGACTCTTGCTGGTTTTGATGGTTTACGCATCCAACGATCGGACCAAACATTTTTGTTCCTCGGAGAGGGTTATACTTCAGAGGATGGTAATTTAACTCTGCCACATGGTTCTTTGCTTGCTCTTTCACACAAGGAGAAGGAAGTTACAAATGCTTTGGAAGGGGCTGGTACACAACCGACAGAAGCTGAAGTTGCCCATGAAGTCTCCTTGATGTCTCAGACAAATATGTACAGACCAGGTATTGATGTTACTCAGGCTGAGCTTATTCCTCATTTATCTTGGAGGCGCCAAGAGAAGACAGAGATGGTTGGGAATTGGAAGGCAAAAGTTTATGACATGCTTAATGTGATGGTGAGTGTGAAATCAAGGCGGGTTCCAGGTGCTATGACAGATGAAGAGCTTTTTGCCGTGGAGGACGGAGAAAGTATGTTAAATGGGGAAAACAATGATGAATATGATGACGTACTGACTGCTGAGGAAAGAATGCAATTAGATTCTGCCCTACGAATGGGGAACTCCGATGCAGCTTGTGAAGATGAAGAGCATGGGGCCTTTGATGGTCAAGAAAATGGTTCATCAGCTTCCTTTGAGAATTCTGAAGCCAATGGCGTGGTTAAAGAGAAGAAGAGCTGGTTTGGTTGGAATAAGAAAAATTTGAAGAGCAAAGGTGATGACCTTGAGGATTTAAAAACATCAAAGAAAACTTCAAGGCTTGGCCCAGAAGGTAGCAGCCAGAGGTTAGGTGATCAACAAAAGTTAGCATCCGAGTTTCTGAAGGAGGATAGTGGAGACAATAAGAAGGGAAAGGATAAAAACATTAAAAAGAAGAAGAAAGGAGCAGTTAGTGAGTCTAAGAATGAGAGTGAATATAAAAAGGGTTTAAGACCTGTCTTGTGGTTAACGCCTGACTTCCCGTTGAAAACTGACGAGCTTCTGCCTCTACTTGACATCTTGGCTAATAAGGTTAAGGCTATTAGAAGACTCAGAGAGCTCTTGACAACTAAGCTTCCTCATGGGACTTTTCCTGTCAAGGTAATCCAAATACTATAGCTGAAGTTCCAAACTTCTTATGCACTGCTATTCTGCAATCTGTCAGTAAAGAGTGCTCATATTACCAGAGCCGCCTTTTTTGGGCAGAGAGTGAGATAAATCTTTATTTATTGGCATAAATATACACCTGCTAAACATCTGAATTTTCTTCGAAGTTAGCAAGTTGCTTAGGTTTCACCACTGTTACGAGATTCTGACTAACAGGGTCTGTTTCTATCATCTCCAGTCATACTTGCATAATTGCATTGACCTATGTGCATGAGTATATTCTAAATGTCTTTTATTTATATTTTTATATAAAACATATTCTGAATGTCTTGTTTAACTGATAATCTTCACTCTTTTTGTTTTGTTATTTTAATAATGTCAAGCTATGACGACACAAAACTGATTCATGCATAAGCCAAGATTTGCTGCTGTTGGTCAGATGACCATATAAACTCAGGGTTTTTTCCCTTATCCACTGTTCAATTTGCCTAATAAGGAGTTGTCAGTTGGTAGAGAAAATTTGGGTGATTAATATTGGACTTATCTTGAACTAGTTATGACTCAGTTGACTTTTTTAGATCATCAGCTTGGTTAGCTTATCTCATTATAAACTTCAGAGAAATTAAACAATGTCTTAGCGTTAATGTGATAGATTGAGCCTGATATCTGCATTTCTGTCACTCTCTGTGCTGTGGCATGGCATGTTCATCATCCATTCTTGTTCGAAATAATGACTTTTGATTTGAAATGGTAATAATAATAATCTCTCTGTGCTACACAGGTTGCTATCCCAATAGTCCCTACTATCAGGGTGCTTGTTACATTTACAAAATTTGAGGAGCTTCAGCCAGTAGAGGAGTTTTCAACACCACTTTCCAGCCCAGCACATTTCCAGGATGCCAAATCCAAAGAATCAGAGGGGTCTGCATCATGGATTTCATGGATGAAAGGAGGTCGAGGGGGGCAGTCCAGTGACTCCGACAGTCACAGATATAAGGATGAAGCTGATCCTTTCAGCATACCCGCAGACTACAAATGGGTAGATGCCAATGAAAAGAAACGCCGAATGAAGGCAAAGAAAGCCAAAAGTAAGAAACATAAGAAGCCGCCAGTAGCTAAACCTGGAGATGGAGTGCATCGTAGCACCGAGGACATAGAAGAATAGTAGTAATATTACGGTATGCATCTCTGGGTCTGATAATTGTTACCCGACAGAAAGAGTCTTTCTTTATTATGCACAGTGCCACAGCTGACTTTACATTTCAATATTGGAGGAGGGGTTCTCTAAGAATTTACTAGAAACTTCTTGTGCAACCAATTGTTATTAGCCGCCGTTTTGCCAAGGAAGCAATCATCTTCTAGAAATTGTTGTATTTGTCATGTGAAGTAAAATTGAAGAGCTATAGTCTTGCTCATCAATTGCTTTCCTTCATTCTAATTTTCGTTAGATACCGATATCTGTATCTACACCTATGTCGATGATCATCGATTTTAGATTTTCTTGAGTGTTATTCTCTTTAGTTACATTCCTTTCATTAAGATTTTGTATGTTGTTTTCAAAGGACCTGTTATAGTAAAGTTTATTCAAACCTTATATTCAATGATTGAACTACAAGATGAGTTCAAAGGATTTATTGTCAAAAGGAAAGTTGCATTGCATCTACATTATCTATAAGCTCTGAAGAAACCAATAATCAAAGTGTTTTTGGTCTAGAACCAATAATCTAAGTTTATTCTCTTAGATGATGAGTACTTTGGGACATATATATATTTAGGGTTACTTTGGTTTTGGTTTGCAAATATAGATAAAATATGATAAAAATATTTAGGGTTAGCTGGTGTGCATGATAAGGTATAAATAAAATATAATAAAAAGTTGATCAGAATAGAATATGATAAAATATTTATTGTTATATATTTGGGGTAGATATGGTAAAATTATATTATTTAAAAGGTAAAATTACTTTTTAAAAATATTTGCATATACATTTTGAAATTAATTTTTAATATTTTTAATTTTATAAGTCAATATAAAATATAAAAAATGAATAAATAGTTAAATGATATTAAATAAAAACCTGACACTAATAGTATTAAATATATTTGTTTTTAATTAAAAAAAGAATAAATAAGTGATTTTACTAAATTATTCTTGCAACTACCTTTAGATTTTTTGAAAAAAATTCATAAATATTTTCTAAAATGGCTAATTAATCCTTTTTTTTTAATTTAATTTAAAATTTCTAAAAATAGATACAAAAATTCAATAAGTCTACATTTTTTACTTTTGACTCAGTTTCTTTTTCAAAATTTATAAAAATAACCTAAAAAATTTAACAATGAATAATTTTTTTACTTTTTCTAAACAAAAAACTTAAAAACAAAGGGAATTAAATCAATACATTTCAATTGGCAAGAATTTTAAGTTGAGTTGTTAACAGAATATAAAGCACAAGAACTAGTTGCATATACGTGGATTCTTTTACTTCACAAGATTCTTCAGCAATGTGTACTAATGTGGACATGTACAATTATAGTAATAGATAAGAATAATTTACATTATTTTACAAAAGATTACATAAATGTTTTCTGTTATTACTGAAAATAGTAAAACATAGATAGATATAAATATTTACATTCCTACCAAAATCTGTCTTTGTTGACACTCAAGTAACCAGACATAACCTTCCCACCAGTATTTCTCATTCCATCTATAAGAAAGCACCAAGTAGAACCCAATGCTCCAACGAAATAATCTGAATCAGCAGCCATAAGAAAATTAACAAGTGGATAGTTTGTGCTTCTCTCCCTTCCCAAGCTTCCTTCATATTCAGCCATGGACACATTACCCCTATCTTGCCTTCTTACCTTTGTATAATGAAACTTCCACCTTGAAGAATATTCTTTTGTTTTCTCTATCACTTCCTATTCACAAGAAACAACAATAACAAAGCCGCAATAATTGTGTTAGTAATCTTATTGAAGGTGTCAGTATCTGTCATGACAGAAAGACTGGAATATTCGCTACCTGCATTTCTGTTGATAGCCAAATGTTATTGAGATTTGGGAAATGATTCCTGATCCTATTAGCAAGCATCATGTACTCTTCAAATTCAACCACTCTCATTTCACATGCTTTATCTCCCATCCTTACATGCATACTTAGAAGAGGTCTTGGGATCCATGGCTTCTGATTCGACCATACGTATTTCTCAATTTCAGACTTTGCTCTTTCACCATTCTCCTCCTAAGCCATCTCAACAAGTCAACACATTGACAATATCAAAGCATGTAAGAATCTATAATAGCATTTGGATTCCTCATACTCACACACTCCCCCAACAATCTAAACCACTGGACCATTCTGACTAGTCAGAATGCAATCTCGTGGTTCAGATTGTGGGAGTGTGTCAAATGTGTAGTTCCATGAAAGGAAACATAGTTGAAAATTAACCTTTGGCCATTCTCCAACAAGACTTTCCAGAACCATTTTTGCAGCTATTTTTCCAAAGGCAACATGGCGCGCCTCATTCAATAAATTACATGTGTACTCTGTCGGGAACCTCATTAAGTATCGTACGGCCTGAACAACATTAAATTTTCATTGTTGGTAAGAAAGGTTGTTATCAAGACGAGGACATAAGGAGTAGTACCTGTGCTCTCCACCATCGTCGATCCATTTTTCTATGAGAAACCACCAGACTGCCATTTATATCAGTCGTTGGTTGCAAATAGTTCCACGGATCGCCCCATATCCTGCATCATATATTCAGGATCTAATTAAGGAATGAATCAATCAATCAATCATAGATTTATGGTTTGAGAGCTTGCCTTGGAGTTGGTCCCGTCCATATATGCTTTGACCTATAGTTTTCTTTCGTCGTCAAAATTCCTCTACTCAATGAATCATCACTTTTCATGAGTTCAAATGCTTGTTGGCGACATTCTACCGAAGTTTCTGCAAAGAAATAGCAATTCCAGCTAGACCGGGACGATCCTGCACGAGCAACATTCAAAGTATATGTTCACCTCGTACGAAGTTGTTAAAATGAATATTCAGATTCCCAAAATTTTATACCTTTGCAACCGTCATGATCAGCTCTATTATAAAAATTAGTGACAAGAACTCTTCCTTCATTGATTGCAATAGCAAGAAGTCCACACATTCCAGCGATTTGAGCACCAATGCCAAATCCAGGCAATCTCTCCCAATCAGCCAAAAGGAACTTGACATTCGGGTCGCTACAATTCGATGGATGCTGATGGATCCATATGTCGCGTTGAACCTTTCGTGTTAAAGGATAGTTTTCTTCATCAGATCCTACAATCTGCAAAAGATTCTACAATCAAATAATTATCACATAATCATCATCGCGCGTTACATACAATACAAATGATTAAGAAACATACCCAGGGTGGATAAGCACCCTCAGATACACCTTGATTTCTAAATTTTTGATTCTGATCAGTGGTTGCAGGAAGAGAGTTCCACGGCGGAAAGGAATCATTTCCTATACGCTTGTCGAAACGGCTATGCAGCTGCGATTTCGCCTTGCAGTTTTCCAAATGTGGAGCATTAAGCAAATTGGATTCATTAACTCCAAGTTTCCATAAGCACTTATTTGTACCAGTTGTAGGCTTATTCAACACACAACTCCAAGCAGAATAAAGCAATGACACTCTTTCATCTTGGTCTATCTCTTTTCTGCTCTTCAAATCTGTTAATCTTTGTATCTCTTTAGGTTTAAACGAACATTGTGCTGTTGTCACCATGGAAAAAAAAAACTAGTGTTAATTTTATTTAATCACTACATTTTCCATGTGATTATACAAAATATTAATGATCATAGTAAAATTATCTCTCCCTAATGATATGCTTGTAGCATGTGTGGTCAAAGTCAAAAAGAACAAAAATTAGAGTATGCTTAAAAGTAAAGGATTAAGATAATTATATGATACTTCATGTACAAGCCTCCTTTAAAATTCATACTCATCAAGTTTGCTTCAAGAATAAATGTCCTTAAAAGTCTCATCACTAATACCATTAGATATACCGAACACTACACCGACACTGACATGCTGATACTAATAATAATTTGAAAAACCATCGTGTCGGATACCAGACACATATTTGTTCAGACACATATTTGTTCAGACAACAAAAAACTATCGTGTCGAATAGTGCTACGTGTCAAATACCTGACACATAGTGCTATGCTATGTGTCAAACACCAAGACACATTTGTTGAGAGGCATTAGTGCTACTGAATTGTTGATTTAGTTAATAAGTTGAAAAGGTAAAAATAGTAAAAAGGCATAAAATGAAAGTAATAAAGGAAAAAGACTTACTGATAGTAGTGGAATTGAGATCTGAGTTGAATGATAAATGAAGCATTGAAAAGTGAGAAAACTGAAAACTACCAATGGAAGTAAGAGTAGCCATAATCAAAGAAGTAATACAAATTCCAGAAAGAAATCCCACAACACATATCTGACAAGGAAATGAATTGCTCATTTGCATGGCTTTCTGAGAAACCACTCTCTCCAGTGACCTTTCATTTGATGATGATGCATCCACCATTTCAACAATCTCCTTTTTCTATATGCATGAATGAAGAAGATAATATAACTCAAAAAAACAAATTCACATGATTCATATAATAAGGATCATGTTCATTCATGCTATACCTCAAAGAAAACTGTGGTCCATCCCTATGATTTTTCCAACTGCATAAAGTAAATGCATCAAGTGTGAAGTTTCCATCAGAATATAGATATTGATCGAACAAGAAAAGTGTGACTGATATTGTTGGATAAAGTAAGGTAGAAAGAAAAGAAACAAAGAATTCACGGTTTCTCAAGTGTTGCAAATGGTGTTTTATTTATTTATAGCTAGATTAGGTGTCTCTTAACTTCAACTAAACTCTCTCTATTATTTTTGTGTTAATTAAAAGATAAATATTTGATTATTGATGTTGAATACAAGGCAATAACGTGTCACACATAGATTGTTTTGAATTTATGATAAAGAAAATAAAAGTGGTAATGATGTGTTGGCAGAGTTGTGAATTTTCGATACGACACGTTTGCTTTCAATTTTTGAGAGATAGAGTGAGAGGTGGTAGTGTTGTTATTTTGCTAGGATCAAATGGTGTCGGCATAAAATGTGGTTATGTACATCTAGAGTCTCGACATGAACAATAAGGGTAATCTATCCCATAGGTAGACTCAAATACTACCATTTTAATATTTCAGTAGACTTTAACTCTATTTTATAAATATGGATGGAATAAGAAGACAAAGATAAGTGTCTGTATGTAATTGATTGATAAATATGGATTAAAGAAAAAGACAAAGATAAGTGTCAAGTGGAAATTGTGTGTATTTAATTGATTGATATATTACTGTAATCAGTTATACTCTTTTTTATATATATATATATATATATATATATATATATATATATATATATATATATATATATATATATATATATATATATATATATATATATATATATATATATATATATATATATATATATAAAAGAAAATTTACAGTAGTTAAATGTAAGCGTTTGACATAATATATCATCATTCGATTATACTTGAAACTTTTAAAGTTAAAAACTGATTATGAAACTAAGTGTAATAGGTTGGTTTTCAAATCCATCTAAATTTTCAGATTATACGTTTTTATGTTAATTTAAATGATTGCATTTTGAAATAGTGAAACAAACAATATATATAGTATATAATAAACTAAATTTCATATACAATATCAAAAGAAATTCATATATATGAACCTTATAAACAACTCATACTATACGCTTGCTACCACAAGGGATGGGAATAGACCATGCCGACCTACATATGCCTATAGCCTAACCTATTTAAAGTCAGGTCAGACCAGACTTTTTTAAAAGCCTATTTAAATAAAGAAGTCAGGATTAGGCTATTAAAAAAATTTATAAAGTCTTATAGGTCGGCCTATATTTTCATATATATTAAAAATATATTAAATAAGTTGTCCTATATATCGGGATGACGAAAAAATTCGTACCCGCAGATATCTGCGGATAAAATCTGTCATGGATATGTGACATATATCTTAATGGATATTCACGGATAAAATAAATAGATATTTGAATATCCGTTTGTTAATGGATATGTATACGAATTTAATAATATCTGTGCCCGCGAATATCCATATTCGTTAATAAATTATAAAAAATCATTAGTTTATTTTACCTTATCTTTTCATCTTCTAAAAAAAAGTTAGTCTTCTTATATTTCTTTCACTTGTTTTTTTTTAAATTTTCTTCAAAGAAAACCTTTCACATTTCATTCAAATTCTATAAGTCATTTCATATTTAAACTTTTCAATACTTCATACATCATTTCAACAATTTCACATTTCAACGAACTAGTGTTGTCATTACTTGTATGGATGTTTTGTGTCTTTAAAAGAAGTTAAAAATATTTTTTCCAAAAAATATTTTTTTTATAAAAAATTAATATCCACGAATATCTGTAAATATCCATGGATACCGTAAAATCTGCGGATTACCCGCTTAATGGATATCCGCATGAATATGGGGGATATGGATATCATATTTATCTAACAGAACAGATACATATATCATGATACCCGTCCCCATGGATATCCATTTACATCCATACTTATATATGCATATATATTAGAAAAAATGATGCATATATATATATATATATATATATATATATATATATATATATATATATATATATATATATATATATATATATATATATATATATATTAGAACAAAGGCTAAATAGGTCGGTCTATATATGCATATATAGGCCAGCCTATAAAGCTTCTTAAGTAATATGAAATGATTGAGAACCTTAATGAGAAAAATGCTTGCAAATAGGCTTTCAGACCAAGCCAGACTTATAAAAGGCAAGGCCAGGCCAAAAAATGGAGCCTATAGTAGACCATAAGCCAGGCTCAGTGTAACATCCAAATTACCCCACAAAATTTTATGTAATTATCCGAGTAAAATTTTCAACTTTTTATTCGAGTGTCACAATCAACTACAAATCACCATAACCGGCTCAATAATACGTTTTCAAAATAGTTATTCGACTTGCAGCGGAATAATTTTAAAACAACATCTATCAACTTCAATTACAAAAATTGTTTTCTAAAAGGAATAACATATAAAGGCAACGTCGTCCCGACTCCCAAAGCGACATATCAGAGCCGACACCCTAAAGACGCGAAGTACTCCGACTTCACAGACCACTGTAACACGGTAGGAGAACTGACTTTTAGTTAAATGTTGCGGATAGCAAGAGTCGCCACCGACTTTTATTTTATCCAAAGGAAAGGCATAAAAGAACAAGAAAGACCTTTTAAAAGATTTTTGGGTCCGGGGGGTAGGTTATGCAAAGGGAAGGTGTTAGCACCCTTTACATCCATGGTTATCCATGGGCTCTTAGTTACTTAGCTCACTTTAAAATGTTTTTGAAATGTGAAGTGTGTGAAAAGAAATTTTCTTAAGAGTTTCATAATGATCCATGTACGAATGCGTAAAAAACCTTTGTTTTGAAAATTGTTTGAAATGTATGAAGTGTTGGAAATATTTTGAAGAGTGAGCAAGTATCTAAGAGGAACCTACTCTAAGTTTAAGTCTTTTCTGTTCTTGAATCCTTTAAATGGTAAGACTATCCCTATTATTAAGGAATAGGTAGTCATTACCTTGGATGTGAGGGACAAGTGAAGGGACATCTGTTATTTAGGCAACTGTGGGGTGTATAAGCAATTCGAAGGGACTTATCATCTTTATTCGAAAGGGACAAGATCATTACGAAGGCAACATTCGAAGGGACTTGATCTTTTTATTTGTTTAGGGACTAGATGATGTGAAATTAGGGACTTTTGCTTTATACACCCTACTTGACCTTTTTGTAATAGGCAACATGAGAGGTATCCTTATGGAAGTGAGATGGCGATCAAAGATCGACTTACGTGTGTGAGTGTTCAATTTAAATATTTATCTTTTAAATTAGTGATCTAAATTAATTTTAAACATACCAAACATGTTACACTCCCTATTTTACTAACCATAGCATTTAAAAACAAATAATAAACATTATTACTAAAATATTACATCCAGGAGACAATTACATAATAATAATAATTAACAAATTTAATAAATAAGCAAAAATAATAATAATAATAATATAATTGGGTTAGTAAGATAATAATAATAATAAATCACAATATAAATGAGGTTAGTAATAAAATATCATATAAACATAATTAATAATGTAAATAAAAATATTAGCATAATAATCACAAGATCAATTTTTTATATGAACAATTATTTTTTAAGATTAATAAGAAAATATAAGCAATTATACTAATTATCATAAAGTTTTAAATTATTTACAAATTATATAAAAAAAACATTAGGTTAATTATAAACATGTTATAAAAATAAATTATATTTACAAAAATTAATTTAACAAGTTTTAATTATTTTTAAGCATATATTAAAAATTATTTATATATAAGAATTAAGTTATAAACAAATTATATAATATATATACATGATTAAATAATAAATTAAAAATTAAAAATTATAATAGAATTAAATGTTAAATAGAAGAAAATTAGGGTTTGAAAATTATTAGGGTTTAAGATTAATTTTATTAGATTAGGATTATGAATTTTAACCTAAATACAATTCATTTATTTATACAAATCAAATAATATTAATAATATATATGGTAAAATAAATTTTAAATAGTTTTAATAATAAAGTTTTAATAATATAAGTTTGAAATTTATATACAAGAAATAATATACATTTTATTTTTAACATTTATAATTTACTAAATTGATTAAAACATAAACAAGAATTAAATGAAATAAGAAGAAAAAGTGATAAAAAAACTTACCTGGGGCTGGGATTCGAACCCAAGCTCTAGCAATGACACTTAGCTGTTTCTGCATCAAACATTAAATCAAAATATCCAGAAACATTACAAACATCATCATGAACAATAATATACAATCAAATTTCATTTATATTGCTTGTATCATTGAAATCGAAAAATCAAATTTCAAGCTAAAGATGAAATCGGTTTATGCATTTTAATGAGTTTTGGATGATGTAATGCATTGGGATAACATCAAGGATGATCAAGGAAGAGATTGCAACCTTCAAAAACACTTTGATATAGCCTGCAAAATAGAATCCGAATTATGAATTTTTTATGAAAATTTAAAGTATTGTTCTTACTCTTGGAAGCAGCCAAAATTCTCCCTTTGTGTTGTGGTCTCTTCATGTATATATAGTGAGTGAAATTAGATCAAAAAATCATATCCTACTTTGGACTTTTGGATCACTTGAGATTGAAAAAGATATGCTTTCAAATATTGAAAAAAAAAATTGATATCTTCTTACTATTTTTGGTTGATATGATCTTATATGATTTCAATCATCTCTAAATGGCCTTTATAACTTTCAAGAACAAAAATCATATCAAATATTGAGAAAAAAAATTGATATCTTCTTACCATTTTTGATCGATATGATCTTATATGATTTCAATCATCTCTAAATGGCCTTTAAGAATTTCTAGAACAAAGATCAAATCAAATATTGAGAAAAAAAATTGATATCTTCTTACCATTTTTGATTGATATGATCTTATATGATTTCAATCATCTCTAAATGATCATTAAGACCTTCTAGAACCAAAATCAAATCAAATATTCACACTTTTATATTTTATTTTGATTTAAAATGTTTTTTAATGTAAAAAATCATAATAAATAAAATAAAATGAATAAAAATATGAATAAATAATTTTTAATTCGTGCATGATGTCATGGAAGTGTTTGGGTCATAAAAAAGCAAGCCCATTTGGTGAATTATGGTTTTAAGACCCCATTTGCTTCATAAACCTCTCAAAAATTTCCCAACTTTGCAAGGGCACAAATCCTTCAATTTTAATGCTATGAGGGTGTTCTTGGACTTTTTGGAAAGCTTAAAGAGTCCTATAACCAACCCCATTGGTTTCATGTTCATATCATTTACCATTCTCAAGTTATGCCCTTTTGAAGTTGTTGACTTTTTGTTGACTTCTAAAAGGACCTATAATGCCTTAGCTCATACCTTCCAAATGAAGCATTTTTGGGCTTGGCTTGTGAGACACAAAGTTGTAGAGAATTCAATTTCCTTCAAAATGAGCTTTGTATGGGAAAAATTTGATGAAGCATGTGAAAGTTATGGCTGGTCAAAGTTCATTTGACTTTTCCTAAAGAAACCCTAATTTAGAAACCTCTGATTCTTGATGATCTGAAATCTCCTTGATGAATCATGATCAACCCTTGATTAAATGATGAATTTTACTTCATATACTTGATGTTGTCAAAAAATCATGAAGTTTGACTTTGGTTTGACCACAGTTGACCTCAGTTTGACTTTTTAACTACTTTGACTGATTTTGACTTATCTGATCATCTGACTGAGCAAACTTTTGAGAAAAGTCTTGAAACTTGTCATGGGGGTTCTTACACACATACAAGATGTTATTAAGCTCACTTGAAGTCTTGGAAATTCATTTAGCCTGATTAAAGTCAAAACCCTAGTTTTGGATGCACTGTTTAGGAGGTGCATTGTCTGAGGGAATTGTCAACTCTTCTGACCAATTGTGAACTTTGTGAACCTTGTGAACCATCATAAAATGTCTTGTGAACCTTGTGAACCTTGTGAACCTCAAAAAGTGACTTTTAGACTTCATGAACCTCATGAAAGGTCTTGAAAGCATTGTGAATCTTGTGAACCTTGTGAACCTTCTTAGCACACAAAGTCTTGTATTGTGAGGGCAAATTTTGGGGTGCAACAGCTGCCCCTGTTCAATTTTCTGAAACCTGAGGGGTTAGTTGGTATGTTTGCCAGTCGCGACCTGGAAGGTTGAAGGGGATTGAACACAAAAGCCCAAAAATTTGCACTCACCAGTGCGTAAACTGAGATTGATGGTTGGTTGTATATGCTTGAGTGGGCTTAAAGATGCCACTTGGAGAAAAGTTCTTCAGATACATTTCTTGGAGGATAAAGCAGTCCAAAATATGAAGATATGATGATAGCTTTCAGGAGGATAAAGCAGTCCTGATGAGATAATAAGCTTTCAGGAGGATAAAGCAGTCCTGAGATATGGGTAATATGCTTTCAGGAGGATGAAGCAACCCTGAGGTAATGGTGATAGCTATCAGGAGGATGAAGCATCCCTGAGGTAATAATATGATTTCAGGAGGGTAAAGCAATCCTGAAGTACAAGAAGCTGCCAGGAGGATAAAGCAGTCCTGAGGTAATAATAATCTTTCAGGAGGATGAAGCAATCCTGAGGTAGTGATGAGCTATCAGGAGGATGAAGCAATCCTGAGGTAATAATATGATTTCAGGAGGGTAAAGCAATCCTGAAGTACAAGAAGCTGTCAGGAGGATAAAGCAGTCCTGAGGTAATAATAATCTTTCAGGAGGATGAAGCAATCCTGAGGTAGTGATGAGCTATCAGGAGGATGAAGCAATCCTGAGGTAATAGTATGCTTTCAGGAGGATAAAGCAGTCCTGATGAGACAATAAGCTTTCAGGAGGATGAAGTAGTCCTGATGTAGTGATGCTTTCAGGAGGATGAAGCAATCCTGATGTACTAGAAGTTTTCAGGAGGATAAAGCAATCCTGAGGGATGATAACTTTCAGGAGGATAAAGCAGTCCTGATAATCACAAGTCTGTTTGCTGGAGAATTAACCTGAAAACAAGGTAGCATTCTGTATAATAATATTAGTTTATGCATTATGTATGCATGTATGATATGATGCACTTAAATAATGTATTATGTATCTATGGACATGTATGTTATGGTATGATGTAAATGATGTATGTATGATATGATACTGCCTGAGACGTCTGGACATCTTCGTATAACAACTGCTGGCCAGAGAAAATAAATCCCGATTCGTTGCTGAAGAATATAAGGAACTTGCTCCCGTCTTGTGTGGTAAGAAGGTATACATAACCTCCCGTATGCTGGGGATAGCAAGGTATATATAACCTCCCGTCTGCTGGGGATAGCAAGGTATATATAACCTCCCGTCTGTTGGGGATAGTAAGGTATACATAACCTTCGTCTTTGTTTGATAGTAGGGTAGATATAACCTCCCGTCTTCGTTCGTCGTACCCTTATTGGAAAGTAAATTCCCGAATATCCGTATGAGGATAAAAGAGATGGATATAAATTCCAGAGGAGATGTGACTTTATGAAGATGGACTTGTCCTATTGAGGGTTTGTAGTTGTCTTGTAAGAGTGAACCTGGTGAAGCTTCGTTGGAATCCTTCCCTCGTTCGTCCTTAGTAAATACTATTACTGCATTTTCATGCATTTCTGGTAAACATCAATCATATTAAGCATACATGCATTTCTGGTAAACATCAATCATATTCAAAAGCATAATACATTCAAACACAACCAATGGACGTTTCGCTTATGTAAATAGGGTAAAAGTAAATCTGGATTCAAAAGATGGAATTTATTTATATCAAAAAGTGACCCATACACGGGTAAGTTTGTACAAAGAGACATAAATCCTAGTAGGAGGATTTTGTCATAAATTTTTTTTTTACAAAACAAAGAGAATCAGCTATGTGGGAAATAATCCTATTGAGTTTCAATTCTACTATTGCCATTATCTTCAAGTATCTCATCTTCTGTGTTGAGACGAAAACGATTGGATTGAGCTTTATCTGTTCGAGCCTGAGTAAGTATCACAACTGGTTGTAGTTTCATGGGTGATCCAAACGAGACATAGTCATACGCTTTAATCCCTAACTTTTGCCTGGATTGCCCTTTCAGGTTTTCAATCCATCGGGATACCCTTTTTTGCCCAAGCCGCCTTTTCAGGTTTTCGACTTGCCGGGTGTACATCTTTTTATATATATCCCTAATTTTTGCCCAAACCCTTTTGGTTTGCCGGGATGCCCTTATTTTTGCCTAGGCCTGTCAACCTAGCGGGTCTCTTTTCATGCGTAGTATTTTTTAACTATGTCTGCGTTTACGGGCTGCGGGAAGTCTTCACCATCCATTGTAGTGAGTATCATAGCACCTCCTGAGAACATTGTCTTAACTACAAATGGTCCTTCATATGTTGGAGTCCACTTGCCCCTAGGATCACCCTGTGGTAATATGATACGCTTGATTACCAAGTCACCAACCTGATATACCTTTGGCTTAACCTTCTTGTTAAAAGCTTTGATCATTCGTTTCTGGTACATCTGGCCATGACAAACTACTGCTAACCTTTTCTCATCAATCAAATTTATCTGGTCAAGTCGAGTCTGAATCCATTCATCTTCATCCAAACCTGCATCCTTCATAATTCTTAAGGAGGGAATCTGAACTTCAATGGGCAGAACTGCTTCCATACCATAGACCAAGGAGAATGGGGTTGCCCCTGTTGAAGTACGTATTGTGGTACGATAACCATGAAGAGCAAATGGTAACATCTCATGCCAATCCTTGTAAGTAACAGTCATCTTCTGTACAATCTTCTTAATGTTCTTATTAGCAGCTTCAACTGCCCCATTCATCTTTGGACGATACGGAGAAGAGTTGTGATGCTTAATCTTGAACTGCGTGCAGAGATCAGTAATCATAGTATTGTTCAAATTAGAGCCATTGTCAGTGATAATCCTTTCAGGGATGCCATACCTACATATGAGATTATTCTTAATGAATCGAGCCACAACATTCTTAGTAACAGATGCAAATGAAGCTGCCTCTACCCACTTAGTGAAATAATCAATAGCAACCAGGATGAAACGATGCCCATTAGAAGCAGTAGGCTTGATCTCACCAATCATATCAATGCCCCACATGGCAAAAGGCCAAGGAGCAGTCAACACATTCAATGGTGATGGAGGTATATGTACTTTATCAGCATAGATTTGACACTTGTGACAAGTTCTGGAATGTTGATAGCAATCAGCTTCCATGGTAGACCAATAGTAACATGCTCTCAATATCTTATTTGCCATAGTATGTCCACTAGAATGGGTGCCAAAAATTCCATCATGCATATCTTCCATAATCTCAATTGCTTCCTTCTTATCCACGCACCGAAGCAGAGTTGAATCATGATTGCGCTTGTACAAAATCCCATTACTCAAAAAGAACTTAGCAGAAAACCTTCTCAGAAACTTCCTATCTTTGACAGATGCCCCTTCAGGGAACTCCTGAGCTTCAAGATATCTTTTCACTTCATAGAACCAAGGTTTCTCCTCTGTCCCTTCTGTGTCAATTTCATTGCAGTATGCAGGTTTTTCAAATCTATCAATAGTAATCTTGGGAGCTTCATCATCCCAGCTGATCTCAAACATAGATGCCATGGTAGCTAATGCATCTGCCAACTGATTCTCTCTTCGTGGAATATGTCCAAAGGTAATCTCTTTAAAATGTGGGATCAAAGACAACACATGCTCTTTGTAAGGAATGAGGTTATCATGTTTGGTATCCCAATCTCCTTTAATCTGACTAACTACCAGGGCTGAATCTCCATACACGTCAAGGAACTGAATCTTCATATCAATGGCAGCTTTAATACCCAGGATACATGCCTCATACTCAGCCATGTTATTGGTACAATAGAAACAAAGTCTGGCGGTAATCGGGGTATGACAACCTTCAGGGGAACTAATCACAACACCAACACCATTACCAAGTGCATTAGAGGCACCGTCAAAAACCATAGTCCATCGGGATCCTTGTTCAGGTCCGTCATATTGTCCAGGTTCTTTGGTAATGATCATAATGTCTTCATCAGGGAACTTAAAACTCATTGACTGGTAATCATCTACTGCTTGATGAGCCAAATGATCTGCTACAATACTTCCCTTAATGGCCTTCTGAGTAGTATACTGTATGTCATATTCTGTCAAGATCATTTGCCATCTTGCAATTCTTCCAGAGAGAGCAGGTTTCTCAAATATGTACTTGATTGGATCCATCTTCGAAATCAACAAGGTAGTATGGGTCAACATATACTGTCTTAGTCGGCGAGCAGCCCATGCCAAAGCGCAACAAGTTTTCTCGAGTAGTGAGTATCTTGTTTCACAGTCGGTAAACTTTTTGCTAAGGTAGTATATTGCCTGCTCTTTTCGACCAGACTCGTCATGTTGCCCCAACACACACCCCATTGAGTTGTCTAACACTGTTAAGTACATAATCAAGGGTCTTCCATCAACTGGTGGCATCAAAATTGGAGGTTCCAGCAGATACTTCTTAATTTCATCAAAGGCAATCTGGCACTCATCATTCCATTCCATCACCTGATCTTTCTTCATCAATTTGAAGATTGGCTCACAGGTGGCAGTTAATTGGGAAATAAATCTTGCAATGTAATTCAATCGTCCCAAGAAACCTCTAACTTCCTTCTCAGTACGGGGAGCTGGCATCTCTCGTATAGCTTTTACTTTTGCAGGATCCACTTCAATAGCTTTTCCACTGACTATGAAACCCAGGAGTTTACCAGACCTAACTCCAAAAGTACACTTGTTTGGGTTCAATCTCAACTTGTACTTCTTCAACCTCTCAAACAATTTATGCAAATGATCAAGATGTTGCTCTTCATTCTGGGACTTGGCTATCATATCATCCACATATACCTCTATCTCATGATGAATCATATCATGAAACAAAGCCACCATAGCACGCTGATATGTTGCCCCTGCATTCTTCAAACCAAATGGCATCACCTTATAACAAAAAGTGACCCACTGTGTAACAGATGTTGTCTTCTCCATATCTTCAGGTGCCATCTTGATCTGATTGTAACCAGAGAAACCATCCATAAAAGAGAATACCTTATGCTGAGCAGTGTTGTCTACCAGAACATCAATATGAGGAAGTGGAAAATCATCTTTGGGGCTAGCCTTGTTCAAATCTCTGTAGTCCACACACATACGTACCTTACCATCTTTCTTAGGTACCGGCACCACGTTTGCAACCCACTGAGGATAAGAAGTCACTGCTAAGAACCCTGCATTGAACTGTTTCATTACCTCTGCTTTGATCTTTTCTGACATCTCAGGACGCATACGACGAACCTTCTGCTTCTTTGGACGACAATCTTCTTTTACTGGTAAACGGTGAACCACAATGTCTGTATCCAACCCTGGCATATCTTCATAAGACCAAGCAAAGATCTCCACATAGTCACGTAACATCTGAATCAATCTGCTCTTGACACTATCCTCTAAATCAGCCCCTATCTTGACCTCTTTCCTGTTTTCTTCAGTTCCCAGATTCACAACTTCGACTGGCTCTTCATGTGGCTGTATGGATTTCTCTTCTTGTTGTAACAACCTAGCAAGCTCTACAGGTACTTCACAATCGTCCTCATTTCCGTCTTCAGTTTGATAGATCGGATTCTCGAAATTATAATTGGCAATAGTAGAACTGTTATCAACAGGATCCAGAATGGATGAGGATCTGCATTTTAGTGATGTGGGTGTGTGTAAGAACACATAGCTGATAAAACAAAAATAACAGAAAAGAAAGACAAGGAACACAATATTTACGAAAACGAAACGTCCACTGATTTTATTGAATGAAGTATGCAAATGAAATGACAGCCCGTAACAAGCACACCATTGTGCCCCGGGTAAGGCGCAAGGTTTAAGAGTTCAATTGTTCAAGAAATTACAAACTTAAAAGCAACAACATAGTAATAGTATTTACTCCTGACTAAAGGAGATAGGGATAACATCTTCAGCTTTCCAATTATTGAGTCCAGCACCCACAGTAGGAAAAATCCAAGCATCCAAATTGTAGTCTTCATCATAGTCTCCCACAACATTAATCTGATCTTTCATGATCCCCTGATTGGTGATACGAACAACACGAGCACGACGAACAGTCTTCTGGGACTCTGCAGTGAAGCCCAAACCAAACTTGTCAGACTTGTACGGAATATCAGGAAGCTGACCCCAAATAGTACAACCACCTTCATCCACCACAGCTCTAGCATCGTTGAGGGAAGCCATTGCCATTGTTGGAGGTACTCTAGTGACTACAGGAACTTTCTTGGCAACCGGAGGAGCTACATAATCATTGACAATCCAGGGAACCACTTCAAATGTCTGACACGGAGTTTCAATGTATTCACCCTCCATTTCCAGATACTTGAAAGTGTTTACATGGCTGACAAAATATTCTTCTTCTCCATAGACAGTAACAACCTTTCCTTCCACCGGATATCTTAGCTTCTGATGTAATGTAGAGGTTACAGCACCTGCCCCATGGATCCAGGGACGACCAAGCAGACAAGAGTATGAAGGACGAATATCCATCACATAAAATGTAGCAGTAAAAACCTGAGAGCCAACTTTGATTGGAAGATCAATTTCCCCATGCACTACTCTTCTAGAACCATCAAAAGCCTTCACCACAATACTGCTGGGCTTCAGCACAGCATCTTCAGGACTCAGCTTATTCAGGACTTCTTTGGGCAACACATTCAAAGAGGAACCATTGTCTATCAATACATGTGACAGGGTAGTGCCCCTGCATTCAATTGAGATATGCAGAGCCCTGTTATGATCCCTCTTGGCAGGGGTCAAATCAGCATCAGAAAATCCTAACCCATTATCATAGGTCAGGTGGGCAACACAATTCTCAAACTGGTCAACAGAAATTGCATTGGGTACATGAGCAGTCTTCAGAAACTTGATCAAGGCTTTGGCATGAGCCTCAGAACATAACAACAAGGACAACATAGAAATTTTTGAGGGAGTATGCCCCAACTGATCAACAATGTCATAATCACTCTTGCGAATGATCTTCAATACTTCTTCCATCTGCTTAGAGAGATCATCAACAACTGGCACATCAGTAGGTACTGGCTCAATAACAGGACCCTTGCCCCGAGCATCAGTGGTGGAGGTAGCAGCAGGAGTAGCTGCATTCTTAGAAGCAACTGGAGGAGAGAAGACTCTTCCACTACGTGTGATCTTACTAGATCCAGCAATATTGTCAACATCAACAGGCACATTAGCTAAGGGTTCTTGTTTAGCACCATGGATATAAACATCAGATCCATAATGCCAAGGCACAGCTTTATCAGACGTATACGGAATAGGACCAGGAGTGGTAATGACCATAGGAGCCACTCTGGCTTCAGCATCAACTCTCACAGGACCTTCAACAGTAATCTTGATTGGACCTTGATGGGTGATTTTAATAGGTCCCTTTGAAGTGATCCTTACCGGTACTTTATCAACCATGTCAACCTCTTCAGTCTTCTTACCTTTAGTAATATGCTCCACCATCCTCTCCACAGAAGGTGGTCTTCTTTCAAACACTATGGTGTAATTATTCATGAGACGCTGAATTCCATCCTTCAACCTCCAACAACAATCTGGATTATACTCACAATAGACACAATCTTCACGACAACCCGGAAAGAACCCAACTTGCACTAACTTCTTCCTGATGACAGACAATGGTGTGGTCAACTCTGCAACTGAATGGATATGTACATCTTCATCAATGGCATTGACAGTCTTCTCGTGATTTGGCATCGGAGCCGTAATCACATTTGGAGTACCCGGAGGATCAAACTCAATCTCTCCAACATCAATCATATCTTGAATTTTGTTCTTCAAGACCCAACAATTATTAGTATCATGTCCCTGACAGTTTGAATGATATGCACATCGTGCGTTAGGATTGTACCTGGGAGAGGTAACATTAGGATTCTGAGGAGCCTCTTTCAAAGTAATAAGTTCAGCCTTCAACAAGTGTTGCAATGCCTGAGCCATTGACATGTTGATCTTCGTGAACTGCCTTCTAACCCTCTGTTGGTTGCCCTGTGGCTGTTCTGTTGTTGCAGGAGTTGGATTTGAAATATGAACTGCACTAACAGACTGATGTCTTCTATTACGATCAGGTTGACCATAAACAACATTGGATTCTTTCTTCCCAGTGGGAGGCTTCTTTGAAGCACCTGATGAAGAAGTACCCACTTGAATCTTGCCATTCTTTATACCATTTTCCACGCGCTCTCCTGTAATTATCAACTCAGTGAAGCCAGATGATGAGCTTCCAATGAGATGACTGTAGAACGGACCATTCAGTGTACACATGAACATATCAACCAATTCCCTGTCAGTTAAAGGGGGTTGAACTCTTCCAGCTAAATCTCTCCACTTTTGAGCATACTCCTTGAAACTTTCTTTGGCACCCATAAACATGCTTTGAAGCTGCATGCGAGTGGGAGCTAAGTCAGCATTATATTGATACTGCTTATAGAAAGCCTCAGCAAGATCATTCCAATCCCTGATGTTGACACTCTCCAATTGATAATACCACTCCAATTGAGCTCCAGATAAGCTCTCTTGAAAAAAATGGATCCACAACTTCTTATCAGCAGTGTGAGGTTGGATTCTTCTGACATAAGACCTCAGATGCAGTTTGGGACAAGAGACCCCATCATAAACAACAAAGGTAGGAACCTTGAAACCAACAGGTATGACTACCCCAGATATCAGACTCAAATCTTCAAAATCCAGTCCAGAAGATTTCTGCAACTCCATAGCATCCATTCTATCCACCAGCATCTTGAACTTGTCTTCATTAGGATCATGGTAATAATTAGCCTCAGAATCAGAGTCCCCCATTGTATGGTGGAGACTGCCTATCTCTTTCTCAGATTCTTCAGACTCATAATCTTCAACTTGTTCTTTGGTCTTGACAGGACCTCTGAACCTTCTTCCCATGTTGATCAGGCCACCTGACCTTCTAGTCTTCTTAGTCTTCTTGGCCAGCAGTGTCTTCAATTCATCCTGCCCCTTGGATAGGTTCAGGATCAGCTCTTGGAACTGTGCATTCTGTGCCTGGAGATCCTTAACCGTTTGCTCAAGAGCCATCGCTGAAATAAACAGCGAGAAGATAAGAAACCTGACACAAGAAACCTATGATGCAATGATATGATATGTGAATGTGTATGCAATGTTTTCAAGGACCGCAGGATTTAAATTTGCTTAAACAAACAAGAAGGTAAACTTTTATTAGTAATAAATTTGTTTTGCCTCTTGGGCTTACAAAAAATGAAATGAAATAAGTACAAAAGATGGGGTTTTAAGTCTCCCATGGACGTTTCCTCTTCGTGTTGAGGTATGAGTTGAGATTCCGTTCCTCGTGAAGTTGCTTTGTTAGTTCTAGGACTCTTTCTTGGCTTGCTTTGTAATGAGCCTCGAAAGTATCCCTTTGCTCCTTCAGTTGGATCCATGATCTCTGCAAGTCTTCCATATCAGTAGGCATGTCTGGGTGAAGGATGGTATAAGCTGTGTCTCCTTCAGCAACAGGTTCCATGGTAACTGGCAGGACAGCAGGATATGGCATCATGAGAGTCTGAGCACGAGATCGCACCCATCTGAGATAAGCTTCCATAGGAATAGTGTACTTAGGCTCCAGAGTCTTGCTGTCAACCCTGTTTACTTTTCCCTATGCTCGTATGAATCTCTGACGGTAACCTTGAAGATCGTTGTCGTAGTCGAACACAATGCCCTGAATCAACATGTCATGTGGACCATCACTCCGGGCGTAACCAAACTGTCGTAAAGCTAGAGAGGGATTGTAGGTGATGCCTCCTCTGAAGTGGCACATTAGGAAACTCCCCACAACGGTCAATGATAGTGACATTCTCCATAGATCTGGAGCACCAATGAATGTCTGAGTGAGAAAGTGACATGATCCTCTTGGACCATCTGAACCCTTGCTCATTCTTCATTACTGAGCGAGGAAGGTGAGAAATAAACCACCTAGAAAGCAAAGGTATGCAGCACATCAAAGTTCCTCTTGCCCTTGTAGTACGAGTATGAAGAGAATGTAGGATGTCTCCAAGCAACGTAGGCACTGGATTGTGACTCAGAAATATGTTGATGGCATGTACGTCTATGCACTGGTCTGGGTTAGGGAACAACACTAGGCCATAAATCAGCAAGGCTAAGATCTCCTCAAAATCATCATAGCTCATGGCCTTTAAGAATACTTGAGCCTTCTCTATCAAAACCTTAGCAAGAATACCCTTAACTCCGCTTCTCGTTTCTAGAACGATGTCAGACTTCTTCAGATGTAGAGCTGCAGCAATAACCTCTGATTTAAGCTCCTTCTCCAGGCCTGTGAAGGGTCTTTGATCAAGAACAAGTATGCCCAGAAGTTTAGAGAACTCTTCCATGGTTGGAACCAGCTGGTAGTCGGGGAATGTGAAGCAATGGTGTTTAGGATCAAAGAACTGAAACAGAACACTCATCATGTCTTCATTGAACCCTGGAGTGACTAGATCCAATAGGTGACCATGTCTCTTGATGAACTGGGAATGATCAGACACTTGAGAAACCAACTCTTTAAGCTTGGCAGGTATGCCCACAAAGTTGATCCTGATGGTGTTTCTACGAGCAGAAGCCATGACCTGCAACAAAGAACAAAGATAAATCCTTTGGTCCTTGAAATGGTTAGTGAAAATGCTATGCTTATGATGCATGATGATGTCATGATGTTATGTTCAATCACAAACATGTGGCACACACAAACAAGTCACACAATAGCCCTAGGTTTAAAGGCTTGCATGAGGTTCAAAGGTAAGTACCCTCCCCTGAAGTTTAGTTGGTTCATCCTGTCCTATAAAAGTAACCAGGTTCTAAGGGATCTCAATATCATTGATCCTTCACAAGGGTGGTTGTTCAGAAGGCAACTTACTTGCCAACCAAAACCCTCCAAGTTTAGAATCTCAATGAGCGTAGTATCGAGTATCAACCAACTTCAGTCTGCACCAAAGCCGGTTACCTCACTACTTTCTAAAGGCCAAGATGGGATAACTAGGGTTCTAAAAGTTAGTTAGTGCATTGACAACATATGGAAGCCTCATATTATCCTCAACTTGACTTAAGGAACATAAGCACCAACCAAGAAGTCACACTAACTATGGCCACCAGATCAACCATATTGATATACGTCGTACAGTTTCCTTGGACTATTGCCATTTACCTATGGTACACTAGATCCGGGTTAGGACCTTTCACAAATAAGAGCACCCCAACAAGATAATATAAAGCAAACAAGGCAAACAATTTAAAGTGATCTAATTCCTAAGGGTACCCCTCTTAAATTTATAGATCCCCAGCAGAGTCGCCAGTTCTGTAACACGGTGGGAGAACTGACTTTTAGTTAAATGTTGCGGATAGCAAGAGTCGCCACCGACTTTTATTTTATCCAAAAGAAAGGCATAAAAGAATAGGAAAGACCTTTTAAAAGATTTTTGGGTCCGGGGGGTAGGTTATGCAAAGGGAAGGTGTTAGCACCCTTTACATCCATGGTTATCCATGGGCTCTTAGTTACTTAGCTCACTTTAAAATGTTTTTGAAATGTGAAGTGTGTGAAAAGAAATTTTCTTAAGAGTTTCATAATGATCCATGTACGGATGCGTAAAAAACCTTTGTTTTGAAAATTGTTTGAAATGTATGAAGTGTTGGAAATATTTTGAAGAGTGAGCAAGTATCTAAGAGGAACCTACTCTAAGTTTAAGTCTTTTCTGTTCTTGAATCCTTTAAATGGTAAGACTATCCCTATTATTAAGGAATAGGTAGTCATTACCTTGGATGTGAGGGACAAGTGAAGGGACATCTGTTATTTAGGCAACTGTGGAGTGTATAAGCAATTCGAAGGGACTTATCATCTTTATTCGAAAGGGACAAGATCATTACGAAGGCAACATTCGAAGGGACTTGATCTTTTTATTTGTTTAGGGACTAGATGATGTGAAATTAGGGACTTTTGCTTTATACACCCTACTTGACCTTTTTGTAATAGGCAACATGAGAGGTATCCTTATGGAAGTGAGATGGCGATCAAAGATCGACTTACGTGTGTGAGTGTTCAATTTAAATATTTATCTTTTAAATTAGTGATCTAAATTAATTTTAAACATACCAAACATGTTACACTCCCTATTTTACTAACCATAGCATTTAAAAACAAATAATAAACATTATTACTAAAATATTACATCCAGGAGACAATTACATAATAATAATAATTAACAAATTTAATAAATAAGCAAAAATAATAATAATAATATAATTGGGTTAGTAAGATAATAATAATAATAAATCACAATATAAATGAGGTTAGTAATAAAATATCATATAAACATAATTAATAATGTAAATAAAAATATTAGCATAATAATCACAAGATCAATTTTTTATATGAACAATTATTTTTTAAGATTAATAAGAAAATATAAGCAATTATACTAATTATCATAAAGTTTTAAATTATTTACAAATTATATAAAAAAAACATTAGGTTAATTATAAACATGTTATAAAAATAAATTATATTTACAAAAATTAATTTAACAAGTTTTAATTATTTTTAAGCATATATTGAAAATTATTTATATATAAGAATTAAGTTATAAACAAATTATATAATATATATACATGATTAAATAATAAATTAAAAATTAAAAATTATAATAGAATTAAATGTTAAATAGAAGAAAATTAGGGTTTGAAAATTATTAGGGTTTAAGATTAATTTTATTAGATTAGGATTATGAATTTTAACCTAAATACAATTCATTTATTTATACAAATCAAATAATATTAATAATATATATGGTAAAATAAATTTTAAATAGTTTTAATAATAAAGTTTTAATAATATAAGTTTGAAATTTATATACAAGAAATAATATACATTTTATTTTTAACATTTATAATTTACTAAATTGATTAAAACATAAACAAGAATTAAATGAAATAAGAAGAAAAAGTGATAAAAAAACTTACCTGGGGCTGGGATTCGAACCCAAGCTCTAGCAATGACACTTAGCTGTTTCTGCATCAAACATTAAATCAAAATATCCAGAAACATTACAAACATCATCATGAACAATAATATACAATCAAATTTCATTTATATTGCTTGTATCATTGAAATCGAAAAATCAAATTTCAAGCTAAAGATGAAATCGGTTTATGCATTTTAATGAGTTTTGGATGATGTAATGCATTGGGATAACATCAAGGATGATCAAGGAAGAGATTGCAACCTTCAAAAACACTTTGATATAGCCTGCAAAATAGAATCCGAATTATGAATTTTTTATGAAAATTTAAAGTATTGTTCTTACTCTTGGAAGCAGCCAAAATTCTCCCTTTGTGTTGTGGTCTCTTCATGTATATATAGTGAGTGAAATTAGATCAAAAAATCATATCCTACTTTGGACTTTTGGATCACTTGAGATTGAAAAAGATATGCTTTCAAATATTGAAAAAAAAATTGATATCTTCTTACTATTTTTGGTTGATATGATCTTATATGATTTCAATCATCTCTAAATGGCCTTTATAACTTTCTAGAACAAAAATCATATCAAATATTGAGAAAAAAAATTGATATCTTCTTACCATTTTTGATCGATATGATCTTATATGATTTCAATCATCTCTAAATGGCCTTTAAGAATTTCTAGAACAAAGATCAAATCAAATATTGAGAAAAAAAAATTGATATCTTCTTACCATTTTTGATTGATATGATCTTATATGATTTCAATCATCTCTAAATGATCATTAAGACCTTCTAGAACCAAAATCAAATCAAATATTCACACTTTTATATTTTATTTTGATTTAAAATGATTTTTAATGTAAAAAATCATAATAAATAAAATAAAATGAATAAAAATATGAATAAATAATTTTTAATTCGTGCATGATGTCATGGAAGTGTTTGGGTCATAAAAAAGCAAGCCCATTTGGTGAATTATGGTTTTAAGACCCCATTTGCTTCATAAACCTCTAAAAAATTTCCCAACTTTGCAAGGGCACAAATCCTTCAATTTTAATGCTATGAGGGTGTTCTTGGACTTTTTGGAAAGCTTAAAGAGTCCTATAACCAACCCCATTGGTTTCATGTTCATATCATTTACCATTCTCAAGTTATGCCCTTTTGAAGTTGTTGACTTTTTGTTGACTTCTAAAAGGACCTATAATGCCTTAGCTCATACCTTCCAAATGAAGCATTTTTGGGCTTGGCTTGTGAGACACAAAGTTGTAGAGAATTCAATTTCCTTCAAAATGAGCTTTGTATGGGAAAAATTTGATGAATCATGTGAAAGTTATGGCTGGTCAAAGTTCATTTGACTTTTCCTGAAGAAACCCTAATTTAGAAACCTCTGATTCTTGATGATCTGAAATCTCCTTGATGAATCATGATCAACCCTTGATTAAATGATGAATTTTACTTCATATACTTGATGTTGTCAAAAAATCATGAAGTTTGACTTTGGTTTGACCACAGTTGACCTCAGTTTGACTTTTTAACTACTTTGACTGATTTTGACTTATCTGATCATCTGACTGAGCAAACTTTTGAGAAAAGTCTTGAAACTTGTCATGGGGGTTCTTACACACATACAAGATGTTATGAAGCTAACTTGAAGTCTTGGAAATTCATTTAGCCTGATTAAAGTCAAAACCCTAGTTTTGGATGCACTGCTTAGGAGGTGCATTGTCTGAGGGAATTGTCAACTCTTCTGACCAATTGTGAACTTTGTGAACCTTGTGAACCATCATAAAATGTCTTGTGAACCTTGTGAACCTTGTGAACCTCATAAAGTGACTTGTAGACTTCATGAACCTCATGAAAGGTCTTGAAAGCATTGTGAATCTTGTGAACCTTGTGAACCTTCTTAGCACACAAAGTCTTGTATTGTGAGGGCAAATTTTGGGGTGCAACAACCACCACTCGACTTATCCTGCTCACCTGCACGTTACCAACATAACGGTAACATTCAAACAGAAGGGGTGAGATACTTACATCACAAAGAGTAATATAATAGAAATTAAGCAAGTATCAGAAAACAATACACCACTTCTCAATAACAATAATCACACACTTCAACAACATCACCTACCTTAACAAATCATATACAACAACATCATATACGACCACATCATATACTACCACAATTACATATACAACAACAACGACAATCATGCAATGAGACTCTACTTGACTCTATGCATGTGGTACCATATTCGATCTCTATTTAAAGATCTAGTTCCCGTCGGAACTCTCGACCCATCTTTCATGGTCCAGTATGACCCATATTTCATGATCACACCCTCGACCCCTATTTCATGGCCACGTACAATCCATATTTCATGACCGCACCAACATCACAACAATGACATACCCGACCTTGGTATGTTATTCAACTATACACATGTCACGCACCACCAATGACATATGCAATGAACATAACATCAACCTCATGCAACAACAACATCAACGACATACACAACAATTAGCTCATGCATTAGCATCATCAACAACATAAAATAACAACATCTCATGCATTAGCATCATCAACAACGTATGACTACAACAATTTCATGCATTAGAGTCATCAACAATACATAACCGCATCAACAACATGTATCAACAACATACAACAACAACTACCCACTACTACATCATATCAACACAACAACAACACAGAGCGGCATCAAAACATATATCACCAACATACGTCAATACCGAACAACTATTACGATATATAACTACAACGACGTCAACAACTCATAACAAAATCATATAACTTCAATCAACATCTACTTAATGCATCATCAACTACAACACATATAACATCATCAATCACACCAATCAACGCCTACAACATGCATCTTCAACAATAATAACATATAGCATCATCAATCATACTTATCAACACCTACAACATGCATCTTCAACTATAACAACATATAACATCATCAATAACACTTATCAACACCTACAACATGCATTTTCAACTATAATAACAAATATCAACGTCCATAATAATACACTATAACAACAACACAACACACTCATCAACAAATATATATAGACATATATCAACATACAACAACTGCAACGCGTAGGAACATCACGACTAATATACATGTCAACTTATGTTTATTTACAAGTTATACTAATTATCCCTACGATTATGTGTATAACTCTTCTCTAACTATACTCAACTACACCACATCGATTCCTATGCATTACTAAGTTGATTAGATAATTTTAAGGAATTTTTTGGAATAAAAATCAATATTTTTCGCTTCAGGTCTCGCTCAGCGAGGGATATTGCTCGCTAAGCGAGCAACTCACTGACTCCAGGTTTTCCAAAATTCATCTCGCTCGTTAAGCGAGCTCTACGATTTCGCAGATCCTTCTTCTGCGATATGCACTCATTCTGCTGTAAATTTCTCACACCAAAACACCAATACCAGACAGATAATTTCACAATATATCATTTAACCATCCAATTACAACATTATCAACTAACGACAACAAGTATCAACTAATTAACACAATTTTCATCCAAAACCACCAAAACTTCAATCCTTAATCTTCAACCTACCCAACTCCCATTATAAAACCCTTTAGAGATGGAAGAATCCCACCCTTACCTTGATTTTGACGAGAAATTTCTCTTCTTCACGGATTCTTCTCTTCGACCTTAGCCCTTTCTCTCCCTCTCCCTTTTCAATTTCACGATCGTTCTTCTCCAACACAAAAACACAATTGAACTCTTCTTTTCCTTATTCCAACCTTATCCCTTAGACCAACTTAGGGACTTCCAACATTACCCTCACTAATTCCACCAATTGACCACCTTACCCCTTCCTCATATTTTATTCCAATTATTTATTTTTTCACTTAATAATATAATCATCCACCACAATATAATTCTTAGATTAGAATTATATTCATTAATAAATTATTCTCCCATACACCAAAATAAAACATTCCAAATAAAATAATTAATTAAAATTTGGGGCGTTACAACTCTCCCCAAGTAAAAAGGTTTTCGTCCTCGAAAACTCACTGGATACGAACTAATACTGATACGCCCTCACAACCACTAGTAAACTATTACTTCCAGGAAAACGATACCACGAACAGTACAAACAACGGTATAACTCATCGATGACTATCACAATAAGGCACATTTCTCATGCAATACATTCTACACCCAACACAAGACACAAAGTAATCAAACTACGAACACACAAGTTCACTCTTGAACCGGGCACCACACAATAATTACCATCATCTTAGGTAACACCTCCCTAATTCCCCATCATAGGAGTTAGCTACACACACCTGAACCATCATCATAGGAAATAGGCAACGACAAAGGTAAGAACATTAAAATCCATAACACGACATTACCACCACTAAACCACCAACTTTGCAATCTCACAACTTCAAGACATCTAATCTACGATTTCCCAATCGAACACACAACCAATACACCCGTCCATCTAGCAGTACAATATTAGCAATTAAACTTTTTGCCATCTCAATTCCATCTTGGAACATCCAATGATCTCGTTATTCCCGTCAATTCTATCGTCAATCTTCGAATTCTTACAAGTCATAACTATGTGAACAAACTACGCTACCTCGCGCTCCCGTTGCGCACTCTGGTTACCTACTATTGTCAAATGCAACAAATTCACGTCCAATTACTTATCCTTTCTAGTAATCTCCATACATCCCTACTCACATTTAGTATATCCAACACTCTTCCCACTAGGTTCTCTCTCAACTAGACATAAAGCTCCGCATGTTAGTTCAATTCCAATCCTCTCTAATCACTAGATCAAATAGGTTAAAGACTTCCGACTTAACTCGTCAGGAATCCCAATCCTCCTTGTCATCTTATACCCTATTCTGGTATGCCAAAAAATCACCATATGCTTTTGTGATTATTAATCACTCTGAATTCTAGGCCCATAAAACCATATTCATTAATCATTCAACACACCCACTACCGCAACCCCAAACCAAATATTTAACAGAATAGATCCTTTCTTGTATCCTATGTTGTCGTAAAGCATAAATTTACGTTTTACCATCTTGTATTCATTCCCTGCGAACCTTGTCACCCACAATCTTAACACTCTATAAACCGCATATTAGGATTATACCGAATCAAATTGAAACTATTGACAACTTCTGCTTCGATTCTCCAAACTCCTCCTACGAAAAACATCCCAAACATACAACTTATCTTTCGCAAATCATCTGAGATAAACAAATTTAGAACTTGGGAAATACCTTCCAAAACCCGTATCTGAAATATCTTATGGTGTTACAACAATACTTCCATTCGACTTGACATACACACACAACTTTACCTCTATCAACAAAAAATAATTCTTTGATAACTTATCATACACTTTAGTTCTTTCAACTAATTTTTATAATTCAACTTCTAAACATTCTACACTTACTATTTATCCCTTCATTGAGTCACCTTGCCAAATCTTCAATTCTTAAGTCCCACGTATTATCGATTCACGAATTCCATAGAAGACAGTGGTTGCATACTTTACATTATGAATTCGTCTTATCAATCCAAGACATATAACCATACCTCTATCTTACCATTATTGTCCCACATAGTTTACAGTTACTGATTCCAATTACCACACTTTGTACTCATTCTTCACCTCATATTCCACTGACACCATCAGGAAACATCAACCCATTTATGATTCATCACGCCTCAAATCCAAGTTATCCCGAACACAATTGTGACTAATACACACTTTGACATCATCTATTCGCATATCTCACATTACCACTTTCAACATCAACTAAACAACAACTATACATATATATAACATCACCACATATAATTGACAAAGGCAACACATATTAACAACTACAATAGCATACAACAACCTCAGCATTATACGACAACAACATCATCAACCATACATCACTAACAACAACAACAACAATTCCATTCATTAATTTACTTCATTTTCAAGTCATACTTAATGCCTCTCTAATTAAGACAATAACTCATCTCTATTCACTTCCAACAACCTCACAATACTCCTTATCTTTAGATATATTAATAATTTAATTTTAGGGAATTTTTTTACATAACTAATTTATCCCTTTATCCCTTCCAGGTCTCGCTAAGAGAGGTCTCGCTTGCTAAGCGAGCAGTGCGATTCCAACAAATATCCTTATGCGATCTCCCACAACCTGCCACGATCAAACCATCCAAAACCAGCAATTTTCACCAAAATCCATACATACATCACACGGGTATCATCATACCTACACTCCATCATTCCACTTCATGTCAATTAATATCAAATCACACTAATTCTCATTCGAATCACCCCAAAAACCCTCATCATGAAGACCCCCACAAGTATTTCCATTCTAATTCAATGCACACCAATTTCACAACAACAGATAACTCGACACCCCCAACCCCATTAACGATTTGCTCCCATGCGAACACTAAACAATCAAAGCTCTATCTATAAAAGATTATCCATTCGCTTATCACAATAACATCAGTACTTTACCATCATCCAACTAAAGTCTACACCGCGAAAGGACATCAAGGATTTCCCCATGCTAACACATCTTCAGCTAACACCATATTTCCTACTTTATGAGAATAATGTCCAACACTACCTGATTGTATTTCCTTGGAAATATCTAGACCACCGACGAGGACTTCCTATCCACCTCATCCTCAAGCGTAAGAGCTTATACTGACTCATCACAACCAATAACAAGCACTTGGTTTCACATCTTAACGATCCACAACACCATTTATCATAGTTTGGTGAGGCACATCTATCCGTCCATCCTGATTTTCGACTATTGTTAACAAGAGATTGAGGGTGATCAGTTCCCCAATTTGTCAATAGACAGCTGACCCACAGGATAAAGTATAGACCTTTCTCACCATCCACGATAACGTTTCTCTACACACCAATCCATCTTTCCATACGTGGAAGCATTCTTGGAGAAGCACTGGCTTCTCCCCCACTTGATTCATTCCCACCTGCAATGGAAATGAAACAAGTACCGACAGTGTTCTCACACACATGTCGCATACTAAACAACAACACAACGACTCAAAGACTCAACAACTCAACTACTTGGTCGGACGGACCGACCTGCTCTGATACCACTATGTAACACCCATATTACCCCACGTAATTTTATGTAATTATCAGAGTAAAATTTTCAAATTTTTATTCGAGTGTCACAATCAACTACAAATCACCATAACCGGCTAAATAATATGTTTTCAAAATAGTTATTCGACTTACAGCAAAATAATTTTAAAACAACATCTATACACTTCAATTACAAAAATTGTTTTCTAAAAGGAATAACAGATAAATGCAACATCGTCCCGACTCCCAAAGCGACATATCAGAGTCGACACCCTAAAGACGCGAAGTACTTTGACTTCGCAGACCACCACTCGACTTATCCTGCTCACCTGCACGTTACCAACATAAGGGTAAAATTCAAACAAAATGGGTGAGATACTTACATCACAAAGAGTAATATAATAGAAATAAAGCAAGTATCAGAAAACAATACACCACTTCTCAATAACAACAATCACACACTTCAACAATATCAACTACCTTAACAACTCATATAGAACAACATAATATACGACCACATCATATACTACCACAACGTCATATACAACAACAACGACAATCATGCAATGAGACTCTATGCATGCAGTACCATATTCGATCTCTATTTAAAGATCGAGTTCCTATCGAAACTCTCGACCCCTCTTTCATGGTCCAGTATGGGACCTATTTCATGATCACACCCTCGACCCCTATTTCATGGCCACATACGATCCCTATTTCATGACTGCACCAACATCACAACAACGACATACCCCATCTTGGTATGTTATTCAATTATACACATGCCACGCAACACCAATGACATATGCAATGACCACAACATCAAACTCATACAACAACAACATCAATGACATACAATAATAATTAGCTCATGTATTAGCATCATCAATAACATACAATAAAAACGATCTCATGCATTAGCATCATCAACAACGTACGACTACAACAATTTCATGCATTAGAATCATCAACAATACATAGCTACATCAACAACATGTATCAACAACATACAACAACAACTACCCACTACCACATCATATCACCACAACAACAATAACACATAGCGACATCAAAACATATATCATCAACATACGTCAATACCGAATAACTATTACGACATATACCTACAACGACGTCAACAACTCATAACAACATCATATAACTTCAATCAACATCTACTTCATGCATCATCAACTACGACATATATGACATCATCACTCACACCTATCAACGCGTACAACATGCATCTTCAACAATAATAACATATAGCATCATCAATCATACTTATCAACACCTACAACATGCATCTTCAACTATAACAACATATAACATCATCAATAACACTTATCAACACCTACAACATGCATTTTCAACTATAATAACATATATCATCTTCCATAATAATACACTATAACAACAACACAACACACTCATCAACAAATATATCGACATATATCAACATACAACAACTGCAACACATAGGAACATCGCGACTAATATACATGTCAACTTATGTTTATTTACAAGTTATACTAATTATCCCTACGATTATGTGTATAACTCTTCTCAAACTACACTCAACTACACTCAACTACACCACATCGATTCCTATGCATTACTAGGTTGATTAGATAATTTAAAGGAATTTTTCGAAATAAAAATCAATATTTTTCGCTCCAGGTCTCGCTCAGTGAGGGGTATTGCTCGCTAAGAGAGTAACATACTAACTCCAGCTTTTCCAAAATTCATCTCGCTCGCTAAGCGAGCTCTGCAATTTCGCAGATCCTTCTTCTGCGATCTGCACTCATCCTGCTGTGAATTTCTCACACCAAAATACCAATACCAGACAGATAATTTTAGAATATACCATTTAACCATCCAATTACAACATTATCAACTAACAACAACAAGTATCAACTAATTAACACAATTTTCATCCAAAACCACCAAAACTTCAATCCCTAATCTTCAACCTATCCAACTCCTATTATAAAACCCTTTAGAGATGGAAGAATCCCACCCTTACCTTGGTTTTGACGAGAAATTTCTTTTCTTCACGAATTCTTCTCTTCGACCTTAGCCCTTTCTCTCCCTCTCTCTTTTCAATTTTACGGTCGTTTCTCTCTTACACAAAAACACAACCGAACTCTTCTTTTCCTTATTCCAAGCTTATCCCTTAGACCAACTTAGGGGCTTCCAACATTACCCTCACTAATTCCACCAATTGACCACCTTACCCCTTCCTCATATTTTATTCCAATTATTTATTTTATCACTTAATAATATAATCATCCACCACAATATAATTCTTAAATTAGAATTATATTTAATAATATATTATTCTCCCATACACCAAAACACAACATTCCAAATAAAATAATTAATTAAAATTTGGGGCGTTACACTCAGGCCTTTTAAGTTTATTGTAGATCAGAGTCAGGCATTATAAAGCCTAGCCTATTTCCACCTTTATCTACCACCATCATCGTCACCATGTGAAACAAAACCCTTATAAGTGGGAAACAATAAAGAAAATTAGTTAGTGTTCAAAATAAAACAAGCAAGAGTTGAAATAAAACCCTAAAAAGTGAGATTGTACTATTACAATGAAGTTCACCTAGCTTGTGAAGCATCCTGATTATGAAATACATCTTGTTCGAAAAGCAATGAAAAAAAATACAAGGTGGATGAAGTTTCCATCATAGCTTCATACTTCTTATACGTTTCTCCATTTCTAGATAAACAATATGTCTCATAGCCAAAGTATGGTCTTTGTTAATGCATTGAAGTCGAATCTGCAAAAAAAAAAGAACAATCAACAAAAACAACATGAAGCAAATAAGATAATGAGAACTATCTAACAACAAGATTGAAGTAGAAGAATACCTTATTTTCCATAAAAAAAATATGTACATTATGCTTGCTACCGCCAACATCATCACCATGTTCATCTAGTTTTCGGCTCTACAAGAAGAAATACAAGGAGGAAGAAGCTTAAATCAAAAGCTTCATACTTCTTGTATTTCTTTTTGTAGATTCTAAAATAATATGAAGTTTGCTGCCAAAAATGGAAGAAGAATACCTTAATATAGAGAAAAAAAATGGGTGTTAGGGTTTCACTGTGAAGGAAACTGCGCTACTGTCAATAAGGGAAAGTTAATTCCCTTATATATGTAAATTTTTCACAATGGTTATCTATAAGAACTGTAATGGTAAGTATATATTTATTTTAAATATATCACAACAGTTAGTAAAATCAATCGTAGCGATACCCCTTATACTTGGGACCAGGTTCAACTCCAGGCAACAACATTTTTCTATAATTATGTAAAATATAAAAATATTGTTGCCTGGAGTCGAACCTTGTACCAAGTATAAGGGGTATCACTACGATTAATATTACTAACAGTTGTAATATTACAACCATTGCTCTTCCCGGAGGAGAGAAACACTCTGGCCAAATATAATGATGATTTAAAATTTTCTCTATTTTTCACAAAATATCATTCGTGAATATCAACCATTTACAAGTTATCATCATTGCAAGCATTAAACTATCAGACTTTTCATCTTCAACCTCATCTATAAATAGACAGTTTTACATTTCTTCATAATATATTCTTCGTAACAATGAGTTCTACAAATGAGAATGCTATTGTCATCAAACTATATCAACCTTTTCTCTTGCACTTAAAAATAGAAAAACAAAGATGAATTTTGTGTTTTGAGGTTAAAGTCCTCGTAACACTAACAAAACAAATAAAATATATGTTTAAAATGTAAAAATATGAGAAAAATGTAGTTCTTGGGAATCGAAGCTTGTTACACATCATGTATTACAACGGTGTTATAATACAACCGACGTTAAATCTGTCGTTATAAATCAGTTGCAAGAACTTTAACCTATTACAACGGTGGGATACGAATCCGTTGTAAGGCATCATTAAATGTGCATTTTGTAGTAGTGAATGCTCTTATTTTCATCCTCAATCACGCTATTTAATCCTCTATCCCTCTCTCTCTACACTCAATCATTCACCAACTTATAGTCCAAGTTCTAACATTTGACATCAAGAGTTAAGTTTGATCCATCAAACACCTAGTCTGCAAACATGACTTCTGTCTTATTTACCGTTGTTTTTAGTAAATCAAATCACAAGTTTTCGTTCACCTAAAAGATTAAATTCAAAAAAAATCCTTTAGATATATTGTGCAAATTTTTTGAGAAAGTATGTTCGTGCTTGGATATTGATGTTTGAATGTAAAGAGATTGGGTAGAAATTATAATAAGAACAATGCATAATTATTCTACGGATTAAAGTAAAACGGAAAAAAAACAATAAAAACAGTTAAGCAAAGTGCTCTGATTAAATAATTAAAAGAGGAACACGAATTCATACATATTTTCTCATAAACTCTTTTATTTTTGTGACTTGAATACTCGAGTTCTATAGAGATTACTAATAAAAATTACGAACGATTGTTACATGAATGAAATATTCTTACATACTAAAATTTCATAACAATTTACTCTTCAGTACTCGACACGTACACAATTACATGACCTTCTGTCCTCTACTTTGCTTCCACATTGATGGTCTTTAAAATTGCCTCTAAAATGCTCATGTCGAGGAACTTCCTTGTCAAATATTGTAGCATTAAGTCGAAATTATGATTGAATTGCTTGTGTTTTAACTTACATATTTATTTCATTGCCCTAATTCACGTTGAATATCTCAAATCATTGTGAATCTTTTTGAGATTTTGGACATGTTTTGAAGAGAGAGTGATCATAATCTTGTGGATCTATTCCTGAGATTCCTCCAAACCAGGTTCCGTGGGTCTCTAGGTCGTCTAATCCATGAACTAATGCATACACTAAGTCCTCATGAATTAGTGATCGCGACTTTCTGAGTCTTAAGGTACTAACTGCAAGTATACACCCTAATTGCGTAGTAATAAAAGATATCGATCCCACAAGGACTAGATAATCAAACTAATGCTTTTAGGTGTTACTATGTTTAGCTAAGGCGAGTGATGTTTTATTTAAACGTAACGGGGAATTAATAAATTAAATTAAATTAGAATTACGATAGAATATCAATATGTAATAATATGCCTTCACGAATTCAATAAATTATCGGCTTATAAAGATTGGTCAAATTATCTTTTTGTAGAAAATACCAGTTCAAAAGTTGTCAACTCACACTCTCGTGGTCTTGTCTATAACTATACTCCTAAGTCAGATTGAGCGCTCTCGCTTGTCAAATTGAGTTAAAAGCACTTTTTGAAAACCTATAGATTCTAATTGATTTTAAAGCGCTTCCGCTGTATTTAAAACTAATGTCCGATTTCAGCTATCCGATTAAAACCTCACACTCTCGTGGTCTTAATCCTAACCTTGTTACCTTTTTACTTTCATAATAAAGGCTAATTTTAAATTAAGAAATCGAAACTAGAAAATAAGTTTGTTTTATGATTTTAGCCTAGATCTGTTGAATTCATTCTAGTTAATCAATTACATACCGATTTAAGTGTTTTAGCTAGACATATTAATTAAAAAATTGACAATAAATAAGAATAGGAAACTATATAAAGCATGGCAAATGGAAAATAAAAAGAAATTCTATTAATTTGAAAATAAATCTGGACTAAAGTACAAAACAACAATACAATATTTGCGTAATAAATTCTTGCGGAAAATAAATATAGAAATGGCAGTGGCTTGAAACAATACAAATTGCAATAACTTCCCGATGTAGGAAGCTATTACTGGTTTGGTAAGGTAATGGCAGTGGAAACTGAATGCAGAAAAATAAAAGAATAAAGCTCTTAACAATAAAATAAATTTTGGGCTCCGAATATAGAACGCCAAAAATTAGGATTAGGTCGAAGCTCCCTTTTGAAATTGAATTGGTTTCTATTTATAGTTCTTGATGTAGACTGTGTAGTTGAGAAAATACAAGAGAAATTATTTATGGGATTTGAATACGATGCATGACTGATACTGGGTTTAGCTGAGAAAACGCAACAACGACTATTCTATTTTGACTGAGGTGCGTTTCTTTTTCCCCCCTCTATTTTTGACTTATGACGGTTGTCTCAAATCTAGGATGGTCATCCTACTTGTGCCATGTGTGATGGACGTCACACTTATGTTACAACCGTCTGGGCTTTAGAATGCAGAAACTCAACATTCTATCATTTGTCTTCATTTCTTCTTATGCAGACTTCAGTTCTTCCTCATTTTTTCTCATTTCTTCTACAAGTCACACAAATCAGATTATCTGTAAAAACATACAAATACTTCGCATAATATCATTTAAATTATGAAAAACAATAACTTAATTAATCAAAAACTAAGCTAAATAATCTATATAAAATTGTGTTATCAAACTCCCCTAGACTTGAATCTTTGTTTGTCCTTAAGAAAACAATCAATAAGAATTTGAAAATATCCGTCAAACACAAACACAAAACATAATGCTTATCCATACGTGGTTGTGCGGAATTTTGCTAAAAGAACCGGTAGTAACTCGAACACTAAAGATACACTAATGACACGAAAGCAAGATAATACTCATAAACCCCCTATACAGACCAATATGAATCCTTCTATTATAGCTAAACCTAATGCTCTCGTTTCTATTTCACCCGTTTTCATTTTGACGCAATCACATTAAGCCATTTAGCTTTACACACGCATAGTGGAGTAGTCTGTTGGTGTATTTGATCTTTTCAAACACGGGGTCTGGTACATAAGTGTTGTAATCCTTTATATGCACTGAGTGCAAGTTGTGGGGGAACAAACCATAGTTCGCCCTACCGAGTTCAGAACCAGATACCTTTGAACCATTTGTCATCAGACTTTTTTTTGCCTTTTTTCGCATGTTTTTGCAACCTTTGGATTTAGTGCAACTTAATCATTTTATCAATGACATGCTTAATTCTTAAAAAAAATATTTTTGGCGCTTTAAGTATCAATCACTTATTTGCATTGGCTCTCCATGTAGCTTGTGCTTAAGACGGTGTTGACTGCAAATATAAACTACTCGGGACTAATTTAGAACTAAAGCTTCAGATTTCGGTATAAAAGGTATTCAAATTGATATTGCATATCTTAGAGTCTAAGGTGTTGATGGGCTAAAGACGTAATCTAATATGTGTCTAGCGGTATCTTAACTGCAAGCGCACAACCTATCGAAGTAATATTTAAGATTATCGATCCCACAGGGACTTTATGATTACTTAGTGCTAGAGGGTTTACTAGTTTAGCTAAGGTGAATGGTTGTCACGATTTTTGGTTGTTTTTAAGGATTAAAGGCGGGAATTAAATTTTAGTTTAATAAAATAATAATAAGGCGGTCGGTATGTAATTATGTTAACTTAGGCGGGTCAATCTAACCTAGGCTTATAAGGATGGTTCACTTAATCTATTCTGTAGAGGTTATCAGTTTAAATATCTTTAACTCACATTCTCGTGGTCTTATCTCAGATCTTACCCCTAAAGCCCTATCCCTGCTCTCGCTAGCCCATAAGTGTTTAGAAATAATTTTTGGAAGCTTAATAAGTCTAATTCATTTTAAAGCGCTCTCGCTGTGTTTAAATTAAATGCCTAACTTTAGCTATCTGGTTGAAATCTCACACTCTCGTGGTCTCGACCTAACCTATTACACTTTCCTTACTCTCGTAACAAAAAGATTGATTTTATTATAAAAAGTCACATCCAGAATTTTAAGTTCTTAATTATTTTAAGCCTAGAATTGATTTTACCGATTCAGTTGATTTTAATTACATACCGCCTAAAGTGTTTAGCTACTCATGATTGTTGTACCAGACAGATGCAGAAACAGAGGAATACAAAATAAAATATGCATAATAAATAAATAAAAATAAATTCTTAACATTAATATAAATGTGAATTAATTAAAAACCTGAATAACAAATATAATGTTGGACTCCTTCTTCCACAATCTGGCAAGCTCGGAGTACGGACCGAAATCGGAAATAAAATTACAAAAAGAAATGCTGAAGGCTTTGAAAGAAATTAAATAATAACAATTTCCTAATGTTGGAAATTGTTATTTGATTTGGTTGGGATATAAAAAAACTAAAGCAAGAACAGAACAAATGCTGGAAAAATAAATGAACTAGGGTGCAATGGAAATGCGGCAGAGCTTCCGCAAGAAAAATTAAAATAAAACTCTGTAATTTGTTCTTTGAAACTAAGCTATTTATAGAGATTGTACTTTGGGCTTGGCAGTTGAAATAATGCCTTGGGCTTCGTAGTTGCTGAGAAAATCCAGGGAAAGTTGAGTTACTAGGTCTGCGGAAGGATAGGAAAATATTGACTTCACGTAGTACACGTACATGACCAATTCTCAGCAAGTAAACCTAATTTTCCCTTGTCACGTTCGTGACAAGGGTGTCACGCTCGTTACCCTTGTAGTTAGAGCGTCACGGTCGTGAGGGATTGGTGACGATCGTGACTGCTCCTTTTAGCGTGTCACGGTCGTGACTCCTAGGTGACGGTCGTGACAATTACAAAAAATGCAGATTATGCAGAATTCCTCTCTTCTTCTTCTTTTCATGGTTATTTTTGCTCATTTCACTTTTGACTTGTGATTTGGCTCTATAATTGATATACCTGCAAAACGACAAAGAAAACTCGAAGAATCGGGTGTTAAAACGATAAATGTGCGATAAAACGGCATTGAAACATAGTAATAAAACGATACTTTTTCTCGTTATCAAACTTCCCCAAACTTAAACCTTTGCTAGTCCTCAAGCAAATAGTCGGTTGAAAAATGATCGGACAAGTTTCCTTCGACGCATACACATAACAAACCATTCGAGGAATCATTTTGCTAGATAAACCGGTACTAGAATAAAACACTAATGATACACTAATGACACAAGCAACAAGCTAAGTCGTCGACTTCCCGTTAAACGAAACATTCGGTAATTGCGTTACGATTCCACCTAGAGTCTTTCGATCTTATTTCACCCGGTTTCATTCTAGCGCAATCACATTAAGCCCTTTGCCTTAGCACGCACGTAGTGGAGTAGCCGGTTAGTGACTTTGATCCTTTATAAGCACGGGGTCTGGTACACGAATGTGGCAACCCTACATATATTATCCGATTTGGAGGTTGTGGGGGATCGAGCCGTAGCACGCCCTACCAAGTTCAGAACCAGGTACCTCTGAACCAACCCGCAATGGACTCCTTCTCATATTTCTCGTTTCTTATACGCGACCGTGTACTTTGGTGCAATTTCTTTTCATTGGCATCGAGATATGAAGGATCATTATATATTAGGCATCAAACACTTATATTCATCGGCTCCCCACGTGGTTTGTGTTCAGACGGTGCTGACTGCTAGTATAAACTACTAGGGGTTACTTTTGAACTGAAACTTAAGGTGTAGTCGTAACAATTATCGGAACGGAATGCTTAAGTAGGAAATCTAAGGTGTCAAGATTGTATTGATCTTGTTGAATCGTTCTCAGCTTTCTAGCTATGATTTCATAGGTAAGTTGGGTAATGCGAAGATAAAATTAAAAATTTTTTCGGTATGGCTAAACAAACGGGGAAAATTCGAAACTAAAGAAATAGCACAAATATTACTTTGTTTCATTAAAATACGAAAAGGAAATACAACGGAATGGAAAGTGCGGAAAGGGAAATGCGAAAAAAGGAAAGGTATCTCTCCCACACTATATCAGACATTGTCCTCAATGTTGTGATATAATAGCGGGTAAAATACATTACAAACAACGGAAATGGAAAAACAAAAACATAAACATAAACTAAGGCTGCTGATGACCGCGGCCTCGGCTTCTGGTGCGGGAGCGTCTGGTCGGAGTCGCTTCAGGATCAGAACCGGTGCTGGTGAGAGCAGTGATATCAATTCGCAAAGCCTCTAGCTCGCTAAAGATCTCTCCAAGCTTCTCATGAGCCGTCCTCTGGTTGGCGGCAACAGCTGAAAGTAGTGCATCATGTTGCTCTTTTTGCCTTCGCTCAAGTGCGGCATTCATCTGGTTTTGCTGATGAATCGCACGGAGGACGTCTTCAAGTGTGAATTCTTGCGCAGGTGGCTGTCGGGTGGAGGACTCAGGAATGTCCTGTACAGGCTCAACTGCATCCATGGTGTCTTGCATCTCGTCCACTGGTGGATCGGCCTGTTCATCAATAATGGGGGCGTGGCCGGCAGCATCCGGTAAAGCAAATAGCCAGTTGGCTCGGTTGGACGGATCGATGCGGTCACAGCACGGCAAGGTGATGTGGTGATAAACAGTGCCTTGGATAACAGGGCTGAACCTGCCATCCTCTCTCTGAGAAATCAAGTGGGCGGACCTGCAGTAGTTCTTTGTAAGCAAATCTGCGGCTCTGCGAGGCAATTGGATAATCAGGTCACCAAGCTCCAGCTGAATGGCGAGGGTAGTGACAATCCCGCCTATGTAGAAGGGGGTTGCGCCACGTTGCGCTACAGACTGGATATGGGACAACAGGAATGGGGTAGCATTGATGCGCTCGTCATTTAAGGCGCAGTGCAAGAACAAGAGCTCCTTGGAGTTCAGCTTGTGATTGCTCTCTCTTGCAAAAATGGTATTGCAGATGATGCAATGGAAGTATCGGATCGTCGGGTTATGGATGTGGGTAGCATTCAGGCTCTGAAAGGCAGTAGCACGGGTGTTGGTGATGTCGTGCCATAAGGTGAAAGCGGTTTCACTGAAGTTGTCCGGCACGCGGAGATGAGCATCGTCGCCGTGATCGAAACCTAACAGTTCGGCGATCCTTGTTTGAGTAATTTCGAACTCTCGGCCGAGCATTATGAACTTAGCAATGCCGGTGAGTTGACTTTGTGAACCGGGAGGTGTGATATATTGAAACGAACTCAGGAATTCCAATGTGAGGAGTTCGAATGTCGGTTGTGGTTGACTGCACAAGTGCCACAAACCAACCTTCTTAAGCAGGAGCTTTACGCCGTTGAGCAGTCCCAACTCCCTCAAGCAGTCAGTGTCGACATACCGAGTGGGTTGGACTCCACGGTTCTGAAACCTGATGAACTTCTGTCTTTGATTTTCTCCATGTTCACCATCTCTAAATTGAATTTCTTCCATTGCATGCAAGGTACGGGAATGAGAAATGAGAGGTTTTTGAGTTTTGTGAGAAAAATGAAAAATGTGAAGAAATTGGTTCTGATTATAGTGAAAGGAGTGAATGTGAGAGGTTTGGAATAAATGGAGAGGTTAATGGAATTTATTTAGGGTAATGGGAGGTTACGGGATTTTGAGGAGATAATGGGGGGTTTCTAATTTTTGTGGAAGTGGAAAAGTGGTTCCTGCGAAGAAGAACGGTTCTGTTTCTCAGAATTCGTATAACAGGGGTCGTCACGATCGTGATGGGTGAGTGACGGTCGTGACGCGCTAATTAGCTTGTCACGATCGTGAGAGGATGATGACGACCGTGAGGGATTAAAAACTCTTATAATATTTTCTTCACAGAATGCATTATCTCACACGTTCAATACAATTTTTCTTTTTATTATCACTTCTCATTTTATTTCCAACACAAACAATATATAATATTTTTAGATCAACATAAATTAGAGCAAATTTCATCACACGAGAAATAAAAATATTAATCTATTTAAATATAACAGTAACTAATGGAAATCATAGAAATTGATTAAATTGGAAAATGGTAAAACTAGAAGTGCTTTGCTTTTGACATAATTTAAGGAAAATTACATTAATAAAAATAAGGTACGAAAATGTTTGCAAAATGTTAAAAACTAACTAGAAACAAAAACAAGAAGTAAAATAAGTTAAATCACTACAGCATTTTTCAAAAGTGCTTCTTCAAATCTTCAATTGCGGAGTTCAGGTGGTAGAATTGCTCACACGTTATGTCAGTTAAACCTATAACATCCAATCGCATGCTTTTAATCTCATCTTTAACAGTATTAATATCGGCTTGGTAAACTTCAAGAGTATTCATAATTTTCTTCAAGAGTATTCATAATTTTCTTCAAGTTGTCAGCATATTCTACTTGATTTACTTCAGGGGTTTCAATCACTTCATCAGTGTGTGCAATGTCATGGTAACCAGGAGGTGTCTCAGGGTCACTTTCTACATCGGTCATTATATCATCCCTTATCTTGTAAGATTGAGGTGTTTCGGGAGTGGATGGATAGTCAAGAGGGGTAAGCTCATAAAGCCAATTATCTTTATTATGAACACTGACTCTAGCATGGTTTGGTAGTGTGAACAAGGTTACTACTTCATTCCTGATTAGGTACTCGTAAGGTGGTTGTCCTAAATTTCTTATGATATGGCGGTTAAAGCAAAAGTTAAGATTCATAGGACGGATGGTACCTAAGCGGTTACACCTGTGTAATTGGTATCTAAGTTCTAAGGCATCAGCAATCATGGTGACAAGGCCTCCTACCAATATGGGTAGATCAGGTTCTTCTTGGATTCGGGTGAAGGTTTGCATCATGAAAGTTACACCATTAACTGGCTGTCCATTAGTCAGACATGACATAATGAATATCTCATCTTTAGATACTCCAGTAAGGTTTTCTTCTTTTCCAAAGAAGGTGTGGGCAAGGATCTTATGGAAATAGCGGATAACAGGGTTATGTATCTCATCATTGTTCATGTTATTTGGCTCAGGATGGTAATTTCCGGTTAAGGTTCCCCAAAAGAAGTCCAGCTCAATGTCCATCAATTCTACCTGTGTGGTAGTAAAAGCAAAGGGTCCACTAGGGAATCCTAATAAGTCAGCTAGTTCTCTATGGTTAAAGTCATATTCTATTCCGAATAGTCGGAAACTGATAAATCATTTCCTGAATCCAAAACCGCGCTCGGGTAAGTAAATTAAGGAGCTTAGGAACTCAAGGGTGAGCTCGCGGTAAGTCACAAACTTTTGTTTTATTAGTGCATTCTCCCATCCAAGTTGGTTAAACAAGTACAAGATGCTATCATGTATACCTAAGGTTTCCATAGTCAGATCATCCGGGTACAGAGTCAAATCCATTGGTCTCTGTGATAACTCTTCAAATTTCATTCTTTGGTTCCTACCTCTAAATTTGGTTTCCATAATGTTTCTCGGTTGGTTAGCCATAGTTAGTGTAAATATGGAGGAAACAAATCAGGGGGAGAAGGAAAGTGGAAAAGACTTTAGAAAATCTGTAAAAGTGATTTAAAAATTAAAATCAGGAAAATAAGAAAATAAATGCATAAATAAAAGCAAATAATAAATTTAAACAATAAAATGATAAAACAATAGAACGATAAATGATAAAATGATAAATGACAAAATGATTAAATGATTAAATGGGTTGAATGATTAAATGGGTTGCCTCCCACTAAGCGCTGTTTTTATCGTCAAAAGCCTGACGTAATGCTTAGGTGTAGATTAATCAGGGAAATTAGTGGACAACTCCAAAAGCCTTAGACTATTTGCATAATCTCTATTTTCAACTTTATGGTAATGTTTAACTCGTTGTCCGTTTACTGTGAACGGTTCACTATTCCTACCCTTAATTTCTATCGCTCCGCTCGGGAACACTCTAGTTATTTCAAAGGGTCCTGACCATCTAGATTTTAGTTTTCCAGGAAAGAGCCTAAGTCTTGAATTAAAGAGGAGTACAACGTCTCCCACACTAAATTCTTTCCTAGATAGGCATTTATCGTGCCATTGCTTAGTTCTTTCTTTATATATCTTAGCATTCTCATAAGCATCTAACCTTAACTCTTCTAATTCGTTAATATCGAGGATTCGCTTTTCTCCTGCAGCATTATAGTTTATATTGAGAGTTTTGATCGCCCAATATGCTTTGTGTTCTAGTTCTATCGGGAGATGACAAGACTTTCCATATACTAATTTGAAAGGTGTAGTTCCTATGGGCGTCTTGTAAGCTGTCCTATAAGCCCATAAAGCTTCATTAAGTTTAGATGACCAATCTTTCCGAGATATGGCGACAGTCTTTTCTAAGATTTGTTTAATTTCTCTGTTCGAGACTTCGACCTGTCCACTTGTTTGTGGATGATATGGTGTTGCTACACGGTGTCTAACTCCATACTTAGATAGTAATTTGTCAAAGATTTTTGAAATGAAGTGCGAGCCACCGTCACTTATGACGAGTCTAGGCACACCAAATCTTGGAAAGATTATGTTCTTGAAAAGCTTTATTACTACTCGTGTGTCATTTGTAGGAGAAGTTATAGCCTCAATCCACTTTGAAACATAATCAACAGCTACGAGTATGTAATTATTACCGAAAGATGATGGGAATGGTCCCATTAAATCTATTCCCCAGACGTCAAAGACTTCTACTTCTAATATTCCTTTTTGAGGCATTTCATCTCTTCTTGAAATATTACCGGTGCGTTGACACCGATCGCAATTTATAACAGCGATGTGGACATCTTTCCATAAATTAGGCCAGAATAGGCCGGCTTGTAAGATTTTTGCACAAGTCTTGGAAGTGCTTGCATGTCCACCATAAGGAGATGAATGGCAATGAGCAATGACATCTTCTATTTCTTCTTCGGGAATACATCGACGAAAGATTCCGTCGGGTCCTCTTTTGAACAATAAAGGTTCATCCCAATAGTAATGTTTGAGATTGTGAAAGAATTTCTTTTTCTGCTGATAGGTTAAGTCAGGTGGAAGAGCTCCTGCAGCTAGGTAGTTGACAATGTCAGCGTACCATGGCAGTCCTACAGTTGTTTGGATTGTTTCCACGGGTTCTGGTTCATCTATGTCTAACTGAACTAGGTCGCTTCCTATTTGTGCTATCAGCTGTTCATACGGAAAATCATCGTTAATCGGCACTTGTTCGGGTTTAATACCTTCTATTCTAGATAAATGGTCCGCTACGACGTTTTCAGTACCTTTCTTATCTTTTATTTCAAGATCAAACTCTTGTAAGAGTAAAATCCATCTCAAGAGTCTTGGTTTAGCATCTTTCTTAGTTAATAGATATCTGATAGCAGCGTGGTTTGTGTAAACGATTATTTTCGCTCCCACTAGGTAAGAACGGAATTTGTCAAGCGCAAAGACAACTGTTAACAATTCTTTTTCAGTAGTGGCGTAGTTCATCTGAGCAGAATCTAAGGTTCTACTGGCATAGTGAATCGCGTGAAGTTTCTTGTCCTTCCTATGGCCTAGAACTGCGCCTACAGCATAGTCACTCGCATCGCACATGATTTCGAAAGGTAATCTCCAGTCAGGGGATTGCATGATTGGTGCGGTGATGAGGGCTGTTTTTAGAGTTTCGAATGCTTTAAGACAATCTTCATTGAATATGAACTCAGCGTCTTTCATTAATAAACCGGTAAGAGGTTTAGTGATTTTCGAGAAATCTTTGATGAATCGTCGGTAGAAACCGGCGTGTCCTAAAAAGCTTCGTATTTCTCGAACGGTCTTAGGGGGTTGAAGATCTTTTATGACTTCTATCTTAGCTTTATCGACTTCAATTCCCTTGTCAGATATAACGTGTCCTAGTATGATTCCTTCTCTGACCATAAAATGACATTTCTCCCAGTTAAGCACGAGGTTTACTTTTACACATCTTTCTAACACCATTTCTAAATTTGATAGACATCCTTCAAAACTTTGCCCGCATATAGAGAAGTCGTCCATGAACACTTCCATGATGTTATCTATGAAATCTGTGAAGATTGACATCATACATCTTTGAAAGGTTGCAGAAGCGTTGCATAATCCAAAGGGCATTCGTCTATAAGCGAACGTTCCATAAGGGCATGTGAATGTAGTCTTTTCTTGATCATCTGGGTGGATAGGGATTTGGAAAAATCCTGAGTAACCATCAAGATAACAGAAATATGAATGCTTGGCTAATCGTTCTAACATTTGATCTATAAAAGTTAGCGGAAAATGATCTTTTTGAGTGGCTTTGTTTAGTTTACGATAATCGATGCACACTCTATGACCTGTCACTACTCTTTGTGATATCGATTCGCCTTTAGCGTTTTTCACAATAGTGATACCTCCTTTCTTTGGTACTACATGTACTGGACTAACCCATTTACTATCAGAGATTGGATATATTATTCCAGCATCTAGTAGTTTCTTAACTTCTTCCTTTACTACAGTGCTAAGGATTGGGTTAATTCTTCTTTGAGATTCTCTGGAGGTTTTGCAATCTTCTTCTAGCAGAATACGATGCATACAGATTGAAGGGCACATTCCTTTGAGATCATATATGTTATATCCTAATGCAGTTGGATATTTCTTTAAGACATCTAAAAGTTTCATTGTTTCAATTGTTCCTAAACTGGAATTGATTATAACTGGTCTTGTACATTCAGTGTCTAAGAATTCGTATCTTAGGTTCTTAGGTAAAGTTTTTAACCCTAATGTAGGTTTATTCTTATTTGGCATGGGATCCGGTGTAAGTGCTAAACTTTCGCTTAGACTATCATCCTGATATGGTTTACGCCAATTATCATCTTCGAAAATCTGAGGGATTTGAATTTTCATAATTTCAGAATAGGTAGTTTCTTTCATTTCCATTTCTCTTACACATTCGTTAATTACGTCCAATAGATAGCATGTATCCTCTATAGCTGGTGATTGTAAGAATTGTGTTAAAATAAATTCAACTTTCTCTTCACCTACTTCAAAGGTTAGCTTTCCTTTCTTTACGTCTATTATAGCTTCGGCGGTAGCTAAGAATGGTCTTCCTAGTATGATGGGTGTAGTGAAGTCTTCAGAGATGTCCATGATTATGAAATCAGTAGGAATATAGAATTGTCCTATACGTACTGGGACGTTTTCTAGTATGCCTACAGGATATTTAATAGAGCGATCGGCTAGTTGAACAGACATTTTAGTTGGTCTTAGGTCTCCCATGTCTAGCCTTTTGCAAATCGTTAAGGGCATAACACTGATACTGGCTCCTAAATCGCATAGAGCTTTGTCAATGACGAATTTTCCTATTACACAGGGTATAGAGAAACTTCCTGGATCTTTTAGCTTAGGAGGCATATTATTCTGAATTATTGCGCTACACTCGGCAGTAAATGTAACGGTTCTGTTATCCTCTATCTTTTTCTTATTGGATAAGATTTCTTTTAAAAACTTAGCGTACGAGGGCATTTGAGTGATAGCTTCTGTAAATGGAATAGTAATATTCAACTGTTTCAGAAGTTCAACAAATTTCTTAAACTGGCCCATCGTCTTGGAATTGGTTAATCTATGAGGATACAGAATTGGTGGTTTGTAGGGTGGTGGAGGCACATAAGGCTTTTCTTTCTCCACTGCCTCTTGATTATTATCTTCCTTTTTTCTGGTTCATTCACCATTTCAGTCGGTTTATCCGGTTTTTGGTACATGGCTGGATTGTCAAGTCTTGGATCGGTAGGTCCGTCAAGTTCCTTGCCACTTCTTAATATCACAGCATTGGCCTGTCCTTTCGAATTAGGTTGAGGTTGTCCAGGAAATACTTCAGCTGGTGCAGCGGTAGGTGCTTTTTGTTGAGCTACTTGTGAAATCTGAGTTTCAAGCATTTTGTTATGTGTAGCTAATGCATCTACCTTGCTCACTAATTGCTTAATCTGCTCACTAGTGTGTATGTTTTGGTTCAAGAAGTCCTTGTTTGTTTGAGATTGGTTAGCTATGAAGTTCTCCATCATCAACTCAAGGTTCGATTTTCTAGGGACATTAGGAGCAGTCTTTTGATATCCTGGTGGTGTAGCTGGTGCTTGACCTGGTGCGTATAAAGCATTGTTGTTCTTATAGGAGAAGTTCGGATGATTCTTCCAACCTGGGTTGTATGTGTTTGAGTACGAGTTTCCTTGAGCATAATTCACTTGATCTGTGGGAATTCCTATTAATAGTTGACAATCAGGGACATCATGTCCTGGAACTCCACATAACTCACAGTTAGGTGTTACCGCAGCCACGGTGGTTGTTGGTGTTATGGCCAAGTTGTCGATCTTTTGGTTTAATTGGTCAAACTTTGCATTGACTTGGTCCATACTACTTACTTTGTACATACCTCCTTTTGTTGGTTTCTTAGTTGCGACTCTCTCGCTTCCCCATTGGTAATGGTTTTGAGCCATACTCTCGATAAGTGCATAAGCATCGATATATTCTTTGTCCATTAGTGCACCGCCTGCGGCAGCGTCAATTGTCATTCTTGTATTGTACAAGAGTCCATTGTAGAAGGTATGGATGACCATCCATTCTACTAATCCGTGATGTGGACAAAGTCTCAGCATATCTTTATAGCGTTCCCAAGCTTCGAAAAGTGATTCGTTTTCCTTTTGCTTAAATCCGTTGATCTGAGCTCTTAGCATAGCTGTCTTGCTAGGTGGGAAATATCTTGTCAAGAAGACTCTCTTTAGTTCCTCCCACGTAGTTACTGAATTCGAGGGTAGAGATTGAAGCCAGGCTCTCGCTCTGTCTCGAAGTGAAAAAGGAAAAAGACGTAGTCTAATAGCTTCTTGTGTAACTCCATTGGCTTTTACGGTATCTGCGTACTGCACAAATATCGAAAGATGAAGATTCGGATCCTCGGTAGGATTTCCGGCGAATTGATTTTGTTGCACGGCTGATATCAGCGAAGGTTTCAATTCGAAATTGTTTCGGTTGATAGCCGGTGCGGCAATGCTGGAATGCGGTTCAGCTTGCGAAGGACTAGCGTAATATTTGAGTGGGTGATTCGGTTCTTCAGCCATCTCTGCGCCCTTTGATGTTCCGACTGGTTTAGGTGGATCTATTTGAAGATCTGGAATGTTGTAATTTCGTTCGTAATCGAATATCCGTCTTCTTACGTGTAAGAAGCGTTCTGATTCTGGGATTAGAGGTTGCAAGTCTTTGTCTTGAGAGCGAGTACTTGGCATACACTCGGGAGATTAGATTAAGAAAAGAAAATAGTTGTTACCTTAGTCTAGACAATGCTACTCTAAAGTGCACTAGTAACTAAATTAAGGTCCCCGGCAACGGCGCCAAAAACTTGATGGGCTAAAGACGTAATCTAATATGTGTCTAGTGGTATCTTAACTGCAAGCGCACAGCCTATCGAAGTAATATTTAAGATTATCGATCCCACAGGGACTTTATGATTACTTAGTGCTAGAGGGTTTACTAGTTTAGCTAAGGTGAATGGTTGTCACGATTTTTGGTTGTTTTTAAGGATTAAAGGCGGGAATTAAATTTTAGTTTAATAAAATAATAATAAGGCGGTTGGTATGTAATTATGTTAACTTAGGCGGGTCAATCTAACCTAGGCTTATAAGGATGGTTCACTTAATCTATTCTGTAGAGGTTATCAGTTTAAATATCTTTAACTCACACTCTCGTGGTCTTATCTCAAATCTTACCCCTAAAGCCCTATGCCTGCTCTCGCTAGCCCATGTGTTTAGAAATAATTTTTGGAAGCTTAATAAGTCTAATTCATTTTAAAGCGCTCTCGCTGTGTTTAAATTAAATGCCTAACTTTAGCTATCTGGTTGAAATCTCACACTCTCGTGGTCTCGACCTAACCTATTACACTTTCCTTACTCTCGTAACAAAAAGATTGATTTTATTATAAAAAGTCACATCCAGAATTTTAAGTTCTTAATTATTTTAAGCCTAGAATTGATTTTACCGATTCAGTTGATTTTAATTACATACCGCCTAAAGTGTTTAGCTACTCATGATTGTTGTACCAGACAAATGCAGAAACAGAGGAATACAAAATAAAATATGCATAATAAAGAAATAAAAATAAATTCTTAACATTAATATAAATGCGAATTAATTAAAAACCTGAATAACAAATATAATGTTGGACTCCTTCTTCCACAATCTGGCAAGCTCGGAGTACGGACCGGAATCGGAAATAAAATTACAAAAAGAAATGCTGAAGGCTTTGAAAGAAATTAAATAATAACAATTTCCTAATGTTGGAAATTGTTATTTGATTTGGTTGGGATATAAAAAAACTAAAGCAAGAACAGAACAAATGCTGGAAAAATAAATGAACTAGGGTGCAATGGAAATGCGGCAGAGCTTCCGCAAGAAAAATTAAAATAAAACTCTGTAATTTGTTCTTTGAAACTAAGCTATTTATAGAGATTGTACTTTGGGCTTGGCAGTTGAAATAATGCCTTGGGCTTCGTAGTTGCTGAGAAAATCCAGGGAAAGTTGAGTTACTAGGTCTGCGGAAGGATAGGAAAATATTGACTTCACGTAGTACACGTACATGACCAATTCTCAGCAAGTAAACCTAATTTCCCCTTGTCACGTTCGTGACAAGGGTGTCACGCTCGTTACCCTTGTAGTTAGCGCGTCACGGTCGTGAGGGATTGGTGACGATCGTGACTACTCCTTTTAGCGTGTCACGGTCGTGACTCCTAGGTGACGGTCGTGACAATTACAAAAAATGCAGATTATGCAGAATTCCTCTCTTCTTCTTCTTTTCATGGTTATTTTTGCTCATTTCACTTTTGACTTGTGATTTGGCTCTATAATTGATATACCTGCAAAACGACAAAGAAAACTCAAAGAATCGGGTGTTAAAACGATAAATGTGCGATAAAACGGCATTGAAACATAGTAATAAAACGATACTTTTTCTCGTTATCAGGTGTCAAGACTATATCAATCTTGTTAAGTCTTTTCTCAACTTTCTAACATGGCCTATCAACCTATATACTCGTAGAGTATGTCGAGTAAATGTATTCTATCGGAAAAAAATTGTTATGGCTAAAAAAATAGAGGGAGTTGAATAAACTAAAATAGTTTGATTAATAACTTGATTTCGAATGAAAAGTACGGAAATGGAAATACTACATTGTCCTCAATGTTGCGAGATAAAGGGGAAATACAATAAAAGAAAAGAAAAGTTATTGCGGTCCTCATCCTCGCGGTCGGCCTCGTAGGTTCCTCTACCCATACTGCGCAACATGATCTGGTATACCAACATGATGAATATAGTTACATGATGAATATAGTTATACATATCCTGTACTTGATGAATTAAGGCACTAAGTCCTTCCATAACTCCTTTTATCCTCGTCCCTTGGACTGTTTGTTCCATCCAGATCTGACCTGTGAGAGTCATCATCTCTGCATACTGAGCCTGATGTCGTTCCTCCCCCTGGGCATCTAACTCATTCCTCTGGATGATCGCCGCGAGAATATCATCATTTGTCACTTATTTTCATTCACTTCTACGACGGCGTCTGGAGGAAGTGTCGGCGATGTCAGCGGTTGTAGGCTGTTCAAGTTCTTGTTCAGGCTCTTGTTGTTGTGGCTGGTCCATAATCTCTTCGAATTCATCTTGTGGAGGCTTTTCCGGTGCAGCAGCATCGGGTGATGAAACATTGGGGTCGAAAAGCCAATTGGCTTGTTGCTAAGCATACGTGCGAGTGGGGCAAGGCATGACTACACCTCTGACTACCTTGTTCTTGATCATCAGGTTATACCTGCCGTCTTTCCTTTTCTTAACTATATGCCCGTTACGAAAATATTCCAGGTCCAGGAAAAGTGGCGATATGGAAGGTAGGTTGGCGAGACGGTCTCCTAAATTCAGCTTCAATGCAATGTCAGTGATGACCCCTCTGAAACAGCACGGAGTTTTCCCTCTGACACGGACTGAATGAATCTTAGACAACATGAAAGCCACCGGGTTCAAAGGCATAGGATGAAAAGCGCATTGAAGGAGAAAAACTGTTAGAGTACAAATAATGTAGGGTTTTGTTATCGTTACACAAATATTATTTTGTGATATTACCGTGGTTCTACAATTGCGCTAGTTTTAAACTTAATGGTAACAAGGGGTTTTGGGTTGAGTAACAGATAATTTCGTTTGCATGACAGATTAAAAGCTAATGGTAAAAATTATCGGTTTTTGAAAGGTTTTAAACACATGCCAAGATTAGGGTTCAACAAGTCATTTTGAACTCATATAGAATCGATTAAGTGGATGAACTCGTTTAGATAAAATTATCCTCTCAATATGTTTATCTCTAACACATATTGTGAGATTTACCATTTTGATTCATTGATGATCTCTCACTCAATCTATTAAAATGGCAACATCCAAGATCAATAATAAGTGAACATCAAGTCTCATAACTATCTCTAGCCTATGTTCTTTGATGGATGAAAAACCTAGATAAAGTGTGAAACACATTTCTCAATCATGAACAACACAAAGAATATATCATAAAGAGAAAGTTTTTCATCATATATTTATCATCACAAGTTCATACACAAGGATCAATACCTATACATACAAAAGAAAGACTTATCTACCTTCTAATCTTGACACAAGAGGAGTTTGACTATCCATAGACATGGTAGCTTGCTTGATAATTAAGTTGTAAATATTTTGAAGCATCAATCTTCTAAGATGAAAACGTTGAAGCCTGAAAGCTTTAAAACTAAGGAAAATTATAACAATGGAGATTTCTCTCCTCTAGCAAAGTAGTCTATTACAGGATGAAGTCTAGGAAATCAAAAAGTGAAAAGTTCTCAAAATATCTCAAAATTGTACCTAAGTACAATTTTGCAAAACAGAACCATCGTTGGGCGGTTATACAACGGCTGGGCGGTCTATTAAAAATAACACATGTGATCAAATCTGGGTCTTCAGATCTTCACGGAAATATCTTCCATCGTCGAGCGATAAAATACAACCTTCGGGCGGTCTCAAATGGACAGGAAAAAACCAAGAGGCACAGGGGAGAAAATCTTTGCCTCTTGGGTGATGGAAAACCAAGGACAATGCCTTATCCACCGTCGGGCGATAATATACAGTCGTCGGGCGGTCTCGAACGGCCCAGTGCAACTTCAAGAGATGCCATTAAAAAATCTCGGACTCTTTGAAGAAGATGGAAAACACACTCACCGTCGGGCAACACTTCCACGACCGGGCAGTGATGCTTTTCTTGCAAGAAAGTATGTAACACAAGCTTGATTGATCTTTGGCCCATCTTAGCATTGAATCTACCTAAATTTTCTACAAAATTCACAAACACATCAAATATATACACTATCTACATCTATGGGCACACTTAATTCTGACTTAACATTAAAATATTTTGGAGATGCATCTTCAGAAGGTATTAAAGCTTAAATCGCGTCAGAACCCTTCTCCTTTCTCATTTCTAAAAAAATACAAAGTTTGTTCAAACTCTCTCAAAGTGTTTTTCCTCAACCAACTCTAAAATAAAACAACCAAACTCAGAGGTTCTAAAATCAACATAAATTGCATCAAAGACATAATCAAAGTGTGAGGTAAACTCTAAATTTGTAAGTTTTTTGATGTTTTGAAAAGTTCTTGAGTTTTTGTGTAAATGAGTAGAAATTGATTATTAAGGTAAGAAATGAGTAGAAATTGCATGAATGATAGTTTATACATGCTGTAAAACATGTTTGTTGGCTGAAAATGATGATCAAACCATTATTTTTTTTATGTTTGCATCTCTGTATTGCCGCCATTGACGCGCTTTGAGGTGTTACAGAAAATTCCAGAGATGCATCTCTGAAATTTTTCAATGTTTAAGTTTCCTAGTAAACAGAGGTGCATCTCCAAAATTTAACAGTCATTTTTATTTTTTGTTTTTCTTGCTTGCATTAATTGTCTGGTTTAATTTTACTTACAAATATTATGGTTGATAGACACGATAGACTGAAGCATAGGAGGATTGCACAACATGCATCCGTGTAGTGGGATAAGAATCAAGTTTCAATGGATTGTTCACTCTGATCATGCGGAGACATCTACTTCTGAGGCTCATGCTTCTTCTTCCCGTAGGAGGCGGGTTTCACCTACCGACACATCACTCCCTCCATCCTCCTACAAATGCATCTCTGAAATTTTTCAATGTTTAAGTTTCCTAGTAAACAGAGGTGCATCTCCAAAATTTAATAGTCATTTTTATTTTTTGTTTTTCTTGCTTGCATTAATTGTCTGGTTTAATTTTACTTACAAATATTATGGTTGATAGACACGATAGACTGAAGCATGGGAGGATTGCACAACATGCATCCGTGTAGTGGGATAAGAATCAAGTTTCAATGGATCATGTTCACTCTGATCATGCGGAGACATCTACTTCTGAGGCTCATGCTTCTTCTTCCCGTAGCAGGCGGGTTTCACCTACCGACACATCACTCCCTCCATCCTCTTACAGGTGCCAGGTGTCGCCTATTTAGGCGCCAAAGGTACCTAAATCACCGGTGATACCGGAGGCACAAGTTTCACCTCTAACGGATAATTCTTTTGAGCCAGTGCCACCTCTGGCTGCCGATACTGGTGAGCTAGTGTCACCTCCGAATGGTGAGGCTGCTGATGTTGTTGAGTTAAAGCAATTTGTTGGAGGCTCTATAGACTTGTCAATACTGCCTCTGTACCCAAACCATATTTCTAGACATATTTGGGATGGAAAGGTAACATTAGTTGGAATCATTCTGTTAATTTACATTTATTAATACATTAAAAGTTTGTGACAATGATTTATATTTCTGCAGGACTGTGATCCGCTGATGTTTATTAACCACATGTAGAATATTATTGGCTTGCCTAAGTTGAATGAGGAGTGGTTTAAGGTAACTTTTTTCCTATCTGGGATGAAGGACTTATGCATGACTAGTTATATTATGGTCAACCATGGGATGCTTAATGCATTTGTGGAGAGATGGCGCATTGAGACCTCGTCATTTCATCTCCCACTTTGTGATATGTCTATCATACTAGATGATGTTTCATGTTTGCTACATCTTCCGATCAGGGGGAAACGAGGCACTCGAGATGGTGATAGATTATTTGTGACATCTAGCACTTCCCGTGCATCTCTGGTTGGGCGGGTGTACCGACTTACACTGACCTTGCCCGTCCTCTATGCTCGCGAGAGTCACGAGGTTTGTCATATCTTATTTTTTCCCTTCCATGTCGGGGAACAATGGGGTCATCGTACTTCGAGGCTCTCGTGTCATCCTGGTTCCGTGAGTCTCAAGCATTATGGACAACCTCTTTATTCTTGTACTGGATGTAGGCATGGGCTACGTGGATGAGTTCATCCAATGAACGAGGGTGCTTGATACCGACTACCTTGGCAAAGTCAATGTGTGTGAACAAAAGTTTCTCGAGCAAATACATTTTCATCCGGTCAGTCGTAGGCACCTTGACGACTTCTTGATTGAACCTCTCAATGTAGGCTCGAAGGGATTCGTTTTTCCCTGTATGATATCCTCGAGTGTCGCTTCATACTTTGGATGTCTTCGAGAGATGGTAAAATTCCTGGTGAACTGTATTTGCAAATTTCTCCAGGAGGTGGTGGATTACAGGGTGAGTATTTTTTACCATGCCATGGCACCATTCCTAAGAGTTGCATGGAATAATTTGCACTTGATGGTGCCCCTGACATTGCGGTAGTCGAGCATAACGTCGATGCTTTCGATGTGATCGTCTGGGTCCGTCTTGCCATTATTGGTTACGATAGGAGGAGGTTTTTCCATCCTGATGGGAATACAAGTTTCCTTAATTGTTTGAGACAGTGAACCATGGGGATCGTCTTTGTCACTCCATATTGGTGAGAGCAACGGGGAGAGATCTTACATGGGACTTCTGCTGCGGCACGTCAAATTTCTTGGTTAACCTTTTGAATTATCCAGTTGCCTTTCGACTTTGATCCTCTTAGGGTCGGGGGATCATTGCTCCTTCTAGGTAGTAGGGCGATCACGTTTCTCGTCCCGTTTGTGTCTCCGTGGGGGAGAGCATGAATGGGGTTCCTGTCATCGCTGGGACGAGCTTCAAGAATCAGATTGTTGATGTCTCCGCGGGGGAAATCGTGAACGAAGATCTTTCTCCAGAATTCTAATTCGTTTTTTCTGCTGGAAAATCCTGAAATTAGTCTGGTTGATCACTACTAACAGGGCCACTGTAGTATGATTAGTGTTATGGGTATGGGAATTTGTTGAAGAACTCCAGGATTCTCGAACTGTTGGGCGGCGTTGTAGGCCGCATTGTCAGGTGAGAGGGAAGTTGTCTGCCTATCCCTCTGGTCACCTTTAACAGTAATCGACCCATTATTGTTGTTGTCATCGTCGCTAGTGAAGGCAACAAAAGCAGTGTCGTGGATGTGATCATCAACGTGTTGGATGGTCATAATGATCGATTGGTTTTGGAATGAGTTTGCTTTGGTCTTTCAGGTTTTAGGGAAGAAAAAACGGGGGAGTAAAGATTCCCACATATGGCGCCACTGATCTTACTGGATAGGAATTGCTTGTTAGTGACCTGTAACAAGGGAGCTCCTGCGATTGATAGAGAAAATGGGGGTGTACCTAAAAGGCACTCTGATTCTAAAGTGAGTTTTAGAGTGAAGAAAGGCAAGTACAAAAAGGTTAGAGTGAATGATTCTGAATACCTGACCCTCTTATGGAAGATAGTGTTTATAATGCCTCATGGTTGGGCCAATATCTCCATTGTGGGTTGTTGCGACCTTTAGAGTAGTGGAAGACTCGCTCTTTACGGTGGGCAGAATAACTTTGCGTGATATGTAGGACCATTGTCAACATATCTGATCACTCCGCAAGTGCACATAAATATCGAAGTAATATAAAAGATTGTCGAATCCACATAGACCAATGTCAAACTATTGTAATCTATTATTGCAGTGAAAAGCAAAGGCTAGAGATTGTCACGGATAAAAAACGATAAAGAAATAACTAAATAAAAGGGTTTAAAACAAATAAGGAAAATGAGACCATAGAATGATTTTCGGGCTTCTTAGGGACTCTATAGGCTCCGAGGCTAAAAAGGATGTTAAAGTTGTTCTGAAGGAAGTACCGATCTAAAGGCCTTACCTCACACTCTCGCGCTATTGACAAAGCCACGCCTGACGACCCCCAAGATTTTACTCTCGCTCGCTCGGTAATTAAAATGCGCTATTTGAAAACGGGTAAGACCAAAATGAAATCTAAAGCACTCTCGTTGTGTTTAGGATCTAGTGTCATGTGCCTACTATCTAACGTGTACCTCAAACTTTCGCTCTGTTGGACTCGTCTTAGTGAATTTCTCATTGTCGTGACTAAATGTGGTTAAGAAGCCTCTCCTCATTGCGACTAGTCTACCTAAAGTTAACTTAGACAAAAAAACCAGAATTTTAAACATACAAACAATGTCGGTTATCCTACGGAGTCCCGTCGAGACGACATGTCTCAAACTACGGGCTCAAGACAATTTAACTAGACATGTAATTAAACATAAAAAAACTAAACATGATAAACGTAATTAAGGACAACATGCTTGAACGATTATAGATTACGATAACCATAATAATAAAGCGATAAATAATGAACTTGTAAAATGTGGTAAATGGAATTGAAATCGAATACTAAAATTGCAACAAGATTGGTATTGATACTTGAAGTGATACATCAATACAAGGAAATAGAAAATACAAAGTTGCAGTAATTCCTCAGTATGAGTAATTGCTGCTTTGAATGGTAAATTTATGCTTAATTCTAAAATGCGATTTGGTAGCGCTTCTGTGCAGTTTCCGGATGATAAATGCAGCCCTAGAGGTCTCTATTAATAGACAATTTTGTCTCCAAGAGGTCTTCAAACGATTTGAATTCAAACTGAAGCAAAACTGCCAAACTGCTGCTGAACAACTGCTCTCGTGCATAATGACGAACACCATTTGCAAATGGCGAATGCCATTTGTTCAAATCCAAATTTCCCTCCTTTTTTAAGTAATGGAGAACGCCATTCCCCTAGGCAGGGCAAATGGCGAACGCCATTCATCTAGGGGGACCAGAACTTGCTACTTTGTTGCTTTTTCTCCACTCTTTAGCTCCATTTTCGCTCCTTTTTCCATACTTGCCGATTAAATACTTGTCAAGACAAAACAAAGAGAAACATAAGCAAATAACAAATAAAACAGTAAAGACTCGATAAATTTACAATAACAAATGCGCAAAATGAACTGAAATAAACTATACAAAATCGAGTCATCAAACTCCCCCACACTTAGACTTTTGCTTGTCCTCAAGCAAACTCCCCAGTAGGTAAGCAATTAAGTGCATCGTTCTACTCTTAGGCACGACAAAACCAAATGTAAGGTACTCAAATGCTAGTCTAATGTTAAGCGGGTAGGTACAAAATAGTGAAACTAAGGATACCGTAATGACACAAATCCACCTAAAGCGGACAAATATTCCCCTCCTATGCAACATCAACCCGAATCATGACATTATACTTCGACCTATTATTAACCATTCTATTTCGCTTCTTTTTAATTCTTGCGCAATCACATTAAGTCTGTTATCCTTTTTGCTTACATGGTAATCGAACTTGTTAGTGTTTCGATCTCTTATTCACGAAATGCGTCTTTTCTTTTTCTTTTTATCTTTTCTTTTTATCTTTTGCTTACGAATTTCAAGATTCTTCTCCTTGGGGCTAAATGGTAGGGTGAAGACCACCTAACTTAGTAAGAACAGGTCTTTGATTCTCATTTTTCTATGAAAGCACATAAACACAACTTTGAGATCAACACATATTTGCATCAGTTTGTTACTTAGTTCACATCTAAGGATGGTGCTGACTGCTAAGATAAACTAATCAAGAAGCTACATAGAACTTTATAACATGGTCTTGGCATAATGCCTATCTAAACTAACATCACATAATTAGCGACTCTAGGGTGTAAAAATGGTACCGATCTTTTCAAAACATTCCCAAGTCCAGCCTAACATATCCTAAGCAAAATAAAGTAACTTATTTGGTGTCATGCCAATGAATTAGAACAATTTTTTTTTTAAAATGGAGCCAAGTTTCAGGGAATTTTCAAACAACGAAAATGTAAAGTAAAAATTTGACTCATACCACATATGACTCAATAAAGAAACAAACTGAAACTAAAAAGCGATAAATTGAAAGCGGTAAAGTTCCTCCCCCACACTTAAACCAAACATTGTCCTCAATGTTTTGATAAAAGGTAGAAAAATGAATTATAGAACCTTTATGAATGTCATTGCATGCCAAATCTTCTCTGATCCTCTCTTATTACCCATGTCTTTGCTGGCTACTTTTGCTTCGGCGGTGGCCGCTTTGAGATACAGTGCGGTATCAGTGTCACCACCAACAGCGACATTCGCAGGAATATCTGTGGGCACCTAGAAGAAGCTGAGACGAGACAAGCAATACATTTCTTTATTTCCTGCAAACACAAACAATAAAAGTAAAACATTGAATTAAAAGTTCGTGGGTTGCCTCCCACATAGGGCTTTGTTTAACGTCGATAGCTCGACGACTAATAATGTTTTGGTTTCCATGGCCACTTATCAAGCCATCTCACATATCCCTCACCTTTTCTTTTCTTCCATCTGTGGGGAGTTTCATTCTTTTGAACTTGTTGTTGTGGTTCTGGATCTATCCTAAGTATTAGCTTTTCAAGTTTCAGCTTAATTATTTCATACACCATCTCAAAGTCTAACCTTACCTTCTTAACATATAATGATATCCTTAGTTTTGTGCTCCTCTAATTTTCTCTTTTTATGTTGGATCTCAAACAAGGGTACATTGGTACATATATTTTCCAATACATCCATATTTGTTTTGAATTGGGAGTCTACAAACCTATGCGGGAAAGGAATTGGTGGGGTATAGGGATGAGGAATAATATTAGAAGCTTTCTTCTCTACCTCTTCGACGACCTCCTTTTTGGGTGGTGTCGGCAGATTTTTCTCAATCTCTACTCCTTTCTCGTCATAACTCCCCTCAATCTCATTGTCACTCTCCTCAACCTCATTATCACTTTCCTTAGGATTTTCAATTTTTCTTTCACTATTGGTTGTTACAACATCCACATGTCTCTCAGGGGAGGGTCCTATATGTGTTTATGCAAGCACGGAGATTTTAGTCTCCAATGCCTCAGATTGAGTCTCGAGGGACTCAACCACAATGTTCATCTGCCTAAAGGTTTCATAAGTTTGGAGATGTTTATTTCTAAACTCTTCATTCTGGATGGTTTGTGTCTCCACAAAACGCTCCATCATAGATTATAGCCTATAATTAGTTGTCATTTCAATGAAATCCTCCATTAATATTTCGAGGTTGGAATTTTGGGATTCTAGTGGTTCTTCAAAATATTGGGAGTGGTGATTTGGGTAAGGATGAGTTAGTGTCGCGTTGAAATCCTCCACTAGTATTTTGAGATTGGATATTGATTCTTGCGATTCCTCGAAATACTGTGAGTGGTAATCATAGAGAAATTTTGGGTGATACATTATTATTATTATTATTTTAAACGAGAGTTCCTTAGTCTATACGGTGCAACAACGAAATAAAAATATTGACTGTTGGTCCCCGGCAACGGCACCAAAAACTTGATCGCTCCGCAAGTGCACGAAAATATAGAAGTAATATAAAAGATTGTCGAATCCACAAAGACCAATGTCAAACTATTGTAATCTATCATTACGGTGCAAAGCTAAGGCTAGAGATTGTCACAGATAAAAACGATAAAGAAATAACTAAATAAAAGGGTTTAAAACAAATATGGGAAATGAGACCGTATAATGATTTTCGGGCTTCTTAGGAACTCTATAGGCTCTGGGGCTGAAAAGGATGTTAAAGTTGTTATGAAGGAAGTACCGATCTAAAGGCCTAACCTCACACTCTCGCGCTACTGACCAAGCCACGCCTGATGACCCCAAGATTTTGCTCTCGCTCGCTTGGTAATTAAAAGGCGCTCTTTGAAAACGGGTAAGACCAAAATTAAACCTAAAGCGCTCTCGCTATGTTTAGGATTCAGTGTCATGTGTCCACTATCTGACTCGTACCTCAAACTTTCGCTCTGTTGGACTCGTCTTAGTGCATTTCTCACTGTCGTGACTAAATGTTGTTAAGAAGCCTCTCGTCGTCGCGACTAGTCTACCTAAAGTTAACTTAGACAACAAAACAAGAATTTCAAACATACAAACAGTGTCGGTTATCCTACGGAGTCCCGTCGAGACGACGGTTCTCAAACTACGGGCTCAAGACAATTTAACTAGACATGTAATTAAACATAAACAAACTAAACATGATAAACGTAATTAAGGACAACATGCTTGAACTATTATGGATTACGATAATAATAATAATAATAATAATAATAATAATAATAAAGCGATAAATAAAGAACCTATAAAATGTGGTAAATGGAATTGAACTTGAATACTAAAATTGCAACAAGATTGGTATTGATACTTGAAGTGATACAACATTACAAGGAAATAGAAAATACAATGTTGCAGCAATTCCTCAGTATGAGTAATTGCTGCTTTGAACGGTAAATTTATGCTTAATTCTAAAATGCGATTCGGCAGCACTTCTGGGCAGTTTCCGGATGATAAATGTAGCCCTAGAGGTCTCTATTTATAGACAATTTTGGCTCCAAGAGGTCTTCGAACGATTTGAATTCAAACTGAAGCAAAATTGCCAAACTGTTGTTGAAAAACTGCTCCCGCGCATAATAGTGAGCACCGTTTGCAAATGGCGAACGCCATTTGTTCAAATACAAATTTCCCTCCTTTTTTGAGTAATGGAGAACGCCATTCATCCGGGGGGACCAGAACTTGCAATTTTGTTGCCTTTTCTCCACTCTTTAGCTCCGTTTTCGCTCCTTTTTCCATACTTGCCGATTAAACATTTGTCAAGACAAAACAAATAGAAACATAAGCAAATAACAAATAAAACAGTAAAGACTTGATAAACTTACAATAACAAATGTGCAAAATGAACCAAAATAAACTATACAAAATCGAGTCATCACTATCCTTTGATGGGGAGCATGTGGGGGAGATGCTTCAATGCCTATAATCTATCAGACTATTACTTTGGGTCTTCCATGACATAACATTGGATTGGGTTGTGTCTGACGGTGGGTCAACCCCAGGTCCAGTCTATAACACTTTTAATTTATGTATAAATATATTACAAGTTTCTGACAATGATTTATTTTTCTGCAGGACCGTGATCCGCTAAAGTTTATTAACCACATGTAGAAGATTATTGGTTTGCCTAAGCGGAATGAGGAGTGGTTTAAGGAAACTTTGTCCCTATCTGGGATGAAGGACTTATGCATGACGGGTTATATTACAGTTAACCACATGATACTTGATGCATTTGTGGAGAGATGGCGAACTGAGACCTTGCCATTTCATTCCTCACTTGGTGAAATGTATATCACACTCGACGATGTGTCGTGTTTGATACATCTTTCGATCAGGGGGGAAACTTATATATCCTGGGAGGATTAGGAAAGACGATGCACTAAAGATGATGGTAGACTATCTAGGACATCCAACATTTCTCGCACATCTCCAACTGGGCGGGTGTACTGACTTACACTGAGAATATGTCGCATGCTACAACATTTTCCTCGCTCAGATGGAACCAAGCGATAGAGTTGTTCAAAGTGTATCTTGATTGCTTGGTTTCCGAGGACATGCACTTCAACAACTATGTCGATCACCGTGAGACGTGGCCATTTGACGAGATAGTGTTATACTCAGGATGGTTGGCTTGTGGATCACGTATCATTGCTCCTCATCTGCCCGAGTGCATGATGGGGCAGTTCGGCTACACCTAGACCATTTCCAAACACCCTGTTGTCTATGATCCTCCTGCTTTGACACATAGACAGATGGATGCCATGTTTAATGATTATGAGATACATCTGGTATCGGATGAGGCACGAAGTACCATAGTTGAGAGCAATTAGAGCTTCGTCGATGGGTACATCTGATGGTAGACACAAATTACCATAGTTGAGAGCGATCAGAACTTCGTCGACGGGTACATCTGGTGGTAGGTACGAAGTACCATAGTTGAGAGCGATTGGAGCTTCGTCAACGGGTACATCTGGTGGTTATGCAGGGTATCACATATGTATATGGTACATGCTGCTCTAGGAGATCCACCGAGGTCAGCTCATTAGGAGATACTATAGGAGAAGAAGCACAATTAAATTATGCTAAGGAGGCATTGATTGAGGTATCTTCCCTGATGAGTCTGATGTAAGGCAGGTCCTACATGCCATCATGACGGAGGCATGGGGCACATTGATGTACCAGAGATTGCGGCGGAGGATGGGGGTTGAAGGACAAAGAGCTCGAGTAGGCATATGAGACAGATGAGATGTAGTCCGACATACACAATAATGCACTAATATATAGTAGTTGTATTTTGGATTCATTATGGATTGTATTTTATTGACATCTCATGATACTTTATCGTGTATTTCGATTTTATTTATATATGACATTTTTGGACCATTTGGATTTATACACGTCATTTTTTGCATATCGATTGTATCGTTTAAATCTGGTCAAATAACATGATACATAACGTTTATAAATATTGATCTAAATAAACATAAACAAAACATAACATGTTATTTTCTAATAGGTTACAGAGATGTGTCTTCGTAAAATAAACGAAGATACATTTTTGATACAATAAACGTGTAAAATGCATTCTAAATTAATCTATGGTGTATACCTTTTAAAATAGTATGGAGATGAATCTCCGAATCATTTAACGTGTTAAGGTGCGTTCAGAAATGTATTTTTAAAATCGACATTTTAGTATTTTTACTTAATATATTAGGAATATATAAGATGCATTCAAAAATTTCCAAAAACAAAGAGGAAAAATCCAATTGCCAAAACAATTGATGTGGGCCCAAGCGAACTCCAATGAGGGAATCAAATTCTCAACGGTAAAAAATTCAAAATCCATCACTTTCATGACCGTTTCTTCTCTTCCTCCTCTTTCTCAATTTCATTGTTTGTAAACAATATTTCTTCCATCTTTACAAACAAAGCTAACCCACTTTACACAAATCATTGGTAATAATAATCAATAATGAGGTGCTTTCTACCTTGCTTTTCAGCTTCCAAAAGTCAAAAGCACTTTTCTTCTGAACCTCTCAAGAATGCTAATGAAAGCATCCAACAAAATCCCGTCCTTGAAGAATCAATCCACTGGATATCATCGGAATCAAAGGAAAAAGTAACACCCACCAAAGAAGAAGAAGAATGTTCAGATTCACTCTTTTCTGTTTCTATTGGTGGTGGAAAACAAGTTTCAACAGAAGAAAATGCTGCCGAGACTGAGACTGAAGTTAACAGTAGTCCAATGCAACTCCGTCTTGCAAAAGAGGTATCTCTGTTAAACCCGATTGTTCCGGTCACTGAAGGCAAGGATGAAAAAGAAGAAGATAGAATGGAGTATAGATATCGAGATTGTTATGATGAGGATGATGGATACGATGATATTAACCTTGATGATGAGAAAACAGAAAAAGGGTGTTCGGAGTCTTCAGAATCTTCTTTGTTTTCTATAACCACTGATTTTAGTAATAGAAAAAGAATTTCATTTTCATCAAGTGAAAAAGTTGATACCCAAGTTACCAGTAAAATGGTTGCGCTCCAAGAAGATGATGGTGAAGTTTTGTCGGTGCTGAATCCAATTGAGAATGTTACTATTTGTGAAGGGAAGGTGAAAGCGTTGAATTCCATAAAGAAAGACAAAGAAAACATCAATTGGATTGAAGAAATGACTAGTTTGAAGGTATCATCATCATCATCTAAGAGAAATATGAAGGAGGAAATTGGGGTAGATACGAGCCTCTCGGATTGGTTGGTTGAATCAGAAAATAAGGAAAATGTTATTGAGGATAGAGCAATTCTGAGAGCGTTGAGAGTTGAAGAAATAAGGAAGTGTAAATCCAACAAATGTGCAAAGGTTAGTGTAGTAAAATTTGTTAGTTATTATTATGCACTTGGTATGAATGTTGTGTCATGTGTCTTAGTCTATTATGTGTGTTGATGAATGAGAGTGAAGAAAGTAAATAGAGAATTGTTTGTATATTGCAGGATGGGAAACAAGATAGGAGTTCAACAACAATAAAGAGCATACTAGAACCAAAGTATGAAGGATTAAGACTCTGATTTGTGCAAATACCATGTAATTAAGACTCTGATTTTTGCATTCTTCTATTTTGTTTTTGTATTTGCAATAATTCGCAAATAAATTGCCGTGCCATGAATGAAGTGTTGCAAGAGTCAGCTTGATGATATTAGGGATGATTTTTTTTTTTTTTCTGTTTTCCAAACTTGGACTATCTTGTACTCCATCAAAAGGGCACCACCTCTTTTCCAATGCTCTAGTTTTTCCATCAACAATTTTAATTATTTATATTTTAAGGGCCACCTATCTGATTTTTATTTTTAAGAGAGATAAATAGTCATTTTAGATATGAAATTAATTTTATTTTTTTTTTCTTTTTAAAATTGATTTTGTCTTTAAAATTAATTATATTTAATTAAGATTTATAACTTTTAAATTTAAACTTTTATATGCTTAAACACTTTTGTATAAATAGAAAACAACATAAATCATCAAATTCAATATCAAACTTAAGATGGATGGAGGTAAGAATTTTATGTGACACAAAAAGTATCTCTTATTTTGAAAATAAAATTTTATTATAAAATGTTAGGTCATGAAAGAGTTCAAATAAAATTTTATTATAAAATGTTAGGTCATGAAAGAGTTCAAATAAAATTTTATTATAAAATGTTAGGTCATGAAAGAGTTCAGGGGATAATCACATCAGATTTTAAGAGCAAAAATCACACAACAAATGAAATAGACAACACATTAATTTAAAATCTTAAGGCATTGAATTTATGTGTATTATCACTTGTGTTTGATTCATTTTTTCATTCGATGTGAGACTCATACTCACACTCAATATATCAATAATCTCTCTAAAGTGTGAGTTCATCCATTTTTATGGATATGCTCCCCTTCAGATGAAAACTTTTCCGTCCATATCTGGTTGCGTCGTCGTTGGAAGGCCTCAACATAACACGCCATTGTCTTGAAGACTTTCGATAGAAGGAGTTCTAGTTGAATTAGGCTCTAATACCATTGTTAGATCATGATGGGGTTAGGGGATCATCACATACGATTAAGAATCAACACAAAAATAAAGTGTAGTAGAAATGAGGATATTGCATTAGATATGTGATAAAATTATGTGATAAGATTAAAAATGACAATATAGAGAGTATTGGATAACACTTATACTAGATCGTGAAAAATACACTTGAGTGATTTAATCGTGAAAAATACACTTGAGTGATTTAAACATGTAAAAAACAAACATGTAAAGTTTGTGATAAGATGAGTAGATTATATGAAGAAAAAAAAGTCAAACAGCTAGAGGTAAAAAAAAAAGAATAAACAAATTATAAAAAATTATTTAAAATATCTTTAAATTAACAATTTAAATAGAAACATGATCTTGAATATATCACCAATATTAAATTACAAGACTTTTTTAATTAAAACACACAATTGATGTTGTATGAAGAGAAATTATGTATGACTTTGTCATTCATTTATTATGTATGAAAGAGAAAGTTATAGAATTGAAAAAAGATCGTAATAAATTATAGAGAATATATTAGAAAATATCATTAACACTGAATTGGAATTATAAAGTGACTACTTATAAACAAATTTTGTTTGTAAAGTAATGGATGGAGGGAGTACAACAGTATGGATTATGGAAGATGTAGCAAATCTCATCTTAGTATGATAAAGCTGAATTGTTGTATGCTTTCATAGAGAATCAGAATTTTCACTCAAAATCTAGAATAAATTATAAGGTTATCATTTTATGGAACAAAAATTGGTTTACCAAAACCACCTTGGACCAGCTGCAGCCACTTCATTATGATTCCTTATTCCACTAAAATGTCTATGGTGTTGAGGGAGAAAAGAATTCCAATCCACGAAAGGATTTACTCTTTCAACTAAAACATGAATTTGGCATGTATAATAATTAATATTTTGTTTTAACTTTTTTGTTCGGAATATATTATGAAAATGTCAGGGTTAAGAACCATTAAACACTAAGGAATACATCTGCAATGCTCGTCCTGTCAATGGACCAAAAAGTACATTAGGAAATTCACAGTTGCTGACAGTTTGCCTCGCCTTAAAGGAGTTTTTAAGAGGAAATGGTGCAATCAAATCTAATCAAGTGAAAATCTGAAAGAGCTCATCACCAACATCCACTTACGAAAGTAACAAGGGCAAAACTTGGTAAAACAAAATATCCCAAACCTCATCCAAATAAATAAGGACCCACCTTCCATGCAAATCATTTGGATATCTAGGTTGACCAACAACTCTTCAAACTAATACCATCACCACAAACTCTAATATTACAATTTGCTGATACAATCTCCATCCTAATTTGCTTCATCTCCTTTACCATCATCAGCAACTTGCATGCCCTCATGCGGGGTAGTTTCTTTTATGCTACTATCAGGTTGGTTTGCAGCTTCCGTAACCTCGTCAGGGTTCTCAACATTTTGACCTTCCCCATTTCCCTGGTTACTTTTTATTTCAACTGCAACACTCATATCAACAACTGTCTCTCTGTTATCAATATCACTTCCAATGTTTTTGCTTTCTACAACTTTTGCACTCTCATCTTCTGCAGGTGCATCAGGTAATGTAACACCGAAGCTGTGTGTCATTTGTTCTTCGCGAGAATCCACATCCATATCAATTTTGGAGCTAGACATAGCCTGATCTTGGACCGTGGCTATTTCCTGGTCAGCTGACGAGGGTGCCGCTTCACAATGTTCTGTACCCTCCACTTTAATTTCATCAGCTGTGGCTTCAGTACTCTCGGGTACATGATTCTTTTCTTCGGTTTCTTCTTGCTGTGGTGCTTGTACCTCTTCTATTGGTTGATTCTTTGCTTCAATTTCTTCTTTCTGCTGTGCTTGAACCTCTTCTATTGCTCGATTCTTTGCTTCAATTTCTTCCTTCTGCTGTGCTTGTACCCTGAATTGTTCCATTACATTTTGTGTCTTTTCCAGCTCTGCCATAAGATCTCCATATCTCTTCTGTAAAGTTCTCTCAAGTTCCTTTTGTTTCTGAACTTCAGACCAAAGATTGTTTATCCTATGTGATGCTGCTAACTGCTCCTGCTTTTTTAAAGCCTGAAAGCACTCAAATTCTGTTGCAGCCACATCCATCTGCTTGAAAGTGGCCTCAATTTGTGGCCAAAGACTTTTTTTTGATCTCATCTGAAAATACACAGCCAAAGTTTATTATTCAATCTTGATTATGGAATTATAACAATTAAGAAACTAGAATCAATTTTTTAATATGCTAAATCCATATGGGCCAAAAGGTGAGTTCCCAGATTAAACCTATATAATCAAGAAAGAAAACAACAAAGATGCGAAATAAATATGATGATCAAGCTGCATTCAAATAAAAAAAAATATCTTCTATACAAGTTCTTTTTTTTTGGTTTCCCATAAGTTCCCTCTACTAGATGTGTATCATGTAGTCCTATTTGAGGCATATCAGAAACGTGGATACCTCTCTCAGCTGGGATTCGAACTTTGGTTCGCTACAGTGTGGAAGTCTAGACCCAATCCTGTTGGTTTTTCTATACAAAAAGTATTTGATAATACATAAATGTGCCCACTCGCCCTGTTGGATATGTTTAGATGAGAGGGTTTGCATAAACTTGCACAAGTTTATCTTTCCTTTCTCAGGTAACAATGAACTGAAAACAATTTTCTTATACCCCAACACTTTCATCAAGCACCATCATAATTCACAACAAAAAAAAAAACCTTAAGAATATACTATAGCTACCTGAAATGTAATGCAAATTTTTGGAAAAAGAGTCCCTAGGATTTCATTTTATTTTTTGAAGCAGCAAAGAAATTTTATATTTATATAAATATGAAGAGTACAGAGGATACCCCAACACAAATACCCTCAGAATGAAGAGAGTCGGAATGGAAGAAACTAAACTACACCTACCAGCTTACGCACAGAGACTACAACCTTGATAAATAACTAAGAGGATCCACACACTATTCATTACAAAACACATTCCTCCTTTCGACATTTTGCCAAACACAATTTCCATAAGTCCAGATACAATCACTCTTCAACTACCAGATAGCACAAAGTACCAATCAGTGCAAGCCCCTTCCTTTACTTACCCCGAGGAGTGAAATAACGAACACAGAAAAGAGCTGAGACAAACCTCCCACCCTTAAATAAAAACTCATGACCAAAATTAACACTCAATTAAAAAAAAAACAATTCTGTATTTTGTTTAGCAGGAGATATTTTTGTATAGCATAACACTACCCTGCTTGTAACGATGCACAGTCTAACAATGGATAAATTAAAAATTAAAACCTTAAACAAAAATACCATTTATTAACAGATATATTGTAGCTATCTAACTTTTGATAAAGAATATACAGAAGCAATCTAAAAGGCTTGTTAACTTCTAGAAAACCCTAATTAAGGCCTTAAACCCCATGGCCACAATGTACAGTCAACTGAAAAATCATGTATTTACAGAAACTATAAGTATAATAATAAATAGAGCTAGAGATTCAATAGCAAATAACAGGTTTAGGGAGGGGAGTGGTTCTAACTTCTAAGTCCTATATACTCATAATAGTCCAAACTTTTTTATTTATGTTTGTTCATTTAAAATTAAAATAACTACATGCAACAATTCTTCTATAATACATGTATAGTAATTTAATCCTTAGTGCTTTATATTGTTTGTACTTGTATATATAGTTAAATAATTCCCGGGCAACACTTCGTAATTAATTTTAGGCTTAAATAACTTTTTACTCTCTATAGTATAAACTTTTTTGGTTTAGTTCCAAAAGAAATTCAAGTTAATTTGTTTAATCTCTGATACATTTTACTTTTTGATAAAATGACATGTTATTTGCTTTTAGTACTTTAATATTTGTTCATATTGAAATCAGACCCTCGATAGTACTTGTTCTAGGGCAATATGTTCCACATATTACAGTTAGATTAATTCCAAAATGAACAAATATTGCAAGGACTTTAAACACAAAAACGAGAACCAAACACAACTTTTTTCTGTTTTTCAGAGGGTTCAAACCGGCGAGAATTTTTATAGGGAGTAAAGTAAGGATTAGTGTCTATTATGGGGATTTAAAAGATAACTAAGAATAAATTTTAAGAAAATGAAGAAAAAAAATTAAAAAGGCAATGATTAATCTTAAAAATTACAACACTTATGTTAACATATAAATATTACTTATTATAATTTTTATATCATATATAGGCATATATTTCAATTTAATAACATCAGCTCCTATCTGTCAGGAATAGGGAAGCTAATGGCTATCCATGGGGACGGATACTATGATATCGTATCTGCCCCGTTGGATAAATATGAATTCCATATCCGCCCCATATCCACGTGGGTAATTCGCGGGTTTTACGATATCCGCAGATATTTATGGATAAATATTTTTTTAATAAAATTTATTTTTGAAAAAAATATATTTTTAGCTTCTTTTAAAAGACACAAGCATTGACTAGTGAAATGAGTGTACCAGGTGGGACTTTGTTTATTGCACTTCAAAGTTTTAATTTAAATGACCAGACCCATTTTGGCTAGTACTAAGCACTGGACTCATTGTTGACCTAACATCGTGCAAGATCACATATTGGGAAATAAATGTGGTGCACTATGGGCTGATGGTCTAGAGTTGGAAAGTTTCATATAAGACTACGCATCAAAATTTAACCAAGCTGACCTCAACCTTAAAGCTTAAGGCCCCATCAGGAGTGGTTTGTTTTAGGTTTTAGGTTTTGAAATTTTCAAAAACCAAATCTAATTTCAGTTCTGAGTTGAGTTTTAGTTTTTGAGTTAAACCACCCTGTATACCCTGCCTCACTATTAAAGAAATCAAGATGAAGAAAAACAAACAGGTTTAAGCTCAACTACAAATAAATAATGAACAGCAAAAAAAGTAAGAAGAAAACCTAGAGAGCAGGTGATTGATTAAGAAAAAAAAAACCATAAAAGCAAGTGACTGTACAAGAATAAGGTTTACACAAGACTATGCTCTCAAACCAAACATCAAATAAAGTCCTAATCCTAATATATTATATTAGCTTCTTTTACCATCCATTGTATGGCATGGGCTTGCCAAACAAGCCCTAAAGGAATTACAATGTCAACATCAATCTCAAAAATAAAATGAAGTGAAACCATATTATGTATGCATACCTAAATTACAAAGAAAATAAATAGATATATCACCCACAACGATAATACCATGAATTTCCCAAAAGACTGCAACAACTTCTCTTACTCATTAGCTGGGTTTCATAAGTTTTCAGTTTTATGTTAGGTTTATAGCATTTTATATTGCAAAACCAACTATAAAGGGAATTCAAACAACGTAAACACTTAAGAATCTCAGTAAAATTAATGCAAGCCAGCCACTAAAGAAGAAAATGAAAGTGATAACCAGCTGGCATTTAAGGAACTAGATGCCAAAAAGAAGGGACACTTCACACTAGCAATAATTGAAAGAAACACTGTAAGAAACAGATATGTAGAGATTTGCATACAAGATAGCACATAGCATACCTCATACCCTTGAGTGAGTACTGTAACCTTCTTCTCAAGTCGGATCATTTTCTCCTTACCATCATCCAACTTACTTCTCACATTCTCAAATTCATTCTGCAAAGCTGCTAGCTTCTCCATATTTCCCGCAACACTTGATAGACCATAGGCATTACGAGTGGTAAAGTACATTAAATCATTAATGCAAGTGGTATGCGCTTCAACAAATTCATCAAGGGAATCATTTTCATGCCCCATTGCCGCACGGAGATACTGGGCTTCATCTTTTATCAACATACCAGCCTATTGAGAACAGCATATATAAATAAATAACATTCAATATAGATGTTACCATTCATCCACCTAAAAGTTCATCTCCAATTATAATATACTCAAAGCTTAAAGTGTAAATAATAATAACAATAATAGTTAACAACCAGTTTAAATGTTTGTATTCTATCACTTGGCAAATTAACTTTTCGTTTTGCAATAATTCACCAAGAATCACTTGTAACAAACAAAAATGAAAGAGGAAGGTAACTTGGGGAATTACAACTGAATCGGGAGCTATCTGATCTCACAATAAATAATGGAGAACAATTAAGGAAAAAAGAACGCCTACTTTGACCTGATTAATCAAATGTTTACAAATTATAACTAAAAAAGTGCAAGCATGATACAATCCATATTACATACCACCACAGCACTCAACTAATTCATAAAGGAAATGGCAACATAATTTAAACTAAGAAGATGCTCAAAATATTTCAACTGAATTTTTACATGAGAAGCTTCTTTAAGTGGTTTTATAAGGGTGAGACGGGGACACAATATAAAAATGAGAATGTTGAGTAATAATTGGATAAATTAGCAATAATTTTAAGACCAATGTCATCAAAAAAACATGTGTATCAACTATCATCTACCTGAAAAATCAAGTTTGGGTATTAAAGGGTGAAAAGGTGACCAAGCTGCTTACTAGCAGATGAAGAAAAGTGTAAAAGGCATAAAAAATTTAAAAATGCACAGATAAAGTAGTAATACATACAGTTTTGATCTCATCCTCCTGAAAATCTTCTATGACAGGGACAGCAGGCCCATTTGCAGCTCGTTTGGCTCCTTTCTTTCTCTCCTTATTTGCTATCTCCTCAAGAGGATACTTGGCATTGTCATGCTCCAGTAAAGTTAGAAGCTCCTTTCTTATCAACTCATCGGCTTGCTCAATCGGGGTTGGTGGAACAAATGAACTCTTGTCCCCGTCAGCTCTTATCAAGGAGTTTCTAATAAGCTCAAGAGATGCTGGAGGAGGCCTAGGAAGTTCCCTTTGAAGGACTTTTGATCGTTTTCTAAGTAATGCCTGCAGCCGTGCCTCTTCTTCCACCTTCTCTCTAGCCATTCTATCGGACATATCCTCTTCAATCTTCTCCTCAGGCTCTTCAGCATCTTCTTGAACTGGTTGCATCACTATCTGGTACTCGTTTTTGGGCTGTGGAAGGCCGCTTAAACCAGAGCGCAAACTTTTTTTCATATCAGCCTGTCTCCGTAGCTCGAGTTTAGCACTGTCATGCATCTCCATACCTTCATTGATATGTAGCTCGTCTCTTAGAGGAGTTCCCTTCGGAGTCATGCCAAAAGAATAACCATCCCTTGCAGGTGTCATACCACTTCTCGGAGTAAGGCCTGCACTTCCAGGGGTTGCAGAGGGAGTCAGCAGTGGGTTTGGAGTGTGAATTTCCTTTTTCTTAGGAGTAACCCCAGAAAAATCAGAAGGATGCAACTCTGGGTTCTCTCCTCCCAATAATGGTGTCTGAGACTCCCTGAGCCTGGCCAAATTTTCAGCTTCCATCATGATAGCATCTCTTTTACTAGCTGGTGTTCTCTGAGGAGTTCTTAAAGGAGTCATTGCTTGGTTGGGTGTCTGTGGATAATTAGAGAGAAGAGCACGAGTAGCACTGCTGCCTTCGGTGAGTTCTTCACTACTCATAAGGTCACTAGCATAACCCAACTTGGCAATTTCATCCAATTCTTGGTCAGAAATCTGGGGTGGTGGAAGCATCAGTTTTGATCTCTTTCTAACTGTTTCTGGGTCATTCAGCTTGTTGGCGTGAAGAATAGCAGCTGGGGCATCTTGCCTCTCTGCAATTTTATTCCTTGCAACATCTTGTTTTCTCAGCTGCGCCTCAACATCAACCCTTCTTTTCCCCTCAAGTTCTTCAATAGTAGTAGGGAATGCAGGCTGCTCCACGGGCCTATCCTCATCAGCAACATCAAAGTAACCCGGAGGAGGCCTCTTCTCAAAGGGGATCTCTGCATTATAGTCAATTCCCCTCCTTTTCCTTCTCCTCTGCCTGATATCAATTCCAGCAGCCTTCAATTCTCTTTTCTTCTGCAGAGAAGCAAGCCTCCTCGCTTCCTCAAGCTGTTTCTCCCTGGCTTTCCTTTTCGCTTTCTTACCTTTCGTGTTAGCCAACCGAGCTCGTGCTTCAGAAAGCATCTCCTTCTCATCCTCGTCCATATCAACAGGATCAGGTCGTGCAGGCTTCGACTCAGGATTCGGATCAATCTCCCCCGGACGCAGCTTCCTAGGATCATCCCCAGGTTCATAATTATCATCCTTAACACAAGCAGCATCAAGAAGCTTCTCATATCGTTCAAGACACTGCGAAGGAGTACGACCAACAATGGGAGCAATAGTTCTCCACTGAGTAGGCATAAGCTTAGCAAGATGAAGTAACTTCTCATCCTCTTCTCTAGTCCATTCAGTCTTCTTAATGGAAGGATCTAACCACTCATACCAACGAGCTTTACACTGTTTAGCAGATTTACGAACAAGCAATGAAGAAATACGAGCCCACTGATTTTTACCATATTTCATAACAGCAGCTTTCAGAATTTCATCCTCGGTGTTTTTCCAAACACCTCCCTTAATCATAATCCTCATTTTCACAAAACTTAGTTTAAATTCCTCTCACGAAATTGATTGAACCGGATGAACTCCGGTAAAGCAGACTCGTTTACTGCAACAACAGAAGAAAAAAAGAGGCAGAAAAATACAGACAACAATCAATTCTAACAGCTGAAAATTGTAAAATGCGTTCAATCAATTCGAAAAGGTAATAATTGTGAAATGCAGAGAAACCAGAGAACATAGAAAACGGAGATGGAAATTGAGAGATTTACCTGCGGTTGGGATAGGGAGGCGAGGGATCTGCAGACGACGGTGGTGGCGGTGCGGTGGTGAATGAGGAGGTGAGAGCGATGTAGCTAGGGTTCTTTGGAGAGTAACGAAGCGTGTGTTTGTTTTGGGAAGAAATTAAGCGGAAAAGATGAGTGAGGGAAAACACTAGTGAAAAGACCAAAAAAAAACTATAATCTCTGAGTGACTCGTTGATTCAATCTATAATTGCTTTTCTAACATTTTTAAATCTAGAGATTTTGATAGATTTTTTGTTACAGTGAATTTTGTAAAACATTTTAATTTGAAAAAATAAATATTATATTCATTCAATCATCCTAACATAATTCTTGAGACTCTTTTATATTCTTTATATTCAAAAATTGAATTAATTTATATACAATCAATTTTTTGTCACTTTAAAAGTTTTTTTTACAATCAATCAATCACAGTTATCAGAGATATTTGTTATTACCATATGTGTTTATAGATAATTGTATAATTGTGATAAATTAATATTTTAAATATTTTTTAATTAGACGTTTTAAGAATCACTTATATAATAAATTTATATATTATTATATCTCTAATAAATCTTCGAAGAAATAGATTTTTTTCCACATTAATGGAAAAACATGTTAAGAATATGGAAATGTGTATAAATTGTTCTCGTTTGTATGATAAACCAATCATATAGAGCTTGTTTATCATTAAATATAATTTTTATCTATGATGGTCGATTTTTTAATTGTCTTCCTTCAAGATTCATGATCGATTAGGGATAACAAAATGAGTTGAGTTTGTTGAGTTCGGTCGTCTAACCTGTCATCTTTTGTAGGTTGAGTAAAGATTTTGATCCCTTACCTTTTATATCGACCACCCCTGCTCTATCCAATTTTTTTGCGAGCCTAAACAGACAGACATGTTCGTTCGTCGCCCATAATCGTCATAATACATTATGAAATGAATTTATTTATAAGATGTGAGAATTCAATTCATGGACCCCTTAACTGTGGGGTAAGATGCATTAACTCAACAACATTGACATCTCTCTTCATGGACAACCCTTCGATAAAACCTCCATATTGACTAGTAGGACTTCCAAGCAGTTTCATCCCCAACACATACCACTCAATGTTTGAAGGAAATGATCCCTAATGAAGTTTAACTCCATCAAGTGAGTTCAAATCTTGGTCTTAAGAATTCAAGCCACAATCTTGGCCATAACCCCCTGAATAATCATCAATATACCAAACATGAAAAAGAAGCTAAAAATTGTTTATTATGTTACGAATAAGAAGGTCTAACACAAGAGGAAAAAGTAGTATCCCTAACGGGTTGCCATGCACTCAAGTGGTTGACATAATATGTGAATGTTCAAGGTATAACTTTGTTGTCGGACCAGAAAGAAACTCAACCCACAAAGAAATAGATGGACATCTCACCTTCACTCGTGCGGTAGGGTCAGTTGGTTTACTATGTTTAAAGCATTAAATAAATATATTGTGAACTTAGCCAAAGAATCATATCCGTGTGACTTACTCAACACCTTGTTAGCATTATGCAAAATGGCTTCATCACCATTTCATAACAATCTTGATTACAAAACACCTCAAAATTGAACCTACGACAATTGAGTGTATCTCACCATCATGATTCAATAACAACATCATGGTTTTGAAAGCTACAAATCATGTCAAAGTCATTGTGCATCTTCCTTATAGCCATAAGTTAACAACTAGAGCGATTGCACCTAAAAGATATATTGCCACAACAAAAACTTCTCCGCACATAGCAACTAATATATATTGGCCTCGCAAACAACCTTAGCACATGATGTCCTTTTGGGGAATGATTTAAGGCATTTGACAATAATGTCCACTTCAGCCGTTGTGGGAACTTCATAGACCAAAGTGGTAGGTCTGAGGGGAGTGCATGTATGGACGTTTAGCCTCTAAAACCTTCATTGTATCGATATTATAAGTGTCAATCTGGATGATCCTAACACTTTCACAATCATCATGAAGTGACCTCTGTAACCTTGCGGTTGTCTGATGTTAACGCCCAATCTATTTACCATCATCCTCAATATGACCCCCCTCACACACACACACACATGACCCAAATCATACTTTCTGAAGTTACCCAACACATTATCAACTAACTTGACGATGTCACTTGTCTCTCCATGTAGTCAAAAACCTCAAAATGTGATGTTGTAGCAAGAACTTTGGATTTCAATACCTAAAATTCAGCCTATTCTGAGGTTATACCACTTGTAAAGTACAACGGGAAAAAAGTAACAACTGAACTCGAGTACATACAACTCCGCAACTACCTATACATAACATCTTTCAAAGTTCGAGAGGAAGCAGGACGACAACTAAGAAATATACTTTTCACAGTAAGATAGGTGTTTTGAGCACTCTCTCAAATAAACCTTGCATCCAAAACAAGTCCTTTCTTTGTGCTGGGAGTCTCATAATATGTTGTAGATAGTTCTAAAATACCTACGATATATCTAATTAATGACATGAATATTTATGAGAAATATGAATCAACTCATCAAGGTGATGACATGCCCGACTAATGGCATGAATATTCATACACCTACCACACAACAATTGCTCTGCCACCTTAAAGACTCCTCCAAAGTCACAGACAAACCCCAATCACTTTCAAAGGTTTTTCCATATTTCACTTTTTTGTTTGTCACTATATAGGTGCAGCGCCTTAGGATAAGACATTATACGAAAAACACCTTTACTCACATCCTTGCCATCAGAGCAACAATGAAACCTTCGAAATGAAGAATGCAAACATATGAAGCTTACTAAAAGCTATTGGATAATGCAAATTATCTATTTTTTTACGAAATACAAAAGAAGTCCAGTTAATGAGTTTTATCAAACATGTTGTGGGCATCAACCAAAAAGCATTTCACCGTGATTTATTGCTTCCTTACACTAATGCATCATCAGGATGACACTGCGACTCAGATTGAGATGGGAGATTCATTATGATGAGGGCACGAGGGGTGCTCTTTCGCCTAATAGGCATCATTGTTCTTTTAATTATTCTTTATGTTCAATATTTTACTAAATGTATATTAATTTCCTTAATGTGTATTTATCATAATTATTTGTATCTTATCTTATGAATATAATAATGTAAAGACACAATTTTTTTTTTATTTAAGAGAAAATTGTATTAATTCAAAAAATCAATCAAAACAATATGATCCAAAGGATCCAACAAGCCAGAAAGCAAAAAAACCAAAAACTCAAAGAAAATGTATACCATCAATGAGGCTATGTGAGGTCTAAGTCTCTCACAATAGCACCCTATGTAAATTATCATATATATAATACCTTTCACGATATCCCTTTTATCTATAGTATTTCCAAAACAAATATCATTTGTATATCTCCAAATGACATAGATAGTTTCTGTTACCGCTAATTTGAGGATATCAGCTCTTCAACCTTTTCTGAAGCTATGAGATGTAAGTCAATCCAATTCACCGCTCCATTCTAAAGGGGTATGATCCACATTAATCCACTGTAATATAGTGCTCCAAATGGTGCTTGTTTCAAAATGGTCAAACAAAATGTGATCAAGGGTCTCAATATGAGGGAAACAACAACAGTTCGCATTGGACATCAAGCCAAACTTACATAGTCGAGATTTGATAGGAAGTCCACCATGACAAGCCTGTCATAAAGTCATAGCAGCCTTTGGTCTCGCCACATTTCCATAAAGCAATCTAAACCAACCAACAAGAACTTCGTCATTGGTCCTGACCTAGAGGTAGACCTTCTTTGAGGTAAACTTATCACTTTGTACCATGTGTTGTCAGAGATCTTGGATATGGGGGAAGTGTTCACATCGGAGTAAGACAACTTTCAAGACCCACAAATAGTTAGCATTAGTAGTTACGTAAACAGGATCCACACTCTTGAAGTAATAAGTATGAACCCATTTCACCCAAAGATTATTAGATTTCCTACAAAGATTCCAAAGGAGTTTGAGCATCATAGTATTGTTCCAAGTAGATAAATCAATAACATTAAGACCACCGCATTTCTTGGGAAAACAAACATCTTTCCATGCTATAAAAAATTTCCTACTCACCTCCGACTTTCCACTCCACAAGAATGATCTTAAAATAGCACTAATTTTATGAATTACAAACTTGGAGAGAGACAAACATTGCATCTAATAATTAACTAGCGCAAACGAGACAAACTTAATGAGTTGCGCTCTACCGGCATAACTAAGGAGTTTACTACTCTAATGTATAATCTTACCAACAATCTCATCAATAAGGATCATGTAGTGATGAATGTTAAGTCTTTTACATGACACTGGAACTCCCAAATATCTAAAAGGGATGGGGCCTTTCTCAAAAGTAGTCATACTGATTATTTGGTCTCTAGTAGTAGTATCAACACTACCAAAATAAACCTTACATTTCCTCAAGTTAACAACCATGCCGCTGGATTTAGAGAAATGATCTAGAGTTTCCATCATCAACTCAACAGATTTCCCCTAAAAAAAGGAGGACATCATCTGCAAAGGCCAAATTTGTAATATAAGTTTCTCACATTTAGAACGATGATTAAACTCAGGATTTTGTTGCATCTTCAAGAGGAGTCTATTGAGGTACTCCATCATAATAACAAACAAAATAGAGGGCAGGGGGTCACCATGTATGATACCTCTTATAGCATGCAATATTGAGGTGTATGAGCCATTGACATTGTACCTATATGAGACAATCGTAACAGTTATCATAATCCAGCGGATGAATTGTGCTGGCATCTAGGGGTGAGAATATGTCAGGTCGGTTACAGGGGCCTATAGACTAGCCTACTTAAGGTCAGGTCAGGCCAGACTTTTTTAATAAAAAGGTCAGGCTTAGACTTTTTTAAAAGCCTATTTAATTAAATAGGTCAGGATTGGACTATTAAAAAAACCTATGAAGCCTTATAGACCGGTCTATATTTTCATATATATTAAAAATATGCTAAATAGGTCGACTTATATATGCATATATAGATCAGCTTATAAAGATTCTTAAGTAATATGGAATAATTGAGAACTTTAATGAGAAAAAGGCTTGTAAATAGGCTTTCATGTCATGCCAGACTTTTAAAAAGGTCAGGTCAGGCATAAAAAGTGAGCCTATAATAGGCCATAGGCCAGACTCGGGCCTTTTAAGTTTATCGTAGGCCAGACTCGAGCCTTATAAAGGCTAGTCTAGCCTAGCCTATTTCCATCCCTACTGGCAGCCCAACTTCTTTCAGAATACATTCAAGAGTTTTTCCAATTAACCATATCGTAAGCTTTTTGTAGCTTAAGTTGGATCATACATCTAGGAGTCCTTGTATTTCTTGAATACCTTTTAATCAACTCATAAGCAAGAAGGATGTGATTATGTATTTGTTGCCCAGGGATGAAAGCTGTCTGACTAGGGCAAACAATACTGCTCACCACTCTACCAAGACGAGCAGTCATAATTTTTGATATAATCTTATACACAGTGTTGCATCCTGCTATGGGTTTATAATCCTTGATAGAACTGGCCCCACCAATTTTAGAAATGAGTGTGACAATAGTGCAATTGATAGTTTTATAGAGTCTATCATAATTAAAGAAGTCGTGCACAGCTGCAACAGTATCATCTTTTACCACATGCCCGCTAGACTTGAAAATTTTGACTCCAAATCCATCCAAACCGGGGGATTTAAGGTCACCTATCCCATTTAGTGCAACAATAATTTCATACTCACTGACTGGTGTGATCAGACTTTCTCTTTGGGTTGCATTCCGTTGGCTGCCTAATCTCATGGCTGCCACATCAATATGAGTGAGAGCAGAATCAAACTCTCCCATCAGACTGTCATAATACTCTAAAACAATGTCTTCAATATTCTTTTGGTTAGTTTTTGTTGTACCATCAGGAGTTAAGATAAGAGAGAACTAATACAATTTGCACTTTTTTCATTTTTGGGGAGGCATGGAAATAGGAGTTATTTCCATCTCCCAACTTTTTAACCAATCAATCTTTGACCTTTGTCTAAGAACTTTCTCCTCGAGTTCATTCAATCTTATAAGCTCCTCATTACAGTGTTTTACCTCCAGGATTTATGACTATTCATTCTATCAGTTAACAAGTTCTGCTGCACACTATGGAGAGCTTCCCTTGTCTTGACAATATCTTGATGAACACGCATAATAGGTCGATTCAGAAGCTTCAGGTCAGGTTGTAAGACATTGTTGAAATCACCTATACCATTTTGGTTGTGCTACTTTTGAGTACTAAAATCATATAATGCCGCTGGACCAACCATTTTGGTTGTGCTACTTTTGAGTATTAACAAGTATTGTTAGAACATACTTGTTAATAACATAATACAAAACTTATAAATAAAATAATGTAAAGACAATATTGTTAATAACATACTGTACTTGTTAATAACATAATACAAAGATTCTAATTTTTCTCTCTGACTTTAACTTTCTCTTTAATTCATAACAGATTTTTATTTATATGAAAAGGAGATTACAATAAAAACAAGATAAATTACATTTATTTACAACCTGAAAACATTTATAAAAAAAAAAACAGGAAACCTCAAGTACAGTAGATAAAATGATCAACTTGGCTAGGAGAAAAACAACCTTATAAAACATAAAAACCACATTAGCTAAAACATTGTCGGATTCAATAATATATATACAAGTTCCATGGAGTCTAAACATGTTCAATAAGATTAAAAAAACATATCTAGGGAGTGAAACTAATTTCATCCCCAAAAAATAACTTAGTCATTGTTGGCTACTGTTAAAGTTGAGTATATCATTATGATAAGCAGATGCGGAACTTCGAGCATAATTCACTAGAACCTATCATTGAATCTTCGCCCGTTTTGCCGGAGGTACTGCAGAAAACTGATCATCTGTACTGTCATGTACCTTTTCTTTTCTGCTTGCATCCTGGGAACTTTCTTCAGTGTTGCATTTTAATTCGCCGCATTCATCATTTGACGTTATTAAATTCTCTACGGGAGAAGGTACCGCCGTGTCCAATAGTGCAGCAGAAGGCGCGTTAGAAGGGGGTGAGCCCTTGCTGCCACCTATATGTTTCTCTTTCTGTTTCTCAAACATCATCTGAAGATGTTTGCCTTGGTTTTCAATTTGAATCTGCAACTTCCTTTGAATCTGTATAACAGATACAATATCAGATTCAGAACATGAAAGTTCATTGGTGTTTGGTGAATTAATCACGTACCTCAAGCTGTTCGTGAAGCCGTTTCTGGAGGTCCATCTGCAACCGTAATGCTTCGGTGATCCCCTTACTCCTGCAACCATAATTCAAGGCATGATTATATGCAATCTTGCTCATTTCGAGGTAAAAAAAATCTTATAGAACAATTGTGTACAATGGAAATGTGAATAACAGGTATCATCGAAAAGCTAAGGAAGTTAGAGAAATGACTCACGTTTTCAAGTCTAGAGATTTCATTTCTTCAATTGAACTCATCTTTTTCTCAGAAGTTTCTGCAGGTACAGAAGAAGATCTCATTCACCATTCACATTCTTATTCATATCTTTTAACAAAATTTGAGTGGATTTTGGTGTGTATCAAATATTGTTCAAATGTAACATGAACGGGGAAGAAGAAAAACACATTTGAAATTGAAATAAAACATGCTTCTCAGAATTTTGGGCATAAAGAAGGCACACACACAAAAAATACTTGGAAGCAAAACCTGCCGTATGAACAATAGAGATTATAAGTACATTTTTGTATACCTTCTGGTGATTCAGGTTTGTATCGGGCGGTTCTATACTTCTGAAATTAAAAGAAAAAGTAATTTGTAAACAACATTAGGCTAAAAAAATCGAGGATGAGAAAATTTAAATGTACCTGCAGGTGGCTTTTTACATGGTAGATGGTAAGGCCGTCAACATTCATCAGATTCAAGACACCTTTTGGAGTGGCCTCTGCATGTTAACATCATGAGATGATGACAAAAACGTTCCAGCGAGAATGACTAGAAGGATGAGATTGGGAAGAAGTAAACATACTCTCACTACCACCAAGCTGGTTAACTGCTTCCACAAAGGCCTCGTGAAGCTCTGGACTCCATCGCATTCTAGGCTTAGTTTGCGGTGCAGTCGATGCTGAAGCTGAAGTACAAAGATCATTAACTTCTTGAGACGGTGTATGCTGCTTCAGAGAAACCTGTGTTGCCTGCATCAAAAGAGTAGGATATGTTTATGAAACTTTTACAAAATGTTACATTTAAACTGTTAGCAGAGAATCGAAGTATTGTTCAAAATCAGATTGAGAAACAAACCTTTGGCGTTGGTTCAGCAACATTGTCATCACCAAGAAGCTGACTCCAATTTGGATGAGGAGTATCATCAATTGTCATTAGCTGGTCAACCCACTCTCCGAAATCAGATTTTTTTACATTGCCGTCGTTCATGTAAGAAGTACTGTTTTCCACCTGATCATGCTGGGCAGAAAAAATTTCAGGAAAACAAACAATATCCTGCATCGGATCTGGTCCCCATGAAATATCATCATTTTCTTGCGGATGAGAAGTGAACGTTGTTGAGTGAATTTCCGAAGAGACATCATCACCTAATGTCTGAGAAGTGAAGGGAGAATCCTGATATTGCCTATCATGCTGTGAATCGGAAGAAAAGGTGATACCGCGAGGACATTCAGCAGTAGACGAAAACACCTGTCTAGCACTTCTGATCGGATTTGATGGTGCAGCTTGCAGCAAGGCAGGATTTGCAGTCAAACCCCCAACAGGTGAACGATGAAAAGAGTCCGAGGATTTCATATACGTGCTTTCCATAAGAGTGGGAAAAACAGGCGAAGACGAAGAATGCATAGCTCTCGAGGCTTCAAGTGAATCACCTCTGTCTATCCTGATTTCAATATAAAAAACAAGTTTGTATGTCAGTGTCCTATGTTTTTAAACATTAGCAGTGTCAACATTTGTTAGCCGTGTTCGTATCAGAGTCTCTGTTTCATAACTAGCTAATATCCAAAATCGCGACTTAACTGCAATCACAACTGCAATTTAAAACTTGATCTAGACCTAAACAAAAAAAAGTTGGGAATCTTTAAAGTAAACAGCTTAAAGTCATGAACAAAGCATAACTAACTAACAGATATACATGTCTGTACTATATTATATAAGATGATATTGAAATTGAAAACCAAGGCAGTCAAAAAGCATATCAGAAAATACAAATATCTCAATGGGGGTTAATTGAGGCCACCCAGATTGAAAAACAAACTATAATTTACAACCCAACAAAAAAAAACAGAAATTTAAAGAGATGAAAACATAAATTGTTAGTAATATAGTCAAACTAAAATAGAAGGTGTTGTGATGTGAAAAAAATGAAGCAGAAAAGTTACCTATAAACGGCAATGGAGAATCGAAAAAGAATGAGGAATTGAAACAAGAGAAGGAGTTGGTTGTGTTTGTTGTTGTCGTGTTTAAGTAAAACAAACAAAAGCAAATACTTATGATTCTCTCATAGTACTCCTAGGTAGGTTTTTGTTTATGATTTGTGATGATAATTAGGATGATGATGATGATTATGACAGCCCATTTCTCTCTCTTCTCTCATTCAATAAACAAATACACAAGCGCAGCAAAGACAAAGACGCTATCTTGCGCCTCGCACACGTGTGGATATTTATGATCCGTGTGATACTTTCGCGCTGATTTCATCTCAAACAATCTGTTGACTTTTTTTTCATCAATAAATAAAATAGTTATATTTTACAATCTTTTAAAATTTCAGATATTAAGATTTCCGAAAAAGATTCAATTTATAGTTGTACAATTATTGAACATAATAATTATTATATAGAGGAAAGTGTTTGATGCTGTTGAATGCTAGAGAGAGGCAAGTGCCAACCAAATAATAGAGATAGTAAAATTGTAGTCATTATCAAATTCACTTTGGGCAGCTGAATTCACGGTAGGACTTCATCCCTTGCTACTTGTTGGCTGCGTCAATGTCAATTTTCCTAGAAAATGAACACGAAAGATATTTTTCCATCTCAATTTCTAAGCTTTCGGTTGCTTGGCCACTTTTGCTAACTCTAATCATAATAATACAACAAGATTATTGGCTAGTCATTATCTCTATCAAGTAATTCCACAAATGTTAATCACTAGTAATATAGTATTTCATACTTATCTTTTAATATATCTTTTAATATTCTTTGTACATGACTCTCTCCTTGTAAGACTTTTTTTTTTAGAAAGACATACTTTTTGAAAAAATATCAAAATAACCATGTTTTAAGATTATTTATCAAACTAATTATGTTTGATAATTTATACGTCAGGCATATAAGTACAAAACTAAATTATTTTTATTTTAAATTTAATCCATTTGTTAAATAGTATGGCTAATGAGTTTCTTTTTGGCGCATATATTTGTCAATCGATATGACTTATATGTTAAATTATGATTTTTTTTATTATTATTTTTGTACTCATTAGCCAAATGGATTGACGAATGCATGTAAGAAAATGTATTTATGCGTCAAATGGATTGACGAATGCATGTAAAAATAATAAAATAATTAAAAAAATTTACAAGACAAATGGATTGACGAATGCATGTAAATTTTTTTTTACTCATACGTCAAATGGATTGACAAATGCATGTAAAAATAATATTAAAAAATATAAATTAAAAAATACACAAGCCAAATAGATTGACGAATTCATATAATTTATTTTCATAATTTAACATACAAGCCATATGGATTGGCGAATATATGTTAAATAAAATAAATAAAAATTAATTCATTAGTCATATCATTTGGTGAACGAGTTCAATTCAAAATAATATATATATATATATATATATATATATATATATATATATATATATATATATATATATATATATATATATATATATATATATATATATATATATATATATATATATATATATATATATATATATATATAAAACTTCGTAAATAGTCTAAAAATATAGTTATTTTTTGATATTTAAGAGAAAACGTTATTCTTAAATCTATAAATAAAACATTAATAATAAAACATGTAAGACTTTGTGAAAAGTAAAACATGGTTTTATAAAAATCTATAAATGACACTAATATATAGTAAAACATTAATTAACATAAAAATTTCAATTACAAATATGGTTTTTATCACAACAACACTCCATCGTATAGCAAGCAAAGTTGGAAATCAAACATGCTATAATAAAAAAAACAAAAGCTTCTAAACACTCACCTAAAAAAACGTAATATAGGAAACCAAAAGTAAAATGAAAATAAAAAATAGATGGTCAAAATTTGGGATTTTAAAATAGGGGATAAACAATAAATAGAAAATTGAAAAGAGGGGGATCAAAATTCAAAATTTTAAAATAGGAGAATAAAAAAAAATAGAGGGACCAAAATTACAATTAAATCAAAAATAAATAATGACCATTTTAGAGAATGAAGAAATACAAACAACAATAACACAACAAGCGAGAAAGGGATTATCTATGTTGAAGTGTGGACGAATGTACGATACTCATGCAAAGCAAAAAGGAGTATCTCATACCAGTTTTTATATGTCACAACCATCTTTTGAATGCTCTTCTTGATGTTATTATTTGCAACTTCAACAACCTCATTCATTTTCGGTCTATCAGGAGAAGAATTATGATGCTCAATCTTGAATTCTTCACAAAGTTCTTTCATCATCTTATTATTCAAGTTTGAACAATTATCAGTAATGATCCAATTCGAAATACCATATCGGCAGATAATATAATTCTTTATAAACCGAACAACCACTTGCTTGGTCACATTAGCATAAGACGTCGCTTCAACCCACTTGATGAAGTAATCAATAGCCACAAGAATGAAACGATGCCTATTTGAAGCTTTGGGCTCAATCATGTCGATCATATCAATTTCCCGCATAGAGAAACGCCATGGAGAAGAAATATTGAGAATCATGAATCTTGTCAGCATAAACTTGGAATTTATGGCACTTATTCACATATTTTCAACAGTCAAATTCCATTGTCAGCCAATAATAACCCACTCTCAATATCTTTTTAGTCATTGCATATCCATTGACATGAGTGTCAAAGGATCCTTCATGAACTTATTTTATTAACTTTTTTCCTTCGTGTCTATCCACGCATTTGAGCAAGTTCATGTCAAAGTTTCTCGTATAAAGCACATTCTCATTCAAAAAGAAATTGCCAACCAATCTCCACAAAGTCCTTATATATTTACTATATACCCCAAGCGGGTACTATTGACTTTGAAGGAAACATTTTATATCATGATACTAAGGTTTATCATCTTGGATCTCTTCCATCGCAAACACATGAGCAGGTCGATCAAGACGTATTAGATTAATCACATGCACATCATTTCATTGATTCACTTCAATCATGGACGTTATAGTCGCTAGAGCATCTGCTGTAACTTGGATGTATGCCTAAGAGGGGGATGAATTAGGACTTATAAAATTTTCTTGAGTTTTCAACGGTTTTCGGAGTTTTACTTTCTTAATAGTTCTAAGTTATGAATGCGGTAAAAGCAGAAAGTAAATGACACATCGATGTATATTGGTTCCCCTCAGTTTACACTACAACAAACAAGACCTTAGACAGCGCTTTTTTTAGCCTTAGACAGCGCTTTAAAGCGCTGTCTAAACCTCCGCTGCTAAAGGTTTAGACAACGCTTTTTAAAATGTTAAAAGCGCTGTCTAATACCCCACCCTTAGACAGCGCTTTGGCCAAAAGCGCTTTATAAGACCCTCTTATTTTAAATTTTTTAGGTACACCTTAGACAGCGTTTTTGAAAAGCGCTGTCTAAGCCCCCCCCCCCCCCCCCCTTAGACAGCGCTTTGGCCAAAAGCGCTGTCTAAGCCCCTCCTATTTTAATTTTTTTAGGTATACCTTAGACAGCGCTTTTCACAAAGCGCTGTCTAAGCCCCCCCTTAGACAGCGCTTATGCCTAAAGCGCTTTCTAATCCCCCCCTTAGACAGCGCTTTTGGCAAAAGCGCTGTCTAAGGTATACGAAATTTTTTGTAGGATTTGTTTGAAACCATATTTTTTCCAGGTTTATAAACCAGAATTTCTACCTGTTTTCAACCAGATTTTGGCAGACAATTATCACATTTTATATATGCCATTTTGGCCTTTTTTTACCAATTTTTGGCTAACCAATTCAAACCAATTCAAACCAAATTTGCCATAAATGTATCAAAATATATACAAATTTATGTTTACATTTATAAGTCATTACATATACTACTACAAATGTACACATTAATTACACACTTTGAGCTCTATCATGTATTGACACCACTCCTCTTTGATTTCGTCCACTTGATCCTTTGTATATGCACACTTGAATTCATCAAAGTACTACATAATAATATAACATATTTTGAATCAATTCCAACTATTTAATTATATGAGATATGTATAAATATAAAAATAACTCATAAGTTAGAAATACATACATCGGTGGGAATCTCTAATCGGCCCAACATGAGAGTATCTCGCATAAACCTCAACATGAAATACCCGCAATCTATTTGATTACGTTGAAGAGGACACTACATATGAAAAAAAAATATGGATTATAAATCCTAAGTTTTATCAAGTGTAGTCATCACTAATATAATAAAAAACGCGGTAATTAAAAATATACCGCCACTTTAATCCATGTAATGAAGTTGGCGCCCCTCCTTGAGGTTTGGATAACTCGTTGGGCCCGAAAAGCTTGTAGGACGCTAATAAAATAAAAATGAAGCAATTAGAACAATTCACATAAACTAAGAAAAATTTTGAACATTCTCACTTACGTGTCAATTAGGACCTTCATATCCGGGTATGTTGTCCAATCATTTCCTAACGAGTCAAGATAATACACAATTTCTCGGATAGGATTGATTGCGAGCAACAACCAATGTCCACTGTAATGATTAGGAAAATGTTAGATGGTAACTTGGAAAATAATTATAATAGATGAATTTAGAATGAAATGCTAACCCGATATTAAACGGTATAAAAAACAACTTCTCCGCATCTTTATTGTCCATGAGGATCCGAAGAACGTACTCCGTCACGGTATCCGGTCTACTTAACATTAAACTATAGTTGACGGTCGCGGGTGCTAAGAATCCGAATGACACGTCCAAACCATTGGGGCGCATCAATTTGTCATACAAAAACCTAATATAAAAACATCATTAACATAAAGTAAACATCATTAAAATAAGTTGTTTAATTAATAAAACAAAGTAGTCCGGATTTACCTAACATATGTATTGACAACGTTGACGCCGATTTCTTCACGACCAAAAACTTGCATGAAGTCCTCATTACCAATCATTTGTTCGTAATCAAAGCCGAAAATCCCTACCTCCATATGTATAGTCCGAACACCTCCGGTCGGTATATCGGTCATCTCTAGAAATGTCCTGAGGCACGACCTATACTTGGTGGTAGGTTTTTTCCTAGCTACGGACTTCTTAGCACCAGAACTTTGTACCCGTGCGGAGGCGTTGCTAACCTCCTTTTTTTGTTGTGCGGGGGCATTGCTAACCTCCTTTTCTTGAAGCTACATGTCATATAAATAGTTAGATCAAATTAAGAATGTAACAACTTCCATGAATATATGTCATATAACTGTATATTACCTCTTTTCTTGAAACCGTGGACTCGGTATGCCGTGGAATCGCACTATCTTTTGATTTGGATTTTGTGGGAGTCTATTTAACATAGGAAAATATGTAAGTAAAATTTTAAGCATAAATTTTAAACTTTGAATATACCAAAGGAAGTTAACATAAGTTTTAATCATACCTCATATCCTACGCATATGAGGTTTGTCGGCCATGCAACAAACGAACCTACTGCTTCGTGCACCGTTGTTGCATCCGAATCATCGCTAGGATATGGTAATGCTGCATTCGGCTCAACTGCAATATCAACTGATACCTTCAAACATCCAGCAGGGAGCTCTCTAGTGTGGAGTAATACTCCGCTAACATTATGCACTTTTCCCTTGCCAACCATCCGATAGTATGGTGACGACAAATACAGCTGACAATGGGAAATGCCCTAAAACCAATAATAACAAGAAATCGTTAATGTGTATATATGTCAAATACATAATTTAAGCAAATAGTTCAATTTAAGACAATTATATGTAATTACCTCTGGAATGTTCGGCTGAAAGGTACAGTTGATACTGTCTTTGTCCGAAGCATCTCTGTATACTGTTGAGGCGCTAGCCTCTCTTTCTCTCCTCAATGCATCAAACTCAGCTTGCATGGCTTCCATTCTTGCATGAAGCTCCCGATTACTAGGAGCCTTTCCTTTTTTAATACTCATGGAGGTCGGAGTGACTCCAAATCCCTTACCCCTCACCCGACCAGAGTACTCAGGGACATCTAATGCCCGACCAAGTATGCTCCTAGTATCATCGGGAGATAAAGACTGAGATAGCTCCTCCTGAAAAATCAGATGAATACCGTACACTTGTCAACTATTTGTCTATAAAAAATGTTATTCAATTAATGAAAAAATGTTATACTTACACATTTCTGGTATACGTGTAAAACTTCTTCTTGAGGAACTCCAGATTTGCCCACACGGGCTTCCTTCCACAAAACATGTGCAGGAAGAGATGTTTCTGAACTTTCCTCCTTCTGCAGCTACACATTAAGTCATACAATTTGATCAGATAAAACTAATATATGATGAACAAATTTGTTATCGCAATTTATAAATACTTACCATGGATTGTTCTAACCGTCCATATCCGACACGTCCTTTTCGGTACGGATATGCGGGACTTGATGCTCTTTCCCGATTTGTAGCACTTATTCTTTGAAAAACCGGGTCTTGTCTTTTGGATTTGAAAGCTTCCCATTCTTCAGCCGATATCAAACTTTCATATTTTTTGGGAAGCTCCGCATCCACAAAATTACCATCCGCATCCTTAAGGAACTTGGATGATAAAAATGTCCGAAACCCTCTTAGAAGCTTTCCGGCCAATTTCATACAAAAGCCTCTTCTTTCTTCTTCGATGTTAAAACATCGCTAAGAAAAACATACAGATTGATAGTTAGTATCGGTAATTGAAAAAACATAATTGATATCGTATAATTAAGGGCCAAATGATTGTACCTTTATCTCACTCCAAATTTTTTCTTTGGACTCATTCAGCTCTTTGTTTCTCCAATCATCACATGTAATGGGAATTTCATTCCTTACTAGTGCACCGATAAAACTAGTTAAGGTATGCCCATTAGGTTCTATAAGTTGTCCCTGGGTGCTCCAATAGACATCTAGTATGATGCCTCGAGATCTTCCTTGGACCACCCTTCTCATTACTGTGATGCCTCTTCGAATTTCTTCTTCCGCGGATACTTTTTTAGGAACTTCCTCAGGTTGGTCATCAGCCATGTCTAACCTGTAATAAACCAAGGAAACCATCAAATATCAAATATAACTTATAATCAAAGCAATTGAAAACAAAAAAATAAAGAAATCATGCATTATCATATATAACTTATAATCAAAGCAATTGAAAACAAAAAAATAAAGAAATCATGCATTATCAGATATAACTTATAATCAAAGCAATTGAAAACAAAAATATAATGAAATCATGCATTATCACATATAACTTATAATCAAAACAATTGAAAAAATAAAATTTACCTAAGTCACTAACATCTCTTTCTTTTCTTTGTTGGAATATTAATCACTTGTTTCTTAGCAATGCGTACGGATGAATTGATCCAAATTCCCTCATTATGATCGTTTCTTATATATGACTCATCCGATATAAGATCCTCAACTTCATCATTTCTATTCAACTCATTCCGTCTAATGCATGACTCATTCTCAACATCAATATCATATTGATCGACACCGCTTTCATCAGTCACTTTGTTAGAGAAAAGCACTATAGACCATTTTGTACTCTTCGGGTCATTCACATAGAACACTTGTTTAGCTTGAGATGCTAGAATAAAAGGTTCATCTTTATACCCCACCCTAGTAAGATCAACTTGCAAAAATCCAGACTTATCCATTCGTATGCCACTACTATTCACCCACTTGCAACCAAAGATGGGAATCTGAAACTTCTCGTAATCAAACACCCAAATGTGCTCAATAACTCCAAAATATGACAAATTTGCATATTTGGGGTTTAAGTCCTTCATACTTGATATATGCATTGCTTCAGCTAGCACGGTGACACCACTATTTTGCATAGTACTCTTATCATCTTGTTCTTTGGTATAAAATGTGTATCCATTAATTGAATATGCGCTATGAGAAAACACATGCAAACTTGGACCATATGCCAAACATCTCAACCTTTCTGTTACCGAAGAAGGATCTGAAGAGCGCTTCAAATAAATATGATCCTTCAACCATTGTATGAAACTTTGATTGTGCTCTATAACTATCCAATTTTCATTTCTGTTCGGATTTAACCTTCGGAGTACATCCTTGTGCATTTCAACATATGGCTCAACCTCATTATTATTGTGCAGAACATACAAATGAACTTGATCCCGTTCATCCCTTGATATTGTCACAATTTTATTCCCAATTAATTTTTTACCTTCCATTTTGTCGAAAATCTGAGCTCTGGGGAGTCCAATCGATTGAACGTTAGACAAATATTCAGTACAAAACTCAACAGCTTCTTCAACAATGTATCGTTCAACAATACAACCCTCTGGTCGACTTCGGGATTTCACGTACCCTTTTAATATTTTCATATACCGTTCAGCAGGGTACATCCATCTCATATAAGCTGGTCCACACAACTGTGTCTCTTTCACAAGATGAACAACTAAATGAACCATTATGTCAAAAAAAGACGGAGGAAAATACATTTCAAGCTCACACAAGGTAATTACAATCTCTTTTTGTAGTGTTGGTAAGATCTCGGGATCGATCACCTTACTACAAATTGACCTAAAGAAAAAACACAATTTAGTTATGGAACTTCTTACTTTTTCTGGCAAAATAGAACGTATACCGATCGGTAGAAAATGTTCCATTATAACATGACAATCATGTGTCTTCAAATTCTTCAACTTGAGGTCTTTCATAGAAACAAGTCTTCTGATATCATATGAGTATCCTTCTGGAACCTTAACTTCACTCAGAGACTTACACAAATTTTTTTTCTCCTTTCTAGATAAAGTAAAAGCAGCAGGTGGTAGATATGTTCGTCTTCCTTTCTTCACGGGTGCTAATTCAGTTCTCATTCCCATTTTTAACATGTCCTCCCTTGCTTTAAGGCCATCCTTAGACTTGCCTTTTATATTGAGTAATGTACCGATAACACTTTCAAATACGTTTTTTTCAATATGCATAACATCGAGAAAATGTCTCACATACAAAGACTTCCAATATGGCAATTCAAAAAATATCGACCTTTTCTTCCACCCACCTTTCACAATTTTATGTGCAAAAGGCTTGCCAAACTCAGTACGCACATCTTTCACCTTTTCAAAAACTTGTTCACCTGACAATGCGGGTGGAGCTCTATGATGTTCGGTGTCTCCATTGAATGCTTTTCTCCACCCACGGTAGTGATGTTTAGAATGTAAGAATCTACGATGACCGAGAAACACATTCTTCTGGCAAAGTTCCAATCGAATCGTATCGGTTCCGTCTTCACAAACAGGACACGCACGTTGACCTTTAATGCTATACCCAGATAGATTCCCGTATGCTGGAAAATCATTAATTGTGCCAAACAACATCGCCCTCAAATTTAAACTTTCTTTCCTATATCCATCATAAACCTCCACACCGTTCTCCCACAAAATCTTTAAATCTTCGATCAGAGGTGTCAAGTATACGTCTATGTCATTACCTGGTTGTTTAGGCCCAGAGATTAACATAGATAACATCATGTACTTACGCTTCATACATAGCCACGGAGGTAGGTTATAAATCATAAGAATCATAGGCCATGTGGTATGTGAAATACTTTGAAGACCATGTGGGTTCATTCCATCAGTAGATAATGCCAATCGAAGGTTTCTTGCTTCTGATCCAAACTCAGGATAATCATTATCAATCTTCGACCACTGTGGTGAATCAGCCGGATGCCGATACTTTCCATCAGTAATTCTTTCATCTGCATGCCAAGTAAGATGTCTTGCATCGATTTCACTACGAAACATGCGCCTAAATCTTGGAATTATCGGAAAATACCATAAGACTTTTGCGGGAGATAATCTTTTCTTATATCGAGACAAACCGCATTTAGGGCACTCAGTTAACGTTGCATATTCGTTACGAAACAAAATGCAATCGTTAGGACAAACATGTATCTTATCATAACTCATGCCAATAGAGCACAACAATTTTTTTTCCTCATAGGTTCGATTAGGAAGAACATTATCATCCGGTAGCATTTCTCTCATAAGGGCCAACAACTCTGTGAAACTTTTATCCGACCATCCATTGCCCGCCTTTAAGTTGTACAACTTTAATACCGCTGAAAGTCTTGAGAATTTAGTGCAACCTTTGTACAACGGTTTCTCTGCATCGCTTACCATCCTCTCAAACATTTCAGGACAATCATGAAGATCTTCTTCCAGTGCTTCTACAATCTCTTCAACTCGATCACAATCATATGTTTCCGTGTCTTTGTCGTATGAAGCATAGGTCGTATTACTTTTTCCACTCGATTCAACATTCCCGTTAATTTTCTCACCATGAAATATCCAACACTGATAACTTTGATCAATTCCATGCCTCAGCAAATGCGATTTCAATCCATGTGCGTCAACCTTACCAATATAACAACAACGCAAGCAAGGACAATGCATTCGTCTGGGGTTTTCAGCGTGTTGAACAGCATACTTAACGAATTCCGCAACCCCACTCTCGTACTCTTTGGTCATTCGATCGGCACAGATCCATGTTTTATCCATGGTTTTCCTACTTATTAAAATAAACAATCAATCGCCAGACAAAAATACATAACTAAGGTAGTATCTTTGAATAACTAAAGTAAACAATAGAATATCACTATTTTCCATCTCATATTATCTCACTCGAATCTTTTCATCAATTCAAAGAAAAACTAAATTAATGAAGTCTTTCCACCATCCATGAGGAACTACTTTAATATATATATATATATATATATATATATATATATATATATATATATATATATATATATATATATATATATATATATATATATATATATCATCCATAATTTCAGTATGAAACTTATCATCCTAAGTGAAACAAAAAACAAAGTCTTATGATTTGCACTCTTCTTGATAAACTAATTAGAATCATCCTAAGTGAAACAAAAAGCTTGCTAAATCAGGGAAACACGCAGAGTTATGGAATGTACCCAAACCAAACAACCACAACCAGAACAAAAATACTCATTTTTCCCTAAAAACATCAAAACTGAGTTATGAAAAGTACTGATTTTTCCCTAACCAACCACAACCAGAACAAAAAGCTTGCTAAATCAGGGAAATGAACGATTCCTAAAAAAATCAAAACTGAAACACATACCGTAATGAGATTCTTCAAACACTTTCAGAAATGAACGATTCAACTCTTGCAATGCCTGAATGAAGAACTGAAATCCGAAAACAGAAATGACTGAATGACTGAAATGAAGAACTGAAACGAAGAACATGAATGAATGAATGAAAACGTGAAATGAAACTGAAATACATACCGCGATGAAGAACAGACGAACGATTCAAACAAATTTCAATGACTTCAATGACTTCAAGTTCTTCTGGAAACGTTCGCTGTTAGGGTTCGCTGGAAACGTTCGCAGGAGGGAAAACGAAAAGAACAGAGAATGAAAATAGAAGTATGAAATTTAATTTTAATTATACCTTAGACAGCGCTTTTGGGAAAAGCGCTTTCTAAGGTATGCCTTAGACATCGCTTTCCAAAAGCGCTTTCTAAACCCCCCCCCTTAGACAGCGTTTTTGGTTTTATTTTTTTTTTAATTTAAAAACTTTAAACAGCGCTTTATCAAAAGCGCTGACTAGGGTATATATATAAAAGCGCTTTCTATAAGCGCTGTCTAAGGGGGGGTCTTAGACAGCGCTTTCATTATTTTTTTGGACCATTTTCCGTGTTTAATTTTAATTTTAACCTTAGACAGCGCTTTCTCTTAAAAGCGCTGTCTAAGATGCGCTGTTAAAAAGCTTTTTTGGCGTAGTGTTAAGAGTACTCCAGTCCTCTTTCAACATTCATCAACATGCTATAATAAAATAATAAAAGCTTTTAAACACTCACCAACAAAAAACAATCGTAAAAAAATAAATAATGATCATTTTAGAGAATGAAAAATAAGGCATAATCAGTCCCCAAGTCCCGTAAAATAATTTTAAGTTTCGATTTAGTCTCATAATAAAAAAATGTTTCACGTTAGTCCCATAATATTGATTCTGTTAAGAATTTTGGTATATTCTCTTGATTGTTGTGTTTTGTCGTTAGTATTTGCTATTGTGGCGTGCCAAATGGATGATGAGTCAGCAAAAAAAATACAAATAATTTTTTTTAATTAATTTACATAAAAATAATTAATAAAAAATTATAATTAATTAATTTACATAAAAATCATTAATTTACATAAAAAATCATACTACAATAACTATTAATTATGTTACATAATTAACTAAAAATATTTATAAAAAAAAACTATTAAAATACATCCTAATGCACCTGCTTCTTTAAGTAATCTCACATCTTTGAAGATGTTGTTCCCCTCACTCACAATTGAATCATCGTAAACAACAACCATTTTACCTTAAGTAAAGCATGAATTGGCAAAAACTTCAATTTCACACCGAAATCCCTAATTTTCTGAGTTGACAAAATAAAAGTCCTTCCTACATAACCAGGTGCAGGAACAACACCAGAATCACAATTCACAATTCATCAAATCAATCCTTCCTGAAAGTGTCAACAATTCACAATTCATTAAGAATAATAATTTTTCCAGGAAGAATAATAATAAACAACCTTCAATTAGATAGTGCTTTAAGATACATATCTGAATTTTTTTTAAAAAATCAATTAGTTTTTGTAAAAAACACAACAACAACAACAACAAAAAATCTATAAAAAAAAAGCACTTTACCAAGATACAAAATCTAAAAAAAAAATCAAACACAAAACAAACAACGATCTCAATTAATTTTCACTTTGGATCATACTCATAACATTCAAAATCCAAAAAAAAAAAAAAACACAGCAAAATAATATACACATGTCTTTGTTGGGATTGCTTGTAGAAATAGAGATCAAGTGATATCTTGAGTGGAAAATCGAGAGCGATTGCTGGTGAGAGAGATTAAAAAGAAACAAAGAAGAGAATGATTTGAGAGAAATAAGGTTTTGAGAAAATATTATATGAAATTGAATTCAAATGTTTTTGTGTTTTTTATAAATAAGGAAAATATTAAAACAAAATATTTTTATGTTTTTATTAAAATAGAAATGCATTAAAACAAAATATTTTAGTGTTTTTTTATTAAAATAAAATCACTGAAATATCTAATTAAATTAATTAATTAAAAATGATTATTTAACTAAAATATTAGAAGATAAAAATTAAAATTAAAAAGATTAAAAATGAATAAACAATTGGGTATCAAAGTACTCAAAAAGTGAAAATGAATGCACCAAAATGATCAGGAAGAAATAAAAGACTTGGAAAAATACATCGTTTGATCAGATTTTGAAATAAATTTTGATCGACTGAAATGCCCAGATTGATCAAAATGTGACCGAAAAATAGTCAGAAAAAATGAGCACGCCAGATTAAACTACGTGAATCGTAAATATACATAATTGACGTATAGAAGCTCGATTTTGAATTTTCTGTCTACCGATTTTAGGTACAGTTAAAAATTAGTTTGACCTGAGCTTCATAAAATTCTACATGATGATGATTTTGTGAAATTGATTAAGGGGAATCACTTAAAATATAATTTTGCGCACATAGTTAAAAGATAGTGCAAGGAAATATGCATAGATTATGATTTGGCCTAGTTTGAGGCTTACCTGACTTGAAGCTTGCAGTTGGACTTGTGATTTCGAGCTGGAGGTGTTACAAAGATGTTGTGATGATCTGGACAACTTCCTTACACCATATGGAGTGTGTTTGAATACTTGGACTTGATTGCAAATGGTTGGATCAAGTTGTGGCCTTCAAGTTGCAGAAACAAGGCTTTTTTGTGGTTTTGAAGTGTGATTATGGGTTAGAGGTGTTTCAGAGGTGATCTGAGTATTTTAACACCTCAAATACATCATGTGTGATGTGTTGGAACAATTGGTATGAACTTGTGATATCTCAAACTCAAAAACCAGAAGTGATTGCTCAAAATATTAAGGTTTGAGTCTTAGAAGAGAAAGCTTAGAGATCAGAGGCTCTGGTGTGATTTTTATGATGGAATGGAGTCTCTATTTATAGGAAAACATGTTGAGAAAACTTGGCCTCCAAGATTTGAAGTGAAAATATCACAATGGTGAGTCATAGTTTATGAAAAATATCTGTTACATGTGAAATTATGAAATTGTGAAATAGCCCAGCTATGCATCAACAAAATTCACATTCCTCAGAAGTTTGATGTTTGGATTGTGTCCACCTATTTCTTGTTGAACAAGAGATCCAAGAATATGCCTTTTGGAAGCTTTGTGGCCCTTGGATAAAAATGCATAATGTTGAAATTCAAGAATGTCATTTTGGTGAATTCCATGGTACAATCATGAGTTTGAAGGTTTGATCAAGTTTGTAATCATTGATTAGATACTTAAATCCACTTAACAATGTATTTTGCTTCAAAAAATCAGATTTCACAAAGTTGTGAAAAATCTATCTTTGCAAAACAGTTTTGGATGGTCACTTTGATCCATAATTTCTTCATGTACAAGCAAATCTTTTCATGCCAATTGGTTTTTTGAATTGTTGGTAACATTTTCAACAACATTGGTGCTTAGAAAAGAATCTGAATCAGCTTGGAACTTGGTGTAAAATCCCTCCAAGTTTTGATGTTTTGCTGATTTTACACTTAGGTAGATTTTTTCTAAGTGTTGAAAATTAGAATTTTTCTTGATTTTGATCCATCTTCAACTTGAAATCCATAAGGAATTAGAGTTTCTCCTAGTTTAATCATTTGCATATTGTTGCAAGATCTTTAATATGAGCTTTGGTTCACCAAAATATGATGCTTGAATCACAAGTTATGATGCTTGGAAGTAGGCCACTTGAACACTTTTTTCCATAAAAATTTCTAAATTTAAAAGATTGCCCCTTTTACAGGTATTCTTCAAATTATAATTTTTTTTTGTGATAAAATGCATTCATAAACCATATATTCTTAAAATATAGGTCATGAGGATCATTTTGGGTGAAGAAGTCAAACTTTGACTTTTTGGTCCAGATGGAAATTACACTAGATACCCCTGGATTTCTAAATTTTCAACTGGATATCCTCTGAGGTATTTTAACCTTATGAATAGACTCCCATGATGTATATGAGCTATTTAATCTATTCCCTATGGTATATGCTCTTTTGCAGATGAAAATCTTGACTTTTGGTACCCCCGATTAGTCAGAAACCCTAATCTAGGCACTGTGAAACCCTAATCTTGCAGTTTGTGATCTCTGCACCTTTTGTACTTGTAAATGGCTTGTCATGGTCATGTCCATATTATTGATGTTGTATGGAGGTCTTGGCTCCTTTCTCTATGAAAAATTCCATCTTGAGGATTTAGATGACTGAAACCCTAATTGGTGATTGTGATGACTCGGGGCCCAGATCACTGAAACTTTGGTACAGTCCTGTGAAAGTTTTTCTATTGTTTGAGATTCTTAACCCTTTGATTGATGATTGAAAGGTTGAAAATCTTATGTGTTGATGATTTGTCCTTTTCCTGAATCCTTTGAGGAACTCAACAATCCTGATTCATCGCGGGGATACTGTTCAAATATTCTAGCATATTCCTTTGGCCAGTGGATTTCTTCTGATGATGTACACATCTTAGGGTCAAAATTTAGGGTATGACAGATAGGATGCAGAAACATGGTATTATGGTGGATGATAATTGTGTGTTCTGAGATTTAAAAGAGAGTTATTGCTTCTCACTAAGGATATGATGCATAAACATGGAATTATGGTGGAAGACAATTGTGTGTTCTGTGATTTAAAAAAGAGTTGTTTCCACTTGCTGTTTGGCTGCACAGGGACTGTCGACATTTGGAAATAAGTGTTGAATGTTTTTGGTGTTATTCATGACCCGAAGAAGTGGAAAGATGAAATTAAATAGATTATCCAGAACTGTAAAGGGAAAGGGAATAAGAGTAAAATATTGAAAGTTGCAGTTGCTGAAACAATTTATCATATTTGGACTGTGAGGAACAAGGTGATCTTCCAAAATCGTAGCAAGGATGACCATCAAAGTGGAAACATCATTGAGATTATCCATAGATGTATTGAAAAATATAGAAACTTAGTTGCTTATTGTAATAGAATGAGATATGCCTTGTAATAATGGTGGTTTTGTTGTCTAGAGGCCTGAATCAGTAGATCGACTTGTATTGTATTGTTTTCGGTAATAAATAAATTCATTATTCCAAAAAAAAAAACTAGGACAATGTTTATATGACGACACAGGTTCTTAAATATGAGGGACAAATCAAATGCTTACTGTTTGTTTGTTTAGAAAAGTGGATCTCCGACAACATATGTGTTTTTTTTATTTCTCCTCTCTCATGTGTCGTTTGTGTCTTTTTTTTCCGGTCCTCTCTACTAGTGTTAGTGTTATATATATATATATATATATATATATATATATATATATATATATATATATATATATATATATATATATATATATATATATATATATATATATATATATATATGGGTTAAATATGTTTTTGGTCCCCGTAAATATTTCAATTTTTATTTAAATTTTAGTTCCTAAAAATTTTATATGCATGCAATTTTAGTCCCTGTTGTTTTCTAAAATTTTAAAAATTATTCTAAAAGCTTTTGAATAATTTTTTCATCCATGTTTAGAATACTATAACATATTTCTTTACTAAATTTTAGAGTTTTTTAAAATGAGAAGAATTAAATATGAGTTTTTTAAATTTCAAAATATAATGATAAAGTAATGAAAATCTCGACTTAGAAATCAATTTTTTAGTTCTTTTTTTCGAGAAACTTTTCATAAAATTTTAAAGATATTGGTAAAATAATAATTTAAAAATATACATCGGTTTAACACGAGAGACTAAAACTACAAGCATAATAATTTTATAGGGATTAAAATATCTTATTTTTTTAATAGGGACTAAAAATAAAAATTGAGATATTTATAGGGACTAAAAAACATATTTAACCCCCTCTCTCTCTCTCTCTCTCTCTCTCTCTATATATATATATATATATATATATATATATATATATATATATATATATATATATATATATATATATATATATATATATATATATATATATATATATATATATATATTACTAGGTTAGTCAGACAAAATATATTCTTTTAAAACACGTGGACAAGAATATTATATGAAATTGAATTCAAATGTTTTTGTGTTTTTTTTATAAATATGGAAAATATTAAAACAAAATATTTTGATGTTTTTATTAAAATAGAAATGCTTTGAAACAAAATATTTTAGTATTTTTTTAATAATATAAAACCATTGAAATATTTAATTAAATTAATTAATTAAAAATGATTATTTAATTAAAATATTAGAAGATAAAAATTAAAATTAAAAAGATTAAAAATTGTTCAGGACTGGGCCTCTAGACTGTATTAGGCTACGGCCCAATACGTCGAGTAGATGCCCATACGCTCGGGCAAGTACACTTGTGGACGGACGAAGTTGCTTAACAGTCGAGCATACGTTCCACGTGTCGGGTACACACTCGAAAAGGGCAAAGAACAAGTCTGCCAGTTCACTTGCCACGTCACCCAACTGTCCCCCATTATCTCCTAAAAGATAGGGGCAGTTGGACCAAGGACCAAACCACTTAGCTAGGTCTTCACGCTTCTCATGCGTTCCTTGGCAGTTCTTCCTTCGGCCTAGCTAATCCAAACCCAAAGAAGGACATTGGCCCAACGCTGGGGGCTCACTATAAATACCCTTTTTCACTAAAGGGTCATGTATTCTGATTTAACTCTTTTAACTTACCTTTTGTTGTACCTCTATTGACTTTGGCATCGGAGCGCCTTGCAGGTACACCCCCTACATTCCATCAACCCTTGTTGTTCACGTTCAACCACTAGAAGGCCCTCCTAATCAGGTAAGATAAAAAATGAATAAATAATTGGGTATTAAAGTATTCAAAAAGTGAAAATGAATGCACCAAAATGATCAGGATGAAATAAAAGACTTAAAAAAATACAGTGTTTGATCAAATTTTGAAATAAATTTTGATCGACTGAAATGCCCAGATTGATCAAAATGTGACCGAAAAATAGTCAGAAAAAAATGTGCACGCCAGATTAAACTACGTGAATTGTAAATTTTTATAATTGACGTCTAGAAGCTCAATTATAAATTTTTCGTCTACCGATTTTAGGTACAGTTAAAAATTAGTTTGACCAGTATATCTGTAAATCTGAGAAATTATTCCAGCTGATATTTTAAGCACTATGTGAAATGAGATGCATGTTATGCATGTATATGATGCAAATTGAAAATAAAGTCAGATAAATGATTTTGTTAAAAAATGTCCTGACAAAATTAGGGTACGACACTTATCGGCAATACCAAGAAAAGATGAAGGCATGTACAAACCTTGTAGACGAGGTACCAAGCGAGAGCCTTTTGTTTATTGATATGTAGAAATTGTGATCTCATAGCCTAAATATTGAGTTAGGTATTTATAGATATGATCTCCCTCCTATGAAGACCGATTCTATAACCTATAAGTTTGGTAATATATAGATTGCCCTTGACCTAATAATGGGTGTCACCCCTTCAATATAGAATATGTGATTATTCAGTCAGTTTTAGCCATAAAAGTTCTCAATTGTTGGAACATTCTCATCTGAGTTACCTCATATAAAGCAAGGGCGCTGATGAGTCGCCCTACGTCTGACATGTCATCAACAACACTCGACCTTTTAGTATTCTCAGTTTTGCTTACAAGATGTTAGACTAATGAGCCAAATCTATCAACATTTGTTGTGTTTGAGTTATAAAATTGTAGTTCATTAACTATTTCGCTTTCATAGTGAGATTATGAGTATAATCTATATTATTAAGTATCATATAATAAATTAATTTGAGTATTACCTATATTTTTATTATATTTTAAAATTTTACATTATCTAGACTATGCAGAATATTATACAACATACTAAATTCTAAATCCATAAGAAATCGATATCTGAGCCATAACTATAAGTGAAAGGATTTGTCAAAACATATATTATTTTCTACTTTCCAAAGTAAATGTGACATTTACACATTATTTGTTCTAAATTCAGTGTCACATTTATTTTTCAATTCAAATTTCATTTTTAATCTTTTAATTGTATATTTTAATTATGACTCTTAATTTATTATTTCTTTCATGTTACATTATTACTAATTAAAATATATAAATAGTTAATAAATATAATTTAGAATTTATTGTTATAATATTTTATTTAATATGTGTAAAAGTGTTAAGCATAAACAAGGGAGTAATAATTATAGCATAAAGCCACATGTTGAATAGGTAATGAAGGTGTGGGATCCAACCAAGCGAGTCATGTGGAATTTGTTGCAATAAGCATTTCTCTATCATTAAGCATTTTTCATTGCTATTGCAAAACAACTTTCTCCAAATCTCACTATCAATGCCACAAAAATACTCTTTATTACAACAAAATAACAAACATATCAAGTTTCTCCAACACAAAATAAGTAACTAGTGACACCAACAAAAGATCCATCAAGTGAAGCCATGGAAGAAAAAGTAGAAGCATCTAGAGAAGCCATGTCAACAGTGGCACCAAAAGCACCCATAACAATCGAAAGAAAAGTTCCAGATGACTTGGATACCAAGCTTACCAAACCTTGTAAGTAATCTATATTATTTTCATTTACATCATTTATTTTATTTTCTTAATTTCAAATATACTTTTGGTTTTAGATATGCCACGAGCCTTGGTTGCCCCTGATGCAGAGAATGTGAATGGAACATGGGGTCACAGGCATAATGACATGTCTGTGCTTCAACAACATGCATCCTTCTTTGACATTGACAATGATGGTATCATATATCCATGGGAGACATTCAAAGGTACATCGTCTCTGATCATTGTTACGAACAAATATTCACTTTTCAGATTCATTGAATAAATGATATAATTGATATATAGACCATATCTAGATCCATATTTAAGTGTTGATAATGATGAATGTGTTTTCATATTTTTTGTAGGATTTCGCGCACTTGGTTTCAATGTTATTTCTTCCATCATATTTACGATTATTCTTCATGTAGCAATGAGTTATTCAACTCTTCCTGTGAGACATAGCTACCTTCCCTTATGTTACTTACCATTACTAATAATAGCACCTTACTTATTGTCACTTTTTTGAATTTTTTCCACAGACATGGCTACCTTCACCTATGCTACCAATTTACATACAAAATATACATAGAGCAAAACATGGAAGTGATTCAGGAAGCTATGACACTGAGGGAAGGTGAATAATTAAATTAACTAATGAATAAGATTTCTATATGAATAATGTCCAGTGTTATGGCTTAATCAATAAATTTCAGGTTCATTCCAGCAAATTTAGAACTAATGTTCAGTAAGTATGCCCGTGAAGTGCCTGATAAATTGTCGATGAGAGAGTTGTGGCACATGACTCAAGCAAACAGTGTTGCATATGACTTCTTTGGCTGGTAATTTATCTTCCAATATGTTTCACCTATGAATCTTTGAGTATGGGAATGAATGAATTGATCTGTTTAAAGTAACCATTTGTAGGGCTACAAGCAAATTTGAGTGGGGTGTTTTGTATGTTCTAGCAAAAGATGAACAAGGTTTTCTATCAAAAGAAGCTGTGAGACGATGTTTTGATGGAAGCTTATTTGACTATTGTGCTAAAATGCGTAGTGGTACAACTGGAAAGATGGCTTGACAACTTCTTCACTTAATTTGCACCACCATGCTTGGTTATAGAATAAAAACATATTATTATTATTATTATACTCTTCATATCATTCAATTCATAATATGTAATTACATTTATACAATCAAGGTTATAAGTAAGAGATTATAAATGTATTCATTATGGCTTCAGATTAAATTTGGCCAGAGTTAATGGAAGAAATAGTGTATTGGTGGATTTATTTAAATTTTAACCAAATTATATACTTGTAGTGGGATATTTCATATACAAATTATAATAGTAAAAGTAATAATTATTGATTTGCAAATTATTCAAAAAATAGTTAAATATTTAATTTGTATAAATTGAAATAATTAAAAAAACTTGATTATTTTAATTACTTTAATAATAATTTGTAGTTATTATTACAATAATAAAAACATGATAATGTAAAAAAAATCAGACTTCATTTTTAACAATATACTTATTTTATACTTGTTAAAAAATTGCATTTAATCCGGTACAAAAATACATTTATTAGACTTATATATATATATATATATATATATATATATATATATATATATATATATATATATATATATATATATATATATATATATATATATATATATATATATATATATATATATATTTAAATGAATAATAATGTGATTAGGTAATGACTTTGTCTAAATATCACCATCGGTTGATGTTAGATTTATGTTCTCTATTCTCTGTCAAGAGAACTTTAGTATGTAGAGAACTATGTTCAATATTAGCCTAATATAATTAATTTTAAAACACTACCAATAGTATAGAAGCAAGTATTAACAATGTCAACTGAACTATATTGATGAATGTTAACAACTTATTTTAAATAATCCTTGATTGGTTACACATGAATAACTAACCTGTTATATGGTAACATCAAAATTGGCTATGCATACACTACTTGCAATATTCACATGGAAAAAGGTAGTATACTAGTTGTTTTATGCATCTAACTATCAAGTTAAATTCAACTAGATGTCGTTGATATTCTATATACAATATATTACACAAAGCTCTGTATGAATTAAAGCAAGTGTCTAGAGCTTGGAATAAGAAGATTGATTCATTTTTCAAGGAACAGGATTTTCAAAAATGTGAGATGGAGTACGATGTTTATGTTCAACATACTTCTGGAGGCAATATGATTTTGGTATGTTTATATGTTGATGACATACTGCTGACAGGATGTTTTGAACAAGAGATAGCCAAGTTCAAGAATGTGCTGATGAATGAGTTTGAGATTACTGAGCTCGGTAAAATGACATACTTTCTAGGGATGGAGTTCACATATTCTGAGAAAAGTATCATTTTACATCAGCTGAAGTATGAACTTGATCTTCTGAAGAGATTTAAGCTGCAGAATTGTAAGACTATTATTACACCTGCTGACACAAATCAGAAACTAGATTCTGATGGTGAGGATGTGGATGCTACAACCTTTAAATAGTTGGTTGGTTCTCTGAGGTACTTGTGTAATACCAGACCTGACATTTGCTATGCAGTTGGAATGGTTAGCAGATTCATGAGTAAACCCAAGAGATTTCATTACCAAACTGTTGTCAGGATTTTGAGGTATATCAAGGGAACTCTGAAGTATGAAGTGTTATTCCCTTCTGGAAGAAAGATTGAATCAGAACTTCTAAGTTATTCAGATTCTGATTGGTGTGGAGACAAAGTTGACAGAAGAAGGGTACTTGTTCAAATTTCTGGGAGGTCCTATTTCTTGGCGTTTCAAGAAGCAACCTGTTGTTGCATTATCAACCTGTGAAGCATAATATATTGCAGATGATGTTACTGCATGTCAAGCTGTGTGGATTCTGAATTTACTGCAGGATCTGAAGATCAAAGTAAACAAACCTCTGAAGCTGATGATTGACAACAAGTCTGCAATCAATCTTGCCAGAAACTCAGTGTTGCATGGGAGAAGCAAGCATATTGAGACCAAGTATCATTTTCTGAGAAATCAGGTTTAGAGTGGAGTGCTAGAAGTTGAGCACTACAGCACCCAGAAGCAGCTGACAGATGTTCTGACGAAGGCCATCAAGACTGATCAATTTCTTCACTTAAGGGATGAATTTAGTGTAGTTAGTTTTTGAAGAAAATATAAATTAAGGGATGGTATTAGAAATAAATAATTTATATTTATTAGTCATTAAGTTTGTTAGAGGATATTTTAGTATTTTGTGTGTTTTTGTAACCCTAGTTTTAGCCTATAAATAGACTAGGGATGTCACTCAATCATTTGGATTATTATTATAACTTATTCTTTGTAGCCGGTCATTCTATTTTAATAGAATATTCTCTTTTATCATTCATCTTCTACACCAACAGAATGCAGAGTTGAAACCACATGTGTCATGAGTCTAGTATTCTGCTATTGCAATGGTTAACTTTTTTTTTTCTTTTAAAATTGTAGAGAACCATTAATGTGACGCAGGAAGAATTGAGCTTGAGTACTTCAAGAGTAGTGGCAAGGCATTTTGGAGATTTAGTAGCTTTGCTGAATATGCTTTATTGTTACAAGTTAATTTTCAAAACAAATTAGTTTAATTTTTGTGAGTGATAACATTAAGATGTAGGTTCTAGAAACATAGAGATTTAGCCTCTAAATCATATATTCGATATGTATTATACTTTTTTTATTAATTAATTTATTTTTTAAATATGATATGTGCATAGCTCTCGGATCAATATTAATATTAATGGTAATTTCTTTGTATTTTAATGATGAATATACTTTATTACTATAAAGTCAATTAGAAAAACATTTCATATTAAATGTTTTATAAATATAAATTATAAATATAATTTCATCATGTTTAACTTCATTATGTTTAATATAATATAATTATATTAAAAGAAACTATGAGATATGTCACTAATTAGTGAGGGATTATCACTAATTAGTGAGAGAATTCAAATATGTCACTGACCATTGGCGAAATTTTGAAAATAATATAGTAATTTTGGTTATATATTAGTGATGGGTATATATATTCTGTAACGGTTCATTTATGTCATAATTTGTGACGGATCTTTAATTCTCTCACAAAATTTTGCGACATTGAAATTAGTTATAATTTCTTTTTCATCGTAAAATTTGTCACAAAAACAATTTGTGAGGGAATACAAATACTTTTGTGACGGATATTTGATATACAAATTATATACTTGTAGTAGGATATTTGATATACAAATTATAATAGTAAAAGTAATAATGATTTATTATAAAATATTCAAAAAATAGTTAAATATTTAATATTTGTATAAATTGAAATAATTAAGAAAGGACTTTGATTATTTTAATTACTTTAATAATAATTTGTAGTTGTTTATACAATAATAAAAAATGATAATATAAAAAAAAAATCAGACTTCATTTTTAACAATATATTTATTTTATACTTGTTAAAAAATTGCATTTATTCCCGTACAAAAATACATTTATTAAACTTATTATATATATATATATATATATATATATATATATATATATATATATATATATATATATAGAGAGAGAGAGAGAGAGAGAGATTAATTTTTATGCACTGTCAGTGTAAAAAAATTTACACCAACAATCCATCACAGCCATTTATAGTTATTACTTTAAATATAATTAAAATAAAAATCAAATATAATTTTGAATCTGACGGTTATCATTCACTAACAATGTAAAATTGTTTTACACTATCAGTGCATTCCAATATATATATATATATATATATATATATATATATATATATATATATATATATATATATATATATATATATATATATATATATATATATATATAAGAAAAGAAAAGAAAAATGATATATGTATATAGAAGAAAGATAGCAATTTTCGTTATGACTAGTATGATTGTTATCGATGTTTGTTTTATCAACTTATATAAAGAAACAATTTTACTATCAAAATGGAGTTAATTTTTGCCTAACTACTATAGTTTTCATCTAGATGCATATACTATACAAAAAAATCTCAAGACATGCACAATCATAATATTTTGTAGGGTCATTGACACACAATCAATATATTCTTATGAATTTGTGATCTTTACAATAATCAAATCAAGATCTCTGTATCAAGTCCCCAAGTCCCCAGTTGCTTGATATATTGAAAGATCCCAAAAATAATTAGACTTAGGCATGTGAGAAATAAATCACTTGTACAACAAAGGCACATAACACGTGATCATTCATCCACTATAAGAATTCCTCATATGAATAGAATGACAGGTATCAATAAGCAAAGTAGGAACTGAATTTCCAATTAAGAAAATCTTGATAGCGTTAATGTCAAAAGAAGTTGTCAATATTAAGGAAGAGGAACAATCCATAAATAAGTAAATCAAGAATAGCCTTAAAAGCATCCACACTCCTCATGTTAACAAAATACTGAGCTTTGTCCATCGGAAACTTAGCGGGTAACCCAAAAATTCCTCCTTTGGTGGTTATGTGCACTTTGATTTCAGACAACTTAAAATGTGTGGCCTCTACAATAGCTTGATTTTTGGGAATTTCCTCCAAACTGAAAAATGGAGTTAGATCAGAGATGGGCAATCCAATCAAAATAGAGTACACTTCGAGTGTCGGCATGAGCTAGTAATCTGTAAAGGTGAAACAATGATACACTGGATTGTAGAATTGAACCAATGTAGCAAGAATCCCATCCACCATGTTGAGCTTCAATAGGGAAATAAGTCTTCCATACCTATCACTGAAAGCCTCAGGGTCAACAACCAAATATCCTAATTTCCTCAAGTCTTCTAGCCTGGGACTTTTGAAAGTGTACTTTTGAGTCTTTCTTCTTCCAAAATCCATGGTAACACCTGTGATGTTTGCAAATAATGTCCCTAAGTTCCTTGAAGACTTTGTTTAAAAATGATGTTCAATGAATGCATGGATGTATGAATGCAACACACGAGGCTTATGGTTTAACATCTTGTGCATGAGGTCAACATCCAACCCTCCCATAAAGGTATGTACTATGAGTTTATTTTTACTTGTACAACAGGTTCTACAAAGCTCCCAAAGTCATTAATCCGTCTTTCGTATATTATTATCACACAAATTACTCAGGAATCAATAGTATTCTCAAGAGAATCTCATCCGAGCATGGTATCGCGTATCAACTATTTTAGGTTTACAATTTCATATCCATTGCACTACAATCCTAACAAGGCCAAGTGATGGTAAAAGGGTTCTAAGGTCCTCAGTTTCTCAGGCTCCCAGATCAAGAATAGTATTTTTCACAATTGCTTGATCAATAAGTACTACTCTTAAAGGGGCTTCCACTGAGTGGGGGATTCTCAAGTTAACTTGTTCGGGATTACTCCCTATAAGTCTTCTTGACTATACCACCCTCTTATCTTATTTATGTACTCAAGTCAGGGTTATTAGTTATCTCACCACACAATGGTTACCACCCTGAAAAACAGAAAAAACCAAACAACACAAGCAAACAAAAATAATAATAACACAAATACAAGCAAGATAGGTTTAACTCTATTGGGTTTCTCCAATGAAGTCGTCATTTTTGTCACTGTGAGAATCGAATATCAAGCTATTATATTAACTTGAATAACAAAACATTAAATACTGAAATTTAATTTATCTAAGGGAAATGGAAAATATCGAATAAAATTATAAGTATGCAATGTAACAACAATGTAAAGAGATCAAAGATACATGGTTAATTATACTAAGGGAATGTATTAGCATCCTAAGTATTTATAGTATCCTATAGGAACCTCTTGTGAATATTTGTGTTATGTCAATTGTAACACCATTTCTACCCCATCACAATTGTAATGCAATTTAATCAAACATCAGAGTAAATCTCAAGAAAAGATGTAACATACTTCATAATAACTCATACATCATATAATATCATATTGAGTCATGTCCCGTAACATGGATTAATAAAATCATAAAAACACATTTGTATTTCTTTTTGAATCAATACACAGCAGAAAACAAAACATCAATTTTTCTTCAATAAGATAAAAACTTCATAATTTAATCCAAACATCATTCAAAACAAAATACTCAAGGGAAATAACATCTTAATTCGAATAAATAAACAATTCAAGCGAAACTCATCCCGATGTTAATGGACACTGAGTAGGACTACACTTCTAATTAACTCGACAATTCACTACCTCTGAGTTAAGCACGCGCCGAGCTAACCTTGATTATCTGCAGGAAGGCATAGTAGACCATCACCAGAAGGTAGGCAGGGTGAGTAAAATTCACATTCAATAAAATAATAAGGAAATGCGAATTTAAAAACACAACAACAATAACAATCTATCATCACTAGCTCAATTATACACAACATCAATTACGTCACATCACAACAACATCCATCATAACTCACTTATACACAACATAAAGTATATTTCATTATCACACAAAATCAATGAAAACCATGCTATGTTATTTAGAATGATATGCAGCCTCTTAATAATGCATGTGGTACCCAAACATCCTCATGGATGGACACTGAGCCATCAACCCTCCCCTAAGGGAGCACATCATAACATCATATCACTCCAATCCGCACAATGGGATTGAAGCTACCAATGAACCGAAGTCCCCTCATAATTCAATGTCATGAATGCAAGACACAATATACACACCTCATCCTTAAAACATCATAAACATTTCATCCGCATTCATTATTAATCATCATTCCTCATACTCACTCACGCCATCATATTACATACTCATGGAACATCATACCCCTACATCATATACTCATACTTCATAACTCAAGGGAAAATCAAATAATCACCATGCATCATATAATCACTAATTCTACTAATATATCCCCAAAACACATCATACTACAATTTTATAACATCATGGTAACCTAAGACCTAAACCACCTCAAGAAAACAGTTATCGAAATAAGTAAAAAAATCATTTTTCAAAACTCTCCAGGGCTTGCTAAGCGAGACATCTTGCTCGCTAACCGCCCAGCTCTCGGGTTGTGCTCGTTAAGCGAGCTTCACAAATTCTGCAGATTTTTCTACGATCCCTAACACTCATCTTCTGCGATAAACTCAGTAAAAACCCACATTTAACATCAACACAACAACAAAATCACATTCAACATCAACATTCCTTATAATAATATCAAATACATCATATAACATCATTATATTCCTCAAATCATCATGATTATTCCTAATTGTATTGATCACTTCATCTGACATTCCTAAAGATATTTATATACCTAATTGAGACAAGGTTTATTTCGAGAGCATACTACAATAAGGTTTTGTTAACCTGACTCCTAATTATCTTTGCTAATCATTTGCATTGATCACTTCATCTGCCATTCCATAAATCGTTAGATTCACTTTGTTGTTTAAATCAATGATTATTCCACTGTATCACCATCATACCAATAAATCATGATTTCAAAACTTGCATAAATGTTGCATTAAAATTGCCAATTTTTAAATGAATAATGTTTATTTTCAAATCAATCCAACATTAAGGAAATCCTGACAAATGCAACCAATTAGGGAATTTGACTTGGTAAAAGAAATCCAGCCAGGGGCAACCATTTCAAGAATAAGTCAATCTGAATCAATCTCTTCAAGAGTCAGCTGCTCAGAGGTTGAAGTTTCCTCAAGACTCAAATATTGGTTGAGCTATCACAAAGAGTTCAATGGCTAGTCAGAGGTTGAGCTATTGAGTCAGTTATTCTCATGTGTTAGTCACGTCGCTTCACTCTTGGCATTAAGCCATGCTACCGTCTTATTCATCGAGTATATGCCTACAGTAGAAAAGAGACATACTTTGCAAAAACAAGCCTCTTCTGACATGTAATCTTTTGTCTCCCTAAAAGTCTCAGGATTGCAGAAGCGATTTTTATGTTGTCATTACAAATATCTCTTTAAAGTCTAATTGTCATTGACACAAATCCGTTAAGCTGATCGTGAGACCCTTGGCTTACAGTTTAAGTCCATTTAATTTGGCACATACCCGTGTTTTCCTGACGGTTCTTAAAGGTCTTCTCTGAACTCTTCGTCTAAGGAATTTCCATAGGTTGGATGTTTTATCATGTTGAAAACTCCAACATTTCTTACCTTTATTCTTAGTGTCATCCGGTCGCTTAGAGTCGTTGATCTATCTTTGAATACTTTGCATTCTACTCCCAGTATCAGTTAGTCGCATAGAGCCTTTTCCCAATCATTGTGTTTGTCTTCTTTATCCACGGTGTCAACAGTTACACTTGAACCTGTTGATTTATCACTTTGGATACTTTGAATATTTCTTGTTGTTCTTACTCTTAGTGTCAACCAGTTTGAAACCCGTTGCGCATTCACTTTGAATATATCTTGATTAATATTCTTAGTGTCAATTGGTCATGGACCTGTTACGCGTTCACTTTGAATAGTTTTTTGTTACCATTCTAAGTGTCAACTGGTCTAAACCCGATGCACATCCACTTTGAATGTTTATATTGTCTTTATTATTAGTGTAAGTTGGTCGCATCGAGCCGCTGGGCATTCACTTTGAATATTATGTTATTTCCATTCGTAGTGTCAGTTGGTCGCATAGAGCCGCTGCGCATTCACTTCGAATATTTTGTTGGTGTTATTCATAGTGTCAGTTGGTCGCATCGAGCCTCTACGCAATCACTTTGAATACCTTGTTTATTTTATTCTTGGTGTCAACCAGTCTTGGACCCGTTGCGCATTCACCTTGAATATTCTCTATATTCTTAGTGTCAGCAGTTACACTTGAACCGGTTGATTTATTGCTTTGGATATTTTTAATATTTTTGTTGTTGCCATTCTTAATGCCAATCGGTCTTGAACCCGTTGCGCTTTCACTTTGAATGTTTAATCTTATCGTTATTCTTAGTGTCAGCTGGTCACATTAAGCCGCTACGTATTCACTTTGAATATTATGTCATTTTCATTCGTAGTGTCAGTTGGTCGCATGGAGCCGTTGCGCATTCACTTCGAATATTTCTGTTGGTGTTATTCATAGTGTCAGCTGGTCTCACCGATCTGTTGCGCTTTCACTTTGAATAGTTTGTTGTTGTCATTCACAATATCAACTGGTCATGAACCCGTTACGCATTCACTTTGAATGTTTATCTTATCATTATTCTTGGTGTCAGTCGGTCTTGAACCCGTTGCGCATTCACTTTGAATGTTTCTTGTCTTTTATTTTTGGTGTCAGTTGCGCATTCACTTTGAATGTTTCTTGTCTTTTATTTTCTTTCTTGTCCTCAGTGTCAATTGGTTGCATCGAGCAACTGCTCAATCGCCTTGAATATTTTCACTTTTTGTTGTTATTCTTAGTGTCAACCGCTTTTTAACCTGTTGCGCATTCACTTTGAATATTTCCTTGATTTTCTCAACCCCGAGTTGATGTGTTTATTGATCCCCGAGTCAATATTGTCATTTGTATTCTTGATCCCCAAGTCAATGTTGTTATTTGTGTTTGACCCCCGAGTCAATGATATTGTCTTTATATTCTCAACCCCCGATTTGATTTTTGTTTTAGTTTGAGCCCCGAGTCATTGATGTCTTTATGTTTTCGATCCCTGAGTCGATATTGTCTTTATTTCTTCAACCCCCCGAGTTGATATATTATCTTTACTTTCTCAACCTCTGAGTTGACATGTTATCCCCAGTGAGTCTTTTACTTTTGGTCATCGACATATCTCATACTTATCATTCATATCATAATCACCCTTAAATGCAAAATTACAAAAAAGAGTTAGAAAGTTTGTAGTCCAACGTAACATTGCATTTAGGAGCAAAATTTTCGATTATTTCTATATTTAAATACCGTTTACCTTGATTCCACGAGGATTAACATCACTCAGGATATCTGGTAAAGTTATTTAAATAGGGGCAACTGTCATACCCCTAATTTTACCCATAACTTTTCGCATCATGCATTCATCACATTTAAAAAGAGTTCATTCCAAGATTCATTTTTCTTATGCTTTCAATTCATTTTCAAGTTTTATTTCTAAATTTAATTTTAATTTCTATTCATTTTCAAGTTTTTTATTTCTAAATTTAATTTTAATTTCTATTCATTTTCAAGTTTTAATTATAAATTTAATTTTAATTTCTATTCATTTTTAGGTTTTTATTTTTAAATTTAATTTTAATTTCTATTCATTTTCCAGTTTTATTTCTAAATTTAATTTTTATTTATATTCACTTTCAAGTTTTTATTTCTAAATTTAATTTTAATTTCTATTCATTTTCAAGTTTTTATTTCTAAATTTAATTTTAATTTCTATTCATTTTCAAGTTTTAATTTCTAAATTTAATTTTAATTTCTATTCATTTTCAAGTTTCTATTTTTGAATTTAATTTCTATTTTCTATTTCAAATTTTTAATTCATTTTCAAGTTTCTATTTCTAAATTTAATTTCAATTCCCAAATTCAATACAAATTTCATTCCTAAACCCTAAACCACAAAGTTCCTACTCATTTCTCATTTCAATTCAAGATTTTTCTAACTAGTTTTGCTATTCAGTTCCTCTTCAATTCAATTGCAACTTCATGTTCAAGCCCAAATTTCAATTCCATGTTCTAAGATTGTCTCCAAGGCTTCCTTTTTATTTCTTACTCAATTCCAAAAAATTCCAAATCAGAGTCAATTTTTCAAGTTCTAATTCATTTCAAATTTCAAGTTTAAATACCATTCTTGACAAAATCAAGATTCTAAGTTTCATGTCAAATTTCTAAAATTGAACTATATGCCAATTCACAATCACCATTCAAGGTTTTTTTTTTCATTTTCCATTCAAGATGCAATCACAATTTGAAATAAATTCTTTTGGTTCCATATATCAAATTTCTTTCCAAGCTCATTTTCATATTACAATTTTCATTCCAAGTCTTTGTTAAAATTCAATGTTCAATGGTGCACTCAAGTTTATAAATGTTTGAATGAAAATTACAAGTTTCTAAACTATTTTGTTTGAGTAACTACAAGAAGTCCTAAGCCTAACAAATATCTAATTTCATGTGCAAGTCTTCAAGCTTCATGCCAATTTCAATCATGTTTATCTTCAAACCACTTTTTGCCATGGCTCATGTTGTGTCAACCTAGAAAACCAAGTGAGAAAGCAAAGTTTAGAAAAGTGAACACATTCATTCATAACATTTTCAATTAAACACCATTCTATTAAAATATTTCTCATTCATCATAATTCAAAACATCATTCAAGTTTATAATCCAAAAGTATTCAATTTCAAGTACCATATTTCAAACTTCATGTTAATTCAAAACAGCCCCATATATGTTACATATGATTTCAAGCCAAATTTCATTCACATACTATAATAGTGGGACCACGCAGCTTCATAACAGACAAATCACAAACCTATAGCAGTTCTATAGCCCCCAAACCACTACCCCCCCACACAAAATTTCAGATTTGGTCCCCTGATCCAAAACAACAATTCTTCATCAACAAGTTTCATGGTACAATTCAAATTAAAACCTTAATCTCAATCCTATAAAAGCTATTGTTTTCATCAGAAGCTATGTTGTTAAAAGCGGTGGTAGCGGCCGCTATCGCGGCGCACCGCGCCGGAATCGGAACAACCGCGACGGAGGGGGCCGGTAAGCCGCGAAAGGGGAAAGCGGCGCTATCGCGGGCGGCGCGGCCGGTGCGGGTGCGACGCGGGTGCGGTGCGGATGCGCCGAGTTTTCCGGGTCGGGTTTGGCCCATTATTTTAAAACTTAAAAAAAAAAACCTAATTCTTTTTACCGTTAGAATTCTTCCTCTTCTCACTCCTGCGCTTCTCCTTCACTCCTTCACTCCTGCGCTTCTCCTTCACTCCTTCACTGCTCCTTCACTTCTCCAGCACCTTCACTTCTCCAGCACCTTCACTTCTCCATTCTTGCTCTTCCGGTCTTCCTCAACTCCACAGGTTTGTTCTCCTGCGCCACTTCTCCTCTTCTCCTACTTACTTCTTCTACTTTTTTTCTTCTTCTACTTTTCTTCTTTTCTATAACAGTATATATATACTTAATTCTTCTACTTTTTTTCTTTTCTATAACAGTTTATATATACTGTAATATATTTTTCTATAATATATTTTTCTATAACATTAATACTTTTTCTACTTACTTCTTCTATTAATATATTTTTCTATAATATATTTTTTCTATACTGTATATATTTTTTCTATAATATACTGTATATATTTTTCTATAACATTACATTCAAGTGTTTTTTTCTATTTTCTTCCAACAGCATGACAACTCCAACTCCTCCTATTGGTTCTAGTATTCCACCATCATCGTCCAATAATCAATCGGTTGCTTCTCCGGCTAAGCAACATAAACTAATCGGTGATATAGGATGGAAATATAACCATTTGAAAGACTTGAATAATAAGAGGAGGGTTACGTGTGATTTTTGTAACGAAACGTCTACCGGAGGTATTTCTAGGGCTAAACAACATCAATTAGGAATTAAAGGAAATGTGAAGTCTTGCACTCAAACACCCGAAGAGGTTAAGGCGATTTTGCAAGAGCATGAAGATAAGAAATTGGCCGCAAAGAAAGGTATGTCAGGTAAAGTGCATGAAGATGATGATGAGGCGGCACGTTTGCTAGAGATATCTAGGATTCGAAGTGGAAAAAGACCGGCTGAAGAGGGGAGTATGCCGGCTGCCAAGAAGAATACAAAAGGTCCCTTGGATGTAATTTTCTATAGACAACCCGAGGAAGCTATGAAAAAAGGAAAGCAAGCAAGCTTGAATGATGCTTGTGATAAGCAAGCAAGAGCAAGTTGTCTCAAATACATAGTCCGTTTCTTTTATCGGAATGGAATTGCATTCAATGTTGCAAATTCAAAAAGTTTCAAGTTGATGGTTGAAGAAATTGGTATGTATGGTGCACACTTGAAGCCTCCAAGTTATCATGAGTTAAGAGTTCCATTGCTTCAAGATGAGTTGAGACTTACGCATGAGATGTTGAGTACTAATAAGCAAGAACAAGCAAAGTATGGTTGTTCCATAATGTCTGATGGTTGGACTTATACAAAAGGAAGGACATTGGTTAATTTTTTAGTCAATTCTCCGGCAGGAACTATGTTTGTTAAGAGTATTGATGCTTCTGCATACATGAAAACTGGACAAAAAGTGTTTGAATTATTGGATAGCTTTGTTGAAGAGATTGGTGAAAGTAATGTTATTCAGCTAGTTACCGATAACGGAAGCAACTATGTCTTGGCTGGTAAACATCTTCAAGTCTCGAGGCCAAAAATATTTTGGACTCCATGTGCTGCTCATTGTCTAGACTTGATGCTAGAAGATATCGGAAAAATTCCTAAAGTCAAGAAGGTTATACAAAAAGGAATGCAACTTGTGGGCTTCATTTACAACCATTCTTTGGTTTTAAACTTAATGAGAGAGAAATTAGAAAGTGAGTTGGTTAGAAGCGGAGTCACAAGGTTTGCCACAAACTTTCTTACTTTGTATAGGTTGCACACTTTAAAGGCAAAAATTAGAACCATGTTCACTTCTGAAGAATGGTTGAACTTGAATGCTAGTAAGGATGCGAAAGGAAAGAAGGCAGCTGCTATTGTACTTAATTTCTCATTTTGGGAGGATGTTGTGTACACTCTTAAGGCAATGGGGCCTCTTGTAAAGGTACTTAGGCTTGTTGATAATGAAAAGAAGGCGACAATGGGTATGATCTATCATGCAATGTTGGAAGCCAAAGAGTTAATCACAAAAAACTTCAACAACAATGAAAGCAAGTACAAAGATATCATTGCTATTGTTGATAGAAGATGGAGTATTCAACTTCATCATCCGTTACACACAGCTGGATATTATCTTAATCCGAGGTTCGTTTATAGCAATCCAATGATTGAGAATGATGCTAAGTTGTTGGATGGTCTTTATGCATGCATTAATAAGCTTTCTGAAAATGATAAAGTTATTGATGTCATCCATGGAGAATTGTCAAAATATAAGATGGGTATAGGCCACTTTTCGTTGGCGGAAGCGGTAAGGCAAAGGAATGATGTAGCTCCTGGTAAGTTAATAAATATATTTGACAATAATTCAATCGTATAACAATTTTTGTGAATATATGCTAATGAAAATAAGTCTTACATTGCAGCTGAGTGGTGGAGGAGGTATGGAGCAAAAACACCAAATTTGCAACTCCTTGCTATTAAGATATTGAGTTTGACTTGTAGCTCATCGGGTTGTGAGCGGAATTGGAGTGCTTTTGAGCATGTAAGTACTTACTAACTTAGTATTAATTTATAGATTCAAATTAATAGTTTATATTTATTATTTAAACTAACGCTAAAATTATATTATAGATTCACTCAAAGAAGAGAAATAGACTTGAACATCAAATGTTGCAAGACTTGGTGTTCATCAAGTATAATCAAAACTTGAAAGAGCGTTTTGATAGTGATGATTTGATTGATCCTGTGGTTATGGATGATGATTTTGAAACCACTTACCTATGGTTGATGGGAGGTGAAGAAGAAGCTCAATCTGAAGTTGATGATACGGTGTTTGATGGTGATGATTTGACTTGGCTAGATGTTGAAATTGCAAGTGGTGCTGCTGAGCCTGCAATCAACACTAGGAGCCAAGCAGCAATGCAAAAGAAGGCAACTGCGCCTCCACCACTTCCACCTTCTTCATCTAGATCTAAGGCAAAAGGAAAGGAAGTGGTAGTAGTAGATGATGAATTTGGTGATGAAGAGTATCTTGAAGAGGATGAAGAGATTGAAGAGGATGAAGAGGATGCTAGTGTCGGAGGAAGTGACAATGAAGACTATGATTTTAATGATTGTTGAAGTTTTATTAGAGTTTGGTTGTTTTGGTTATTTTAATATTTAGATGTTAAGTTTTTTATTTTCTTGAATTTTGGAAGTATGTTGCAATGCTTTATTTGCTTAAGACTTATGCCTTTTAATGGTTTTTGGAATTGGAAGTAATGAATACTATTATGAATTTGAAGTAATATATGGTATTATGAAATTTGAATTTTAATAGTATTATGAAATTTGAGTTTTTTTATAATATATTTTAGTATATTTCCGCGCTCGCATCGGGAAAATAGCGCCCGCGCCGCTCCCCGCTTCCGCGCCGCTCCCATTTTTGGAGTGGCCGCGCCGCGTCGCTTTTCGGTATTAACAACATAGATCAGAAGTAGGCAATAAAAATTCACAAGAAAACCCTAGCCACATACAAATCTAAAATAAAAACTCTAAACAATATCAGCAACAAGGTCAAGAACCCTAACCACAAGAGATCCACCATAAACAAAAATATCTAAATCACCCTGCAAGACTCTTCTCTAAAAAAACTCACCTTACAGAAAAGTTGAAAAATCCTAAATCTACTTCAATTCCTTTTCACTGAAATTTAAAGCAGAAGAGCTTAACCTATATTACCCTAAGATCACTAACATCACCATTACAAAACCTACATTAACATATTCACCAAATCTGAGTTCAAAGAAGGATATGAGAGAGAGATAAACATCAACAGAGGCAAACATAAAAGAGGGAATATAATAAGTTTCAGAAAGCACAGCAAGCAGAAGAAAAGAAACGAAGAGAAAGAGAAAATAGAGGGTTACCTGAGTGCAAGCGGAAGCCCTTCAACAAACCTTTTACAATCAGCTTCTCCATCACCTTGTTCACTCACGAACCACAACAACCCTTTCACGAATCCTTCCAAGCCTACAACAATCAACACAAATCTTCAAACAACAACAACAATGAATCGCACAGAAGAAGTATTTGAATAAGACGGAGAGACAGATACAAGAAGATGTAGGAGAAAGCGAAGCAACAAATACAAAAAGGAAATAGAGGTTACTTTTTTCACGTTAAAGCTTCAAATCGGATATTCTCAGACTTGGGTATAAAATACTCATCCTTAACCATGATTCGCATGTTCGACTATTTTCTCTGTTTGTTTGATTTTGTCGTGGTTTGCAAAAATAGTGTTTTATACAGTTTGATTTGTGATTCCAGCGTTTGTTTTTGTTGTTGTTGATTATGTGATCATCGTGGATGGATTCACGATCTTGTGTTGTTAACAATGATGGACGGTGATGGTGATTATCTTTTCCTGAGTTCGTTTCTCGGTGTTTCTTGGAGAGGATTTTGTTTTTGTTTTATTTTGAAGGAGGAAACAAATAAAAAAGCGTTACATGAGAACCGAGAGAGAGAGTGATGTGAGAGTATTTTTTCGTGAACGATCAATCGTAAAAGGTGAGGAAGAGTGATTAAGCACTGTTTTTTTTAATTTTGGGGTTTTAGTTCAGCTTTGTTTAAGGACTGAACCGGGTCACATGACCCAACCCGGCCCAGTGACCCGCGCCCTTGTATGGGATGTTTCCTCTTGGGCCTTTCACATCCTCTATTTTTGTTTAAACCTTCAGTATAATTTTTGTTCAATTTAAATATTTGTTTTTTTAGTTTAAGAAAGGAAAACAAAGGATTTGTAGTTAGGTTAAGTAAAAAATGGGATGTCAAAAAATATAAAAAGGATTTTAATTTTAATTGATTAAAAAAATTAATTAGAGCTTTAGTTTAATGAAAAAACAAAAAAAACTTTTTCTTATTTATTTCTTAATTTTCGTTTATTCTAGAAAACCCTAAAAGTATGGTTAAAGCCAATTTTCTTTTTAGATGGTTGTTAGTTAGTTTAACTTTGATCCTCCATGAGTGATCCTTTAGTGTGAGAGGTTTAAGTTTAGGTCTTTTTTCTTTGTGTGAGTGTGTTGTTTCTCTTTCATTATTTTAATCGTACGCACGCTATGAATTTGTATTGATTTTAATTCCACACTAAGACCATTAAATGTTAAGATAAAACTTGAAATGCTCACCACATAAATTTGATTTTTAAGATAATGAATCATTGGTACAACGCCACATTAAATTTCACACTAAATTTGATTTTAATTCCTGGAATTCGTGATTGATTGCTCTTGAGGTTAGCCCTTGGGTTGCGATTCATTCAAATCTTTCATCTTAAAACAATTCAAATTCCTCGAAAAGATTGGACATGTTCCATCTTCATAGGAAAGATGTTTCTCTTATCCCCACAAACATAAATCAAACTTTTCAAACAACTTTTCTCAAGGAAGAATGTGGCAATTACTTGTCGATCATATATCCAAGTTTAAAGCTTCTTCCCCTTTTATTTTCTCCTTCAAATGTTTGTGTGGGAACACGCGAGATATCTCCCTTAAAGGTGACGATGTGTCTCTTTCTTTTAAACCCAACTTAAAATCTTTAACAAATACAAAATATTTTTCATAATTATTTAACGAAAGAACTGAGTTCTGGAGTCTCGCACTCCTTGAATTCTTGAATGATCGCTCTTAATGCTAGTCATTGGGTTGTGATTAATTCACCATTTCGTCTCTAAAACACTTTAATCAAGATAAAAATGTATTTCTCAAAAGAACTTTGTTTAGATCCTTGCTAACGCGCATATAAACTAATGTTTGATCTTCCCTGAGAGCGGACAAGTCAATGTTTGGCAGTTAGCATGCGAGCTAAACACTTGTTCATTAAAAAAATACAAACCAACAAACTGTAGTCGCACGAACTACGAAGCTCTGACTTTCCCATTGCACAAGGGAATACGTAGGCACATAGATTTAAATCCTTGGCAAGCACACTAATAATAATTAACCTTTTCTCCATAATTATTAAAAATATTATTTTCCCTTAAAACGAACGATCTTAGCAAACCTTTAAGAAGACAATAACATAAATCAACATTCAATCGCACAGTTAGACTAAGAGATTCCAGTTGAGTTCAACGGACATGAGGGGTGTTAATACCTTCCCCTTGCGTAACCAACTCCCGAACTTAGAGTTTGGTTCCGTTGACCATTTCTTATCCTTATTAGGTTGTGTCTATATCTTTCTTTTCTCTCGTTAGAATAAATAGAATTAGATGGCGACTCTGTTGTTTTTTCCACGTCCATCGCGAGAATCGTATTTTTCGAGGTACGACACTTACCATGCTTTCACAATCTCTCCTTGATACCTCTAGTCGAAATCTGTTTACAAACAATAACATCGGGGTTATGGAGCATTTTTATGTTTGATTCATTTTGTTGGAGATTACTTGGATGTCTCTCTAATACATGTTGCTTATGATTAGTTTGAAACATGATTATGCTTTGAATAATCGAATTATCTATTGACGTTTTTGCTGCTAGTAATAAATATGAAGTTTATACATGATAAATGTTATTATTATTATTAATCATAATTTTTAAAAGTACCATGTGTTGCATATCAAATTGCATGAGCATGTGTTTGTTGAAACTAGCATCCTAAATGTCTTGCATTTTAATTTTACTCTGATATTTTATTTAAATTACGCGGGGGTTTTAGGGTGTTAAAAATTACAAATGGTCCAAGTCCTGCAAAATTGTCGTACCAGTTACTATCATTCAAATTATCAATGGAATTTGGTCTGCTCGAAATCAAGTCGGATTCAAAGACATTCTTATAGCTTGGTTATCTTGCAGGAACTTGATCCTTAATAACTTATCTCTTACAACTTTCCCTCATATTTCCCATTCCAATATGCAAGAATTTGTCATTTTCAAAGGCCTTTATTTAATCCTCAATCCCTATGATCCTCTGTGCATTAAGGACTTTTTGTGGCAGCCTCCTCTGCTTGGTTGGATCAAGAGATATTTGGATGGTATGATGGTTGGTATTCCATCTCTTGCAGCTTGTGGGAAATTTTCAGAAATTCCAAGGGTGACTGTAATACCTCAAAATTTGCCCTCATTCTTTTTACCACTAACTGGCTTACGTTCGCATTCATCTGCATTTCCCATTAAGTCATAACGTTCAATCATGTAGTGCATTGGCTCCTAAGGCATGAGATCAGCGCCATATGAATTAGGGTTCCATATCCTATCCATATCTATCAGGTGGATTCAAAGTTTTGTTAATATGGTCGTCTTGTACTTTTTCCGCTCGATTAAGGTTTATTTCCTTGATTAAATGGTCTTCGGGGATTTAACTTGTGGAGAATATTCACTGGTGCATCTAATCCATTATTGAGGTATTTAATCATATTTGTTTTGAATAAGAGTTTTGGGTCTTCTTAACGTCTCAAGTTGTATTCTTCTTCATGGAACATCTCAAGGAGGATTTGGAATCTTTGTCCACGATTTGGCTTGAAGGCACTTCACCAATTGAGGTCCGGTGTATTAAAGGTCAGTTTGGATCCATTGGTTTATGGAACAATAATTCGGGATTGTGCGGAGTTTATTATGGTATCAAAGTTCATAAAAGTGGATTCGGTCGAAGGATTCGATTCAAGTTAAGGGAGAATGCACAATTATCGGTATCTGGAAGGCGTAACTCAAGTTCATTCAAAAGGTTATCATGATCCATGTTCGAATATCCATTTCACTGTCAATAACCATTTTAAAACCACATTTCACTCATGATTCAAATGAGTTCAAAGTCCATCGTCCGTATCCAAGCTCCCATTTTGTTCACTTGTCCAATTCTTTTTTTTATCCTATTCCAATTACCTATTTAATTTGATTTTTGAAGCTTTGCTTCTTGGTCCATTCATAAAAGAGGGGTGGTCCATTTAATTTCAAAAAAAATACTAAGGCCCACTTATAAGTATTCATTTCTCAAGAATTAGATCCCAAGTTAGATTATGGACAAGGTTCAATATTTTGAAGTTATTTTTCTTAATCTTAGTTTCTACTCCTACTGCTATGCATATTCGGATTTTGTTCCAAATATTTTCCGCATTTGGTGACCAAGGGCTTTAATCAATTATCATATTGAGTCAAGAAAAATCATAACAAATTTGGGAAAATTAACAACAGATTATATAACAGAAAAATCATCAAAAGGGAGATCTCTAAAAAAATTTATTACAAAAAAAACTTCACGAAGGTTTTTGCATATAGAGGATCCAAAAACTCTCTCTTCAGGGGGCAACCTTTTTTCATTTTTCAAGCTGGAAATACTCTAAAAAAAACTCTTCGATATTTCTTCTTCTTGAGTCAAAAATCTTAACCACTTTTGATCTTCTCCAACCTCATACACCTTCAAAAAGAAATTCATAACAAGGGGATAACAGGGAGAGCCATAACTGAAAAAAGAGAATTCAGTTATGAAATCAGAAGAACAAAAAATAACAGAAAACATCAGTTATAAGGAACTGATAACATAATCAGTTGGGGGAGATCACATATAACTAAAAAAAAAAGTCAGGTACAGAAAAAAGAAAGGAAAAGAGGCTCCACCATTATCTTCATCCTGTCTCCAATTTCTCTCTCTCTGCTTATTCAATGATTTTGTATGCCTCTGTAACATTCACCTTCATCACTCTTCTAGAATCACCATCTTCCGCAAAGACCAACAAAACTGCAACAATCTTCTGCAACTCTTCTTCCACCACCTCTTCAACGATTCGCGACTAAGTCTTCATCACACAAGCCTTTCCGATATCCATCAAATCGAGAAAATCGCAGATTCAGATCAAGAATATCCTCAACAGCAATGCAACAGAGCAACGTCTGCACACAATTCAACATTCAACATCTCTTTCATTCAATCTACATACTCAAAATCCGCAGAATCCTCATAACAATCTGCATCACTCTTCTTCAGCAACAACGATCTTCAAGAATCGAATCTGCAGAAAAATGAGAACAATCAACGGATCAATTCAGAAAGACTCAACCACAATAATACTTTGCGAAAGCGGTTCACCGTAAATCAATCGTCAACAACGATCGAGTCCAACGAAATTCATATCGTGAGACAAATGAAGTCGGGGTCAGAAAAGAAGAATCTGATGAAAGCAAACAAACCTGAGCTTGCGCAATCGAAGTCTTGTCGGAAGGGCCATCAGAGTAATTTCGGTTCACTCGGTTCCTTGTATTGGTTTCATGAGTTCGTAAGAGGCAAGTGGAGATGATGATGCCGCAATGGCAGAGTCGGTGTTGTGATTCTCAGGCGGCGGCGTTGCGGTAGCGCGAATCAGCGACGACGCCACTATCAGGAAGGATGAGTTACGTCGTTTTGTTTTTTTCGGTGAAGTTTCTTTGATGAGTTGTGGTGCCGGTGTAAGTTTATGAGTCGATGATAGGAGGAGTGAAGATGCGAGGGACAAGCGGACCTAGTAAACCCTCACTGGTGGTTTGATGAAGAAGGGGGAGAGATGGATGAACATGGCGGCGCTATTTTTCTCAGAGGGAACGACGGATTTTTGTCGGAGATAAAGGTTGTGAGGAGTGGATCCAAGTACGGCGAGGTAGGAAAAGCAGGGAGTGGGAATGACGATGAAGAAGAGAACCATAGTTTCATTTTGTGAATTAGGTTAAGTTGGTTGTGGGTTAGGCTTTGTGAACTCAGCCCCCATGGAATTCACTCTTTACACCACCCATTTCAATTCGTACCCCCTCTGCACCAATATTGAGAGGGAGTTGGACTTGGGCCATTTTGGACTATTTTCTACCACCCGAATTTCTAGGGAACCCCCTGTTTATATTGTTTTTTGAGAATTTGTTTTGTATTCTTATTGAAAAAAGTTTAATTAATTTTCTTTGTTAATTATTTCTTTTTGGATTAATATTTTAATCCATTTCTCTATAATGGTTAATTAGATATTTTCATAATTTTAATTATGGTTTAGTCCTAATTATAGATTAAAGTGTTTATGAGTTTTTTTTCCGATCAATTTGTGTCGATTTCGATTATGGAAAGGCTTCACAAAGAAATATGGAATATGAGCATTTATTTTGCTCATAGGAGACTACAAGACCTTGCTTAAGGTTTTTTCGGATTTCTTCTATGTGAAGGATCGGCACTTCAACCAAGTAAGAAATCTCGACTTTAACGGCTTTTAAGCATCATTATAGTTGTATGCGGCTTAGGATCATATAACTTAAGGTGCATATTGATCCCTCCCACCTGAGGCATTGGATTTATTTATGATACATGTTGATTTGTGTCGATTTCGGAGCTTAGGGATTAGGTTACAAACCATTAGGATCGATTCCTTTCACTTCCCCTTAAAATCCATTTTTTTGCTCGTTTCGTCGCAATTATTAAAAATAGTTTTAGGTGGGATAAAATTCTGGAAAAAATTCATGAGTGATCCTCATCCTCTTAATTAATTTTTTCCCCCATATTTGGGTGGTTTTAATAATTAATTTGGATTTTAGATCACAAGCTGTCCCAAAAAGGAGTGTTTTGACATAAGGGATCGAAATCAATTTTTCCCCATAGGTGTGAGACCTATTTTTTTTGTATATGATTAATCACTGTAATTTATGACATTATGATGTTCATTAGGCCTTTTTTCCATAATTTTTAGTGCCCTTTTTGATCCACTTTGTGGAGTTGTTTTTCGGTGGTCATGTTTTGTTACCTTGCTAATCAAGGAATTGTTTTGGAACTTTGGTGCATAATTTTGTGTAATACTTTTAGACCATGTAATATAATGACTTCAAAATTCCAAGGATTTAATTTCATAATGTTTAAAGCCTTTTTTCTATTTTTCCATGTCACCTAGATCCTAGGTTGATTCATGTGTTTATGTGTTGCATACCCTAGATATTAGGAAGGCATTCATGCCATTTGCTTGGAATACTTTTTGGTAACTTTTAGGAGTTGATTATAGGTCATTTATAGGTCCTTAATTCCAGTTATAGGTCCCTTTTTGAACCATATTCATTTGGTTTGTTTTGGTGCTTTAAAATTATTACTTATATGAACTGATTTTAACCTAAACTAGTTTCCCTTCTCCTCTAAATAATAACATGAATTATGTGGAAATAATTAATGCCTATTCATGCATTCTAATTGCATCTCATACCTTGTATGCTACTGACCCATAATCATTTCATGCATATTGACATGCCATTCATCTTTAACTTGCATCATTTGTGATCTTACGCGATGTTTGCTCCATTTCTTCTCGCATCTTCTTCCCCTTGCTCCATATGCCTAATCCATTGCACCCATGATTATATGTTCATTCATCCACATTCATAAGCATTCACTACTGACTTTGATGTTCATTTCATGTATTAATTCATGCTTGTAAACCATATGCATTTATACTTCATCCATAAACCCTAATTTGCATTCATGTAAACTTAGGTGATCTTTTTGTACATAGTTTGACATAGTTTGATCTTGTGAGGTATCCTAGCATCCTTAGAGACTTATAACATGTATCTACTGACTTTAGAAGTCATGTAACCTTTAGGTACCTTCACCTTTGACTTAGGTCTTATTTTGAACCCTAGTTCCATTCCAGGACGTTTATGGTACTTAACCACTTTCATGCTTTGATTTTACTTTCAATATGCATTGTCATGACTAACTTTTGTTTTGTAGGGGGAAGATTGAGGTAAGCATTACTTCATTCCTATCTCTTATGCATTTTAATTGTCTTTGCCTTAGCACTTTGTGCTTTGTTCATAGGTTTCCCTTTCTTTAGAAACAACTTACCTTCCTTAGGAAGTAAGTTAGTTTCTAACTCTCTTTTCTTCTTTTCCTTTCCTCCATTAGGATTAGAATGCCTCAATAACCATATGATCTCCCTTGTAAATAAATCAACAAAATTAGGGTTGTGTATTAGTCCCCATTAGATTGTCCCTTTTGCAATTTGAGTCATTCTTTCCCACCTCATGAAGAAAAGCAATAAAACATTTAATGAGAAACCGAACATTCTTGTACGACACGAGACTTTGTTGCAGAGTGTTTATACGCGTCCTGTTTCGGGGAGAGGTGTAAGTACTTCCCGCGATGGATAGGTCTTAGTACGAGAATGTTCACAAACAAATTCAAAACACTTCTCATAAAAGACAAAAACAAATAACAAGCGACTATCCTGCGGGAGCTTCTTTTCTCATCTCATTCAATCTAAACACGAACTCGCGACGACTTGTCACGCATGCAAGACGGTAAACGCACTCGTACCAGACGAGCCTGCAACACCTGAGCATAGACATACACAGTTCCAGCTGTAAAAACACAAACAAATAGTTATCGCCTTAGTTAGGCGAACTACGTCGACTCTGATCCTCATTTTCCCGATGAGGTACGTAGGCAGCGGGGTAGGGCCCGTTCGAGCACATTCTTTATTTTCCCTACATTTCCCCATTCATTTCCATTCTCTTTTTCCAGTTCCCTTTCTCATTTCTCATTCCAGTTCCAGTTAGCCGTTTTATTCAGCAGCAGTTATTTTATTTCTCACCCTTTGAAACAAACAAACAAGCGTGGATCCCGTCGGATACAGCGGACGATCTGGGGTTCTAATACCTTCCCAGGTCTTAACTGACTCCCGAACCCAGATCTTTGGTTCGCAGGACCCTGTCCTTTCCTTCTTCCTCAGGTTTGTGCAGCATTACCTTTCCCATTCTTTCGGGATAAAAATGCATGGCTGGCGACTCTACCTTTTCCGCGCCACTTTCGCGTTTGTACTAGGATGAAAATCCCGGGAGCGACAGCTGGCGACTCTGCTGGGGATCGAACCTAGAATCTCTGGTTTCCCTTGTAGAGTCAATCCTAGCGCCTGTTTGGTTTTGTTTCTTTGGGTGTTTATTTATGTTTTGTTGTGTGCTTTAGTTTAGCTTTACTGTTTTCATTTACAGTTTTTACTTTACAGCTTTACTTTACCGCATTTATTTACCGCTTTCAGTATTTATTTTCCATGCATCATATTATAATCGACTGTCTGGTTGTGCTGGTTTTCATTTTTTCTGTGGGATGGGAGTTACTGTGAGATAAGCCAACTACCCGGATTGAGTGCACTGTAGGATTAGCATGGACATGTTGTACTCGCATGGTTACATGATGAGTGGCAATGTGTTCCACACCCAGACTGCGACCGTCTCGGGACTATTCTGTGTGGGGGTTCTTCTCCACTTCAGGGTACAACCTTGATAGTTATGTGCATCTGGTGACCGATCTTCGAGGACCTTAATGGTAACACCCCTCTCCAGTGATGACAGTGGCAGACCACATTTGTTGGCAAACCCACTCGCATCCGAGGGCCCACTGGGAACTCGCATAGAATGGCCTGGTTCTCTCATAGGAATCCAGTCAAGGCAAAATGTTCGTATGACGATAGTATTGTACCTTTCGGGATGAATGTACTATTGTTTCTCGATTCAGTGCTTGAAGTTGGGGACCGATGAGGGATGCTTGTTTCCTTGGACTCAGCCGAGGCCTCCCTGAGTAGTACATAATGCCAAACCGATTCCCTGATTTGGTCATGAGCCATCTCTCGGAAATGGTGAACGTATTATTGCTATTCGGCTTTGAGAGTCCGTGATGTTGACCCGAGTAGCACACCCGTGAGATTGGGAGGGGTTTACAGGTTTGCAGGAACCCTAAACTTCAACATACCCACTTTGCCAATATTGTTCAGTGTTCTATGGTTCTTTGATTCTGAGATCCGGGATTTCTATTCAGAGAAATTGTTACTGTGATTACCATTGTGACCTTGATATTGTGATTGTTATTATGACTCTCCACAGACACTTGGCTCGTTGTTCAACTTCAACACCATCAATGACTATTCTATTATGTGATCCAGTTCTACAATTATTGGGTTCTCAGTTATGGGGTTCTATACAGAGATGGTGCTACTATTATGGTTCTATTCAGACACTTGACTCATTACTCAACATCGACACCAACATCAGACCATTGATCACATTCCTGCTGCATACATGACATCAAAGCATTTATGCACACATGTTCAGTTATTTTCGAGGATCACATATATGAATCATGCCATTGGACTTTTTCTGTGTAAAAACTTGAATCAAGGCAGATAGATTCCTTAGAAATAACTGAACATGACATTTGCATACATCCTTGCATTCATGACAGGTGTTCATAGACAAATTAGTATCATGACTTGGTTTCCCTTCATAATGGCCAACTTGAATCACAAATATCAAGGTATAACTCCAGGCGGAGGTAACCAAACGAAGACCCAGCTGGGACCATTCAGGGAAGAGGTACAAGCTTTATTTCAAAGTTAGAAACTGCTGAAAGAGGAAGTCAACCAAATGAAGACTCATATGAGCTTGGTTATGGAAATTTTGAACGAAGTTATTTTCATCCCTAGTGAGGGGAACTACGCTGCTCTGATTCTCCATTGGTTAATGGAGATACGTAGGCAGGAGATCGTGCAAGATCTTTCCGAGCAACCTTATATATTAACTTTATCAACCTCTTCCCTTCAGATGTCGTTGTCAGCATCCAACCTCAGCTTCCCAAGAGAGTCCTAGGACCAAAGCATATGGGTAAAGGCCTGAACAACTTGAGAAGAAGTTTGATCATATTCTGATGTCGTATGTGAAATGGGTTTCTTCATTTTCTCAAATTCAAAACTAGTTGAGCTAGCCGCATCAGGATCATCTCCGACAAAGCTTCCTTTGGAGTTTCAATGCCAAGTATGACTATCATTCTGGGGGAACCTAACCATATAATTGAAGATTGCGAGTATTTCAGAGGCAAAGGTAAATACAAGGTCGTGAATTTGATTGACTCAAAGACTATTGTGTTCACACCAGGTAAAAGTAAGAATATGGCACCAAAACAATAATGGAATTAATATCCAGACTGCTGACTGCTGAAAGTATCCGAGAGCAATAAATCCAGACAGAGTCAGGCCTCCTCAATAATGGCAACCACTATGGGAATGCTATATGCAAGTACCACTCATGGGCATTTAGGCATACAATTGACAACTGTGATGTGTTCAACCACAAGGTTCAAATTTTTATTGACTCAAAGGTCATCATGCCAGGAAGTCTGCCCATATATTGAAATCTCCTCATCAAATTGGCATCCTAGTTTGCAAGGGAATCTTCAGAAGCAATAAGTCCAGACGGAGTCAAGTCTCCTCAATGACGACAATGTTCAGCTTCTTTACTGCATTTTCATTTGTAGTTTATATTGTTTGTTTAAACATTTGTATGCATGCATGAAACTTATTTGTTTTTGAATGATAACCATAATAAAATTCACATGTTTTCCTTGAAGTAATCCATTCGTATTTACTCATGATTTTGTGTATGTACATTGCAATACCAACTCTCGTGCTAAACTCTATGAAGGAGGATGACGAAATGAAAACGCAAAAATCTCTAATTGTGTGCTTTTTGAGAAAGACCTTGTTGACGATGTACAAGCATTGTTTCAAATCCTAAACACTGGAGATATAAGGGAGATAGACTCTCGCCAACCTATTTGAGCCTTGAAGTAGGAGTTTCTTTTCGCATGAAAAACCCTTGCATTTAACCCAAGGGGCAGGGTAGGCGTCAGTTAGTTTGACCGAGCGTTCAAATTTCAAAAAGGAGTGCAAATTTGAGGATCCATTACCTTTCGTTGTACCAAATCAAGAGGTCCAATGACCAGAAACCACAATGGTTATCCTAATTAATAGATCCAAAGACTGGAAACCACAATAGTTATCCCTCAAACAACCAAGAAGTGAGACAGTCACGACCCTTTCAAGGCAATCAAGACAAACAATGTCACACGATTTTTTCAAAAAAAGAATATAAAAAAAGGATGAGAAAGCCCGCTAAGTCGAAACTTGAAAACAAGCGACTTAGGAAAAAATTAGGGCATCCCGCTGGACTTCGAAATCAAAGATTCACAAGAATCAGTCCAGGCAAAAGTTAGGGATAAGCAAAATAATGCAAAAGCGAAAAACGAAAAGGATTACACAAGAAAGATCCTTAAACAAGAATAAAGTCGTGTGATACAGATACAAAAGACAAAGGGGTGAATGACTCCAAACAATAACTTGATTGGTGCTTAAACCGTTAGTGTAATTGGTTCCTCAACCATCACAAAACCCTTTTTGAAATGTGAGCGCTTGTGAAAGCTAGCTGAAAATAGGAATGGAGAACATCACGAAGATGGGTGGGCACAAATAAACTTCGAGCCTATATCCTTTATTTTTATAACCGTGAACCAGACCACGATACAACCCTCAAAAGTCCTAATTGAAACAGGGTTATTTCGAGAGCGTACTATCACAAGATCGCGTTCCTGACTCCTATGAGTTATGCTAAAAGTTCTTTGTTGGTGTTGCATGTGCATGCTTTCATTCATCAAAAATCAATGTCGTATCTTAACCAGTGATTCACTCAAAAAGGTTGGCGACATCTTTTTACAGTAAAACTTCAAGATTAACATGTGTGTTGCATTAGAATTTTCATTCTTAAAATAAACATTTTCTGCTTACATACATTGGTTTGACATCATAAAAGTTTACATATGGAATCTCAGTCCAGAAGCTTAATCTTGCCAAGTTGAGAAGTCTAAAACTTCCGAAGGTCAATCTATTGAGATGCACTTTTCCAAAAAAAACTCCATTGAGTGGGGACTTTACCAACCAGTCGTGGGAAGAGCTAGCCAATCCGGGGCAATCATGTCGAGCAATCTCTTCAAAATTCAGCCAAGCTGGGGCAATCACTTCGAGATTCAAATCTCTCAAAGAGCCATTAGTCTGAGGCATGTATTCAAATTTCAACCAAACTGGGGAAGTTACTTCGAGATCCAATCTTTCAAAGAACAATTGGCATGGGTGTTTTCTTCAAAACACAGTCAGTCATAGGTGATCACTTCAAAGCTCGTACTGGGGCAGGCCACCCCAAAAGCACTAGAAGTTACTTTCTTCTAAAGACGGTTAATCATAAGCACCTACCCAAGGTTCAAAATACTAGGACACACTATCTCACAGTGATATGAGGTTTTTCATGAATCCTCGCGAGGAAAATTCTTGCACAGACCATGCAGTCTGGGGCAGTTATTTCGAGATCCAACGAATCTCTCCAAGAGTTTGAAGACACTGAGGAATTTTGTATGCCATGTTTTCTGTGAAATCCTCTTGAGACATTTTCTTCCGATGGACCTTAATCTGAGGCGAGTTGAAAATTGCAAAGAACCATTGTTCCCTCATGATTAGTTGGAAACCTACCAACCTAGAGGCTGGAAGCAAAGCCATTGTCAGCACAGTACTTCAAGAGTTGTTTCGTCGGCGGACTTCATTGATCAAAATTCCTTAGCAAGTCTCATTAGACAATTCCTTCTCCAGTAGTGCGGCAAATGGAAGGTTGCTTCTTGAGCAGAAGGGTATCATCATCTCTCATTCCCAACATGAGAGGGTTTATTTCTTATCCCCAGCAAGTGGCAACTTGAGCTCTTACCTTCAGCGGGAAGCTTTATCATTGACATCATCCGTCATCCCCAACAGAGTTCAACGGGTAGCGTACCTAGCAAGAAGAGTCCATCTCCAGCAGGGTCCTAGCATTCTAATCCCCAAGTCCAATTTATTTTTGGCAATAATGGCAATTCAGAGCCCGTGTATCATCAACGGCATTCCCCTCAGAATTTTCTACTCCTCACAAGGATTAACCAGATCAATGCAGTGATCATCAGTTCCTCCCCAGTCAAGCCATCTGGGATACTTGCAGTATCCTTATCAGGATATCTCTTTGCATTTGCATATGCATAATCATCATTACATTTGCATCCTCCAAAGCGTAGCATTTCCATCCTCATGGAGCATTACGCCATAAATTCAAACATATGCATACGAAGCATAAGCCAGTTGTGGTACCTTGCGCAAATGCCCGAAACGTTACATCTCCAATCAGACTGAAGTGTTCCCCACATAATGCAACTTCATTTCCCAATGTGGTTATTTCTACCAGGTCTTGTTTTGTTATCCCTAGTTGAGTCTTGTTTCAGTACAACAATCTCATTTTTTTGCGTCTCTGTTTAAGTACAATGGTCGCGTCTTGGGATCTCGTTTAAGTACAACGATCTTGTTCCTTGCGAGTCTCCATTTAAGTACAATAGTCTCGTCTTTGGGTCTTGTTTCAGTACAACGGTCTCATTTTTTTCGCGTCCCCATTTCAGTACAGCGGTTTCATGTTGGGTTATCATTTAAGTACAATGATCTCGTTCTTTTTGGTCTCGTCTCAGTACGATGGCTTCATTTTCTTGGTTATGGATCGGTTGATACCATTTCCTAGTTAGATAGGTTGATCTTATCTGAGTTGTAAATCAGTCGATATTACTTCTCTTAGAGTCGTAAATCAGATGATATTATGTTCTCGTTTTTTCCGGGTTATGGATCGGTTGATACCATTTCCTGGTTGGATCGGTTGATCTTCTTTGAGTCGTAAATCGGATGATATTACGTTTTCATTTTCTGGGTTATGAATCGGTTGATACCATTTCCCGGTTAGATCGGTTGATTTTTTTTGAGTCGTAAATCGGTTGATGTTGCTTCTCTCCTTTGTCTTTCCAAGTCAATGTTGTTTTTTGTGTGGCTTGGTCCTGCCCAGCAGTCACATTGTCGAGTTTCATTCCGCTAATGGTCTCGTTAAGCCCTGTTTCACCAACAGGCATCTTCCGTGGCTTGATCTTGCCCAACAATCGCGTATTGTTTCTTTATGGCTTGGTCCTGCCCATCAGTCATATTGATTTAAGCCCTGTTCCGCCAACAGGCATCTTCCGTGGCTTGGTCCTGCCCAGCAGTCGCGTGTGTTTCTTTATGGCGTGGTCCTGCCCAACAGTCATATTGATTAAAGTCCTGTTCCGCCAATAGGCATCTTTCGTGGCTTGGTCCTGCCCAGCAGTCGCGTATTGTTTCTTTATGGCTTGGTCCTGCCCAGCAGTCGCGTATTGTTTCTTTATGGCTTGGTCCTGCCCAGCAGTCATATTGATTAAAGCCCTGTTCTGCCAACAGGCATCTTCCGTGGCTTGGTCCTACCCAGCAGTCGCGTATTGTTTCTTTATGGCTTGGTTCTGCCCAGCAGTCGCATATTGTTTCTTTATGGCTTGGTCCTGCCCAGCAGTCATATTGATTAAAGCCCTGTTCCGCCAACAGACATCTTCCGTGGCTTGGTCCTGCCCAGCAGTCGCATATTGTTTCTTTATGGCTTGGTCCTGCCCAGCAGTCATATTGATTAAAGCCCTGTTCCGCCAAAAGGCATCTTCCGTGGCTTGGTCCTGCCCAGCAGTGGCGTATTGTTTCTTTATGGCTTAGTCCTGCCCAGCAGTCATATTGATTTAAGACCTGTTCCGCCAACAGGCATCTTCCGTGACTTGGTCCTGCCCAGCAGTCGCGTGTGTTTTCCTTATGGCATGGTCCTGCCCAGCAGTCATATTGGTTTGAGCTCCACTAATAGGCATCCTCTGTGGCTTGGTCCTACCCAGCAGTCACGTGTGTTTCTTTGTGACTTGGTCCCCAGCAGTTACACTGATGAGTTTCTGTTTGGTTGATGGTTTCGTTAAGCCCTGTTTCGCCAACAGGCACCCTCGTTGTGGCTTTGATTCGCTCAGTAGTCGCAGTGATTGCATTGATTCTATTCCACCTGGTTCTATCTTCGTTACCTATGCAGAGGTCAAAACAAAAATATAAATAAATAAATAAATGGGCAGATGGCATTTCTGTTATCCTGAGTTCAAATTTTCAGGTTTTATCCGAGTATTCAATCACTCCATACCTTGAACGTCTAAATGCTGTTGCAATTATCCGTTCAGGTCTGCAATTGATTGAATAGGGGCAGCTGTAATACCTCAAAATTTGCCCTCATTCTTTTTACCACTAACTGGCTTACGTTCGCATTCATCTGCATTTCCCATTAAGTCATAATGTTCAATCATGTAGTGCATTGGCTCCTAAGGCATGAGATCAGCGCCATACGAATTAGGGTTCCATATCCTATCCATATCTATCAGGTGGATTCAAAGTTTTGTTAATATGGTCGTCTTGTACTTTTTCCGCTCGATTAAGGTTTATTTCCTTGATTAAATGGTCTTCGGGGATTTAACTTGTGGAGAATATTCACTGGTGCATCTAATCCATTATTGAGGTATTTAATCATATTTGTTTTGAATAAGAGTTTTTGGTCTTCTTAACGTCTCAAGTTGTATTCTTCTTCATGGAACATCTCAAGGAGGATTTGGAATCTTTGTCCACGATTTGGCTTGAAGGCACTTCACCAATTGAGGTCCGGTGTATTAAAGGTCAGTTTGGATCCATTGTTTATGGAACAATAATTCGGGATTGTGCGGAGTTTATTATGGTATCAAAGTTCATAAAAGTGGATTCGGTCGAAGGATTCGATTCAAGTTAAGGGAGAATGCACAATTATCGGTATCTGGAAGGCGTAACTCAAGTTCATTCAAAAGGTTATCATGATCCATGTTCGAATATCCATTTCACTGTCAATAACCATTTTAAAACCACATTTCACTCATGATTCAAATGAGTTCAAAGTCCATCGTCCGTATCCAAGCTCCCATTTTGTTCACTTGTCCAATTCTTTTTTTATCCTATTCCAATTACCTCTTTAATTTGCTTTTTGAAGCTTTGTTTCTTGGTCCATTCATAAAAGAGTGGTGGTCCATTTAATTTCAAAAAAAATACTAAGGCCCACTTATAAGTATTCATTTCTCAATAATTAGATCCCAAGTTAGATTATGGACAAGGTTCAATATTTTGAAGTTATTTTTCTTAATCTTAGTTTCTACTCCTACTGCTATGCATATTCGGATTTTGTTCCAAATATTTTCTGCATTTGGTGACCAAGGGCTTTAATCAATTATCATTTTGATTCAATAAAAATCATAACAAATTTGGGAAAATTAACAACAGATTATATAACAGAAAAATCATCTAAAGGGAGATCTCTAAAAAAATTTATTACAAAAAAAAACTTCACGAAGGTTTTTGCATATAGAGGATCCAAAAACTCTCCCTTCAGGGGGCAACCTTTTTTCATTTTTCAAGCTGGAAATACTCTAAAAAAAAACTCTTCGATATTTCTTCTTCTTGAGTCAAAAATCTTCACCACTTTTGATCTTCTCCAACCTCATACACCTTCAAAAAGAAATTCATAACAAGGGGATAACAGGGAGAGCCATAACTGAAAAAAGAGAATTCAGTTATGAAATCAGAAGAACAAAAAATAACAGAAAACATCAGTTATAAGGAACTGATAACAGAATCAGTTGGGGGAGATCACATATAACTAAAAAAAAAAGTCAGGTACAGAAAAAAGAAAGGAAAAGAGGCTCCACCATTATCTTCATCCCGTCTCCAATTTCTCTCTCTCTGCTTATTCAATGATTCTGTATGCCTCTGTAACATTCACCTTCATCACTCTTCTAGAATCACCATCTTCCGCAAAGACCAACAAAACTGCAACAATCTTCTGCAACTCTTCTTCCACCACCTCTTCAACGATTCGCGACTAAGTCTTCATCACACAAGCCTTTCCGATATCCATCAAATCGAGAAAATCGCAGATTCAGATCAAGAATATCCTCAACAGCAATGCAACAGAGCAACGTCTGCACACAATTCAACATTCAACATCTCTTTCATTCAATCTACATACTCAAAATCCGCAGAATCCTCATAACAATCTGCATCACTCTTCTTCAGCAACAACGATCTTCAAGAATCGAATCTGCAGAAAAATGAGAACAATCAACGGATCAATTCAGAAAGACTCAACCACAATAATACTTTGCGAAAGCGGTTCACCGTAAATCAATCGTCAACAACGATCGAGTCCAACGAAATTCATATCGTGAGACAAATGAAGTCGGGGTCAGAAAAGAAGAATCTGATGAAAGCAAACAAACCTGAGCTTGCGCAATCGAAGTCTTGTCGGAAGGGCCATCAGAGTAATTTCGGTTCACTCGGTTCCTTGTATTGGTTTCATGAGTTCGTAAGAGGCAAGTGGAGATGATGATGCCGCAATGGCAGAGTCGGTGTTGTGATTCTCAGGCGGCGGCGTTGCGGTAGCGCGAATCAGCGACGACGCCACTATCAGGAAGGATGAGTTACGTCGTTTTGTTTTTTTCGGTGAAGTTTCTTTGATGAGTTGTGGTGCCGGTGTAAGTTTATGAGTCGATGATAGGAGGAGTGAAGATGCGAGGGACAAGCGGACCTAGTAAACCCTCACTGGTGGTTTGATGAAGAAGGGGGAGAGATGGATGAACATGGCGGCGCTATTTTTCTCAGAGGGAACGACGGATTTTTGTCGGAGATAAAGGTTGTGAGGAGTGGATCCAAGTACGGCGAGGTAGGAAAAGCAGGGAGTGGGAATGACGATGAAGAAGAGAACCATAGTTTCATTTTGTGAATTAGGTTAAGTTGGTTGTGGGTTAGGCTTTGTGAACTCAGCCCCCATGGAATTCACTCTTTACACCACCCATTTCAATTCGTACCCCCTCTGCACCAATATTGAGAGGGAGTTGGACTTGGGCCATTTTGGACTATTTTCTACCACCCGAATTTCTAGGGAACCCCCTGTTTATATTGTTTTTTGAGAATTTGTTTTGTATTCTTATTGAAAAAAGTTTAATTAATTTTCTTTGTTAATTATTTCTTTTTGGATTAATATTTTAATCCATTTCTCTATAATGGTTAATTAGATATTTTCATAATTTTAATTATGGTTTAGTCCTAATTATAGATTAAAGTGTTTATGAGTTTTTTTTCCGATCAATTTGTGTCGATTTCGATTATGGAAAGGCTTCACAAAGAAATATGGAATATGAGCATTTATTTTGCTCATAGGAGACTACAAGACCTTGCTTAAGGTTTTTTCGGATTTCTTCTATGTGAAGGATCGGCACTTCAACCAAGTAAGAAATCTCGACTTTAACGGCTTTTAAGCATCATTATAGTTGTATGCGGCTTAGGATCATATAACTTAAGGTGCATATTGATCCCTCCCACCTGAGGCATTGGATTTATTTATGATACATGTTGATTTGTGTCGATTTCGGAGCTTAGGGATTAGGTTACAAACCATTAGGATCGATTCCTTTCACTTCCCCTTAAAATCCATTTTTTTGCTCGTTTCGTCGCAATTATTAAAAATAGTTTTAGGTGGGATAAAATTCTGGAAAAAATTCATGAGTGATCCTCATCCTCTTAATTAATTTTTTCCCCCATATTTGGGTGGTTTTAATAATTAATTTGGATTTTAGATCACAAGCTGTCCCAAAAAGGAGTGTTTTGACATAAGGGATCGAAATCAATTTTTCCCCATAGGTGTGAGACCTATTTTTTTTGTATATGATTAATCACTGTAATTTATGACATTATGATGTTCATTAGGCCTTTTTTCCATAATTTTTAGTGCCCTTTTTGATCCACTTTGTGGAGTTGTTTTTCGGTGGTCATGTTTTGTTACCTTGCTAATCAAGGAATTGTTTTGGAACTTTGGTGCATAATTTTGTGTAATACTTTTAGACCATGTAATATAATGACTTCAAAATTCCAAGGATTTAATTTCATAATGTTTAAAGCCTTTTTTCTATTTTTCCATGTCACCTAGATCCTAGGTTGATTCATGTGTTTATGTGTTGCATACCCTAGATATTAGGAAGGCATTCATGCCATTTGCTTGGAATACTTTTTGGTAACTTTTAGGAGTTGATTATAGGTCATTTATAGGTCCTTAATTCCAGTTATAGGTCCCTTTTTGAACCATATTCATTTGGTTTGTTTTGGTGCTTTAAAATTATTACTTATATGAACTGATTTTAACCTAAACTAGTTTCCCTTCTCCTCTAAATAATAACATGAATTATGTGGAAATAATTAATGCCTATTCATGCATTCTAATTGCATCTCATACCTTGTATGCTACTGACCCATAATCATTTCATGCATATTGACATGCCATTCATCTTTAACTTGCATCATTTGTGATCTTACGCGATGTTTGCTCCATTTCTTCTCGCATCTTCTTCCCCTTGCTCCATATGCCTAATCCATTGCACCCATGATTATATGTTCATTCATCCACATTCATAAGCATTCACTACTGACTTTGATGTTCATTTCATGTATTAATTCATGCTTGTAAACCATATGCATTTATACTTCATCCATAAACCCTAATTTGCATTCATGTAAACTTAGGTGATCTTTTTGTACATAGTTTGACATAGTTTGATCTTGTGAGGTATCCTAGCATCCTTAGAGACTTATAACATGTATCTACTGACTTTAGAAGTCATGTAACCTTTAGGTACCTTCACCTTTGACTTAGGTCTTATTTTGAACCCTAGTTCCATTCCAGGACGTTTATGGTACTTAACCACTTTCATGCTTTGATTTTACTTTCAATATGCATTGTCATGACTAACTTTTGTTTTGTAGGGGGAAGATTGAGGTAAGCATTACTTCATTCCTATCTCTTATGCATTTTAATTGTCTTTGCCTTAGCACTTTGTGCTTTGTTCATAGGTTTCCCTTTCTTTAGAAACAACTTACCTTCCTTAGGAAGTAAGTTAGTTTCTAACTCTCTTTTCTTCTTTTCCTTTCCTCCATTAGGATTAGAATGCCTCAATAACCATATGATCTCCCTTGTAAATAAATCAACAAAATTAGGGTTGTGTATTAGTCCCCATTAGATTGTCCCTTTTGCAATTTGAGTCATTCTTTCCCACCTCATGAAGAAAAGCAATAAAACATTTAATGAGAAACCGAACATTCTTGTACGACACGAGACTTTGTTGCAGAGTGTTTATACGCGTCCTGTTTCGGGGAGAGGTGTAAGTACTTCCCGCGATGGATAGGTCTTAGTACGAGAATGTTCACAAACAAATTCAAAACACTTCTCATAAAAGACAAAAACAAATAACAAGCGACTATCCTGCGGGAGCTTCTTTTCTCATCTCATTCAATCTAAACACGAACTCGCGACGACTTGTCACGCATGCAAGACGGTAAACGCACTCGTACCAGACGAGCCTGCAACACCTGAGCATAGACATACACAGTTCCAGCTGTAAAAACACAAACAAATAGTTATCGCCTTAGTTAGGCGAACTACGTCGACTCTGATCCTCATTTTCCCGATGAGGTACGTAGGCAGCGGGGTAGGGCCCGTTCGAGCACATTCTTTATTTTCCCTACATTTCCCCATTCATTTCCATTCTCTTTTTCCAGTTCCCTTTCTCATTTCTCATTCCAGTTCCAGTTAGCCGTTTTATTCAGCAGCAGTTATTTTATTTCTCACCCTTTGAAACAAACAAACAAGCGTGGATCCCGTCGGATACAGCGGACGATCTGGGGTTCTAATACCTTCCCAGGTCTTAACTGACTCCCGAACCCAGATCTTTGGTTCGCAGGACCCTGTCCTTTCCTTCTTCCTCAGGTTTGTGCAGCATTACCTTTCCCATTCTTTCGGGATAAAAATGCATGGCTGGCGACTCTACCTTTTCCGCGCCACTTTCGCGTTTGTACTAGGATGAAAATCCCGGGAGCGACAGCTGGCGACTCTGCTGGGGATCGAACCTAGAATCTCTGGTTTCCCTTGTAGAGTCAATCCTAGCGCCTGTTTGGTTTTGTTTCTTTGGGTGTTTATTTATGTTTTGTTGTGTGCTTTAGTTTAGCTTTACTGTTTTCATTTACAGTTTTTACTTTACAGCTTTACTTTACCGCATTTATTTACCGCTTTCAGTATTTATTTTCCATGCATCATATTATAATCGACTGTCTGGTTGTGCTGGTTTTCATTTTTTCTGTGGGATGGGAGTTACTGTGAGATAAGCCAACTACCCGGATTGAGTGCACTGTAGGATTAGCATGGACATGTTGTACTCGCATGGTTACATGATGAGTGGCAATGTGTTCCACACCCAGACTGCGACCGTCTCGGGACTATTCTGTGTGGGGGTTCTTCTCCACTTCAGGGTACAACCTTGATAGTTATGTGCATCTGGTGACCGATCTTCGAGGACCTTAATGGTAACACCCCTCTCCAGTGATGACAGTGGCAGACCACATTTGTTGGCAAACCCACTCGCATCCGAGGGCCCACTGGGAACTCGCATAGAATGGCCTGGTTCTCTCATAGGAATCCAGTCAAGGCAAAATGTTCGTATGACGATAGTATTGTACCTTTCGGGATGAATGTACTATTGTTTCTCGATTCAGTGCTTGAAGTTGGGGACCGATGAGGGATGCTTGTTTCCTTGGACTCAGCCGAGGCCTCCCTGAGTAGTACATAATGCCAAACCGATTCCCTGATTTGGTCATGAGCCATCTCTCGGAAATGGTGAACGTATTATTGCTATTCGGCTTTGAGAGTCCGTGATGTTGACCCGAGTAGCACACCCGTGAGATTGGGAGGGGTTTACAGGTTTGCAGGAACCCTAAACTTCAACATACCCACTTTGCCAATATTGTTCAGTGTTCTATGGTTCTTTGATTCTGAGATCCGGGATTTCTATTCAGAGAAATTGTTACTGTGATTACCATTGTGACCTTGATATTGTGATTGTTATTATGACTCTCCACAGACACTTGGCTCGTTGTTCAACTTCAACACCATCAATGACTATTCTATTATGTGATCCAGTTCTACAATTATTGGGTTCTCAGTTATGGGGTTCTATACAGAGATGGTGCTACTATTATGGTTCTATTCAGACACTTGACTCATTACTCAACATCGACACCAACATCAGACCATTGATCACATTCCTGCTGCATACATGACATCAAAGCATTTATGCACACATGTTCAGTTATTTTCGAGGATCACATATATGAATCATGCCATTGGACTTTTTCTGTGTAAAAACTTGAATCAAGGCAGATAGATTCCTTAGAAATAACTGAACATGACATTTGCATACATCCTTGCATTCATGACAGGTGTTCATAGACAAATTAGTATCATGACTTGGTTTCCCTTCATAATGGCCAACTTGAATCACAAATATCAAGGTATAACTCCAGGCGGAGGTAACCAAACGAAGACCCAGCTGGGACCATTCAGGGAAGAGGTACAAGCTTTATTTCAAAGTTAGAAACTGCTGAAAGAGGAAGTCAACCAAATGAAGACTCATATGAGCTTGGTTATGGAAATTTTGAACGAAGTTATTTTCATCCCTAGTGAGGGGAACTACGCTGCTCTGATTCTCCATTGGTTAATGGAGATACGTAGGCAGGAGATCGTGCAAGATCTTTCCGAGCAACCTTATATATTAACTTTATCAACCTCTTCCCTTCAGATGTCGTTGTCAGCATCCAACCTCAGCTTCCCAAGAGAGTCCTAGGACCAAAGCATATGGGTAAAGGCCTGAACAACTTGAGAAGAAGTTTGATCATATTCTGATGTCGTATGTGAAATGGGTTTCTTCATTTTCTCAAATTCAAAACTAGTTGAGCTAGCCGCATCAGGATCATCTCCGACAAAGCTTCCTTTGGAGTTTCAATGCCAAGTATGACTATCATTCTGGGGGAACCTAACCATATAATTGAAGATTGCGAGTATTTCAGAGGCAAAGGTAAATACAAGGTCGTGAATTTGATTGACTCAAAGACTATTGTGTTCACACCAGGTAAAAGTAAGAATATGGCACCAAAACAATAATGGAATTAATATCCAGACTGCTGACTGCTGAAAGTATCCGAGAGCAATAAATCCAGACAGAGTCAGGCCTCCTCAATAATGGCAACCACTATGGGAATGCTATATGCAAGTACCACTCATGGGCATTTAGGCATACAATTGACAACTGTGATGTGTTCAACCACAAGGTTCAAATTTTTATTGACTCAAAGGTCATCATGCCAGGAAGTCTGCCCATATATTGAAATCTCCTCATCAAATTGGCATCCTAGTTTGCAAGGGAATCTTCAGAAGCAATAAGTCCAGACGGAGTCAAGTCTCCTCAATGACGACAATGTTCAGCTTCTTTACTGCATTTTCATTTGTAGTTTATATTGTTTGTTTAAACATTTGTATGCATGCATGAAACTTATTTGTTTTTGAATGATAACCATAATAAAATTCACATGTTTTCCTTGAAGTAATCCATTCGTATTTACTCATGATTTTGTGTATGTACATTGCAATACCAACTCTCGTGCTAAACTCTATGAAGGAGGATGACGAAATGAAAACGCAAAAATCTCTAATTGTGTGCTTTTTGAGAAAGACCTTGTTGACGATGTACAAGCATTGTTTCAAATCCTAAACACTGGAGATATAAGGGAGATAGACTCTCGCCAACCTATTTGAGCCTTGAAGTAGGAGTTTCTTTTCGCATGAAAAACCCTTGCATTTAACCCAAGGGGCAGGGTAGGCGTCAGTTAGTTTGACCGAGCGTTCAAATTTCAAAAAGGAGTGCAAATTTGAGGATCCATTACCTTTCGTTGTACCAAATCAAGAGGTCCAATGACCAGAAACCACAATGGTTATCCTAATTAATAGATCCAAAGACTGGAAACCACAATAGTTATCCCTCAAACAACCAAGAAGTGAGACAGTCACGACCCTTTCAAGGCAATCAAGACAAACAATGTCACACGATTTTTTCAAAAAAAGAATATAAAAAAAGGATGAGAAAGCCCGCTAAGTCGAAACTTGAAAACAAGCGACTTAGGAAAAAATTAGGGCATCCCGCTGGACTTCGAAATCAAAGATTCACAAGAATCAGTCCAGGCAAAAGTTAGGGATAAGCAAAATAATGCAAAAGCGAAAAACGAAAAGGATTACACAAGAAAGATCCTTAAACAAGAATAAAGTCGTGTGATACAGATACAAAAGACAAAGGGGTGAATGACTCCAAACAATAACTTGATTGGTGCTTAAACCGTTAGTGTAATTGGTTCCTCAACCATCACAAAACCCTTTTTGAAATGTGAGCGCTTGTGAAAGCTAGCTGAAAATAGGAATGGAGAACATCACGAAGATGGGTGGGCACAAATAAACTTCGAGCCTATATCCTTTATTTTTATAACCGTGAACCAGACCACGATACAACCCTCAAAAGTCCTAATTGAAACAGGGTTATTTCGAGAGCGTACTATCACAAGATCGCGTTCCTGACTCCTATGAGTTATGCTAAAAGTTCTTTGTTGGTGTTGCATGTGCATGCTTTCATTCATCAAAAATCAATGTCGTATCTTAACCAGTGATTCACTCAAAAAGGTTGGCGACATCTTTTTACAGTAAAACTTCAAGATTAACATGTGTGTTGCATTAGAATTTTCATTCTTAAAATAAACATTTTCTGCTTACATACATTGGTTTGACATCATAAAAGTTTACATATGGAATCTCAGTCCAGAAGCTTAATCTTGCCAAGTTGAGAAGTCTAAAACTTCCGAAGGTCAATCTATTGAGATGCACTTTTCCAAAAAAAACTCCATTGAGTGGGGACTTTACCAACCAGTCGTGGGAAGAGCTAGCCAATCCGGGGCAATCATGTCGAGCAATCTCTTCAAAATTCAGCCAAGCTGGGGCAATCACTTCGAGATTCAAATCTCTCAAAGAGCCATTAGTCTGAGGCATGTATTCAAATTTCAACCAAACTGGGGAAGTTACTTCGAGATCCAATCTTTCAAAGAACAATTGGCATGGGTGTTTTCTTCAAAACACAGTCAGTCATAGGTGATCACTTCAAAGCTCGTACTGGGGCAGGCCACCCCAAAAGCACTAGAAGTTACTTTCTTCTAAAGACGGTTAATCATAAGCACCTACCCAAGGTTCAAAATACTAGGACACACTATCTCACAGTGATATGAGGTTTTTCATGAATCCTCGCGAGGAAAATTCTTGCACAGACCATGCAGTCTGGGGCAGTTATTTCGAGATCCAACGAATCTCTCCAAGAGTTTGAAGACACTGAGGAATTTTGTATGCCATGTTTTCTGTGAAATCCTCTTGAGACATTTTCTTCCGATGGACCTTAATCTGAGGCGAGTTGAAAATTGCAAAGAACCATTGTTCCCTCATGATTAGTTGGAAACCTACCAACCTAGAGGCTGGAAGCAAAGCCATTGTCAGCACAGTACTTCAAGAGTTGTTTCGTCGGCGGACTTCATTGATCAAAATTCCTTAGCAAGTCTCATTAGACAATTCCTTCTCCAGTAGTGCGGCAAATGGAAGGTTGCTTCTTGAGCAGAAGGGTATCATCATCTCTCATTCCCAACATGAGAGGGTTTATTTCTTATCCCCAGCAAGTGGCAACTTGAGCTCTTACCTTCAGCGGGAAGCTTTATCATTGACATCATCCGTCATCCCCAACAGAGTTCAACGGGTAGCGTACCTAGCAAGAAGAGTCCATCTCCAGCAGGGTCCTAGCATTCTAATCCCCAAGTCCAATTTATTTTTGGCAATAATGGCAATTCAGAGCCCGTGTATCATCAACGGCATTCCCCTCAGAATTTTCTACTCCTCACAAGGATTAACCAGATCAATGCAGTGATCATCAGTTCCTCCCCAGTCAAGCCATCTGGGATACTTGCAGTATCCTTATCAGGATATCTCTTTGCATTTGCATATGCATAATCATCATTACATTTGCATCCTCCAAAGCGTAGCATTTCCATCCTCATGGAGCATTACGCCATAAATTCAAACATATGCATACGAAGCATAAGCCAGTTGTGGTACCTTGCGCAAATGCCCGAAACGTTACATCTCCAATCAGACTGAAGTGTTCCCCACATAATGCAACTTCATTTCCCAATGTGGTTATTTCTACCAGGTCTTGTTTTGTTATCCCTAGTTGAGTCTTGTTTCAGTACAACAATCTCATTTTTTTGCGTCTCTGTTTAAGTACAATGGTCGCGTCTTGGGATCTCGTTTAAGTACAACGATCTTGTTCCTTGCGAGTCTCCATTTAAGTACAATAGTCTCGTCTTTGGGTCTTGTTTCAGTACAACGGTCTCATTTTTTTCGCGTCCCCATTTCAGTACAGCGGTTTCATGTTGGGTTATCATTTAAGTACAATGATCTCGTTCTTTTTGGTCTCGTCTCAGTACGATGGCTTCATTTTCTTGGTTATGGATCGGTTGATACCATTTCCTAGTTAGATAGGTTGATCTTATCTGAGTTGTAAATCAGTCGATATTACTTCTCTTAGAGTCGTAAATCAGATGATATTATGTTCTCGTTTTTTCCGGGTTATGGATCGGTTGATACCATTTCCTGGTTGGATCGGTTGATCTTCTTTGAGTCGTAAATCGGATGATATTACGTTTTCATTTTCTGGGTTATGAATCGGTTGATACCATTTCCCGGTTAGATCGGTTGATTTTTTTTGAGTCGTAAATCGGTTGATGTTGCTTCTCTCCTTTGTCTTTCCAAGTCAATGTTGTTTTTTGTGTGGCTTGGTCCTGCCCAGCAGTCACATTGTCGAGTTTCATTCCGCTAATGGTCTCGTTAAGCCCTGTTTCACCAACAGGCATCTTCCGTGGCTTGATCTTGCCCAACAATCGCGTATTGTTTCTTTATGGCTTGGTCCTGCCCATCAGTCATATTGATTTAAGCCCTGTTCCGCCAACAGGCATCTTCCGTGGCTTGGTCCTGCCCAGCAGTCGCGTGTGTTTCTTTATGGCGTGGTCCTGCCCAACAGTCATATTGATTAAAGTCCTGTTCCGCCAATAGGCATCTTTCGTGGCTTGGTCCTGCCCAGCAGTCGCGTATTGTTTCTTTATGGCTTGGTCCTGCCCAGCAGTCGCGTATTGTTTCTTTATGGCTTGGTCCTGCCCAGCAGTCATATTGATTAAAGCCCTGTTCTGCCAACAGGCATCTTCCGTGGCTTGGTCCTACCCAGCAGTCGCGTATTGTTTCTTTATGGCTTGGTTCTGCCCAGCAGTCGCATATTGTTTCTTTATGGCTTGGTCCTGCCCAGCAGTCATATTGATTAAAGCCCTGTTCCGCCAACAGACATCTTCCGTGGCTTGGTCCTGCCCAGCAGTCGCATATTGTTTCTTTATGGCTTGGTCCTGCCCAGCAGTCATATTGATTAAAGCCCTGTTCCGCCAAAAGGCATCTTCCGTGGCTTGGTCCTGCCCAGCAGTGGCGTATTGTTTCTTTATGGCTTAGTCCTGCCCAGCAGTCATATTGATTTAAGACCTGTTCCGCCAACAGGCATCTTCCGTGACTTGGTCCTGCCCAGCAGTCGCGTGTGTTTTCCTTATGGCATGGTCCTGCCCAGCAGTCATATTGGTTTGAGCTCCACTAATAGGCATCCTCTGTGGCTTGGTCCTACCCAGCAGTCACGTGTGTTTCTTTGTGACTTGGTCCCCAGCAGTTACACTGATGAGTTTCTGTTTGGTTGATGGTTTCGTTAAGCCCTGTTTCGCCAACAGGCACCCTCGTTGTGGCTTTGATTCGCTCAGTAGTCGCAGTGATTGCATTGATTCTATTCCACCTGGTTCTATCTTCGTTACCTATGCAGAGGTCAAAACAAAAATATAAATAAATAAATAAATGGGCAGATGGCATTTCTGTTATCCTGAGTTCAAATTTTCAGGTTTTATCCGAGTATTCAATCACTCCATACCTTGAACGTCTAAATGCTGTTGCAATTATCCGTTCAGGTCTGCAATTGATTGAATAGGGGCAGCTGTAATACCTCAAAATTTGCCCTCATTCTTTTTACCACTAACTGGCTTACGTTCGCATTCATCTGCATTTCCCATTAAGTCATAATGTTCAATCATGTAGTGCATTGGCTCCTAAGGCATGAGATCAGCGCCATACGAATTAGGGTTCCATATCCTATCCATATCTATCAGGTGGATTCAAAGTTTTGTTAATATGGTCGTCTTGTACTTTTTCCGCTCGATTAAGGTTTATTTCCTTGATTAAATGGTCTTCGGGGATTTAACTTGTGGAGAATATTCACTGGTGCATCTAATCCATTATTGAGGTATTTAATCATATTTGTTTTGAATAAGAGTTTTTGGTCTTCTTAACGTCTCAAGTTGTATTCTTCTTCATGGAACATCTCAAGGAGGATTTGGAATCTTTGTCCACGATTTGGCTTGAAGGCACTTCACCAATTGAGGTCCGGTGTATTAAAGGTCAGTTTGGATCCATTGTTTATGGAACAATAATTCGGGATTGTGCGGAGTTTATTATGGTATCAAAGTTCATAAAAGTGGATTCGGTCGAAGGATTCGATTCAAGTTAAGGGAGAATGCACAATTATCGGTATCTGGAAGGCGTAACTCAAGTTCATTCAAAAGGTTATCATGATCCATGTTCGAATATCCATTTCACTGTCAATAACCATTTTAAAACCACATTTCACTCATGATTCAAATGAGTTCAAAGTCCATCGTCCGTATCCAAGCTCCCATTTTGTTCACTTGTCCAATTCTTTTTTTATCCTATTCCAATTACCTCTTTAATTTGCTTTTTGAAGCTTTGTTTCTTGGTCCATTCATAAAAGAGTGGTGGTCCATTTAATTTCAAAAAAAATACTAAGGCCCACTTATAAGTATTCATTTCTCAATAATTAGATCCCAAGTTAGATTATGGACAAGGTTCAATATTTTGAAGTTATTTTTCTTAATCTTAGTTTCTACTCCTACTGCTATGCATATTCGGATTTTGTTCCAAATATTTTCTGCATTTGGTGACCAAGGGCTTTAATCAATTATCATTTTGATTCAATAAAAATCATAACAAATTTGGGAAAATTAACAACAGATTATATAACAGAAAAATCATCTAAAGGGAGATCTCTAAAAAAATTTATTACAAAAAAAAACTTCACGAAGGTTTTTGCATATAGAGGATCCAAAAACTCTCCCTTCAGGGGGCAACCTTTTTTCATTTTTCAAGCTGGAAATACTCTAAAAAAAAACTCTTCGATATTTCTTCTTCTTGAGTCAAAAATCTTCACCACTTTTGATCTTCTCCAACCTCATACACCTTCAAAAAGAAATTCATAACAAGGGGATAACAGGGAGAGCCATAACTGAAAAAAGAGAATTCAGTTATGAAATCAGAAGAACAAAAAATAACAGAAAACATCAGTTATAAGGAACTGATAACAGAATCAGTTGGGGGAGATCACATATAACTAAAAAAAAAAGTCAGTTACAGAAAAAAGAAAGGAAAAGAGGCTCCACCATTATCTTCATCCCGTCTCCAATTTCTCTCTCTGCTTATTCAATGATTCTGTATGCCTCTGTAACATTCACCTTCATCACTCTTCTAGAATCACCATCTTCCGCAAAGACCAACAAAACTGCAACAATCTTCTGCAACTCTTCTTCCACCACCTCTTCAACGATTCGCGACTAAGTCTTCATCACACAAGCCTTTCCGATATCCATCAAATCGAGAAAATCGCAGATTCAGATCAAGAATATCCTCAACAGCAATGCAGCAGAGTAACGTCTGCACACAATTCAACATTCAACATCTCTTTCATTCAATCTTCATACTCAAAATCCGCAGAATCCTCATAACAATCTGCATCACTCTTCTTCAGCAACAACGATCTTCAAGAATCGAATCTGCAGAAAAATGAGAATAATCAACGAATCAATTCAGAAAGACTCAACCATAATAATACTTTGTGAAAGAGGTTCACCGTAAATCAATCGTCAACAACGATCGAGTCCAACGAAATTCATATCGCGAGACAAATGAAGTCGGGGTCAGAAAAGAAGAATCTGATGAAAGCAAACAAACCTGAGCTTGCGCAATCGAAGTCATTTCTCGTCGCAAGGGCCATCAGAGTAATTTCAGTTCACTCGGTTCCTTGTATTGGCTTCATGAGTTCGTAAGAGGCGAGTGGAGATGATGATGACGCAATGGCAGAGTCGGTGTTGTGATTCTCAGGCGGCGGCGTTGCAGTAGCGCGAATCAGCGACGATGCCACTATCAGGAAGGATGAGAGTCGCGCAAAGCAGAGAGCGGTGGCAAGATGAGAAGAGTGACGTCGTTTTGTTTTTTTGGTGAAGTTTCTTTGATGAGTTGTGGTGCCGGTGTAAGTTTATGAGTCGATGATAGGAGGAGCGAAGATGCGAGGGACAAGCGGACCTAGTAAACCCTCACTGGTGGTTTGATGAAGAAGGAGGAGAGAGGGATGAACACGGCGGTGCTATTTTTCTCAGAGGGAACGACGGATTTTTGTCGGAGATAAAGGTTGTAAGGAGTGGATCCAAGTACAGCGAGGTAGGAAAAGCAGGGAGTGGGAATGACGATGAAGAAGAGGACCATAGTTTCATTTTGTGAATTAGGTTAAGTTGGATGTGGGTTGGGCTTTGTGAACTCAGCCCCCATGGAATTCGCTCTTTACACCACCCGTTTCAATTCGTACCCCCTTTGCACCAATATTGAGAGGGAGTTGGGCCTTGGGCCATTTTGGACTATTTCCTACCACCCGAATTTCTAGGGAACCCCCTGTTTATATTTTTTTTTGAGAATTTGTTTTGTATTCTTATTGAAAAAAGTTTAATTAATTTTCTTTGTTAATTATTTTTTTTGGATTAATATTTTAATCCATTTCTCTATAATGGTTAATTTGATATTTTCATAATTTTAATTATGGTTTAGTCCTAATTATAGATTAAAGTGTTTATCAGTTTTTTTTCCGATCAATTTGTGTCGATTTCGATTATGGAAAGGCTTCACAAAGAAATATGGAAGATGAGCATTTATTTTGCGCATATGAGACTACAAGACCTTGCTTAAGATTTTTTTCCGGATTTCTTGTATGTGAAGGATCGACACTTCAACCAAGTAAGAAATCTCGACTTTAACGACTTTTAAGCATCATTATAGTTGTATGCGGCTTATGATCATATAACTTAAGGTGCATATTGAACCCCCCCACCTGAGGAACTGGATTTATTTATGATACATGTTGATTTGTGTCGATTTCGGAGCTTAGGGATTAGGTTACGAACCATTAGGATCGATTCCTTTCACTTCCCCTTAAAATCCACTTTTTTGCTCGTTTCGTCGCAATTATTAAAAATAGTTTTATGTGGGATAAAATTCTGGAAAAATTCATGAGTGATCCTCATCCTCTTAATTAATTTTTCATATTTTTTGTTTCCAGATTTGGGTGATTTTAATAATTAATTTGGATTTTAGATCATAAGCTGTCCCAAAAAGGAGTGTTTTGACATAAGGGACCGAAATCAATTTTTTCCCATAGGTGTGAGACCTATTTTTTTTATATGATTAATCACTGTAATTTGTGACATTATGATGTTCATTAGGCCTTTTTTCCATAATTTTTAGTGTCCTTTTTGATCCACTTTGTGGAGTTGTTTTTCGGTGGTCATGTTTTGTTACCTTGCTAATCAAGGAATTGTTTTGGCACTTTGGTGCATAATTTTGTGTAATCCTTTTATACCATGTAAGATAATGACTTCAAAATTCCAGGGATTTAATTTCATAATTTTTAAAGCCTTTTTGTTATTTTTCCATGTCACATAGATCCTAGGTTGAATCATGTGTTTATGTGTCGCATACCCTAGATATTAGGAAGGCATTCATGCCATTTGCTTGGAATACTTTTTGGTAACTTTTAGGAGTTTATTATAGATCATTTATAGGTCCTTAATTCCAGTTATAGTTCCCTTTTTGAACCATATTAATTTGGTTTGTTTTGGTGCTTTAAAATGCATACTTATGTGAACTAATTTTAACCTAAACTAGTTCCCCTTCTCCTCTAAATAATAACATGAATTATGTGGAAATCATTAATGCCTATTCATGCATTCTAATTTCATCTCATACCTTGTATGCTACTGACCCATAATCATTTCATGCATATTCACATGCTATTCATCTTTAACTTGCATCATTTGTGATCTTACGCGATGTTTGCTCCATTTCTTCTCGGATCTTCTTCCCCTTGCTCCATATGCCTAATCCATTGCACCCATGATTATATGTTAATTCATCTACATTCATAAGCATTCACTACTGACTTTGATGTTCATTTCATGTATTAATTCATGTTTGTAAGCCATATGCATTTATACTTCATCCATAAACTCTAATTTGCATTCATGTAAATTTAGGAGAAATTTTTGTACATAGTTTGACATAGTTTGATCTTGTGAGGTATCCTAGCATCCTTAGAGACTTATAACATGTAGCTACTGACTTTAGAAGTCATGTAACCTTTAGGTACCTTCACCTTTAGACTTAGGTCTTATTTTGAACCCTAGTTCCATTCCAGGACGTTTATGGTACTTAATCGCTTTCATGCTTTGATTTTACTTTCAATATGCATTGTCATGACTAACTTTTGTTTTGTAGGGGGGAAGATTGAGGTAAGCATTACTTCATTCCTATCTCTTATGCATTTTAATTGTCTTTGCCTTAACACTTTGTGCTTTGTGTTTATACGCGTCCTGTTTCGGGGCGAGGTGTAAGTACTTCCCGCAATGGATAGGTCTTAGTACGAGAATATTCACAAACAAATTCAAAACACTTCTCATAAAAGACAAAAACAAATAACAAACGACTATCATGCGGGAGCTTCTTTTCTCATCTCATTCATTCTAAATGCGAACTCGCGACGACTTGTCTCGCATGCAAGACGGTAAACGCACTCGTACCAGACGAGCCTACAACACCTGAGCATAGACATACGCAGTTCCAGCTGTTAAAAACACAAACAAATAGTTCTCGCCTTAGTTAGGCGAACTACGTCGACTCTGATCCTCATTTTCCCGATGAGGTACATAGGCAGCGGGGTAGGGCCCGTTCGAGCACATTCTTTATTTTCCCTACATTTCCCCATTCCTTTCCATTCTCTTTTTCAGTTCCCTTTCTCATTTCTCATTCCAGTTCCAGTTAGCCGTTTTATTCAGCATCAATTATTTTATTTCTCACCCTTTGAAACAAACAAACAAGCGTGGATCCCGTCGGGTACGGCGGACGATATGGGGTGCTAATACCTTCCCAGGTCGTAACCGACTCCCGAACCCAGATCTTTGGTTCGCAGGACATTGTCCTTTCCTTCTTCCTCAGGTTTGTGCAGCATTACCTTTCCCATTCTTTCGGGATAAAAATGCATGGCTGGTGACTCTACCTTTTCCGCGCCACTTTCGCGTTTGTACTAGGATGAAAATCCCGGGAGCGACAGTGACCATGTAGGCAAATTCTTCAATTTCATTGGTAAAGGTAATGTCATCAATACTGAGTTTATTGATGTTATGATAGTTGTGGAGCTTGTTGTAAAAAATGATTGAACTCGTTTTTGTCTCAAATTTGATTGTTTGCTTGTAGTGCAAGCATTTTCTAATCATTCTCTAGCCCTTTCGAAGTTAAAATCCAAATGGATTAAATGTACAAATCTCACTATCTCCATGCACTTCATTGTTTCTCACATCTTCAGGGAAGGAAACGTCTGTGCAGACAAGCTTGCTTACATCAGATTCACTCGGAGAAATTTTATTTGGTTTGGTCATATACATGCTAACGTAAGAGTATATTTTTTTAGGAAACATAAAGGAATTTCTTGTTGTAGATATCTTACTTAGAAGAGGTTTTTTTTTTACATGCTAACATTAGTGGTTTGATCATATTTATTATTTGGTTTGATCATATACATGCTAATATTAGAGGTTTTGTTTAGATTAAAGATAGTTTATTGACACTGTAAAATAATTTTACATTATCATCCAATAAAAATTCATCATTCAATCATACAATATAACTAATTTAAAATTGTCGATGTAAAACTAATCGATATATAGTTTTTTTATACATGGGTACCCATCTTTTTAAGAAAAAAATTGTGTTAAAAACACATGAATGGTCATATTCATTCATTACTATGCAATACATTATTTGATTGATGCATATATTAAATAATTTCAATGAATGTGCATAGAAATTAAATTGTATATTTTAGTTTATTAATAAGCAAAATTAATTTAAAATAAAAAGAGATTAATTGTTATATATTTTCGGTCTAAAATAATTTACATCATCAATCTATCATAATTATTATTTTAAATATAATTAAAATAAAAATCAAATATAATTTTGAATATGAGGGTTATCATTTTCTTAAAGTGTAAAACTATTTTATATTTGTATTCCAATTAAATTCAAATAAAAAATAATTATAGAATCACTAATTTATAAAGTGAATATTTCCCCTATCTTTAAAACAAAAATCATTATCTTGTTAAGTTTGTTTTTCCCAACCCATGAAAAAACAAAGACTATAACATACATAACCATTTAACGTTCTGTGTTGAAATCATGACGCATGGCTCGCGGTTATTATCCCAAAAATAAAAAACGTGACATTTCCATTGCCGTTCATTCTTGTTACATTCCAATACCAAAATATGATAAATAATTATCGAAAATCATATTCAAAAATTGAAGAACGTAGAAAAATAGAAAATCAAAGAAATCGATCGAGAAAGACACTTTCAAAAATTTGACGTTGACGGCGGCGGGTTAGTGGCCAACCACCACAGCACCGTACCGGCGTTACCACAAACCCCCGCAATACGTACGTCAAAACACTAATCAAAACGATGTCGACTTTATCATATTCCTCACCGTATCAACTATTAGAAATTAACATCATTTCAGCACAAGATTTATCTCCTGTTTCGAAATCTATCAAACCCTATGCAGTCGCATGGTTAAATCCAGAACGAAAATTAGCCACACAGATTGATCAAACGGGCCACACCGATCCTACGTGGAACGAGAAATTCGTTTTCCGCGTCGACGATGAGTTTCTCGGATCGGAAAATTCTGTTATCATGATCGAGATCTATTCTTCCGCCTGGCTCCGTGATGTCCTCGTCGGAACCGTCGCTGTTCTCGTGAATAACCTCATCCCGCCGGGTACTCTCTCCGGTAACCGGAAACCTAAGCTTCGCTTCGTCGCATTGCAGATTCGTAGACCTTCCGGCCGTCCGCAAGGGATTCTTAACATCGGCGTTTCGTTGCTTGATAGCACGATGAGAAGTATGCCGTTGTATTCGGAGTTGAGCACTTCGGGGGTTGGATTATGGGATCTAGTGGATTTGAATCCAAACAAGAAGAAGATTACTAACAATTATGATAATAATTCAACCACGGATTCGAAGATGCTAACTCTTCAACGTTGCCAGAGCGAGAGAAACGATTCGACGGTTAATGAATATTCATATTACGGTGCCGGGAAAAACGGTTATAACGGTTATGAGGAATCAGAAGTGAGCACGGTGGTACAGAGAAAAGGTGGAAACGAAGAGTCGTTGTGTTCTGATGTTGGACCTTCGCCGTCGGTTGTTGCGGCAGCAATAGCGAAGGGGTTGTATCCATTACCGGCAAGGATGAAGACTGTGGAGAGGGAGAGACCGGTGGTTGATGAATGGTCGGAGAGTAACTTTACGGAAGGAATGAATACGAAGATGGAAAGGTGGCGAAATGAGTTGACGCCGATGTATAAGGATGAATACGACGAATTGGATGAGGAGATTAAGAAGAAAATGTTAGTGAAGCAAACGCCGAGGCGGATTGGGAAAACCCCGGGACGGCCACCGGTGAGTAGGAAAGGAAAGTTTTCGTGTTTTGGAACAGCGTTTGGGTGTGAGTTTTCAATTTCTTGTGGAGGGGGTAACAAGAAAAAGAAGAGTGACAAATCTCGTCTTACCTCTATCTCTGAGTTAACTTATGAGGAATCGTTTGCATGATGGATAAAAAAAAATGTTAACTAACTAATTATAAATTAATCATTCTAATCATATAAATACAAGTGACATTTGAATTAACAAAAATTGAATTTATAATTTATAATTATGAAATGTGTTTGATGTTTTAGATAGGAGTGATTTTTATGATGATGGTAAAGGAATTATTGATTGGGTTGGAGACTTGTTTTGCACTATTCTGCTAAATGTAATTAAGGTTATAAGCAGAAGAAGGAGGAAACAATGCATGATATGCTAGAATGATGTCTTCTCGGATCGAGTAGAAATGAGAGTAGATCTCATCTCATTCTTTTTTTCTCTTTTTTTTTTCTTTCTTTTTTTTTTTGGTTTGTGTATATTAGCATTCAATCAATTGAATGAGTTAAATGTATCTGGTTTTCTTTTTTGTTTACCTATACAAAATGTAATTCTTTTCATTTCAATTTATTTACATTTTTTCTTCTTTGTATTCATATGTTGTTCTTCATCCATATTCATTAGATCTGTATGATATATGCAACAATGATATACTTGCAAGTTGAATACATGATTTTCAGCATTTGACAATTTGATGCATACAATACCAAACTTTCCTAGTTCCTGCATAGCAAAAAGTGGAAGAATTACAAAAACAATTAAGTCGGAGAATGAAAGGAAAACAATTAGGAATCTAGTAACACCCTGCATTTACTTGTTCAATAAGCTCATTATCTGCCCAAGGAACTTTCAGCTTATTGAATCTCGCATGCCCCTTCTTGTGAATTAGCTCCTTTATGTATTTAAATTTGTATTCAAGATACATCATCTGATCATGACCATTGGTTCCTAAGAAGATCTTGTGGCTTAAAATGAAGGAACAAGATTAGTTCTATAGGGTAGGCTGCACAGAACTCTACTGTCAAATGTATCACGAGTAAAATTCAGCCTGGCTTCATATATTCAGTTTTAGATTTTTAAGTGAACTTTTCCCTCCAATTTAAGTTTGTTATGTAATCAAGCATGAGAAGTGTGTGACTCTAATATATATATATATATATATATATATATATATATATATATATATATATATATATATATATATATAGATGATTGTATCATCTTCATCATCAATTAAATAACAAATTGATATGCATAATTTGCATTATTTTCATACTTGTTTATAACAATTTCGACAAGGAAAAAAGAAGAGAATCAAGGTATAAAAAAACTTTGCATCATAAATAAATAAACGTCGAGATATGTTGACATCGTTAGATTGGTTCAACGAGCAATACAGGAAAAGGGACATGTGAGTCAAGTCGAAGCAAATTCGACTGACAATGATACATATCGGAGTCGAAGCCAAAAGCAGTTAATACGAACAAGTTTTGGAAGTAGTTGATGAGAACGTGGGATGGATGGACGTGTGACAAGCCGTGAATGGTCGACAACAAGGCATCAATTATTTTTTGTCTATTTAAGTTGATTTTATTTTCAGTTTGAAATTCTGATATCAGATATGAGATGTCGAATGAGATGTCACAACATTAATATCTGGACATTAACAAGGTTAATAAAACATAATACAAAAGAACAATAACACAAGGAATTGTTAACCCGGTTCAGTGCAATCACACCTACTCTGGGGGCTACCAAACCAGGAAGGAAATTCATTATCAGTAGTATCAATTCAGAGTTAAACCACTCAATTTACACTTTTCACTTAATCACCACCCAGTGCAACTTCTATCTAAGAACTCTTATATAAGAGACTCATCTCACTCCCCCTCAATCACACATGGTGATAATCTCACAAAGTATAAAGAATATAAGACACACTTCAAGAACATATAATCATCATTGCTTCAAAGCTTATGGATGATTAACAAAGTACAACTCAAAGATCAGTTCAACCCTAATATCAGAATGATAAGAGAGTGACTCACAATTAACAAACACAAACCTTAACACTCAAAAGCACAATGCTTCACAATACTTTACACACTTTACAGTTAGGTTTTGTAGTCCTTAAATAGAAACATTATGAATGGGTTTGGATAAGATCAAATATATGAAAAAATATGCTTCTATGATTTTCTCCAAAAATAACAACTCAAGGATATAAAAAGATCTTCAAATATTTGAAACAAAACATCTTCTGTTAGTCAAACAATTCCTCCTTGATTTTCGCAACCTATTGAACCAATCACAGAAACAAACACCTGCTGAAAATATGTAAGAATCAAATCATATCTTTTTGTATAAAGATGTCGCAAAACTGACAGACACATTTTAAGACATTTGATCTGACATCACAAATAAACCTGCACAAATGTTCTTCAAACATGTCAAAGACATCCTACATGACATCAGGAGTCAATATAATGTTTAACTACAAATTCAACCAACTTAAGAACCTTCACAGTTCAAGAGGTTGCATTTTGTAACATTGCAAAGAAAATACTCAAAGTACCAGCGTCTAAGAGAAACGAGTTATTTCTACACAAATATATGCATGCGTCCAAATTATATTCAAGCAATTTATATTATAAGTCCTTTTCAATTCACTTTCCTTTCAAGTTTTTGTCTTGTTTTTCTCATTTATTTATCTTAGTTGCATCAATGTAGCTTCATCCAAATTCTTGTCTATCATTTCAAACTTAAATAATTAAAATAACCATTTCATATTTAACATTGAGTCTAGTATTTTGTAGTCGATCCTCCAAGTAACCTTTAATAAGAGGCTAGAGACTGTTCGCCAAAAATCTGTGCTAACAAATTGGCACACCTGGTGGGATACATTGTGTTAAGTACATGCAATTACATAGTGGTAATAAAAGGATATATCCATGAAATACTAGTCCAAACGAAGAGCAATCCTCATGAGGAAATACAGTTGTGTCACAAACAACTAATGTTGGCTCTAACATTATGGTTGCGGTTTCGAATGCCCACAATGGACAAATACAATCACCGCATCGGCTTAAAACTATAAGAGTGACGGTGGTTGGAGCTTTTGGGCCACATATATCGAATTTCACAATGCAAATGCATGGTAGGGATCAAAGCTTTAAAATGCCAACCGAAGTGATTCCATGTATACATAATAGCAGTTTGACGTTTGGCGAAAATTCATCCTCAGCGTTCTCACCTTACCATGGATTAGGAACTTTGGGAAACCAATTCGATCGACCCATAGGGCTAGGGTTTTCATCTCAAGAAGTCCCAACTTTCACATAAAGTTTTGTCGTAGTTATGAGGCAGCAGATGGACGAAAGTAATCACGAAATAGTTCATATGCTAACTCAGCAAATGGGTACCATACTTAGTCCATTAATTCAAGATTTGACTCAGAGTTGCCAACAACTAGCAACTCAGTTGACTTAAATAGGTGATTTCTTAGGTGTTCCTAGAGCACAAGATCAACAGATAATCCCGCCTCAACCAGAGTTACTAGTCTGACACGAAGAGAGGTTCGAGACAATCGACATAGAGATGGAGGTCTCTGGATCAAGCTATGCTGAGAAGGTTAAAGCAACATATCCTACTGCTGAAGAAGAGCTTGTTGACTTCCTCAACCGTTGCAAGCTTAAAGGCTCATAAGTGATGATGTATACCAAATGCAACTCCGTGTTCGATAAAAAGGCCATTGATAGCCTTGAAAAAACCTCTAGCTTAAGTTCAATCACTGTTAGTAAATGTAGAGAGAGCTTTGATAAAAATTCCCTTCAGATGGTTTCAAAAGTTTACAAACATAGTGAGGCCATAGTTTAAGTTCAATCACATTTATATCGCTCTCTTCAACCTCCCCATATCATGCGTCATAGTCATGGTCCCTCTCATCTACCTCTAAGTAATCAACTTGTTCTTTTTTATGGAACTTATTCGTTCTGGATTTTTCAGCTTTCAGGCATTCGACATGTCAAACTATGTTGGCCAACTAAGTCATATCTCTCATATATTGGGTGTCTAGTTTCTTTCTAATAAAATAATCCAGACCCCAACGACCATTTCGACCAATTCATGCTCAGACACTTGGGTAAAACACCTTTCTTTCAACAACCTAAACCTATTTAGGTGATCATCAATCGACTCATCCGCCTTGTGCCTTTCACTAGCCAATTCTTTGAGACTAATTTTCGAATTCCCCATATATAATTTCTCATGGAAAAGTCTCTCTAACTGATTCTAATTGTTTATGGAATGGCGGGGGAGTGTAATGAATCATGTGAATCATTTTTCGTCATAGAAATTGGGAAGAATATAATTTTCAAAATCTAATTGTTTGATGTATCGCCCGCCTCAGTTTGGTATTGAGCGATATGTTCGACATTCGAATCACTTGTGTCTCCTACTAACTTAGTGAAATTAGGGATTTTCCATCCCCTGGGAACTTATGTATGGAGAACATATTCAATCAAGGGAGACACGAAATTTGGCCAAAGTAACCCTACATTAAAGTTGTTATGAGCAAGGATATTTTTTACTATGTGGGCTAGATTGTTTTGGCGTCTCAAATTATCTTATCAACTCACTACTTATTCAGCATATTGCTCTCTACCCATCGTGACTACCCATGGGTTAGCCTAGGATATTCTTTCTTCCCCTCCCATAACTACAGGGGGTTCGACAAGTTGTGGCGTCTCTTGTTGTTGTTGTTGTTGTCCTTGATTAAGATGAACACCCTCATTGTCAGGCATCCCAATTGGCCTAAGTGGCGCAATTTGAGGGATTGGGTGTGCCTGGGCCTGAGGAGCACCGAAAAAATAGGTTATTCTACTCATTTGATTGGCCAATAACTGGTAACTCTGGTTGGTGTTCTAAATTAAGGGGTTGAACACAATATTTATTTGTTGAGTAAGCATGTTAATAATCTTGTGGTTACTCTCATCCATTTGTTGTCTTATGGACAACATGGAGTTTGTCATAAAAGCATGTGCATTTAGGGGCACAAATGTAGTCCCTCCATGTTTTGTTGCTATACTAGGGTGACTAAAGGCAGACTCCGATGCCACATATATATTCAAAGGGGATGTTATTATTGTGTTTGTATTTGTAAACGTCGAAGTGTTTCTCTGTAATGTTGTCATCGTTGTAGTTGGCATACCATAGGGAAAATCTCTATATACCTATGGCATCATGAAATTTTATACATAAGAAGGCTTATGGTCCACCAAGGGAACATTTGTTGGCCTGGGAGAATTTGGAATACTTGTCGACACAAGCAAAGGAACCACCACCCATACCATTGGTGTCATACTCGCTATTGGGTTGAGGACAAGCTCATTAGTCTAATAGGATTAGTTTTATATGTCGTTCCAACTGTCAAAGAGACAGGTTGTTCATTCTCTGGAGCATTATTTTTTGGAAGCGATGTGTTTCTAGGTCGAACCATTTTGACTAAAGTTTTAGCATTCCTCAAACGCATACAAATCCAGATGCAGAAAACATTTTAAAAGAAAAAAGAAAATTATACGAAAAACAAACACTTTTCAAACTAAACTTAAAATTTGCAAAAACATGTCCCATCGGGTGTGCCAATTTGCTCACCGGTGTTCTTGGTAAACAATCACTTAGTTTTGAGTTAATTACTTAAAAGACCAAACTAGTAAATCCTATAGTAAGTTTGTGTTCAGTTTCTAAGAAAAGAAAGTGTGTATTTGATATTGTTGGATTTCTTATCGTGAATGTTGGGTTTTTCAATAAAGTAACTATGCTGTAAAGATTCTCAGTAGAGTTATCCTTCTCAGCCATAGCCACATCAATAGTCGTATCAGCAGTATGAGTGGTGTGGGGAGGGGCTAATTTAGAAAGGGGTCTAGTGATGCCATGAACCTGACGATTTTCACTCATAACCCTAGATACAATCCATCTAATCCTCCTATCAACATCAAAACTACTATCTTCTTCCTTATCGAAATCAATAGTAGGATTAGAAATATTACCTACAGAGGTGTCTTTAGAACTACTTGCATGTACAACCCTAGCCTTCTTAAGATCAGTGTCTGCGGAGGGCACCATTGATTGATGGGCAACATCGATAGATCTGTTAGATGAAGAGGAATCACTTGATGAAAATGAGTGAACATGTTGAGACATCTTGACGATTTTGAGTATGGAGGTTCTCTGAACAAAACAGTTTCTTTTTCTAATGAGAGTAGTGAGCAAATGCGTGAGATATGTTACAAAATAGGGATAGTGTGTGAGAAAGTATAGTTTTTAATTTTGAAATGATTGTAGTTGGAGTCTTAAAGTGACTTGAATAACATTCCCATACAACTTTAATTTCTATAGATCCACATGAATACAAATCCTTAATTTACCCCTTAAAATCTCAAATTGATTGGCATCCAAAGCTTTAGTAAAAATGTCAGCCAATTGCAAATCAGTGGCCACATGTTCTAAAGCTACAATCTTGTCCTCAACAAGCTCTCTAATGAAGTGATGATGAATATCAATGTGCTTGGTTCTGCTATGTTGAATAGGATTTTTGGAGATGTTTATAGTAGTTAAGTTGTCACAATACAATGTCATGACATTTTGTGAAACATTGTATTTTGTCAGCATATGCTTCATCCAAACCAACTGAGAATAACTGCTTTCATCTACTATGTACTCAGCCTCAGTTGTAGATAGAGAGACACAATTTTGCTTCTTACTGAACCAAGATATCATATTGTTTCCCAAAAAGAAACATCCTCCATATGTGTTTTTTCTGTCATCAACACACCCTGCCCAATCAACATCATAATAACCAATTAACATAGAATTGGATCCATGTGAGTATAACATACCATAATCACATGTGTCATTCACATACTTCATAATTCTTTTCACTTAGTTGATATGACTCACTTTGGGTTCATATTGGTATCTAGCATATACACCGACATTAAATGCAATATCAGGTCTACTTGTTGTGAGATATAATAAGCTGCCTATCATACTTCTGTAAAGACTTTGATCCATATTCACACCCTTTTAATCTTTAGATAACTTCAAATTAGTAAAGGCATGTGTCCTTTTGTGACTGACACTCTCCATTCAAAACTTTTTAACTACATTCTTGGCATATTTACTCTGAGATAGGAATATAGAGTCTTCCATTTGTTTGACTTGTAGATCAAGAAAATAGGTTAATTCACCAACAAGGCTCATCTTAAATTCAGACTGCATTATTTTGACAAAATGTTGAACCATCTCATCATAAATCCCACCAAAAACAATATCATCAACATAAATTTGAGCAATCATGAGCTTCCATCCTTATTCTTTAACGAAAAGAGTCTTGTCTATACCACATTTTCTGTAACCATTGTCAACAAGAAATTATGTAAGTCTCTCATACCAAGCTCTTGGAGCTTGTTTCAATCCATATAGAGTTTTCCTCAACTTGTATAAAGAAAACACTTCAAGAACACATAATCACACACACTTCAAGAACACATAATCATCACTGCTTTAAAGCTTATGGATTATTAAAAATGTACGACTAAAAGATCAGTCCAACCCTAATATCAAAATGATAAGAGAGTGGCTCAAAATTAACAAACACAAACCCTAACACTCAAAAGCATAATGCTTCACAATACTTTATTCTTTGCACACTTTATAGTTAGGTTTCGTAGTCCTTAAATAGAAACATTATGAACAGGCTTGGATCAGATCAAATATATGAAAAGATATGCTTCCATGATTTTCTCCAAAAAATAACAACTCAAGGATATAAAAAGATCTTCAAATATTTGAAACAGGACATCTTTTGTTAGTCAAATAATTCCTCCTTGATTTTCTCAACCTATTGAACCAATCACAGAAACAAATACGTGTTGGAAATATGCAATAATCAAATCATATATTTTTGCATAAAGATGTTCCAGAACTGACACACAGATGTTAAGACATTTGATTTGACTTCATAAATAAACATGCACTAATGTTCTTCAAACATGTCAAAGACACCCTACATGACATCAGGAGTCAACATAATGTTTAACTACAAATGCAACCAACCAAAGAACCTTAAGTATCCCCTTTGGAAATTTTTGGATAAAACATTCACAAAACCAGATAACACAGAAAAACAAAGAACAATGCAGCTGAAGAAAGTCAGCCAGTCATTTTACAAAATATGATTAGCACATATTAGAACATCTGTTTAGACATCACCCAAACATAACAACTCTCCCCTCAAACAATAACCATCTTGATCTATTAATTCCTATAAGATTTAGGCTTTCCACTTTCCATATTAAGTTAGCTTCAATTTAGGTTAGCTAGCTTTCCCCCTTTTTAGCCATAATATGTCAAACACACAAGAATAATGAAAGATGAAATAAACATCATATCAGAATATCAAGTACAGACCTTGCACTCACGGTGGCAACAAAAATACAAGGCAGAGCCCAAAAGGTAAAACCAAAAATAAGAAAACAAAATTGAATTAACTCAATCTTCATCAGAAGAAGCACCATCATCGAAACCAGCAGAACCAGAACTCCCAGAGCAGAATCACCATTATCAGAACCATACATATCATTACCACCTCCGTCATTTTACACCCTGTCAACATCAGCAACACTGACAGCTTCATCATGTATAAGCATTTTGATTAACTTCTCAAACCTCATCTTCCTTGTTGTGCTAGCTTTAATCATTTCATCTAGCTCCTTACAATCATCTTTTAGCTCAGAGATAACACCAAACTTGGTGGTAGGTTTGTTGTCAAATGATGTCCCAGCAGATGTCACAGCAATGTCTGGAACATGTTTCCCCATAAACAGTTTGTAGTGGGGAGACAAGGCAAAGTCTCTTTTGCATACAAAATTAGTATCAATGAGAATTCCAGGATGTTGACTTAGAATGATTCCACACAAAAGAAAGGGGAAAGTTATAGGTAGCTTCACAACCAAGGTGCCTGCATGCTTCATAGTCTGGTAAAAAAATATAAGTACCATAATAAAACTTGATATTAGTCCCAACAGCAAAAATAAATCTTCCCAACTCAGTTGCAATGGTTGAGGTATGGTTGGTAAGAACCCAATTAGTAGCACCAATCCTATGAAAATTGCATACTTTACACTGAGCTTGCCAGCAGAAAGTTTATCTTTCATAGGCCAAGCTTTGACCTTATTAGCATTTATCTTCTTGCACACCTGGTTGTCAGTGACTTCCAATTCAGATTGAGCTTCATCACTTCTAACCAAATACTTGTTGATCACAGAAGGATATTATCCCACACACTTTCCTTTAACATATACTTTTCTGAAATCTTTGGTCTTTCCATCAGCACAATCCTCAGAAATATTGACTATGAACTCTTTTACAAGAATCTCATAGCACTTTGCAAAAATTGTGACAGTTTTCAAAAGAACAACATAAGAAATAAGATCCATCACTTCCTTTAAATCCAAGGTATCTTTGCTTAGCTTTCTCTTTCAAGTCCAACCTTTTTTGGTACACATACTTCCATTTGTTCACACTATTAACATAGTGAAAGGAGATATTGTCCAATGGAACATCAGGAACCCTAATAACAATCTTCTTAGTTGCAACTTTCTTCACAGGAATGATATCCTGAACATCATCTTCAACATCATAGTCTGATTTAGAATCAAACACAACAACCTTCCTTTTCTTGGGAGCAACTTTACTCAAACGCTTAGAAGGACCAACAACCTTCTTCATACAACCCTTAACTAGGGATACATCAGCAATAAATTTGTCTTTCCTTTTATTTAATCTTTTGGAAATACTGGGATTCACATTTTTTATCAACTCCTCATCAAAGGGCTAGTTGTCAACATCCACAAATGTATGTAGCAGTAGAATTATTCACACTATATGATGTCATAACATCTGGTTCAACATTAGGTCTGACATCTTCCAAAATGGAAGAAGCCAACTTGTGAAGATTTTTAGTAGAGTTATCCTTCTCAACCATAGCCACATCAACAGTCGTATCAGCAGTAGCAGTAGTGTAGGGAGGGGTTATTTGAGAAAGGGGTCTAGTGATGCCATGAACTTGACAATTTTCACTCAGAACCCTCGATAAAATCCTTCTAATCCTCCTTTCAACATAAGAATTACTATCTTCTACCTTATCGAAATCAATAGCAGGAGTGGAAACATTACCTACAGAGGTGTCTTTAGAACTGCTTGCATGCACAACCCTAGCCTTCTTGAGATCGGCGTATACGCATGGCACCATTAATATAGGGGCAACATTAATAGATCTGTAAAATAAAGAGGACTCACTTGATGAAGATGAATGAACATGTTGATACATCTTGGCGATTTTGAGTATGGAGGTTCTCTGAATAGAACAATTTCTTTTTCCAATGAGAGTAGTGAGTGAATGCGTGAGATATGTTACAAAATAGGGATAGTGTGTGAGAAAGTATAGTTGGTAATTTTGAAATGATTGCAGTTGGAGTTTTAAAGTGACTTGAATAACATTCCCACACAAATTTAATTTCTATAGATCCTCGTGAATACAAATCCATAATTTACCCCTTAAAATCTCAAATTTATTGGCATCCAAAGCATTAGTAAAAATGCCAGTCAGTTGCAAATCAGAGGCCACATATTCTAAAGCTACAATCTTGTCCTCAACAAGCTTTATAATGAAGTGATGACAAATATCAATGTATTTGGTTTGTCTATGTTGAATAGTATTTTTGTAGATGTTTATAGTAGTTAAGTTGTCACAGTACAATGTCATGACATCTTGTGGAACATTGTATTTTGTCAGCATCTGCTTCATCCAAACCAACCGAGAACAACTGCTTCCAGCTGCTATGTACTCAACCTCAGTTGTGGATAGAGAGACACAATTTTGTTTCTTACTAAACAAAGGTATAAGATTTTTTCCTAAAAAGAAACATCCTCCATATGTGTTTTTTCTGTCATCAACACACCCTGCCCAATCAACATCACAATAACCAATTAACATAGAATTGGATCCATATGAGTATAACATACCATAATCACATGTGTTATTCACATATTTTGGAATTCTCTTCACTTGGTTGATGTGACTCACTTTGGGTTCATCTTGGTATCTAGCATATACACCTACATCAAATGCAATATCAGGTCTGCTTGCTGTGAGATATTGTAAGTTGCCTATCATACTTCTATAAAGACTTTAATCCATATTCACACCTTTTTTATCTTTATATAAATTCAGATGAGTAGGAGCCAATGTCCTTTTATGACTAGCATTCTCCATTCCAAACTTCTTAACCATATTCTTGGCATATTTACTCTAAGATAGGAAAATAGATCCTTCCATCTGTTTGACTTGTAGAAAAAGAAAATAGGTTAATTCACCAACAAGGCTCATCTCAAATTCAGACTGCGTCTGTTTGAGAAAATGTTGAACCATCTCATTAGACATCCGACCAAAAACAATATCATCAACATAAATTTGAGCAATCATAAGCTTCCCTCCTTCTTCTTAAACAAAAAGAGTCTTGTCTTCACCACCTTTTCTGTTACCATTGTCAACAAGAAATTCTGTAAGTCTCTCATACCAAGTTCTTAGAGCTTGTTTCAATACATATAGACTTTTCCTCAACTTGTACATGTAACACCCCAATTTCGTGATTTAATTGTGTAGTTTGTTGTTGTCGATTATTTGGTGTTAGACGACTGTTGTTGTATTGATGAGGAGATTATTTGAATTATTTTAGTGAATAATGATATTAAGGATAATTATTTTAGATTATTCAAATTATTATTATTTAATTAAAATAAAAGAAGAAGAGGTCTTAAGGATATGTTGGTAATTTGTGGAGACTAACTTGAGGGAAAAGTTGGAAAAGAGTATTTGGGGTCCTAGGGGTAATTTTGACAAAAAGGGAATTGAGGTTGGGAATATGATCAGTTTACGATCGCTTTTGGGAGAAGAAGAAAGAAGAGGTCTGAAGAACGATGAAGATGATCGAAGGTTAAAAGAGGTTTCCGAAGATTTTTTATGAAGACAGTGGAGAAGCTTCCCTTTAACGTATGCAGAGTATTGCTTTTCAATATATTTTGACGTAGAGTTTAGGTAATGGGGAGTATTAGGGATTTTTAGAGAAAACCTAGGATTTTGATGAATATAATTGAGGAAGTTAGTGATGAATTGTGTTGTAGTTTATGTTGTATATGATGTATGTGTGTTAGTTTGATGTTATGTTGCTGAATTGGTGATTAAATGATGAAACACAAATTTGATTTTGGAGTGAAAGGTCGTAGTTGTGTTATTGTCATCGCTGATTGGGATTTGCGAAATCGCCTAGCCCGCTTAGCGAGCAAGTGAAGTTTTGAGAATTCCCCAACCCGAGAGTCGCTCGCTTAGCGAGCGCAATACTTGCTTAGCGAGACCTGTAACTTTTTGGAAAATGTTTTCTTTTCTTGAATGACTCGAAATGACTTGTTTTATTGGCTTATGTTGCTATGATGTTGCTGTAAATTCTTGCCATGCTATAATATGATAAATGTGTAAGAATTTATGAAGAAACGATGTTTAGGTGATTATGTGGTATTATGATTATATGTAGTAATGATGACATGAGTAGGTAAAGTAGTAGATGTATGACTGATGAATTATGATGATTATGTGTTGATTTATATGATGGTATAAGTTATGTGAACGATGTTATAATAATGACGCTATGACGAAGTAAATAGATGTTGTGACTAGTATGATGTATATACTTGCTACGTGACGAATATGTTGATAAATGAATTATGATGTTTAGGTGAAAAATGGAATTGTGATTCTATAATATGATGTTTATGATTGCTATATGATGATGAGAATATGATGATAGATTACATGATTGAGGTATAGATTTCTTGTGAAGATTATGATGGATATTTACATGAATGCTAATGCAAGTGTTGATTACGATGATTATGTTGATGTTGTCACATCGTTGCATTCATGGCATACTTATGATGATTGAGGATTTAATACCATTGTGAGGATTGAGGTTGTTTTGTTTATGTTGTGCTCCCTGGTGGAGGGTTGATGGCCTTGTGTCCATCCATGATGTTGTTTCGGTACCACATGCATATTATGAGGATTGTATTTTATTCTTGGTGGCATAACATGGTGCATATTTGTTGACTAGATGTTTGATGAGTTTGATGATGTGTTAATGAATGAGAATTTTGTTATGTTTCTATATGAGGAATTGTTGTATGATTATCTTTACTTTATATCGATTATATTGATTTGTGATTACTCACCCTGCCTGTCTTTGGTGATGGTCTACTATGCCATCCTGCAGATACTCAAGAATATCTTGGTGCTTGGATGTATCTGGAAGAAATGTTTATGTGTTACTTACTTACTAATATGGTGTCCTGCTCTGATAGATGTAACACCGGGTGGGTCACGCTTGAGTGAACGATATGTTGGTTGTTATGATGATTTTCTTGAGTTACTAGATGCTAGTTTGTATTTATTTGATGATAGTTGACAATGACCTAAGGTCTTGGTATTTTGATGAAATAAATGAAGTTTTATGAAGTTATAATTCCGCTGTAGAGACTTGTTGATTATTGACTTATGAAAGAAAAATGAATATTCTAAATGTTTTGAAAAAACCCGTATGACAGAGCAATAATGTTGTTAAGACATTTTATGAAGCAAAAGTGGCACCTTTCTGAGTTGTAATATGATTTATTTAAGTGTTTATAGTGTTTTTTTTGTGGGATTAGAAGGGTGTTAGATTAGTGGTATCAGAGCAGGTCGGTTTTTTCGGCCAGGTTTTCTAATGATGTTTGTTCCTTGGTATACGACATGTGTGTGAAACATGGTCGGTACTCTTGTTTTCTAACCGTTTGTCTCCAGGTGTTGGTTTGAAACAAGTGGAGGAGAAGATATTGCTTCTCTGAGTTGCTATGGTTGTGGAGTGTTGACTCAGCATGTATTGGATTGCAAGGTTGCAAATGTTGTTAGGACGGTGTTGTTTCCAATTCCGGATGAAATGAGGAGATAAGGCTCGTGTCGACTAAGGAATTATGCATGAGGTAATTAAGTGTAAAAGTTTCCAAGAACGTTATTGGAGTTTGGTGGATGTGGTTTATGCCCCATCATGATTGTCAGCTATCTATTGACAAATTGAGGAACCGATCACCCTTAATCTCCTTTTAATAGTAGACAGAATTGTGTTGGATGGGATAGGCGTGTCTTTCTAGCTTAGATGGTGTGTCCAATGAAGTAGGATGTAGTTAAGTCGAGTGCTTGCAGATGGTTTTGATGAGTCGATGCAGATTATTATATTTGAGGATGAAAAAAGTTTGAGTTTTGTGTCTATCGGTCAATGTTGGAAGTCCTTGAGGGAGAACGACCAAGTATTGTTGATGTTTGCTTCTCGGGGCAGGGAGAGCAATGTGACGGCTAGTGATATGCCAGTGGTGTGTAATTCATGATGTTTTTCTAAAGATATCTGTGACTTTTTTCAGAGTGTGAATCTAAGTTCGGCGAAGGTGGAGAGTTGTTTGTTCCGTTAAGCAAGTGGTTAAATTTATGAAAGATGGTGCAAAAGTGTTTATGACATGCGTTTCTTTGAAGGCATAAGGAAATACAGTGGTTGATGATTTATCTAAGGCGTGTTACTTTTGGATGTGTTCCCATGTGATATATAGGGCTTTCTGCTGAAATCGTAAAGGATGCTTAGAGTGGATTACAGGACTAAAAAACATGTTTTAATTGATGAAATTGAGTGGAATCATGCATGTATATGTTTTGTAATGATGTGATGCTGCTGTGACTGGTGACATACGTTCATGTGTGATATGACGGTTGGTTTGTGATGTAAGTGATGAACTACCTTATGGTTGAATTATACGAGTGTTTTGATAAATATGATGTTGATTACGAAGTCCTATTGTGGTGATTTGATAATAATTTTGTTGTGACGTACATGAAGTGATTATAAATGATAATGGGATAAGCTATTTGGTGATAAAAAGAGGAATTAAGGATATTCTGAAAACGGTGATCAGGACGAGGTACAATCACCATGAGAACACTGTGATGTCGGTTGGTGTATCTAATGTACATGGCGTGTTTGTGGAGTATATGAATCAGATTTTTCATGAGTATTAGAGTAATTTTGTGGTGGTCTTTGTTGGTGATATTTTGACATAGTCTAAGTCTAAAGGGAAACACACAAAACCTTTGCAGATTGTGTTGCGAGTATTGAGAGAAAGGAAGTTGCATGCCCAGTTGTCGAATTGTGAGTTCTGGATGTAGATAGCAAGTTTCTTTGGTCAGGTGATTTCTAGTGGTACAATAATCGTTGATCTTTTTAAGATTGATGTTGTGAGGCAGTAAGAGAATCTGAAGTATGTCTTAGGATTAAGAAGCTTATGGGATTAGTAAGTTGTTATTTGCATGTTTATTGAAGTTTTTTTCTAAGTTGGTATTGTCGTTGACCTAGTTGACTCGGGAAAGTCAGACAGATATGTGGGATTTTTGTTTGAGGAAAGTTTTGTGAAAATCAAGAATGAGTTAGTGACTGCTCCGATATTGTTTTTGCCTAATCCGAGAGAGTCTTTTGTGGTTTGTTGTGATGCTTCGAAGGTGGGCCTTGGTGGAGTGTTGATACAAAATGGTCAAGTGGTTTATTATGTTTCCAAACAATTAAGAGTTAATGAATGGATTATCCTACTTATGATGCAGAACTGGCAGCCGTGGTGCTTGTGTTGGAGATTTGGCAACATTATCTTTTTGGATCTAGAATTGAGGTGTTCAACGATTATAAGAGTTTGAAGCACATGTTGATTAGAAAGAGTTGAATATGAGATGGAAAATACGGACAAAATTGTTGAAGGATTTCGATTTGACTTGAGTTACCATTCGGGTAAAGCAAATGTGATTAAAGGTGCTTTGAGACGGGAGACATTGCATATGTCAATTCTTATGGTGAGAAAATTGAGATAATTGAACAGTTCAGAGACATGAGTTTTTGTGTGAGACTACTTCCTATAGAGTGAAGTTAAGAATGTTAAAGATGACTTGTGATATTGTGGAAAGGATCTGAGAAGGACAATAGTCTGATTTGAAGATGGTGGATCAGCTGACCTTGAGTAACCAGGGTAAAAGGTGTGAATTCTGAATTGATGAGAATGATGTGATGAGGTTCCATGATAGGGTGTGTATTCCAAATGTATCGGGGATTGAGAAGAGTATTTTAGAGGGAAGACATCGAAGTAGATTGAGCATTCATTTTGGTTCTACAAAGATGTATCGGGACTTGTAGAAGTTGTTTCGGTAGTTGGTTATAAGGAAGGATATTGTCGGGGTTGTGTATGTATGTTTGATTTTCCAAAGATCGAAGATGGAACATCAGAGGCCTTTAAGTCTGATATGATCGTTGAATATTCAATGGTGGGAAAAAGATAGTATTCCTATGGATTTTGGGTCAGGTTTGTCAAAGACGGTGAATGGGAATGATTCGATTCGAGTGATCTTAGATGGATTGACTAAGTTAGCTCATTCCTTGTCGATAAAGATTAGTCATTCTATGCAGAAACTAGAAGAGATGTACATTGAGGGAATTGTGACCTTGCATGAGATACCGTCGATGATTGCGCCAGATAGAGATTCGTGATTTACGTCGGGGTTTTGGAATAATTTGCAAGATGATTTGGGTGCTAAGTTGAGGTTAAATTATGTTTATCATCCGCGAACGGATGGTCAGGTATAAAGGAGTATCTAGTATTGAAGAATTTGTTGATGGTTGATGTAACACCCTAAATCTACCCGGCGGAAAATCATAAATCAGAGTTTCAAAATTCAACCATAAAACAGGATGCTACATTTTTCAACTTTAACAAGTTCATTTAATTTCATGAACATCGATACATAACACTTTCAAATAGGATGAAACTATAATGTCAACTCTTATTCAATTTCTTAAAACAAAACAACTTTTACAAATAGGCAGCGGATCCACAAATATTCAACTTTGCATCAGTTAACAACTTTTTCAACCTAACACTTAGTAATAACACATTTCGCATTGAAAAAAACTTAACTCAACAACAACATAATATAATAACAAAACAACTAAGCGTCCATCCCCCCCGAGTGTTACGTATCAGAGCGACGACATCGACTTGATTACGAAAGTAAGCAACTATAAACTGGAATACCTGCACGTTACCAATCAAGGTAACATTCAACAACAGAAAGGGGTGAGATATCGAACCATATAAACAAGAGTATGATAATTAATATGCTAGATAGAATTATACAATTTTCATATTACCTAATTCATTGGGTCCATCTGTTTCTCTTCCTAGATACTCATTGATGATTTGAGGAGAAAACTGTACACATTTACCCCTAACAAAAACTTTTCTAAACTCAGAAGACTTACCATTTGAGCAATCCTCCTGAAGATTCACAATGAACTCTTTGACAAGAAGTTCATAGCAGGGAGATAGGTCTGAGACTGTCTTGAATAGTCCTGCAGCAGAGATGAGGTCTATCAGTTCTGTGCACTCAAGTGCATTGCTGCTTAGTTCTCTTTCCAAGGCAACCCTTCTTTGGTACACATATTTCCACCTGTTGACACTGGAGACATGGTGAAATGATATGTTGTCCAAGGGAGCTTCTGGTACAGCAGTTGAAGCTCTGGATGTTGCTGGTCTCTTCTTGGGAGGAGATGTTGGGACATCTGATCCAACATCTGAATCTGATGATGTGGCAGCTTTCCTTTTCTGAGTTTGGACTTTACTCCATTGTTTTGATGGCCCAAAAGTGACTTTAGCCTTCCCTTTCTTTGGAGAGGCTTTCTTCTTTTCAGGAATTGCTGCTTCAGCTTGCAGCTTGCCCTTCCTGGACCTGAGTCTTTTAGCAATGCTGGGTTTCACAGATGTTATGATCTCTGCATCAGAGTCCTGCTCCAGATTGACTACTGGAGGAGATTGAGCAGCCTCCTCTTCAGCTGGTTGATCAGCAGGTATTTGATCTTCATTTGAGCCTTGAGCCTGTTCTTCAGAGACCTTTTCATCATTTTCTTTTGAGGCTTTGTCCTCAGTTTGTTCCAGATCAACATCAGATGAGTTCTTTTTCTTATCTTCAGATGTTCCAACATCTGTTGGGACATCTTGTTCTGCAGCAGTGTTCTCTGTATCTTGAGCTGGTTCTTCTTGAGGTGCAGGAATGGTGTTCAAAGGAACAGAGATCCCTCTCACCACTCTTTGTTCAGAGAAAACTTGGTTGACAATCTCCTTGATGGAATCATCAACATATTTGGAGTATTTTGAGGACATGTTAGCAGGAGAGGGAATGCCTTTAGCTTTGCTTCTGATTTGATCTTTACATCTCTTTGGTGTTCTTGCCTTTTTAGTGTGAGAGGCGCTTCCCCTGAGCTCGTCCAATGGTGTTGATGACATTGGCACAACAGAGATTGGAGTGGCATGAACCACGTCTTCCTTGTTGAGAATTTCCTCAGCTGTTTTAGGGTTTTGAGACATTGTTGAGGAAGATGAATGTGCAACTTTAGGGTTTATGATTTCTGAAGGATTGAGAGTTAATGTGATTCGCTTGTGATGGTATGATGAGAATCTTGATAGCTGCTTATAAGTAGTTACTAAATAAGTAACCGTTACAATGCAAATGATGAGAGATGGAATTCCCAAGGATTTTGTCCAGACTAGTTTTGCCATCTGGACCTTATGCCATGCAATGTCATATGACATGTTGGCACATCTCATTAACTGCTAAATATCACATAAACAGATTCCAAGTTTGCCCCTTAAGTTCTCAAATTGTGTAGCATCCAATGCTTTGGTAAAGATATCAGCTAACTGCAGATTTGTAGCTACATGCTCCAATGAAATCACCTTTTCTTCTACAAGATCTCTAATGAAATGATGTCTGATATCAATATGCTTAGTCCTGTTGTGTTGAATGGGATTCTTTGATATGTTGATTGCACTTAAGTTGTCACAGTACAATGTCATGACATCCTGTGGGACATTGTACTCAGTGAGCATCTGCTTCATCCAAACCAACTGAGAACAACTGCTACCTGCTGCTATATACTCAGCTTCAGCTGTAGATAATGACACACAATTCTGTTTCTTACTGAACCAAGAAATCAGATTGTTTCCTAGAAAGAAGCATCCTCCTGAAGTGCTTTTTCTGTCATCAGCACTTCCATTAACATATTTAAGGATTCTCTTGACTTGATTGAGATGACTGACTTTTGGATCAGCTTGATATCTTGCACAAACTCCTACTGCAAATGCAATGTCTGGTCTGCTAGCAGTCAAGTATAACAAGCTTCCAATCATGCTTCTATATAAACTTTGATCTACATTCTCACCCTTTTCATCTTTAGTCAGCTTTAAATGTGTGGGAGCAGGAGTTCTTTTATGAGAAGCATTTTCCATTCCAAATTTCTTCACTATGTTCTTGGAGTACTTACTTTGGGAAATAAACATTGAGTCTTCCATTTGCTTTACTTGGAGACCAAGAAAGTAGGTTAATTCACCTACTAGACTCATTTCAAATTCAGATTCCATCTGCTTGACAAAATGTTTGACCATCTTATCAGACATCCCACCAACCACAATGTCATCAACATATATTTGTGCAATCATGACATTTCCTTCTTCATCTTTAACAAACAGGGTTTTATCAATCCCACCTTTTCTGTATCCTTGCTTGATAAGAAATGTGGTCAGTCTTTCATACCATGCCCTTGGAGCTTGCTTCAGACCATAAAGTGCTTTCTTTAATTTGTATACATGATTTGGACAGCTTGGATCAACAAATCCTTTAGGCTGTTCTACATATACCTCTTCATTAAGATAACCATTAAGAAAGGCACTTTTCACATCCATTTGAAATAGCTTGAACTTTAAGATACAAGCAATTCCCAACAATAGTCTTATTGATTCAAGCCTTGCTACTGGTGCAAAGGTTTCATCAAAGTCTACCCCTTCAATTTGAGTGTATCCTTGAGCTACAAGTCTAGCTTTGTTCTTTGTAACAACTCCTTGTTCATTTGACTTGTTTTTATACACCCATTTTGTTCCAATTACATTTATATCATCAGGTCTAGGAACAAGATTCCACACCTCATTCCTTGTGAATTGACCTAATTCCTCTTGCATAGCACAAATCCAGTATTCATCAGTGAGAGCTTCCTTGACATTTTTAGGTTCTATTTTGGAAACAAAACAAGAACCTGAAATCACTTCTCTTGATCTAGTACTCACACCTCTGTTGGGATCACCAATTATCAAATCTTTGGGATGATCCTTTTGTATTCTGATGGAAGGAGGTTTGCTTGATTCTTCTGTCCTTGTATCAGTTTGAGTGAAGATATATTGATCATTTTTTTCTTCAGCTTCAATCTTGATATCAGCAGATGTTCCAACATCCTCTGGGACATCTGTAGGAGCATCATCAATTTTCAGTTTAGGAATACCTCTTACAGCATCCATAGATATGATCTTCTTTATGCCTCTGAAATGAAGATGACCTAGTCTTTGATGCCACAGTTTCACTTCTTCTTCTTTAGCTTGAGAGCAGGTTGAAGTGAGACTGAGATTTTGGGATTCCCACATGTAACAGTTGTCTTTAGATCTGGCTCCTTTCATGACAACTTCTTGTTCTTTGTTAGTCACTATGCATTCTGATTTGGTAAAGTTTACACTGTATCCCTGATCACATAGTTGACTTATGCTGATCAGGTTAGCAGTTAAACCTTTAACTAGCAGCACATCATCTAATCTTGGAACATCTTGACAGTCCAAGGTTCCAACTCCCTTGATTTCTCCTTTAGCTCCATCTCCAAAGGTAACATACCTGGATGAATGTGATTTTAAGTTTACTAGCAAATTCTTCAATCCAGTCATGTGTCTTGAGCATCCACTGTCAAAGTACCAGTCTTCTTTAGCTGATACTCTCAGTGATGTATGTGCTATGTATGCAGTACTTTTCTTTGACCAGATGAGTTGAGATTTCTTTTGATGCCTCTGCCCTGTGTGTTGTTCAGCTGATTTCCAAGCTTGATTGTTGATCTTGTTCTTGGGTATGTGACTTTGATTAGTCTGAGAGTCAGATTTTGGTCTCCAAACCTTCTTGATGACCTCTGTCTTCTGCTTAGGAGATTGCTGATTATGCAGCTCTTTCTTGGTACCTTCTACTTTCTGTTTGGAAGATTGCTGATACACCTGATTTGGATATCCATGTAACTTATAACAGTGAGGTTTTATATGCCCAAATCTTCCACAGTGATGGCATCTCCATCTTTGATACTTCTTCTTCATTTTGTTCTTTCCAGAATGTTTAGACATCTGTTGGAACATTATGTTTGCCTTTGTGTTCTGATGTTGAAGCATCTGTTGGGACATCTTGTTTGACTGTGTAGTTTTTGCAGTAGCTTTGCTAGAGCTGGCTTCATCTCTGTTATATCCCAGTCCACTTTTGTCCCCTGAATGTTTATTATTGCTGAGAATAACATCCAGTGTATTTGAGCTACTGTTCAACATTTTAACAGATTTTGACATATGTTCCAACTTAGAGTTGAGAAGAGTTACTTCACTTTTCAAGGTATCAATGATTACTTGATCACTTGCTTTTTCATCTTCTAATACCTCATTCTGCTTCTTTAGCTTTATAACCTCACTGCATATTTCAGAGCTTCTTTTGTATAGATCTTTGAATGCTTGCTCAAGTTCTTCATAAGTAAGCTCTCCACAACTGGAATCACTATCATATTCACACAGTCCAGCTAGAGCAGTAAAATGCTTAGCTGATTCTTCTTCTGACTCTCCTGAGTCTTCATCAGACCAGGTCACAGAGAGTCCTTTCTTTTGCCTCTTTAAGTAGGTAGGACATTCAAACTTGATATGTCCATATCCTTCACATTCATGGCATTTGATTCCTTCTTGACTGGTCTTTTCAGCATAATTTCACTTTTTATTAGCATCATAAGGTCTCCTGTTCTCAGAAGAGTTTGTGTATTTTCCATTGGATTTGGATTTGCCATCCATTCCTCTGAGAATCTGTTTGACTTGTCTTCCAAGCATAGCTAAGTTTTCTGATAAGCTTTTACCATTTTCTGATTCATCATCTTCTTCTTCATCAGTATTTGACACCAATGCTATGCTTTTGTTCTTTTTAACATTTGTCTCATTCATTCCCATCTCAAAAGTTTTAAGGGAGCCAATGAGTTCTTCAACTTTCATGGAGCATATGTCTTGAGCTTCTTCTATTGCTGTGACTTTCATGTCAAATCTTTTTGGCAAAGATCTGAGAATCTTTCTTACCAGCTTTTCATCAGTCATCTTTTCTCCCAAAGCTCCAGAAGTATTGGCTATATCCAAGATGTTCATGTAGAACTCATGAATTGATTCATCTTCCTTCATTCTCAAGTTTTCAAACTTGGTGGTGAGAAGTTGAAGTCTTGACATTTTTACTTTTGATGTTCCTTCATGAGTTGTTTTGAGAGTATCCCAAACATCTTTGGCCAGCTCACAATGATGCACAAGTCTGAAAATATTCCTATCAATGCCATTGAATAAAGCATTTAAGGCTTTTGAGTTGCCTAGTGCTGAGTCTTCTTCCTCCTTACTCCATTCTTCTTCAGGTTTCAGCACTTTAGATCCATCTTTGGTGTCTTGGATAGGATGATCCCATCCAACATTGACTGCTCTCCATGCCCTGTTGTCAAGTGACCTTAAGAATGCAATCATTCTTGGCTTCCAGTAGTCATAATTAGATCCATCCAGAATAGGTGGTCTATTTACTGACCCTAAATCTCTGTCCATGTTACAGAATTTGTATTCCCTAGATCTCACCCAGTATAAACAGGCAGGGTGCCTGCTCTGATGCCAATTGAAATTCTGTGATCAGGTATGAGATGTCCTAAGAGATGTCCCAACACTTAATAGGACATTTGACAAATTTAACCAAAACTTAAACAGCAAGAAAAGTAAACAACACAGAAGTTTGTTAACCCAGTTCAGTGTATAACCACACCTACATCTGGAGGCTACCAAGCCAGGAGGAAATCCACTATTAGTAATATTAATTCTAGACTTAAACCACCCTGTTTAATCTATCACTTAATACTTACCCAATGCAATTTCTACCTAAGACTCACTTAGATAAGAGTACCCTACTCACTCCCCCTCAATCACACAGTGATCAAGTTTACAAGTTTACTGAAATTGAAGACATCCTTCAAACAATACAGCTTGATCTTACTTAACAGTTTCAATCAAGTCACAAATGCACTTTTGCTTAAAAGCTCATAAAGTGGTACATAAAAAACAACCTGCTATTAAAACTCTAGACACCCTATTTGGTCTTTTGAAATTCGTACTCAATTCTATGAGTTTATGTTGCTTAAATAGGTATCTGAATTTTGGGCTTTCTGTAGAAAGATCCAGCCCTAATGTGCAGCAGCTATCACCTTGAATTTAGGGTTTGTTACCTCCTAGATTCTAGGTGCATTAGGTCTTCTGTTTTAAACTGAAACTTCAATATAAAACTCCCTACAGATGCGCCTTGTTCTGTTTTTATCCATCATTAATTAATTCCAGATAAATCTCCTTAAATATCTCTGATCAATTAATCATTAATTAATTCTGGTAGCAGGTCTGAGATGTCTCAACATCTGTTGGGACATCCTGAAAAACTGAACTTAAGTCATTTACACAATGTCCCAACATCTGGTAGGACATCCTGAAATAAGTTCACATACTCTGTTTGATAATGTCCCAACATCTGATAGGACATTCTGAACTGAATTCAACATTTCTTGTTTGGTCAAAAATTCTGCCAATTCTTAAACATCTACAAATTCCAACTATAAACTTAGCATGGACACCTTCCCCAACTTCGACGAACATATACAACATACTCAACTTCTTCAATATCAGCATAATCTACTTTACGAACATAAACATATAAACAACTCAGGCAACATAATCATACATTCAACTAATTCAACATAATCACATAATTAACTCAGCAACATAGTCATATAATCAACTTAGAAACATAATCATATAATCAACTTATCCAACATCACCATATAATCAACTTATCCAGCATGAACCACTTACTCAACATAATCAACTTAAACCACATAATCCACTTAAATCTACATAAACAACACAAACAACATAATTAATGCGACATGGAATGTGACTCGACTGTGCATATGCATGTGGTACCATTGGAGTAAAACTCCCAACTTAAAATATACCAGGTTATCGAGGTATCTGCAAGGCATAAGCCTTCAACTTAATAAATTTGCCAATCCAGGCCAACGTGGTGAGCATCCGCTCCAACTTAGAAATGCAGTGTATGCCATGATACAACGACTCAACACATCACAACAATCAACTCCAACAACATACAACAAACAACATCGCAACTTTAATTCAACACCGATTCAACTTTGGCCATAGGCCTACAACTTTCAACATTGGTCATACGACCTACAACTTGAATATCAACATTGGTCTTACGACCTACAACTCAAATAATCAACATGGGTCCTTCGACCTTTAACTTAAAATGCTCCCAAACCGGGACAGAACAACATACACAACTATAATAGAAAATACACACATTCAACACTAATTAACAAAGTACACCGACTAAAATCACTTATTTATTATTTTGAACAAACTCGCCAATGTTCGTTAAATTCCGAATAACTAATTTTTCCGTTTAAATCGGCACTACTTAATTTTCTGCTCACACTACTGATAACTTCCACTTATTCTGTTAAATTTTAATTTACTAATATCTGCATTTCTCTGCTACTATCTCTTAACTGTTACCGACTTCAATTCTGCTGCAATGCCATTACCTTCTAAATTTCATATTCTGGTTAAACCTGCTACTATTTTCTGCTTAAATGCTTAATACGATGCTAATTTAAAACTGTCTTCATATGGTTCGTATTATATGTAATTAAATCCCAAACTTCATTACCAATCATATTTCCTTCTAAGTCTACTAATTATATACTATAGTTTTAAGCATATAATTTACTAGGATTATTTATTAAAATTAATTCAGAGTTATTTGTAAGGCTAATAAAGAAATACTACAAAATAAAATAAAAGTCCTTCCCAAAATGATAGGGTGGCTTGCGCCATACTTCCTTTGACAACGGGTGGTCTGCGCCACGCTCTACCTAGGGGTTCTGTCCCCAATTCTATTTTGATTCCAACAACCGTTTAGACCACAACAAAATTAATGAATCGATTATAAAATCATTACAGTAACTTAATTTCTTTTCACGACAAATTCAAATCACCCAATCGACATCAACTCAACATTCAACAGCATAAAAATCACGTAATCCCAATCCCGCATAATAATTATCATAATCCCGAGTATAGAGTTCGAATCCCACCCTTACCTTAATCGATGACCGCTTCGAATCTCCGATCGAATTTCCAACCCCTTTGCATATGTGACCATTTTCTTCTCCTCTTTTATCCATGGAGATTAGAAATACGAACACGCTGCCATTGAGTTCCTATATTGACCAAAATTCAGCCTTCATCACCATCAATCCCGTAACTAATATTTGACCAATTTCCAGCATGAACTTCCAAACTTCAAATGCGTTTTTCTCCTTCAATACAGAACTTATTGACACGAAATTATATATCAAATCGAAGGGAATTTCGTAAGATTTTCAGAAATTCAAGAATCGCTTTAATCAGAATTACGAGTAAAAAGTTATCACCTGTTTAGTGGAAGTTGTACCGAATGTGCGAAAATTAAGATATGAACATGAATCCTTCTTTCTCCTTCTTTTCTCCCAAGTTGTTTTCTCTCCTCTAAAACCTTTATTTTTCTCTAAGACTTTTTCCTCGTTTTCCCTAATTTCCACGATTCCATTTTCTCAACTTCTACTGATTCCAACTTCTCATCTTGACTAATTCTCCTCTTTATTTTTCTTTTTATTATAATAATAATAATAATCAAATTATAACTAATGGGTCCAACTGCAACACCCCCTTAATTGCTATTTCCAACACGGTTTCAAGCCCACTAATTAAATCCATTACAACAACGATAATATTAACTCCGATATTATTTCTACGGCTTCCGACTTATTTTTCTGACTTAACGACTTAATTCACCACAACACCAAAATTTAATTTAATAATTCACTATATAATTATTTTCTCCGGACTTAATTAGATTATCTTCCGATTATTAACCAAATGGTCCAACGACCTGATCGACATATCCCACAATAAACGAAGATACTTTATATCGTCTATCACAACTTTTATCAACTTAATTAATCAATTCAACTTGAACCAACTTATGAACATCAACAGAATATTCTGATATTTCAGAAATCAACTTAAATCAACTTCAAATACACAAAACATCGCAAATCAACACAACACAATACACTTATATTTAATTAAATAAACGGGCGTTACAGTTGATGTGTTGGATTTGGGCACATGAAGAAACGATGAGGGAATTGTATCTGACTCTGTTTTCTTCGAACAATTTTTTAGGACGGAAATTCCTTAAGTTGGGGAGAGTTGTAACACCTCGATTTCGTGATTTAATTGTGTAGCTTGTTGTTGTTGATTATTTGGTGTTAGACAACCATTGTTGTATTGATGAAGAGATTATTTGAATTATTTTAGTGAATAATGATATTAAGGATAATTATTTTAGGTTATTCAAATTATTATTATTTAATTAAAATAAAAGAAGAAGAGGTCTTGAGGATAAGTTGGTAATTTGTGGAGACTAAGTTGAGGATAAAGTTGGAAAAGAGTATTTGGGGTCCTAGGGGTATTTTAGACAATAATGAAATTTAGGTTGGGAATACGATCAGTTTACGATCGTTTTTGGGAAAAGAAGAAAGAAGAGGTCTAAAGAACGATGAAGATGAGCAAAGGTCATAAGAGGTTTCCAGAGATTTTTGATGAAAATCATGGGAAAGCTTCACTTTAAGGTATGAGGAGTATTGGTTTTCAATATATTTTGACGTAGAGTTTAGGTAATGGAGAGAATTGAGGGTTTTTAGAGAAAAACTAGGATTTTGATGAATATAATTGAGGAAATTAGTGATGAATTGTGTTATATTTTATGTTGTATATGATGTATGTGTGTTTGTTTGATGTTCTGTTGCTGAATTAGTGATTAAATGATGAAAAAAAGTGTTTTTGGGGTGAAAGGTTATAGCTGTGTTTGCTGTTATCGCAGACTGGGATTTGTGAAATCACCTAGTTCGATTAGCGAGCAGGAGCTCGCTTAGCGTGCAAGTGAAGTTTTGAGAATTCCCCAACCCGAGAGATGCTTGCTTAGCGAGACCTGTAACTTTTTGGAAAATGTTTTCTTTTCTTGAATGACTCGAAATGACTCGTTTTATTGCCTTATGTTGCTATGATGTTGTTGTGAGTTCTTGCCATGCTATATATGCTAAATGTGTAAGAATTTATGAAGAAATAATGTTTAGGTGATTATGTGGTATTATGATGATATATAGTAATGATGACATTAGTAGGCAAAATAGTAGATGCATGATTGATGAATTATGATGATTATGTGTTGATTTATATGATGGTATGAGTTATATGAACGATGCTGCAATAATAATGTTATGACGGAGTAAATAAATGTTGTGACTAGTATGATGTATATACTTGTTACATGTAGAATATGTTGGTAAAATGAATTATGATGTTTGGGTGAAAAATGGAATTGTGATGCTATAATACAATGTTTATGATTACTATGTGATGATGAGAATATGATGATAGATTACATGATTGAGGTATAAATGTCTTGTGAAGATTATGATGGATATTTACATGAATGTTGATGCAAGCGTTGATTATGACGATTATGTTACTGTTGTTGCATCGTTGCATTCATGGTATACTTATGATGATTGATTCTTCAATCCTATTGTGAGGATTGGGGTGTTGTTGTTTATGTTGTGCTCCCTGGTGGAGGGTTGATGGCCCTGTGTCCATCCATGATGATGTTTCGGTGCCACATGCATATTATGAGGATTGCATTTCATTCTTGGTGGCATATCATGATGCATATTTGTTGACTAGATGTTTGATGAGTTTGATGATGTGTTAATGAATGAGAATTTTGTTATGTTGTTATATGACGAACTGTTGTATGATTATCTTTACTTTATGTCGATTATATTGATTTGTGATTACTCACCCTGCCTACATTTGGTGATGGTCTATCATGTCATCATGCAGATACTCAAGAATAACTTCGTGCTTGGATGTAGCTGGAAGTAATGTTTATGCGTCGCTTATTTAGTGATATGGTGTCTTGCTCTTATAGATGTAACATCAGGTGGGTCACACTTGAGTGAACAATATGTTGTCTGATGTGATGATTTTCTTGAGTTATTAGATGCTAGCTTGTATTTATTTGATGATAGTTGACAATGACCTGAAGTCTTGGTATTTTGATGAAATAAATGAAGTTTTATGAAGTTATAATCCCGCTGCATAGACTTGTTGATTATTGACTTATGAAAGAAAAATGAATATTCTAAATGTTTTGAAAAAACCCGTATGACGGAGCAATAATGTTGCTAAGATGTTTTATGAAGAAAATGTGGCACCTTTCTGAGTTGTACTCTGAATTATTTAAGTGTTTGTTGTGTTTCTTTCTGTGGGGTTAGAAGGGTATTATAGTACACATGATTAGGTAAATTTGGATAAATGAATCCTTTAGGTTGTTATACATAAACTTCCTCATTTAAGTATCCGTTCAAGAAATCACTCTTAACATCCATTTGATACAACTTAAACTTCAGAATGCGAGCAAATCCTAAGAGTAATCTTATAGATTCAAGTCTAGCAACATTAGCAAAAGTCTCATCAAAATCAACTCCCTCAACTTGAGTATATCCCCGAGCAACAATTCTTGCTTTATTCCTGGTAACAACTCCTTTTTCATCAGATTTGTTATTGTAAATCCACTTAGTTCTAGTCACATTTGTTCCTTCAGACCTTGGAACTAGATCCCAAACTTCATTCCTCTTGAATATCCCTACTTTTGACACAAAACATGAGTTATACATGATTTCCCTTGATCTGGTAGTGACTCCTTCATTCATATCTCCTATGATAAGATCTTTAGGATGATCTTTCTGAACCCTAATAGAAGGACCCTTGTTGACCTGACTAGCTTCAGACTCAGAACTAGAGGGTTGTACATCAATACTTCTGTCTTCAGTTTTTGCTAGTGTTTCATTCTGAGATGTTTCAACATCTTCTAGGACATCAACTTCCTTGTTCAAGTTTTGATCATCAACAACAAAATTTATGGACTCCATCGTTACTTTAGCTTTGAAGTTGAAGACTCTATAAGATCTAATGTTGGTAGAGTGTCCCAAAAATATCCCTTCATCACTTTTTGGATCTAATTTTCTTCTTTTTTCACGATCTTCCAAGATGTAACACTTACTCCCAAAGACATGGAAGTATTTAATAGTAGGTCTTATTCCTTTCCATATTTCATAAAGTGTAGCTGAAGTGCCTTTCTTTAAAGTAACTTTGTTATGAATATAACAGGAAGTGTTCATGGTTTCAGCCGAAAAGTGATATGGTAATTGTTTTGCATGTATCATAGCTCTAGCAGATTCCTGTAGAGTTTTATTTTTGCGTTCTACAATTCCATTTTTCTAAGGGGTAATGGGAAAGGAGAATTCACGACAAATTCCTTCAGAGGAACAAAATGCAACAAATTTGTTATTCTCAAATTCCTTCACATGATCACTTCTAACTCTAATAACATTGCTTTCTTTTTCTCTTTGAAGCCTTTGACAAAGATCTTTGAAAACCTCAAAAGCTTCTGATTTCTCTCTGGTGAAATTTATCCAGGTGTATCTTAAATAGTCATCCATAACAACATAAGCATATTTCTTTCCACTAAGACTTTCCACCTGCATAGGTCCCATAAAGTCTATGTGAAGAAGTTCTAAAACTTTTGAAGTGGTAAGATGTTGGATCTTCTAATGTTACATCTTAGTCTGCTTTCCAACTTGGTATTCTCCACATATTATTCCTTCTTCAATTTTGAGCTTTGGAATTCCTCTGACAGCTTCCATAGATATAATTATCTTCATTCCTTTCAAAAGCAAGTATCTAAGTTTCTGATGCTACAATTTAACCTCATCTTCTTTGGCAAGCAAACATGTGGAATAATAACTTGAATCTTGAGGCACCGATAAATAACAATTGTCCTTAAAGTTGACTCCCTTCATGATCAATTCACTATTCTCATTTGTAAAAAGACATTCAGATTTAGAGAAATTTACTTTGAAGACTTGATCACAAAGTTGACTTATGCTAATTAGGTTGGTAGTTAAACCCTTAACAAATAACACATCATCAAGCTTTAGGACTTTCGAGCAGTTCAAATTTCCAACCCCCTTGATTTCACCTTTGGCTCCATCATCAAAAGTTACATAACTAGTAGCATGAAGTTTCATATTCACCAACAGATTCCTGACACCTGTCATATGTCTTGAACAACCACTGTCAAAATATCAGTCTTCTTTGGCTGAAACTCAGAGAGAGGTATGGACTATCAAATTGTTGGTAGAAACCTTGGGAATCCATTGCTTCTTGACTTTAGGAATGTTCTTATTAGATTTAGGTTGAGGTGCTGGCTTAGGATATCCATAAAGTTTAAAACAGTAAGGCTTTAAGTGACCAAACTTCCCATAATAATGACATCTCCATCTATGGAATTTTCCTCTTTTATAATTTCCTTGATTTTTGTCATTATGTTGAGACATTTGATTTAACATCTTTGGTTTAGGCTCATAATAAATAAGATATGAGACATGTTCTTTTCCTCTATTAAACCTTATTCCATTCATATCTCCAACCATCTTTCCAACTTGCAGAATCTCATCTAAGGTGTTTGATCCACTTTTAAGCATCCTGATAGACTTGGTCATTTGATAAATTTTAGGGTTCAGCAATGTCACTTCATTCTCCATCTTGGAGATAATTTCCAGATGCTCTTCCTTCTCAGCCTCCAGTTGGATTATGATTTTCTTATGTTTCTCCCCTTGTTGGCACACCTCTTCAGTTCTGATGCACAGTTCTTTATAGGAAGCAGTTAAATCATCATAGGTAACTTCATCATCACTAGAATTAAAGTAATATCTTCCAGTTAGAGAAGTAACATCCTTGACTGATTCTTCTTTAATTTCACTTTCAAAATCTTCATCAGACCAATTCACATTAAGACTCTTCTTCTGTTTCTTGAGATGTGTGGGGCATTCAAATCCAATGTGTCCAAAACCTTCACATCCATGAAATTGAATCCCATGACATCTAAGAGTCTTTATTACTAACTTTTCTTCAGACATAGTTTCTCCTAAGGCACTGGATGCATTATCTATCTCAAGGATGTTCATATTAAAATTATGAATGCTTTTATCATCTTTCATCCTCAAGTTTTCTAATTTGGTAGTGAGCAACTGAAGTCTTGACATCTTCACCTTAATGGTACCTGAAATTCTGGGATCAGATATGTGATGTCGAACCAGATGTTTAGACATTGATATCCTAAACAATAAATTAATGAGCTAGTAAATTAAATAACATAGGAATTTGTTAATGATGGGCTAAAGACGTGTCTAATTATGTGTCTAGCGGTATCTTAACTGCAAGTGCACAGCCTATCAAAGTAATATTTAAGATTATCGATCCACAGGGACTCTATGGTTACTTAGTGCTAGATGAACTTCTAGTTTAGCTAAGGTGAAGGGTTGTCACGATTTTTTGTTGTTTTTAAAATATTAAAGGCGGGAATTAAATTTAAGTTTTAATAAAATAATACTAAGGCGGTCGGTATGTAATTATACTAACTTAGGTGGGTCAATCTAACCTAGGCTTATAAAGGTGTTCACTTAAACTATTCTGTAGAGGTTACCAGTTTAAATACCCTCAACTCACACTCTCGTGGTCTTATCTCAGATCTTACCCCTAAAGCCCTATGCCTGCTCTCGCTAGCGCATAAGTGTTTAGAGATAATTTTTGGAAACTTAGTAATTCTAATTTATTTTAAAGCGCTCTCGCTGTGTTTAATTTAAATGCCTAACTTTAGCTATCTGGTTAAAATCTCACACTCTCGTGGTCTTGACCTAACCTAATACTCTTTCCTTACTCTCGTAACGAAAAGGTCGATTTTAAATAAAAAGTATCAACCAGAATGTTAAGCTATTAATTATTTTAAGCCTATGGTTAATTTTACCGATTAAGTTTGTTTTAACTACATACCGCCCTAAGGTAATTAGCTACTCATTTTTGTTGAACCAGACAGAGGTAGAGAAACAATAAACAAAATATTCATGGCAGAAAAATAAATAAATAACATAAATATTAAATTGCAAATAATATAAACCTGGTTAACAATTAAATGGCAGACTCCTTCTTCCACAGACCGGAAAGCTCGGAGTATTTGGCGGAATCGAAAATAACAAAATATTCTGAAGGTTTCGAAACAAGTAAATTTTATAACAATTTCCTGATGTTGGAAATTGTTATAGGTTGGGTTTGGATACAATAAAAATAGAATACTGAAAATAATGCTGAAAATAATGCTGAAATAAAAAGGGTGTAAAATAATTCGGCAGAGCTTCCGCAAGAAATTGATAAAAAATTACTCTATGTTTTGTTCAAATGACTTATGCTATTTATAGAAGAATTAATGGGCTTGTGGGTGGACTTGTTGCATTGGGCCTCGTAGGAACAGTTGAGAGAATATAGGAACGTGGCTGGAAAATAGGCAGATCATGTGCACGTAACGTTTTGACGTAGTCTCAGTCAAATAACCTCCTTTTTCCCTTGTCACGGTCGTGACAAGGGCATCACGTTCGTGTCCCTTGAATTTTAAGTGTCACGGTCGTGACAAGGTCATCACGGTCGTGATTGCTTCTTTTGGGGTGTCACGGTCGTGACAACTAGGTGACGACCGTGAGTGCAACAAATTATGCAGGTTTTGCAGGTTTCTTCATTTCTTCATCTTTTTATGGTTGTTTTCGCTCCTTTTGCTCTTGACTCATGATTTAGCTCCATATATGATGTACCTGCAAAATGGTAAGAAAAACTCGAGGAATCGGGTGTTAAAATGATGATTATGCGATAAAACGGTAATGAAACTTAGCAATATAATCGATACATTTTCTCGTTATCAAACTTCACCAAACTTAAACCTTTGCTTGTCCTCAAGCAAATAGTCGGTTGAAAATCGTCGGACAAGTTTTTATTGACGCATACGCATAACAAACCGTACGAGGGATCGTTTTGTCGGATAAACCGGTAATGATAAAACACTAACGATACACTAATGACACAAGCAACAAGCTAAGTCGTCGACTTCCCGTTAAACGAAACAATCGGTAATTTCTTTACGATTTCACCTAGAGTTTTTCGATCTTATTTCGCCCGGTTTCATTCTAGCGCAATCACATTAAGCCTTTTGCCTTAGCACGCACGTAGTGGAGTAGCCGGTTAGCGACTTTGATCCTTTTTAAGCACGGGGTCTGGTACACGAGTGCGGTAACCCTACATATATTATCCGATTTGGAGGTTGTGGGGGATCGAGCCGTAGCACGCCCTACCAAGTTCAGAACCAGTACCTCTGAACCAACCCGCAATGGACTCCTTCTCATATTTCTCGTTTCTTATATGCGACCGTGTACTTTGGTGCAATTTCTTTTCATTTGCATCGAGATATGAAGGATCATTATAGATTAGGCATCAAACGCTTATATTCATCGGCTCCTCATGTGGTTTGTGTTCAGACGGTGCTGACTGCTAGTATAAACTACTAGGGGTTACTTTTGAACTGGAACTTAAGGTGTACTTGTAACGATAATCGGAATGGAATCGCTTAAGTGGGAAGTCAAAGGTGTCATGATTGTATTGGTCTTGTTGAATCGTTCTCAGCTTCCTAATTACGATTCCGTAGGTAAGTCGGGTAATGCGAATAATTAAAGATTTTTTTTTTTGGTATGGCTAAATAAACGGGGAAAGTTCGAAACTAAAGAAAATACAACGGAATTGAAAAAATGCGAAAAAGGGAAAATGCGGAAAATGGAAGGTACCTCTCCCACACTATATCAGACATTGTCCTCAATGTTGTGATATAATAGCGGTAAGAGTACAATACAAACTATGAAAATGAAAAACAAACATAAGCAAAAACTAAAACTAAGGCTGCTGAGGACCGCGGGCTCGGCTTCTGGTGCGGGAGCGTCTGGTAGGAGTCGCTTCAGGATCAAAACCGGTACCGGTAACAGCAGTGATGTCAATGCGTAAGGCCTCTAGCTCGCTGAAAATTTCTCCGAGCTTCTCATTAGTAGCTGTCTGGTTGGTTGCAATAGTGCGGAGCAAATCATCATGCTGCTCCTTCTGCCTTCGCTCCAGTGCGGCGTTCATCTGGTTCTGCTGATGAATCGCACGGAGGACGTCCTCAAGAGTGAATTCCTGTGCAGGAGGCTATCGGGTAGATGACTCGGGAATATCCTGGACAGGCTCAGCTGCGTCCATGGCGTCCTGCATCTCATCCGCTGGAGGATCGGCCTGATCATCATGAATGGGGGCGTGGCCGGCAGCATCTGGTAGAACAAAGAGCCAGTTGGCTCGGCTGGATGGGTCGATGCGGTCACGGGACGGCATAATGATGTGGTGATAAACAGTGCCGTGGACAACAGGGCTATACCTGCCATCCTCTCTCTGCGCAATCAAGTGAGCGGACCTGCAATAGTTCTTGGTGAGTGTTGCACCCTAAAATTTGCCCTCACAATACAAGACTTTGTGTGCTAAGAAGGTTCACAAGGTTCACAAGTTTCCCAATGTTTACAAGACCTTTCATGAGGTTCATGAAGTCTACTAGTCACTTTATGAAGGTTCACAAGGTTCACAAGTTTCCCAATGCTTTCAAGACCTTTCATGAGGTTCATGAAGTCTACAAGTCACTTTATGAGGTTCACAAGGTTCACAAGGTTCACAATACCTCCCATGAGGTTCACAAGACATTTTATGATGGTTCACAAGGTTCACAAAATTCACAATTGGTCAAAAGAGTTGACAATTCCCCCAGACAATGCACCTCCTAAGCAGTGCATCCAAAACTAGGGTTTTGACTTTAATCAGGCTAAATGGACTTCCAATACCTCAAGTGAGCTTCATAACATCGTATATGTATATAAGAACCCCCATGACAAGTTTCAAGACTTTTCTCAAAAGTTTGCTCAGTCAGATGATCAGATAAGTCAAAATCAGTCAATGCAGTTAAAAAGTCAAACTGAGGTCAACTGTGGTCAAACCAAAGTCAAACTTCATGATTTTTTGCCAACATCAAGTATATGAAGTAAAATTCATCATTTGATCAAGGGTTGATCATGATTCATCAAGGAGATTCCAGATCATCAATAATCAGGAGTTTCTAAATTAGGGTTTCCTCAGTAAAAGTCAACTGAACTTTGACCAGCCATAACTTTCACATACTTCATCACCAAGTCTCCACTCAAAGCTCATTTTGAAGGAAATTGAATTCTCTACAACTTTTATCTTTCAAGTTAAGCCCAAAAATGCTTCATTTGGAAGATATGAGCTAAGACATTATAGGTCATTTCAAAAGTCAACAAAAAGTCAACAACTTCAAAAGGGCATAACTTGAGATTGGTAAATGATATGGACATGAAACCAATGGGGTTGTTTAGAGGACTCTTCAAGATTTCCAAAATGTCCAATAACACCCTCATACCTTTAAAATTGAGGGAGATATGCCCTTGCAAAGTTGGGAAATTTTGTGATGGTTTATAATGAAAATGGAGGTCCAAAAACAATTCTTTCCAAATGGGCTGGCCAAATTATGACCCAACCCATACAACAACATCATGCACGAAATTTCCATGTTATTTTCATAATTTTTATTTTATTTAATTAATTTATTATGATTTTTTATACTTAAAATCATTTTAAATTTAAATAAAATATTAAATATGAAGATTTAATTTTATTGTTGATTCTAGAATATCATAAAGTCAGCATGGAACAAATTGATGCAAGAATTATATGGAATGGCTTGAAATAGAAAGCATTGGTACAAAAATATTGAAATTTTAAAGCTTATCATGATGAATCTTTTTAAATCAAATCTTGCACACAATCAATCAAGTTTTTGACCTAGATTCAATCACATATAAGTACTGATCACAACCCTAGCATTCATACACGATTTTGCTGCCTCAAAGTGTAAGTTCAAAACCTCAAAAATTCATCCAAAACTCATATTCGGATTTGGAGTTTCAGAGCACTAGAAGGTAAAAAAAGAACATAGAGATGTTCTTTAGACATCACTGAAGCAAAACCATCACTCACATTCATCTCATACATGCCCTATTGTTCAACCCGAGCCATTCTTGTTCTTGTTTTTCTTTTTTTCGATTACATCAATTCATTGCATATTAATGGATTTTGTTTATCTAATGTTGTTCACAATGTTATGTAGAATGTTTCTGGGCAGGAAAATCAAAGAAACCGTGGCAAATGCATAAAACACCATTGTTAGGGTTTGGACCTAGGTTTAGGGTTTTCTAATTTAATGAATATAAATGGATTCTAAAAACACAGGATGAATCGCATGAATGATTGGATCATGTTGCTGTGTTTGATTTTGTGAAATTGTACAGTTTTGTTGCCCATTGAGTTTCGTAGGTTTTGCTGGAACTTGTTATTCGCAGGTAAATTCCCAGCAACATTCGTAGGTAAAAACGCAGGTATGAGGAAGAAGATGAAGTCCATTCGCGCCTGTTTTAAAAATTCAAATTCTTGTTTAAAAATATTATGAATTAGTTCTGGCTATATTTCACAAACGCATGTTCGTCCTAGTGGTAAGGCTGATACGCGTATTATGTGAAGGCACTGGTTCGATACTTGGCTGGGCACATTTTTTTTCTCTTATTTTTTTCAGGTCAAGCGTACATAATATATTATGCATTGTTACCATTCCATTAGCAGTTAGGCTCTCCCAGCCAGGCGGTAAAGCATGCGCGTGAATGATCAAAGGTCCTGGGTTCAACACCACCCCAGGCCTTTTTGATTTTATTATTTTTTCTGATTTTTCAAGATGAAGCATAAAACCAATTTCCCACTCTCTTTTGTTGCCTGCGTGCATAGTGGCTTGGTGGTGGTCCTTCTTGCTGGCAAACAAGCTGACCTGGGTTCAAACCCCAGTCAGGTAAGTTTTCACATTCTTTTTTTTTCTTTTATTTGTTTTAAGTATTATTATTAAATTAAATATAATCTTATGTATATATGTTTTCTAAATAATTAATAATAATAAGGCATGTTTAATATGTTCCAAATTTTAAAATATATAAATTTTCTAAAATTATTTTCTTTATCATATGTAAATACAATATATGCATATTATTAAAACAATTTTATATAATTAAATTAAAAACCCTAAAAAATATTTTTCTAAATAAAAACCCTAATTTTGTGAAAACCTAATTTTATTTTCTAAATTATTTTTACTTTCTAATTCTTTACATAATTATAATATATATTTATTTAGTATAATTTTTGTAAATATAATAATTGGTAGAAATTAAATTTTGTAAACATGATCAATTTTTGTGAATATGATATTTAAAATTCATTTTCTTCATATAATGTGTAAATATTTTTTTTTAAATAATTGTTAATATATGTTTAGAAATAATTAAATTTGTAATGATTAAGATTTATAATTATATTATGTTTAAAAATTTTATGTTATAGTAATTGTTTAATTATTCGTATTTCTAAATAAATGATTATATGTTAAAATCCAATTTTGTGTTTATTATTCTAATCATGTCATTATAATATTTTTTTTATTATTTAATTCTATTTATTTTAATTATTGTTACTAACCATGTTATTATTTATTATTTTTGCTTCACTAATCTTATATATTTTCTTATTATTATTATTTCACTAACTTTATTTATTTTTAATATTTTTGCTAACCTTATTTTTTAATTATATTTATTACTAACCCCTATTTATTTATTTATTGTTTATTTATTATCTTTGCTTATTTATTTATATTTTGCTTATTATTTATTTTTGCTATTTATTTTAATTTGCTTATTATAATTATTATGTAATTGCTTCTTGGTGTAATTTTGTAAATATTTAATTTATTGCTATGGTTAGTAATTTAGGGAGTGCAAATATGTATTATATTTTAAAATAAATTTAGATCATTTTAATCATAAGATAAATAATATTGAACACTCACACACGTAAGTCGATTTTTAATCGCCATCTCACATTCCTAAGGTTATCCCTCAAGTTGCCTATTAATAAGGTCAAGTGGGGTGTATAAAGCAAGTCCCTTAAAAAGAAAAATCATCAAGTCCCTAATGGTTGCCTTTAAAGATCAAGTCCCTTCGAATAATGATGATAGTCCCTCCAGAATGCTTAATACACCCCACAGTTGCCTTCATAAAAACAGATGTCCCTCATGTGTCCCTTACATCCAAGGTAATGACTACCTACTCTTTAATAGTAGGGATAGTCTTACCAATTAAAGGATAAAGAACAAGAAAGACTTAAAATTTTAGGGTAGGTATCTCTTAGTTGCTTGCTCACTCCATTTTTTCAAACTTTCCACAATTTCAAACAAATTTTCAAAAACAAGTTTTTACGCATCCGTACATGGATCATTATTAACTCATATGAAAATTTTTCTATTCACACACTACACTTTCAAAAACAATTCAAAAGTGAGCTAAGTAACTAAGAGCCCATGGATAACCATGGATGTAAAGGGTGCTAACACCTTCCCTTTACATAACCTACCCCCTGGACCCAAAAATCTTTTAAAAAGGTCTTTCCTGTTCTTTTATACCCTTTCCTTTGGATAAAATAAAAGTCGGTGGCGACTCTTGCTATCCGCAATATAACTAAAGTCAGTTCTCCCACCGTGTTACAGAACTGGCGACTCTGCTGGGGAATTAAATTTAAGAGGGGTACCCTTAGGGATTAAGATCACTTTAATATTGTTTGATTTGTTTGCTTTATTATTATATTGTTGGGGTGCTCTTATGTGTGAAAGGTCCTAACCCGGATCTAGTGTACCTTAGGTAAATGGCAATAGACCAAGGAAACTGTACGACGTATATCGATACGGTTGATCTGGTGGCCATAGTTAGTGCGACTTCTTGGTTGGTGCTTATGTTCCTTAAGTCAAGTTGAGGATAATATGAGGCTGCCATATGTTGTTAATGCACTAACTAACTTTAGAACCCTAGTTAACTCATCTTGGCCTTTAGAAAGTAGTGAGGTAACCGGCTTTGGTGCAGACTGAAGTTGGTTGACACTCGATACTACGCTCATTGAGATCTTAAACTTGGAGGGTTTTGGTTGGCAAGTAAGTTGCCTTCTGATCAACCACCCTTGTGAAGGATCAATGATATTGAGATCCCTTAAAACCCGGTTACTTTTGTAGGACAGGATGAACCATCTAACTTCAGGGGAGGGTACTTACCTTTGAACCTCATGCAAGCCTTTAAACCTAGGGCTATGGTGTGACTTGTTTGTGTGTGCCACATGTTTGTGATTGAGCATAACATCATGGCATCATCATGCATCATAATCATATCATTTTCCCTAACCATTTCAAGGACCAAGGGATTTATCTTTGTTCTTTGTTGCAGGTCATGGCTCCTGCTCGTAGAAACACCATCAGGATCAACTTTGTGGGGATACCTCCCAAGCTTAAAGAGTTGGTTTCTCAAGTGTCTGATCACTCCCAGTTCATCAAGAGGCATGGCCACCTATTGGATCTAGTCATCTCAGGGTTCAATGAAGACATGATGAGTGTCCTGTTTCAGTTCTTTGATCCTAAGCACCATTGCTTCACATTCCCCGACTATCAGCTGGTTCCAACCATGGAAGAGTTCTCTAAACTTCTGGGCATACCTGTTCTTGATCAGAAACCATTCACAGGCTTGGAAAAAGAGCTTAAACCTGAGGTTATTGCTGCAGCTCTACATCTGAAGAAGTCTGATATTGTTCTAGAAACGAGAAGTGGTGTCAAGGGTGTTCTAGCCAAGGTGTTGATAGAGAAGGCTCAAATGTTCTTGAAGGCCATGAGTCATGATGCTTTTGAGGAGATCTTAGCCTTGCTGATATACGGCTTAGTATTGTTCCCCAATCCAGATCAGTTCATAGATGTTCATGCCATCAACATTTTCCTGAGTCACAATCCAGTGCCTACATTGCTTGGAGACATACTACACTCTCTTTATACCCGTACTACAAGGGCAAAAGGAACTTTGATGTGCTGCATACCTTTGCTATCTAGGTGGTTTATTTCTCACCTTCCTCGCTCATTAATGAAGAATGAGCAAGGGTTCAGATGGTCCAAGAGGATCATGTCACTTTCTCACTCAGATATCCATTGGTGCTCCAGATCTATGGAGAATGTCACCATCATTGACCGTTGTGGGGAGTTTCCTAATGTGCCACTTCTAGGCATAAGAGGAGGCATCACCTACAACCCCTCTTTAGCTTTACGACAGTTTGGTTACGCCCGGAGCGATGGCCCACATGACATGTTGATTCAGGGCATTGTGTTTGATTATGACAACGATCTTCAGGGTTACCGTCAGAGATTCATACGAGTGTCGCTCCTGATAAATGAAGCTGGGTCAAATAGGGTACAGACGCGAACGGTCGGCGAAAGGAGGATGTGAGAACACACAGGAGTGAACTCACAGGGAATGAAAAGAGTCGCCAGCTAGGCATTTTTATCCCGAAGGAAAGGTAATGCTGCATAGACCTAGAAAAAGATGGATAAGACGGTTTGCGAACCAGAGAGACTGAGAAAGGGGGTTGGTTACAACCTGGGAAGGTATTAGCACCCAGATTGTCCGTCGTACTCGACGGGATCCACGCTTAAAAGATTTGTGTTTTAAAGGGGTAGTGTCAGTGCAATTTGTGTACAGAAGAGCTGGAAAAGGATGTACAGGTGTCAGTGTATGAGAAGTGTGAAGTGTATAAATGTACAGTGCCAGTGTAAGAACAAGAATAAGATGCTCAAGATCATGAGGCTTAAAGAATAATGCTGGAAGGAGGGGGAATATACAGAGACTTTTGTTCGATAACTGTTAAGTTATGCCTACGTATCCTCTCGTGCAATGAGGAAGTCAGAACACCGTAGTTCGACCCAAAGAGACTGAAAGATGAATTGACTTGTGAACTGCTTGCTTGCCTATGCTCAAGTGTATGACCTGTCTGGCTCAGGTGCTTACTGTCTTGCATTAGACGGAAGAAGCAAGTTCTCGTTTGTGAGTGAAGGTGATGAGAAAAGAATCCCGAAGGAGACGATTGTTGTTTGTTTTTGTATTTTCAGTCTTTTATTGCTTTTGAAAGTTTGTCATAAGTTAATGAGCTTAAGTCTAAACCAATGGATTCAATAAACTCATCATATCTTCCCTCTGATTAGGGGTAATGGGAATACCTTAAGTGTGAAGTCAGCTTCTCACACTTAATCACCTTTGATATAGAATCAAGATCATTAACCTACTTGTGATTATTTAGATGTTTTTGGTGTTTTTGTTTAGCGTTAAGTAATGAGGTTAAGCCATAATCAAGGATTAAACAGACTCATTACACCATCCTAATAGAAGGATAATAGATGAGGGTGTTTAAGCTGAGGAAAGCTCCTCAGCTTAATCCATGATTAGGGATTAAACTCATGACAAAACAAACCTTTATTAAGTGGATTTTATTTAATGGTATGATGATGAAGTGGATTTTATGATTTGTAAGACAACTTGAGGGGGACTTGTCCATTAACACTAGGGTTAGTCCTTCTTAACCAATTAAGGAAGAATTAGAACCCTAATGCAAGGCCCAAGTTACAAGTGTGATGTCTTGATGATTATTAGATGGATTGATTAAAGGAGTTAAACACATTAAGGGTTTAACACTTAGGATTAAAGTTATACACTCCATCCTAAGATAAGGATGCAGGCATAAACTTAATCACAAAGCCTTAAAGCCTTTAGGGTTTAGTCCCTGATTATGAGATGAGAAGAGAAGACTCAAAAGAGACACAAAGGTAAAACTAAGAGGGGAGACTAATCAAAACCCTAATCATTGTCATGCTTGGTTGTTACTAAGGTTTGTGAGGTTTTCAAGAGAAGTCTTCAATGGAACCACCTGGAAGCAGATGAAAGGATCAAGAGAAGCAAAGTAACTTGCTTCATTCAAGAAGTCAAGTCACTTGAAGAAAGAAGGTGGGAAGAAGAAGAATGAGCAAGCTCAAACTCAAACACATATAAAAATGTAGCATGGATGCAAGAGAGATGAAAAGAAAAGTCATGAGAAGTGAAGGCAAATTCACTTCTCAGCATCACTTACCACCTGAAAAGTTAGTGAGAAAGATGCAATGCAATGCAAGATGAGATGAAATGACATGATGAGAAACAAAACCAGAAGCATACACATGATGCAAATGATGTTATGAGATGCTACAAACATGAGGCAGCACATGGAAATGGTCATACAAGTTCATGGATGCAAATGGTGCAAGTTAAGAAGCATGAACATACATGAAAAGTTATGAAGTGCACATGGCATACAACATGGCAAATACATGATGCAATGATCAAAAATGCTTTCAATATGTCCTATGATGTCAAATGAAACAAATGGATGCTTGAAATGTCATGACAAGTCATGTTATGCAAGAGAATGCAAGAGGTATGCAAATGAAAGCCCAAATTAGGGTTTATGAACCAAACATCAAACAAAAACCAAAAACAGAAGCAAACCCTAAGATAAAAAAAAATGGAAAATGCCACTCAAAAGGCCCCTAATCTTATACTAAACCAATGTCCAAAGGGGAGGTCTCAACTCTTAACCAATCTCAAGTTATGATTTTTACAAGTTATTAGGGTTTTTAGGGTTCCTAAACAAAAGAAATGCCAAACAAATTGAAAATGAGGAATCAAATCATGGCCATTTAATCCTAGAAACTACATGCTAAACACAATTCAATGCAAGAAGAATCAATGTCCAACTCTTCATAGATAGGCAGAAATGATTTTTTGAACTTAGGATCAAAATAATGCACAAAAATGATTTTTATTCAATGAAAAATTCTCAAAATGCATCAAGGTCAAAAAATAAATTTGGTTTGAAGGTTGGACAATGTTTCTAAATGTCTTAGAACATTTCATGAATTTTTTTGTGATTTTTAAATACTTAAAAGTATTTTTAATAAATTAATTTCCATTAATCAATTAAAAATAATCTTTTAAATATTTAAAAATGCTTTTTTAATGATAAAAATAAAAACAAAAATATTTTTATGTCATAAAAATTATTAAAACCCATGAGAAAAAGTTTCATAATTTTTAGACATTTTTTACTATTTTAAATAAAATATGCAAGTTAAATGAAAAGAAATGAAATAAAAAAGAAAATAAATGGAAAGTAATCAGAATGGAGGGTTGAGATTGAGACTGGGTTTGAATGCGTTGACTGGCGCGTTATCCAAGGGTCCAGGTTGCTTCTGAGTTAATTAATTTAATTATAATCAATTAAATCTAATTAAGTGGATTAGGGCTAATTGGGAAGATCCAGGCCACACATGCGCGCAGGTAGTCAACGGGTCAAAGGCATCCTACGCTCAGAATTCAAATGGGAGTTAATGACTGTAATTAGGGCAAATCACTTTCAGGTGACCGGAGAGAAGCTCCGGTCATCTTCTCCGGCACCCCAAAAACCTAAACTCCCTCCAAACGCATCTAAAATGAATTCTAAAAACACAGAAATGATTCCCACAAGCTCACGATTCAAAAACCCCACTCAAAACAAATTTATCAATCATGAAATGGCTGAATCGAAGCAAACAAAAGCTAGGGCAGGAAAGTTTCAGGAAGCAATTAAATCCTCATTTCATCACCATTTTTGAAACTAAAAGCATATTCGTGATCAGGAAGACATGTAGAACAAGTTTAGAACATAAAAAATGATTTCTGGAAAAATATTTCTTGAGCTACCTGAGATTCGAAGCTTTCACTTCAGCCACTTTCTGACCACTCCCTTTAGTGCAATCCACTCTACTTGGTCCCCAGATGATCCTTGAATGCTTAGGAAGAGTTTATGTTGGCTGGATGAGGAGTTTGACAAGCTTCTGCTCAAACTCAGTTGAACATGGCAATGGTGATTCAGGCTGTTTCTGGCAATGGTGAAGGATTGCTTGTGGTCCAGAGGGTGAGTAGAGAAGGTTTGTGGAGTTGGTTCGAGTGTTTGTGAATTGTGGAGTGAGTTTCGAAAGAAACTGCAAGTTGGAGTGAAAATGGTGAAATGGTGTTATGGCTTGTTTCAGGCTTGGTTCTTTGTTGGTTTCTACTCAATGGAACATGGTAAGATGATTGGTGAAAATGGTTTTGATGTTTGAAGTTTGTGGAGGCAGATTCGAAGAGTTTTGCCAAGTGAGGTGTTTTTGAGTATGTGATGTTGTGTATAGTTTCAGCCTTGCTTCTTGAGTGTTATGGCCAGCATTTTCCTTGCATAAAGAACTCCCATTGGTCAGGTGATGTGACCTGGCCTGCTGTGATTGGGATGTCCACTTTTGCAAAATGTCAACTTGTTTGTAAGAGAGGCATGGGCTTGGTTCTAGCTTGGTACAAGGGCTAGGGCTGGCGCAGCATGGTGTGGTGAGAGACTATGGCTGGTTCAAAGGCCAATGCAGCAAGTGGTGAGAAGCATAATGATGGTTTTGCAAGTTGGCACACTTTTGAAACTTCATGGAAAAGTCTTGTTACACAAACCATAACCATGTGAAACCTTGGTCCAATTCTGATTTTTTAAGGCTCATAGAATGTTTGTGTAATGGTTTGAAGTGAATTAGAAGTTACAAATGGCATTGGTTCATGATTTTGCAAAATTCACATTTGAAGCATGCCTTGAAAATCAATGATTTTAGCCAACTTTGTCACACCATAACTTTTGATCCAAGAAGAATTTGATCATGTTCTTGTACTTTTTGAAAAGGGAAAAATGTGTTCTACAACTTTCATGACCAAAGTTTTTCCATTTGAAGCATTTTTGGATCAAGAATCAAGGCTTAAAAAATGACCTAAAATGGAGCATTCTTGAAAAGTCAACTATGCCCAAAAAGTCAACATTTGCAAAAACTCCAAATTCTTGATTTTTGTGGACTTCAACTTTCTTCCATGATCAAATAAAGATCATATACACTCAAAATAATGAAGATCACCCATTGGTTGGGTCATTGGGGGCCTCAGATGCCCTGATTTTGCACTGACTTGTCTGAAAAGTCAACTCTTGATCAGATGACTTCCCCATGGAATTTCTTCATGAAAATTGATATGCATACTCCCTATACCATATAGAGATCAAGGGAAACAAGAATGACCAAAAAAATTGGAGTTATGGCCTCTGAAACCAAAACCCTAATTTTGGGTCAACTGTGCAGTCAAACTTGGCTCTGCATCCATACCAAACCCAGTTCTTGTGATTCTTTGGAATTTTTGACTTTGAGAGGATGTAATATGATATAAGAACACACATGGATCCCTTTGAAGTGATTGGTGGCCTTTGGAGTGGCTCAAGAAGCTCTTGGATTGCTCAGATCACAAACCCTAGATGCAGATGACTTAGAAACTATGCAGTGAATCAAAATTGTGATGTGAGATGGTATGATTGTGTTTATGCATATGAGAAGATCACAAGCCATGGTGTGAATGGGTGAGGGCAAATTTGGGGTGTTTACAGCTGCCCCTATTCAAACATGAGTTAGCTGTGCAGGATGTAAGCAACGGCTTAACAGGCAAGCGAGATAACTTGTGGTTGAATACCAAAGACAGTCCAAAATTTGCACTCACAGAATGAAGAAGAAAAGGGATATAGATTGTAAAGGAAAACAAAGTATATTGTAAAGTGTGGGCGACGGAGGACGACCGTCGAGCAGAGGACGACCGCTGGGTAAAGAGTAATGACGGGGACGGCCGACATGCTAGGAAATAAAACAATGGTGGGGACGGCCGACATGCTGGGGATGAAAGGTAAAGCCAAGACGGGGACGGCCGACTAGCTGGGGAAAATAAAATCATGATGGGGACGGCCATCAAGTTCACAAAGGTAAAGCAACCAACGATGGGGACGGCCATCGGGCTAAAAGGAAAAGGGACCACGACGGGGACGGCCACCGGGTTAAAGAATGAATGAAATAAACAGATGATGGGGTACGACCATCAAAGGTGAAGGACGATCACTTAGCAGGGGACAGCTGCTCAGTTGGGAATAAAAGAAAAGTGATGGGGACGGCCATCAAAGGTGGAGGACGACCACCTGGCAGGGTACGGCTGCCGAAAATATCGCGACATAGGACGAATGCCGGATAAAAAGGGTCAACGATGGGGACGGCCATCGGACGAGCATGATGGAGGACGACCATCAAGAAGTGGAGGACGACCACTCAGCAGGGTACGGCTGTTCTCGAGGTTTCTCATGACATAGGACGAATGCCAGATAACCAAAAATCAACAATGGGGACGGCCATTGGATAAAATGATGAAGGAAAATCATCACGAGGTGGAGGACGACCACCTAGCAGGGGACGGCTGCTAAAATCAACGATGGGGACGGCCATCGGACGAGCATGATGGAGGACGACCATCAAGAAGTGGAGGACGACCACTCAGCAGGGTACGGCTGCTCTCAGGGTTTATCATAACACAGGACGAGTGTCAGATAAAAGAAAATGCTTACTTGGCGATCTACTGGGGATATAGTGAACACGGACGAGTGTTCACAACCAAGAAAGGAAAGTATAAGTGCTTAGATGTTGTGTATAGATTAAAGATGCGGACGAGCATCCTTAAGATTATGATACGGACGAGTATCATGTAGAAACAAATACTGACACGCGTTCAGAGATGATGATACGGACGAGTATCAACTGGTTAACAAGGAACACGGACGAGCGTTGAATCTGAGAGGATTCTTCTGGGGAATAGTAGATACAGGCGAGTATCTATATTCAAGAAGAACAAAAGTATTTGACACAGTGTATGGATTAAAGATGCGGACGAACATCCTTAAGACTATGATACGGACGAGTATCATGTAGAAACAAACACTGGACGCATATTCTGAGATGATGGTACGGACGAGTACCAACTGGTTAACAAACAACATGAACCAAAGTCGAATCTGTGGGGATGTAACTGGTATATACAAGATACGGACGAGTATCTGTATAAGTATGAGTAGTATGAGTAGTATTGTATAAATGAGTGTTTATCTGCTGGGGAGGGTGACACGGACGAGTGTCAAAGTATAATAATATTAACAAGTACATGGGTTGTAAAAGTATAAGCGACTGCGCTGGGGAAATGACACGGACGGGTGTCAGGAAAGTGTATATAGGTATATGTGAGTGCAAAGAGGACGTCCTTGGCTTTCTGCTGGGGTATGACACGGACGGGTGTCAGGAAGTATCTGTAATACGGGTGATATTGTTGTAAAGAGTGTTCAGGCGGCTTTACTGGGGAAATATGGCACGGACGGGTGCCAAAAGGAGTATATACTGGTGTTTGTGATTTGTGAGGCAACTGCTTTTGCTGGGGACTTTGGGGGATTTTTTTGTACGTTGATGGACTGTCATTATTCACAAGTGTTGGTTCATAACATGGCTTATGATTATGCTATGAGTTGGATTTTTTTGTCGTAATGCTCCGTGTTAAAACGGAATGCTACGCTTTGTGGGTGAATATGATGTGAATATTATGATTGTGCAAAGATACCAAACCGGGATCCGGGTCCCGTTGCTGCGAAGTTCTTCAATCGATCTGTATGAAGTGGACATCCCAGCTGGGGATAAGATCACTGGTAGACCTGGTGAGATGTATCTGCTTGGGGATACAGGTCACTGATTGACATATCCCTGCAATGAGGGACCCAGCTGGGGGGTGTAGAAGTCTTCTGTACTCTGTTGTGATCTTCATGCATTGCTCCTCTGAATAGAGGCTGAGACTCTGTGGGGAGATGGTTCCCTGACTTTGTACTCGGCTGAGGGCGAGACGGCAACTCGGCTGGGGAGAAAGAGAGATCCTTGACTCAGTCGGGGATGTAGGCGCCTTCCGTGATGCCTAGCAACTCTGATGGAGATAGGTAGTAAATGGCAACTCCACTGGGGAAGTTATGAGAGGCAACTCAGCTGGGGAGAGAGCACTTTGGGTGCTAGAAACGAGTGTCGATTTGCCAGCTTGCTGGGATGAGGCCTCATGCCCCAAGTTGCGCTCCGGATACCTGCAATCCTGAAAAAGATAGAGAGACGCACAAGATAATCCCGAGGTATCCCTTACTGGGTCCCGTCATAGGAGTTTAAATATTTCTGAGAGTAAGCAAAATTTCCTGCAAGCATGTTTTTATTTGAAGATAAACATCTGTATTCTTATGCAATCAATGTTCCTTTAAGATATCAGACATTTTTGCAAAATAAAAATGTACAAAACGAGACATGACTGAAAATCTGATTTTATTAATTCGGGTGCCCTGAATTGGCAAGATACAGTCAAAGAAACGTATCTCCTGAAATGAGGAGATTGTTACAAATTGAGAAACAAAATGTTGGCAGTGTTGATGACGCCTTAAAGAGCTTCCTCTTCACTACGACCCGTATGACTTTTGACGTTCCCCTTATCCGACTTTCTGAAGAAGGCTGATTCCGATTGAAGCTTGATCCTTTCGAAGCTTACCAAGTTGTGAATGATACAGACGAATTCAGAATACAGTTGTTCGCTTATTCCCTTATTTTGCATGGATCGCCCTTTCGGGTTTTCAATCCATCGGGATACCCATTTCTGCCTGAGCTGTCCAATGCGGCTTTTCAACTCAGCGGGTGTACATTTTGTATTTATCTTCCCTTATTTTTGCCCGAGTCTTTTATTCTGTTTTTGACTCGCCGGGATGCCCTATTTTTGCCTGGACTTACATTCTGTTTCTATGTCCAGCGGGTCAGTTTATGCGAAGTATTTTTTAACTGCATCTGAATTCACAGGGGACGGGAAATCTTCGCTATCCATGGTGCTGAGCATCAGTGCTCCACCAGAGAAAACTTTCTTTACCACAAATGGTCCTTCATAATTTGGAGTCCACTTACCCCTGTGGTCTGTATGAGGAGGGAGGATTCTCTTCAGCACAAGATCTCCTACTTGGTACTCTCGGTGCCTGACTTTCTGATCGAAGGCTTTCTTCATTCTCTTTTGATACAACTTTCCATGACAGATTGCAGCCAATCTCTTTTCTTCAATTAGACTCAGTTGCTCGTATCGGGCCTGAACCCATTCTGCTTCACTCAGTTTGACATCCATCAGTACCCGTAAAGAGGGTAATTCAACTTCAACTGGTAGGACTGCTTCCATACCATACACAAGTTGATTCGGTGTTGCCCCAGTGGATGTCCTGATTGACGTGCGGTACCCATGCAAGGCGAACGGTAGCATTTCATGCCAGTCTTTGTAGGTGACTACCATCTTCTGCACAATCTTCTTAATATTCTTGTTTGCCGCCTCAACAGCGCCATTCATTTTTGGCCTGTAAGGAGAGGAATTGTGATGTTGAATCTTGAAGTCCCGGCACAGTTCTGCCATCATTTTATTGTTTAGATTGGAACCATTATCAGTAATGATTCGCTCGGGAACTCCATATCGACAGATGATATCTCTTTTCAGAAATCTGGCTACCACTTATCTTGTGACGTTTGCATATGAGGCTGCTTCAACCCACTTGGTGAAATAGTCAATGGCGACCAAGATGAATCTGTGGCCATTTGAAGCAGTCGGCTCAATCTTGCCAATCATATCAATGCCCCACATAGCAAAGGGCCAGGGTGAAGACATTATGTTCAAAGGATTGGGAGGCACATGCACTTTATCTGCGTAGATCTGGCATTTGTGGCATTTCCTGGCATAGGCACAACAGTCTGCATCCATTGTGATCCAATAATAGCCTGATCTTAACAACTTCTTAGCCATTGCATGTCCTCCAGCATGGGTACCAAAGGAGCCTTCGTGCACTTCATGCATCAATAAATCTGCTTCTGTCTTGTCAACACATCGGAGGAGTACCATATCAAAGTTCCTTTTATATAAAGACCCATCAGTGTTCAAGAAGAAACTACCAGCAAGCCTTCTCAAAGTCTTCTTATCATTGGAAGATGCCCCAGGTGGGCATGTTTGATCCTCTAAGAAGCACTTAATGTCATGGAACCAAGGCTTATCGTCTTTGACAACATCTGCTGCAAATACATATGCTGGTCTATCAAGTCTCGACACTGAAATCTGAGGTACAAAGTTAGCAGCTTGAACTTTGATCATGGATGAAATGGTAGCAAGAGCATCTGCAAATTGATTCTCGTCCCGAGGGATATACTCAAGCTTGACTGTTGTGAAGAACGTCAATAACCTTCTTGTATAATCCCTGTAAGGTATCAGATGATCCTAGTGTGTATACCATTTGCCGTTGGTTTGATTGATTACCAGAGCTGAATCCCCAAATACGGTCAATGTCTTGATCCTGAGGTCAATGGCTTCCTCAAGACCCATAATGCAAGCTTCGTATTCAGCTTCGTTGTTAGTGCAGTTGAAAGTGAGTTTTGCCGAGAAAGGCATGTGAACTCCTTTGGGTGTAATGAGTACTGCACCAACACCACGACCATTCATGTTAACAGCCCCGTCAAACATCATAGTCCATTCTTCTTTCGGGTCAGGCCCTTCAGTGTGAACAGGCTCTTCATGATCTTTTGCTCTTATGAACATGATGTCTTCATCAGGGAAGTCAAATCTCATAGGCTGGTAATCATCAATAGGTTGCTCAGCAAGATATTCAGACAATACACTGCCTTTGATGGCTTTCTGAGATGTGTATTGGATGTCATATTCTGTGAGGATCATTTGCCATCTTGCAACCCGTCCGGTAAGAGCTGGCTTCTCAAATATGTACTTAACTGGGTCCATTTTGGATATCAATAAGGTAGTGTGGGTCAACATATACTGTCTCAGTCGGCGAGCAGCCCACGCTAAAGCACAACAAGTTTTCTCGAGCAGTGAATAACGTTGTTCACAGTCGGTAAACTTTTTGCTTAGGTAGTATATTGCATACTCTTTTCGACCAGACTCGTCATGCTGGCCCAGCACACACCCCATTGACTCTTCTAATACTGTCAAGTACATTATCAGAGGTCTTCCTTCAACTGGAGGCATAAGGATTGGAGGTTCTTGTAAGTATTCCTTAATCTTGTCAAAAGCCTTCTGGCAGTCTTCGTTCCACCTGACCGTCTGTTCTTTTCTTAACAGCCTGAACAAGGGTTCACAGGTTGCAGTAAGGTGAGATATGAACCGTGAAATGTAGTTCAATCGACCTAAGAACCCTCGAACTTCTTTCTCTGTCTTTGGTGCAGGCATCTCTTGAATAGCTTTGACTTTATCAGGGTCAACTTCAATCCCTTTCTCGCTTACAATAAAACTCAGCAGCTTACCAGATCGCACCCCGAATGTGCACTTGTTGGGGTTCAACTTTAGTTGGTACTTCCTCAGACGCTTGAATAACTTCAGTAGATTCACCAGGTGGTCTTCTTCAGTAAGGGACTTGGCAATCATGTCATCCACATAACATTCTATTTCTTTATGAATCATATCGTGGAATAATGTCACCATAGCCCGTTGATATGTGGCACCAGCATTCTTCAGCCCAAATGGCATTACCTTGTAGCAGAACGTGCCCCAGGGTGTGATGAAGGTTGTCTTCTCCATGTCTTCAGGTGACATCTTAATCTGGTTGTATCCTGAAAATCCGTCCATGAAGGAGAATACCGAGAACTGAGCCGTGTTATCGACCAATACATCAATGTGAGGTAATGGGAAATCATCTTTCGGGCTAGCTCTGTTCAGATCCCGGTAGTCAACACACATTCTTACCTTGCCGTCCTTCTTGGGCACAGGTACTATGTTAGCAACCCACGGCGGATAGCTAGTCACAGCGAGGAACCCGGCGTCCCACTGCTTTTGTACCTCTTCCTTGATTTTCATTGCCATGTCTGGGCGAGTACGGCGCAGTTTCTGTTTAACCGGTGGGCATTCCTCTCTTAAAGGCAGCTTGTGCACAACAATGTCGGTGTCCAACCCGGGCATATCCTGATAAGACCAGGCAAACACGTCCACATACTCTTGAAGCAGGCCGATCAGTTGTCTCTTCACTGAGTCTTGCAGGCAGGCCCCGATTTTAACTTCTTTCACGTCTTCGTCTGTACCAAGATTGATCACTTCAACCTCCTCCTGGTGAGGAGTAATAACCTTTTCCTCTTGTCTTAACAACCTGGCTAGCTCTTCAGGAAGCTCATACTCTTCTTCAACCCCTTCATCGGCTTGATTGATTGGATTGTCAAAGTCATACGAAGTCATAGCCGTGCTGTTGTCGGTGCTGTCTGGAAGGCACTCTCTGCAAGGGTTCAGTTTGTTCATTTTAGTGATTTGATTTTAATCTTGTTTTAGAAAAATGAAATAAAGCTGTCATTTTGAAAACACTGCCATTTATTTTTTGTACAAAAAGAAAAATGGAAAAACAGTGAGCGGAAAAGAAAAAAGACTCATTTGCAAAAAGATGTCTGATATTTCATTGATTAATCTTGTTGCACAAAAAGTATAGATGGCCCGATTACAAAATGAGTCTTGTCATCTTGGGCAAGATGCAAGACTTTGATGCATGCTATAAAAATACAGGAAATAATAATTACTCTGCATGAGTAACTCTTATAATTTCCTGGGAAGACCAGTTCGAGACACTGCTCCCCGGGATCTTTGGACGAATCCAGCTTTCCAGGTTGCGTTCCTCTTCCAGCTCGTCTTCCAAACAGTTGATAGCATCAGGGGTAAGCATCCCCCCACTCACAAAATTGGGCTCTTTCGCAGCCGCTGCTTGATCTTGTTGAGTTGGTTTGTAACCCAACCCAAATCTGTCTTCTTTCTTCTCCACCGGTAGTAGCTTGCCCCAGCCTTGGGCAGTTCCTTCCTCAACAACCTTCCGGGCTTGTTGGTATGATGATATTGAAGTACCAGGCACAGCAGATGTTTCATTCACATTCAAAGCTTCAAACCCCTGGCTCATTGTTTCATGGATCTCTCCGTCCATTTCAATGTACTTATAAGTAGCCAGGTGGCTGACAAAAATGTCCTCTTCTCCACAGATTGTAACGATCTGACCCTCCCACTCATATTTTAACTTCTGGTGAAGGGTAGAGGTCACGGCGCCAGCAGCGTGGATCCATGGCCTACCCAATAAACAGCTGTAGGCGGGCTGTATATCCATCACGTAGAAGATAGTTGTAAAGGTCTGCGGGCCAATTATTACGGGTGACTCAATTTCTCCCAGAACCGATCTCTTTGAACCATCAAAGGCTCTTACCACCAGGTTGCTGGGTCTCAACGCCAATCCGTCATATTCTAACTTCACCAGGGCCTTTTTGGGTAAGACATTGAGGGATGACCCCGTGTCTACCAGCACATGGGAAAGGACAGCACCTTTGCATTCCATGGTTATGTGCAAGGCTTTGTTATGGCTGCGACCTTCCGTTGTCAAATCAGTATTGGTGAACCCTAGTCCGTGACTAGCATTAACATTTCCCACTACTGCTTCCAGCTGATTGACAGTGATCTCTTCAGGCACGTAAGCTGCGTGCAGGACTTTGAGTAGTGCATTCCGATGGGCTTCGGAGCATATAAGCAATGATAGGATTGAGATCTTGGAAGGCGTCTGATGAAGCTGATCCACTATTTTATAATCACTCTTTTTGATGATTCGCATGAACTCATCAACCTCTTGATCGAATGGTGTCTTCAAAGCTTCCTTAACAGCTTGATCTTCCTGCACAGGGCTCTTCCCTTTTGCCTTGGCAGCAGCTTCTGCTTCGGCTGTGGGTCTCTGAATTTGTGGAACGAAAAGACGTCCGCTTCGAGTGAAGCCTCCGCCTCCGCCCACATTGTCTACTTGTAGTGCAGGGGTTGATGATTCAAAAATGATTCTTTGTCCTTCACAGTACAAGTCAGAGCCGTAATGCCAGGGGATGGCATTACTGCTTTCATAAGGTACGGGTCCAGGCACCGTGACGGTGACTGGACTGACTGCAGCTGTTGAAGGAACTGTGATAGTTTGTGGATCATAATAAATTGTCACTGGTGCCCTGATGGGAGCAGCACTTTCTGAGTTGTAGGCGGAGTTGTTTTCAGGATCGTAGAATATGGTGACAGTTGAGACATCTTCATGATTTGTTGCTGGTGTTGTAGGAGACATTGTCGGGAGTGTGGATGTTGTTGTTGTAGGAGCTTCATAATGGAGTGGTGCTGGAGTTGTAGAAGGAACATTCATTGATATCTGATCAGTTGAAATGACAGATGAAGTACTCGTTGATGAAACCGAAGAATTGTCAGGAACAATAGTTGTTGCAGTTGTAGGAGGTTCTGAAGCCGTTGCTGATGAGATTGATGGATTTGTTGGAAATGATGTGGTGATCTGAAGCTGGCCACTCTGAATTAGGCCATCTATGCCATTCCTCAAATTGTCGCACCCATTTACCGAGATATTGCAGTAAGCACAACCCAACTCACACCCCGGGAACATTTGACATTCCAGGAGTTGAGCCTTGATTTCTACCAACGGTGTCCGGATCTGACCCACACTGGTTATTAAATAAGACGGTTTGTCTTCTTCAATAGCGTTAATTCTAGGACCACCGTGGTTCGGCATCGGGTTCTTATTGACATTGGGTGGTGGTGCGAAATTCAGAGCTTTTGAGTCTACCAGGTCTTGTACCTTCATATGCAGGGCTCTGCACTTTTCTGTACTGTGGCCAGGTGCGTTGGAATGAAAAGCACACCTAGCGTTGGAGTCATAATTCCTGGGTAGACTGTTGGGATCTGGAGGTGCCAACGTCCTTAGCTCAACTAGGTTGAGTTTCAGGAGTTGTGGCAGCAATGTAGCATATGGCATAGGGATCGGATCGATTACCCTGTTGGCTTGAGAAGGCCTCTGTTGGAAAGGCCTTTGCTGGTTATTGTTGTTGGTGTTGCTGTTGTTGTAATTTCTCGGAGGATACTGATTCTGTTGATGGTACTGAGTTTGTGGCTGATAGTTTTATTGCGGAGGTTGATAAACTGGTCGAGGATGAGCTGGAGCAGGAATGGTGACTGCTGCCACTGATCTGTGAACATATTGGGGCCTGCCCCTGTTGGTGTGGATGGCATTGGTCTCGCCAGTTCTTCTCGGGCCCGCAAAAGGATTTCTTGTACTACTGGACGAGCTTGCTCCGTTGTCTGAGATCTTACCCATCTTCAATAGGCTTTCAATTCTCTCCCCAGCTATGACAACATCTGCAAAGCTAGTGGAAGAGAAAGCAGCCAGCCTGTCAATGTAAGTCCCCTGAAGGGTGTTCATGAACATATCTGCCATTTCCCTTTCGGACATAGGTGGCTGAACAGCAGCAGCCAATTGCCTCCATCTCTGGGCATATTCTCGGAAACTTTCCCTTGACGACTGTGACATTCCCATTAGGAGAGTCCTGTTGGGTGCCATGTCTAAGTTGTATTGATACTGTCTGATGAAGGCCTCTGCCAGGTCCTTCCAGCATCTGATAGTTGCCCTTGTCAAGTGAGAGTACCATTCTCTTGACGCTCCAGTTAAGCTATCCTCGAAATAGAACATCCAGAGCTTCTCATCCATTGTATAGGCCTTCAGCCTTCCCAGAAATGACTGTAAATGAGTCCGGGGGCATGAAGTCCCGTTGTATTTTTCAAAACAAGGAGGCTTAAACTTATGGGGGATCATGACCCCGTCTACCAAGCCCATGTCCATGACATCGAAACCCAGAGAATTTTGAGATTCTAAGGACCTCAGTTTCTCAGCTATCTCATCCAACCTTCTATCATAAGCTTCTTCCCCAGCACCCATTACTGTAAACTGATCCTCTTGGGGGTCTTCTTGAAGTACCCTGGATGCAGTGGCAGTCCCTTGAACATTTGCAGGAATATTGACCTCAGGATGGAGGTGTGGGCCAAATACAGGAGGGTTAACATGAGGTTGGACCCTTTCATTGTTGCTGGTGCCGGCAGTTCCTATATGTGGATCTTCTTGATTCTGCCTTTCCACCATGGCCCTCAATCTTTCCTGGCTCTGAGCCATGTTGTTCATCACTTCCATAAACTGAGTCATTTGATTCCTCATCTCTAGCCTTTCATTTGCCATTTGATTTCTGACCTCAGTAAGGTCCTGCTGCATCTGATCCATTTGAATGCCCGGAAGGTTGCTACGGGTCGGATAACGGTGCAGACGGTTGAGGGGAAATACTCGGCGCCGAGCAATAGTTCCTGAACATCACAACAGAGTTAGCAACAACAAGACAAAAACCTACAAAACAAACAAAGGGTTATCATGCAATGCAGTATGCCTATTTGTTTTCAAGGTATCCGGTTTGGCACTCGGTTTTGACCCTCCCAGACCCTTGAAGATGCTGTTGATGTTGCTTTCGAAGTGAAACTTGGATGGAACAAACTAACACATATATTACAAAAGACAAACGGTACATAGTTCGTTTACAAATACAAGCCCTCTGAGGGGTCAAAATACAGTACAGGAAAATAAAAGTACACGGAATGAAAGCAACAACAAACAAATGGTCAAACACCAAGACCAAACTCATCCTCACGAACTTCCTTGAGAAGTGCTTCGGTCACAGGATCAGCCGGACGCTCCGTGAGGTTCCTGATGAGGAGATTCCGGGTTGTAACAGCTGCTGTTAGCTTCTTATGCTGACTTTGGTCCTTTGACCTCTTCACTCCTGCTTTGATCTTCAGCTCTGATATCTCCCTCTGGGCTGCTGCCAGGGCTTCTTGTTGTTCTTTGGCACTAGCTTCCAGTTGCTCCATCTTGTCTTGAACTCTCTTGTCCTCTAGAGTACGAGCCTCGGTGATCCTGACCCACCGGGCTTGACTCTCCTTTAAATACAAGTCTGTCCTTGCTCTCTGGAACTGGGCTTCCTTGCAAGCATTCTTCAGAATTTGTTCTCCAGCCTTAGACTTTTTGATATAATCCCCAGACTTCTCAATCTTAGTCAGATGCTCTACTCTCATCTTCTCCAACCTCTCAATCTCCCTCATACCCTCACTCCTCTCCCGGAGGGTCTTCTGCAAGGCCTGGGTTAGCTTCTCATTCCTTTCCTTCAAGCTCTCAAACTCTTCCAAACTGATAGTGGCAGGGGGTGGTGCTGAAGATGACTCAGGCATGTCTTCTATGGTAAAGGGCATCCCAGAGAATTGGGCCCTGGCACGGGACCACTCATAATATTGTGCTGATGCCACATTATTGCACTTCCCCAGAATGGTCACTCCCTTGGTTTGAACATTATCCCAGGCCCAAGCAGCCTGCCTAACAACAGTCAAATTAATCTTGTTCTCACAATAAAGAGTCTCAACCAAGTCCTGTGCCTTAGGAGTGTGGACCAGTGCATAGCCCAGTTGTCGTCTAAACAGCAGAGGGTTGTAATTGATACTACCCTTAACTCCTATCAAAGGCACATTGGGAAAATGCCCACAGCTGGTGATGATATCCCTGCCCTTGGTGCTTTGAGTGCACCATCTGATATCTGCTGAAGTTAGAGCAGTGAGTCTCTTAGCCCAGTTGCTCTGCTGATGAGGGTTCAGAAATGCATCTGTCCTGGGCAAATGCCTGAGAAGCCAAGTGTGGAACAATGGAGCACAACACCTCACTAATCTTCCCCTCTGCTTTTCATTCCTCTGATGCACTGAATAGTAGAGATCCCCCAATAAAGTGGGCACTGGGTTCTTCAGGATGAACAGATGGATTGCATTCTTGCTAATGAATCGAGGCTCGTCTGCAAACAATACAATTCCATATATGCTCAAAGCCAACAAGGCACAGGCAGCCTTCCACTCTCCTAAAGAAGCTTTCAGGGTAGCTTGAGAGATCAAAAAATCCAGATGAAAACCAGGGATTCCAGCTTTAGAGGTCATATGCTGCTCAATCAAAACAGGTTCCAGATGCAAAGCTTTTTCTACTTCTCCATTAGCAGGAAAGACCATCTCAGGGTTGAAAGGGATTCCACCCCTGATAGGCATACCAACTAATGAAGAGTACTCTTCCAATAAGGGGCCCAACTGAAAGTCTTGAAAGGTGAAACATCTCAGTGGGGGATCATAGAACTGAATGCAAGTGTGAATGAGGCTCCTCTGTGATGGGTCCAGATCCATAACCATGTCAAGTATATCTCCATAATGTTCCCTGAACAAAGGTATGTGATCTGGAGTGATCAGGGTCTGAATCCTCCTGATATCTGATAGCTCTGGCTGGAAGAAGTGATAGGTGATGTTGCTCTTTTTAGGAGCCATGATGCTGAAGACTGAGTAGAGACAGGTGCTGATGATAATGCTGAAGTAATGAGCCACTGATTAGCTGATGCTGGTGATAACTGAAGCAGATGCTGGTGAAGATAGGTCAGTACTGAAGATGGGGTCAAAACCAAAACCAAATGAAGATGGATACCCTGAAACAAATAAGCAAATGTCAATATGATGCAATGATTATGTATGCAAATGAAATGCAAGGGTCTGTGACTGAGCTGGATCTGATCAAAATGCTCTGATATAGGTCCAAGTATGTTCAAGAATTCCAGATGGAGGTCTACAAATCCAGTAACCAAGGTAGGGGGACTCAAATAAAGAGTCACATGTCCAGGGTTTTAGAATCACAAGAACTGTCCCAACATGGAGTATTCTTAATCAAGTCAAAGTAACAGGGTATTCTGAGGTCAAGGTACCTGCAATCCTGTAAACAGCCCAACCCCCTCACAGGTGGTGTTCTAGAACAAGGATCCTCAGACTCGGATCAGTTATGAGAAGTGTAAACACTTCTAACCCGGAGGTACAGTGTTTACAATAACCATAAAAGTTCCTCCTCTAATTCACCTCAGTTTCTGAAGGTCAATACTAAAGGTCATCCAGACTTAGCAGGCTTCCCAGATAGCCCTAGCATTGCAGGAAATCTGCAACACAGAGTTCTCAAGAAGAAACCCATATCTGAACCGTGTTTCATATTCCCGCACCAGACCGAAATGGAATGGGAAAGAATATGATTCACTCTAGCCTAGGTGTCACTCAGGTCCCAGGTATAGGACCTTAACTCTCAATGAATCGCCCACCCACCAAAACAAAGACCAGATCCAGCCAGCAGCATGACAGTATGATATATACAAAAGCAATAAAGAAAGCAGTAAAGCAACTGTACATAAAGCAAAAATAAATACAAAAATACAAACACAAATAAGCACATAACACCCCAGTAAACAAAAATCAAACAAGCGCTAGGAGGAACCCACAAAAAGAACCAGAAGCCCTGGTTGCAATATAAGGGTCCCCAGCAGAGTCGCCAAGCTGTCGCTCCCGATAAATGAAGCTGGGTCAAATAGGGTACAGACGCGAACGGTCGGCGAAAGGAGGATGTGAGAACACACAGGAGTGAACTCACAGGGAATGAAAAGAGTCGCCAACTAGGCATTTTTATCCCGAAGGAAAGGTAATGCTGCATAGACCTAGAAAAAGATGGATAAGACGGTTTGCGAACCAGAGAGACTGAGAAAGGGGGTTGGTTACAACCTGGGAAGGTATTAGCACCCAGATTGTCCGTCGTACTCGACGGGATCCACGCTTAAAAGATTTGTGTTTTAAAGGGGTAGTGTCAGTGCAATTTGTGTACAGAAGAGCTGGAAAAGGATGTACAGGTGTCAGTGTATGAGAAGTGTGAAGTGTATAAATGTACAGTGCCAGTGTAAGAACAAGAATAAGATGCTCAAGATCATGAGGCTTAAAGAATAATGCTGGAAGGAGGGGGAATATACAGAGACTTTTGTTCGATAACTGTTAAGTTATGCCTACGTATCCTCTCGTGCAATGAGGAAGTCAGAACACCGTAGTTCGACCCAAAGAGACTGAAAGATGAATTGACTTGTGAACTGCTTGCTTGCCTATGCTCAAGTGTATGACCTGTCTGGCTCAGGTGCTTACTGTCTTGCATTAGACGGAAGAAGCAAGTTCTCGTTTGTGAGTGAAGGTGATGAGAAAAGAATCCCGAAGGAGACGATTGTTGTTTGTTTTTGTATTTTCAGTCTTTTATTGCTTTTGAAAGTTTGTCATAAGTTAATGAGCTTAAGTCTAAACCAATGGATTCAGTAAACTCATCATATCTTCCCTCTGATTAGGGGTAATGGGAATACCTTAAGTGTGAAGTCAGCTTCTCACACTTAATCACCTTTGATATAGAATCAAGATCATTAACCTACTTGTGATTATTTAGATGTTTTTGGTGTTTTTGTTTAGCGTTAAGTAATGAGGTTAAGCCATAATCAAGGATTAAACATACTCATTACACCATCCTAATAGAAGGATAATAGATGAGGGTGTTTAAGCTGAGGAAAGCTCCTCAGCTTAATCCATGATTAGGGATTAAACTCATGACAAAACAAACCTTTATTAAGTGGATTTTATTTAATGGTATGATGATGAAGTGGATTTTATGATTTGTAAGACAACTTGAGGGGGACTTGTCCATTAACACTAGGGTTAGTCCTTCTTAACCAATTAAGGAAGAATTAGAACCCTAATGCAAGGCCCAAGTTACAAGTGTGATGTCTTGATGATTATTAGATGGATTGATTAAAGGAGTTAAACACATTAAGGGTTTAACACTTAGGATTAAAGTTATACACTCCATCCTAAGATAAGGATGCAGGCATAAACTTAATCACAAAGCCTTAAAGCCTTTAGGGTTTAGTCCCTGATTATGAGATGAGAAGAGAAGACTCAAAAGAGACACAAAGGTAAAACTAAAAGGGGAGACTAATCAAAACCCTAATCATTGTCATGCTTGGTTGTTCCTAAGGTTTGTGAGGTTTTCAAGAGAAGTCTTCAATGGAACCACCTGGAAGCAGATGAAAGGATCAAGAGAAGCAAAGTAACTTGCTTCATTCAAGAAGTCAAGTCACTTGAAGAAAGAAGGTGGGAAGAAGAAGAATGAGCAAGCTCAAACTCAAACACATATAAAAATGTAGCATGGATGCAAGAGAGATGAAAAGAAAAGTCATGAGAAGTGAAGGCAAATTCACTTCTCAGCATCACTTACCACCTGAAAAGTTAGTGAGAAAGATGCAATGCAATGCAAGATGAGATGAAATGACATGATTAGAAACAAAACCAGAAGCATACACATGATGCAAATGATGTTATGAGATGCTACAAACATGAGGCAGCACATGGAAATGGTCATACAAGTTCATGGATGCAAATGGTGCAAGTTAAGAAGCATGAACATACATGAAAAGTTATGAAGTGCACATGGCATAAAACATGGCAAATACATGATGCAATGATCAAACATGCTTTCAATATGTCCTATGATGTCAAATGAAACAAATGGATGCTTTAAATGTCATGACAAGTCATGTTATGCAAGAGAATGCAAGAGGTATGCAAATGAAAGCCCAAATTAGGGTTTATGAACCAAACATCAAACAAAAACCAAAAACAGAAGCAAACCCTAAGATAAAAAAAAATGGAAAATGCCACTCAAAAGGCCCCTAATCTTATACTAAACCAATGTCCAAAGGGGAGGTCTCAACTCTTAACCAATCTCAAGTTATGATTTTTACAAGTTATTAGGGTTTTTAGGGTTCCTAAACAAAAGAAATGCCAAACAAATTGAAAATGAGGAATCAAATCATGGACATTTAATCCTAGAAACTACATGCTAAACACAATGCAATGCAAGAAGAATCAATGTCCAACTCTTCATAGATAGGCAGAAATGATTTTTTGAACTTAGGATCAAAATAATGCACAAAAATGATTTTTATTCAATGAAAAATTCTCAAAATGCATCAAGGTCAAAAAAGAAATTTGGTTTGAAGGTTGGACAATGTTTCTAAATGTCTTAGAACATTTCATGAATTTTTTGGTGATTTTTAAATACTTAAAAGTATTTTTAATAAATTAATTTCCATTAATCAATTAAAAATAATCTTTTAAATATTTAAAAATGCTTTTTTAATGATAAAAATAAAAACAAAAATATTTTTATGTCATAAAAATTATTAAAACCCATGAGAAAAAGTTTCATAATTTTTAGACATTTTTTACTATTTTAAATAAAATATGCAAGTTAAATGAAAAGAAATGAAATAAAAAAGAAAATAAATGGAAAGTAATCAGAATGGAGGGTTGAGATTGAGACTGGGTTTGAATGCGTTGACTGGCGCGTTATCCAAGGGTCCAGGTTGCTTCTGAGTTAATTAATTTAATTATAATCAATTAAATCTAATTAAGTGGATTAGGGCTAATTGGGAAGATCCAGGCCACACATGCGCGCAGGTAGTCAACGGGTCAAAGGCATCCTACGCTCAGAATTCAAATGGGAGTTAATGACTGTAATTAGGGCAAATCACTTTCAGGTGACCGGAGAGAAGCTCCGGTCATCTTCTCCGGCACCCCAAAAACCTAAACTCCCTCCAAACGCATCTAAAATGAATTCTAAAAACACAGAAATGATTCCCACAAGCTCACGATTCAAAACCCCCACTCAAAACAAATTTATCAATCATGAAATGGCTGAATCGAAGCAAACAAAAGCTAGGGCAGGAAAGTTTCAGGAAGCAATTAAATCCTCATTTCATCACCATTTTTGAAACTAAAAGCATATTCGTGATCAGGAAGACATGTAGAACAAGTTTAGAACATAAAAAATGATTTCTGGAAAAATATTTCTTGAGCTACCTGAGATTCGAAGCTTTCACTTCAGCCACTTTCTGACCACTCCCTTTAGTGCAATCCACTCTACTTGGTCCCCAGATGATCCTTGAATGCTTAGGAAGAGTTTATGTTGGCTGGATGAGGAGTTTGACAAGCTTCTGCTCAAACTCAGTTGAACATGGCAATGGTGATTCAGGCTGTTTCTGGCAATGGTGAAGGATTGCTTGTGGTCCAGAGGGTGAGTAGAGAAGGTTTGTGGAGTTGGTTCGAGTGTTTGTGAACTGTGGAGTGAGTTTCGAAAGAAACTGCAAGTTGGAGTGAAAATGGTGAAATGGTGTTATGGCTTGTTTCAGGCTTGGTTCTTTGCTGGTTTCTACTCAATGGAACATGGTAAGATGATTGGTGAAAATGGTTTTGATGTTTGAAGTTTGTGGAGGAAGATTCGAAGAGTTTTGCCAAGTGAGGTGTTTTTGAGTATGTGATGTTGTGTATAGTTTCAGCCTTGCTTCTTGAGTGTTATGGCCAGCATTTTCCTTGCATAAAGAACTCCCATTGGTCAGGTGATGTGACCTGGCCTGCTGTGATTGGGATGTCCACTTTTGCAAAATGTCAACTTGTTTGTAAGAGAGGCATGGGCTTGGTTCTAGCTTGGTACAAGGGCTAGGGCTGGCGCAGCATGGTGTGGTGAGAGACTATGGCTGGTTCAAAGGCCAATGCAGCAAGTGGTGAGAAGCATAATGATGGTTTTGCAAGTTGGCACACTTTTGAAACTTCATGGAAAAGTCTTGTTACACAAACCATAACCATGTGAAACCTTGGTCCAATTCTGATTTTTTAAGGCTCATAGAATGTTTGTGTAATGGTTTGAAGTGAATTAGAAGTTACAAATGGCATTGGTTCATGATTTTGCAAAATTCACATTTGAAGCATGCCTTGAAAATCAATGATTTTAGCCAACTTTGTCACACCATAACTTTTGATCCAAGAAGAATTTGATCATGTTCTTGTACTTTTTGAAAAGGGAAAAATGTGTTCTACAACTTTCATGACCAAAGTTTTTCCATTTGAAGCATTTTTGGATCAAGAATCAAGGCTTAAAAAATGACCTAAAATGGAGCATTCTTGAAAAGTCAACTATGCCCAAAAAGTCAACATTTGCAAAAACTCCAAATTCTTGATTTTTGTGGACTTCAACTTTCTTCCATGATCAAATAAAGATCATATACACTCAAAATAATGAAGATCACCCATTGGTTGGGTCATTGGGGGCCTCAGATGCCCTGATTTTGCACTGACTTGTCTGAAAAGTCAACTCTTGATCAGATGACTTCCCCATGGAATTTCTTCATGAAAATTGATATGCATACTCCCTATACCATATAGAGATCAAGGGAAACAAGAATGACCAAAAAAATTGGAGTTATGGCCTCTGAAACCAAAACCCTAATTTTGGGTCAACTGTGCAGTCAAACTTGGCTCTGCATCCATACCAAACCCAGTTCTTGTGATTCTTTGGAATTTTTGACTTTGAGAGGATGTAATATGATATAAGAACACACATGGATACCTTTGAAGTGATTGGTGGCCTTTGGAGTGGCTCAAGAAGCTCTTGGATTGCTCAGATCACAAACCCTAGATGCAGATGACTTAGAAACTATGCAGTGAATCAAAATTGTGATGTGAGATGGTATGATTGTGTTTATGCATATGAGAAGATCACAAGCCATGGTGTGAATGGGTGAGGGCAAATTTGGGGTGTTTACAACGAGCATGGGGAAAAGTAAACAGGGTTGACAGCAAGACACTGGAGCCTAAGTACACTATTCCTATGGAGGCTTATCTCAGATGGGTACGATCTCGTGCTCAGACTCTCATGATGCCATATCCTGCCGTCCTACCAGTTACCATGGAACCTGTTGCTGAAGGAGACACAGCTTATACCATCCTTCACCCAGACATGCCTACTGATAAGGAAGACTTGCAGAGATCATGGATCCAACTGAAGGAGCAAAGGGATACTTTCGAGGCTCATTACAAAGCAAGCCAAGCAAGAATCCTAGAGCTAACAAAGCAACTTCACGAGGAACGAAACCTCAACTCATACCTCAATACAAAGAGGAAACGTCCATGGGAGACTTAAAACCCCATCTTTTGTACTTATTTCATTTCATTTTTGTAAGCCTAAAAGGCAAAACAAAGTTATTACTAATAAAAGTTTACTTTCGTGTTTGTCTAAGCAAATTTAAATCCTGCGGTCCTTGAAAACATTGCATATGCATTCACATATCATTTCATTGCATCACAGGTTTATAATTGTGCACAGGTTTCTCATCTTCTCGCCGTTTATTTCAGCAATGGCTCTTGAACAATCAGTTAAGGATCTCCAGGCACAAAATGCACAGTTCCAAGAGCTGATCTTGAACCTGTCCAAGGGGCAGGATGAATTGAAGGCACTGCTGGCCAAGAAGACTAAGAAGACTAGAAGGTCTGCTGGTTTGATCAACATGGGAAGAAGGTTCAAAGGTCTTGCCAAGACCAAGGAACCAGCTGAAGACTATGAATCTGAAGAATCTGAGCAAGAGGTAGGCAGTCTCCACCATACAATGGGGGACTCTGATTCTGAGGCTAACTACTACCATGAGCCTAATGAAGACAAATTCAAGATGCTGGTGGATAGGATGGATGTTATGGAGTTGCAGAAATCATCTGGGCTGGATTTTGAGGATTTGAGTTTGATATCTGGGGTAGTCATACCCATTGGGTTCAAAGTTCCTACATTTGTTGTCTATGATGGGTTCTCTTGTCCCAAACTGCATCTGAGGTCTTATGTTAGAAGAATCCAACCCCACACTGCTGATAAGAAGTTGTGGATCCATTTCTTTCAAGAGAGCTTATCTGGAGCTCAGCTGGAGTGGTATTATCAGTTGGAGAGTGTCAACATCAGAGATTGGAATGATCTTGCTGAAGCTTTCTATAGACAGTACCAATACAATGCTGACTTAGCCCCCACTCGCATGCAGCTTCAGAGCATGTCTATGGGTGCCAAAGAAAGTTTTAAGGAGTATGCTCAGAAGTGGAGAGATTTGGCTGGAAGAGTTCAACCCCCTTTGACTGACAGGGAATTGGTTGATATGTTCATGTGCACGCTGAATGGTCCGTTCTACAGTCATCTCATTGGAAGCTCATCATCTGGCTTCACTGAGTTGATCATGACAGGAGAGCGAGTAGAGAATGGTATAAAGAATGGTAAGATCCATGTGGGCACCTCTTCATCAGGTGCTGCAAAGAAGCCTCCCACTGGGAAGAAGGAATCCAATGCTGTTTATGGTCATCCTGATTATAACAGAAGGCATCAGTCTGTTAGTGCAGTTCATATTTCAAATCCAACTCCTGCAACAACAGAGCAGCCACAGGGCAACCAACAGAGGGCTAGAAGGCAGTTCACGAAGATCAACATGTCAATGGCTCAGGCATTGCAACACTTGTTGAAGGCTGAACTTATTACCTTAAAAGAGGCTCCTCAGAATCCCAATGTTACCTCTCCCAGGTACAATCCCAATGCACGGTGTGCATACCATTCAAATTGTCAGGGACATGATACTAATAACTGCTGGATCTTGAAGAATAAAATTCAGGATATGATTGATGCTGGAGAAATTGAGTTTGATCCTCCGGGTAATCCCAATGTAATTACTGCTCCAATGCCAAATCACGAGAAGACTGTCAATGCCATTGAGGAAGATCTACATGTTTATTCAGTTATGGAGTTGACCACACCATTGTCTGTTATCAAAAAGAGGTTAGTACAAGCTGGGATCTTTCCAGGTTGTCGTGAAGATTGTTTGTATTGTACCTATAAGCCGAATAGTTGCTTCATATTGAGAGATGGAATTCAACGTCTCATGGACAAGTACACTATAGTGTTTGAGAGGACTTCGTCGTCTGTAGAAAGTATGGTGGATCATCTGACTCAAGGTAGGAACACTGAAGAAGTTGACATGGTTGACAAAGTACCAATAAGAATCACTTCAAAGGGTCCTATTAAAATCACTCATCAGGGTCCCATCAAGATTACTGCTGAAGGTCCCGTGAAAGTTGTTGCTGAAGCCAGAGTAGCTCCTGTGGTCATTACTACTCCTGGTCCTATCCCATATACGTCTGACAAAGCTGTGCCTTGGCACTATGGGTCTGATGTTTACATCCATGGTGTTAAGCAAGAGCCTGTAGCTGATGTGCCTGTTGACATTGATAATATTGCTGGATCCAGCAAGATCACTCGTAGTGGAAGAGTCTTCTCTCCTTCAGTTACTTCCAAGAAGGCAGTTACTCCTGCTGCTACTTCTACCACTGATGCTCGGGGCAAGGGCCCTGTTATTGAGCCTGTATCTACTGATGTGCCAGCTACTGATGATCTCTCTAAGCAGATGGAAGAAGTATTGAAAATCATTCGCAAGAGTGATTATGACATTGTTGATCAGTTAGGGCATACTCCCTCGAAGATTTCTATGCTATCCTTGTTGCTATGTTCTGAGGCTCATGCCAAGTCCTTGATCAAGTTTCTGAAGACTGCTCATGTACCCAGTGCTATTTCTGCTGACCAATTTGAGAACTGTGTTGCCCACCTGACCTATGACAATGGGTTAGGGTTTTCTGATGCTGACTTGACCCCTGCCAAGAGGGATCATAACAGGGCCTTGCATATTTCAATTGAATGCAGGGGCACTACCATGTCACATGTGCTGATAGACAATGGCTCCTCTTTGAATGTGTTGCCTAAGGAAGTCCTGAATAAGCTGAGTCCTGAAGATGCTATGCTGAAGCCCAGTAATATTGTGGTAAAGGCTTTTGATGGTTCTAGAAGAGTCGTACATGGGGAAATTGATCTTCCAATCAAAGTTGGCTCCCAGGTGTTTACTGCTACATTTTTTGTGATGGATATTCGTCCCTCGTACTCTTGTCTGCTTGGTCGTCCCTGGATCCATGGGGCAGGTGTTGTAACCTCTACATTGCACCAAAAGTTGAGATATCCGGTGGATGGAAAGGTTGTTACTGTCTATGGAGAAGAAGAATACTTTGTCAGCCATGTGAATACCTTCAAGTATCTGGAAATGGAAGGTGAATACATCGAGACTCCGTGTCAGACATTTGAAGTGGTTCCCTGGGTTGTTAATGATTATGTAGCTCCTCCTGTTGTGAAGAAAGTTCCTGTGGTCACCAGAAAGCCTCCAACAATGGCAATGGCCTCCCTCAATGATGCTAGAGCTGTGGTGGATGAAGGTGGTTGTACTATTTGGGGTCAGCTTCCTGATATTCCCTACAAGTCTGACAAGTTTGGTTTGGGTTTCACTGCAGAGTCCCAGAAGGCTGTTCGTCGTGCTCGTGCTGCCCGTATCACTAATCAAGGGGTTGTGAAGGACCAGATTAATGCTGTGGGAGATCAAGATGAAGACTACAACTTGGATGCATGGATTTTTCCTACTGTGGGTGCTGGACTCAATAATTGGAAAGCTGAAGATGTTATCCCTATCTCCTTTAGTCAGGAGTAAATACTATTACTGTGTTGTGTTTTTTAAATTTGTAATTTCTTGAACAATAAAACTTTCAAGCCATGTGCCTTACCCGGGGCACAATGGTGTACTTGTTACGGGCTGTCATTTCATTTGCATACTTCATTCAATAAAATCAGTGGACGTTTCGTTTTCGTAAATATTGTGTTCCTTATCTTTCTTTTATTTTTGCTTTATCAGCTATGTGTTCTTACACACACCCACATCACTAAAATGCAGATCCTCATCCACTCTGGATCCTGTTGATAACAGTTCTACTATTGCCAATTATAATTTCGAGAATCCGATCTATCAAACTGAAGACGGAAATGAGGACGATTGTGAAATACCTGTAGAGCTTGCTAGGTTATTACAACAAGAAGAGAAAGCTATACAGCCACATGAAGAGCCAGTCGAAGTTGTGAATCTGGGAACTGAAGAAAACAGAAAAGAGGTCAAAATAGGGGCTGATTTAGAGGACAGTGTCAAGAACAGGTTGATTCAGATGTTACGTGACTATGTGGAGATCTTTGCTTGGTCTTATGAAGATATGCCAGGGTTGGATACAGATATTGTGGTTCACCGTTTGCCAGTAAAGGAAGATTGTCGTCCAAAGAAGCAGAAGGTTCGTCGGATGCGTCCTGAAATGTCAGAAAAGATCAAGGCAGTGGTGATAAAACAGTTCAATGCAGGGTTCTTAGCAGTGACTTCTTATCCTCAGTGGGTTGCAAATGTGGTACCAGTTCCTAAGAAAGATGGTAAGGTACGTATGTGTGTGGACTACAGAGATTTGAACAAAGCTAGCCCCAAAGACGACTTTCCACTCCCTCATATTGATATTCTGGTAGACAACACTGCTCAGCATAAGGTATTCTCTTTTATGGATGGTTTCTCTGGTTACAATCAGATCAAGATGGCACCTGAAGATATGGAGAAGACAACATTTGTGACACAGTGGGGCACCTTTTGCTATAAGGTAATGCCATTTGGTTTGAAGAATGCAGGGGCAACATATCAGCGTGCTATGGTGGCTTTGTTTCATGATATGATTCATCATGAGATAGAGGTATATGTAGATGATATGATAGCCAGGTCTCAGAATGAAGAGCAACATCTTGATCATCTGCACAAGTTGTTTGAGAGGTTGAAGAAATACAAGTTGAGATTGAATCCAAACAAGTGTACTTTTGGATTTAGATCTGGTAAACTCCTGGGTTTCATTGTCAGTGGAAAAGGTATCGAAGTGGATCCTGCAAAAGTGAAAGCTATACGAGAGATGCCAGCTCCCCGTACTGAGAAGGAGGTTAGAGGTTTCTTGGGACGATTGAATTACATTGCCAGATTTATTTCCCAGTTAACTACCATCTGTGAGCCAATCTTCAAGTTGTTGAAGAAAGATCAGGTGATGGAATGGAATGATGAGTGCCAGACTGCCTTTGATGAAATTAAGAGATATCTGCTGGAGCCTCCAATTTTGATGCCACCAGTGGATGGAAGACCCTTGATTATGTACTTAACAGTGTTAGACAACTCAATGGGGTGTGTGTTGGGGCAACATGACGAGTCTGGTCGAAAAGAGCAGGCAATATACTACCTTAGCAAAAAGTTTACCGACTGTGAAACAAGATACTCACTGCTCGAGAAAACTTGCTGCGCTTTGGCATGGGCTGCTCGCCGACTAAGACAGTATATGTTGACCCATACTACCTTGTTGATTTCAAAGATGGATCCAATCAAGTACATATTTGAGAAACCTGCTCTCTCCGGAAGAATTGCAAGATGGCAAATGATCCTGACAGAATATGACATACAGTACACCACTCAGAAGGCCATTAAGGGAAGTGTTGTAGCAGATCATTTGGCCCATCAAGCAGTAGATGATTACCAGTCAATGAGTTTTGAGTTCCCTGATGAAGATATTATGATTATTACCAAAGAACCTGGACAATATGACGGACCTGAACAAGGATCCCGATGGACTATGGTTTTTGATGGTGCCTCTAATGCATTTGGTAATGGTGTCGGTGTTGTGATTAGTTCCCCTGAAGGTTGTCATACCCCGATTACTGCCAGACTTTGTTTCTATTGTACCAATAACATGGCTGAGTATGAGGCATGTATCCTGGGTATTAAAGCTGCTATTGATATGAAGATTCAATTCCTTGATGTGTATGGAGATTCAGCCCTGGTGGTAAGTCAGATTAAAGGAGATTGGGATACCAAGCATGATAACCTCATTCCTTACAGAGAGCATGTGTTGTCTTTGATCCCACATTTCAAAGAGATTACCTTCGGACATGTTCCACGAAGAGAGAATCAGTTGGCAGATGCATTGGCCACCATGGCATCTATGTTTGAGATCAGCTGGGATGATGAAGCTCCCAAGATTACTATTGATAGATTTGAAAAGCCTGCATATTGCAATGAGATTGACACAGAAGGGGCAGAAGAAAAGCCTTGGTTCTATGAGGTGAAAAGATATCTTGAAGCTCAGGAATTCCCTGAATGGGCATCTGTCAAAGATAAGAAGTTTCTGAGAAGGTTTTCTGCTAAGTTATTCTTGAGTAATGGGATTCTATACAAGCGCAATCATGATTCAACTTTGCTTCGTTGTGTGGATAAGAAAGAAGCAACAGAGATTATGGAAGACATGCATGATGGGATCTTTGGCACTCATTCTAGTGGTCATACTATGGCAAAGAAAATATTGAGAGCGGGTTACTATTGGTCTACCATGGAAGCTGATTGCTATCAACACTCCAGAACATGTCACAAATGTCAAATCTATGCTGATAAAGTCCATGTACCTCCATCACCATTGAATGTGTTGACTTCTCCTTGGCCCTTTGCCATGTGGGGCATTGATATGATTGGTGAGATCAAGCCTACTGCTTCTAATGGGCATCGTTTCATCCTGGTTGCTATTGATTACTTCACAAAGTGGGTAGAGGCAGCTTCGTTTGCATCTGTTACCAAGAATGTGGTGGCCCGATTCATTAAGAACAATCTCATATGTAGGTATGGCATCCCTGAAAGGATTATCACTGACAATGGCTCTAATCTGAACAACACTATGATTACTGATCTCTGCACGCAGTTCAAGATTAAGCATCACAACTCTTCTCTGTATCGTCCAAAGATGAATGGGGCAGTTGAAGCTGCTAATAAGAACATTAAGAAGATTGTACAGAAGATGACTGTTACTTACAAGGATTGGCATGAGATGTTACCATTTGCTCTTCATGGTTATCGTACCACAATACGTACTTCAACAGGGGCAACCCCATTCTCCTTAGTCTATGGTATGGAAGCAGTTCTGCCCATTGAAGTTCAGATTCCCTCCTTAAGAATTATGAAGGATGCAGGCTTGGATGAAGATGAGTGGATTCAGACTCGACTGGACCAGATAAATTTGATTGATGAGAAGAGGTTAGCAGCAGTTTGTCATGGCCAGATGTACCAGAAACGAATGATCAAAGCTTTTAATAAGAAGATTAAGCCAAAGGTATATCAGGCTGGTGACTTGGTAATCAAGCGTATCATATTACCACAGGGTGATCCTAGGGGCAAGTGGACTCCAACATATGAAGGACCATTTGTAGTCAAGACAGTGTTCTCAGGAGGTGCCATGATACTGACTACAATGGATGGTGAAGACTTCCCACAGCCAGTAAACGCAGACATAGTTAAAAGATACTACGCATAAAAAGAGACCCGCTAGGTCGACAGGCCTAGGCAAAAATAAGGGCATCCCGGCAAACCAAAAGGGTTTGGGCAAAAATTAGGGATATATATAAAAAGACGTACACCCGGCAAGTCGAAAACCTGAAAAGGCGGCTTGGGCAAAAAAGGGTATCCCGGTGGATTGAAAACCTGAAAGGGCAATCCAGGCAAAAGTTAGGGATTAAAGCGTATGACTATGTCTCGTTTGGATCACCCATAAAACTGCAACCAGTTGTACTACTTACTCAAGCTCGAACAGATAAAGCTCAATCCAATCGTTTCCGTCTCAACAGCACGAAGATGAGATACTTGAATGGCAATAGTAGAATTGAAACTCAATAGGATTATTTCCCACATAGCTGATTTTCCTTGTTTTGTAAAAAAACTTTATGACAAAATCCTCTTACTAGGGTTTATGTCTCCTTGTACAAACTTACCCGTGTATGGGTCATTTTTTTGATATAAATAAATTCCATCTTTTGAATCCAGATTTACTTTTACCCTATTTACATAAGCGAAACGTCCATTGGTTGTGTTTGAATGTATGTATGCTTTTGAATATGATTGATGTTTACCAGAAATGCATGTATGCTTAATATGATTGATGTTTACCAGAAATGCATGAAAATACAGTAATAGTATTTACTAAGGACGAACGAGGGAAGGATTTCAGCGAAGCTTCGCTTGTTCACCTCTACAAGACAGTTACAAACCCTCAGTAGGACGAATCCATCTTCACAAAGTCTTATCTCCCCTGGAATTTATATCCATCTCTTTTATCCTCATACGGATATACGGAAAATTACTTTCCAATAAGGGTACGACGAACGAAGACGGGAAGTTATATCTGCCCTACCATCAAACGAAGACGGAGGTTATGTATACCTTACTATCCCCAACATACGGGAGGTGATATATACCTTATTATCCCCAGCATCCGGGAGGTTATCTATACCTTGCCATCCCCAGCAGACGGAAGGTTATGTATAATATATTCTTCAACAACGAATCGGGATTTATTTTCCCTGGCCAGCAGTTGTTATACGAAGACATCCAGACGCTTTCGGCAGTATCATATCATACATACATCATTTACATCATACCATAACATACAAATCCATAGATACATAATACATTATCTAAGTGCATCATATTATACATGCATACATAATGCATAAACTAATACTATCATACAGAATGCTACTTTGTTTTCAGGTTAATTATCCAACAAACAAACTTATGATCATCAGGACTGCTCTATCCTCCCGAAAGCTTATAATCTCATCAGGACTGCTCAATCCTCCTGAAGACATGCAGTTACATCAGGATTACTCCAGTCTCCTGAAAGCATATCATATTATTACCTCAGGATTACTCCAGTCTCCTGACAGCTTTTATTACACCAGGATTGCTTCACCCTCCTGAAATCATATCATTACCTCAAGATTGCTCCATCCTCTTGACAGCTATCACCATTGCTTCTGGACTGCTTCATCCTCCAAGACGTATTTCAGAAGAACAAATCCTGACGTTCTTTTGATCATTAAGAGCAAATCCTGACGCTCTTTTAACCCATTGTTCAAGACATCTTCCAGAAGAACTAATCCTGACGTTCTTTTGATCCTTAAGAGCAAATCCTGGCGCTCTTTTGGCCACTTGTTCAAGACATTTTCAGAGGAACTAATCCTGACGTTCTTTTAGCCACTTGTTCAAGACATCTTTTTCAGAGGAACAAATCCTGACGTTCTTTTGATCCTTAAGAACAAATCCTGACGTTCTTTATGCCCTTGGAGAATAGGCAAACGGTCTGTACAAAGGTCCGCTCCCTAGTCCAAGATATTTCCAGAAGAGATAATCGCCACGAAGATTTATTTCTACTGGTCCATTCAACAATTCAAATCATGTTGCATAAATGATTCAGAGATGGCTTATACAAAGACCTAGTACTGAGATCCAGTATCAACACAAAGCTATCATCATATCCAGTTCTTTAGATGGCATCTCTAAGCCCATCTCCAGTTCTTCCAAGTGGCATCTTTAAGCCCACTCAAGTATATTCAACTAGCCATCTGTATTACTCTACGCGCTGGTGAGTGCAAATTTTTGGGCTTTTGTGTTCAATCCCCTTCAACCTTCCAGGTCACGACTGGCAAATATACCAATCTAACCCCTCAGGTTTCAGAAAATTGAACAGGGGCAGCTGTTGCACCCTAAAATTTGCCCTCACAATACAAGACTTTGTATGCTAAGAAGGTTCACAAGGTTCACAAGTTTCCCAATGTTTACAAGACCTTTCATGAGGTTCATGAAGTCTACTAGTCACTTTATGAAGGTTCACAAGGTTCACAAGTTTCCCAATGCTTTCAAGACCTTTCATGAGGTTCATGAAGTCTACAAGTCACTTTATGAGGTTCACAAGGTTCACAAGGTTCACAAGGTTCACAATACCTCCCATGAGGTTCACAAGACATTTTATGATGGTTCACAAGGTTCACAAAATTCACAATTGGTCAAAAGAGTTGACAATTCCCCCAGACAATGCACCTCCTAAGCAGTGCATCCAAAACTAGGGTTTTGACTTTAATCAGGCTAAATGGACTTCCAATACCTCAAGTGAGCTTCATAACATCGTATATGTATATAAGAACCCCCATGACAAGTTTCAAGACTTTTCTCAAAAGTTTGCTCAGTCAGATGATCAGATAAGTCAAAATCAGTCAATGCAGTTAAAAAGTCAAACTGAGGTCAACTGTGGTCAAACCAAAGTCAAACTTCATGATTTTTTGCCAACATCAAGTATATGAAGTAAAATTCATCATTTGATCAAGGGTTGATCATGATTCATCAAGGAGATTCCAGATCATCAATAATCAGGAGTTTCTAAATTAGGGTTTCCTTAGTAAAAGTCAACTGAACTTTGACCAGCCATAACTTTCACATACTTCATCACCAAGTCTCCACTCAAAGCTTATTTTGAAGGAAATTGAATTCTCTACAACTTTGATCTTGCAAGTTAAGCCCAAAAATGCTTCATTTGGAAGATATGAGCTAAGACATTATAGGTCATTTCAAAAGTCAACAAAAAGTCAACAACTTCAAAAGGGCATAACTTGAGATTGGTAAATGATATCGACATGAAACCAATGGGGTTGTTTAGAGGACTCTTCAAGCTTTCCAAAATGTCCAATAACACCCTCATACCTTTAAAATTGAGGGAGATATGCCCTTGCAAAGTTGGGAAATTTTGTGATGGTTTATAATGAAAATGGAGGTCCAAAAACAATTCTTTCCAAATGGGCTGGCCAAATTATGATCCAACCCATACAACAACATCATGCACGAAATTTCCATGTTATTTTCATAATTTTTATTTTATTTAATTAATTTATTATGATTTTTTATACTTAAAATCATTTTAAATTTAAATAAAATATTAAATATGAAGATTTAATTTTATTGTTGATTCTAGAATATCATAAAGTCAGCATGGAACAAATTGATGCAAGAATTATATGGAATGGCTTGAAATAGAAAGCATTGGTACAAAAATATTGAAATTTTAAAGCTTATCATGATGAATCTTTTTAAATCAAATCTTGCACACAATCAATCAAGTTTTTGACCTAGATTCAATCACATATAAGTACTGATCACAACCCTAGCATTCATACACGATTTTGCTGCCTCAAAGTGTAAGTTCAAAACCTCAAAAATTCATCCAAAACTCATATTCGGATTTGGAGTTTCAGAGCACTAGAAGGTAAAAAAAGAACATAGAGATGTTCTTTAGACATCACTGAAGCAAAACCATCACTCACATTCATCTCATACATGCCCTATTGTTCAACCCGAGCCATTCTTGTTCTTGTTTTTCTTTTTTTCGATTACATCAATTCATTGCATATTAATGGATTTTGTTTATCTAATGTTGTTCACAATGTTATGTAGAATGTTTCTGGGCAGGAAAATCAAAGAAACCGTGGCAAATGCATAAAACACCATTGTTAGGGTTTGGACCTAGGTTTAGGGTTTTCTAATTTAATGAATATAAATGGATTCTAAAAACACAGGATGAATCGCATGAATGATTGGATCATGTTGCTGTGTTTGATTTTGTGAAATTGTACAGTTTTGTTGCCCATTGAGTTTCGTAGGTTTTGCTGGAACTTGTTATTCGCAGGTAAATTCCCAGCAACATTCGTAGGTAAAAACGCAGGTATGAGGAAGAAGATGAAGTCCATTCGCGCCTGTTTTAAAAATTCAAATTCTTGTTTAAAAATATTATGAATTAGTTCTGGCTATATTTCACAAACGCATGTTCGTCCTAGTGGTAAGGCTGATACGCGTATTATGTGAAGGCACTGGTTCGATACTTGGCTGGGCACATTTTTTTTCTCTTATTTTTTCCAGGTCAAGCGTACATAATATATTATGCATTGTTACCATTCCATTAGCAGTTAGGCTCTCCCAGCCAGGCGGTAAAGCATGCGCGTGAATGATCAAAGGTCCTGGGTTCAACACCACCCCAGGCCTTTTTGATTTTATTATTTTTTCTGATTTTTCAAGATGAAGCATAAAACCAATTTCCCACTCTCTTTTGTTGCCTGCGTGCATAGTGGCTTGGTGGTGGTCCTTCTTGCTGGCAAACAAGCTGACCTGGGTTCAAACCCCAGTCAGGTAAGTTTTCACATTCTTTTTTTTTCTTTTATTTGTTTTAAGTATTATTATTAAATTAAATATAATCTTATGTATATATGTTTTCTAAATAATTAATAATAATAAGGCATGTTTAATATGTTCCAAATTTTAAAATATATAAATTTTCTAAAATTATTTTCTTTATCATATGTAAATACAATATATGCATATTATTAAAACAATTTTATATAATTAAATTAAAAACCCTAAAAAATATTTTTCTAAATAAAAACCCTAATTTTGTGACAACCTAATTTTATTTTCTAAATTATTTTTACTTTCTAATTCTTTACATAATTATAATATATATTTATTTAGTATAATTTTTGTAAATATAATAATTGGTAGAAATTAAATTTTGTAAACATGATCAATTTTTGTGAATATGATATTTAAAATTCATTTTCTTCATATAATGTGTAAATATTTTTTTTTTAAATAATTGTTAATATATGTTTAGAAATAATTAAATTTGTAATGATTAAGATTTATAATTATATTATGTTTAAAAATTTTATGTTATAGTAATTGTTTAATTATTCGTATTTCTAAATAAATGATTATATGTTAAAATCCAATTTTGTGTTTATTATTCTAATCATGTCATTATAATATTTTTTTTATTATTTAATTCTATTTATTTTAATTATTGTTACTAACCATGTTATTATTTATTATTTTTGCTTCACTAATCTTATATATTTTCTTATTATTATTATTTCACTAACTTTATTTATTTTTAATATTTTTGCTAACCTTATTTTTTAATTATATTTATTACTAACCCCTATTTATTTATTTATTGTTTATTTATTATCTTTGCTTATTTATTTATATTTTGCTTATTATTTATTTTTGCTATTTATTTTAATTTGCTTATTATAATTATTATGTAATTGCTTCTTGGTGTAATTTTGTAAATATTTAATTTATTGCTATGGTTAGTAATTTAGGGAGTGCAAATATGTATTATATTTTAAAATAAATTTAGATCATTTTAATCATAAGATAAATAATATTGATCACTCACACACGTAAGTCGATTTTTAATCGCCATCTCACATTCCTAAGGTTATCCCTCAAGTTGCCTATTAATAAGGTCAAGTGGGGTGTATAAAGCAAGTCCCTTAAAAAGAAAAATCATCAAGTCCCTAATGGTTGCCTTTAAAGATCAAGTCCCTTCGAATAATGATGATAGTCCCTCCAGAATGCTTAATACACCCCACAGTTGCCTTCATAAAAACAGATGTCCCTCATGTGTCCCTTACATCCAAGGTAATGACTACCTACTCTTTAATAGTAGGGATAGTCTTACCAATTAAAGGATAAAGAACAAGAAAGACTTAAAATTTTAGGGTAGGTATCTCTTAGTTGCTTGCTCACTCCATTTTTTCAAACTTTCCACAATTTCAAACAAATTTTCAAAAACAAGTTTTTACGCATCCGTACATGGATCATTATTAACTCATATGAAAATTTTTCTATTCACACACTACACTTTCAAAAACAATTCAAAAGTGAGCTAAGTAACTAAGAGCCCATGGATAACCATGGATGTAAAGGGTGCTAACACCTTCCCTTTACATAACCTACCCCCCGGACCCAAAAATATCTCTTAAGGTCTTTCCTGTTCTTTTATACCCTTTCCTTTGGATAAAATAAAAGTCGGTGGCGACTCTTGCTATCCGCAACATAACTAAAGTCAGTTCTCCCACCGTGTTACAGTGAGGAATTTTGCGGCTATGCGAGGCAAATTGGTGACCAAGTCACCAAGCCCTAACTGAATGGTTAGGGTGTTGACAATGCCGCCTATGAAAAATGGGGTGGAGCCTCTTTGCGCAATGGCCTGGATGTGAGAAAGCATGAACGGGGCAGCGTTGATTGGCTCGTCATTTAGAGCGCAGTGCAAGAACAGAAGCTCCTTGGAGTTGAGCTTATGGTTACTCTCTCGTGCAAAGATGGTGTTGCAAATGACTCGGTGAAAATATCTGATTGCCAGGTTGTGGATGTGTGTAGCATTAAGGCTCTGAAAGGCTGAGGCACGGGTGTTGGTTATGTCGTGCCATAAAGTGAAAGCGGTTTCACTAAAATTATCCGGCACGCGGAGGTGAGCTTCATTCCCGTGAGCGAAGCCTAGCAACTCGGCTATCCTTGTTTGCGAAAGTTCGAACTCCCGGTAAAACAATCTGAATTTAGCAACGCCGGTAAGTTGACTCTGAGAACCGGTACCGGTGATGTAATGGAACGAGCTTAGGAATTCCAGTGTCAGAAACTCGAATGTGGGCTGAGGCTGACTGCATAGAACCCACAAATTAACCTTCTTAAGCAGGTTCTTGACACTGTTGAGCATTCCCAATTCTCTCAAACATTTAGTGTCGATATAACGCGTAGGTTGCACACCGCGGTTCTGGAATCGGATGAATCTTTCTCTCTGGTTTTCTCCATTCTCACCCTCTCTAAATTGAATAGCATCCATTGCATGCAAGAGCTAGAGTGAGAGATGAGGAGTTTGGATTTTGTGAAAAAGTGATAAAATGAGAGAAATAATGGTTCGGATAAATATTGGAAGGTGAGAATGTGATAGGTGTGGTGATAATGGAGAGGTTAATGAGTTTTAATTTGGTAATGGGAGGTTACGTAAGTTGGGGTAGAAAATGGGTGGTTTTGGAAGTTATGGAGGAAGAAGAAGAAGAGGTTTCAAAAAGAAACAGTTTTGTTTCTCACGAATCCTATATTTAGGGTTGTCATGGTCGTGACAAGGAGATGACGGTCGTGACACGCTAAATTAGCACGTCACGATCGTTAGGGGGGTGTGACGATCGTGAGGGTTGATTTCCTTGAATAATTTCCAGAAACATTATCTCTTACGCTTCATATAATTTATATAATAATTTTTTTTTGGTCACTTCTCACTCAATATTTAATATAAACACCATATAATAAATAATTTCAATATAGTACTTGTATATTTGCATGGCACGAGAGATTTTATAGAAAATAATTCAATCCAAGCATAACAGTATATATAATGAAAACATATAAATTAATTAAAATGGAAAAATTTGTAAACTAGAAGTGCATTGCATATGGTAATTGAAATGAAATTACATTAATGAAAATACGGTATGAAATTGTTTGCGAAAAGTAAAACTAACTAGAAACGAAAACAATAAGTAAAATAAACTAGATCACTTATAGCATTTTCAAAAGTGTTTCTTCAAATCTTCGATTGCGGAGTTCAAGTGATAGAATTGTTCACAGGTTATGTCAGTCAAACCTATAATGTCCAATCGCATGCTCTTAATTTCATCCTTAAATGTATTTATATCAGTTTGGTAAGCTGCAAGAGTGTTCATGATATTCTGTAAGTTGTTAGCATAATCTCCTTGATTCACTTCAGGGGTTTCAATAACTTCGTCAGTGTGGTCAATGTCATGGTAACCAGGAGGTGTCTCAGGGTCAGTTTCGACATCGGTCATTATATCATCTTTTATCTTGTAAGACTGAGGTGTTTCAGGAGTAGATGGATAATCAGGTGGGGTTAACTCATAAAGCCAGTTATCCTTATTGTGAACACTTACTCTAGCATGGTTTGGTAGTGTGAACAGGGTTACTACCTCATTCCGGATTAGGTACTCGAAAGGTGGATGTCCTAAATTCCTTATGATATGGCGATTAAAGCAAAAGTTAAGATTCATAGGACGGATGGTACCTAAACGGTTGCACCTGTGCAATTGGTACCTAAGTCCTAAGGCATCAGCAATCATGGTTACAAGACCTCCTACTAATATAGGTAATTCAGGTTCTTCTTGTATACGGGTGAAGGTTTGCATCATGAAAGGTACACCATTAACAGGCTGTCCATTAGTGAAACATGACATAATGAATATCTCATCTTTAGAGACTCCGGTAATGTTTTCTTCTTTTCCAAAGAAGGTGTGGGCCAGGATCTTATGGAAGTAACGGAGAGCAGGGTTATGTATTTCATCATTGTTCATGCTATTTGGTTCAGGGTGGTAGTTTCCGGTTAAAGTTCCCCAAAAGAAATCCAGCTCAATGTCCATCAATTCTACCTGTGTGGTAGTAAAAGCAAAGGGTCCACTAGGGAATCCTAATAAGTCAGCTAGTTCTTTATGGTTAAAGTCATATTCTATTCCAAATAGGCGGAAACTGATAAATCCTTTCCTGAATCCAAAACCGTGCTCAGGTAGGTAAACTAAGGAGCTAAGGAACTCAAGGGTGAGCTCGCGGTAAGTCACAAACTTATGTTGAATCAGTGCATTCTCCCATCCAAGTCGGTTAAACAAGTATAGGATGCTATCATGTATACCTAGGGTTTCCATAGTCAGATCATCCGGATACAGGGTCAAATCCATTTGCCTCTGTGATAACTCTTCAAACTTCATCCTTTGGTTCCTACCTCTAATTTTGGTTTCCATATGGTTTATCGGTTGGTTAGCCATGGTTAGTGCAAATATGGAGGAAACAAATCAGGGGGAGAAGGAAAGTGGAAAAGACTTTTAGAAAATCTGTAAAAGTGATTTAAGATTAAAATAAAGAAAAATAAGGAAATGAAATGCATAATTTAAAGGCAATAATAGTAATAATGAAATAAAGCTATAAAATGACAAAACAATTAAATGAAGAATAAAACGATAAATGACAAAAATAATAGAATGATAAAAATGATTTAAATGATTAAATGAGTAAATGGGTTGCCTCCCACTAAGCGCTGTTTTTATCGTCAAAAGCCTGACGTAATGCTTAGGTGTAGATTAATCAGGGGAATTAGTGGACAACTCTAAGAGCCTTAGATTATTTGCATAATCTCTATTTTCAACTTTATGATAATGTTTTAAACGTTGTCCATTTACTATGAATGGTTCACTATTCCTACCCTTAATTTCTATTGCTCCACTCGGGAACACTTTAGTTATTTCAAAGGGTCCTGACCATCTAGATTTTAATTTTCCAGGAAAGAGCCTAAGTCTTGAATTAAAAAGGAGTACAACGTCTCCCACACTAAATTCTTTCCTAGATAGGCGTTTATCATGCCATCGCTTAGTTCTTTCTTTATATATCTTAGCATTCTCATAAGCATCTAGCCTTAATTCTTCTAATTCGTTAATGTCTAGGATTCGATTTTCTCCTGCAGCATTATAATTTATATTGAGAGTTTTGATCGCCCAATAAGCTTTGTGTTCTAGTTCTACCGGGAGGTGACAAGATTTTCCATAAACTAATTTGAAAGGTGTAGTACCTATGGGTGTCTTGTAAGCGGTCCTATAAGCCCATAAAGCTTCATTAAGTTTAGATGACCAATCTTTCCGAGATATGGCGACAGTCTTTTCTAAGATTTGTTTGATTTCTCTGTTTGAGACTTCGACTTGTCCACTTGTTTGTGGGTGATATGGTGTTGCCACACGGTGTCTTACTCCATACTTAGATAGTAATTTGTCAAATATTTTTGAAATGAAGTGCGAGCCACCGTCACTTATGACGAGTCTAGGCACACCAAATCTGGAAAAGATTATATTTTTGAAAAGCTTTATTACTACTCGTGTGTCATTTGTAGGAGAAGCTATAGCTTCAATCCATTTTGAAACATAATCAACAGCTACGAGTATGTAATTGTTACCGAAAGATGATGGGAATGGTCCCATGAAATCTATTCCCCAGACGTCAAAGATTTCTACTTCTAATATTCCTTTTTGAGGCATTTCATCTCTTCTTGAAATATTTCCGGTGCGTTGACATCGATCGCAATTTATAACAGCGATGTGGACATCCTTCCATAGATTAGGCCAGAATAGGCCGGCTTGCAAGATTTTTGCACAAGTCTTGGAAGACCTTGCATGTCCACCATAAGGAGATGAATGGCATTGAGCAATGACATCTTCTATTTCTTCTTCGGGAATACATCGACGAAAGATTCCATCGGGTCCTCTTTTGAACAATAATGGTTCATCCCAATAATAATGTTTTAGATTGTGAAAGAATTTATTTTTCTGCTGATAGGTTAAATCAGGTGGAAGAGCTCCTGCGGCTAGGTAGTTAACAATGTCAGCGTACCATGGCGGTCCTACAGTTGTCTGGATTGTTTCCACGGGTTCTGGTTCATTTAAGTCTAACTGAACTGGGTCGCTTCCTATTTGTGCTATCAGCTGTTCATACGGAAAATCATCGTTAATCGGCATTTGTTCGGGTTTAATACCTTCTAATCTAGATAAATGGTCTGCTACGACGTTTTCAGTACCTTTCTTATCTTTTATTTCGAGATCAAACTCTTGTAAGAGTAAAATCCATCTCAAGAGTCTCGGTTTAGCATCTTTCTTAGTTAATAGATATCGGATAGCAGCATGGTCTGTGTAAACGATTATTTTCGCTCCTACTAGGTAAGAACGGAATTTGTCAAGCGCAAAGACAACTGCTAACAATTCTTTTTCAGTAGTGGCGTAGTTCATCTGAGCAGAATCTAAGGTTCTACTGGCATAGTAAATCGCATGAAGTTTCTTTTCTTTCCTCTGGCCTAGAACTGCGCCTACAGCATAGTCACTCACATCGCACATGATTTCGAAAGGTAATCTCCAGTCAGGTGGTTGCATGATTGGTGCGGTGATGAGGGCTGTTTTTAGAGTTTCGAATGCTTTAAGACAATCTTCATTGAATATGAACTCATCATCTTTCATTAATAAACCAATAAGAGGTTTAGTGATTTTCGAGAAATCTTTGATGAATCGTCGGTAAAAACCGGTGTGTCCTAAAAAGCTTCGTATTTCTCGAATGGTTTTAGGGGGTTGAAGATCTTTTATGACTTCTATCTTAGCTTTATCTACTTCAATTCCCTTGTCGGATATAACGTGGCCTAATACGATTCCTTCTCTGACCATAAAATGACATTTCTCCCAGTTAAGCACGAGGTTTACTTTTACACATCTTTCTAACACCATTTCTAAATTTGATAGGCATCCTTCAAAACTTTGCCCGCATACAGAGAAGTCGTCCATGAACACTTCCATGATGTTGTCTATAAAATCTGCGAAGATTGACATCATACATCTTTGAAAGGTTGCAGGAGCGTTGCATAATCCAAAGGGCATTCGTCTATAAGCGAACGTTCCATATGGGCATGTGAATGTAGTCTTCTCTTGATCATCTGGATGGATAGGAATTTGGAAAAATCTTGAGTAACCGTCAAGATAACAGAAGTATGAATGCTTGGCTAATCGTTCTAACATTTGATCTATAAAAGGTAGTGGGAAATGATCTTTTCGAGTGGCTTTGTTTAGTTTACGATAATCTATGCACACTCTATGTCCCGTCACTACTCTTTGCAATATCGATTTGCCTTGAGCGTTTTTCACAACAGTGATACCTCCTTTCTTTGGTACTACATGTACTGGACTAACCCATTTACTATCAGAGATTGGATATATTATTCCGGCATCTAGTAGTTTCTTAACTTCTTCTTTCACTACAGTGCTAAGGATTGGGTTAATTCTTCTTTGAGATTCTCTGGAGGTTTTGCAATCTTCTTCTAGCAGAATACGATGCATACAAATTGAAGGGCATATTCCTTTGAGATTAGATATGTTATATCCTAATGCAGTTGGATATTTCTTTAAAACATCTAAAAGTTTCTTTGTTTCTATAGTTCCTAAACTGGAATTTATTATAACTGGTCTTTTACATTCAATGTCTAAGAATTCGTACCTTAGGTTATTAGGTAAAGTTTTTAATCCTAATGTAGGTTTATCTTTACTTGGCATGGGATCCGGTGTAAGTGCTAAACTTTCGCTTAGACTATCGTCTTGATACGGTGCACGCCAATTATCATCTTCGAAAATCGGAGGGATTTGAATTTTCATTATTTCAGAATAGGTAGTTTCTTTCAGTTCCATTTCTCTTACACATTCGTCAATTACGTCCAATAGATAGCAAGTATCCTCTATAGCTGGTGATTGTAAGAATTGTGTTAAAATAAATTCAACTTTCTCTTCACCTACTTCAAAGGTTAGCTTTCCTCTTTTTACGTCTATTATAGCTCCGGCGGTAGCTAATAATGGTCTTCCTAGTATGATAGGTGTAGTGGAGTCTTCAGAGATGTCCATGATTATAAAATCAGTAGGGATGTAGAATTGTCCTATACGTACTGGGACGTTTTCTAGTATGCCTATAGGATATTTAACTGAGCGATCGGCTAGTTGAACAGACATTTTAGTTGGTCTAAGGTCTCCCATGTCTAGCCTTTTGCAAATCGTTAAGGGCATAACACTGATATTGGCTCCTAAATCGCATAGAGCTTTGTCAATGACGAATTTTCCTATTACACAGGGTATAGAGAAACTTCCTGGATCTTTTAGCTTCGGAGGCATATTATTCTGAATTATGGCGCTACACTCAGCAGTAAGTGTAACTGTTCCGTTATCCTCTATCTTTTTCTTATTAGATAAGATCTCTTTTAAAAACTTAGCATACGAGGGTATTTGAGTGATAGCTTCTGTAAATGGAATAGTAATATTCAACTGTTTCAGAAGTTCGACAAATTTCTTAAATTGACCCGTCGTCTTGGAATTGGTTAATCTCTGAGGGTACGGAATTGGTGGTTTATAGGGTGGTGGAGGCACATAAGGCTTTTCTTTCTCCACTGCCTCTTGATTATCATCTTCCTTTTCTTCTGGATCATTTACCATTTCAGTAGGTTTATCCGGTTTTTGGTACATGGCTGGATTGTCAAGTCTTGGATCGGTAGGTCCGTCAAGTTCCTTGCCACTTCTTAATATTACGGCATTGGCATGTCCTTTCGGATTAGGTTGGGGTTGTCCAGGGAATACTCCAGCTGGTGCAGCAGTAGGTGCTTGTTGTTGAGCTACTTGTGAAATCTGAGTTTCAAGCATTTTGTTATGTGTAGCTAATGCATCTACTTTGCTCACTAATTGCTTAATCTGCTCACTAGTGTGAATGTTTTGGTTTAAGAAGTCCTTGTTTGTTTGAGATTGGTTAGCTATAAAGTTCTCCATCATCAACTCAAGGTTCGATTTTCTAGGGACATTAGGAGCAATCTTTTGATATCCTGGTGGTGTAGCTGGTGCTTGACCTGGTGCGTATAAAGCATTGTTATTCTTATAGGAGAAGTTCAGATGATTCTTCCAACCTGGGTTGTATGTGTTTGAGTATGGGTTTCCTTGAGCATAATTCACTTGATCCGTGGGAATTTCTGTCAATAGTTGACAATCAGAAACTTCATGTCCTGGAACTCCACATAACTCACAGTTAGGTGTTACTGCAGCCACGATGGCTGTTGGTGTTATGGCCAAGTTGTCGATCTTTTGGCTTAGTTGGTCAAACTTTGCATTGACTTGGTCCATACTACTCACTTCGTACATACCTCCTTTTGTTGGTTTCTCAGTTGCGACTCTCTCGCTTCCCCATTGGTAATGGTTTTGAGCCATACTTTCAATAAATGCATAAGCATCATTATATTCTTTGTCCATCAATGCACCGCCCGCGGCAGCGTCAATTGTCATTCTTGTATTGTACAAGAGTCCATTATAGAAGGTATGGATGACCATCCATTCTACTAATCCGTGATGTGGACAAAGTTTCAGCAAATCCTTATAGCGTTCCCAAGCTTCGAATAGTGATTCGCTTTCCCTTTGCTTAAATCCGTTGATCTGAGCTCTCAGCATAGCTGCCTTGCTAGGTGGGAAATATCTGGTCAAGAAAACTCTCTTTAGTTCCTCCCACGTAGTTACTGAGTTCGAAGGCAGAGATTGAAGCCAGGCTCTTGCTCTGTCTCAAAGTGAAAAAGGAAACAAACGTAGTCTAATAGCTTCTTGGGTAACTCCATTGGCTTTTACGGTATCTGCGTATTTCACAAAGATCGAAAGATGAAGGTTCGGATCCTCGGTAGGATTTCCGGCGAATTGATTTTGTTGCACGGCTGATATCAACGAAGGTTTTAGTTCGAAATCATTTCGGTTGATAGTCGGTGCGGCAATGCTAGAATGCGGTTCAGCTTGCGAAGGACTGGCGTAATACTTGAGTGGGTGATTCTGTTCTTCAGCCATCTCTGCGTCCTTTGATGTTACGACTGGTTTAGGCGGATCTATTTGAAGATCTGGAATATTGTAACTTTTTTCGTAATCGAATATCCGTCTTCTTACGTGTAAGAAGCGTTCCGATTCTGGGATTAGAGGTTGCAAGTCTTCGCCTTTAGAGCGAGTACTTGGCATACACTCGGCAATTTATATTAAGAAAATAAAATAGTTGTTACCTTAGTCTAGACAATGCTACCTAAAGTACACTAGTAACTAAATTAAGGTCCCCGGCAACGGCGCCAAAAACTTGATGGGCTAAAGACGTTTCTAATTATGTGTCTAGCGGTATCTTAACTACAAGTGCACAACCTATCGAAGTAATATTTAAGATTATCGATCCACAGGGACTCTATGGTTACTTAGTGCTAGATGAACTTCTAGTTTAGCTAAGGTGAAGGGTTGTCACGATTTTTTGTTGTTTTTAAAATATTAAAGGCGGGAATTAAATTTAAGTTTTAATAAAATAATACTAAGGCGGTCGGTATGTAATTATACTAACTTAGGTGGGTCAATCTAACCTAGGCTTATAAAGGTGTTCACTTAAACTATTCTGTAGAGGTTACTAGTTTAAATACCCTCAACTCACACTCTCGTGGTCTTATCTTAGATCTTACCCCTAAAGCCCTATGCCTGCTCTCGTTAGCCCATAAGTGTTTAGAGATAATTTTTGGAAACTTAGTAATTCTAATTTATTTTAAAGCGCTCTCGCTGTGTTTAATTTAAATGCCTAACTTTAGCTATCTGGTTAAAATCTCACACTCTCGTGGTCTTGACCTAACCTAATACTCTTTCCTTACTCTCGTAACGAAAATGTCGATTTTAAATAAAAAGTATCAGCCAGAATGTTAAGCTATTAATTATTTTAAGCCTATGGTTAATTTTACCGATTAAGTTTGTTTTAACTACATACCGCCCTAAGGTAATTAGCTACTCATTTTTGTTGAACCAGACAGAGGCAGAGAAACAATAAACAAAATATTCATGGCAGAAAAATAAATAAATAACATAAATATTAAATTGCAAATAATATAAACCTGGTTAACAATTAAATGGCAGACTCCTTCTTCCACAGACCGGAAAGCTCGGAGTATTTGGCGGAATCGAAAATAACAAAATATTCTGAAGGTTTCGAAACAAGTAAATTTTATAACAATTTCCTGATGTTGGAAATTGTTATAGGTTGGGTTTGGATACAATAAAAATAGAATACTGAAAATAATGCTGAAATAAAAAGGGTGTAAAATAATTCGGCAGAGCTTCCGCAAGAAATTGACAAAAAATTACTCTGTGTTTTGTTCAAATGACTTATGCTATTTATAGAAGAATTAATGGGCTTGTGGGTGGACTTGTTGCATTGGGCCTCGTAGGAACAGTTGAGAGAATATAGGAATGTGGATGGAAAATAGGCAGATCATGTGCATGTAATGTTTTGACGTAGTCTCAGTCAAATAATCTCCTTTTTCCCTTGTCACGGTCGTGACAAGGGCACCACGTTCGTGTCCCTTGAATTTTAAGTGTCACGGTCGTGACAAGGTCATCACGGTCGTGATTGCTTCTTTTGGGGTGTCACGGTCGTGACAACTAGGTGACGACCGTGAGTGCAACAAATTATGCAGGTTTTGCAGGTTTCTTCATTTCTTCATATTTTTATGGTTGTTTTCGCTCCTTTTGCTCTTGACTCATGATTTAGCTCCATATATGATGTAACTGCAAAATGGTAAGAAAAACTCGAGGAATCGGGTGTTAAAACGATGATTATGCGATAAAACGGTAATGAAACTTAGCAATATAATCGATACATTTTCTCGTTATCAGTTAACCCAGTTCAGTGTATCTTCACACTTACATCTGGGGGCTACCAAGCCAGGAAGGAAATCCAATATAAGTAATATTAATTATGGAGTTAAACCAATCAGTTTAATCCTTCACTTAATATCTACCCAAGGCAATTTCTATCTAAGACTCAACTTAGATATGAGTACCTACTCACTCCCCCTCAATAACACAGTGATCTTTAACTTAGAATGATTAATAAGTTTGAAGTCACACTTCAGACACATCGGCTTGATCTTACTTATCAGTTTCAATCAAGACACAATTCACTTTTTGCTTAAAAGCTTATAAAGTGACTAACAAACAATTAAAACCTGCTAGCTTCACTAACACCCTTGACACTCTTCTTAAATTCGTGAAATTTACTTGAGTGTATCAGTTCCTTAAATAGATGCTTAGTTTGTGGGCTTTTTGCAAATAATCCCGACTTTGATAAATCCCACAGTTATCTCCTTGAATTAAGGTGAGTTAGTTTGTTATCTCCTTAAATCAAGGTGAGTTAGTTTTTCTGTTTCCTTTACACTGAAACCAGATACTAAGCTTCCTAAAGAGGCGCCTTGGAGTGCTTATCCTTTTACAATTAATTCCAGATATTTACTCCTGATTTTAAGCACTTTTGTTACGCATCATTTAAGTCAGATAGCAGGTTTGCGATGTCACAACATCTGGTGTGACATCCTGATGTCCTGAACTAAGTTCATAGCTTTTACTTTGTTTGTCAAAAATTCTGCCAATTTCTAACATCTACAAACTCCCCCTTTGGCTAATTTTTGGCTAACATATTCTTCTGGTTTTGTCAGAGAGCAGCGGAGTTCCTTTCTGTTGAATCATGTGAGAGCTAATAATTTGCTCCCCCTCAAACATGTATGTATACTGCCATGACTTGGTCCAACAGATTTTGATAATTATTCATTTCACCCAGTGACATATTGAAAATTCAAATTCAACTTAGTTCAGCAGACAAACATTAACAACATTGTTCAATACACTTCTCCCCCTTGTTAGACATAAATTTTGGGGCCAAACAAACAAAAAAACATTCAGAATTACAATGCAGAACAGACAATACATTTTCCACCAACACACACAGCTTCACTCTTCATCTTATGTATCCTCATACTCATCATCAGATTCATCATCATTCCCAGCAACCTCTTCCAGCTCCAGTCTTTGAATTAGGTCCTCAAGCTTCTTCTTCCTTTCATCCAGCTCTTTGCAGGTTGTCCTGAGCTCTGCAATTAGGGCTGCCTTTGATATAGGTGTCTTGACAGCAGATGTCCCACCTGGTGCTTCAACATCGGCAACATGATGACCTAGAAACAACTTGTAATGAGAGGACAGTGGACTCTCCCTTTTACAAACAGAATCCTTATCAATAAGGATTCCTGGATATTGGTTGAGAATTACCTCACAGAGTAGTGATGGGAAGGCTATTGGAAGCTTGATGGCTGAGGTTCCTGCATGCTTGAGAGTCTGGTCAAAGATATATGCCCCATAATCCAGCCTGGTTTGGGTACCTACAGCACAGTTGAACCTCCCAAGCCCAGTAGCTATAGATGAGGTGTGGTTGGTTGGGACCTAGTTGACTGTTCCAATTCTGTGCAGCATGGCATACTTCCTGGTTAATAAGCTAACTGAGAGTCTGCCTTTGACTGGCCATGTCTTGACTTGGTTAGCTTTGATTATTTTGCAAACTTGATTGTCAGTCTTGCCAAGCTCAGTTGGCCCATCAGCTTCTCTCCCCAGGTACTGATTTATCACCCTAGAAGAAAAATCTACACATCTCCCCCTGACATACACTTTCCTGAAATCCTCGGATTTCCCATCAGCACACCCTTCTTGTAAGTTAACTATGAATTCTTTTACCAACAGTTCATAACAAGGAGAAAATTTAGAAACAGTCTTGAACAGTCCAACATTGGAGATTAAATCAATTACCTCAGTGCATTCCAAAGCATTGCTACCCAGCTCTCTTTCCAGAGCCACCCTTCTCTGATAGACATATTTCCACTTGCTTACACTGGAGACATGGTGGAAGGACACATTATCCAGGGGTGCTTCAGGGACAGCAGTGGCAGTCCTAGGAGGTGTTGGCCTCTTTCTGGGTTGAGATGTTGGGACATCCTCCTCAACATCAGAATCAGATGGAGTTGTGGCCTTCCTCTTCTGAGTGCTGACCTTACTCCATTTCTTTGTAGGTCCAAAAGCAGTTTTGACCTTGTCCTTCTTGGGAGTTGGCTGTCTTTTCTCAGGAGTTGCATGAGCAGCTGGCTTCTTATCCTTCCTAGCCCTATGCCTCTTGGCTATGCTAGGATCAACAGATGCTATGATCTCTGTGTCAGAATCATCATCCAGGTTTTCAACTGGTGGAGGTTGGGAAGCCTCATTCTCAGCAGCTTGATCATCAGTAGCTTGATCCTCAGTAGCTTGATCATTATCATTTGAGGCTTTGTCCTGGCCCTCAGTTGTTTCAACATTGCTTGGGACATCCTGTGGAGCAGGTATGTCTTCTTCATCTTGGTTGCTTGGGACATATTGTGGAGCAGGCATACTGTTTAGGGGAACTGACACCCCAGGCACAACCTTTTGTTCCGCTAGGATCCTGGTTACAAGCTCTTTGATTGATGCGTCCACGTAAGCAGAAGCTTTGGGAGTACTGGAAGATGAAGAAGCTCCCTTACTTTTGCTGAAGACTGGCTCCTTAGGTCTTCTTGCATGGGGAGTCCTGGGCTTTTGAGCAATGGGAATGCTTCCTCTGATCACATTTATAGGTGTAGCATCCATGGGTACTACAGACAATGGAGTGGCGTTCACAACGTCTTCCTAAATGAGACCCTCATCAATGGAGTTAGGGTTCTGATGTTGAGACATTTTTTCGATTGTGGTGGAAATGTGTAAAGGTTTGATGATTGATTTGGATGAGTTTAGAGTTTCAGCTGTAGAATGCAAAAGGTTCAGTGGTGCTAAAGAGAATGTGAGAAGCTGAAATCACGTTTGTACATAAGCCTGTTGCTATTGGAATTTTTAAAATTGGAATACAAACAGTTATTGGCCAGACTGGTGATGCCATCTGGTGATCATGCCATACGATGTCATGAGACATGCTGGCACTTCTCCATAATTGCTATATGTCACATATGCAGATTCCCAATTTACCCCTTAGGTTTTCAAATTGGGTAGCATCCAAAGCCTTGGTGAATATGTCAGCTAATTGCAGCTCTGTGGCTACATGCTCCAATGTGATCACCTTCTCCTCCACAAGGCCTCTGATGAAATGATGTCTGATATCTATGTGCTTAGTCCTGCTGTGTTGGATAGGATTTTTGGAGATATTAATAGCACTTATATTGTCACAGTACAATGTCATGACATCTTGTGTGACATTGTATTCTGTGAGCATTTGTTTCATCCATACCAGCTGTGAACAACTGCTACCAGCTGCAATGTATTCAGCTTCAGCAGTGGATAAGGATACACAATTCTGTTTCTTACTGAACCAAGAAATTAAATTGTTCCCTAGAAAGAAGCATCCTCCTGATGTACTCTTTCTATCATCAGCACTTCCAGCCCAGTCAGCATCACAAAACCCAGTGAGTATGGGTTCACAACCATGAGAGTACATTATGCCATAGTCACATGTGCCATTTACATATTTCAAGATCCTCTTAACCTGGTTGAGATGGCTCACCTTTGGTTTAGCTTTATACCTTGCACACACACCTACTGCAAAAGCTATATCTGGTCTTCTAGCTGTAAGATATAGTAGACTTCTAATCATGCTCCTGTACAAACTTTGGTCCACACTCTCACCTTTGTCATCCTTTGTCAGTTTTAGATGAGTGGGAGCAGGTGTTCTCTTGTGAGTTGCATTGTCCATCCCAAACTTCTTGACAGTGTTCTTTGCATATTTGCTTTGGGATATGAATATTGAGTCCTCCATCTGTTTGATTTGCAGTCCAAGGAAGTAAGTTAATTCTCCCACTAGACTCGTTTCAAATTCAGACTCCATTTGAGTCACAAAATGTTAACCATCCTGTCTGACATCCCACCAAACACTATGTCATCCACATATATCTGAGCAATCATAACTTTTCCCTCTTCATCCTTTACAAACAAGGTTTTGTCTATTCCTCCCTTCCTGTATCCATGTTTAATGAGAAAGGTGGTCAGTCTTTCATACTAAGCTCTGGGAGCTTGCTTTAGTCCATACAGAGACTTCCTCAGCTTATATACATGCTCTGGACAGCTTGGATCAACAAAACCCTTTGATTGCTCCACATATACTTCCTCATTAAGGTACCCATTTAGGAAGGCACTCTTAACATCCATCTGAAATAATTTGAACTTTAGGATAAAAGCAATTTCTAGGAGTAGTCTAATGGATTCAAGTCTTGCTACTGGTGCAAAAGTTTCATCAAAATCCACCCCCTCAATTTGAGTATATCCTTGAGCCACAAGCCTAGCCTTGTTTCTTGTAACTACCCCCTGCTCATTAGACTTGTTTTTGTACACCCACTTAGTGCCAATCACATTAATGCCATCATGCCTAGGAACAAGATCTCATACTTCATTCCTTGTAAACTGGCCTAATTCTTCCTGCATAGCTGAGATCCAGTACTCATCATTCAGAGCTTCCTTGATGTTCTTAGGTTCTACCTTTGAAACAAAGCAGGAGCCTGAGGTCATCTCTCTTGATCTAGTGGTGACACCACTGTTGTGATCACCAATTATCAGTTCTTTAGGATGATCTTTCTGGATTCTGATGGAGGGAGATTTGTTAGATTGCCCTGACTTTACCTCAGTTAAAGTGAAATCAGGATTATCACTTTCTATTTTAACTTCAGTTGGATTGTCAGCAGATGTTCCAACATCATCAGCAACATCTGTCTTTGCATATGTATCATCAATAGTCACATTTATTGACTCCATCATAACATTGGTTATGGAGTTAAATACTCTGTAAGCTCTGCTATTTATAGAGTATCCAAGAAATATCCCTTCATCACTCTTAGGGTCCATCTTCCTTCTTTGATCCTTATCAGCCAGGATGTAGCACTTACTTCCAAATACATGAAAGTACTTGACTGTAGGTTTTCTACCCTTCCAGACTTCATAGATGGTGGATAGAGTTCCCTTTCTTAGTGTGACTCTATTATGGATGTAGCATGCTATGTTCATAGCTTCAGCCCAAAAGTACAGGGGTAACTTCTTGGCATGAATCATGGTTCTAGCTGACTCCTGAATAGTTCTATTTTTTCTTTCTACAATCCCATTCTGTTGAGGGGTGATGGGAGAAGAGTACTCATGGTTGATCCCTTCTGATGAACAGAAGTCTGAGAATTTTTGATTCTCAAACTCATTTCCATGATCACTTCTTATTCTGACCACACAGCTTGCCTTTTCTCTTTGGATCCTATGGCACAGATCTCTAAATACCTCAAACACATCTGACTTTTCTTTGATGAAGCTTATCCAGGTATATCTTGAGAAGTCATCAACAACCACATAGGCATATCTTTTTCCACCAAGACTCTCTACCTGCATTGGTCCCATAAGGTCCATGTGCAGTAATTCCAAGACTTTGGAGGTTGTCAGATGTTGAAGCTTTGGGTGTGACATCTTGGTTTGCTTACCTATTTGACACTCACCACACACTTTTCCTTCATCAATCTTAAGTCTTGGGATCCCTCTTACAGCCTCCATAGATATGATGTTCTTCATTCCTCTGAGATGGAGATGACCCAATTTTTGATGTCATAGCTTCACTTCTTCTTCTTTGGCTATGGAACAAGTAGATGTGAGACTGGAATCTTGGGGTTCCCACATATAGCAGTTATCTTTTGATCTGGCTCCTCTCATGACCACTTTTTGTTCTTTATCAGAAACTATGCACTCAGCTTTGGTGAAGTTGACACTGTAACCTTGGTCACATAACTGACTTATGCTGATCAAGTTAGTAGTTAACCCTTTCACTAACAGCACACCATCTAGATTTGGTACACCTGAGCAGTCCAAAGTCCCAACTCCCTTGATTTCCCCCTTTGCTCCATCTCCAAAGGTTACATAGCTGGATGAGTGTGGCTTTAAGTCTACCAACAGATTCTTCAGTCCAGTCATGTGTCTTGAGCAGCCACTGTCAAAATACCAGTCTTCCTTAGCAGATACTTTTAGAGATGTGTGTGCTATAGAGATAACAATCTGCTTGGACCACTTGTGCTTGTTGTGAGGTTTCCTTTATGAATTCAGATCAGGCTGTCTTTCTCTCTTAGGTTCCCACTGCTGGATGTATGTATGTCTCTTCTGATGCATCTGCCCTGGATAGTGTCCATCTCTAGAGTTCCAAGGTTGCCTGGTGAACTTGTTCTTCTGCTTAGGCATGTACTGGTAGCTTTGACCAGTATAGTGTATATCTTTAGGTATCCAAGTTCTCCTGGTGACCTCTGTCTTCAGCTTAGGAAGGTGCTGGGAAATATGATTGGGGTATCCATGCAGTTTGTAGCAAAAAGGTTTGATGTGACCAAACCTTCCACAGCGATGACATCTCCACCTTTGATATTTCTTTTTCATCATGTTTTTCTCATGATGTTGAGACATCTGCTTAAACATCTTGTTTGACTTCATAGGATCTGAAGTTGTTTGGTTGGTGCTAGCCTCAGAGTTTTGAGCTTTATTAAATCCCAGCCCAGTCCTATCCCTTGAGTGCTTGTTGTTGTTGAGAAAGACATCCAGTGTGTTTGAGCCACTGTTCAACATTCTGACAGATTTGGACATATGCTCCATTTTGGAGTTGAGTAGGCTGACTTTATTTTTCAAAGTGTCAATGATCTCCAGATGACTTGCCTTTTCAGCCTTTAATTCCTCAATCTGCTTCTTCTGCTATTTACTTTCCTTGCATACCTCAGTGCTCCTTTCACACAACATCTTGTAAGATGTTTCAAGCTCTTCAAATGTCAGATCCTCATCACTAGATCCCCCTTCAGTTTCACATACTCCAGCTAGAGCAGTGATGTGCTTTGCAGCCTCTTCTTCTGACTCACTCCCTGAGTCTTCATCTGACCAGGACACAGAAAGACCTTTCTTTTGCTTCTTTAGATAGGTTGGGCATTCACTTCTAATGTGTCCATAACCTTCACATCCATGACATTGAATCCCTTTTCCTTGGTTAGTCTTCTCATTATAGTTTGACCTCCTGTTAGAGTCATAAGATCTTTTATTCTCAGAGGTTGAGTTTCGTCCACTTGGTCTGGGCCTGTTGTCCATTCTTTTGAGAATTTTGTTAAATTGTCTCCCAAGCATAGCAATTGAATCTGATAAGTTGTCCTCAGAGCCTGCTTCATGACTTTCTTCTTCCTTATCAGTGTTTGAGGCCAGGGCTATGCTTTTGTTTTTCTTCACAATAGTATCACTCATTCCCATCTCAAAGGTTTGAAGGGAACCAATGAGCTCCTCAACTTTCATTGTGCAGATATCCTGAGCTTCTTCTATGGCAGTGACCTTCATGTCAAACCTCTTGGGCAGTGATCTGAGAATCTTCCTTACCAATTTTTCATCACTCATCTTTTCTCCCAAGGCACCAGAAGTATTAGCAATCTCCAAGATGTTCATGTAAAACTCATGAATGGTCTCATCTTCCTTCATCCTCAAGTTCTCAAACTTGGTGGTGAGAAGTTGAAGTCTTGACATCTTCACTTTTGATGTTCCTTCATGAGTAGTTTTGAGGGTGTCCCAAACATCCTTGGCTAGCTCACAGTGATGCACAAGCCTAAATATGTTCCTGTCAATGCCATTGAACAAGGCATTTAAGGCTTTGGAATTTCCAAGTGCTGACTCTTCTTCCTCCTTGCTCCACTCTTCTTCAGGCTTCATCACTTTTTCCCCATCCTTATTGTCTTTGACAGGGTGTTCCCATCCTTTGTTAACTACTTTCCAAGCCCTGCTATCAAGATATTTTAAGAATGCTACCATTCTTGGCTTCCAGTAATCATAGTTGGATCCATCCAAGATAGATGGTCAATTCACAGATCCTACATCTTTGTCCATGTTCCCAAAATTTGCAGTCCCTAGATCTCACTCAGTTATACAGGCAGGGTGCCTGCTCTGATGCCAATTGAAATTCTGGGATCAGATATGTGATGTTGAACCAGATGTTTAGACATTGATATCCTAAACAATAAATTAATGAGCTAGTAAATTAAATAACACAGGAATTTGTTAACCCAGTTCAGTGTATCTCCACACTTACATTTGGGGGCTACCAAGCCAGGAAGGAAATCCAATATAAGTAATATTAATTATGGAGTTAAACCAATCAGTTTAATCCTTCACTTAATATCTACCCAAGGCAATTTCTATCTAAGACTCTACTTAGATATGAGTACCTACTCACTCCCCCTCAATAACACAGTGATCTTTAACTTAGAATGATTAATAAGTTTGAAGTCACACTTCAGACACATCATCTTGATCTTACTTATCAGTTTCAATCAAGACACAATTCACTTTTTGCTTAAAAGCTTATAAAGTGACTAACAAACAATTAAAACCTGCTAGCTTCACTAACACCCTTGACACTCTTCTTAAATTCGTGAAATTTACTTGAGTGTATCAGTTCCTTAAATAGATGCTTAGTTTGTGGGCTTTTTGCAAATAATCCAGACTTTGATAAATCCCACAGTTATCTCCTTGAATTAAGGTGAGTTAGTTTGTTATCTCCTTGAATCAAGGTGAGTTATTTTTTCTGTTTCCTTTACACTGAAACCAGATAACTAAGCTTCCTAAAGAGGCGCCTTGGAGTGCTTATCCTTTTACAATTAATTCCAGATATTTACTCCTGATTTTAAGCACTTCTATTACGCATCATTTAAGTCAGATAGTAGGTTTGCGATGTCACAACATCTGGTGTGACATCCTGATGTCCTGAACTAAGTTCATAGCTTTTACTTTGTTTGTTAAAAATTCTGTCAATTTCTAACATCTACAGTACCATCATGAGTAGTTTTGAGAATGTCCCAAGCATTTTTATCCACAACACACGTGTTAACCAATCTGAAAATATTTTTGTCAATTCCATTGAATATAGTATTCAATGCTTTAGTGTTTCCAAGAGCAAGATCATCTTCTTCCATAGACTAGTCCTTTTCTAGCTTCAATTTAGTTATATCATTCCCATATTTGTCATTCACAACAGGGTGTTCCCATCCTTTTAGAACAACTTTCCAAGCCTTGTTATCCAAAGATTTCAAGAAGGAAACCATTATTGGCTTCTAGTAATCATAATTAGTTTCATCCATAATGGGTGGTTTGTTCACAAATCCTCCCTCATTTTCCATTGTACCAGAAAGTAACTTCCCTAGATCTCACTTAAATACAGAGTAGGATGCCTGCCCAGATACCAATTAAAATTCTGATTTCAGATATGAGATGTCGAATGAGATGCCACAACATTAATATTTGAACATTAACAAGGTTAATAAAACATAAAACAAAACAACAATAACACAAGGAATTGTTAACCTAGTTTGGTGAAATCACACAGACGCTGGGGGCTACCAAGCCAGCAAGGAAATCCACTATTAGTAGTATCAATTTAGAGTTAAACCACTCAATTTACACTCTTCACTTAATCACTACTCAATCTAACTTCTATCTAAGAACTCTTAGATAAGAGACACCTCACATTCCCCCTCAATCACACACAATGATAATCTCACATAGTACAAAGAATAGAAGACACACTTCAAGAAAAAAAAATCATCACTGCTTCAAAGCTTATGGATGATTAACAAAGTACGACTCAAAAATCAATCCAACCCTAATATCAAAATGATAAGAGAATGGCTCATAATTAACAAATACAAACCCTAACCCTAAAAAGCACAATGCTTCACAATACATTATTATTTGCACAATTTACATTTAGGATTTGTAGTCTATAAATAGAAACATTCTGAATGGGCTTGAATCATATCAAATATATGAAAAGATATACTTCCATTATTTTCTCCAAAAATAACAACTCAAGGATATAAAAAGATCTTCAAATATTTGAAACATAATATCTTCTATTAGTCAAACAATTCATCCTTTATTTTCACAACCTATTGAACCAATCATATAAATAAACACCTGCTGAAAATATGCTAGGATCAAATCATATCTTTCTGCATAAAAATGTCTAAGAACTGATAGGTGTTGCACCCCAAAATTTGCCCTCACAATACAAGACTTTGTGTGCTAAGAAGGTTCACAAGGTTCACAAGATTCACAATACTTACAAGACCTTTCATGAAGTTCATGAAGTCTACAAGTCACTTTATGAGGTTCACAAGGTTCACAAGATTCACAATGCTTATAAGACCTTTCATGAGGTTCATGAAGTCTACAAGATACTTCATGAGGTTCCCAAGACCTCCAATGAGGTTCACAAGGTTCACAAGACATCTTATGATGGTTCACAAGGTTCACAAGACATCTTATGATGGTTCACAAGGTTCACAAGACCTCCCATGAGGTTCACAAGGTTCACAAGATATCTTATGATGGTTCACAAAGTTCACAAATAGTCAGGAGAGTTGACAATTCCCTCATACAATGCACCTCCTAAGCAGTGCATCCAAAACTAGGGTTTTGACTTTAATCAGGCTAAATGGATTTCCAAGACTTCAAGTGAGCTTCATAGCATCTTATATGTGCGTAAGAACCCTCATGACAAGTTTCAAGACTTTTCTCAAAGGTTTGCTCAGTCAGATGATCAGATAAGTCAAAATCAGTCAAAGCAGTTAAAAGGTCAAACCAAGGTCAAACTTCATGATTTTTTGCCAACATCAAGTATATGAAGTAAAATTCATCATTTGATCAAGGGTTGATCATGATTCATCAAGGAGATTTCAGATCATCAAGAATCAGGAGTTTCTAAATTAGGGTTTCCTTAGTAAAAGTCAACTGAACTTTGACCAGCTATAACTTTCACATGCTCCATCACCAAGCCTCCATCCAAAGCTCATTTTGAAGAAAATTGAATTCTCTACAACTTTGTGTCTCACAAGCCAAGCCCAAAAATGCTTCATTTGGAAGGTATGAGCTAAGACATTATAGGTCCTTTTGAAAGTCAACAAAAAGTCAACAACTTCAAAAGAGCATAACTTGAGAATGGTGAATGATATGAACATGAAACCAGTGGGGTTGGTTAGAGGACTCTTCAAGATTTCCAAAATGTCCAAGAACACCCTCATAGCATTAAAATTGAAGGATGTGTGCCCTTGCAAAGTTGGGAAATTTTTGGTTGGTTTATGAAGAAAATGGAGGTCTAAAACCAATTTTTTCTAAATGGCCTTGCCATATGATGACCCAATCCATATTATGACCTCATGCACGACCCAAGTCAACAAAAATCAGATTTTTTATCATTTTATTTTTATTTATTTTGATTTAATTCATTAAAAATCATTTTAAATTAAAATAAAATATAAAAGTCTAAGATTTAAAAAAGATCAAGCTTCTAGAAATTCATAAATATGATTGGAATTAAAGTGGTAAGAAGATCATGATGATTGGCCTAAAATAGCAAGTGTTTATGCAAAAATATTTGATTTTTTAAAGCCTATCTTTTTTGAATCTTTTTGGATCAAACTTCTCACACAAGTATCAAGTTTTTCTGACCTAATTGATCATACTATAAGTACACTACATAACCCTAACACAAAGCCACGAATTCCAGCCTCCCAAGAGTAAGTTTCAAAAACCAAAAATCATCCAAAAATCAATTTTCGGGTTCTTCATTTGAGGGCATTTGAAGGTATTCTAAGAACACGACAATGATCCCTAGGCTTCACTGAATGTGTACCAATGTTCATATGCATCCATAACACCTTAAATCATACAAACCGAATCCTTTTTTGTTCTTGAAATTATTTTTTTCGATTTCAATTGTTTAACCATTATTAATGAAATTTGTTTGTTGATTTGTTATTGTGTGAAGCTTTGGATGAATTCTGGATGAATTCTGGATGGTTTGATTTGGTTTTCATGAGCAGATGCGAATTTCACCATGGCTAGGGTTTCGGCCATGGATTTGGGGCTTGGACTTAAACCTAATATAAATAAAATCTAAGAACATAAGACAACTCTAGGGACCTTGGGGATTATGAAACACTAATCATTGTTGAGAAATTTTACTATTTTGATGCTTGTCCAGTTTCGTAGGTTCTGGATATGATGAATTTCGCAGGAAAACACGCAACAAAATCCCTAGTTATTTTCGCAGGAAATTTGAAGAAGATGAAGATGGCCTGGCGCGAAAAACATAATTTGAATATTGAACTTATTTTATTATAATATTGTTTCTGTTTTATATCACAAGCTTGTGCTTGTCCCAGTGGTATGCTATGCGCGTGTATTGCTTATGGGCAGGAGTTCGAATCCTAGCTTCACCACATTTTTGTTGTTTTTTCCAGATAATTAGACGTTATAATATATTATGAATTATGGTGAAGTTATGTACAGGTGCGCTCTCCCAGCTGGAATGGTAATGTGTTTGTGTGATTGCTTGCAAGGTCCTGGGTTCGATTCCCCCCCAGGCCTTTTGTTTTTTCCTTCTTTTTTCTGAGTTTCAGGTTTAAGGCATAAAACAAATTCCTCTCCTTTCCTTGTCACCCGCGCGCTGGTAGCCTGGTGGTATGTGTTGCTGGCCTAAGTGATTGCAAGCCAAAGGTGCTGGGTTCAAACCCCAGCCAAGTAAGTTTTCCTTTCTTTTTATTTTTTCTATTTGTTTTGTTTGTTCTTCATATTAATTAATTAAAAATTATAATATTAATTTAATCAAATTCTAATTTGTTTTATAAATAATAATAATAATATTTTTTCTAAAAAAAAACTAATTTCTTTTTATCAATATGTATATATTATACTAATTAGATTAATGTTTAACATTTTTGTATATAAAACCTAATTTATTTTTATAAACCCTAAAAAATATTTTTTTTTCTTCAAACCCTAATTAATCATAATAATTTTTAAAACCCTAATTTCTTTTTCTTCTATTTTTGTTTAATATTATTATTTATATTAATTAAATGCGTAAATTGTTTATAATTTAAAATTTTGTGCATAAATATGTTTAAAGATTAAAATGCTTAGTTTATTTTTATAATATGAAAATATTCACTAATTGTTTATAATTTAATTATGCATGTAAATAATTTCTAAAAATTGCTAATTTAATAATTATAATTTATTTCTCATAATATGTTCATAATTGATTTAATTTTTATAATTTACATATAATTTCAAATTTTATAATAATTAATATGATTGTTTATATTTTCTTATTAACTTTTAAATTTAGCTTATTATAAAATTTTTGCTTATTTCATTATTATTATTATTAATTATGTTTATATGATTATTACTAACCCCATTTAATTTAGTATTATTTTTATTATAATTATTATTTTCTACTAACCCTATTATAATTACTTATTTATTTTGCTTACTTATTTATTTTGTTTATTTATTTTGCTTATTTATTTATTTTGCTTATTTATTTAAATTGCTTTTATTATTATTTTTGTAATTGTTCCTGGATGTAATATTTTATAATGTTTAAATTATTTATTTTATGTCATGGTTAGTAAAAATAGGGAGTGTAAACATGTTTTGTATATTTAAAATTAATTTAGATCATTTAATTTAAAAGATAAATATTAAATTGTACACTCACACACATAAGTCGATCTTTGATCGCCATCTCACTTTCTAAGGGTTACCTCTCATTGTTGCCTAATCAAAAAGGTCAAGTAGGGTGTATAAAGCAAAAAGTCCCTCAAAGTAAAGTCATATAGTCCCTTAACAATAAAAGATCAAGTCCCTTTCGAATGTTGCCTTCGTAATGATCTTGTCCCTTCCGAATAAAGATGACAGTCCCTCCAAAAATGCTTATACACCCCACAGTTGCCTATATAAACAGATGTCCCTTACTTGTCCCACACATCCAAGGTAATGACTACCTATTCCTTAATAATAGGGATAGTCTTACCATTTAAAGGATTCAAGAACAGAAAGATTTAAACTTTAGGGTAGGTTCCTCATAGTTACTTGCTCACTATTTAAAAACTTTTCAAACACTTCATAAATTTCAAACAATTTTCAAACACAAGTTTTTTACGCATCCGTACATGGATCATTATCAAACTCTTATGAAAATTTCTATTCACACACTTCACATTTTCAAAAACATTTTAAAGTGAGCTAAGTAACTAAGAGCCCATGGATAACCATGGATGTAAAGGGTGATAACACCTTCCCTTTACATAACCTACCCCCCGGACCCAAAAATCTTTTAAAAAGGTCTTTCCTGTTCTTTTATGCCTTTCCTTTGGATAAAATAAAAGTCGGTGGCGACTCTTGCTATCCGCAACATAACTAAAGTCAGTTCCCCCACCGTGTTACAGAACTGGCGACTCTGCTGGGGACTTAATATTAAAGAGAGGGGTACCCTTAGGAATTAGATCACTTTAAATTGTATGCCTTGTTTGCTTTATACTTATCTGTTGGGTGCTCTTATGTGTGAAAGATCCTAACCCGGATCTAGTGTACCTTAGGTAAATGGCAATAGACCAAGGAAACTGTACGGCGTATACCGATATGGTTGATCTGGTGGCCATAGTTAGTGTGACTTCTTGGTTGGTGTTTATGTTCCTTAAGTCAAGTGAGATAACCGGCTTTGGTGCAGACTGAAGTTGGTTGATACTCGATACTACGCTCATTGAGATCTTAAACTTGGAGGGTTTTGGTTGGCAAGTAAGTTGCCTACTGAACAACCACCCTTGTGAAGGATCAATGATATTGAGATCCCTTAGAACCTGGTTACTTTTATAGGACAGGATGAACCAACTAACTTCAGGGGAGGGTACTTACCTTTGAACCTCATGCAAGCCTTTAAGCCTAGGGCTATTGTGTGACTTGTTTGTGTATGCCACATGTTTGTGATTGAACATAACATCATGACATCATCATGCATCATAAGCATAGCATTTTCACTAACCATTTCAAGGACCAAAGGATTTATCTTTGTTCTTTGTTGCAGGTCATGGCTTCTGCTCGTAGAAACACCATCAGGATCAACTTTGTGGGCATACCTGCTAAGCTTAAAGAGTTGGTTTCTCAAGTGTCTGATCACTCCCAGTTCATCAAGAGACATGGTCACCTATTGGATCTAGTCACTTCAGGGTTCAATGAAGACATGATGAGTGTCCTATTTCAGTTCTTTGACCCTAAACACCATTGCTTTACATTCTCTGACTATCAGCTGGTTCCTACAATGGAAGAGTTCTCTAAACTTCTGGGTATACCTGTTCTTGATCAAAGACCCTTCACAGGTTTGGAGAAGGAGCTTAAACCAGAGGTTATTGCTGCAGCTCTACATCTGAAGAAGTCTGACATAGTTCTAGAAACGAGAAGCGGAGTTAAGGGTGTTCTTGCCAAGGTGTTGATAGAGAAAGCTCAGGTGTTCTTGAAGGCTATGAGCTATGATGCTTTTGAGGAGATTTTAGCCTTGTTGATTTATGGCTTAGTGTTGTTCCCCAATCCAGATCAGTTCATAGACGTTCATGCCATCAACATATTCCTGAGTCACAATCCAGTGCCTACATTGCTTGGAGACATCCTACATTCTCTTCATACTCGTACTACAAGGGCAAGAGGAACTTTGATGTGCTGCATACCTTTGCTTTCTAGGTGGTTTATTTCTCACCTTCCTCGCTCAATAATGAAGAATGAACAAGGGTTCAGGTGGTCCAAAAGGATCATGTCACTCTCGCATTCAGATATCCATTGGTGCTCCAGATCTATGGAGAATGTCACTATCATTGACCGTTGTGGGGAGTTTCCTAATGTGCCACTTCTAGGCATAAGAGGAGGCATCACCTACAACCCCTCTCTAGCTTTACGACAGTTTGGTTACGCACGGAGTGATGGCCCACATGACATGTTGATTCAGGGCATTGTGTTTGACTACGACAATGATCTTCAAGGTTACCGTCAGAGATTCATACGAGCTTGGGGGAAAGTAAACAGGGTTGACAGCAAGACACTGGAGCCTAAGTACACTATTCCTATGGAGGCTTATCTCATATGGGTGCGATCTCGTGCTCAGACTCTCATGATGCCATATCCTGCTATCCTGCCAGTCACCATGGAACCTGTTGCTGAAGGAGACACTGCTTATACCATCCTTCACCCAGACATGCCTACTGACATGGAAGACTTACAGAGATCCTGGATCCAGTTGAAGGAGCAAAGGGATACCTTCGAGGCTCATTACAAAGCAAGTCAAGAAAGAATCCTGGAACTAACAAAGCAACTTCACGAGGAACGGAATCTCAACTCATACCTCAACACAAAGAGGAAACGTCCATGGGAGACTTAAAACCCCATCCCTTGTATTTATCTCATTTCATTTTCTGTAAGCCCAAGAGGCAAAACAAATTTACTACTAATAAAATTTTACTTTCTTGGTTGTTTAAGCAAATTTAAATCCTGCGGTCCTTGAAAACATTGCATACGCATTAATACATCATATCATTGCATCACAGGTTTATTCGTGCACATGTTTCTCATCTTCTCGCTGTTTATTTCAGTAATGGCTCTTGAACAAATAGTTAAGGATCTCCAGGCACAGAATGCACAGTTCCAAGAGCTGATCCTGAACTTGTCCAAGGGGCAGGATGAATTGAAGACACTGCTGGCCAAGAAGACTAAGAAGACTAGAAGGTCAGGTGGCCTGATCAACATGGGAAGAAGGTTCAAAGGTCTTGCCAAGACCAAAGAACCAGTTGAAGACTATGAATCTGAAGAATCTGAGAAAGAGGGAGGCAGTCTCCACAACACTATGGGGGACTCTGATTCTGAGGCTAATTACTACCATGAGCCTAATGAAGACAAATTCAAAATGCTGGTGGATAGAATGGATGCTATGGAGTTGCAGAAGTCTTCTGGGCTGGATTTTGAAGATTTGAGTCTGATATTTGGGGTGGTCATACCCATTGGTTTCAAGGTTCCTACCTTTGTTGTTTATGATGGGGTCTCTTGTCCCAAGCTGCATCTGAGGTCTTATGTCAGAAGAATCCAACCTCATACTGCTGATAAGAAATTGTGGATCCATTTTTTCCAAGAGAGTTTATCTGGAGCTCAATTGGAGTGGTATTATCAATTGGAGAGTGTTAACATTAGGGATTGGAATGATCTTGCTGAAGCTTTCTATAAGCAGTATCAATACAATGCTGACTTAGCTCCCACTCGCATGCAGTTGCAAAGCATGTCTATGGGTGCCAAAGAAAGTTTCAAGGAGTATGCTCAGAAGTGGAGAGACTTAGCTGGAAGAGTACAACCCCCTTTAACTGACAGGGAATTGGTTGATATGTTCATGTGTACGCTGAATGGTCCTTTTTACAGTCATCTCATTGGAAGCTCGTCATTTGGCTTCACTGAGTTGATAATGACAGGAGAGCGCGTGGAAAATGGTATAAAGAGTGGCAAGATCCAAGTGGGTACTTCTTCATCAGGTGCTGCAAAGAAGCCTCACACTGGGAAGAAAGAATCCAATGCTGTTTATGGTCAACCTGATCGTAATAGAAGGCATCAGTCTGTGAGTGCAGTTCATATTTCAAATCCAACACCTACAACACCAGATCAGCCACAGGGCAACCAACAGAGGGCTAGAAGGCAGTTCACTAAGATCAACATGTCAATGGCCCAAGCATTGCAACACTTGTTGAAGGCTGAACTTATCACTCTGAAAGAGGCTCCTCATAATCCTAATGTTACCTCTCCCAGGTACAATCCCAATGCACGATGTGCATATCATTCGAACTGTCAGGGACATGATACTAATAGTTGCTGGGTCTTGAAGAACAAAATTCAAGATATGATTGAGGCTGGAGAAATTGAGTTTGACCCTTCGGGTACTCCAAATGTGATTACTGCTCCCATGCCAAATCATGAAAAGACTGTTAATGCCATTGATGAAGATTTACATATCTATTCAGTTGCAGAGTTGACCACACCATTGTCTGTTATCAAGAAGAAGTTAGTACAAGCTGGGTTCTTTCCAGGTTGACGTGAAGATTGTTTGTATTGTACTTATAAGCCGGATAGTTGTTGGAGATTGAGAGATGGAATTCAGCGTCTCATGGATAAGTATACTATAGTGTTTGAAAGGACTCCATCGTTTGTAGAAAGCATGGTGGATCATATTACTCAAGGTAGGAAGACTGAAGAGGTTGATATGGTTGATAAAGTGCCGGTAAGGATCACTTCCAAAGGTCCTGTTAAAATTACTCATAAGGGTCCAATCAAGATTACTGCTGAAGGCCCTGTGAAGGTTGTTGCTGAAGCCAGAGTGGCTCCTATGGTCATTACTACTCCTGGTCCTATTCCGTATACGTCTGATAAAGCTGTGCCTTGGCATTATGGATCTGATGTTTATATCCATGGTGTTAAGCAAGAACCCTTAGCTGATGTGCCTGTTGATGTTGATAATATTGCTGGATCCAGTAAGATCACACGAAGCGGAAGAGTTTTCTCTCCTCCAATTACTTCCAAGAATGCAGTTACTCCTGCTGCTACCTCCACTACTGATGCTCGAGGCAAAGGTCCTGTTATTGAGCCTATACCTACCGATGTGCCAGCTGCTGATGATCTTGCTAAGCAGATGGAAGAAGTATTGAAAATCATTCGCAAGAGTGATTATGACATTGTTGATCAGTTGGGGCATACTCCCTCCAAGATTTCTATGCTGTCCTTGTTGTTGTGTTCTGAGGCTCATGCCAAGGCCTTGATTAAATTTCTGAAGACTGCTCATGTACCCAATGCAATTTCTGTTGACCAGTTTGAGAATTGTGTTGCCCACCTGACTTATGATAATGGGTTAGGGTTTTCTGATGCGGATTTGACCCCTGCCAAGAGGGATCATAACAGGGCTCTGCATATCTCAATTGAATGCAGGGGCACTACCCTGTCACATGTATTGATAGACAATGGTTCCTCTCTGAATGTGTTGCCCAAGGAAGTCCTGAATAAGCTGAGTCCCGAAGATGCTGTGCTGAAGCCCAGTAGTATAGTGGTAAAGGCTTTTGATGGTTCTAGAAGAGTAGTGCATGGGGAAATTGATCTCCCAATCAAAGTTGGGTCTTAGGTTTTCAATGCTACATTTTATGTGATGGATATTCGTCCTTCGTACTCTTGTTTGCTTGGTCGTCCCTGGATCCATGGGGCAGGTGCTGTAACCTCTACATTACATCAGAAGTTGAGATATCTGGTAGAAGGAAAGGTTATTACTGTCTATGGAGAGGAAGAATATTTTGTCAGCCATGTGAACACCTTCAAGTATCTGGAAGTGGAAGGTGAATATGTTGAAACTCCGTGTCAGACATTTGAAGTGGTTCCTTGGATTGTTAATGATTATGTAGCTCCTCCTGTTATCAAGAAAGTTCCTGTGGTCACCAGAATACCTCCAACAATGGCCTCCCTTAAAGATGCTAGAGCTGTAGTGGATGAAGGTGGTTGTACTATTTGGGGTCAGCTTCCTGATATCCCATACAAGTCTGACAAATTTGGTTTGGGTTTCACTGCAGAGTCCCAGAAGGCTATTCGTCGTGCTCGTGCTGTTCATATCACCAATCAAGGGGTTATGAAGAACCAGATCAATGCTGTGGGTGACTATGAGGAAGACTACAATCTGGATGCTTGGATTTTTCCTACTGTGGGTGCTGGACTCGATAATTGGAAAGCTGAAGATGTTATCCCTATCTCCTTTAGTCAGGAGTAAATACTATTACTGTGTTGTTGCTTTTAAGTTTGTAATTTTTTGAACAATTGAACTCTTTAAGCCTTGTGTCTTGCCCGGGGCACAATGGTGTGCTTGTTACGGGATGTCATTTCATTTGCATACTTCATTCAATAAAAATCAGTGGACGTTTCGTTTTCGTAAATATTGTGTTCCTTGTCTTTCTCTTCTTTTATTTTCTATTTTATCAGCTATGTGTTCTTACACACACCCACATCACTAAAATGCAGATCCTCATCCACTCTGGATCCTGTTGATAACAGTTCTACTATTGCCAATTATAATTTCGAGAATCCGATCTATGAAACTGAAGACGGAAATGAGGACGATTGTGAAGTACCTGTAGAGCTTGCTAGGTTGTTACAACAAGAAGAGAAAGCCATACAGCCACATGAAGAGCCAGTAGAAGTTGTGAATCTGGGAACTGAAGAAAACAGGAAAGAAGTCAAGATAGGGGCTGAATTAGAGGATAGTGTCAAGAGCAGGTTGATTCAGATGTTACGCGACTATGTGGAGATCTTTGCTTGGTCTTCTGAAGATATGCCAGGGTTGGATACAGATATTGTGGTTCACCGGTTACCAGTAAAAGAAGATTGTCGTCCAAAGAAGCAGAAGGTTCGTCGTATGCGTCCTGAAATGTCAGAGAATATCAAAGCAGAGGTAATGAAACAGTTCAATGCAGGGTTCTTAGCTGTGACTTCTTATCCTCAGTGGGTTGCAAATGTGGTACCAGTTCCTAAGAAGGATGGTAAGGTACGTATGTGTGTAGACTACAGAGATTTGAACAAGGCCAGTCCCAAAGATGACTTTCCGCTTCCTCATATTGATGTTCTGGTAGACAACACTGCTCAGCATAAGGTATTCTCTTTTATGGATGGTTTCTCTGGTTACAATCAAATCAAGATGGCTCCTGAGGACATGGAGAAGACAACATTTGTTACACAGTGGGGCACTTTTTGTTATAAAGTGATGCCATTTGGTTTGAAGAATGCAGGGGCAACATATCAGCGTGCTATGGTGGCTTTGTTTCATGATATGATTCATCATGAGATAGAGGTGTATGTGGATGATATGATAGCCAGGTCTCAGAATGAAGAGCAACATCTTGATCATTTGCATAAATTGTTTGAGAGGTTGAAGAAATAAAAGTTGAGATTGAACCCGAACAAGTGTACTTTTGGGGTTAGATCTGGAAAGCTCCTGGGTTTTATTGTCAGTGGAAAAGGTATTGAAGTGGATCCTGCAAAAGTGAAAGCTATACGAGAGATGCCAGCTCCCCGTACTGAGAAGGAGGTTAGAGGTTTCTTGGGATGATTGAATTACATTGCAAGATTTATTTCCCAATTAACTGCCATCTGTGAGCCAATCTTCAAGTTGTTGAAGAAATATCAGGTGATGGAATGGAATGATGAGTGCCAGACTGCCTTTGATGAAATCAAGAGATACCTGCTAGAACCTCCAATTTTGATGCCACCAGTTGATGGAAGACCCTTGATTATGTACTTAACAGTGTTAGACAACTCAATGGGGTGTGTGTTGGGGCAACATGACGAGTCTGGTCGAAAAGAGCAGGCAATATACTACCTTAGCAAAAAGTTTACCGACTGTGAAACAAGATACTCACTGCTCGAGAAAACTTGTTGCGCTTTGGCATGGGCTGCTCGCCGACTAAGACAGTATATGTTAACCCATACTACTTTGTTGATTTCGAAGATGGATCCAATTAAGTACATATTTGAGAAACCTGCTCTCTCCGGAAGAATTGCAAGATGGCAAATGATCTTGACGGAATATGATATACAGTATACTACTCAGAAAGCCATCAAAGGAAGTGTTGTTGCTGATCATTTGGCTCATCAAGCAGTGGATGATTACCAGTCAATGAGTTTTGAGTTCCCTGATGAAGACATTATGATTATTACCAAAGAACCTGGACAATATGACGGACCTGAACAAGGATCCCGATGGACTATGGTTTTTGATGGTGCTTCCAATGCACTTGGTAATGGTGTTGGTATTGTGATTAGTTCCCCTGAAGGTTGTCATACCCCGATTACTGCCAGACTTTGTTTCTATTGTACTAATAACATGGCTGAGTATGAGGCATGTATCCTGGGTATTAAAGCTGCTATTGATATGAAGATTCAGTTCCTTGATGTGTATGGAGATTCAGCCCTGGTAGTAAGTCAGATTAAAGGAGATTGGGATACCAAGCATGATAACCTCATTCCTTACAGAGAGTATGTGTTGTCTTTGATCCCACATTTCAAAGAGATTACCTTTGGACATATTCCACGGAGAGAAAATCAGTTGGCAGATGCATTAGCTACCATGGCATCTATGTTTGAGATCAGCTGGGATGATGAAGCTCCCAAGATTACTATTGATAGATTTGAAAAGCCTACATACTGCAATGAGATTGACACTGAAGGGGCAGAGGAGAAGCCTTGGTTCTATGAAGTAAAAAGATATCTTGAAGCTCAGGAGTTCCCTGAAGGGGCATCTGTCAAAGATAGGAAGTTTCTGAGAAGGTTTACTGCTAAGTTCTTTTTGAGTAATGGGATTTTGTACAAGCGCAATCATGATTCAACTATGCTTAGTTGTGTGGATAAGAAGGAAGCAACAAAGATCATGGAAGATATGCATGATGGGATCTTCGGCACTCATTCTAGTGGTCATTGTAACACGGTGGGAGAACTGACTTTAGTTATGTTGCGGATAGCAAGAGTCGCCACCGACTTTTATTTTATCCAAAAAAGGAAAGGGTATAAAAGAACAGGAAAGACCTTAAGAGATATTTTTGGGTCCGGGGGGTAGGTTATGTAAAGGGAAGGTGTTAGCACCCTTTACATCCATGGTTATCCATGGGCTCTTAGTTACTTAGCTCACTTTTGAATTGTTTTTGAAAGTGTAGTGTGTGAATAGAAAAATTTTCAGAATAGTTAATAATGATCCATGTACGGATGCGTAAAAACTTGTTTTTGAAAATTTGTTTGAAATTTGTTAAGTGTGAAAAGTTTTTGAAGTGAGCAAGTACATAAGAGAAACCTACCCTAAAGTTTTGAGTCTTTCTTGTTCTTTATCCTTTAATTGGTAAGACTATCCCTACTATTAAGGAGTAGGTAGTCATTACCTTGGATGTAAGGGACATGAGAGGGACATTCTGTTTTATGAAGGCAACTGTGGGGTGTAATAAGCATATAGGAGGGACTATCATCATTATTCGAAGGGACTTGATTCGTAAAGGCAACCATGAGGGACTTGATGATTTTTCTTTTTAAGGGACTTGCTTTTTACACCCCACTTGACCTTATGATTTAGGCAACTTGAGGGATAGCCTTAGAAAGTGTGAGATGGCGATTAAAAAAATCGACTTACGTGTGTGAGTGTTCAATATTATTTATCTTATGTTTAAATGAGCTAAATTTATTTTAAATAGCATACATGTTTTGCACTCCCTAAATTACTAACCATAGCAACAATTAAATAATTAAATATTTACAAAATTACACCAAGGAAGCAATTACATAATTATAAGCAAAATAAAATAAATAGTAAAAATAATTAGCAAGATATAAATAAGCAAAAATAAAATAGGGGTTAGTAATAATAATAATAAAAAATTAAATAAGGTTAGTGAAATAAGCAAAAATATTAGTAATAACATGGTTAGTAGTAACAATAATTAAAAAATAAATAAAATTAACCAAAATATTATAAGAATAAAAGATTAACAATTTTTAATATAAACAAAAAGAAATATGAACAAATAATTATTTTAATTTACAAATTATTAAATTATTTTTTTTTAATATATTATAACTACAAAATTTAATTATTATAAATTCAATTATTTCTAAACAAAAAGTTATAAAAGGTACTTACATATTATATAAAGAGAAAAATAAATTATAAGTATATTTACAAAACTTAATTTTTATTGATTATTACAAAAATTATATTAAAGATTATATTCAATAAATATATACATAACAATTTATATTAAGAATTAGAAAATAAATAACTAGGGTTTTTTTTAATAAGTATTTAGAAAAAGAATAAATTAGGGTTTTGAAAATTAGGATTTGTTAGAAAAAATAGTTTTAGTGTTTAATTTATAATACAAAATTATTTACATAAACATACCTATATTTATAATTTTAATTACAAAAGTTTAGAAATTTTTCTAAGAAATATAAGTGATGATTTACAAATTCAATTTATTTTTCTTTTATTAACAATAAGAACATATTTAATTAAACAAATAAAACAGAAAAAATTGGTAAAAAATAAACTTACCTTGGCTGGGTTTGAACCCAGGACACTCAGGCTGCAACCATCAAAACATACCACCAGGCCAGTCCATGCGCAGGTGCTAGAGAATGAGCTTCAATTGGTTTTGTTCTTTAACTACTAAAAATCAGAAAAATAGTAAAAAAAGGCCTGGGGGAGGATTGAACCCAGGACCTTTGAACATTCAAACACGCGCATCACCACCCGGCTGGAAGAGCCAATTCTGTTAACATGCTGGCTACAATTGATAATATATTAAACCTGAAAAACAAACAAAATAAAAGAACAAAATATCATAAACGGGGAATCGAACCCCAGACCCAGCTATTGTGTACGCATGCCTCCAGCCACTGGGACAACTCAATTGTTGTGATAACAAACAGAGTCATAAAATAATATTTTAAATCGAAAATTTGAATATAGGCTCCGCGCCAAAACCAGTCGTCTCCTTCCTCGGGACCTTCGAAATTTGCTGCGAAATTAACTATGATTTTTCCTGCGAAAAAGCAATTCCCAGCAAAACCTACAAACATCAATGGCCAACAAAACCATACAGTTTCACAAAATCAAACACAGCAACATGATCCTGACATTCACACGATTCGTTCTATGTCTTTAGAATCAATTTATATTCACTAAATCAAAAATCCCTAAACCTAGGTCCAAACCCTAACAATGGCATTTTATGAATTAGCCACGGTTTCTTTGATTTTCCTGTCCAGAAACGATCTATATCACATAACAAACAACATTAGCCAAGCAAATTTCATTGAAACACAACAAATTAATGCAATCGAAAAAGTTATATTCAAGAACAAATTGAATTCGGGTGAGGCATTATGGCATGATTTGGATGAATGTGAGTGATGCTTTAGCTTCAGTGATGATCAAAGAACACGTCTATGTCTTTATTTTACCTTGAAACCTCTTGGATTGAAGAATCCGAATATGAGTTTTGCTTGAAATTTTTTGAAGTGAAACCTACCTTAGGCTGCTGGAAAATTGTCCATCAATGTTAGGTTTGTGTTTAGTATATATATGTGAGTGAATTAGGTTAAGAAAACTCATTGGTTGTGTGGAGATTTGATCCAAAAAAGATTGAAAAAGATCATGGTGTAAAAGTCAAATATTTGTTCATGAAGACTTGCTATTCTTGGATCAATCTCATGATTCCTTTCTCTTTCAAATTCAATCAACATTTATGAAATTCTAGAAACTCAATCTTCACCCAAAAATAGATTTTCATATTTTATATTTATTTAAAATGATTTTTATGAATTAAATCAATAATAAATAAAAATAAAATAATAAAAATTCTGAATTTTGGTCAATTGGGTCGTGCATGATGATATGATGTGGATTGGATCACAATTTAGCAAGCCCATTTGGAAGGAATTGGTTCTAGACCCCCATTTTCAATATAAACCATCACAAAATTTCCCAACTTTGCAAGAGCATATCTCCCTCAATTTTAAAGGTATGAGGGTGTTCTTGGACTTTTTGGAAATATTGAAGAGTCCTCTAAACAACCCCATTGGTTTCAGGTCCATATCATTTACCAATCTCAAGTTATGCCCTTTTGAAGTTGTTGACTTTTTGTTGACTTTTGAAATGACCTATAATGTCTTAGCTCATATCTTCCAAATGAAGCATTTTTGGGCTTAACTTTCAACATCAAAGTTGTAGAGAATTAAATTTCCTTCAAAATGAGCTTTTGATGGAGACTTGGTGATGAAGTATGTGAAAGTTATGGCTGGTCAAAGTTCAGTTGACTTTTACTGAGGAAACCCTAATTTAGAAACTCCTGATTATTGATGATCTGGAATCTCCTTGATGAATCATGATCAACCCTTGATCAAATGATGAATTTTACTTCATATAATTGATGTTGGCAAAAAATCATGAAGTTTGACTTTGGTTTGACCACAGTTGACCTTAGTTTGACTTTTTAACTACTTTGACTGATTTTGACTTATCTGATCATCTGACTGAGCAAACTTTTGAGAAAAGTCTTGAAACTTGTCATGGGGGTTCTTATACACATATAAGATGTTATGACGCTCACTTGAGGTATTGGAAGTCCATTTATCCTGATTAAAGTCAAAACCCTAGTTTTGGATGCACTGCCTAGGAGGTGCCTTGTCTAAGGGAATTATCAATTCTTCTGACCAATTGTGAACCTTGTGAACCTTGTGAACCATCATAACATGTCTTGTGATACTCATGGGAGGTATTGTGAAGCTTGTGAACCTTGTGAATCTCATGAAGTGGCTTTGTAGACCTCATGAACCTCAGGAGAGCTTTGTAATCATTGTGAATCTTGTGAACCTTGTGAACCTTCATAAAGTAACTTGTAGACTTTATGAACCTCATGAAAGGTGTTGAAAGCATTATGGAACTTGTGAACCTTGTGAACCTTCAAGAAGTAACTTGTAGACTTCATGAACCTCATGAAAGGTTATGTAAATGTTGAGAAGCTTGTGAACCTTGTGAACCTTCATAAAGTAACTTGTAGACTTCATGAACCTCATGAAAGGTATTGAAAGCATTATGGAACTTGTGAACCTTGTGAACCTTCAAGAAGTAACTTGTGGACTTCATGAACCTCATGAAAGGTATTGAAAGTGTTGTGAAACTTGTGAACTTTGTGAACCTTCTTAGAACACAAAGTCTTGTCTTGTGAGGGCAAATTTTGGGGTGCAACAGCTGCCCCTGTTCAATTTTCTGAAACCTGAGGGGTTAGATGGGTATATTTGTCAGTCGTGACCTGGAAGGTTGAAGGGGATTGAACACAAAAGCCCAAAAATTTGCACTCACCAGTGCATTAGAGTGATACAGATGGCTAGTTGAATATGATTGAGTGGGCTTAAAGATGCCACTAGGGGAAAGTTCTTCAGATATATTTCTTGGAAGATAAAGCAGTCCAAAATATGGAGGTATAATGAAAGCTGTCAGGAGTCTGGAGCAGTCCTGAGGTATTGATGATATGCTTTCAGGAACTGGAGTAATCCTGATGTAACAACATGTCTTCAGGGGGGATGGGAAGTTATCAGGAGGCTGGAGCTGTCCTGAGGTAACAATATAATTTCAAGAGGGTAGAGCAATCTTGAGAGATTGATGATATGCTTTCAGGAGACTGGAGTAATCCTGATGTAACAACATGTCTTCAGGAGGATAGAGCAATCAATAATGATAACCCTAAAGCAGTCTTGAAGTAATAATATGATTTCAGGAGGATAGAGCAATCAATAATGATAACTCTAAAGCAGTCTTGAAGTAATAATATGATTTCAGGAGGATAGAGCCATCAATAATGATAACTCTAAAGCAGTCTTGAAGTAATAATATGATTTCAGGAGGATAGAGCCATCAATAATGATAACTCTAAAGCAGTCTTGAAACAATAATATGATTTCAGGAGGATAGAGCAATCAGTAGCTCTAAAGCAGTCTTGAAGTAACAATATGATTTCAGGAGGATAGAGCAATCAGTAGCTCTAAAGCAGTCTTGAAACAATGAGAAGTTGTCAGGAGGATGAAGCAACCCTGGGGTAATAGTATGATATGCTTTCAGGAGACTGGAGTAATCCTGATGTAACAGCATGTCTTCAGGAGGGTGAAAAGCTATCAGGAGGCTGGAGCTGTCCTGAGGTAACAATATAATTTCAAGAGGATAGAGCAATCTTGAGAGATTGATGATATGCTTTCAGGAGACTGGAGTAATCCTGATGTAACAGCATGTCTTCAGGAGGATAGAGCAATCAATAATGATAACCCTAAAGCAGTCTTGAAGTAATAATATGATTTCAGGAGGATAGAGCAATCAATAATGATAACTCTAAAGCAGTCTTGAAGTAATAATAGGATTTCAGGAGGATAGAGAAATCAATAATGATAACTCTAAAGCAGTCTTGAAGTAATGAGAAGTTGTCAGGAGGATAAAGCAACCCTGAGGTAAAAATATGATATGCTTTCAGGAGACTGGAGTGATCCTGATGTAACAGCATGTCTTTAGGAGGATAGAGCAATCCTGATGATCATAAGTTTGTTTGTTGGATAATTACCCTGAAAACAAGGTAACATTCTGTATAATAATATTAGTTTATGCTTTATGTATGTATGTATAATATGATGCACTTAGGTAATGTATTATGCACTCATGTATATGTATGTTATGGTATGATATAAATGATGTATGTATGATATGATACTGCCGGAAGTGTCTGGATATCTTCGTATAACAACTGCTGGCCAGGGAAAATAAATCCCGATTCGTTGTTGAAGAATATATTACACATAACCTTCCGTTTGCTGGGGATAACAGGGTATAGATAACCTCCCGTATGCTGGGGATAGTAAGGTATATATCACCTCCCGGATGCTGGGGATAATAAGGTATATATAACCTTCGTCTTCGTTTGATGGTAGGGTAGATATAACATCCCGTCTTCGATTGATAGTAGAGTAGATAGAACACCCGTTTTCGTTCGGCGTATCCTTATTGGAAAGTAATTTCCCGTACATCCGTATGAGGATAAAAGAGATGGATATAAATTCCAGGGGAGATGTGACTTTATGAAGATGGATTTGTCCTACTGAGGGATTTGTAGCTGTTTTGTAGAGATGAACCGGCGAAGCTTCGTTGAAATCCTTCCCTCGTTCGTCCTTAGTAAATACTATTACTGCATTTCCATGCATTTCTGGTAAACATCAATCATATTAAGCATACATACATTCAAACACAACCAATGGACGTTTCGCTTATGTAAATAGGGTAAAAGTAAATCTGGATTCAAAAGATGGAATTTATTTATATCAAAAAGTGACCCATACACGGGTAAGTTTGTACAAGGAGACATAAACCCTAGTAAGAGGGTTTTGTCATAAAGTTTTTACAAAACAGAGAAAATCAGCTATGTGGGAAACAATCCTATTGAGTTTCAATTCTACTATTGCCATTCAAGTATCTCATCTTCTTGCTGTTGAGACGGAAACGATTGGATTGAGCTTTATCTGTTCGAGCTTGAGTAAGTAGTACAACTGGTTGCAGTTTTATGGGTGATCCAAACGAGACATAGTCATACGCTTTAGTCCCTAACTTTTGCCTGGATTGCCCTTTCAGGTTTTCAATCCACCGGGATACCCTTTTTTGCCCAAGTCGCCTTTTCAGGTTTTCGACTTGCCGGGTGTACATCTTTTTATATATATCCCTAATTTTTGCCCAAACCCTTTTGGTTTGCCGGGATGCCCTTATTTTTGCCTAGGCCAGTCAACCTAGCGGGTCTCTTTTTATGCGTAGTATTTTTTAACTATGTCTGCGTTTACAGGCTGTGGAAAGTCTTCACCATCCATTGTAGTGAGTATCATGGCACCTCCGGAGAACACTGTCTTGACTACAAATGGTCCTTCATATGTTGGAGTCCACTTGCCCCTAGGATCACCCTGTGGTAATATGATACGCTTGATTACCAAGTCACCGGCCTGATATACCTTTGGCTTAACCTTCTTGTTAAAAGCTTTGATCATTCGTTTCTGGTACATCTGGCCGTGACAAACTGCTGCTAACCTCTTCTCATCAATCAAATTTATCTGGTCAAGTCGAGTCTAAATCCACTCATCCTCATCCAAGCCTGCATCCTTCATAATTCTCAAGGAGGGAATCTGAACTTCAATGGGCAGAACTGCTTCCATACCATAGACTAAGGAGAATGGGGTTGCCCCTGTTGAAGTACGTATCGTGGTACGATAACCATGAAGAGCAAATGGTAACATCTCATGCCAATCTTTGTAAGTAACAGTCATCTTCTGTACAATCTTCTTGATGTTCTTATTAGCAGCCTCAACTGCCCCATTCATCTTTGGACGATACGGAGAAGAGTTATGATGCTTAATCTTGAACTGCGTGCAGAGATCAGTAATCATAGTGTTGTTCAGATTAGAGCCATTGTCAGTGATAATCCTTTCAGGGATGCCATACCTACATATGAGATTATTCTTAATGAACCGAGCCACAACATTCTTAGTCACAGATGCAAATGAAGCTGCCTCCACCCACTTCGTGAAGTAATCAATAGCAACCAGGATGAAACGATGCCCATTAGAAGCAGTAGGCTTGATCTCACCAATCATATCAATGCCCCACATGGCAAAGGGCCAAGGAGCAGTCAACACATTCAATGGTGATGGAGGTACATGGACTTTATCAGCATAGATTTGACATTTGTGACATGTTCTGGAGTGTTGATAGCAGTCAGCTTCCATGGTAGACCAATAGTAACCTGCTCTCAATATCTTCTTTGCCATAGTATGACCACTAGAATGAGTGCCAAAGATCCCATCATGCATGTCTTCCATAATCTCAATTGCTTCCTTCTTATCCACACAACGAAGCAAAGTTGAATCATGATTGCGCTTGTACAAAATCCCATTACTCAAAAAGAACTTAGCAGAAAATCTTCTCAGAAACTTCTTATCTTTGACAGATGCCCCTTCAGGGAATTCCTGAGCTTCAAGATATCTTTTTACTTCATAGAACTAAGGCTTCTCCTCTGCCCCTTCAGTGTCAATCTCATTGCAGTATGCAGGCTTTTCAAATCTATCAATAGTAATCTTGGGAGCTTCATCATCCCAATTGATCTCAAACATAGATGCCATGGTGGCCAATGCATCTGCCAACTGATTCTCTCTTCGTGGAATATGTCCAAAGGTAATCTCTTTGAAATGTGGGATCAAAGACAACACATGCTCTCTGTAAGGAATGAGATTGTCATGCTTGGTATCCCAGTCTCCTCTATTCTAACTTACTACCAGGGCTGAATCTCCATACACATCAATGAACTGAATCTTCATATCAATAGCAGCTTTAATACCCAGGATACATGCCTCATACTCAGCCATGTTATTGGTACAATGGAAACAAAGTCTGGCAGTAATCGGGGTATGACAACCTTCAGGTGAACTAATCACAACACCAACACCATTACCAAGTGCATTAGAGGCACCATCAAAAACCATAGTCCATCGGGATCCTTGTTCAGGTCCGTCATATTGTCCAGGTTCTTTGGTAATAATCATAATGTCTTCATCAGGAAACTCAAAATTCATTGACTGATAATCATCCACTGATTGATGAGCCAAATGATCAGCAACAACACTTCCTTTAATGGCCTTCTGCGTAGTGTACTGTATGTCATATTCTGTCAAGATCATTTGCCATCTTGCAATTCTTCCGGAGAGAGCAGGTTTCTCAAATATGTACTTGATTGGATCCATCTTCGAAATCAACAAGGTAGTATGGGTCAGCATATACTGTCTTAGTCGGCGAGCAGCCCATGCCAAAGCGCAACAAGTTTTCTCGAGCAGTGAGTATCTTGTTTCACTGTCGGTAAACTTTTTGCTAAGGTAGTATATTGCCTGCTCTTTTCGACCAGACTCGTCATGTTGCCCCAACACACACCCCATTGAGTTGTCTAACACTGTTAAGTACATAATCAAGGGTCTTCCATCAACTGGTGGCATCAAAATTGGTGGTTCTAGCAGGTATCTCTTGATTTCATCAAATGCAGTCTGGCACTCATCATTCCACTCCATTACCTGATCTTTCTTCAACAACTTGAAGATTGACTCACAGATGGTAGTTAATTGGGAGATAAATCTTGCAATGTAGTTCAATCGTCCCAAGAAACCTCTAACCTCCTTTTCAGTACAGGGAGCTGGCATCTCTCGTATAGCTTTCACTTTTGCAGGGTCTACTTCAATACCTTTTCCACTGACAATGAAACCCAGGAGTTTACCAGATCTAACTCCAAAAGTACACTTGTTTGGGTTCAACCTCAACTTGTATTTCTTCAACCTCTCAAACAACTTGTGCAGATGATCAAGATGCTGCTCTTCATTCTGAGATCTGGCTATCATATCATCTACATATACCTCTATCTCATGATGAATCATATCATGAAACAAAGCCACCATAGCACGCTGATATGTTGCCCCTGCATTCTTCAAACCAAATGGCATTACTTTATAGCAAAAGGTGCCCCATTGTGTCACAAATGTTGTCTTCTCCTTATCTTTGGGTGCCATCTTGATTTGATTGTAACCAGAGAAACCATCCATAAAAGAGAATACCTTATGCTGAGCAGTGTTGTCTACCAGAATATCAATATGAGGAAGTGGAAAGTCATCTTTAGGGCTAGCCTTGTTCAGATCCCTGTAGTCTACACACATACGTACCTTACCATCTTTCTTAGGAACTGGTACCACATTTGCAACCCACTGAGGATAAGAAGTCACTGCTAAGAACCCTGCATTGAACTGTTTCATTACCTCTGCCTTGATCTTTTCTGACATTTCAGGACGCATACGACGAACCTTCTGCTTCTTTGGACGACAATCTTCTTTCACTGGCAAACGATGAACCACAATGTCTGTATCCAATCCTGGCATATCTTCATAAGACCAAGCAAAGATCTCCACATAGTTGCGTAACATCTGAATCAATCTGCTCTTGACACTGTCCTCTAAATCAGCCTCTATCCTGACCTCTTTTCTGTTTTCTTCAGTTCCCAGATTCACAATTTCGACTGGCTCTTCATGTGGCTGTATAGCTTTATCTTCTTGTTGTAATAACCTAGCAAGCTCTACAGGTATTTCACAATCGTTCTCATTTCCGTCTTCAGTTTGATAGATCGGATTCTCGAAATTATAATTGGCAATAGTAGAACTGTTGTCAACAGGATCCAGAGTGGATGAGGATCTGCATTTTAGTGATGTGGGTGTGTGTAAGAACACATAGCTGATAAAACAAAAATAAAAGAAAAGAAAGACAAGGAACACAATATTTACGAAAGCAAAACGTCCACTGATTTTATTGAATGAAGTATGCAAATGAAATGACAGCCCGTAACAAGCACACCATTGTGCCCCGGGTAAGGCACATGGCTTGAAAGTTTTATTGTTCAAGAAATTACAAAATTAAAACATAACACAGTAATAGTATTTACTCCTGACTGAAGGAGATAGGGATAACATCTTCAGCTTTCCAATTATTGAGTCCAGCACCCATAGTAGGAAAAATCCATGCATCCAAGTTGTAGTCTTCATCTTGATTTTCCACAGCGTTAATCTGGTCCTTCACAACCCCTTGACTAGTGATACGAGCAGCACGAGCACGACGAACAGCCTTCTGGGACTCTGCAGTGAAACCCAAACCAAACTTGTCAGACTTGTAGGGAATATCAGGAAGCTGACCCCAAATAGTACAACCACCTTCATCCACCACAGCTCTAGCATCATTGAGGGAGGCCATTGCCATTGTTGGAGGCTTTCTGGTGACCACAGGAACTTTCTTCACAACAGGAGGAGCTACATAATCATTAACAACCCAGGGAACCACTTCAAACGTCTGACACGGAGTCTCAATGTATTCACCTTCCATTTCCAGATACTTGAAGGTATTGACATGGCTGACAAAGTATTCTTCTTCTCCATAGACAGTAACAACCTTGCCATCCACCGGATATCTCAACTTCTGATGTAATGTAGAGGTTACAGCACCTGCCCCATGGATCCAGGGACGACCAAGCAGACAAGAGTACGAAGGACGAATATCCATCACAAAAAATGTAGCAGTAAACACCTGGGAACCAACTTGGATTGGAAGATCAATTTCTCCATGCACTACTCTTCTAGAACCATCAAAAGCCTTTACCACAACGTTACTGGGCTTCAACACAGCATCTTCAGGACTCAGCTTGTTCAGGACTTCCTTAGGCAACACATTCAAAGAGGAACCATTGTCTATCAGTACATGAGACAGGGTAGTGCCCCTGCATTCAATTGAAATATGCAAGGCCCTGTTATGATCCCTCTTGGCAGGGGTCAAATCAGCATCAGAAAATCCTAACCCATTGTCATAGGTCAGGTGGGCAACACAGTTCTCAAATTGGTCAACATAAATTGCACTGGGTACATGAGCCATCTTCAGAAACTTGATCAATGACTTGGCATGAGCCTCAGAACATAACAACAAGGACATCATAGAAATCTTTGAGGGAGTATGCCCCAACTGATCAACAATGTCATAATCACTCTTGCGAATGATTTTCAATACTTCTTCCATCTGCTTAGAGAGGTCATCAGTAGCTGGCACATCAGTAGATATAGGCTCAATAACAGGACCCTTGCCCCGAGCATCAGTGGTGGAGGTAGCAGCAGGAGTAACTGCATTCTTAGAAGCAACTGGAGGAGAGAAGACTCTTCCACTACGAGTGATCTTGCTAGATCCAGCAATATTATCAATGTCAACAGGCACATCAGCTACAGGCTCTTGCTTAACACCATGGATGTAAACATCAGATCCATAATGCCAAGGCACAGCTTTGTCAGACGTATACGGGATAGGACCAGGAGTAGTAATGACCACAGGAGCTACTCTGGCTTCAGCAACAACTTTCATAGGACCTTCAGCAGTAATCTTGATTGGACCCTGATGAGTGATTTTAATGGGACCCTTTGAAGTGATTCTTATTGGTACTTTGTCAACCATGTCAACCTCTTCAGTCTTCTTACCCTGCGTAATATGATCTACCATACTCTCCACAGAAGACGGTCTTCTTTCAAACACTATGGTGTAATTATCCATGAGACGCTGAATTCCATCTTTCAATCTGAAGCACTTCTCTGGATTATACTCACAATAAACACAATCTTCACGACAACCCGGAAAGAACCCAACTTGTACCAACTTCTTTCTGATGACAGACAATGGTGTGGTCACTTCATCAACTGAATGGATATGCAGATCTTCCTCAATGGCATTGACAGTCTTCTCGTGGTTTGGCATTGGAGCAGTAATCACATTGGGAGTACCCGGAGGATCAAATTCAATTTCTCCAGCATCAATCATATCTTGAATTTTATTCTTCAAGATCCAGCAGTTATTAGTATCATGTCCCTGACAGTTTGAATGGTATGCACACCTTGCATTGGGATTGTACCTAGGAGAGGTAACATTGGGATTCTGAGGAGCCTCTTTCAAAGTAATAAGTTCAGCCTTCAACAAATGTTGCAATGCCTGAGCCATCGACATGTTGATTTTCGTGAACTGTCTTCTAACCCTCTGTTGGTTGCCCTGTGGCTGCTCTGTTGGTGCAGGAGTTGGATTTGAAATATGAACCGCACTGACAGACTGATGCCTTCTGTTACGATCAGGCTGACCATAAACAACATTAGATTCTTTCTTCCCTGTGGGAGGCTTCTTTGCAGCACCTGATGAAGAAGTGCCCACATGGATCTTACTATTCTTTATACCATTCTCTACTCGCTCTCCTGTCATGATCAACTCAGTGAAGCCAGATGATGAGCTTCCAATGAGATGACTGTAGAACGGACCATTCAGTGTACACATGAACATATCAACCAATTCCCTATCAGTCAAAGGGGGTTGAACTCTTCCAGTTAAATCTCTCCACTTCTGAGCATACTCTTTGAAACTTTCTTTGGCACCCATAGACATGCTCTGAAGCTGCATGCGAGTGGGGGCTAAGTCAGCATTGTATTGGTACTGCTTATAGAAAGCTTCAGCAAGATCATTCCAGTCTCTGATGTTGACACTCTCCAACTGATAATACCACTCCAACTGAGCTCTAGATAAACTCTCTTGAAAGAAATGGATCCACAACTTTTTATCAGCAGTGTGGGGTTGAATTCTTCTGACATAGGACCTCAGATGCAGTTTGGGACAAGAGACCCCATCATAAACAACAAATGTAGGAACCTTGAAACCAATGGGTATGACTACCCCAGATATCAGACTCAAATCCTCAAAATCCAGCCCAGATGATTTCTGCAACTCCATAGCATCCATCCTATCCACCAGCATCTTGAATTTGTCTTCATTAGGCTCATGGTAGTAATTAGCCTCAGAATCAGAGTCCCCCATTGAATGGTGGAGACTGCCTACCTCTTGCTCAGATTCTTCAGATTCATAGTCTTCAGCTGGTTCTTTGGTCTTGGCAAGACCTTTGAACCTTCTTCCCATGTTAATCAACCCAGCAGACCTTCTAGCCTTCTTAGTCTTCTTGGCCAGCAGTGCCTTCAATTCATCCTGCCCCTTGGACAGGTTCAGGATCAGCTCTTAGAACTGTGCATTTTGTGCCTGGAGATCCTTAACTGATTGTTCAAGAGCCATTGCTGAAATAAACAGCAAGAAGATGAGAAACCTGTGCACAATTATAAACCTGTGATGCAATGAAATGATATGGGAATGCATATGCAATGTTTTCAAGGACCGCAGGATTTAAATTTGCTTAAACAAACAAGAAAGTAACTTTTTATTAGTAATAACTTGTTTTGCCTTTTAGGCTTACAAAAAATGAAATAAGTACAAAAGATGGGGTTTTAAGTCTCCCATGGACGTTTCCTCTTTGTATTGAGGTATGAGTTGAGATTCCGTTCCTCGTGAAGTTGCTTTGTTAGCTCTAGGATTCTTGCTTGGCTTGCTTTGTAATGAGCCTCGAAAGTATCCCTTTGCTCCTTCAGTTGGATCCAAGATCTCTGCAAGTCTTCCATATCAGTAGGCATGTCTGGGTGAAGGATGGTATAAGCTGTGTCTCCTTCAGCAACAGGTTCCATGGTAACTGGTAGGATGGCAGGATATGGCATCATGAGTGTCTGAGCACGAGATCGTACCCATCTGAGATAAGCCTCCATAGGAATAGTGTACTTAGGCTCCAGTGTCTTGCTGTCAACCCTATTTACTTTTCCCTAGGCTCGTATGAATCTCTGACGGTAACCCTGAAGATCGTTGTCGTAATCAAACACAATGCCCTGAATCAACATGTCATGTGGACCATCGCTTCGGGCGTAACCAAACTGTCGTAAAGCTAGAGAGGGGTTGTAGGTGATGCCTCCCCTTATGCCTAGAAGTGGCACATTAGGAAACTCTCCACAACGGTCAATAATGGTGACATTCTCCATAGATCTGGAGCACCAATGAATATCTGAGTGAGAAAGTGACATGATCCTCTTGGACCATCTGAACCCTTGCTCATTCTTCATTACTGAGCGAGGAAGGTGAGAAATAAACCACCTAGAAAGCAAAGGTATGCAGCACATCAAAGTTCCTCTTGCCCTTGTAGTACGGGTGTGAAGAGAATGTAGGATGTCTCCAAGCAATGTAGGCACTGGATTGTGACTCAGGAAAATGTTGATGGCATGAACATCTATGAACTGATCTGGATTGGGGAACAATACTAAGCCATAAATCAGCAAGGCTAAGATTTCCTCAAAAGCATCATAGCTCATGGCCTTCAAGAACATTTGAGCTTTATCCACTAATACCTTGGCAAGAATACCCTTGACTCCACTTCTCGTTTCTAGAACAATGTCAGACTTCTTCAGATGTAGAGCTGCAGCAATAACCTCTGGTTTAAGCTCCTTCTCCAAGCCTGTGAAAGGTCTTTGATCAAGAACAGGTATACCCAGAAGTTTAGAGAACTCCTCCATGGTTGGAACCAGCTAATAATCAGGGAATGTGAAGCAATGGTGCTTAGGGTCAAAGAACTGGAACAAGACATTCATCATGTCTTCATTGAACCCTGAAGTGACCAGATCCAATAGGTGACCATGTCTCTTGTTGAACCGGGAGTGATCAGACACTTGAGAAACCAACTCTTTAAGCTTAGCAGGTATGCCCACAAAGTTGATCCTGATGGTGTTTCTACGAGCAGAAGCCATGACCTGCAACAAAGAACAAAGATAAATCCTTTGGTCCTTGAAATGGTTAGGGAAAATGCTATGCTTATGATGCATGATGATGTCATGATGTTATGCTCAATCACAAACATGTGGCACACACAAACAAGTCACACAATAGCCCTAGGTTTAAAGGCCTGCATGAGGTTCAAAGGTAAGTACCCTCCCCTGAAGTTAGATGGTTCATCCTGTCCTACAAAAGTAACCAGATTCTAAGGGATCTCAATATCATTGATCCTTCACAAGGGTGGTTGATCAGAAGGCAACTTACTTGCCAACCAAAACCCTCCAAGTTTAAGATCTCAATGAGCGTAGTATCGAGTGTCAACCAACTTCAGTCTGCACCAAAGCCGGTTACCTCACTACTTTCTAAAGGCCAAGATGAGTTAACTAGGGTTCTAAAAGTTAGTTAGTGCATTGACAACATATGGCAGCCTCATATTATCCTCAACTTGACTTAAGGAACATAAGCACCAACCAAGAAGTCGCACTAACTATGGCCACCAGATCAACCGTATCGATATACGTCGTACAGTTTCCTTGGTCTATTGCCATTTACCTAAGGTACACTAGATCCGGGTTAGGACCTTTCACACATAAGAGCACCCCAACAAGATAATATAAAGCAAACAAGGCAAACAATTTAAAGTGATCTAATTCCTAAGGGTACCCCTCTTAAATAGATCCCCAGCAGAGTCGCCAGTTCTGTAACACGGTGGGAGAACTGACTTTAGTTATGTTGCGGATAGCAAGAGTCGCCACCGACTTTTATTTTATCCAAAAAAGGAAAGGGTATAAAAGAACAGGAAAGACCTTAAGAGATATTTTTGGGTCCGGGGGGTAGGTTATGTAAAGGGAAGGTGTTAGCACCCTTTACATCCATGGTTATCCATGGGCTCTTAGTTACTTAGCTCACTTTTGAATTGTTTTTGAAAGTGTAGTGTGTGAATAGAAAAATTTTCAGAATAGTTAATAATGATCCATGTACGGATGCGTAAAAACTTGTTTTTGAAAATTTGTTTGAAATTTGTTAAGTGTGAAAAGTTTTTGAAGTGAGCAAGTACATAAGAGAAACCTACCCTAAAGTTTTGAGTCTTTCTTGTTCTTTATCCTTTAATTGGTAAGACTATCCCTACTATTAAGGAGTAGGTAGTCATTACCTTGGATGTAAGGGACATGAGAGGGACATTCTGTTTTATGAAGGCAACTGTGGGGTGTAATAAGCATATAGGAGGGACTATCATCATTATTCGAAGGGACTTGATTCGTAAAGGCAACCATGAGGGACTTGATGATTTTTCTTTTTAAGGGACTTGCTTTTTACACCCCACTTGACCTTATGATTTAGGCAACTTGAGGGATAGCCTTAGAAAGTGTGAGATGGCGATTAAAAAAATCGACTTACGTGTGTGAGTGTTCAATATTATTTATCTTATGTTTAAATGAGCTAAATTTATTTTAAATAGCATACATGTTTTGCACTCCCTAAATTACTAACCATAGCAACAATTAAATAATTAAATATTTACAAAATTACACCAAGGAAGCAATTACATAATTATAAGCAAAATAAAATAAATAGTAAAAATAATTAGCAAGATATAAATAAGCAAAAATAAAATAGGGGTTAGTAATAATAATAATAAAAAATTAAATAAGGTTAGTGAAATAAGCAAAAATATTAGTAATAACATGGTTAGTAGTAACAATAATTAAAAAATAAATAAAATTAACCAAAATATTATAAGAATAAAAGATTAACAATTTTTAATATAAACAAAAAGAAATATGAACAAATAATTATTTTAATTTACAAATTATTAAATTATTTTTTTTTTAATATATTATAACTACAAAATTTAATTATTATAAATTCAATTATTTCTAAACAAAAAGTTATAAAAGGTACTTACATATTATATAAAGAGAAAAATAAATTATAAGTATATTTACAAAACTTAATTTTTATTGATTATTACAAAAATTATATTAAAGATTATATTCAATAAATATATACATAACAATTTATATTAAGAATTAGAAAATAAATAACTAGGGTTTTTTTTAATAAGTATTTAGAAAAAGAATAAATTAGGGTTTTGAAAATTGGGATTTGTTAGAAAAAATAGTTTTAGTGTTTAATTTATAATACAAAATTATTTACATAAACATACCTATATTTATAATTTTAATTACAAAAGTTTAGAAATTTTTCTAAGAAATATAAGTGATGATTTACAAATTCAATTTATTTTTCTTTTATTAACAATAAGAACATATTTAATTAAACAAATAAAACAGAAAAAATTGGTAAAAAATAAACTTACCTTGACTGGGTTTGAACCCAGGACACTCAGGCTACAACCATCAAAACATACCACCAAGCCAGTCCATGCGCAGGTGCTAGAGAATGAGCTTCAATTGGTTTTGTTCTTTAACTACTAAAAATCAGAAAAATAGTAAAAAAAGGCCTGGGGGAGGATTGAACCCAGGACCTTTGAACATTCAAACACGCGCATCACCACCCGGCTGGAAGAGCCAATTCTGTTAACATGCTGGCTACAATTGATAATATATTAAACCTGAAAAACAAACAAAATAAAAGAACAAAATATCATAAACGGGGAATCGAACCCCAGACCCAGCTATTGTGTACGCATGCCTCCAGCCACTGGGACAACTCAATTGTTGTGATAACAAACAGAGTCATAAAATAATATTTTAAATCGAAAATTTGAATATAGGCTCCGCGCCAAAACCAGTCGTCTCCTTCCTCAGGACCTTCGAAATTTGCTGCGAAATTAACTATGAGTTTTCCTGCGAAAAAGCAATTCCCAGCAAAACCTACAAACATCAATGGGCAACAAAACCATACAGTTTCACAAAATCAAACACAACAACATGATCCTGACATTCACACGATTCGTTCTATGTCTTTAGAATCAATTTATATTCACTAAATCAAAAATCCCTAAACCTAGGTCCAAACCCTAACAATGGCATTTTATGAATTAGCCACGGTTTCTTTGATTTTCCTGTCCAGAAACGATCTATATCACATAACAAACAACATTAGCCAAGCAAATTTCATTGAAACACAACAAATTAATGCAATCGAAAAAGTTATATTCAAGAACAAATTGAATTCGGGTGAGGCATTATGGCATGATTTGGATGAATGTGAGTGATGCTTTAGCTTCAGTGATGATCAAAGAACACGTCTATGTCTTTATTTTACCTTGAAACCTCTTGGATTGAAGAATCCGAATATGAGTTTTTCTTGAAATTTTTTGAAGTGAAACCTACCTTAGGCTGCTGGAAAATCGTCCATCAATGTTAGGTTTGTGTTTAGTATATATATGTGAGTGAATTAGGTTAAGAAAACTCATTGGTTGTGTGGAGATTTGATCCAAAAAAGATTGAAAAAGATCATGGTGTAAAAGTCAAATATTTGTTCATGAAGACTTGCTATTCTTGGATCAATCTCATGATTCCTTTCTCTTTCAAATTCAATCAACATTTATGAAATTCTAGAAACTCAATCTTCACCCAAAAATAGATTTTCATATTTTATATTTATTTAAAATGATTTTTATGAATTAAATCAATAATAAATAAAAATAAAATAATAAAAATTCTGAATTTTGGTCAATTGGGTCGTGCATGATGATATGATGTGGATTGGATCACAATTTAGCAAGCCCATTTGGAAGGAATTGGTTCTAGACCCCCATTTTCAATATAAACCATCACAAAATTTCCCAACTTTGCAAGAGCATATCTCCCTCAATTTTAAAGGTATGAGGGTGTTCTTGGACTTTTTGGAAAGATTGAAGAGTCCTCTAAACAACCCCATTGGTTTCAGGTCCATATCATTTACCAATCTCAAGTTATGCCCTTTTGAAGTTGTTGACTTTTTGTTGACTTTTGAAATGACCTATAATGTCTTAGCTCATATCTTCCAAATGAAGCATTTTTGGGCTTAACTTGCAACATCAAAGTTGTAGAGAATTAAATTTCCTTCAAAATGAGCTTTGGATGGAGACTTGGTGATGAAGTATGTGAAAGTTATGGCTGGTCAAAGTTCAGTTGACTTTTACTGAGGAAACCCTAATTTAGAAACTCCTGATTATTGATGATCTGGAATCTCCTTGATGAATCATGATCAACCCTTGATCAAATTATGAATTTTACTTCATATAATTGATGTTGGCAAAAAATCATGAAGTTTGACTTTGGTTTGACCACAGTTGACCTTAGTTTGACTTTTTAACTACTTTGACTGATTTTGACTTATCTGATCATCTGACTGAGCAAACTTTTGAGAAAAGTCTTGAAACTTGTCATGGGGGTTCTTATACACATATAAGATGTTATGAAGCTCACTTGAGGTATTGGAAGTCCATTTAGCCTGATTAAAGTCAAAACCCTAGTTTTGGATGCACTGCCTAGGAGGTGCCTTGTCTAAGGGAATTATCAATTCTTCTGACCAATTGTGAACCTTTTGAACCTTGTGAACCATCATAACATGTCTTGTGATACTCATGGGAGGTATTGTGAAGCTTGTGAACCTTGTGAATCTCATGAAGTGGCTTTGTAGACCTCATGAACCTCAGGAGAGCTTTGTAATCATTGTGAATCTTGTGAACCGTGTGAACCTTCATAAAGTAACTTGTAGACTTTATGAACCTCATGAAAGGTGTTGAAAGCATTATGGAACTTTTGAACCTTGTGAACCTTCAAGAAGTAACTTGTAGACTTCATGAACCTCATGAAAGGTTATGTAAATGTTGAGAAGCTTGTGAACCTTGTGAACCTTCATAAAGTAACTTGTAGACTTCATGAACCTCATGAAAGGTATTGAAAGCATTATGGAACTTGTGAACCTTGTGAACCTTCAAGAAGTAACTTGTGGACTTCATGAACCTCATGAAAGGTATTGAAAGTGTTGTGAAACTTGTGAACTTTGTGAACCTTCTTAGAACACAAAGTCTTGTCTTGTGAGGGAAAATTTTGGGGTGCAACAGTCATACCATGGCAAAGAAGATATTGAGAGCAGGTTACTATTGGTCTACCATGGAAGCTGACTGGTACCAACACTCCAGAACATGTCACAAGTGTCAAATTTATGCTGATAAAGTACATATACCTCCATCACCTTTGAATGTGTTGACTGCTCCTTGGCCCTTTGCCATGTGGGGCATTGATATGATTGGTGAGATCAAGCCTACTGCTTCTAATGGACATCGTTTCATCCTGGTTGCTATTGATTACTTTACAAAGTGGGTAGAGGCAGCTTCATTTGCATCTGTTACTAAGAATGTTGTGGCTCGATTTATTAAGAATAATCTCATATGTAGGTATGGCATCCCTGAAAGGATTATCACTGACAATGGCTCTAATCTGAACAACACTATGATTACTGATCTCTGCACGCAGTTCAAGATTAAGCACCACAACTCTTCTCCGTATCGTCCGAAGATGAATGGGGCAGTTGAAGCTACTAATAAAAACATTAAGAAGATCGTACAGAAGATGACTGTTACTTACAAGGATTGGCATGAGATGTTACCATTTGCTCTTCATGGTTATCGTACTACAATACGTACTTCAACAGGGGCAACCCCATTCTCCTTGGTCTATGGTATGGAAGCAGTTCTGCCCATTGAAGTTCAGATTCCCTCCTTAAGAATTATGAAGGATGCAGGCTTGGATGAAGATGAGTGGATTCAGACTCGACTTGACCAGATAAATTTGATTGATGAGAAGAGACTAGCAGCAGTTTGTCATGGCCAGATGTACCAGAAACGAATGATCAAAGATTTTAACAAGAAGGTTAAGCCAAAGGTATATCAGGATGGTGACTTGGTAATCAAGCGTATCATATTACCACAGGGTGATCCTAGGGGCAAGTGGACTCCTACATATGAAGGACCATTTGTAGTCAAGACAGTATTCTCAGGAGGTGCCATGATCCTTACTACTATGGATGGTGAAGACTTCCCACAGCCTGTAAACGCAGACATAGTTAAAAAATACTACACATGAAAAGAGACCCGCTAGGTTGACAGGCCTAGGCAAAAATAAGGGCATCCCGGCAAACCAAAAGGGTTTGGGAAAAATTAGGGATATATATAAAAAGATGTACACCCGGCAAGTCGAAAACCTGAAAGGGCGACTTGGGCAAAAAAGGGTATCCCGGTGGATTGAAAACCTGAAAGGGCAATCCAGGCAAAAGTTAGGGATTAAAGCGTATGACTATGTCTCGTTTGGATCACCCATAAAACTGCAACCAGTTGTGCTACTTACTCAAGTTTGAACAGATAAAGCTCAATCCAATTGTTTCCGTCTCAACAGCCGAAGATGAGATACTTGAAGATAATGGCAATAGTAGAATTGAAACTCAATAGGATTATTTCCCACATAGCTGATTCTCCTTGTTTTGTAAAATCTTTATGACAAAATCCTCTTACTAGGGTTTATGTATCCTTGTACAAACTTACCTATGTATAGGTCACTCTTTGATATAAATAAAATTCCATTTTTGAATCCTGATTTACTTTTACCCTATTTACATAAGCGAAACGTCCATTGGTTGTGTTTGAATGTAGGTATGCTTAATATGATTGATGTTTACCAGAAATGCATAAAAATGCAGTAATAGTATTTACTAAGGACGAACGAGGGAAGGATTTCAACGAAGCTTTGCCGGTTCATCCCTACAAAACAGTTACAAATCCTCAGTAGGATAAATCCATCTTCATAAAGTCACATCTCCCCTGGAATTTATATCCATCTCTTTTATCCTCATACGGATATTCGGGAATTTATTTTCCAATAAGAGTACGACGAACGAAGACGGGAGGTTATGTATACCCTACTATCAAACGAAGATGGAAGGTTATGTATACCTTACTATCCCCAGCAGACGGGAGGTTATATATACCTTGCTATCCCCCAGCATACGGGAGGTTATGTATAATATATTATCAAACAAAGACGGGAATGAGTTCCTCATATTCTTCAACAACGAATCGGGATTTATTTTCCCTGGCCAGCAGTTGTTGTACGAGGATATCCAGATGCTTCAGGCAGCATCATGTCATACATACATCATTTACATCATACCATAACATACATATCCATGGATGCATAATACATTACTTAAGTGCATCATATTATACATGCATACATAATACATAAACTAATACTACCATATAGAATGCTACCTTGTTTTCAGGTTAATTTTCCAGCAGACAGACTTCATCAACAACTTGTGACTATCAGGATTGCTTTATCCTCCTGAAAGTTATCATTTCCTCAGGACTGCTTTATCCTCCTGAAAGCTTCTTATACCTCAGAACGTTGTTCATCTTTCTGAAAGCATATTACCTCCTCAGGACGTTGTTATCCTCCTGAAAGCTATCAATCCCTCAGGACTGCTTTATCCTCCTGAAAGCTTCTTATGCCTCAGGACGTTGTTATCCTCCTGAAAGCATATTATTTCCTCGGGACGTTGTTTATCTTCCTGAAAGCTATCATCACCTCCTCAGGATGTTGCTTATCCTCCTAAAAGCATATTATTACTTTGGGCCGTTGTTATCTTCCCAAAGGTTACCACTTCCTCAGGACGTTGTTATCCTCCTGAAAGCATATTATCTCCTCGGGACGTTGTTTATCTTCCTGAAAGCTATCACCCCTACCTCAGAATGTTGTTATCTTCCTGAAAGCATACCATTACCTCAGGACTGCTTTATCCTCCTGAAAGCATATCATTACTTCAGGACGTTGTTATCCTCCTGAAAGCATATTATCTCCTCAGGACTGTTGTATCCTCCTGAAAGCATATTACTATTTCGGGACGTTGTTTATCTTCCTGAAAGCTATCATCACACCTTCATATTTTGGACTGCTTTATCCTACAAGAAGTGTATCTGAAGAACTTTTCTCCAGGTGGCATCTTTAAGCCCACTCAAGCATATTTAACTAGTCATCAGTATCACTCTATGCACTGGTGAGTGCAAATTTTTGGGCTTTTGTGTTCAATCCCCTTCAACCTTCCAGGTCACGACTGGCACATATACCAATCTAACCCCTCAGGTTTCAGAAAATTGAACAGGGGCAGCTGTTGCACCCCAAAATTTGCCCTCACAATACAAGACTTTGTGTGCTAAGAAGGTTCACAAGGTTCACAAGATTCACAATACTTACAAGACCTTTCATGAAGTTCATGAAGTCTACAAGTCACTTTATGAGGTTCACAAGGTTCACAAGATTCACAATGCTTATAAGACCTTTCATGAGGTTCATGAAGTCTACAAGATACTTTATGAGGTTCCCAAGACCTCCCATGAGGTTCACAAGGTTCACAAGACATCTTATGATGGTTCACAAGGTTCACAAGACATCTTATGATGGTTCACAAGGTTCACAAGACCTCCCATGAGGTTCACAAGGTTCACAAGATATCTTATGATGGTTCACAAAGTTCACAAATAGTCAGGAGAGTTGACAATTCCCTCATACAATGCACCTCCTAAGCAGTGCATCCAAAACTAGGGTTTTGACTTTAATCAGGCTAAATGGATTTCCAAGACTTCAAGTGAGCTTCATAGTATCTTATATGTGTGTAAGAACCCTCATGACAAGTTTCAAGACTTTTCTCAAAGGTTTGCTCAGTCAGATGATCAGATAAGTCAAAATCAGTCAAAGCAGTTAAAAGGTCAAACTTCATGATTTTTTGCCAACATCAAGTATATGAAGTAAAATCCATCATTTGATCAAGGGTTGATCATGATTCATCAAGGAGATTTCAGATCATCAAGAATCAGGAGTTTCTAAATTAGGGTTTCCTCAGTAAAAGTCAACTGAACTTTGACCAGCTATAACTTTCACATGCTCCATCACCAAGCCTCCATCCAAAGCTCATTTTGAAGAAAATTGAATTCTCTACAACTTTGTGTCTCACAAGCCAAGCCCAAAAATGCTTCATTTGGAAGGTATGAGCTAAGACATTATAGGTCCTTTTGAAAGTCAACAAAAAGTCAACAACTTCAAAAGAGCATAACTTGAGAATGGTGAATGATATGAACATGAAACCAGTGGGGTTGGTTAGAGGACTCTTCAAGCTTTCCAAAATGTCCAAGAACACCCTCATAGCATTAAAATTGAAGGATGTGTGCCCTTGCAAAGTTGGGAAATTTTTGGTTGGTTTATGAAGAAAATGGAGGTCTAAAACCAATTTTTTCTAAATGGGCTTGCCATATGATGACCCAATCCATACTATGACCTCATGCACGACCCAAGTCAACAAAAATAAGATTTTTTATCATTTTATTTTTATTTATTTTGATTTAATTCATTAAAAATCATTTTAAATTAAAATAAAATATAAAAGTCTAAGATTTAAAAAAGATCAAGCTTCTAGAAATTCATAAATATGATTGGAATTAAAGTGGTAAGAAGATCATAATGATTGGCCTAAAATAGCAAGTGTTTATGCAAAAATATTTGATTTTTTTAAAGCCTATCTTTTTTGAATCTTTTTGGATCAAACTTCTCACACAAGTATCAAGTTTTTCTGACCTAATTGATCATACTATAAGTACACTACATAACCCTAACACAAAGCCACGAATTCCAGCCTCCCAAGAGTAAGTTTCAAAAACCAAAAATCATCCAAAAATCAATTTTCGGGTTCTTCATTTGAGGGCATTTGAAGGTATTCTAAGAACACAACAATGATCCCTAGGCTTCACTGAATGTGTACCAATGTTCATATGCATCCATAACACCTTAAATCATACAAACCGAATCCTTTTTTGTTCTTGAAATTATTTTTTTCGATTTCAATTGTTTAACCATTATTAATGAAATTTGTTTGTTGATTTGTTATTGTGTGAAGCTTTGGATGAATTCTGGATGGTTTGATTTGGTTTTCATGAGCAGATGCGAATTTCACCATGGCTAGGGTTTCGGCCATGGATTTGGGGCTTGGAATTAAACCTAATATAAATAAAATCTAAGAACATAGGACAACTCTAGGGACCTTGGGGATTATGAAACACTAATCATTGTTGAGAAATTTTACTGTTTTGATGCTTGTCCAGTTTCGTAGGTTCTGGATATGATGAATTTCGCAGGAAAACACGCAACAAAATCCCTAGTTATTTTCGCAGGAAATTTGAAGAAGATGAAGCTGGCCTGGCGCGAAAAACATAATTTGAATATTGAACTTATTTTATTATAATATTGTTTCTGTTTTATATCACAAGCTTGTGCTTGTCCCAGTGGTATGTTATGCGCGTGTATTGCTTATGGGCAGGAGTTCGAATCCTGGCTTCACCACATTTTTGTTGTTTTTTCCAGATAATTAGACGTTATAATATATTATGAATTATGGTGAAGTTATGTACAGGTGCGCTCTCCCAGCTGGAATGGTAATGTGTTTGTGTGATTGCCTTGCAAGGTCCTGGGTTCGATTCCCCCCCAGGCCTTTTGCTTTTTCCTTCTTTTTTCTGAGTTTCAGGTTTAAGGCATAAAACAAATTCCTCTCCTTTCCTTGTCACCTGTGCGCTGGTAGCCTGGTGGTATGTGTTGCTGGCCTAAGTGATTGCAAGCCAAAGGTGCTGGGTTCAAACCCCAGCCAGGTAAGTTTTCCTTTCTTTTTATTTTTTCTATTTGTTTTGTTTGTTCTTCATATTAATTAATTAAAAATTATAATATTAATTTAATCAAATTCTAATATGTTTTATAAATAATAATAATAATATTTTTTCTAAAAAAAAAACTAATTTCTTTTTATCAATATGTATATATTATACTAATTAGATTAATGTTTAACATTTTTGTATATAAAACCTAATTTATTTTTATAAACCCTAAAAAATATTTTTTTTCTTCAAACCCTAATTAATCATAATAATTTTTAAAACCCTAATTTCTTTTTCTTCTATTTTTGTTTAATATTATTATTTATATTAATTAAATGCGTAAATTGTTTATAATTTAAAATTTTGTGCATAAATATGTTTAAAGATTAAAATGCTTAGTTTATTTTTATAATATGAAAATATTCACTAATTGTTTATAATTTAATTATGCATGTAAATAATTTCTAAAAATTGCTAATTTAATAATTATAATTTATTTCTCATAATATGTTCATAATTGATTTAATTTTTATAATTTACATATAATTTCAAATTTTATAATAATTAATATGATTGTTTATATTTTCTTATTAACTTTTAAATTTAGCTTATTATAATATTTTTGCTTATTTCATTATTATTATTATTAATTATGTTTATATGATTATTACTAACCCCATTTAATTTAGTATTATTTTTATTATAATTATTATTTTCTACTAACCCTATTATAATTACTTATTTATTTTGCTTACTTATTTATTTTGCTTATTTATTTATTTTTCTTATTTATTTAAATTGCTTTTATTATTATTTTTGTAATTGTTCCTGGATGTAATATTTTATAATGTTTAAATTATTTATTTTATGCCATGGTTAGTAAAAATAGGGAGTGTAAACATGTTTTGTATATTTAAAATTAATTTAGATCATTTAATTTAAAAGATAAATATTAAATTGTACACTCACACACATAAGTCGATCTTTGATCGCCATCTCACTTTCTAAGGGTTACCTCTCATTGTTGCCTAATCAAAAAGGTCAAGTAGGGTGTATAAAGCAAAAAGTCCCTCAAAGTAAAGTCATCTAGTCCCTTAACAATAAAAGATCAAGTCCCTTTCGAATGTTGCCTTCGTAATGATCTTGTCCCTTCCGAATAAAGATGACAGTCCCTCCAAAAATGCTTATACACCCCACAGTTGCCTATATAAACAAATGTCCCTTACTTGTCCCACACATCCAAGGTAATGACTACCTATTCCTTAATAATAGGGATAGTCTTACCATTTAAAGGATTCAAGAACAGAAAGATTTAAACTTTAGGGTAGGTTCCTCATAGTTACTTGCTCACTATTTAAAAACTTTTCAAACACTTCATAAATTTCAAACAATTTTCAAACACAAGTTTTTTACGCATCCGTACATGGATCATTATCAAACTTTTATGAAAATTTCTATTCACACACTTCACATTTTCAAAAACATTTTAAAGTGAGCTAAGTAACTAAGAGCCCATGGATAACCATGGATGTAAAGGGTGCTAACACCTTCCCTTTACATAACCTACCCCCCGGACCCAAAAATCTTTTAAAAAGGTCTTTCCTGTTCTTTTATGCCTTTCCTTTGGATAAAATAAAAGTCGGTGGCGACTCTTGCTATCTGCAACATAACTAAAGTCAGTTCCCCCACCGTGTTACAATAGGCATATGTTAAGACATCTGATTTGACATCACAAATAAACCTGCATAGATATTCTTCAAACACGTCAAATACATCCTACATGACATCAGGAGTCAGCATAATGTTTAACTACAAATGCATGCAACCTAAGAACCTTCACAGTTCAAGAGGTCACATTCTGTAAATTGCAAAGTAAACACTCAAAGTACCAACGTCTAAGAGAAACGAGTTATTTCTACATAAATGTATGCATGTGTCCAAATTATATTCAATCAATTTATTTTATAAGTCATTTTCAATTCACTTTCCTTTCTAGTTTTTGTCTTGTTTTTCTCATTTATTTTTCTTATTTGCATCAATATAGCTTCATCCAAATTCTTGTCTATCATTTCAAACTTAAATAATTAAAATAACCCTTTCATATTTAACATTGAGTCTAGTATTTTGTAGTCGATCCTCCAACGGTGGGATACGTTGTGGTAAATGAATGCAATTACATAGTGGTAAGAAAATGATAGATCCACGAAATATCAGTCCAAACGAGGAGCAATCCACATGAGGAAATACAATTGTGTCACAAACAACTGATGTTGTTTCTAACATTATGATTGTAGTTTCGACTGCCCACAATAGACCAATACAATCACCGCATCAACTTGAAACTCTAAGATCGATGACAGTTGGAACTTCAGAGCCACATATGCCCAATTTCATAATGCACATTCATGGAAGGGATCAAAGCTTTGGAATTAAAACCAAAGTGATGCCAAGTATACATAATAGGAGTACAACGTTTGGTGAAAATTCATCCTCAACGTTCTCACCTTACCATGGATTAGGAACTTTGGGAAACCAATTCGATCGACCCATAGGGCTAGGGTTTCGTCTCAGGAAGTCCCAAATTTCACATAAAGTTCTTTGTAGTTATGAGGTAGCAGATGGAAAAAAAGTAATAACAAAATGGTTCATATGATAACTCATCAAATGGGTACCATACTTAGGCCATTAATTCAAGATTCGACTCAGAGTTACCAACAACTAGCAACTCAATTGACTCAAATAGGTGATTTCTTTGGTGATCATAAACCACAAGATCAACAGATAACCCCACCTCAAACATATGTACCAATCCGACACGAAGAGAGGTTCGACAAGACAATCGACATAGAGATGGAGGTCTCTGGATCAAGCTATACTGAGAAGGTTAAGGCAGCATATCCTACCGCTGTTGAATAGCTTGTCGAATTCCTCAACCGTTGCAAGCTTAAGGGATCAGAAGCAATGATGTATCCCAGATGCAATGTCGTTTTTGATAAAAAGGCCATTAAGAGCCTTGAAAAAACCTCTAGCTTAAGTTTAATCACTGTTTGTAAACGTAGGGAGATCCTTGATAAAAATTCCCTTCAGATGGTTTCAAAAGTTTACAAACGTAGGGAGACCCTAGCTTAAGTTCAATCACATTTATATTGCTCTCTTCAACCTCCTCATATCATATGTCATGGTCCTGGTCCCTTTCATCTTCCTCTAAGTAAGCAACTTTTTCTTTTTTATGGAACTTATTTGTTATGGCTTTCTCAACTTTCATGCATTCGACCTGTCGAACTATGTTGGCCAACTGAGTCATATCTCTCAGATATTGGGTGTCTAGTTTCTTTATAATAAAATAATCCAGACCCCCAATGACCATTTTGACCAATTGATGCTCAAACACTTGGGTAAACCACCTTTCTTTCAATAACCTAAACCTATTTAGGTAATCATCAATTGACTCAGGCGCCTTGGTATCGAGCGATATGTTCGACATTCAAATCATTTGTGTCTCCTGTGAACTTAGTGAAATTAGGGATTTTTCATCCCCTGGGAACTTATGTATGGAGAACATATTCAATCAAGGGAGACACGAAATTTAGCATATGTAACCCTACATTAAAGCTGTTCTGAACAAGGATATTTTTTACTATGTGGGCTAGATTGTTTTGGTGTCTCAAATTATCTTGTCAAACGTTCATAACTACTTATTCAACATATTGGTATTTACCCACCATGATTATCTCTGGGTTAGCCTAAGATGTTCTTTCTTCCCCTCCCATAACTATAGGGGGTCCGACAAGTTGTGGCATCTCTTGTTGTTGTTGTTGTTGTTGTTGTCCTAGATTAAGATGAAGACCCTCATTGCCAGGCATCCCAATTGGCCTAAGTGGCACAATTTGAGGGATTGGGTGTTCTTGGGCCCGAGGAGCTCCAAAAAATAGGCTATTCAACCCATTTTATTGGCCAACAACTGGTAACTCTGGTTGGTGTTCTAAATTAGGGGGTTGAACATAGTATCAATTTGCTGAGTAAGCATGTTAATAATCTTGTGGTTACTCTCATCCATTTGTTGTCTTATGGACAACATGGAGTTTGTTGTAAAAGCATATGCATTTAGGGGTGCAAATGCATTCCCTCCATGCTGTGTTGCTATACTAGGGCGACTAAAGGCAGACCCCGACGACACATATATATTCATAGGGGATGTTATTATTGCGTTAGTATTTGCAAACGTCAAAGTGTTGCTCTGTAATGTTGCCATCATTGCAGTTGGCATACCATAGGGAAAATCTCTAGATACCTATAGCATCGTGAAATTTTATACATAAGAAGGCCTATGATCCATCAAGGGAACATTTATTGGCCTGGGAGAATTTGAAATACTTGTTGGCACAAGAAAAGCAACCACTACCCATACCATTGGTTTCATACTCGCTATTGAGTTGAGGACAAACTCATTAGTCCAATGGGATTAGTATTCTCCTTCGTTCTAACTGTCGAAGAGGCAGGTTGTTCATTCTCTAGAGCATTATTTTTGGGAAGCGATGTGTTTCTAGGCTGAACCATTTTGACTAAAGTCTTACCATTCGTCAAACGCATACAAATCTAGATGCAGAAAACATTTTTAAATAAAAAAGAAAATTACATACGAAAAAAACACTTTTCAAACTAAACTTAAAATTTGCACAAACATGTCCCATTGGGTGTGCCAATTTGTTCACTGGTGTTCTTGGTAAACAATCACTTAGTTTTGAGTTAATTACTTGAAATACCAAACTAGTAAATCCTATTGTAAGTTTGTGTTCAGTTTCTAAGAAAAGAAAGTGTGTATTTGATATTGTTGTATTTTTTACCGTGAATGTTGGGTGTTTTCAATAAGGTAACTATGTTGTAAAGATAACTAGCAAATTGATTCCGACTGTGTCGAAATCAACCTTTAAATTCTAAAATAAATAATTCTAAAAGAACTTTAAATAGAAAAAGGTGTATTTATATAAATATAAAAATGGTAGGTAAGTACATTTTCTATAGGAAACTCGTTTCTCTCTAATGTGCGGGTACTTTGAGTGTAATCGGAGTTTACAATATTTGTCACCCCGGTCCTAATATAGAATCTTTATTTATAATGCTATAAACCAACTGTCTTCCAATGTTCAAATGATTCTCTGTCTGATACGTCATTCTTGCATGTTAACCGACACTTAATTTAATTTCCACGTGTCCTTGCTAATTCAGAAAAGACCAAAAAGCAATTATTTTAATTTGAATTTTGAATCTGCTCCCAGTTGAGCCCCTTAACCTGTCATATTTCACACCTTCTTGAACTTCTTGGAACTTTTTTAAGTCCTCAGTCAAACTTCAAATCATATTGCTCTTGTGACAAGTTTTTTAGTCGAAAAACAGTTGACCTTTTTTTTTGTGTTTGGAGAAATTTCAGCTGACTTCCTTGTCGAATTCCATTTTGGAATTTATCGTTTAACATATATATGGAGAGAGAAACAAATTAATCACATGTCAAATAATTACTAATTATTATAACCATCGATTAAAAATGAATCAATAGTCATGTGGACTGGAATAAAAATATCCTCACCACACACACACACACACATATATATATATATATATATATATATATATATATATATATATATATATATATATATATATATATATATATATATATATATATATATATATATATATATATATATATATATATATATATATATATATATATATATATATATATATATCAACTACCTACCAATTATTAGAGTATACCACCATTCTCACTAAAATACCCTTTTAAGTTAAAATTATTTACACTACATCATACCCTTTATTGTAAATGACAAAATCCAATTATATTGCCCAATCAAAATCATTCTTTTTGCTAAGTGGACTCCCCAAATCCTTTCCTCTTCTCACACGTTTTCTCTCTCATAATTTTCCCTCTTCTTTTTTTTTTCAAACTCAAATCCTCTCATCTCTTTTCTTCCTCTCTTTTCCGATTTCTCTTTCTCTCTCTTTCCACAAATTGAAAACCCTAACCTCAAATGGAAAAACCCCAGAACCCTCTAATTCACAATATCTCAGTCTGGTTTCGTTTGCTTCCACCGAAAAAACCCAAACCTCACATGGAAAAATGTCTGAACGTTCAATCTTCAAAAATTGAGTTCGTCCGCTTCAACATAACCCTCAATTTTCAATGGATTTAGTTTGATTCCGCAAAACCCAAATTGATTTCGTTCGCTTTCACTCGTCATCGTTGTTGGCTCTTCCTTCGTCCTCTCCTCCCCTCCGACAGACCTCTCTTCTCTTTCATCTACCCTATCACTTCAACCTTCCGTCGATTTCCATTGTAAGGTATGTCAATTTGTCTTCACGCTTCTCACACATTTTCTTTCTCTCTCTCTCTCTCTCTCTCTCTCTCTTTCTCTCAGTTTTCCCTCCTCTCTTTTTTTTTCAAACTCAAATCCTCTCATCTCTTTTCTTCCTCTCTTTTCCGATTTCTATGATTGTGAAATCTAGGTTAGCAATATGAAATTCGCAAAGTTGTGGGTACAGTTCATGGGGTTTTGTCGGCGAAGCTGTGGGTGGCGGTCAGTTGCGTCGTGTGTTCGTCGATGGTGTTGGATTTGCTTGTGAGGCTAATGCTTAGGTATTATGAATTAATCTCAAATGATTTCATAATTATTTGTAATATATGTTACTCTTGTAGAGCCCAATGTTTAAGTTTTATTTGTAATATTTGTTTCTGGTTTGGATGGATCTTTGGCTCCCATAAATGTTTATGAAATGATTAGTTGATGTTGGTTTTCTGTTTGAAGCTGATTACTTATTTATTCTGGTGTGTTTGGTGTTTATGTATAAAATATATTTGTTTGTGTCAACATCATAGGTTTACATATGAATGCTTTATTTTTGTTCTCAATTTTTTTTGCAGTTAAGCCTTAATTCGTTAATGCTACTACTCAATGCTGCAAAATTCAGTACATATGTTAATTGATGTTGCAGAGTACAATTCTTGTCAACATCGAGATTGAGCATAATATATTTCATGGACGTGAAGACAATAGCCGAAATTGTCGAGGTACAATAAAAGGTTGATGAATTTTTGCATTCTCAATTTTTATTTAGACTGCATATACTTGATTTTTACACATGAAGGGTTTGATAATGTATCTCTAATTGATCAGGATAATCTCGGGTTTTCATCAGCTATAAGCAAAGTAAAAGAAGGAGATAGTAAGTTCAATATTTCCGCTCCTCCACCAGCAAATGTTATTGTTTTGATAGGACCCAAGGAATCTCATTCCAACATAAATTATGGAGAGGAAAGTCAGAAAACCTTACATGTAACTACTAAAATCGAGGCTATTGTATTTAATCCAGAATAACAAAACTTAATTGATTGGGTATGTCACATTTCTAAGGTTTGAAGGAGGTCTTAATTATCATGGTTGCTGAGTGGATAGTAGTGCTTTTTGTTGCTTATCACATCGATCAAGTATTATCGACAGGAAGTGGAAAAAGTCCTTTATTCTTCTTGAAAGGATTTCAGAAAAAACCTCTCCCATCATTGAAGAAGCCCAATATTAAAAGGCAAGGATCAAAAGTTTTTGCTCAGATGGAGAAACCTGATGTCATCCGAGAGGTGAGTTATTCTTAAAATGGATAGCATATTCAGCATTAGAGATGAATGAATTGGTTTTCCACATGTGGCTTAATTAGACAAATAATATCTTAAATGCTTTCTTCTTTTTGTCTAAAGAGGGAGAAAGTGGAGCAGCTACTACTTGAACCAACCATTAATCATGCAATTGTTTGTGACAATCTAAAAAAATTCTATCCAAGAAGGAATGGAATCCATGAAAATTTGCAGTGAGAGAGTTGTTCCTTGGTGTACCTCGAGGGGAATGCTTCGGTATGCTTGGTCCTAATGGTGCTAGAAAGAGTTCTTTTATCAGTATGGTCAGTTAAAAGATGATTTTGTTCAATATATTTAAATTTTTGGTAAATTTAAACGAATCATGTTTCATCATTTGAATGGTTTTCTCCTTTTCATAAATCTAATCAACTTATATTTGTCTATAGATGATTAGCCTCACAAAGCCAACTTCTGGTGAGGCATATGTTCAAGGCCTCGACATAAAAAATCATATGGACAAAATATATACTAGCATGGGAGTATGCCTACAACATGATTGAGCTGAAATTTTCTGAATTTTGTATGTTTTTCCTGAAATCACATTGTATCAATTGAAACAAGTTTATAATATTTTCATCTTGTGATACTATAGCCTGCTATGGGAAAGCTTAACAGGTAGAGAGCACCTATTTTTTTTATGGAAGACTTAAAAATCTTACAAGTTCACTCTTGATATTAGTTTTTATTCTATAGCTTGCTGGGGGATTCTATTCATTTTAAGAGCTTATTACCTGTTCCGGACTGGGCTGTAAGGTTATACAGGGCACGACCCAATATACGTCGGGCAAAGACCCATGTGCTCGAGCAGGTGAACCTCTTGTATGGATCACCTACTGAGGTGACGGGCACATATTGATGACGGGCAGAGAGCATGTCTGCCAGCTCATCTGCCACGCCACCCAACTGCCTCATTATCTCCTGAAAGATAGGGGCAGTTGGACCAGGGGGAAGACCTTTGGTCTAGGTCTTCACGCTTCTTACGCGTCCCTTGGCAGCTCCTCCTTGGGCCTAGCCAGATTAAGCCCATTGAGGGGCCTTGGCCCAGCGCTGAGGGCACATTATAAATACCCTTTCTTAGCAAAGGGTCAGATATTCTCACTCATTCTGAACAAACCTTATATTTTGTACCTCTTCTGACTTAAGCATTGGAGTGCTTTGCAGGTACACCCCCTTCCTCATTTCATTCTCTGGCCCATTCATCAAGTCATTGGAAGGCCCTTCTAATCAGGTAAGATCTTTATCAACTGAGCTTATTAGTATATGTATATGCATCGGATTTTTGACAAAGTATTAATTTTATTCTTCATTTCATGAAAGTTGGACTTAAACACTATTTTCATTGAGCAAGATCTCATAACATATGGTGGAAATTAACTTACCTATGTTTTCAAAGTTGCAACTATTTTTTCCAATTATCATTGTTCGTCAGCGCTGATGCTTTATTAGTATTGAAAAATGGATTCTTCAATTACTATATTTCTTATGTATAAATGATGCACATGACAAATCATAATGAATGCGGATCTTGAAGAGCTGAGAGAACTCGATTCTGACACGAATCTTGAAGGCTAATAATTACCATGGATGCAACATTTGGAATGGAGTTTTTACATGTAAAAAACATTGTTCATTTTGACTTGAAATGTGACAATTTGTTTGTGAACTTGAGAGGTCCTTTACGGCCAATGTGCAAGGTATTTATTTACTCAAGTGTTATTTATTTCATGCATAAAGAAATTGTTGTTTCTCCTCCGTTCTATTCAAATTCTATATTTTCACTCACTCTCTTGCATCTCTTGACAAGAGATATTGTGTATGTGTTACAACTATATGAAGGACATCAATATTTTTTTGTATTGTAATTTCTTAGTCTCTCCACCCGTTGTTTCTGTTGCTGGTTGTATAGAGTATATAAGTCAATATGTGTGATACCATATATTATAGGATTGATCAAACAACATTTGTAATTTGTACTTGTAATGTTAATTTCAAAGTGTGTTTTGTAGTGCAATTTGTCTCTTTTCACTCTCTTAGACTATGTATATTGTACAACGATTGGAGTGGAATTGAAAAAAGCCAGATATAATAGAGCGGAATAAAATAAATGTGTTTTACGGTTTGAATATTTTATGATAAAATAGAACAATTTTATCATTCTACTCAAATTAAAGTTTACAAAAAATAATGGAATGAAATTTGTATTGAATCGGATTCCGCTCCATTCCATTTTTTTAATTAATTCATACAATGAAACATAATTTTCTTTCATTCCGTTTCTATTCATTCCATCATATATTTTTCCTTTGTGAGCTCCATAAGAATTACTTGAGTTTTGATATTTTTAAAAGGACAAACCATAACTAACCTCTACCTATTCAAATAATTAGTAATATATTCATAGTTGTAAGATACAAGTTGTTGTCATAGAAAATAAATTGGAAAGCCAACTTGAATAGCATTTGATCCAATTTTAAAGTTGTGCATGGATGTGGTGGTATATGTTGAAGATAGTATGGATTATTATAGTTGAATATTATAAAATACTCATTGCTGCTACTTCAACACGTTATATCAAGTAGTAATTCAAAAAGAAAAACAATTCTCTCAATGCCTCAATCTTTTTTTCCGATTATAATCCGAGACACTACCAATTAGATTCAGACAAAAAAAAAATATATAAAAATTAATTTCAACGTACATTTAAATTGTTGTTCATGAAATTAAATTATAACACAGAACACTACCAGTTAGGTTCGGATAAAAAACATGCATATATATTATTTTTGGATAAAAAACATGCATATATATTATTCTCAACGTGCATTGAATTGGTGCTCATGAAATAAAATTATAACACGGTACATTATCAGTTAGATTAAATATTCCTTTCAGTATGCATTTTAATTGTTTCTCATCGAATGAAATTATAACATGAAACACTACCGATCATATAAAATCTAAACAAACAATAAAAACACATTTTTAAAATTAATCACCTAATCATGTGCTGCAATACGATGGTATGTATATATATCAATTGTTTAGATATTTTTTTACCGAGACTAAAGAAAAGATCAATTGTTTAGCATCCTCTCCCCATTTTGGATCTGTGCTTAACAGTAACACTGTTGTCTCTAATTGAAGTGGCTGTTTGTTTCGTATAATTCATTTGTTCTGAGGTAATACCATTTCAATTTTCTCCATTTCTCATTCTCGTCTATTCACCGATTTCTGTTTCTTCTACTTTTCTTAACTCCCAGCTTCCGCACCGTGATTCCGCGATTTTGCCCTAACTCAACATCAATTTATATTCCATGATTTGTATCATGTTTTATCAAAGTTAAACAAAGGGTTTTTCTAAAATGTATGTTGTTTTGATTTCTTATTAGGTGCAATGGATTGGGTTTTTGTGCATAAAACTTGGGATAAGTGGGCTTCTATCAACATTGGTTCTGGTGAGCAACTTTTACTTTGCCTTCTAACTGAAGCACTGACATCTCCAACACATCACTAATAATTTGAAGAAAAATGAACTAATTGGATGTAATCACAAGTGTTGGTGCTGGTGTCCGACATTGCAGGAGTCGGTGCTAATGCGTTTAATGATTTTTTGTGGATATTCTAGGTCTTCCTTTAAAAGCTGCTTTGCTGATTAATTACGACCCAACTGGACCATCTCGCTTGTTATCTACCATGTAAGAAGTATTATCATTCCTTGTGATATCAACTTTATATTATTGTTATATACTGTTTTGTATATTTTAGAAATGAAAAATAACTTTAGACTATGTTCGGATTGATGAAATGGAATGTTCCGTTGTTTGGATTAATTAACAAAAATGAAGGAATAGAGCCGAATCAGATGGAATGTTTAGGGTTTAGGGTTTAGAGCTTTAGATGGATAACCATCATACATATTGCATAGAGTCTGTATAATTGAAGTTTATATCTTCCGGTCTTGCTGAAATTTTTGTCATATGCAACTTTGAATAGTTCTTCATCAAATAACCTGACATGGGATTTTCAATTAAGTTTTCGTTGATACCAGCACAGCACTGATGTAGCTCTTTTAGAGGAGTATTAAAGTTTCTGATTATGCTCCGAGGGTACCCCTGATCTAGTTGTTATTGTAACTTAAAATAAGCAAATAATAATACCATTGTTGTTTGAAATATGCTCGACTTATTTCTCTGTAAACTATCAAGATTCCAAAGCTGTTAGTACTTTTTGCTTCTCATTTCATGTTCAATTCTTTATTTCACAATTCATTTCTTAGGATCAAATGTGATCTCCTGCCAGTTAGTATCCCAGTATCTCTATAACGAAGTTTTTATGCAGAAGCTAACTGTTCTATTGAATCCACTCCCTATTTGATTTTTTCTTCATCTTAACCGGAATTTTTAAGTTATTCTGTAATTTTGTTGGGGAAGTATTGGAAAATTTATTTTTAATGCTATCAGTGGTTGAAAGTAAGACTTTTCTATTGTTTTTAGGAAATTTTGTATGATGCCTGGTGAATTTTGTGCATATTTGGATTCTGTTTTTGTTATTTTTTGAAACACTGGATTTAACTATTGGACCATTGAATACTGGCAGTGCTGAACAAGAAGGAATAAAAGTCAATATCATTGAATTGAGACATTTTGTCGATTTTATCCGACAGAATAAGCTCCAGACAGAGATCTTCAATATTGGGTCCAATCAATGTAAGCTTGAACTTAGCTACATTTTGTTTGCCTAAATAATTAGTTACTGGCAAGGTTGTCAAGATCAAGATCTTACATAAGATCGGGAGAGAATAGTAAGATCGTAAAATATAAAACCGTAGTTAAGTTCGGAAGATCCTATTCAATTATTTTTATAAGATCAAGAGGGGGTAACAAGGTCTTAAAACATAAGATCGCAACAAAAATCGTAAGATCCTACTAAAATGAAAAAATAATAGTATATATTTAAAGTATTTTTACATGGTATATGTTAGTAGGCAAGTGTATTAGTGAGAAAATGACTCTTTCATATTCTTTAGACATGAGTGTATGATTGGGTTTTTATACTTTATTACTACCACATTGAATATTTGTTAGACATTAGGGACATTTTTGATCAATTACTAGGATTCTCATAAGTCAATTAGTTAAACAATCCATACAAGTGAGATGTTTATTCTCTAAATCCTAAATCTAAAACTTCACCATTTCAAAAGGCACGCATTCATCCCTGCCGAACCGTAATTGTTGTGCCTCTACATCTTGTCATCCTTCTCACCTTTTAATGGTGGTGGCCGGAAAACGGCCAATCATGGCTGAAACTGGCAAAGATCGCACAAAATCAATGATATTATGATTTTTTTTCTTTCACAATTTGGCTACAGCACGCGATTCTACTTAAGATCGGGATCGTTGGGGGGTAAGTGAGATCGTGAAATCTTAAGATTTTAAGATCTAGATTGAGATCTTGTCAACCATTACCACATAGTTTGGGGGAGGGAGTATTGTTGCATTATGTTTTTTGGTTCCTTTTTATATGCCCTCTGCTGCAAGGACATTTGCTCACTATTGAAGAACATGCTATTTTAAAGATTCTACCTCATGTGTAGATGTTTATGGAGAGTTGGGCTAGGGTTAGTCAGAGAGGTTAATTGAAGAACACTGTGTGCACCGAACAACCCGTGGACTGTTTTTTATAGGCAGTTGTAAACTGTACGCTGCCATCTCGTAAAAGCTTAAGATGTTAATTAAGGAGAGTTAAAAAAGAATTACACTTATTGCTAGATATATCTGGCGATATGCAAATAAAATGCACAGTTCTTGGTAGTTTCAATTAGACATTTTAACTAACTTGTACATATCAGACACATGTGTGCGGTGGTGTGCTTCTGGCTTATGAATCATGTAATACAAATCATATAACACGTGGTGGTGAAACAATTGACATTCAGATTGAAGTAACAAAGAATATTAGTTGAGGCCAATTTCATCAGTGAATACTAAATTTTACGTCGCCGTGGTGACTTCATAAAATCATAACGAGGAACTAAATAAATTTTGAGTGGTATGGGATTTTATTATTCTAATTAACTTCTGTGGGGATCTACTTTTAAAGGTCTGCTTAAGAATTTTTATGGTGACCTGTGTTTTTTGAATTGGTTTGGCTTCTGTTCAAAACAACTTATGATCTATATTATGGAGAGAGGCTGTGAAAGAAGGTTCACACATATAAGTTTGAAAGTTTATGATGTTCTGGATTGTGCAACTCTGGCCGCTACTGTGGTGCATTGTAGTTCTTTTTTCATGCATTACTGACGTAATTTTGGATGGCAGACTTGGTCACCTCAATTCATGAGAACTGGTTTAGTGCAAGGTGCATAAACACCTCAAAGCCTGCTGGGGAAGGTGCAATTGTTATGCAAACTGCAGCATATATCTTGGTTGCTCTGTAAGCATATATTTCTAATTCCGCATTTCAATCATGGACTGCAAATGACTTTACACTTTATTTTCCTCTCACTTTGTATACTTATCTTTTGTTTCACAGGTATGAAGGCTCCATTGGTCCGGCATCTCGTGCTATGGGAGCTGCTGATCAGTTAGCTGCGCAATTAGGGCGAAAAAATCTTTAGAATGGTCCTCCTCCAGATGACTATACTTTTCCAGCTCCTCCAGCTGTGGTGCAGTGTTCGGCATGACACTAATGACCCAACATAAAAGACTCTGCAAGTCTATCTCAAGAAGAACTTTAGAAATATGAATTAGTTCATGCTTTTGTGTAGGTTGTTTACGTTTTTATTTTTATGGTATTTATAGTTTAGTTAGGTAGGGGTGAATAGGCCCCTTTCTGGCCATGCTACTCAGCAGGGCACTCTTCAAGCGGACTATCGCACACGGTTTCAATTATAGATAAATGGGGTCTTATAAATTTTTTATTAAGTTAAATCGTGTTTAAATAGGGTCTTTATTTATTTTGTTCTTGTTAAACTTTGACTGACTTATATGGACCTTCAAAAACTTGAGACGGCTTTCTAATATTTAGACAGTTGTGGCCAAGTACATTGGTGATGTTTTGATGAAGTTGTATTGAAGAACTACTGTAATTCTCTCTCCGTTTCTTTATAAGTGTCATTTTTTGAATAATTTTATGTTCTTTTTTAATTGTCATTTGTAAATTTCAAGATAATATTAAATGTACTTTTGTCAAAATTACCCCTAAGTAATTATTACAGAGAGAGAAAAAGTAAAATGAATGCAATAAATAACTAGGGGTAGCAAAGGTAAAATTCGAACTATTGTATGAAAAGTAACAATATTGATTAACTTTTTAAGTATATGTAAAAAATAAAAAAAATTGACACTTAAAAACAAACTGAAGAAATATATATTTAATAATTTTAAAATTATAGATTTGAATTCTCTTATTTCATTTTCTCTGGATCTCTTCCTAATATGTTAATTATTATTTTTTAATGAAGATAGAAATGCTCTATTTAGTTCTTCTGATCATTGTTCTCTTTACGCGAATAAAAGGGAATTTAAGGCTTTTTTTTATAACATATTTGTAATATTTATTAGTCATACTTGATATTCTCTTAGATTGTAATTATCAATTAAAAATAATTTTTAAAACTTAATCACTTTTACATGTAAATTATTATTATTTTTAAACTATTTAATCTCAATATAATTTTCTTTTAATGCAATAATATTTAATATGTCTGAAAATATTTTACACAATTTTTCCTTAACGTTAAGAAAATATTTTAAAAAATCTAAAAGTATCTGCATATCATCTCTAAAAATTATATATCTGAAAATAAATGATTAGGAACCACTTGAGATTTCTTTTTTAAAATAATCATATTTTTCAAAATAAATTCTAAAATATTCATACTTTAAAAAAAGAATATTAAATTAACTATGTTTCAAAAGAAAATAATTCACCGACAAGTGGTGTAGTATCTATTGACATATGCATACGTATATAAGACATGCCCAGAGACGGATCCAGATATCATATATTGGTGTGGCTAAATATGAAAAAATATATGAATTAAATTTTATTCAAAATAAGAAATAATATTGTTTAATGAAATAAATTTACAATGAAAATTGTCTACTATCCATTTTTATGAGTTAAAATACTATTATTGTTAATTGTTCTAAGAATATCTATTTCTATAAAAGTTACAAGACTTGTTTAACCATTTATTATTAATTTTGTTACATTGTTGACTCTTCACAATTTTGTTCATTGAATAACCTTAAAATAACATTAAACATTTCTAAGATAATTCTGAAGTTAATGTCGCAACATCAATTTCGACACATCTATAAAATCATTTGGATAAAATTATTCATACTATAAAGAGAACAATAAAATCAATTGATTATAAAAAAAAATTGTGAAAAAATTGAGAAAATTGATTTTTTTTTAACAAATTGGAGTTTAAGGATTTAGTTCAAAAAGGGGAAAAGAATAAGAAAAAAATTGAAATAATCAATTTATCTTTGATTTTTAATCACCCATAAATAAATACGATCAAAATAAATGAAATAATTGGAGGAAAAAAATAAAGAATTAATCAATATAAAAGGAAAAAACAAGTGTATCAGATGATGAGATTTGAGAGAAAAAGAAAAAGAAATTATTAAAAGAGAGAAAAATGTAATAAAGAATTGTTTAGAGAAAAATAAAATGATTTGCTAATAGTTTTTTCTTTCAATAATTATCTAATATTTTTATTAATTAAATTAGTGTATAAGTGTAATATAAAAAAATGTCAAGCTATAATCTGACAAAAAATTTCCTACTATGTAGAATTTATCCTTTAAAATATCTCAACTTGTAAGGTTTTTTTTTATTTACATTTCTTTTAAATTGGTCTATGTGATAATAGCATTGTTATTTGAAAAAAAAAAGATATAAAAATAATTGAAAAATTGGTGTGGCTATAGCCACACCATGCCACAACATAGGTCCGCCCATGGACATGCCCTGTATGTGGGATATATATGCTAGAGGTGATAAATAGGTATGTCCGTCTCGTTTAGATCTATGTTCATCCCTAAAAAATCCGAGAAGAAAAAAAACGGGACAAGGTAAGACACACATAGTTGAAGATATGAGTCTAAAAATTAGGTCCGCCCGATAAAAAAATGAGGGCGGGACGGAGAAAATCCGTGGACAGTATACCTTTTAAACTTAAAAACACATAAAATTATGCAAATGTTCATGTCAACAAAACTCCATGAAAAAACAGAACGAAGTAGGACAAACACATTAGAGGGTAAAATGCTTGTGTCAACAAAAATCCATGGAAAAATAGATCGAAATAGAACAAATACATTAAAAGATAAAGACCTAAAGGTTTACCCCGTCCCATATTAAGGGTGTGTTTGTTTGTGAAGAGAAATTAATAAGAGGGAAAGAGATGAGAAAGAGTGTATGAAGAGAGAAAAAAAAAGAGAAATAGAATGCTACAAGAGAAAAAGAAGAGAAACAGAGAAGATAGAAGTATTAGTAATTTTTAAAAGTACAAATATACCCCTTAATTAAAAGAACTCATAAAATTTGATATAATTAACATTGAATTTGTTTAATGATTATTTAATTACTTTTATTTAACTAATATATTAATTACTTGTTTCTATTATTATAAATGATTTTTTTTAATGGTTACATGTTTCTATTGACCACTGTTTTGTTTTTTAAATAAGGGTTTTTCTAACCTATGTAACATTGCATATGATAAGGGATAATTAATAAATTATTTTTATTAAAATATCATGTATTAATTACCATAATGATAATTTATTTGTGATAATTTATTAGTAAAACATTGTTATGCAATATTGCATATGATAAGGTGTAACTAATACATGATATTTCAATAAAAATTGTGTATTAATTACTCCTTATCCTATGCAATATTGCAGACAAACCCTTTAAATAATTACATGTTGTATTAACAATTATGGGTGAGCCAGAGACGGGTTGGGAAGGGTTATGATTAATCCTAACTATGTTCTAAATTTTGACCGGGCTATTTTAATGACCCTAACTCGTATTTAAACCCGAAAAAACTCAATTATCTATAAGTTAGTTTAGACAGAATTAATGTAAAACGATATCGGGTTTATCCGAAATATATGAAAAAAAATTAATGCTTTAAAAATTTATTATTGTATATCAATTTTTTAAAATAAATAACTTCATGTAATTCAATAATGTTTTTTCTAAAAGTTATTGTTAATTGTTAATTGCAGTTTATAATTCTATCATGTAACTTTTAAAATAAAAAACATCATGCAAAAGTTATTATTAATTTAAATATAGGGTTAATTATACGATTCCCCCCTGTCATTAGGGTGGAATTTGATTTTGCCCCCTTGAAATTTTTTTTTTATGAACGCCCCCTTATAAAATCAAAAATCAACTTTTACCACACCCTATCCCTTGTTTGGATGACTAGGTATATGGTAAATGGTTATGTGGCATTTCTATTATCCACGTGGATGATTTGACTTTATATTTATTTTTAATTTCATTTCCACGTAATATTTTAAATTTCTTTGAAATTTGATTCATTTCCACGTAATATTTTAAATTAATTTTTAATTTTATTTATTTATATTTCGTATTAAATATTTAATAATTAAATTACTTTATTTATTTATTTTTTGTATTAAATATTTCTTAATTAAATGATTTCCACGTAATATTTTAAATTTCTTTAAAATTTGATTCATTTCCACGTAATATTTTAAATTAATTTTTAATTCAATTTATTTATTTTTCGTATTCAATATTTCTTAATTAAAAGACTTTATTAATTTTAATTATGAAAATATTCTAAAATTTCATTTGGGCTTAATGCTCAGAGTTTGTTAATGGCCCAATACATCAAATTCATTCAAAAAAATTTAATGTGAACTAATATATATACACTTATATTTTATCCCCACAAATCGATGTGGGACTAGTGAGAATGAGAAACAGTGGAGCTATAGCTTTTCTGCAATACCCAAATGGAAATACATCATCACAGGCAGAAACAGTGTCCCTGAATTATCATCAAAAACTTTGTCCCTGAATTCTTGCGAGAAACAGTGAAAGAAAAACTCATGTAACTTTAAGACTTTTCATCTTCCACACCTTCAACATTGAATACGCTGCTGCTACTAACGAAAACATATGATGAACCACCTGAACCAATGTTAACATTAAGTCAAGTTAAACCACCACCTTAATCATCTCCAGCTAAGTTCCTATAAAATGAAATGTCTTAAAATTGAATAAGAGATTCAACTACATATAAGACAATTAAATTAAATAATGCAAGTTAGGAAGATATTATCCTTACATACTCATGTCCACCCAGAGAAGGAAAAAACCAAAGGATCATTGCTAAATTAAAAATGAAGTAACCAACAGAAACCTGGGGAAACAAATATCAAACATAAGATATAAAGACTTTTTCACCAGATAAAAAGAAAATGTTGTTGATCACAAAAATGAGATGTTAAAATATGATCAGAACCATATATAACAATTCAAAAATTGATATGAATCATCATGAGAAAAAAAGTAGGAAGAGTATGAATTCTTACCCCAAGTGCAAATGTTGACAAAGAAGAGTTACGAACTGTAATAGGATCAGTAGACTGGTTGTCAGAAAATAAATTTGAGCAAAACACCAAGTATAATGACATAGCTGTTATGAAAATTGAATGAATAGTTAATACAGATCTGCAAAAATAATCAAAGTCCATAAATATTTCATATCATGAGCAACAAAAGTAAGATATTTTACACTCAAGGAAACATCCAGTTACCGGTTATTCCACTCGATCCGTTGGATTTTTGAGAAGCTGGAATAGGTCTTAAAGTAATTAGTACCAATGAGATGAGTAAGATCATAGATCTGAAAAGGGAAGAAAAAAAAAGGAAAGGAAAGGCAATACGTAAAATAACAATAATATCACTTGATTATCATATAATAAGAAAATAGAATGACAGCATACAATGTGTAAAATACCAGTTTGCAAGCAAGAATGCCACCAATAACAGAAGTATATGGAATCAAAGAGTCTGTTAGTAACAGTGAAAGAAAAACTCATGTAACTTTAAGACTTTTCATCTTCCACACATTCAATCATTTTATGGATCCCAAAAACAAAAACTCACAACCATCAAACAACATGGGAGATGATGTTAACAAACAACAATCTTCCGAGTCAAAGAATCACCAGATTGTGTCATCTGAAACAAAACAAGACCAAACAGAAACAAAGAAACAGCTAAGAAACAGAAACAAGACCAAACAGAATCACCAGATTGTGTCATCGGTAACACTTTGACATCACAAGGTTCATCTTTGTCTTTCAACATCTGCAACTGCCGATCCGACAACCCCAACTTCTCCGACAATTCCACCCTAGTAGCCTCCGACGGATAAGTTTCCACTAATCAAAACAAACAAAAATTTCCCAAAATCATCAAAAACAAACAAAAAAAAAACTCAAAAAACTCAAAATTGAAGAACAAACAGTAATGAAACGAACAAGCATAAGCTTTCTCCAGCATCTCAAGTTGAAAAGGCGTTTTCATCTGACGCTTGGGCTTGCTTTGACCTTCATTGGAACTCATAATTTTACTATTACTTCCATTGTTGTTGAAATTCTCATTGCTATTTTCACCTCCATCATCAACCTTCTGAGTATTATTCTCTGCTTCTTCCTCCATAGATCGAAATTTTCCCCTTTCAAAACCCTAGAATTCCAAAACCAAAAAGAAGAACGCGAAGAGAAAAACAACAACAACAGCAACAAAAAGCAACCACAATAATAATAAGGACGAGATTTGTTATAGCTCCACTGTTTCTCATTCTCACTAGTCCCACATCGATTTGTGGGGATAAAATATAAGTGTATATATATTAGTTCACATTAAATTTTTTTGAATGAATTTGATGTATTGGGCCATTAACAAACTCTGAGCATTAAGCCCAAATGAAATTTTAGAATATTTTCATAATTAAAATTAATAAAGTCTTTTAATTAAGAAATATTTAATACGAAAAATAAATAAATTGAATTAAAAATTAATTTAAAATATTACGTGGAAATGAATCAAATTTTAAAGAAATTTAAAATATTACGTGGAAATCATTTAATTAAGAAATATTTAATACGAAAAATAAATAAATAAAGTAATTTAATTATTAAATATTTAATACGAAATATAAATAAATAAAATTAAAAATTAATTTAAAATATTACGTGGAAATGAAATTAAAAATAAATATAAAGTCAAATCATCCACGTGGATAATAGAAATGCCACATAACCATTTACCATATACCTAGTCATCCAAACAAGGGATAGGGTGTGGTAAAAGTTGATTTTTGATTTTATAAGGGGGCGTTCATAAAAAAGAAAATTCAAGGGGGCAAAATCAAATTCCACCCTAATGACAGGGGGGAATCGTATAATTAACCCTTAAATATATAATCTTTTGGCTCTTATGGCTAACAACATGTCACTTAAGGATAACAAATTATAAATAAATTACTAGTCACATGTTCTAAGCCAAATATGTAAACCATTCAAAGAAAAAATATGGCCTTTCCTAATTACTACAATGTGTCATTAACCAAAACAGTAGTGCAGACTAAACACCAACTCTTGAGTATATATGTCTTCTAAGTTCTAAGTAATACAATCAAGTTTATACCGAGGATCCAATACAACAACAACAAACAATAAAAGATTAAACTTTTCAATATCTCCTCAATATTTATTAAACTTGGATCTCATTGAACATGTTATTAAGCGCAAGATTTCAGATTCTCTACAACTCAACAAAATTAACTCGGACTGTATCGATGCAATTTCATGAAAGCATTCATTTGCTATTACATGTAAAGAGTTGGAGAAACTTAAAATAACATCATAGAAAACTTTCAATAATTGAATTAATGTCCTTACATGTTCCCAATCAAAATGTGTTGGTGGACCTTCCTTCTTTTTTCCTTTATCATCAATACAAAACCATTTTCGAAAATCTGATTCTCAATCATAGAGTCTATCAAATGCTTTTTCAAATTTTTCAATATGTTCCAACATTAAGTAAGTTGAATTTCATCTTGTTGAAACATCTAAGCACACAAGACTTTGAGAAATTATCATTTATTCATCAACACATTCTTTAAATCTTTTAAACCTTTGGGGAGAAAATCGTACATACCGCACAACATCTCATATTAGAATGTGAGCACATGTCATCATTAACTACCAAATTTAGAATGTGAGCACAACATCTCATATGCATATATTTTCCACCACACATTAGCCCACCTCTAGCATCAAGTTTCTTTTGAAGGTAAGAAACAACCACATCATTTGAGTTAGCATTATCAATATTTATTGTGAATACACTTTCAATGCCCCATTCTCTTTAACATCTTTCAATCTCTCTTCCAATGGTCTCACTGTTATGGTTTTCAATTAAGCTAAAGTTCAAAATTCTTTTCTGATATTTTCACTCCTCATCAATAAAATGAGATGTTAAACACATGTAAGAAAGATTTTGATTTGAAGTCCAACAATATGTAGTCAAACAAACACACATAGTAGACTTCATAAACCAAATCTTTTCCTCTCATCTTAAAATAATTGGTAGCAGTCTCTTGAAATTGTGAACCTAGATGGTACAGTAAATAGAGGCTCTAATCTATTCACAAGTTTACGAAATCCTCTCCATTCTATAACCTTAAAAGACATTTCATCGCAAATAACAAATTCAGCTAAGGCCCTCCCGCAGTCCTTCAAATTATACTCAGCATATGTTGTCACTAAATCACCCTCTTCATTAATCTTTGGCATGTATCAGTGAAGTGTCGCTTTCTTACCCACCCTATTGAATTTCCATTTATGAGACCTATGTAAGTGCTTGTTTATAGAATTTGTACCATGTCTAATAGGATCACACCTATATATTGCACGATAATGGTTACATTTGGCGTTATGTTCACCTCTATTTTTAGACAATGGTAGTTTTGTGAAATAACTCCAAACAATTGATTTCCTTTTTTTCCTACCTTCTTCCTCAATATCATTTTTCTCACCCTCTCCCTTATTTTGAACTACTGGTACAGCCCATATTTCACTATCCAAATGTTCATGATTTATGTTCATAGGAGGACTTGGATTAGAAGTTCCCTTGGTTGTTGATGTAGGCTCTTTATCTTCCATTTATTAAACACAATACCTAAATAATAATCATAAAAAATGGTCTAAAGTATTCAGACTTAGACATTCAAATAAATGTTCGATTTGATTTTAAAAAAATAAAGCTGGAGTTACAGTGTATTACTAGCAATTCTCATAGAATAATCTACCAATTTCAATTTCTAAATAGCATTTTTATATGAATATCTTCTATGTCACCGTAAGAAAAAATCAAGCCCATGCATTGTTATAAATAGAACCATATAAAATCAAATAAATAGATATTAGCAGACTAGAATAAAATCAAATAAATAGAACCATATAAAATTGTTATAAAATAGATATAAAGGAAGAAATATACACTTACTTGATGCCAAAAGATGATGATGGAGTAAAGAGAAAACAAAAGAAATTTTATAGCTGTAGAGAATTTAGAGATTATAGAAGGATAGGAAGATGGAGAAAGATGAAATGTTGGTGGAAAAGTGTGTAAGAGAAAGTGTGAAATTTGGGAAGTGGAAAGATGTGTAATTAATATATATTGAATGCATATTTTAAATTAGTGAGATACCTATGCTATTACACGGGAGTCGGGATTTATATTATATGATTGTCACTATTATTTATCAGATTTATATATATTTATTAAGTTAATTAATATTTATATAATTAAAAATATATTACATAAACAATTATTTTCCAAAGTTTAAATAATTTTTGAAAGTAAATTTTTTATTTCATTATACATATTATTAATAAAGTGTATTTCAAATATTATATTTTTAATAAGAACAAAGTAGTGGAAATACAATGATAATTATAACAATTTTAAAATAAAAAAATTTATTGGAACAATTATTTTTATAACAAAAAAAATCAAAATTTTCTAATTATAATATAATGCAATTTTATGAATTAATATTCCAAGAAAAGATTAAGGTAAATAAAATAATTGAATAATAAGATATGATTAAATAGATTACTATAGTGATAAAGATAAAACACTATATCAATTAATAAAATATATAAAAAAAAATTCATATACTATTAGCCCAATTTGAGAAAGACATATTGTGATGAAACGATATACTTTCGAGGGTTTGTCCATAAGCCATTAACTTCCATAAGTTGCATCTAAACGTTTATGATTTATTTCAATCTTTATCAAAACGTTAATATCATAATAATAACATCAAAACATTTATTCTTTCTTTCAATCTTCATCAATTGCATGCATGATCATATTGCATAATTGATGTATTTCAAAATCCAACCTCCATCCGTGGAAGTTAGTGCAAAAACATATCAAAACAATATTGTAGCATTTTTAAGTACAACCTCCAAGTGAAAGTTAGTGCAAAACCATACCAAAATAATATTGTAGCATTTTTAAGTACAACTTTCACAAGTGGAAGTTAGTGCAAAAATAGACCAAAACAATATTGTAGTCTTTTTAAGTACAATCTCCACCAGTGGAAGTTAGTACAAAAATAGATCAAAACAATAGGAACTTCAAAGTAGATATACACTTTCTTCATATTTCAAATCTTGCAAATTACAAACAAACTTTCAAACACTTTAGAACCTATAAACGCAAATTACAAATTCTGCAATGTACAAACACAACATTATTGTTTTTACTGCAAAATTTGTAATTTGTGTTTATAGGCTCTAAAGTGTTTGAAAGTTTGTTTGTAATCTGCAAGATTTGAAATCTGTGTTTATAGGGTCTATACAGTGAAACTATATTGTCTTGTTATAGTTATAATATAAAGTGCATTACGGATATCGAATATTGATTATTGAGCAAAGTCACTACATCAGTCTCAATGTTTATAAAGAAAAGTTTTCGCATTTAAATTGAAAATTCAACAACACTAGTTGCATAGGTATCCCTCTCAAGAATTAGCTGATGCTTATTTATGTCAAATTTTTAGCACCGATTTATCCAAGAAAGTTATCCAAACAACTTATATAATTTTCATATAAACAAACATGGTTTTCTGCTTTACAACAGTGATCCAACTAATTTTTTTTATCCTAAACTGTCTATGAAAAAAACAGAACGAAGTAGGACAAACATATTAGAGGGTGAAATGCATGTGTCAATAAAAATCCGTGAAAAAAATAGATCAAAATAAGACAAACACATTAGAGAATAGAGAATGAAGACTTAAAAATTAAGAATATTTTTTATATAATTGTCACGTATACATTAAAATGTTTTATATGTGATTAATGAAAATTCAAATATTTTATATGATTAACTGAAATTATAAAACATATTTATACCGTCTATTTCAATTAAATTTTTTATTTTATTTAAAACACCAATTTTTTTAAAAGATATTAAATTATATACCAAATAATTAAAAAAAAACTCAAAAATTAAATTTACATATTCAAATAATATTTGTGTTCCTAAAATTTTCATTGAATCACCAACATACACCACCTTTGTATTCTACTCCGGCTGCGCGCAGCCATAGAACACCACCGGCGACAAAACCAGAGACAACTCAACTTCCAAATTTCAATTCAACTTGACCGAAACAAAATCCAAATCAAGCCACAATGAAACCCAAAACTACAACTAGTTTTTGTTCGTTATTACTATGCTTGCTTATTTGTGTTCAATTCAAACCTTCTCTAGGATCTAACAAGAGAACCGATGAAGCATACGTTACTCTTTTATACGGTGATGAATTCTTATTAGGCGTTCGAGTTCTCGGTAAATCAATTCGCAACACTCGATCCAATAAAGATATGGTTGTTTTAGTCTCAGATGGAGTTTCTCATTTCGCCAAAAATCTTCTCCTTGTAATCAATCTTTCCTATTTTTATTTTTCTTATACCTAGCTTTTCTTATTATATACCTTCTAATTTTATCTAATTTTTTTTTTTTTGTGTGTTTATACTATAGGCTGATGGTTGGATAATTGAGCAGATTACCTTACTTGCTAACCCTAACCGTGTTCGTCCAAAGAGATTTTGGGGTGTTTATACAAAGTTGAAAATATTTAACATGACCAATTACAAAAAAGGTGATTTTTTTTTTTTTTTGAAAATTTTAATTTAGGTTGTTACTATTTATATAGCTTGTGTGGTTTAGATATGTTAAATGTTTTTTGCTTTTGTTGATTATTGGTTGTTTATGTGATGTGATCTGATTTGATTAGTATGGATTTGCAGTTGTTTACCTTGATGCGGATACTATTGTGGTTAAAAATATTGATGATCTTTTCAAATGTCGGAAATTTTGTGCTAATTTGAAGCATTCTGAGAGGTTGAATTCGGGGGTTATGGTGGTGGAGCCGTCTGAAACTGTTTTTAATGATATGGTGAATAAAATAAAAACTACTGCGTCTTACACTGGAGGTAAAGCGGATTTTTTTGGACATTGATTTCAGATGTATTAATTTGTTTCTTTGAATTTATTTGGGTGAAGATGTGAACTAAACCTGATAGGGTTTTAACTATTGTCTGCTGTTTTCTTTACTTTGGATAGGAGATCAGGGATTTCTCAATTCCTATTTCTCTGAATTTCCCAATGCACATGTTTTTGATCCAAATTTGTCCCCGGAGGTGTTGAAGTCCAGACCTGTTCCTGAAATGGAGAGACTGTCAACACTGTATAATGCAGATGTTGGTCTTTACATGCTTGCTAACAAGGTAAGAAAAAGAAATATAGGTACTGAGAAGATGGTTCTTTCATCTTAACTTAAGTAATTAGAGTCAGTGAGGCGAGATAGATATTTGACCCTGTTTAAGCTTCATTATACTTTATCTGCTTATTTGAGTTCAGCTTAGATGGAATGTATGTTGGGTTTGGTCGCTTTATCTAGTAAATGCCTTTTCTAGTTTACTGTTTTATATTTAGGGCACTTAGCCTGAAACATTCTTCTAACTTTACATGCTGACCTATCCAGTGGATGGTAGATGAAAAAGAGCTCCGTGTGATTCACTATACACTGGGACCTCTTAAGCCTTGGGACTGGTGGACATCTTGGCTTTTGAAACCTGTTGATGTCTGGCAGGTACTTGTTCAATTAATTATCCTCTTTTGGTCTGTTATTAATGTTGTAAAAAATGGTCTTCATCCTCAAGGCTACACTGCCTAAGTAATCATGTCTACCCAGTTGAATCTTGTGATAAAGTTTGCTGACTTATTTCTTCTTACTTTGGTGGGGCTCTTCAGGATGTAAGGGAACGGCTCGGGGAGTCCCTTCCAGGAACAAGAGGCGGCCAAAATCCTAATGACTATTTTCTTGTGAAATTTCTTTTTCTGCTACCATTCTGTGCTTTACTGTTCTGCTGCTATCATTCATTTATGAAGGTAAGCTATCATGAATTTGAGTTGATATTCTTGTCCAATCTCAAGAATTAAGCACATAGAGCTTCAAATAAATCTCGGAACACTGTATTTTCTGCAGAATCAAGAGTACTTTGGTTCATTTTTTAGAGGCTCGCTATGTGATCAAGTCAGACATCTTTATTATAAGATTAGGTCGAGTGGAACACTTGCATATACAAGTATGTCAACATCAGCAACCAATTCAATCCATCAGGTTGGTTTTCTCATTGTCTTCTGGTTTGAGGTTTGGACTCTCTCATTCGAGGCCTTCATATGACCTAGTCATTTGATCTTGACGAGGGAGACAAACACAATGCCTTGTGTAACGCCTCACAAAATCACTAGTACAGGGCTCCACATTCTTTATCATTCAATGACCTGCTCAATGTTGTCATGTCACACCTTCAATTAAGATGATGCATAACCTCGGGTTGGGCTTGTATACTTCTTATATTTTTGCATTTGCATCATATTAAATTTTTTTCTTTGGTGTCAAGCAGCTCTCGAATGGTTCTCAGTGCAAGGTTCCTACCTATCTCGGCGGTATTTCTGTCTGTGTCTGTTTAACGACTGCAGTGGTGTCCCTTGGGCTAGCTCTCTTGATTGTTCCCCGGCAAGTGATGCCATGGACTGGTTTGCTTTTGATGTATGAATGGACATTCACAATGTTTATTATATTATTTGGAGGTTATCTCCATTTGATTTATCGGTGGGGAAAATACGTGGCATCACGGGCAGCATCCTCGTCACTTCCCGAGTCTTTGGATTACGATTCTGGAAAACGTATGTTATCAAGAGTCAATCTTATATTGTGGTTTTATGTTTCCTTTTAATTTTGACCCGGAGATACTTTTTACTATATATTTTACTTTTTTCAGTAATATAATATATTTACAGGTCATCAGCGACAGATGTCATCGTGTGATGTTGCTACGTGGTACTATGGTTTAGGGATGGCCTTGTTGGCCATTGGTGCTCCATCTTTGCCTTGTCTTTTTGGAATAACTGCCTTGTTTTTAAGGTAATTTGTGTTCTAATTAGAATCTTTCCTAGAATCAAATTACCATGGACTCTTGGCCTTTACTAATTGCAATTGCAATCTTGCATTTTGTATCCTTAATTCCAAGTAGTTTTGATAAGAAAACTGGGTTGTTGTTCGTTATTTCTTTAGAAGTTACACTTAACATTTGATTATTCTAATTGTAACAGGTTAGGTTTGATGGTTGTTGGGGGCATCATTTTGGCATCTTTCATGACATATGCTTCAGAACATCTTGCTATCAGGTCATTTCTTAAAGGCCTTGATGAGTGGGACATTGCTCCAAATAGGAGCTTGTGTTTGTTATGTTGATTTTTGTAACAATAGGACAGTTTGTAAACTATGGTTGATATTTCCTTTATTTTACATCTTACCGCCTAGATATGTATTCTTGTTCTAGTTGAAGATGTATATAAATGAATTTTTGTATATCTGGCATTGTATTTTTGCCTAGGTTTTGTTGTAATATTAATGTTATTTATCCCTGCAAACAGTACTGCATGGTTAATCTTTCATGACATCCTTCAAATTTCAAAATATAGTTGGCCTTGGCAGCTTACAGAACTGGACCTATGCATTCTTATTCTATCAGTTTTGTGACAAGTTATTATTGTATTAGTTTGTTCCCGGTACCAAATGCCATGCCAAGTTGTCATTTAATTACAACTCTGAATTAGTAATTGCATTTGACAGCACATCTAGCCTGAACTAGTAATTGCATTTGTTCTTGTTGTGATATACTAGTGTTTTCATTATAAATACATTTCAAGTGGAATCTCAGGTTGAAACTCGGGTCATCGCATTTCTTTCTGCAAACATTTAATTGAGTGTATGTTGGCTACTGGAAAAGAAGAAGGAAAAAAAATGAATGAAAGAATGTTGAATTGTGTGTGTACCATATTGTTATAACTTTCGTAAAATAAGAGACTACTTGAGACAAAAAAATTAGCAAAAATTCCTTTCTTACCCCTTGAACCTCTCCAACTCTTGAAATTGACAAAAATATTCTGTGAATTATGAAATTCGGAGTGTGTTTTTGAGAATTCTAAATTCTAGAGGAGTGTGTTTTTGAGAATTCTGAATTCTAGAATCTTAGAATTTGAACATTTTAGGTTAAGAAAAAATATAGATTGGATGACCACATTTAGGGACAGTTTGTTTTAGATTTAAAAAAATGGATTTTTTTTTTTTTATTTTCAAAAATGAATTTTGTAAAATCGTTTCTCGAAATATCACAAGTTTTTAAATATTCATTTTTTCTAAATTGGAAGACTAATTTTGACATTGTAAAACATAAATATACATTAAAGATCAAAATATAGTCTAAATCTTAATTTTTGAAAAATGTTGTATCTTAAAAATGATTTTTATTGAAAATCTATTTGAAATAGCTTCAAAATTAAGTGATTTTTTGAAATTTTGATATCCAATTTTCTCTCTCGATAATATGATGAAATATCTAAAATAACATTTTAAAAATAACTATTAAAATAAAATTTTCATTCGAAGTTTTTATGAAAAATTTCTTTGTAATTTTTTTTCTTCACAAAATTATGATACACTAAAATAATCATTTTTAAATAAAGTTGTTCTGGACTGGGCCGCGAGGATATATAGGGGCACGGTCCAATACATGTCGGGCAAGGGCCCATATGCTCGAGCAGGAGAAATTCTTAGGTGAATCATCTGCTGATACGACGAGCATACACTGAAGACGGGCAGAGAGCATGTCTGTCGGCTCATCTGCCACGCCACCCAACTGCCCTTTATTATCTCCTGAAAGATAGGGGCAGTTGGACCAAGGGGCAGACCTTTTTGTCTAGGTTTCTACGCTTCTTACGCGTCCCTTGGCAGCTCCTCCTTGGGCCTAGCCAGATTAAGCCCACTGAGGGGCCTTGGCCCAGCGCTGGGGGCACATTATAAATACCCTTTCTTAGCAAAGGGTCAGGTATTCTCACTCATTCTGAACTAAACCTTACTATTTTGTACCTCTTCTGACTTAAGCATTGGAGTGCTTTGCAGGTACACCCCCTCCCTCACTTCATTCTCTGGCCCGTTCATCAAGTCACTGGAAGGCTCTTCTGATCAGGTGAGATCAGTGGCGCCGTCTGTGGGAAGCTAGCTCCCCCTTCTTCCACAACAGAAGATCAAAGCTCGAACACCGTCCTTCCAGCATGTCCGGAGAACAACCTAACGAGCGCAGTCGTCCCCTCGTCGACTATACAATGGACGACGACCTGCAGTTCCATGAAGCAGACGCCCGAGATGGTCGTCCGGCCACCCCGTCTCCTGAACCCCAGAACAATGGGGATCCCCCTCAAGTTTAGAACCAGGGGACTGAGACGTTTCAACCCATCCCCGTTCCCGTCGAAGGAGACGCCACCATGATTGCTATGGTGAACGCCCTCAACCAAGCCAGCTCTATGCTCTACCAGCAGCATGAGAGAATCATGGCCCTAGAAGCTGACCGATGGGAGGTCCGACCTCAACAGGAGAGGAGGACACAACAACGTCCAGAAGCAATAAAGAAACGAGGACGTCGCTCCCCAGAGCCTAACGTCAGTAGGGCACGCGCCCGCCGTGACACCGGTCGATCGGGAACCTCACCAAGACACGATCGTAGCCCCGACCGAAACGAGCTCTCTCCACCAAGGAGCGACGAAGAAGACCTGCACTGCCCCCTGTCACGGGCAATAATGGAAGCTCCGCTCCCCAAAGGCATGGAGAAACCTCTTAATCTGGCCGTGTACGACGGGACTACCGTCCCCGACGACCACGTCGACAACGTTAACGCGATGCTCGACTACCGTAATGACATCACCGGGCATCTCAAGTGCAGGCTGTTCTCGACGACCCTCAGGAAAGGGGCCATGGCCTGGTACAAAAGCTTGGCCCCCGAATCCATCACGTCTTGGAGAGTTATGAGATCCATGTTCACAAGGCATTTCACAGCCTCCCGGCGCCATCCCAAGACAGAGGCGACCCTTGAAGCCATAGTACAAAAGAAAAATGAAACATTACGTTCGTACATCGAACGATTCAACCAAGAGGCTGTCGAGGTGGATACCACTGAGCACATGAAGAAAGACCTCCTCGAGAGAGGACTCTTGCCCGGTAGCGAGCTCAGTCGAGCCGTTGGGATAGTGCCTCCCCGAACCCTGAATGAGCTCCTACATAAGGCCCAGGCCTACATCAGATACGAGGAGAAGCAGGTAGCCCACAACGCTCGTAGCGGCCGTAATACCGGGGATACCGATCACCCCAAGCGTGAAGATCCAAACATTCCCCGTCGCAACGGGGACAGGCGAAGGGAAGAAAAGCCCCGTGAGCCTCGAGAAGGAAGAGATCCCCCGGGCCGATACAGCGAGTACACGTTACTGACGGCTCCCCGCGAGCGCATCCTCGTCGAATGCATCAACTCCGAATTCAAACAGGGCAGAGTGAGGTTCCCGAAACCATCTGCACCAAAGCCTTACACCGACAAATCCAAATACTGCAGGTTCCACAGGAGCCACAGGCACGTGACCGAAGACTGCGTTCACCTAAAAGATGCAATAGAGATCCTAATCTAAGAAGGGCATCTTAAACAGTATACTAGGAGGAACGAAGCTTCCAGGCACGAAGAGCCGGAGAAGAAGAGACCTTGGGAGGATACACCCCCCGACGACTCTCCTTATCAAGTGGCCCTCTGCGTATCACGACTAGAGGATTTCAGCTTCCCCGAGGCATTGCCCGAAGGCCGGATCGCTGCACTCAGCCCCTGGGAGGACTTCCCGACTGCCCTTGTCATATCGGACGGAGGGATGAACGGCGAGGCCGCCGCCCTCTCAGTAAAACGCAAGTTCGACGAACTCCTCCTGACCGCGCCCGAGCAAAAGGAAACGCTGACAAAATATCGAGGCAAATCCAACCCAATATCCTTCTTTTTAGAAGAGCTTCCGGGCGGCTCCCCGAATTCGAGCATCCCACTACTGATTAGGGTCAGGACTAGGATGGCCCAGTTCGACGTCAGACGCATTCTGGTCGATCAAGGCAGCTCGGTGGACATCATGTACGTCCACCTTTTCAAGACTCTGAAATTAGACAAAATCAATCTATCCCCCTACGTCGGGTCCGATCTCCAAGGGTTCAACGGAGCCACGACAAAACCGTGGGGATATGTCGAACTCCTCGTCACCTTCGGGGAGCAGGAGACGGCCAGAGAAATCAAAATTCAATTCCTGGTCGTAGAGTGTCCCTCTCTCTACAATTGCATCTTCGGCCGCCCGACATTAGCCGAACTCACCGCGGTCCCATCTACCGTCCATCTAAAGATGAAGTACTACACCAAACTAGGCCGCGTAGTCACCGTCCACGGTGACATCGAGGCTGCCCGATGGTGCTACGACGCCGCAGTAAAAGGACAGGCCAGGGTCAATACAAAGAGCAACAAAAAGCCCAAGACCGAGGATCCTCCCCTCCAGGGAATCAACGTCATCGACCTCGACTGCCGCATTGGCCATGACGAAACTGAAGAATGGAAACCCACCGAGGAACAGTCTACCGAACACCCGTTCTGGCCAGTCCCCGATGGAGAGTTCGAACTTATCCCTCTGGGCGACGATCCTGGAAGAACAGTAAGGATAAGCAAAGGATTGCCCGAGGAGACAAGGGAGAAGCTCGTAACATGCCTCAAGGAGAACTCTGACCTCTTCGAATAGAACACCGCAGATATGCCCGGCCTGGATCCTGAGATCGCGTGCCACCAACTAGCTTTAGATCGGGCAGTCAAGCCCATAGCACAGCGTAGGCGCAAGCAGTCCCCCGAGAAGGCGGAGGCTGCCGAGCGAGCTGTAAAATACCTCTTAGAGGAAAATTTTATTTCCGAAGCCCATTACACAACCTGGCTCTCTAATGTAGTCCTCGTTAAGAAAAATAATGGAAAATGGCGCATGTGTGTTGATTATACTGATCTTAATAGGGCTTGCCCCAAAGATGCTTTCCTTCTCCCTAACATAGATAAGCTCGTTGACAACTCTGCAGGTTTTAGACTCCTGTCCTTCATGAACACATATAGCGGATATAATCAAATCCCTATGTCGGACACAGACAAGAGACACACGGCGTTCATGACCCCGACCGACAATTACTATTACAACGTAATGCCGTTCGGACTCAAGAACGCCGTGGCCACATACCAGCGCATGATGAACAAAGTCTTCAAGGGAGAAATAAGGGATATGCTCGAGGTATACATGGACGACATGATCATCAAGTCACACGAGGAGGTCGACCACGCTCGACACCTATACAAAGTCTTTGAGCAGGCGAGACAGTGTAAAATGAGGTTTAACCCTAAAAAATGCACGTTCGGCGTCCGAGCAGGAAAATTCCTGGGTTTCTACCTCACCGAGAGGGGTATCGAGGCCAACCCCGACAAATGTCGGGCGTTCTCGGAATTTCCAACCCCGAAGACCAAAAAATCAATCCAATCCCTTAACGGGGTGCTCGCCTCACTCTCCCGTTTCATCGCCAAATCCGCCCAGCATGCACTGCCCTTCTTCAGACTCCTTCGTGAGGAGGCCAGCTTCGAATGGACCGACGAATGCGAACGGGCACTACTCCACTTGAAGAAGGTCCTCTCTGAGCCCCCGGTCCTATCACGACCATTGGAAAGAGAGACCTTATACTTGTATCTGTCCGTGGCAACCGAGGTCGTCAGTGTCGTCCTAATAAGGGAAACTGACGAAGGACAAAAACCCATCTATTTTACGAGCAAAGCGCTTCAGGGCCCCGAACTCAGATACCAACAAATTGAAAAGGTCGCCCTGGCTCTCATAAATGCGGCGAGGAGGCTACGCCACTACTTCCTCGCGCACACGGTCAAAGTAAGAACCGACCAGCCAATCAAACAGCTTCTCGGACGACCAGATATGGCCGGCAGAATGCTCAAATGGTCGCTGGAACTCTCCGAATTCGATATACAATATGAGAGCAGAAAGGCATTGAAAGCCCAAGCACTGGACGACTTTGTCGCGGAAATGACCCACAGCCCGACACCGACGGACGACGCCCATAAATGGACAATCTTTGTCGACGGCGTCTCCAGTACGACAGGCAGTGGAGTTGGAATCATCCTCGAGAATGAGGACGGGATCTTGATCGAGGTCTCACTAGCACTAGCCTTCCAGACATCAAACAACCAAGCCGAATATGAAGCTTTCATCGCCGGTCTGAGATTGGCCGAAGACCTAGGAGCAAAGGAAGTAAAAATATCAAAGACTCCCAGCTCATGGCATCACAAGTACGAGGAGAGTACCAGACCAAGAACGACAACCTTGTCGAGTACCTAGCCTTGGTCAAAGAAAAACTCGAAAAATTCGAGAAGTGGGAAGTACAACATGTACCTCGCGAGCACAACACACGGGCCGACATCTTATCAAAGCTAGCTAGTACGAGAAAGAAGGGCGGGAACAAATCTGTAATTCAAGAGATCCTTCCTCGACCTAGTATCGAAAAACCACCTCCTCCACTCGAGGTCAACGTGATCGGGGATACTCATTGTTGGATGACGCCCATCTATAATTACCTAACGAAGGGCGAGCTCCCCGTCGACCCAAAAGAGGCGGCCACCACCAAACGTAGGGCATGCTCGTACGTTCTCCTCGAAAGGAAACTTTACCGTAGGGGGTTTTCCATCCCGTTACTCAAGTGCGTCGAGGAAGAGAAAGTCCCCGACATACTGGGAGAAATACACCGAGGAATAAACGCCCAACACCCCGGCGGACGATCACTTGCACGAAAAGCTCTTCGAGCAAGCTACTACTGGCCGACCATGCAACACGACTCAAAGGAACATGTCAAAAAATGCGACAAGTGTCAACGGCACGCCGACATGCACCTCACACCCCCGAACGAACTAAAAACACTCTCTTCTCCATGGCCCTTCGCGTGGTGGGGCATGGATATCCTCGGGCCTTTCGTGACCGGATCGTACCGGAATAAATACCTCATCGTAGGGGTAGATTATTTTACCAAATGGATCGAAGCAGAGGCGCTGGCAAAAATAACAGCGCAGAACATTCTTCGTTTCTTTAAACGAAATATCCTCGCTCGGTTCGGCGTGCCCCAGGTCCTCATCACGGACAACGGAACGCAATTCACAGACGGGGGATTCCTAGACTTCGTGGCGAGCTTAGGTACTAAGAAACATTTCACATCCGTCGAGCACCCTTAAACCAACGAGCAAGCAGAAGCGGCCAACAGGGTAATCCTACGCGGACTGAAACGCAGGCTCGGTGAGGCGAAGAGGGCATGGGTCGAGGAGCTACATAGCGTTCTATGGGCGTACCGTACAACACCTCACTCCACTACCGGGGAGATCCCATTCCGACTAACATACGGCACCGAAGCAGTCATCCCAGTAGAAATAAGAGAACCGACGAGACGTATAGAAGAACCCCTTGACGAAGAAATGAACGACGAGGCACTCAGAGCCGAGCTAAACCTCGTCGACGAGATCCGCTCCGAAGCAGCCCCTTCGAGAAATATCCCTCAAGCAAAAAATAGCCTTGCGCCACGACGCGAAGGTCATAAAAAGAGAGTTCCAGGTGGGCAGCCTGGTCCTCAGAAGAAACCAAAAAAACCCAAGAGAGGGTAAACTGGCCGCCAACTGGGGAGGCCCCTACCGCGTCCGCGACAAGACGAGCAACGGGGCCTACTATTTAGAAAACCTACAAGGCGAAGAACTCGCTCGACCATGGAACGCAGAGAAACTTAGACAATATTACAACTGAATATGTCACGGGGAGACGTGGGAGGTACGACCACGCTTTTCGTCTCCAAAACAACAGAGAGGAACCGCGCGACCCGGGGACGAACTGACCCCCCAGCGAACACAACCCTCCCCGACGGTTGGGACCACGATCGAGCACCAACGTCGAAGTACCAAGACCGGCAGGGCACCCAGCTCGCGATGGGAAAACCCAAGCCCCGGAGCCGGAGTTCCAAACACCGAACTCGGTTTTCGATCTGAACGGGCACGACGCCCGCTACCTCGTCGGTTCCCTAAATCGAGGAGACTAACATGGTCGAGCATAAAATAGTTCATGAATACAAGAAACAAACCATAATAAAAGAAAAACCGAGCAGGATGAATAATAAAAAAAAACATTCATTCATTAAAACGGCCAAAGCCAAAGATAAGTACGCCCGAAGGCCAAAATACAAACAAAAAGGCACGCAGGCCATACACAAAAAGGCAAAAAGGCCATACAAAACGGGCACGCATGCCATATGAACAAAACAAATTAAAATTCTTAAGACTCCTCCCGGAGCTCCTCCTCAACATTCTCTTCCTCTCCTTCATCCTCCCTCAGCTCTTCCTCAACTTCAAACGGGCACACAATCTCCCCCTCATGGACACAGTAATTATGGGTTGACCCCTCCGTCACCAACTCAGGATTTAAAATCCTCAGCTGCTCGACGGCGTTATCAAAACCCTCCTTAAACACAGCCACGAGGTCCTGATTGAGAGAGTGAATGTGCCCCACCAACTTACCCCGGGAACAGAGAGCTCCTCCTCCTCAGTTTCGTCAGCTAACGGACGGACCTTGTCCTCGAGCGAAGCAAGCTGAGCATGCAATCCAGCATTCTCCTCAGCCACCTTCTGATTCCCGACTGCTTGTTCCTCCAAACTCGCCTTGGCCGCCTTCAGCAGATATCGCTCCTCTTTGACCTCCTCCAACTCTTTCTTCAGCCCCTCCTGAAGTTGGTGCTCCTCCTTATAGTCCGATAAGTCCTTGGACAGCTTGTCATTTTCAGACCGGACCCGCAGGAGGGCATCTTTCAATGAGGCAGTCGACACGGAGGTGTCGGTCAGGACCATAGCCGTTTCCATCACCCTGATGACGGCGGCCAAGTCCCTGGCCAATTCCTTGCGCCGGACACCAGCCTCCTGATTCAGGATAGCCCTCGCCTCGGGCGCTGGCACAACAATGGCATCCTCGGTCTTGAAAAAGGCCCGCTCTACATAACAGGGGGCAGTAAGTAACTTCCAGGGCCACCCGGACTGCCGTTCCCCGCTAAGGTCGACCTTGAGAGAGTCTCATCTGGGCGCTTCCGCTTGTGGAGAGGGGAGGTTGATGGAGGCGGGTTGTCTGGTATGTTGATCATAGATGCACGGGGAGGGGAGGAGAGCACTGGACTCGTTGTGTTCGAGGTTTCAGCCCCGGAATCTCCAGCTACCGCCTGGACACGAGGCACGGTCTTCTTCTTCTTCCTTGAAGCCCTGTCCGGGGCACCCACCTGGTTGGCCAGCTTGAGGACCCGATCACGAGCAGAGGGCATAGAACCTACAAAACGAGGACATATACGTCAGCGGGCGAAAACATAAACAAAAAGACATAAGAATAAAAGGAACACCTACCCAACAATTCCATGGCTTTCTCCTCGATTCTACACTTGAGCAAAGCCTTGGTGTTAATAAGACGGGTCTCGCAGATCGGCATCCCGGCCTCGTCAACGTAAGGCACGCCCTTTCGATCCGTCCAGACCGCCAGGTTGAAGCTCTGCACGTACTCAACCAGCTTCTTATAAGTGAGCCTATCCTCGACACCCAGCATCGAGAACTTAATCCTATAGTGATTGGTGGTGAGATCGAAATGATCGCGCTGCCACCTCAGTGGTATCTTCGATATCAATTTCTCCTCCCCATTTGCATCCCGTTTGTAGTAATAAAGGGAATGCAGGGCAGCGCGGGTAATCGGTCTCACTACATACCACCGACCCTTGAAATGACGGGCAGAATCTACGTACATCTTGAACAAGCGTACGAGCTGTTTGAAAGAGACCCAGCTGTGACGCCCCCGAAGACCGGACCATTGGAGATGGAAAACATGGAAGAAGAGAGCCCGGGTACACCCAATGCCGAGGAAGCGACAAACCAACTCAAACGCCCGCATAAAAGCAAGGGCATTGGGGTGTAACTGGGACGGCGCCAGCCGGAGCCACTTGAAGATAGACATCTGGAAGGAATTGAAGGGCAGCCTGATCCCCGCCTCTCGGAAGGCGAACTCGTACATGGCGAACTGCTTCCCCGGGAAACGATGACATATCCGGTCCGCCTCTTTGGGAGCATGGCACTGCCAATTTTCAGGATCTTCCTGACTTCTATTTTCCACCACGGCATAAGCGTGGGTCGCCTCCTCGACGAAATAAGATTCCTCATCCAAGGGTTCGTCCGCAACCCAAGAGAGGTCATTCTGCCCGGACGACGAGACATGCTCAGTACCATCTCGGGCGTCCCCCTCCTCGACAGACAAACGCGTAAGGTTCGTATCCGCGGGCCGCGGCTCGGTTTCTTCTCCTCTCGGTCGTAGACGTCCGGTTGCACCAGAAACGCAGACAAAAAGAGTGAATTCGACGTCATATCAAATCCACCCTTCCACCGCAGGTCAAGTGAAAGGGCGTGGGGGCGACGTTCACGGGCATCAGTGCGAAACTTCACCCACTGCCACCATACCCAGTTGAGAAATTTCGCACGTGTTCGACGCAACAATGCACACTCGAACATTATCATGACCCGGGCAAAAATCTCATACATGCTTATGAAAATTTTGCCCGGCACATGAAATTTCTGCCCGGGACAATCTAATCCTAACCCTATTTTTCACATCTACAGTCTATTTAACTACTTCTAAGTTAAATCTAACTACTCTTTACGGATGAAAACATGCATTCACAGCCATTAAAGCAGGAAAACAGAAAAAATGAAGGATTAAGAAGGCAAAACAGTACCTGACATAGTGAAGAATCAAAGGGGCACGGCGGCGCTCGAGCAAACAGCGGTGGTTCAGTTGGTGCGACGGGCGGAGACGAGAAAAAATTCTTCAGAGCTTCCGGTGAACGTCTGAGCGAAAAAGTGTAAATGAAGTCACTCAGCCCCTTTTTATAGTCACAGGCGCGTGGATTAACGCGCTAGGCCATCATTACCTACTGCCTACGCCGCCGTTTGCACACTAAACGAAACGACAACATTAACACTAAAACGCGTCAATCCATAAAGAATCTGGAACGACATCGGGCAACTATACACCTCCCCGACTCTGTGGAACGTCCCCGACTCATATGGCATCCTCGACTTCTATAAAAACGTCACGAACCCGTCGGGGACGTTCGTCCTCGACACAGTTTGGAGTGTCATGAACACGGGGAGAAAGTGTTGGTGTAAGCCCTAGAGGCCAATACTTTTTGGTACTTGTATCGGATTATTCGTTTAATAATAAAAGGCATTTCTTTATTATGTTTGTCTTTCAGAATAATAAAGTCCCTAGAATAGTTAGTCTGTTTAATGAAATGTTAAGTGTGACTTAATCATGAGATCCCATTAAACATAAAGACATTATTCTTAAAATATCCGTAGTCAAGCTTTATTGCAAAGTGGGATAACATTAAAGCATTGAGACTATTATGAAGATAGACTGATGATCACATCTCATGGATCATGGATAAAGGGTTATCAAGTCTTGACATAGGTATAAATATTAGGAGTAATATTTATACCGGATTGACCCGCTATGAGAATACTACATAGTATGTTATGCAAAGTGTCATAAGTTATTCTCATGGTGATAATGGTGTATTACCACCCTTCGACCTGAAACCACTATGGACCCTAGATGTAGAGTCGGGTGCTTTATTGCTGATCAAACATTATCCGTAACTGGATGATCATAAAGACAGTTGATGGGCACTCCACGAAGCATGCTGAGGGACATGAGTGTCCTAGATGGAATTTGCCAATCCTGCATAACAGGAGAAATGTCTAAGGGCCCAATATTGAACTGGACAAGGATGACACAGTGTATGCCTTGTGTTCAATATAGACATAGGGGCAAAAGGGTAATTGTACAAACATATATTATCACGAAAAAGGTTTTGTCAGATCACATGACATTTTCGTGACTTGGGTAGCAGTGATGTGTTGCTAGATACCGCTCACTGTTTATTATGTTAAATATATAATTTAATATAATTACCAACGTTACGAAATCCTACAGGGTCACACACATAAGGACAGTTTGATGAGAGATAGAGAAATCAAAGGAACACCGTAAGGTACGGTGCACTTAAGTAAAAAATAGAAATTCGGATAATATAATAATAATTATTGTTATTTTATAATGGTTATAAAATAATAATAAAATAAATATATTTATTATAATAATAGTTATTATAATAATATATAATATTATTATGGATCATGTGAATTGGGCTTTTAGCCCGCAGCCCACAAGAGAGTCTATAAAAGGAACCCTTGTGATGAAGCTTTTACTTGATGCAATTTCGTTTTTGATTCTCACTCAAATAATTCCGTTCGTAAGCAGCTAGCACTGTGACCGGAAGCTGTTCGTGTGGACTGAGTAGAGACGTTGCACTTCATCAACGCTTGTGATCGCTGCATCAAAGATCTGAATCGCCACAAAGAGGTAACGATTCTATCACTGACCATGCTCATTCGTAAGGATCACTAAAGGAAAATTTTTGTTTTCCGCTGCGTTTAGATCGCAATTTTCCTTCAGAAAGGGACGCTACGATCAGCTCTGTTGGGACATCACGTGCCCGACCATATGCCCGCTACTTTATCCTTGGCGTATGTGCCCGATTGCAATACAAGTCATCACTCTGACTCAGAGACTCGACTTGGGGGGCTCCTGTTCTGGACTGGGCCGCGAGGATATATAGGGACACGACCCAATACATGTCGGGCAAGGGCCCATATGCTCGAGCATGAGTACTTCTTGGGTGAATCATCTGCTGATACGACGGGCATACACTGAAGACGGGAAGAGAGCATGTCTGCCAGCTCATCTGCCACGCCACCCAACTGCCCTTTATTATCTCCTGAAAGATAGGGGCAGTTGGACCAAGGGACAGACCTTTTTGTCTAGGTCTCTACGCTTCTTACGCGTCCCTTGGCAGCTCCTCCTTGGGCCTAGCCAGATTAAGCCCACTGAGGGGCCTTGGCCCAGCGCTGGGGGCACATTATAAATACCCTTTCTTAGCAAAGGGTCAGGTATTCTCACTCATTCTGAACTAAACCTTACTATTTTGTACCTCTTTTGACTTAAGCATTGGAGTGCTTTGCAGGTACACCCCCTCCCTCACTTCATTCTCTGGCCCGTTCATCAAGTCACTGGAAGACTCTTCTGATCAGGTGAGATCAAAAGTTAAAACAAACGGGTCTTAAACTGGTTTGTTTTGGATTCTATAAGATGTTTTGTTGGCACAAATTGCAGAACTGAAATCAAACTATACTTAGTAAAACAACACTAAGAATAACTATCAAATTCAATGAAAATAAATATATATTGTTCTGTTATGGAATCAAAATTGTCGGAGGTTGGAGTTTATATTGTTCCGTTATTGAATCAGAATTGTCAGAGGTTGGAGTTTGCAAGACGTAACAATGAACATGAGCTTTTGATGCAGAGAGAGAAAGGAGCACATGACAAAGATATGACCACCACATCTTGTCAGGTCCAGACCCTGCCGTGGGGAAAACAAATACACACAAAATAAGTTAATGTTAAATACACTAATCAAATACCGACTAAACCAGTGAATGCTAAATCCAACAATCAAATACGCATTGAATTACAAACACAACTACCAAACATGGTAACAAACACTATTTAATGCGATAGACTGAAAATTATAAAAAGCCATTATCAAAAATGTTTGAAGGAGTCGTGATAACTAGACCAACCCAAGAGTAAGGGCATGAACCTTACCATTAGCAAGAGATAATTCTTGACAGTGTGGAGGACGCGTAGTAACTTTTCTCGATCAGAGATGGTGATTACGAGACTCCGATCGATGCTATAAGGTTGAAAGAGCACAACAAATACTTCGATGTAACGGGGTAAACAAATCTATATCACCCCTGAAGCAAACAAACATTGCATTGCAAGAATGACAAGCAAAGACTGGCGTTGCAACAACTTGCAGACAATCAAAAGTGCAACATAACTACAATAAAATGGAGCCAAATACAAGACTCAAGTTAAATAATACCAGAACTCATTAAGGTAAAATATTTTTAAAAATATTAATTATTATTACATCCAAGACACAACGGTCTAGAAAACATTACAGAAGGAAAGTGAAATAATAATAAATAAAAAAAGGAGAAGTTGTCAAGTTGCAACGCCTGAAGAAGTGGTGTCTTTATCACCCTTAGAGTCACCTTCTGGAGTAGTCTTATAAGGGTCTAATACTTCGACATGAATTGTCGCTTCAGGATACAATTCTTTTTCATGTTCCACAACCTCATCGTAGACCCCGAGCACGTCCTAAATGGACAACTTAAGAGAAACATGGATTCTCTCCCTCAAACCCAAAATATCACCTTTAAGAGCCTTTAGGTCTCAACATGAAACTCATCCTCCTCTTGAAATATGTTCCGATCTTTCTCAACACTGCAAATCATCTTAATAACTACGTCGGAAGTTTCCTAACACCGTTTCTGTTTTTCTCCTCCCAAGGGAAGACACCAACTTAGTAATCCAAACAGCTAAGATTACAGGGGAGCCATAAATCTTTGCCTCTTATTGCAAGGTTTTATCAAGCTTAACCTTCCCCTAAAACACAATTAGCTCCTTTTAGATAGCAAAACAATTATGCTCCATAAAATTACATTACATCCCTCTCTCCGATAGAATAATTACATTAGTGTCCTCCAATTTTACATTATGGAGTAATTACATAACAATATTTTTTTTCTTTTGATATAAGATTAAAAAAAAAACTTTTTATTAAATATTATTCCGGTTAGTGGCGGTAAATAAGTTATTTTTCTGTAAATATTCTTACATATTTATCTATAACATATCCCATTAATCCAACTCAATCAATCTATTATTTCTCAATTTTGTTTGATTTAAGCTTTCTCGCAAAAATGTAAATCTAATAAAAACCATTCATATAATTTCTATTGATACAGACATTGAATTTTCTCAAAATCAACCTAAATCAATATACAACTTAAAAGAGTTTTAGCCACCATTACATGATTTTTTTTTTAATATAACATAGTTTAGTAATTAAATTTCCAAAATAACATAGTTTTGAAAAAAATTACCAAACTAACATAGTTTGGTAACTCATTCGCCAAATCATATGAAGAACAAGTTAATTTTGTTAGGAATTCGCCAAATGGTTTGGCTAAATCCAATTATTTTTGCCTAATTCGTCATTCCATTTGGCGAATGAGTTGTAAATACATGCATGCATTCACCAAATGGAATGTTGCATGTTTAGGGTTAGCAATTTTTTTTACTATATATGCCTCACTCATAAACATGTATGCCTCACTCATAAACACCAGATTTATCTCACTCCTTCCTTACAAATCCTAAAAATTCATTCCTTTCAATCTCCCTCTCTCACAACATGGCTTCTCCCCGTCCATCTAGTTATGCATCGACACCGTCTTCCTCAACATCAGAAGAACCGCTTCCAAAATTTGATATTTTGAAGAAAAATGCTTTAGTGTTTTTCTCGGCAGCAAAGCCTCCTCTGAAGATGCTGTTATGGAACCCCCAAACTTTGGAACACTTGCACAGAGAATTAACCCGCTGGTTAGAAGGAGAGATCGGCCACAAAGAAAAGATAATTAAAATTGAGAAGCGGGTTGTGGAGTCTGGTGTGACGAAATGGAGAAAAATTGTCAATGATGCAGGTGTTCTTTCGATGATGCTAGGCGGAGGTGAAGTTGTCCTGATGGTTCTGATAGGCTAGATTTGTTGAATGTTGCAGTTGTACTATTTATGTATGGTCATGTTTGAATTTATGTATTTTTCCGTTTTATTTATGTACGGTCATTTTCTGAATCATGTATTTCCTTGTTTTATTTATGTATGTTCGTGTTTGTGGTTGTATGATTTTACTGATATGAATGAAACGAACTAGGCTTCCATTTAAAATAAATACGGTTACAATGATTTAATTTACGATGTTGAGCTTGGTCCAACGTTGGGACATTTTTTACGATTGTGACCGGGCTGACGACATGAACTACACAGTCTCACCATCTTATTCGCCGTATCCATTTCGGTGCGAATACGCGTGCTGTTAGGACGCCCTTTTTTCTTTCTTCACATGTTCTCATTGTGCCAGACTATTTCCCCGTTGTAGGAGGGCCAGTAGTCCTCATTTGCAACAACCAGAAAGCTTTTGTTGTAGACGTTGCAAAGATTGTGCACTTGGTAAACAGGGGATAGTAAGCCTGAAGGGTCCAGCCGAACCTTCGAACATGCCGCTATGACATGGGAGCAAGGCATGCGAAAGGCTTGAAATTTTCCACAGTCGCACCAATTGTTATCAAGTTCTACCCGATAGGATCCCCTCGGTCTCCCTTCGTTGTGATCCATGATCTCATCAACATTGAAATGTCCCTTATTGCGGTTAAACACGGTGACCACATGTGTGTTAGACTTGGATGCTTCGTCTTTTATGAATGTCATAGAACTATCGCTGAACACTTGACCAGACTGTAGGATTGAACTCCACTTTGAACGATTGGTGTCAAAAAGTGCTCCGAGCCTAAAGTAGGTTGACCTCACCAAAGCGGTTATCGGTAGGTTGCAGATTCCTTTGAAAACAGAGTTCATTGATTCCACGAGGTTTGTTGTCATGTGACCCCAGCGTTGTACTTTGTCGTAGGCTCTGGTCCACTTATCTAAAGAAATCTGGTTTATCCATCTAAACGCATCTTCATTTGCCAGTCTGATTTCGTCACGATAATGTTTGAATGACGGTTCGGTTAATGAGTACTCTGCGTTCACGACCTTCTTCCGCAATGTCTTGTCTTTGATCTCTCTCATGAAGTTTTGCGCGATGTGTCTAATACAATAGACATGTGTTGAAGGCGGTTCCTGCCAGCCGTTATTAACATTCTTCCATGCACTCTCAATTGATGCATGTCTGTCCGAAATCAAACATAAGTTAGACTGGGGAGCCACATGCAAACGAAGATTTTTAAGGAAAAAACTCGATCCCTCGGCAGTCTCTCCCACGACGATAGCGAATGCAATTGGGAAGATATTGTTGTTGCCGTCCTGTGCCACTGCCATCAATAGAGTTCCTTTGTATTTGCCGTAGAGCCATGTTCCATCAATTTGGATTATAGGCTTGCAGAAGGAAAAACCCTTTATACATGGGTCAAAAGCCCAAAAGAGTCGGTGGAATATGCCATTTCCACTAACACAATGACTTTCCGAAGTATACGCCGGCAAGGTCTCAAGGATGACAACGGTCCTAGGTGCATAGTGCTTCAGTGCCAACAAAAACTTTGGGAGTTCTTTGTACGAGTCCTCCCAATTTTCGAATACAACGACAATAACCTTAGTTCTAGCAATCCATGCTTTCCTATATGATGGAGTATAATTGTGCTTCTGTACTATGTGCTTAATTATCGTGCTGACCTTGACCGAAGGATCGTCGGCAACGATTGATAGGATATCGTTGCATATTAGCTGAGAGCTCAGTTGCCGATGATCCTGCAATGAGTTGGTTATTACACATGTATGCTCCGATCCCATTGAAGCAACCTTCCAATCTTTACTTCTCTTTCTGTATGATGCTGTCAATCGAAACGGACACGCCACGTTACGACAACGTATCATCTATAGTGTAGGATTCGTTCGGTCGACCTTATAATCAGCCGATAAATCCATGTGGTAAAATTTTATAGCTCGAACGCATTCTTCTTTTGTTCGAAAATGGTCGCCCTCCTTTAATGCACCTTGTCTTTGTGGATACGGATCATAAAATATGTCTGAAGATGGGCCTTCACTTCCCAAGTTCAAGTTTGTCATGTGTGGAGGAGGACGATATACATGACTGGCCGGGACCTCGTCTTCATTGACCATTTCATCAACTACTGCCTCCTCTTGTTCCTCGTCCTCATCAACAACATCGACTTCAGCCAAATCATTGACAGATTCGAAAAAGACTTGCGAATGATCAATGGGCTGAGACATTTGTTGTTGGTGAAGCGTAACATAGAGCTCGATATCATTGAAACCAGAATACTCATGGCTTAGAAACATAGTACGAACACTTTCGTCATCAGATATAGTTAATTGGAAATACATGACCTGGTTATCCTCATAGAATACTGGATTTTTGTAAATAATGACGTCCACTGGACCACGCTGCATTTTGTTTTCCAATCTCTTTTTTAGATGAGCGAAATTGGATTGTCGGGTGATTGAGAACCGAGTAACCTCGGTGTTACGAAAGTTGAAACCAGAATGGTTACATTCAAATATTTCGCCATTTATATGGGCGTTGATCATATACTGAGGTAATTGAGACATAGTTCGTATACAAAGACTCTTTTAGATACGAAAATGTTTTGCAGTTTATGGTACAATGAAGATATGAAAATAATCTATAAATAGTAAAGTCAAAAATATATTTTATGGTTATATTTACTGTTCTGAATTAATGTGAATTAATGTCTCATAGGCTTATCTCCTGCACCATATAGGGTTATCTTCTCCACATATGTCTTATCTTCTGCACATATAGGTCTATCTTCTGCACATATAGACTACATTATTTTTCAACATATGTCTTATCATCTGCACATATAGGTCTATCATCTGCACATATAGGTTTATCTTCTGCACATATAGACTACATTATTTTTCCACATATGTCTTGTCTTCTGCACATACTTCTTAAATGTATTAACTTAACAAACCCTAACTTACACACACACACACACACACACACACACACACACACACACACACATATATATATATATATATATATATATATATATATATATATATATATATATATATATATATATATATATATATATATATATATATATATATATATATATATATAACATAATTTTTAATACGTAAACCCTAACTTACACACACACACACACATATATATATATATATATATATATATATATATATATATATATATATATATATATATATATATATATATACATATGTCTTAATTAAATCCTACCTAGTATTACATTAATGAAACCCTAAACCCTAACTAAACTATCCTAATTAAACCCTAACTAAACTAACTAAATTAACCTAATTATAAACTAACTAAACTAACTTAATTAAACCCTAATTAAACTAACTAAGCTAACCTAATTAAACCCTAACTAACTAAACTAACTTAATTAAACCCTAACTAAACTAACTAAGCTAACCTAATTAAATCCTAACTAATTAACTAAACTAACTTAATTAAACCCTAACTAAACTAACCTAATTAAACCCTAACTAAACTAATTAATTTAACCTAATTATAAACTAACTAAACTAACTTAATTGAACCCTAACTAACTAACTAAACTAACCTAGTTAAACCCTAACTAAACTAACCAAACTAACTTAATAAACCTAACTAAACCTAACGTGTATAAACACGTTCGCCAATTGGTGTGGCTAACCAAGGCTGACTTTAATCCTATTCGCCAAATGGATTGGCGAATCCATTAACTCATTCGCCAATCAACATGGCTACTTATGAGTCCTGCTAAAGCTGGAAAATACAGAGGATATTCGTGCTGGTTTCAATGCTCTAACTTCCCTTGACCATGCAGAGATTCCATTGAATGCATGTGAAGTGAGCTGGTGATCCACAAACATATGCATTCGCCAATCAGATTGAAGATGAGGAATCCACAAACTTGCTGATGAACCAATCACAGGACATGCAGAAAATTATTGTTCTGATTCGCCATATGGTGTGGCGAATTAGTGTAAATGTTTTTGTTCAATTCGCCACATGGTTTGGCGAATGTGTACATGTTGTTTTTGTTTCAATCCGTAAATGGAAATTCTTATATATACCCCACTATCAAACCTAAAATATCAAATATCACACAAACAATTCATAAAGGTGCAACATCAAATATCAAATATCAAATATCGCGGCAAAATCGAAAATGGCTTTACTAACGATGGGAGATCAACACCGAGGCACAGTCGAAAATATCGCGTCATTTGTAAGTTTAATCTTCGTAAATTTTTTTACACATAATTTTTATATATATTTCATACTAATATAAGTAAACCCTAACTTATATATATATATATATATATATATATATATATATATATATATATATATAAATATATATATTTATACATACATATATATATTCTTGCGTATTTTAACTTATTTCGAAAAATATTTTTACAGAATGTAAGAAGATTTAGGTGTCGGGTGCACGACTACATAGAGTTTGATCCGATCATTGAACCGTATCTACGGTTATGCGGATTTGGTGAAGTCATAAAGGTGCACAACAACTCTATAGACTCAAAATTCATCTTGGCACTACAAGAGAGGTGGAGGCCAGAGACACACACCTTTCACCTGCCCTTCGGTGAATGCACTGTCACTTTGGAAGACGTCTACATGCTTCTGGGGTTACGTGTATCCGGCAGAGCCGTCTTTGGTAAGGTGAACCATGAAGTTTCTATAGTTGCGGATTTGCTGGGTGCCCCTCTCATTGACGAGGAGCAGCCAACAAATACTCGTAGCCGGGGTTCAGGTATTAATCTAGGAGTCCTTAGAGCCCACTATGCTAGTTTTATTTTAACCGAAGAATCAACCGAGTTAGAAAAAATGCAAAAAACTCGGTGTTATATTATGCTTTTATTCGGTCATTTTTTATTTCCCGACGGTACCGGAAACACAATAAATATGATGTATTTACCATTGTTGCGAAACATCAACAATGTAAATACATATAGTTGGGGTTCGGCTGTTTTGGCACACTTGTACAGTAGCCTTTGTAAAAATGCCGCAAAGGATACTTGTACATTTTTTGGTTGTGCATTTTTGTTACAAGCTTGGGGGTATTCCAGACTGCCGATGCTTGCCCCACACAACATGAATCCATGCCCGTTCCCCTACGCAAACCAGTAAGTCTACTATTAATTTTTATTTCCAAACATATTAAATTTTAAATATTTAAATTGTTATTGTATCTAAATGCGTTTAAATCTGTTGTGCTTAGCTGGTCCGATCTTGGGATGGATTATAGTAGAAACCCAAGAAGTTCCATAGTTTTAAATCGCCAATTGTTAGACCACGTGGGGATCGATCAGGTATTGTCATATATAAAAAATATTTTTCCGTTTTAATGCATTTTATTAACTAAAATAATTTTATACTAAACGAATTTTTTTTTCCGTAGTTCATCTGGCGCCCATATTTAGCCCTCGACCATGAGCCTAACCCAGAAGATGCTGAAATTTGGACGGCAAAAACACCAATCATCCGGTTCACTACAATTGAAATGCACCAAACAGATCGGGTGAAAATGCAGTTCGGAATGCAACAGGATATTCCGGGCCTCCGACATATTTGGAAGATTGGCATTTGAAAAGAGTAAGTGACATGTGGAACATGGAAGATTGGAGAGACTTTGCAAGGGAATTACGTCAACAATGGAGGGATCGACGCCAACATGTCCTAACTGACCAAGTGCTGCAAAATGTCAAACCAACTAGAGAATATTTAGTTTGGTTTAGGTCAGTTACTATGCAACAATGGGTGTCTGATAACCCATACTTGATTGACCCGCGCTCGCAGGCCGCAGCATACGCCCAACCACCAACCCCACACCATGACTACCCCACCCAATTCCAGCCATCGACTCCAAACACCCATAGGCCATTCCTCCAAACACGTAACCCCTTCATGCCACAAACCCAATCACAACAACAAGAGCCTTACCAACACCAATATACCCCCGACAACCCCTTCATATCCACACCAACCTATAGCCCCCCACCTTTGTTTCGTTCTCAAAACGAGGCAATATCCTCATTTGGTCAAGCTTATCGTCCTCACCCAACCCAATCCAACCCAGCTCAACCTGTCCGACCCAACTTTGAAAACATGGGCACACAACTGAGTTACGGCAGCGCCTTTGGCAGCAACCTTCCACGTAATTGGGGACAAGCTGAATCATGGGCTCAACAACAACCGCCTCCACCAAACACACAAATACAAGCGGAACCTCGACCACCTGGTGGTAGAGTTCGAAGACGGGGTCATCCCCGTGGATGTGGCACTGGGGGACAATTAGATCGGGCGGGAAATTAGTTTTTGTAATGTCGTTGTTGAATTATTAATAATAATTTTCTTTTAATTTATATTTCTCTTTCTCAATATCTCTAATTTTCTTTTATATCAATAATTTTCTTTAAATATAATTTTATTTCATATTATAATTTTCTTTTATATACTTTTATATATATATATATATATATATATATATATATATATATATATATATATATATATATATATATATAGATGAAAACACAAAAATAACAAAAACATTAAACCTAAAAAAAAAAAAACACCTAAACATGCAACAATCTATTTGGCAAATGTGTACATGAAATTACACTCATTCGTCAAATGGAATGGCGAATTAGTGAAAAATATTTCCTTCTAGCCAATCCAAATGACGAATTCATCAGATTTTGTACATGTTCATCACATGGTTTGGCGAATGAGTGTCCAAACTATATTAGTTTGGTAATTTTTTTCAAAACTATGTTATTTTGGAAATTTTATTAATAAACTATGTTATATTAAAAAAATTCCCATTACATTCATTCCTTAATATTATTATATTTTTCTATTAAGAACAAATTACACAAATAAACAACATATAAACCTCGAAGCAAAGAAAATAATCACACTACAAAAGCTCCATCAAATCAAAACAACAACAAAATGCAGAAGCTACTACTTTCCCATTTATCACACTCAAGTTGAAGTTTCCACCCAAATCAACTCGCCGGAAAACGCCGCCACCGTTAACACCACTCCTCCAGGTTTTCATTTTTTTTTTTACACTTACGATAGCACACACTGATCTGATTTCACCGCGATTTGCGGCTGCGATAGCTGCTCCTGCATGTCAACACCATCTCACAAAACCTCTGCTCCGCACCGCGATTCACTGCTTAAGCGGCTCGATTAATAATCATCACTAAGCTTATTTTGTTGATAATCGATTTTAGATATCTTTCTACTTTTTTTCAGCTTTTATGAAGATGAAGTTAGCATAAACTTAACCTCGCAAACGAAAATGGGGAAAAGTAAGAAGAGTAAGAAAAAAAGAGAGAAAACGAGTCCTAATGATATTGATAATACTAGTGTTTACGATGTACTCAACTGTGATGATATCATGCATGAGATTCTACTTCGTGTTCCGCCGTCAACTCTTTCCAAGTTAATTGTTGTATCCAAAAGATGGCTCTGTGTTGTTTGCAGTTCTTCGTTTCGCCGTCGCTATGTGACCCAATGGGGTCAAGATTTTCGACATTTAGGGTTTTTTGTATGCAACTTTTTGTACCTTGGAAGGCCGCGGAACGGTGTTTGTCGCCCTTCGTGGGAGCCGGCGCTTCCGTTCTTGTCGACGTGTAAAGAGGGTGATGATTTTATGCGGTCTGGGAACCTGAAAAAACTTGGTTACTTTATTGATTCTTGTAATGGGATTATACTTTCTGGTGTGCATCCTAAGATATATTATGTTTATGATACAATGGCGAAGCAACGGTATCAACTTCCGGAGCCTCAGCAGTTTTATAAAATTCTATGTATGACGTTAATTGTTGAGGAGTATCTTGAGGGTGATATTAGCTATAAAGTGATTCGTGCGAAATGTGAATCTAAGCTTAAGGAACGTAACACTGTGTCGATTGAGACTTACTCGTCGAAAACTGGGAAATGGAAGCAATCTACTCTGATGTGTTTGACATCTTTTGCGTTGGTCCCGAGGACTGTTGGTATGGTGGTTGGAGGAGTTGTACACTGGCTTGCAATTTGGGGGAAACTTGCCATTTATGATCCACGTATTGGAAATAGGAATGTTGCTTTGGTTAAATTACCGACGGGTGTGTTATCGCAGGAGCACGAGGAGTCTGTTCTTGGGGAATCGTCGGATGGGCTTTTGCAGTATGGTCAGAGCAATAACCTGGGTTTGGAGATATGGATTCTTGAGAAGGAGCTGGGAGATGGTCCATCTACTTATTTCAACTGTACTCATTTGAAGTACAAATGGGTTCTGAGGTGGAGATTGAATTTCAAAGCAATATGGAAGCAGATACCAACCTTTAGCTTGTATTTTAAGGAGACTCAGATATTGTCTTTTCTTCCTCAGAATTCTACATCTGTGTTTATTAGAGTGGGCTGGAACATTTTCCTGTGTGATTTGGAGACCAAGACTGCGGAAGTGGTTAATTATCAAGGGCGGGGAGCCTCTATTTCATGGGAATCTAGCAAAGTTGTTCCTTACTTTCTGCCTGCTTGGCCACACTCTTCATCTGTGTCAGGACAGAATTGAACATGATCTATGTTGCTTCAAAGGCCTGTCTTTTTGATATCTAGATGCAGATGATATTTTCCATTTTGTTTTCAATTAGGATAGATAAATGGAAGTGAAAGTAAAGCGTTTAGTATCTTTTGTTCTGTTGTAGCAGTCTAGTTAACCCTCATTTTGCTATATAGATTCAGTGGTATGGTATGTATGTATTGTTAATATTAATAGGCTGCTTGTTAATCAAATTCTCTAAAAATATTGCTCGTTCTTTCCAAGTCTTATTTGCATAGAAGAATTGCAGCTGGAAACAGTCATATGAACTCACTTTTCTCACCCGATCTTTTTGGTTTTATGTATGGTAATTTTACTTCATACATTAGAAACTGATGGCCCTTACACTAACCATGTATATTGCCAAGGGTGTTTAAAATTTTCAAGTTCGTTGTGTATTTCTTTTTGGTACCTACATTGTGAATTTTCTAGAACTCAACCTGGATTCAGTGTGATTTATTATTCAATTAACAAACATGGCATGGTTTTCCTTACAAGTGTCTTTAAGATATTGATTAAAGAAATTAATATAGAAATATTGTTTTGCACAATGGTGTATTCAACCATTTAGAAGTTTAAAAATGATTGTTTCTGATATAAAACTGTTATTTTTTTACTTCCTTTAATGACACTTGTAAGCATGACTAGAACTTAAAATACAACTTTCTGCAAAATTAAAAAAGAATCTGAAATACTGTTGAAACCTCGGATGTTCACACATTTAATGTTATGTAAGAGCAAGCCTAATTCCATACAGGAACGAAATTTCAGTCATATCAGAGGTTAAAATTGCCAACACACAAGTAATGGAAATAGAATGAAGTGAATAGCTAATTCTAAAAAGTCCAGCTAAATAATTTTGTGTTCATTGCTGTATCTTTTGCAAAATTCCTAGGTACAAAATCTTGTATCCTAAGCAAAAAAAGGTGCCTAGAGGGAGAAACTCAAATGAAAAGATGGTAACAATTACATGGACAAAGGCAATCTGTTTAACAATTACATGGACAAAGGCAATCTGTTTTTACTCCCGTCTAAAGGCTAGTTTCTGCACCGTAAAATCTGCACTATGTCATCTCTTTTCAAGCTATTGAGAAATAAAATTTATGTTAAATACAATCTTCTTTCTGATGTAAAACAAAAACATGTAACTTAATGTGAGCTGAGATGATATCTGGACAAAGGTAAGAATAATAACTTGTAACTGAATGTGAGCTGAGCTGATATCTGGACAAAGGTAAGAGCACCAGTGGTTCAAATCCGCAACGAAAGCTCTCAGTCTGGGCGTGGCAACAAGAAACTAAAGCCAGAGTTCTCACGAATTAATGGTGGGGGCTCTATATCAGATATATCTATCTGTTCCTTTGACTTTGATATGTCATCAACAGAAAACGGAATACTGCAAATGAAAAGTCAAACTATGCATTCAGTTCTTAACAACTAGTAGCATGTGTAACAAAGAGGAAAGAATCAATTAAATGTGAGTTTATAAAACATCTTAATAACTGGAAGCATGTGTAACAAAGAGGAAAGGATTAATTTAATGTGAGTTTATAAAACATGGATAACCTAAGCAACTAGTATTTACATGGATGAAGGCTTACCTTGAATCATCATCCAATAGGAAAGAATTACTAACTGCGTTATTTGAATCTTCAGTCATCAACACTCGCATATTGGATATTACCTAGATGAAAACATTGATATGGCAAAGCTCAATATAGATTTTTTCCGCATGTCTTTGACATGAAACTATCCTACTGCTTTATGGCATACATGGCTTTAAACTAGTTTGAGTAATGGTTTAGTTTGAAAACTTACATCAGGGGACACACTATGTGTGCCGTACTTGTCATCCCAGTACATGGTACTAATTCGATATAGCTGCTGTATACTGAGGACCTGCGAACAAGGAACTGACAATGGTAGGTATTTGGAAAGTCAAAGCAAGAAAAGAAGTAAGATTGCTTTCACTTACTGGACACAGGTCATGACTTATTTCATCCAACGTTTTCTTTGGTTTTTGATGTATGACCTAAATTAAATGAAGGAAATATCAGTTTTTAATAGTTTAATCTGTCCATTCGAATAAGTACCATTCAGATTGCAGATTGATAGATACCAGAAATCCAATAGCTTGCCTAATATGTTTGAGTTCATCCCAGGCTGGACCTGCATACTGCAATTTGTTTTTGCCGGGAGCGGGGTGTTAGTATGTATTATACATAATTGAAAGATCTGCAAAATTAATAGTTGCAAAATCAATAGTAGTATAGTATTGCACCTCATCCGTTGCCTTGTAACACCAATGCTCCAATTCAGCCAAACCAGCTTTCACATATTCTCCGTTACTAAATGAGCAACACTCCCGTCTTAAGAGAAGACTATAAGAAAAATGAAAATGTAAGACGGTAAATTTGATTTGCAGAACAGAAAACAATCCCAAAACATGGAAAGTGGGATAAAGCAAACCTATTAAAGAGTTGGACATTGATGAAAGAAAAAATTTGAGTGAACACCTTGCGAACCAAAAATGGGGGAACCTGCCAAAATGAAGTAGAATGGGACTAATTAAAAACATATATTTAACTCAACCAACAAGTAAATGCAAACATAACAAGTTACCAAAGAAAATGCAAATAAAATAATGAAAGAAGATAAAACATATAAACCTCTACGCTATAACAAAATTATGCAAACTTCCCTTCTTGCTCTCAAATTTACACAGGCCTCCTTGTTTTAATGATCAAAATAGATTACCTTTATTCATATTTGAAATTAAAGAGGCAAAAGTAGTTATAAGAAAGCACCAAAAAGAGAGAGAATTCATGCAGAAGCAGAGGTTCCACTAACATTATTTTCTTTCAAAGTATTTAAGAAGTTCCCAAGGCTCTTGACTATCCCCTGCCAGTGAGCAATCAAGGCTTTTTGCGCTTCAGTGTTTGCAACTGAACGTGATGATCCCTTAACCAAGCTCGCTCTGGATGTTCTTGGTGCCTATCTCATTATATTCAAACAGTTACATGTTGAATAATTGAATTTGAAAAGCAACGTAGAAAGTGAAAAGCTTTACAAATTTATGAAAACATTCAAATGAAGAAATTGTTGTACCTGGATGCACAATCCAAGCAAGGGAGAAATTTCTTTCTTCAAGTTATCACGAATCATTCCGTAGATCTTTTCCACATATGCTGTCAGCTGCTGTTTGAAAAGCAGAGCTGGGTACTTGGCCTCAACCTGTCTTAATGTATCTACTCCTGAACTATTGCTACCATTGATCATGGAAAGATTGACTCCTGCTGGAGCTCCACGGAAACTCTGCAACAAGGGTGAATGAAAGACTATACTTGCCTGAAGAAGGAAAATTTCTCAATGGGAATTTATCCGTTTCAAGTTAGAAGTTATATTTACTTGAGTCATCCTTCCAAACAGGGTTGCTGAAGAAGAACGACGGCGTTGAGGGGCCATTCCAGCTGCACCACTCGCCTTAAGTGTGCGCTGGAGCAACAAGAGAAGTGTAGAAGCATTGGATAACCAATAAGCCAAGACATTGTTGTTTTCCTGGGTCTGAAGTCCAAAGAATATTTTTAGTGAAAATAAATTTATTAAGAAAAAGAGTGTGAGAAGAAAAAAGAACTATCACATGAAAGTTGAGCATTTTAAACCTCAATTGCATGGCCTATAGTTTGAATTATACGATCAAACACGCTGGTACGCTCAACTTCAAATGATCTCCAATGCAAGAGGCACTTGTATATGATACAGGCAGCAATTGGTCTATTCCCTGCAAAGCCTAGATGTTGTGCAATACATCTAATGAGCAACTCTTGATTCTCTTGTTGTTTTTCATTCAGTGACTTCTGTGGTTTATCCTCCACCTCAGCGGATTCCCTGTGGTTCATCGATGAGCTATGCATATCCTGAGAAGTTTTTCAAGTGAATAAAAAGTCAAATCCCCATCAACATATCCAATACAAGTAACCCTAATTTAAAATAATTTGTTACCAAATGTGGCGGCTTTGCTTCCGCTCCAATATGTCCACTGTCAACTCTCTATCAACGGAGATAAGAAAATCTTATAAACCATCTTTAACATTCATATTATCATGTATATAACATTTATTCCAAGGAGTACCTGAATGATTGATCTGGAGCGTCCTGAGAGGAACTTATTAGGTGCCATGGAAACAGCTTGTTGACGTAGAACTTGGTTCTCTGATTCTAAATTACTAAGCTTCTCTTCTAGCCTAATCATTGAAATGTGAAATTTTGGTCATACAACTCACCGAATTAAGGGTAGATATGAGTGATATGATATTAATTTTGAACTAGAGAATTAGATATAAATTCAATTATTGTGCCTGTCGTCATCATTGCTACTTAGTGAAGGAGAGAAATAAAGAAAAATAATGTTTGATCAGTTAGCCAATAGCATTATCATACTTCTCATGAGTACACAAATATCTGGAACAAGATTTTAGGAACTCACGGAGTTTGAAAGATTCCAAATCATGAATCAGTTACACATACATTCCAATCCATCATCTTAAGTTTTGATCGTCATTGGTCAGCACGGGATAAAAGAAATAGCAGGGTTGTGGCTCATTTTTAAATATTACCTGGTCAGTGATTCTTGGAGCTGACGAGCCTTCTTTTCTGTGTCTTCTAATTTTTTACCCCTTTCTTCACTTAAAGCTTGGGCTTCATTATATTTCCTTTCCAAATCATCACCTTTCTGTTTCTCCGCCTCTAGTGAGGTCTATAAGAAGATAAAGCCAAGGCAATATTATATAGACAAGATGATCACTATGCACCTCACATGAGCTTGAGTGTACCACTACGTGCTTAAAAAGATATCACACTACTCAGTGAGTGTGTGCTAAAACTATCAAAAGATATATGCTTAAACATTTTATCATTTTATAATCCCTTGGTACTGTAATCTGTCTGATAAATTTTCTATCATGCCTCTTCCTAACAACTTAAGCTTCTAGGATGATAGGTTATTGACATTAGCTGTGCTGTTTTCAGTTTTTCATTAATTGTGAATATCTTGACATAACTGTCTAGTATTAATTCTAAGCTTTCTTACCTTTAAACTCTCAACTTCTGCTGTTAGTGATTCAACCTTTTGTGTGTCTTCAACAATAACCTTCGTCTCTTGAATAACAGGAGGTGCTTCTTCAATAGATTTCTTTGCATTCTCGCGCTCCTTTACAAGCATGGCATTGGTTTCATCAGCTTTGCTCTGCAGATCTTGCAGGGAATTCTGCAGCTTTGCTATCTCTTGTGCTTTGGATTCTTCTAGATTGGTCTGCAGAATTCCATATAGTTTCTTTAGAGCTTAAATAAAGGATACTTGGTCGCTTGCATAGATTGATCTTTTATTCTGCCTTTTTTTTAATTCTCCATTTGTGCAATTTTACAAAACTCATGATTATGAAAAATATCAGACGAATAACATCCTCCATATTTTATCTGACTGCAAAACATATATCTCACCCTTAAACTTTTTTCTAGTTGGAGGCGCCATGTGAGTTCTTCCACTCGTTTTTCAAGCTTATCCTTTGCTTCTTTAAGAGCACCAGTTTCTCTTGAAGCCTGTAGCACATGGAAACATATAACAACCGAGAGTTGAGAGAACGATAAATGCAAAAATCAGGAATAAAAAAAAGTGAGGCCAGTGCTGCTTAAATATTACAGAATGAGTCGTATATGAGCAGCTTAATTGGTACAATTTGATTATAAATATAACCGACAAAAAGAATGAAAAAAAATTGTGCGATGACTTTCAGTTCAAGTTCATGTGATTGGGATATGCTTTTTTGTTGTTTGCATAGAAGATTTATTGTGCATCTACCTAAAATGTTTTACATTAAAGCAACTAGAAAATAACGATAGAAAATAAAGCTTTTGGATCCAATTGTTGAAAAGTTAAATCCAATTTCAGATTAGTCAAATCCAATTATTGAAAAGTTAAATCCAATTTCAGATTAGTCATTATAGGATGACTTTTATTTTCTTCTGTTGTTTTTCCTTGAATGATTTGAGTTATGTTGGCTGGATGCATTGCTTACCATTTTCAGGCTCCTAAGCTCTTTTCTGGCTACACGCCCCCTCCATCGGCATTGTGTCACAATTGAACCTTTCTTCAGCCTCTTAAAATATGAGGAAGCCCTGTGGCACCGCCAGCGAGCCTGAAATATTTTAGAGAAAATTTAAATATTGAATACTTTTGTCCTTAGTCGACAGTCCTAATTCTACAAGAGTCAACTATAACCTGAATAATGGTGGCAGCTTTAGTCCTTTTCTTATAAGTGAACTCCTTGCGGGCAGCAATTGCCCTCAAAGCCGTTTGCAAAGTAAGCACTGATGCATGGAGTTTACTGTAGGCTTTCCTTGATTCATGCCTGCGTACGTGCTTCTGAATTTTCACAGCAGCATCCTCCCTTCTCATGTTCTGATAAAGTTTGCATGCAAGTCTTCCTATAGAACATATTATGCGTGTGAAATTGAAAAATATGTAAAAAGAAAGGAGACTGATCAAGCAACGAGATTTCCTACAGAACTGAGAAACATAATTTCATTTAAGGAAGTTCATATAATATAGCACCTATCCAAACATATGATTTAGGCTATTTCGTTATCATTTTTAAAATACTTCACCTCTCCACAGAGACTGCACGTAGATGGTTTTCTTTCGTAATGCAAGATAATGTCTACGAGCCTGATAGGTTCGTACACGCCGTTGGATAGTTTTTGCAGCTATACTTAGAACTTGAGCTCTCCGAGCATCTAGTTCGGCCATCTGACCTGCTCTTAGAAATACCTTTGTTTTTCCAATCTACAAAATGGACAGCCAATCAAACGATTTTAGTCATGAATGTTCGTGAAGCAAAATATCCTTACTACCATAAAAAATTGAAGGCAAATAAAAGCTATATTAATGATGTAAAATCCATGAATTATGGTTGTTGTTGTTGTTAACGCTAAGATTTCAAGATACTTAAACAAGAACACGAGCAAATAATTATTTGAAGTACCTGATATCCTTTAAGCCCCATCTTTTCTAGAATCTTATGACAAACAGCCTTCTCATCGTTCCTGCCCAAAGGTGAAACAATATAGCAGATCAGTTGGGTGGAAAATGTTTGAGAACATAAAGCCAAAACATTCTCCATGGCTTCAAAAGTGAATAGAAGAGTTCTTACTGTGCTTCTGTGACCTCTGGAGCAAGGATGGAAAATCGATTTATAAACTCAAAGAAAGCACGACGAGTTGGGTACCCAGCACAACTAATCCTGATTGCCTCTAAAACACCCTGTATGATAAAGCATTAGAGACAACTAAGAAAAGGCTGAAAACATGAAGAGACCTATGGTCATACTTTTGTATATGCTATCATCCTAAGAATGGAAGGAGGAACATCAAAGTATACTCACACCACATCGAAGTTGTTGCATAATATTGACATTCTCAAAAACTGCTGGCTTGAGGAGGTTGTTTGGTTTCACACATCTAACATAATGAGGCTCCGTTGAGTTTAATGTCTCCATTAGTTGCTGTAGTTGCAACTGCACAATTCAGTATATGAAAACATGGATTGTTAGCTTCCCGATAGTATGAGTACAGTCTGGTTTTGTAAGCTATGACACGGGTACATGTTGAAGCAAGAAGTTCATTGTTACTTGTGACAAAGTCCACATGCTTGAAAGTAAAGATTAGAAAAGAATGATACCTTAAAACGAGAACCAATAGAAGAAAACTTAGAAGATTTTGATGACTCCTCTGGAAGTTGAGGAAAAAGGCCCGCTACAAAAGGACATTTGGAAGAACCCAATAAATCTTGATGTTCAGGAACCACATAATCCTTGTTTTTATCTAAAAATTGGTCAGACTGGTACTGCACCTGCACATTTACGACAGTAGAAATGGATAGGCTTAAGATGTCTCATTTTTGCTGAAGCTGATGCTATGAGACTAAGTCATACCTCGCCTGCATAATGTGCAATAGTGAAATCTGTTCGAGACAGTTTTGGTTTAATAAAGCGCTTGTGACTCTTAAATGTTTGATAAAGCTTGTTTGAAAATGTTTCATGTGTTGACTTTGGAAACATGCTGAAAGACAAGAGGGGGAAAAGTTAGAATGAACTGGTAAATTTGATATGATATGTAACAAGGAGAAATTAAGATTTCAAACAATGCAAAAACAAGATCAGATAAACCAAAATGAGAAAGCGATACATCATCAAGCAAGCTATGAATTTCCATTCTCTTAATGAATAAATTAAGGGGAACAATATTTTACCAAGCTTCATCTAGGAGAGCAACAATTCCTCCAGGTTTCTGTAAAAGGAAAAAACGATTTGTAAGACTAATAAGTAAAGTAGAGGAGGACAAAGTTAACGGAAAGGAAGAAAAACGGATGGTGTTTTGGAAGACTGAAAAAAACGACGAAGTTACAACCTAGGGAAAGATCACTCAATAACAGTAGTTCCTTAATTGTGAACGGAACCACAAGATTCCGTTCAAAAGAAGCAACTATAGAACCACTTAACCGTGTTTGTTTTCACCCTCACCCCTATCCCTTGTCCTGCTTCTCTTCCTTCTGTGCAGTTGTTTTATAATATTTTAGTTGATTTTTTTCAAATTGAACTAATAAATTTTCCATTATTTATAGTCACATAAGATAGAATGTGGGATGGTATTTAAACAATAAGATAGTTATATGAAGCATCGACATTTAAATCATCAATAAGCATACTAGAATTGACAATTCGTTTCATTAAGTTTCGGAACATCTAAATTGACTGCTTGTAAACTCAAATTGAACTATTAAAATCCTCAAGCCCTTAAGGAAAGTGACAAAATGAGAAAGAAAACCTTTTCAATAAGGTCCAAAACATCTTGGTTGTCAACAAATTCAATGTAGCTCCAATCGATCTGTTCCTTCGTATATTCTTCTTGTTCCATTTTAAACACGTGCTGAAAGTTATCATGAAAAACATATTAAACAGGAAAATAATGGTCATAACAAACTGTAACTTCTTATCTGGTCTGAGATTTTGCCTGATTGAAATGCTGCTGCAACTTCTCATTTGTAAAATTAATGCAGAACTGCTCAAAACTGCAGACAATGAAAACTGAAAAATAAGTTGCAATGAACTGAAAACAAGCAGACACTGCCGCTTTCACATCTTTAGTAATACAAGCTTGTGGTGTATCTAGAGGTGTGCTTCATCTTCTAAACTACATGTTACCTGTTAGATTTAAAGCTTTCGAAACCATAAATATCAAGGACCCCAATCAAAGATTTAGAACTGGCATCTTGGCCAATTGAATTGTTAATCTTGTCCACCAACCTGTTGACAACCATATTAGTGCCTCGAGGATCAAAACGAGAACACTAGATCCCCGCCTTATGTATTTTTGGATCGAACTAGAATTATGAAGGACAGAAACTATGGATTTGTTTCCATTTTCAGTATCTTACCAGTCAAAAAGCCTAGAATAAATCGTCTTTGCGAAGCCATCTCTGCTGACTGCTGCACTTTGGGGATCAAGGCTCCGTTTTATAATTTCCTCAGGGGTAACCATGACACGCTTACATAATGCATCTTCCAAGCCATCTACATCACACCTGTAACATACAAAATCCAATATTGACAATCATCTAAGAGGCAGTAGGAAGTCATATGGGCATTGAGTAATAATACACTTTGATCCATACATGAGGAGGTCGGCAGTTGTTTTTAAGTGAAATTTGGATTTATCATCTTTTGGAACCGATGAATCAACTTCCTTTCCTTTGGCAAAATCAATATTACCAATATGAAGGATTGCGGCAACAACTCGGAAAATTGCTTCCTGACAAAAGAGACATCAGAAGAAAGTAAAGAGGTAAGAATCTAATAAATCTGCATTATAATACGGAAAAATGTGAATCCACACTAGTGAAAAGAAAAACCTGCTCTTTTTGACTTATTCCAACAATATCCATAGCTCTCCTGGTGGCAAGATACTCACGAGAATCACTTACATCGGCCAGTTCAAAGCACTTTGACTGATTAAGGTAATGAAATGTTTTCGGATGTCCTAATTTGTATTTCTCAATTTCCTATTAACATAAATTTAATGAGTTCGCATAAATAAAAGAATAAATAAAAACTAGATTGTGCAGACAGTAACCTCCTGTGGTGCAGCACAAAGAAGATAAAAGCAGTGGTAGTTGCGTTCCGGATCATTAACTTGGCAAACCCGAGATCTTTCAAGAAGGTACGTACGAATAGCTGCGCCTGAGATTCTTCCACTTTTATCAAATTGGATCTCAACAAACTTACCAAAACGACTGCACCATAAAGCCAAGGAGGTTTTTTTAACTAATTTTTTGGTAAGAGAATGAAAGTTAAGTAGGCTTCATCTAGTTGTCAAAATTGATTAATGGCAATCAATTTAATAGTTGCCACATTGAATATTGGCCTTATGATAGAGAACTGGAGAATGCAATGAGACAAAATGGACACAAATTTAATTTATATATCGAACTATAAGGGAGAATGACACACAGTGAATCACTTTCTCCCATATATAACAAAGACTCAACAGTTAATTTATGTATCAGTTTATCATAGAGAAATAAACACAAGATTATTTACTGCTCACATGTAAGGAAGACTTGCCTGGAATTGTTATTTCTAACAGTTTTTGCATTACCAAATGCTTCCAAAACTGGATTTGACTGCACTCAGATCAGTCAATACAAAAGTCTCAAATGAGTGGAAGTTCAAGAAGGAAAAAATGAAATTTTTGCTGTAGGGAAAGAAAAATGTAAATCATACTTCAAGAACTTGTTGTTCAACTGTTCGCCCTTCAGTGGCTGCCCTACCACCTAAGAAAGCAAGATATTGCATAAGCATTTTCGTAGTTTCAGTTTTACCAGCTCCACTTTCCCCACTGACCAGAATTGAATTGCTTTTCTTTTCATTAATCATTGCTCTGGTATTAATTCAATCATCAAGTTAAAATTTGTTTCAATGATATAAATGGAATTTGGACTATGGGAAAAAAAGTTAGATTACCTATATGCAACATCCGCAATCGCAAATACATGAGGGCTTAACTCTCCAAATGGCGCTCCCTTGTATTGTTGCATCATGTGTGCATCATAAAGATGCGGTAGTTTTTGGAATGGATTTATTGCAATCAGTATGTTTCCAGTATAAGTCTGTCAAAGTAATTGAAACGGTTAACTGCTTTTAGGGCTGATAAAACAAGTTTCAACTTATCATAGTAAATAGAAGAGAGGCTTACATATATTTCATTTAATTCGTATCTAATTTTTAAGTTCTCCAGGACTCCAGGCTCATGCAAATATGACAATTTAGTCATATCATCCACTCCCCCAGGTGGAGCTTCCATATCTTTGGGTAATATTTTTGATAACTTCGCAACAATCTTGATACATTCAAAATAGAAGCACAAATAGTCATAAGTCACTTTTTCCTTCTATTACATTTTGCACCTTTTACAATAGGCAATAAAAAATATTCCAAAAATATACAGGATTTTATTATTTCCTAACCACATAACAGAATAACTAGTTGCAATAATTCAACTAGTGCCAAATTCTACAACAGGAAAACAATTAAAAAAAAGTAGATTTAGCTAATTTAGGTTGCAAGTCCAATGATTTTGACAATAGAATTTTGGGAAGTTATACATTGATAATTTTCCTTAGATTCTAACAACACTATGAAGCTCATGCTGAAGCAGTGAAGGTCAAGGAGGATGAAAGAAAGCGGCCCTTAAGAATCTCATAATTGTACTTATTAGTGTTTTTCCCCTTCTTTTTTCTTTCAGTCGAATTGATGTTCATATACAACTGGCTACCGGTACGATAACATAGATGATCGCTAAGTAGAGTTTAATTTAATAATTCCTATCATTACTATATTCTCTTCTCATTCCATTAACCCAACTTACAGAATAAATATAAACTGTTAAGCTATTCAGTACAGTTTAGCATTTATTTCAAGGTGTAGTGAATAACAAAAATGTTGATCACAACCCCATTAATCTTATTAAAGTACTAGTAGTTAGCAAAATCTGAATATAAATGCTATTGTAGAACATACTTTCTTTCCATTGGAAGCTTCAATTTCTGCATCCTGTCCAGTAATTTTTGAAACCTGTCCATCAACCCAAGATACCTCTGGATCTTCCACCCAGACATGAGAACCTGCAATAATATTCACAGGAGTTCCCTGCACATGGAGATGACAAATCGTTATTACTTTTTACCTGTAAAGCACAGGCACCGGAAACACAACACCAATAATCACACGTCGACACCAGTAATAATTTGAAAAAATGATAAATTAAACCTAATCACAAGTGTGAGTGATGAGTACGAAAATAATTTCTAATAATACAAAATGAAGGAGAAAAAAAGCAAACAAAAAAGTTTTATATACGTAATTTTGTTCCATGCATGCATATCATGGAAGTCCGAAACAATGAATTAAGTATAAACAAAAATACATATTAAATTTTGTTGAATTGAATAAAATTGATGCAAGTTTGTAATGATCGGAAAAACAGAATGCAGAATAATGTAACGCAATTACGCAATGAATGAAGCATTAGAGTTTCATGAGATAGGGTTACCATTATAGAGCAGTGAAAGGGATAAAAATGGCGGAATTGAGCATAGATAGAAACAGTAACGTAATATGAAAAGTGCGATGATGGCGTGAAATGAGAAAAAAAGGAAAGAGAGAAGAATGAAGAAGTGAAAGTGGATCGAGTGGAAGTGAAATGTAGATCGAGTGGTTATTGGAGGAGACATTCTTCAAGACGCCCTGTAAATTCGCAACCCTGGTTCTTTCTTCTTCTTCCCTTTGCTTTCGCGCCAACTAGTGGTTACTATTTAACTCAATTTCCCTCTTCTCATCTCTTATAACCTTTTTTTTATCGTATAAACTATATACTTGCAAATTAATTATTCTAATAAATAAACTCCTATTAATAGTATTCTAACTACATGCCTTATTTTCGGTTACAGTAATCTATACGGTTTTTCTAAAATATATGCAGTTTGTTATGAATATGTATTTATGAAGTATGAACCCACTTTAGCCTTGTGAAGGATTTACCCTAAGATTGGCTAAAACATTTGAGTTTAAAAGAATGGGAAAGTCAAAGTAGCTTTCATTATTATGGTTTGCGCCTACCCTTGACGATATAAATATTACTTAAATCAGAGTTTGACATTTGTTTCATTACATCGAACACCAAATTAAACTCTATGTTTGGTTTTATTTTTTAGAAGATTTAAAGTGATTTTAGAGGCGTATGTAGGGATGACCTAAAAAACATATAGGGTGTTTGTTTTGTTTTTTTTTTTTAAATGATTTTTTTTAATGTAACGGAATTTTGTGAAAAAAATATTACAAAATTATTTTTCATAAAAGTTTTAAATGCAAAGTTTGTTTGATTAGTTATTCTTAAAATGTTATTTTAGTTATTTTATCATTTTATCGGGGAAAAATTTAGATATCAAAATTTCAAAAAATCACTTAATTTTAAAGTTATTTTAAATAGATTTTCATATAAATCATTTTTGAGATACAATTTTTTTCAAAAATTGTGATTTCGATTATATTTTGATTTTAAATAATGTATATTTATATTTACGATGTCAAAATCAGTCTTTCAATTTTAAAAAAATAAATATTAAAAAACTTGTAATATTTTGAAATACGATTTTACAAAATCTATTTTCAAAAACATAAAGAAAAAATTTATTTCTTTAACAGCTAAAACAAATTGATCCATAATTGTGAGTATTTGTGGATAAAATTTATTATAAGTATAAATATGATAATTTATTGCATATTCAAGGATAAAATTAATGAATATTTGATTATCTATACATGGATACAAATACATTTTATGGTACTCATAATAGTTGATATCTCTATCCATTAATAATTATCAAAATTACTTAAATATTAATTTATTGAACATAAAACTATAATAATAATAATAAATTATTATTATTATTATTAATATCATTTTATTGAATATGAAACTATTATTGTTATAATTATTTTGTTGAATCTAGTATAAATATGTAATAAAAGAATGAATAAAATGAATATGATTTATTTTGTTGTTATTTGATTTTTTTAAGAGGATAAGTAATTTGTAGTTAACTATAATTTTTTCTTTTAATTTTTATTATTTAAATAATAGTATTCATTAACATCCATAAATACTCATCAATATCTTAAAATTTGTGGACACCTCTATGGTGGATATCTGTATGAGTATGAAACAAATATGAATATCATATTTATTTTACGGGACTGAAAGTGAGAGACTACTAATGTGTACATAGAAACCGATTGTCATTCCTAGGTATACAATTGATTTTTTGATATTATTTTTTATAAAGTATAATTGATTTTATTTAAAAATAAATTATAAATTTTTCCTATAAAATTGATATATACATTCAATTTTTTTTTGCCTAACTCACTTTTTATATAGATGTATTTAAATATAAATCATTTTATTTTCATCTAACTTTGAATCAAGTTAATTAATATAGTCAATTCATTTAAAATAAATTTTAAATTGAAGTAAAGTATTTTCACGACTCTTTTCAATCTCCACTTCCATTTTCATACTTAGAGATAGACAACTAAATAAGCACATCCACTTGCTCGATACATCAAATGATCTTCAGGCTTCATCTTCATCTTGATTAATTTATCTTGATCTTTAAGCAATATCACTTATAAACATATCAAGTATCATCATTTGATCAATAATATATCAAACACCATCACTTAATCAACAGTATATCAAGAATCATCACTTGATCAACAATATATCAAACAATATCACTTGATCAATAACATATATAGCACTATCACTTGATCCATATACTAAGCATTATCATTTGATTATTGTTTAAGCAATGTCACCTAAACCAACATAGCCTTGAATAACAAGAATACCGATGTCTTCTCTTAAGAGCGATAAATAAAATCAAAATTAAATCACCAGATTGCTACAGACTTCATACAAGCAAGCACATAGTTTCACATTCTTTTCATTTTTATCTCTTAGGGAGATCGATAAACAAAGAAACAATGATGATAAAATTTGAAGTGGTTAAACTCCCTCTGAAAAATATTGAGAGTTTATTATACTCCCTTTAAGAGTATATGTTTCCCCTTTTGACATTATTAAAAAGGAAGAAAAATAAACTAGTAGACAAATATAGCAAATGTTATGCACATACATCAAAGCATGCTAGAAATTTTAAGAGAAAAATATACTTCATTCATTGAAATACTAGAATTTAAGTGTATAAAGTGAAATAAATATGAATTAGAAGACTCTAAAAAGCAAGAAAATACATAAGTGAAACAACTAAAGTCAAACATAAAGCGGTTAAAGATACAGTCATGATAAAAGAAAATACGGTGATAGAGAGTTTGAAGCTCTTGAACTTTATTGGTACATCATAGGTGTAGGATATTACATACAAGGGTAGTTCGAACCTTCTTCCAAACTGATCTTTATGAATACAAATATTTATTCACTTCATTGAAGTATTTAGGGATAAATCTTAAATCTTGATATTTTAGTAGAATTCATTGACAAGATCTGGATAGATTCCATGTGGTATCTAGGTGAATTATTCCCTTAGTAGACCTCGACAAATGTTATCGTAGGGCTTAAATTCTCTAAGAAAAGTTCCTTCCATGACAATGAGTTACAACACCTTGCGATTGAACCTTCCTTTCCTTTCTTGACTTTTGAATAAGACCCTTCCAAAATGTTTGTCTTGAAGAAGATCTCCATGTAGGGGGATTCTAGTTAAAGCCATAAATGATGATACTAATGGCACAAAGTGAAATCTTCATTATGCTTCTTTCCATTCAGCTCCTTTATTTATGATATTCAAATATAACCTTAGATATTATAAGTTTAGAAATACACCATTATAAAAATTATTCAACACATAATAATCAATCAATAATATCTTTATCATTTTATTTTATGATTTTTCTTTATTTTTCATGTCTTCTTAAATGCTTATTGAAATTGTCTTTAGACATGCACTTATGAAACATGGTCACTTTTTCAGGGTAATTTGTTTAATAAAAAATAAATCTCAATCACAAATATATCAACTCAATAAGTAAATAATTAAAATAAAAAATGACTAATTATTTTATCAAACGACTAATCAACTAAGCACCAACCAAAAAGTTATTAAACTTTTTTTTCGAATTTTTTAAATCTAAAATCTGTTGAGAATAATAAGTCAAGTGTGAGTTGGAGTCCCACATTGTTTTTAAATGTGAACTTAAGCATTTATAAGTGGGAGAACCTCGACACATACCACCTTAAGGATTTGGGTGAATATGTGATATGTCTCTCTCACTTGTGTTGCTCCTGGCTCCATTTTTATGCTCTTCCTCATGGCTCGACAAATGGTATCAAATTTAATGGTTCAATTAAGGGACCGAATCCTTGCATCGAAAGTCATCCTGACAATGTGGTGGTCAAGCGGCGTGCTCCTTTGTAGTTCCAATAATGGAGGTACAAGTGTATGTGGATGAAAAATCTTCCGCTTGAGGAGGAATATAGTGGATGGACTCACTGTTGAGAAGGAGATTATTGTGTAAATACTTGAGTTGGAAGTCCCATATTTCTTAGAAAATTGGAGGTTGAGCATTTTATAAGTGTGAGGATCAATACACCTATCACCTTAATATGTTAGGTAAATATGTGGTGTCTCTCTCACTTATATGTTGCTCTTTCCCAATATTTATGTTCATCCTCATGACCCAACAAATGGTATCATGAGCCTTTGGTTCGATTTCGTAATTTGGATTCATCCGAGTGAAATCTTTGAAGAACAAAGGTTCGATCAAAGTAATAGTGGTAACCGAAGGATCAAATTAGAGGTCTTATGTGATTTGAACAAGGGAACAAAATAATCTAGGATCAACATCAAACATATGGTTTATGGGTTTGTGTGTTAATAATGTGACATGTTCGTAGGGATCACTGCATCCATCGAACTTGGCTAATGACGTGGCTTTTAAAGTCAGGGACGGGGCACCTCATATTCGTCCTAGAGTGGCTGGGGATCTAGTAGTTCCACCTCTTTCGAGGATTGACTTCCTGTTGTCCGATGTTCTGGAAGTCGACCTCCACCGTCAGATTGTGGCACCTCGTCCATGGTGACTCACATATTTGTCATGGCCGTAACATTGCATGTACCACTGGTACGCTCAAGAGTACATGATGAAGATCATTTGTTCATCATGGCCAATTATAGTTAGGTCTTGAAGTCGAAGGTACAACAGGGAAAGTGATGATTATTGAAAAAGGGTGTGGTCCGTGTTAGTTTTCCAAGGCATCACTGTATTGTCCAAAATGTATTGGGTGTATGTGTCCCCCTTACAAGGGAAGAGAGACTCATAGGCCCTAGTAGATGTATTATAGTTTTAGGGAATTGAGGTTAGTCCACGACTACGAATAACCTTGTACACTAGTTTTTGAAGTTGTTTGAGGGGTTAACTCACGTGAGATGAGTGACCTTGTTGGTGGTCGACGCAACTGTTTTATAGGAGGGCGATTAGATTGACGAAGTTAGGGCTACTAGAAGCATAGTGCTCTCTAATAAGTAATAAATGTGTATGACTTGAGGCCCTTTCTTCCCTTGAGGGAGAATGCATTTATAGGAATTCCCCATGCATAGGTTTTTTTTCCTCTTGGACATGGTCTTAACCGGTCCCCACTTACTAGGAAGGTTATTGACCTCCTATATTCTCAGAGTCAGTGCAAAGTCTCTCTCTCTCACGTTCCCCCCACGTACGTAAGGCGAACCCCTTAGAATTCGTTTGGGTGGCCCATCTATTGGGCAAGGGCGTCCTAGTCTATGACTTCCCAAATATAACATTACACATGTGCTATCCTCCGAGAGCTGAAACTCAACAGGAGGTTTCACCCGTTGAAGTACACTTTTGCCTTAAACAAATATTAGGGTGTTGTAATTGTAAGATGTTTTTTTAACAACACAAGATATTTATTTATACAACTTTGGATTTATTCTAGACCATACAAAACGGTTGATGCAATCATAATCCTACAAAACTATTGGTAAAATCTCAACCCTTATATTAACGTACCCATTTTTTCACAGCTCCTTGACAAATTCAGTATTTGAATGAGAATTTTGAAAAAATCGATAACTTTATATTATCGTTTTTTCAACGTTTTGCTAAAATCTGATAAAGATACATACTTTTTTTTTAATAATTGTTGGATAATTAATTATATTGTGTTTTTTGTTACAACTATTTTTCACTTATATATATATATATATATATATATATATATATATATATATATATATATATATATATATATATATATATATATATATATATATATATATATATATATATATATATATATATATATATATATATATATATATATATAGTTTAATGATGAATAAATTATTTATAAAATTTTAATTTATTGCTTTTAAAAGTGACATGTTGGATGCGCTTTGCATTGTGTTGTATTGTTTAATCTAAAGCTTGATTTTAATAGAATACAAAGAATATTTTAATTTAAAGCTTCATTAACTACCAAAACCAACTTTTGACAAGTTCATAAACTGCCAAAACCAACTTTTGATAGGTTCATAAATTTTACTTTTATTTTTAAAGAAACATTGTGTAAGTAAACTCATATTAAGAACTGTTCCGAACTAGCTCAATTCTCAGACTTGGGCCCAATTCATCTTCTAGTCCATGATGGTCCAACAACTCTTTGGCACCTGATGCATTCCCAGTTTATCCGGAAGTACGTCTGACCGGCTACCAATGCCGCCGACCATGATTCACACCCAGCAATGGCCGAATCCCCCAGGATCGGGCGAGGAACGCTTGACCGACAAGCCTTTCGTTCGGTATTAACGTCATCCGATCAGAGTCTCGTCCGAGAAATCTAAGCATCACTCCAACAGTTAGTTTCTGGTAGTTACCGATTATTGGGGGATCCACGATCCAGGCCCAATAATAGGGACCAATAGCCATGCGCTTGGGGTATTATATAAACCCTCTCATATGAGAGGGCCAGATATTCAATTTCTTACTCTAAATCTCGTACTTGCTCACTCGTTGCTCGCTCTATGACTTTAGCATCAAAGTGCCTTGCAGTTACACCTCCCTTCCTCTCACCATCAACCGTGCATCATCCACGTTTGTCGCCGGCCACATCAGATCCTGATCTCCAGGTACGATCAGGTGGCGCCGTCTGTGGGAACTTTTGATTTCCCCGTTCTTCTTCTTCAAAGACTCTCAAGAACCAAAGTTTTCTCTCTAAAGATCCATGGTTGCTCGTGACAATCTGCTCGAAGCCCAGACTGCTGATGGTGTTCTACTTACCCAACGGGAAAGTAACATGATCACTCCCTCACATGAAGAAACCGTCCAAGATCGCCAAGACGGAAAAATTGATTCACCCTCTCCCGAGCGCGATCAACCGCTCGAGAGTCATCCAGAGGCCATTCCTTCCCTGGCTGATCCAGCAGGGTCAGACTTCGATGCGTTAGTTGAGACGCTCAACCAGACCAACCTACTGCTCCTCGTGCACGGCGAGAAGATATTCCGCCTCGAAGAAACCGGTCGCCGATCATCTCGCTCTCTGAAAAGGCACCGGGGACAACGCAACCCATCTCCCTACAAAAGAAAGGGCAAAGGCCACCATGAGGAATCTTCCATTAGGAAACAGGCCTGATCGCCTCCACGAAGACACCGCTCGCTTGTACCGACCAGGACTCGCCAGAGCTTGCAGAATGAAGATCAACGCTCTCCTCCCCAGAAGAGGAGACGATCCCGATCACCGTCTCCAAGACGGTCAAGAAAGAATAGATTAAAGTCTCCATCTCCGCGACGAAACAAAAGACGTCATTCACGATCTCCCTTGTTCACATCTAGTGAGGGGGATGATATCTGAGGCCTACTCTCCTCGGAGATCATGGCTACCAAACTACCGCGAGGACTCGAGAAACCTCCACCCCTTGGTTCATATGATGGGACAACGGATCCAAACGAACACATCGAAAACATTGACGCCTTGCTCGATTATAGAGGCGTTCGGGGAGCAATTAAGTGCCGCCTTTTCCCGACCACCTTGAGGAAAGGGGCAATGACTTGGTATAAGAGTCTTGAACTCGAATCCATCACCTCATGGAGGCAACTCGGTCGAACTTTCTCCAGGCATTTCACTGCATCCCAGCACCATCCCAAGACAGAGGCATCGCTCAAGGCTATTATTCAGGGCAATGATGAACCCCTCAGAACCTACATCGAAAGGTTCAACAAAGAAGCCGTCCAGGTCTCCACCACAGACAATATGAAGAAGTATTTGCTGGAGCGCGGTTACGTCCGTCCACCGATATCCATCGGGTAGTAGGCATCGAGATGCCCGCCACACTAGACGTTTTCCTCTTGAAGGCTCAGGCGTACATCCAGTACGAGGAAAAGCAAGTGGCCAGTTCTGTTCATGTTGCCAGGCATTTGGAGGACGCCAATCCTTCCAAAACTGATGAGCCCTCGACATCTCATCGGGGAGGAGACAAAAGAAAGGAAGATCGCCCCCGTGAACCACGGGAGAAGAGGGGGCTGATAGGTCGCTTTCATGAGTACACATCTCTCTCGGTATCGAGAGAGAAAATATTATTCGAGTGCGCTAATTCGGAGTTCCGACAAGCAGGAGTTCGCTTTCCTAAGCAACTGCCTAACAAGAAGAAGTTCGCAGGTTCCACAGGAGCCACTGGCACAATACTGAAGGTTTCATCCATGTGAAGGACGCGATTGAGATAATCATACAGGACGGTCACCTCAAACAGTTCACAAAATCCTAAGAAACCTCCCGACCGGAGGCGCAAGAAACCAAGAAGGTCGAAAAAGCGGTAGTGGTGCCCACAGACACCAACATGCAGGTCTCCCTCAGCATCTACAGGCCTGAGGATTCCTTTTTACCCGATCATCTGGGAAGTCCAGGATATTTATCGTCACATAGTCCTTGGGAAGCCTTCCCCTCTGCAATGGTGATTTCAGGGGGAGGATTCAACAAGATTATTGTTGGCTCCGTAAAAAGAAAGTTCGACCAGCTGATTACAAAAGGACCAGCCCAGAATGTCACTTTGGATCCGCCCAGAGGCAACTCTGTGCCGATTTCCTTTTACAAAGAGGAACTACTGGGAGGGGCACCCAACGCAAGCATCCTTTTTCTCGTTCGGGATCAGATGGCCAATTTCGATGTTCACCGGATTCTGGTCGACCAAGGCAGTTCGTGCGACATCATGTATTCACAATTGTTCTCAAAGCTTCAGCTGAATGAGACTCACCTAACACCTTACGTAGGATCCGACCTACAAGGTTTCAACAGGGCGGTGTCACGACCATGGGGTTACGTCGACCTCATTGTCACTTTTGGAGCAGCTGAGACCGCTCGATCCGTCCACGTCCAGTTTCTGGTGGTCGACTGTCCATCCATTTACCAGTGCATTCTCGGTCGGCCGACGTTGGCCGAACTCATTGTTGTTCTGTCAACCTGTTCATCTAAAGATGAAATACTACATAACATTGGGAAGAGTGACCACCTTTCACGACGATGTCGAAGCTGCATGTAGCTGCTTTGAGGCAGCCTCTAAAGGCCTTAACTCGATATCGTATCAGCCCAAAGCTTCCACTGTGGCATCTTCCAAGAGCTCAGAGGTATCCAAGACTCTTCCTCGTGTCGACTCCTTCTACTTAGACTTCAGGTTCCCTAACGAAGGCGAATGCTCCCAGCAACCTTCCACTTCATTAGCCCGACCAATCCCGGACGGTGAATTTGAGTTAATTCCTCTGGGGGAAGATCCAAACCGATGTGTAAAGATCGGAGCTCACCTTCCAGACTTGGAAAAGAGACAACTGGAAACATGCCTGAAAGGAAATGTCGACCTATTCATTTCGAGTGCAGCAGATATGCCTGAAATCGACCCAGATGTGGCCTACCATCACCTCTCCACTGATCCAGCTCACAAAGTTGTTGCCCAGCGTAGGAGGAAGCAGTCGACCGAGAAAACTAAAGCGGACGAAAAAGTTGTAGAAGACCTCCTAGAGGCAAACTTTGTAACAGAGGCCAGGTACACAACCTGGCTCTCAAACGTTGTACTCTTTAAAAAGTCGAATGGAAAATGGAGAATGTGTGTTGACTATACCGATCTTAACTGGGCTTTCCTGAAAGACACTTATCCCTTACCAAATATTGACAAACTGGTCGACAACTCGACCGGTTTCAAACTACTATCGTTTATGGACGCCTATTCGGGATACAATCAAATCCACATGGTCGTGACCGACAAAAAGCACACGGCCTTCATGACCGAATCGGGCAACTACTACTATAACGTTATGCCCTTCGGCCTGAAAAACACGGGCGCTACTTATCAGCGCATGATGAACAAAGTTTTCCGAGCAGAAATCAGAGACATGCTCTAAGTATACATGGACGACACGATCGTTAAATCTCAACAAGAGACAGATCACGTTTCCCACCTTTGAAAATGCAAAATGCGTTTCAATCCTGAAAAATGCACGTTCGGAGTTCGGGCTGGCTAGTTCCTCAGGTTTTATCTGACCGGGCGGGGAATTAAAGTCAATCCTAACAAATGTCGAGCCTTTACAGAGATTCATACGCCAAACTCTAAGAAATCTATACAATCGTTAAACAGAGTGCTCGCTTCACTCGCTCGGTTCGTGGCTAAATCTGCTCAGCACGCTCTTCAATTCTATAAGCTCCTTCGCAAGGAGTCAACTTTCGAATGGACAGATGAATGTGAGCAAGTCCTAGCCCATTTGAAAAAAGCATTATCCGATCCTTCAATGCTCTCCAGGCCTAACAAAGGCGAAATTCTATATCTTTACCTCGCAGTCGCAAACGAGGTCGTGAGCCCAGCCTCATTCATGAATTGCATGAAGGAAAAAACTGATTTATTTCACGAGCAAGGCTTTGCATAGCCCAGAGCTACGGTATCAGAATATCGAAAAGGTAGCGATGACCCTCTTCTTCGCAGCAAGAAGTCTTAAACACTATTTATTGGCCCATACGATTGTCGTGAGAACCGACCAACCCATTAGGCAACTGCTCAGAAGGCCAGACATGGCTGGACGAATGCTAAAATGGTCATTGGAATTATCTGAGTTCGACATTAGGTATGAAGGTAGACAAACTCTGAAGGGCCAAGGCTTGGCCGATTTCGTAGTAAAACTCACCTTTCCCGAGCAAACACCAGCGCCCACATCCAAATGGACCATTTTCGTGGACGGAGCTTCTAGCTTGGCAGGCAGCCGGGTAGGGGTTATGTTAGAAAACGAAGAGGGAACCATCATCGAGGTTTCCTTGACTTTATCCTTCCCCACTTCCAACAATCAAGCGGAATACGAGGCCTTACTGGCCGGCCTACGCCTAGCAGACGACCTTGGTGCGGAGGATATCATTATATGCACGGACTCCCAGCTGGTCGCCAACCAAGTGCGAGGAGATTTCCAAGATAAAAATGAAAACATGTCTGAATACATGTCCTTGGTCAAAGACAAACTAAAATGATTTGTGTACATAGTAGTTAGGCACGTTCCACGCGAAAACAATACTCGAGAAGATGTCTTGTCCAAATTAGCCAGTACTAAGAGGAAGGGAGGCAATAAGTTTGTCATAAAAGAGATACTCCCCCGACCTAGCATCGGACAAGCTTCGGCCCTAGTAGACGTCAATATCGTGGGCGACGCTAATTGTTGGATGACTCCGGTGTTCAATTATTTGACCAAAGAGGAGCTACCAACGGACCCAAAGGCAACCAATATCGTGCAACGCAGGGCTTTCTCATACGTCATGGTTGGAAGCAAGATGTACTGCTGAGCTTTCTCCATGCCCCTTCTCAAATGTGTTGAAGAAGAAAACATACCACACGTATTGAGAAAGGTCCACGAAGGAATCAATGCGCAACATCCGGGCGGGAGGTCGTTGGCTCGCAAAGTCTTACGAGCAGGATATTATTGGCCAACAATGCAGAACGAAGCAAAAAAGCATGCCAGGAGATGCGATAAATTCCAACGGCACGGTGACATATACGTGGCATCCCCTACCGAGTTAAAATCGCTATCCTTCCCGTGGTCGTTCGCCTGGTGGGGGCTGAATATCCTAGGCCCTTTTGTCGTCGGCTCAGGTCAAAACAAGTACCTCATCGTAGGCGTCGACTACTTCACCAAATGGATAGAGGCAGAGGCTTTGGCCAAAATCATTGCACTCAACATTTTAAGTTTCTTTAAACGAAACATCCTTGCTCGGTTCGGAGTACCGCTCACCATCGTGACAGACAATGGAACCCAATTCACTGATAAGTATTTCTAGTAATTCGTAACCTCGGTAGGGACCAAACAACACTTCGCCTCAGTCGAACATCCTCAGACTAACAAGCAGGCGGAAGCTACGAACAGGGTGATCCAAAGGGGATTAAAGCGAAGACCGACGAGCATAAAAAATGTTGGGTCGAAGTACTAAATAGCGTACTTTGGGCGTACATAACCACTCCTCATTCAACGATCGGGGAATCCCCGTTCTAACTAGCTTATGGGACCGAAGCGATCATACCCATAGAAATGCATGTCCTGTCCAGGCGAATAGAATCACCCATGGATCAGGACACTAATTCTGAGATGCTTCACGAAGAGCTCGACCTGGTCGAAGATATCCGATCGGGAGCTGCTCTTCGAGAGGCCGCCCTCAAGCAAAAAATAACAGCTCGACATGACGCCAGGGTCATTAGACGAGCGTTCGAGGTTGGCAGTCTCGTCCTGAGGAGAAACCACAAAGACTACCGGGAGGGGAAGCTGGCCCCGAATTGGGAAGGTCCATATCATGTCCGAGCAAAGACCGAAAATGGAGCATATTACTTAGAAAATCTACAAGGGAAAGAGCTCGCTCGGCCGTGGAATACCGAGAAACTCAAACAATACTATATCTAGTTAAAACGTCACCCCTGCTCGACTCCAAGACGAGGAGCAGACAGTCCGACCAACCTGCGTGCCTAGGTACAAGCATTGCAGTCCAATACCTTTTAACCATCAGGACTCCCCTCGCGCCCGAGGGAGGTAACTGTCGCACAGACGGATACTCAAACGAGTCAGCCGTCGCCTAAGTACCACGACCAGGCAGAACCCCAGCTCGCGATGGGACGTTCCAGCCACGGAACCCGATCCAGAATCTTGACTTGGGCACCGCATCAAAGCAAGCCTCTGCACATCTGTTTGGTTCCCCTAACAAACAAACCATACCTTCCAATGAGCATTATCCCCTTATTCGAGAAAGTCCTCGCATTTCTATGATTAGCGTTACAACCAAACAAATGTCGAGCGTCAAGTACTTAGTGAAAAAAACAAATATTCAAGTTAAAGGTCCTCCGACGGAAGAACAATTATGTATAACAATAAAAACACTGCAAAAATGATAAAATGACCACTAAGGTCGAAAACTTTAATTAAAAGATTGCGACCCCGAGGGGCCGACTTATTTAAAATTACATAAAACGGGGACCAGGTCCCCGAGTAAGAAAAGAAACTAAAATTACAACACTACGGTACGTAGGCCGAACTAGTTCCCTTCCTCCATGTGGGCGTCAGGATGACCATCGCTCTGGATCGGCTGGATTTCGGTCTGGACAAGTTGAAAGGGCTCGTCGGGCTGGGTATCGTTAACGATCATATCATCAGGAATAACGATCTGACCGTCCGCGACCTTATATAGGTAGTTGATCCGATTGGTGTCAAGATCTATTTATGGATGAAGTACCTTGATCTGGTCAACAACATTTTGAAAGCTCAGTTTGATCGTCTCCCTCAGCTCCTCCAAGTCCTGGTCCAACCGGGCAAGGAAGTGTGCACGGGTCATCAGGGATTTGGTGTCCTCGTCCTCATCCGCCTTGGGCATGTAGGTATCTTTCAGCCTCTTGTTATGGTCGAGGGCCTTCCTTTTGTCCACCTCCAGCTTAGTGATCACCTCAACATGCTTCTTAAGCGACTTGGTCGCCTCCTCGGCAGCCTTCTTCGCGTTCTCATCAGACACCACCAGGAGGGACTTCAGGTGGTTGATCTCCCGTTCATGCCCAGGATTCCCCTCGACCAACATCGAGACCATGGTCAGCACCCTCATGACAGCGCCAGTGTCTTGCGCCAGCGACAGTCTTCGAGCAGGACGATCCATCTTCTCGACATGAAGTGTGTCTGCCCGTTCGACTTCCAAAGTCGTGTTCTCTAAGAAATTGTGATTCACAAAGCATGGGGGCATGACATGTTTTGATTTGGGGGTGCGTTGGTGGTCAGATCCAGCACAGTCGTACCACCTTTGTGCTTTTTCATTTGATAGGCCAAAGTTACGCCCGGAGAGCCTTGACCCGTTGGACCAGAGCCTGAGCCACTCGTGGCATTGCCCATCAGCCGGGTTTTGACGGTCTTAACTTTCCTTTTGTTGGTCTGCCGTAGTTTTTCTTGGATATTGTCGAGGGGCTTGTCCATAGAAGCTGCAAAAAGATAAAAAGAAATATAATTAGTACCGAGCAGTGCGAAAACACAAATTATACGACCAAAACGAAACAAATACCATAAAATTCAGACACTTCCTGCCTATTTTTACAAGCAAGAAGCCCCGTAACATCAATCAAAGGACGTTTCATGGCCGCTCTCCCGTCATTATCGAGCATCTTTTTACCCTCCCCATCGAGCATCGGGACGGGAGTAAAAGATGCCACCAACTTGTGGAACTCCTCGAAGCTAGCTTCATCGTCCTCGTTAAGCATGTCCCCGACTTGGACAAACTCGCTCATTGGCGCATCATAGTGAAGGTGATCCCAGGAAAAGGGGAACCTCCAAATCCGTCGAGAGATCTCCCTCCCTTGTGCGTCGAACTTAGGCACCCCGTTGATATTAGTGTCGGTCCCCATAAAGTTGATTGATCGGGTCGCCTCCTGGTCGTGGGTTCGACCAGGAAATAATCATCCTTGAACAAGCGAATAGATTCAGAGTGCGCCTTGAAAATTTTGGTCCGCTGCTTGAACGAAATGAAGCCTTTCCGAACACCTCCTCGCCCTACCTGTCGTTGCAGGGAAAAAAGTCGGAAGAAGAGCGGGAGAGTGGCCCCGGAACCCAGATGCGAGCATGTCAATTCAAATGCCCTCATAAAGGCATAAGAGTTGGGGTACAACTGTGAGGGCGCCACCCCCAAGTGGCCCAATACCGAGCAGGTCAGGTCGCAGAACGACAGCCTGACCCCAGGGTTGTGAAGACGTAATCCTGCATTGCAAATTTCCTTCCCCCGAAGTCGGAGTATATCCTGTCATCGCTTCCCGGGCATGTCACAATCCAATGTGCGGGGTCTCCCACCAAAGGCAACGGTTTCGTCTGCGGACGAGAAAAGCTTGAGACCCTGTCCAACAGATCTTCCATGACCCACTCTTCGGGCACCAGATCTTTCTCTCTTTCATCAGGAACGTCGTGAGCGCCCGCCACTCCTCCGGAAGTTGTTGTTGTATTAGTATCCTCGGAGGAACTGTTGGAACCGCTCAAGACCGTATCAGAGGAACCAGAGTCCTCTCGCGTCTCCTCCTCGGATGAGATGTCATACGGGTCGACGAGCACTCTTTCACCTGAAAAGTAGAGGAAATGCGTCAGTGAATTCGATCAAGGAATCAAATCCACCCTTCCACTATCTGTCAAGTAAAAGGGCGTGCGACGGCCAGAGAACGAGGTCCCCGGCCAAATCCCTCAAGGAGTTTATTTGCCTAACTACGGTCGACCACGAAAACATACAGCAGGAGAGGGGCATCACAACGACCAGGTGGTCGTTACGACCCCAAACCCAGAATTCTGGTTGAGCTTCAGCCATAACCACCGCCTAACACAATTAGGGTTCCGACACAAGCAACGTCTCGGTCACATTCAAAGCGATCGCAAGGAGCCCAGAGAGGGCGATTCATCACCAGAAGAACAACTTGTCACTACAACAATCTAAGAAATTATCTAGATTACTTATTCTACGTCTTAAAGCTAGAACCTAACCGCATGCATGTCTAAGCAAGGAAAAATGAAGGCAAAAACGGATAAAGTTACTTACCAGGTGGTTGAGACATGTTCAGAATGATTTCGTGGAGAAGTTGCGCGGTGGTCGGAAGCTGAAAGACGGTGGACGACGGTTGAAGTTGGTAGCCGAAAACAAAGGCAGCGTCAAGCAATGAAACGGAGGCAGAAGAGTGTGAAAATGGACAGGCTTCCCCTATTTATAGACTTGGGAACACGTGCAATAATGCGTGACCCCTATCCCTAGGAAATCATGACCTATACGCTAGCCCCTAGACTAGTCGTCAGAAGCATTAAATTGACACAAATTCTAAAATACGTCACCTCTCTGTTTCCTCTCCCTTGGTACCGACCATCCAATGATTGCTCGGCTTTCAAAAATTCTCCTGCTTCCCCAGAGGAGACCGTTTGATTGGACCAAGTAATATTCTATCATTAAAAGACAATTCTGAACAGCTAGTCACCCTTAAGTCATCGCTTCCTCGACCAGAAGCAACGACTTGGGGGGCTCATGTTCCGGACTGGCCCAATTCTCAAACTTGGGCCCAATCCATCTTCTAGTCCATGACGAACCAATCTCTTTGGCACCTGATACATTTCCAGTCTGCCCGAAAGTCCGTCCGACCAGCTACCAACACCGCCAACCATGATTCGCACCCAACAAGGGCCAAATCCCCCAGGATCGACTGAGGAACGATCAAGAACCAAATAAATTTTAGTGAACTCAAATATATTAAAATTTCAAAATAAAATTGCTTTAATAAAATTTAATACGTTTTTGAAATTATTTGAAAACACTTTTGATAAGTTTTATTAATTCTTTTTCATTTTAAGAATGGAATATGTGGTTTGTGTAAAATGTGAGGATAGTGGTATAATTGTAGGGTAGGTAAGTGTAAAATCTTCCATTAGAGGATTTAAAAATAAATGTTAATAGTTAAATTCAATTGTGTTGTCTAATACATTGCCTGTTTCCTGAGAGGTCACCTGGTTTTATGATTAGACTACAACCTTGTGGTACTCAGTTCGAGACATGGCACCAAGGGAAAGAAGAAGAGGAAATGAAGAGAATATGAGGTATTTCAAAATACCTCTCCTTTTTTATTTTTCATTTCTTACTCTTAACCAATAACATAAGCTGTTGCTATATTAATTCTTTCTTCCATCACTTTTTCTTTTGATTGAATCATCCTATCGTTATTATAAGCAAATACATAGCTTAAATTTTGTTATAAATAAAAATAAATATTTTTCTGAATTATTTAATATTAATATTTTTAATATTTAGTCTTTTAATTCAAACTATTTAAATGTGGATAGCTAATCTATTAAATATAAATAATAAATTTTTTGATGAATTTAACTTTTAATTTAATTCAAATATAATATTTCATCTTTTAAATTATATATATTTAGTGAGTTATTTTTTTAATGATTTTTTAAACAAATTAGTTCTTTAAATTTATAAAAACGTATGTTATTAATCTTTAGATAAATTATAAAAGAAAAATGATGACATGCCTGATATCTATAGTATGTAAATTGGACAATATATTTAATCATTCTAAATATACTCATTAGAAGTGTCTTAGATCCTTGATTTGTTATCAATGTTTAAAGTAGTTTATGTATTTTAATAAATGTAGAGAGTTTTAAAGTATATAAGAGGAAGAATTAAACACATTATTTCCATCATTTACTGTAAGAAAATAAACTCATTCATTAATTTATGTACAACTAGACATGTACAACTAGACATGTAATCTAATTTGGTTTGGACTGATTTTTCATAAATAAATAAAAAATTGAATCGATGATATTTTTGGTTTGATTCGATCGTTGATATTTTAAAAAATAGAATCAAATTCAAGTAATTAGTTTGGTTTGGATGATCGGTTTATAATTTTTTTCCAAACATTATATTTATCAGTATATTCTTCATATCGTATTTTTTTATTTATGTTATTCATTTTTAAAATAATATATTTTTATAATTTATTTCATACTCTATTTCTTCAAACAAATTAGAAATTGCTACTAATCCATACGAAAGAGAAACATGATTTTCATTGCATTATAAAATAATTTCATTATAAAGTATAAAAATTGACACCGGATATGAAGGTTAAAAAAAATCTAAAAACTTAATAAATAAAACACAACAAAATTAATATGTTTCACATCTTAAACATAACAATTACCCTATTTTCTTTTCTTTTTTCATTTTTCAAACACTTAGCAAGAATTATTTTGTGGGGATTTTAAGTTAGTGAAATCTAAAAAAACTTTAAACAACATATTATACTCGTAAACAATACTACATACTATATCAATTTAAAATCCCCGGAAAATAACCTCCACTAAATACTTGAAAATTGAAAGAAAAAAAAAATCAATTTCGCATGATGAGAGATCTATATAGGTCTCTCACAGTAGACAATACTTTCACATACGTTAAAACTATTTTATAATAAAACTAAAAGAAATTTTTGTTGAAGAAAAAAAAAAGATTTTAAAAAAAAATTAATAAAAAAAAATTGAACATAAAAGAGACCATAACTTATCAAAATGCAATAGAGAGCAATAATTGTAGAGTTTGATTCCTAGATGTGTGTTTTGCATACAGGAAATGAAATATAAATATACAAAAATTGGGTTTAATGATAAATGGAATAAATGATTTAAAGGGTAATTATATTCATTGGTCAAATTCATCAATTTGACGATTATTAAAAACTAAAATTGAGAATCAGATCAAATCACATTAATTTGCATTGGTTTGATTCGATTTTAGAATCAACCGGAAAACAATCAGTTTTATTTCAATTTTATTTAGTTTGAATTATTGGTTTTTAACTGTTTCTTTATGATTGGCTTATACTCTCAACTAAACTATCACTAAAAAAACATAGACTTACATATATTCAATCAAATTAAAACAGATATAATTTAATAATTAAAAAAATAAAATATTTATTAATTCAAGAATAATATTTCATTCATTTTTATTTGTAGTATTTTAACAATATAATTAATTTTATACTTAGTTTTTGTTTATTTTTTATCAAAGAATAAATTTTCTTAAACAATATAATTAATTCTATATATGATCTCAACGGTGATATGAAAATAAAAACTATAACAATACAAGAAATAGTGATAATAAATTACTTTCATATCAAAATAGATAAGTTATCCATCTTTTTGTAAAAATAACCTAGAAATAATAAAACACTAAAAAAAACTTCATTGGGAGGGATAGAATAGATGCATAGATAAGAAAGCAAAAGCTATCATTCATTCAAATCTCACAAAATAGATTGCCTGAATTAAGCACAAGAGAGATTATCCATTTAAGTTTTTCACCTGCCTTGCTAGCTAATTCATCATAATTCACTACTAATTCTTCTAGCTAACTAACTCATCATAAAAGCTAAACTTGATAATAACTAACTCATCATAAAAGCTAAACTTGATAATTAAGTAAACCAAAATGGATCTAGATATAGCTAGTTTCCATCATCAGAAGATTTGAGGTAAAGGTTTTCGCCACCGTCACCGCCGCCTCGGCCTTGATCAGATGAAGAACCCATCCCAATCTCACTCTGCTTGCTACCACCTCCCATGAGACTCCTATGCAAACCATCTCCTCCTCCGCCACCGCGAATGAAGTCAGGAAACCCTCCTACTCCTCCACCAGAGCTACTACTTCCTCCCACATTCATATTACTACATGCTTCACTTTGCAACATGTGAAGTCCTCCTGAACTTCCACCACCGCCGAGCTGGTGCTGTTGAAGTGCCGAGTACGGCTGTTGTTGCTGCTGCTGCGCGTATAGAAGCGATGAACGTGCAGCCATTAGTTGTTGTTGTGTCATCTGCTGAGCCTGCTGCATGTAATGTGCTCCTCCTCCTCCCTGCTGTTGACCCTGCATCATTCCACCACCACCAGGATACTGCTGCAATGCAATATCAATCAATGAAACAAACCAAATAACCAATCATATTACAATGACTGTGTTTTTAATACCTGACCAGGCATGGTTTGTGGTTGAGGTTGTGAATCAGCTATTGCAGCCAAGTACATGAGATTTCTCTGTAGCCTTGCCTGGTTCCTGATATATTATTACACATATCACACAATATAACTATATACCTATTAAGTATTGACATCCACATTCCACACAAACACAGAGACGGACACTATATTGAGATTTCAATCTACGAGATGTAAACATGTTTGGGAGATTCGTTTTCAATCCTTTCTCTATCTCTAAGAATATTATAGCAACATTAATAGATGGCATTAATTGTATGCAATATTCCATGGAATAAAACCTTTTTATGTCTCTTACATATGATAGGAGGCATCATCATGCTTAATAGGAAATAATGAAAGAATCTAAATTAGGGTAATTCTTACTCTGCACACTCGCCGAGTTTGCCAGAATTCTGACTCTCCACAATCTTCAAAATCAAGGACTTGTTCTCATCCAAGTACTAGTTATGTAAAATAAGTGAAAAATGTTAAAAGAATATACATACATATTCATATACATTAACCCTTCAAGTAAAAATGGAAGGGTTAATTAACAACAAAATAATAAGTCCTAGGAAAGAAGCATCTAATAGCATCTAGTAGCCACCAACCCAAGTAGTGTTGTTGGTTTAATAATGACAATAGGGTCATTCAGGTAAGATATATGTGAACACAGACAACACACGTCATAAAAAAAAACTGTAAAACTTTCAGGTAGCAGAAGCAACAGCATTAAATAGTATTTGGACCAAAGAAAAAACATCAAGGTCTGAAAGTGAGTCATACACTAGTAAACATAGTGTGGGCGCAAATGTAATATAGATCGATGAGACGAGAATAATAACAATAGGTAGCATAGCAGAAACAACAAGTGCAGGTGTATAGCAGAAGCTGACAAGTAAAAGTAAAACAGGTAGGGGTGTAGGTATATAAGAAGAGAAAGATAGAATGAAGACCCACAAAAGGGCCCTCAGAAGGGATGAGATTGAATACGAAGGAGATGAAGACCTGTTGAATGTGATCAGTGGTGACGTTGTTTGGATAGTAAGCTGCCATCATAGGCTGCATCTGCATCAGGTGCTGCTGCATTTTACCTTACTTCTCAACCAGTAAGCAACTATATAGAAGAATAAAATATTTATTATTCTAATAATGTGATGATGGTTCTCTATCTGAGAAGAATAAAAACAAAGGTGAAGGAACAAGTTCAGAGCAGAGAGCGCAGAGAAGGTAGGAAAGAAGGAAACACAAGAGTGCAAGTGTGTGTATGTAAAGAGAAAGAAAGAATCAAGAACAAAAGGCTTTTTATTTGGGTTCACTTTCTCTTGTTGCTATTGAAATGATGCTACCACACATGAGATTGAGAACAAGATATTTGAGAGAGAGAGAGAGAGAGAGAGAGAGAGAGAGAGAGAGAGCATTGGGGTTGGGGCCTTGGCTTGTTTTGACCCTTTCTTCTCACTCACTCACTCTGCAACGCAATGCAACGGAGCCTCTCTTTCTTGAACTGCGTGTCACCTGCTCTCTCTCAAAACTAGGTCACGTGATTTGCAGAGAAACGTCATATTGAAAAGATTTTTGAATACTACTAATAATAATAATAATACAATTTTAACACCTTTTTAACAATGTTTTTAGGATTAATATTCATTTTTTATCTGCTATCTATCTTTTGAAAAAATCTCTCATAAGTAAATTGGAAGGAAATAACCCTAGGCCAATTGTTTTTTTTTTCATCATATTTTTGCTTTTGACCAAGAATCTTTCACACTAATGTCAAGCCTCATACCAATCATCTCTTCAATATATCCCAACTTCTTTGTATGGGTTGCAAACTCAATTTCAGCGGTGCACACTCCATACACACGATTACTTATAAATACAATAATTTCTTAGAGATCATGTTGGAGATGTTCCTCACATCACAAATTCTCAAACATCTGGAATGAATCGATGAGGTCAACTAATAAGAATAGCTATGGAATGTGGAATCGATGACCGGTAAGATCAACTCGGTCATCATTAATTTATGTATTATTGTTATTAATTAAATATTAATATTAATTATTTATGTTAAAAAATTTATGATTGTACATTGTCTCCAAATCAATTGACCTCACATTTATGAATCAAAACATTATCGTCAATTAGAATGACAATATCATATGATATTTTAAATCCAATTGACAGACACTTTTTAAAACTAAAGAATTGTGACAAATTAGTTTGACAAACATCACTCCAATGCCCGAGTATTTTGAGAAATACTCTAAAAAATGGATTATTTTGATTTTATTTTTTTTGAAAAAATGGATTATATTAGTAAAAATTTCATTTTATAGAAGGGTCCATTGCAATCTTATATATTTTCGGACCTAACCTAATACAATTGGTCTCTTTCATTTTTCTGGTTTGTTAGAATTTATATATTTTATTATTTAGTTAAATGTATTAATATTTTAAATATTAATAAATAATTTAATATTTACTATTATTAAAGTTAATTGATTTTAATACTAGATTATAATTGAATTATTTAATAACTAATACGAATTTAAAAATTAAAAAAATTACAAAAAAATTAAATAAAAATAATTTTATATTACATAAAGGGTCATATGCTAATACACACCCGTGTAGGTGTGTTTTAGCAATATACACCTTAGTGTATTTTTGTGTGAGATCCATTATTTTTTAGTGGGACCCACATTAGAAAGATGAAGGAAAAGAAATACAATTAGTGTTTTTTGTGTGGGGCCTACCAATTTTTGGATGTGTGTTAGTATTTCCTTTACATAAAATAATAAAAAATTGGTTACGAGATAAAGAGAAAAATTTTAAGTCGTTATTGGACGAGTCTTTGTAGGTGGTTGTCGGTTTCACATCGACAAAGTGCTCCTTCCCTGTAGCATTTAGGATGTCATCAATTTTTTGTGTTGCGGCACTGAAGAAGTTGTCATGCATGCTTCGTTAAAATTTAACTGGTTGTTTCGCATGAATTGGTAGTGTGGTTGTGTTGGTTGCTTATTTGATGTTTCAATAGAGTGGTAGTATAAGTTTGGTTGTTAGTAGTGGGATTGGGGAATAATTGTGTTGTGAAAATTAGAAATTGTTGTTGGAGTGTTTGGATAATTGTGGTGGGATTGGCTTACGAGGATACCATTAAGGAGGCGAGAAATGAAGCGTCTAAAGGCGCCAAACGTAGCTATCAACCGTCTGAAGTGTGCCATAAGGCCGCCTAGAAAGGGCTTAGAAGTCTCTCATATACAAATATACTACTCGCCCGATTGGTCTCTCATTGTCCTAACCGCCTAGTAGATATGAGTGATGACATGGACCCACAATGACTAAATAAAGAGAGTCAGTCAAGAGGAACAACCAGTTCCTCCATGTTTCTAGGAAGATCGAGTCTTCCCTTGACCACTTCCTTGGTCATGAAAAAGGGGCATAATCGCTCACTAACTTTACAGCCCAGACCTAAGACGGCCTCTATAAATATCCCTCTCCGAAAGGAAAAAGGGACAGACTCTCAAGTCATCCATGTTTAATACCACTCAATGCTACTCAGAGAGTGTAATTCCCCAATTTTAATTTAATTAGATTGAGATTCGCGCGATGCGCGAGGATCAGATGAGTTTTTTAAATAATATTTTAAAATATTGATTTTATTTTATTTAGTGTAAAAAAAACTAATTGAGACGATAAGATAAATAAGATTATTTAAAAAAAGCAAAAGTTTAAGTGATAAAAAAACATGTTTGAGTCATAGAAATGCAAATAAGACATATCAAATTAATTTTAAATTATGAATTATATGTAAGGAATTATAAATGATTGGTGAAAATTTGTGTATTCTTGTAATATGTATATGCAATTATAATTCAAAATAATATTTTAGAAATAATTTGTTATTTTTGTTTGTCTATTTGAAAATCATAAGTTAAATTTGAAAGTTTTGTTTGAAAATTATTTTTAGCATTGTAATGAGATTTAATATTTGAATTTAATTGTGTACCATGTCAGAATTATATTTTAAAATGAATATTGAAATATTTCTTTGTTTGTATGAAAGTATTATTTGAACACTTTATCTTAAACATTATAATATGATTTTTTCCTTGTAATTATGGTTTTGAAACGGATACATACAAATGAATATTTTCAATAAAAATTATTTTATGCACAATTTTTTAGGGAGTAAATTATTATATAATGTATTTTTTCTGATAAATATTGATAAATACGCATATCCGAAAAAAATAAACATAATAATTAGTATAGGAAAAACAAACTAAATTTTATCTTTATAATAGTTTTTTCTATCTTTATTTAAAAATTAATTAATTTAGTTTTGTCTTGTGGTGAATAAGTGTGCGTAATAGAAAATAGAGTGATAGTTTAATAATTTGAATTTTGATATAAATGATTTGTACACATACATAATATATAATAATATATGTTTTGATGTAATTTTATGTATGAAATGGAAACATAAAGGAAATAAAACAATAGGTATATATGAATTTTAGTTAGATGAATATTAGGCAATAACTCATTGAATATGAAAATACATGTATTTTAATTAATATAGTTTTATAAGTGAAATATTACACATTTTTCTTAAATGAATAATTGAAAATTTGAAAGATTGTGTTTTGAAGAGTGTCACATCATATTTTTAATAATGTTGTGGTGAGTAAGAGAATGAATCATCTAATCAAGAGTTTGTGGTTCAGTTTTAATATATTATAGTAGATTAGGTTCTTTTATTTGGATTTAAATTCTTTTATAGTATTATTTATTGAGTGTTTTATATGATTTATTGAATTATTTGAGAAAGGGTAAAAGTTAATTAGAATTATTATTATTATTATTATTTATTTATAATTAGAAATTAATTAATTTGAATATCAGAGGTATTAGAGATATTTTTAGAGTTGAGAGAAAAACAAAAATTTTATTAAAATTAGGGAGTAATTGATGAATTGAGTAAGAGTTGAGGGTGTGGTGAGATTTAATAAAATAATAAAAAATATAGTTAGGGAGGATGTAAAGAGAATTGAAAGGTAAGAGAAGTAAAAAAGGGATTTTAGATTAAATAAATAGGTAAAGTGAAGATCGTGAAGAAAAAGCAGAAATGGAGATAGACAGATCTAGGAGAATTCAGAAAGTGAGGAAAAATCTCAAAGCTAAGAAAAATTTATCGATCTTCAAACCTTAAGGTAGGGAGAGAAATTCTTTACTCATGGGTGGTTTAGGCAGTCAGATAGTGAGAGGCCATCACCCTCATATATTCTTCATCTTCTTCTCTGTATTTTGTTGAAAATCCCCAAACTCTAGATAATTATAGGCAAGACTCTCTTATCAATATTTTTTATAAAGTGATTTCCAAATTGTTGGCTATAAGGCTTAAGGGAGTTATTGGTAAGCTTATTTCATAAACACAAATGGCTTTTCTTCGGGGGAGACGATTACTTGATGGCGTAGTTGTGTTGAACAAGATTATGGATTTGGCTAAGAAAAAAAACAAAGGTGTGTTCTTTTTAACGTGGATTTCGCAAAGGCTTACGATGACACCAACTGGTCATTTTTAAGACATGTGTTGCTTTCAATGAAGTTTGGGTTGAGATGGCTAAAGTGGATGGAGGGAGGCGTATTTACTAGTTTCATGTCAGTCTTAGTAAATGGGAGCCCTATGGAAGATTTTCGGGCTTATCATGGCTTGAGGCAAGGCGACCCATCATCACCTTTCCTTTTTGCAATTGTGGCTGAGGGTTTCTCAATTATGGTGTCTAGGGCCTTAAGACATGGGATGTTACAAGGTTTTAAAGTGAGCAATGAAGCAAGCTACAACCTACTACAATTGCAGACGACGTTGTGGTTTTGAGTGATGGTGGATGGTCGAATTTATGGGCTTTAAAGTCACTACTAAAAGGCTTTGAATTGATCTCAGGTCTGAGTTAATACATCTAAAAGCTGTTTGTTTGGAATAAATGTGGTGGATTATTTTTTGAGGGTAGCAACAAAATTCCTCGCTTCTAAGATTGGAATCGTTCCATTTACTTTTTTGGGTTTAACGATAGGAGGTAATCATATGAGGGTTGCTTATTGGAAGCATGTCATCGATTGTTTCAAAAACATGTTGTCTCCTTGGAAAGGGAGACTTTTATCTATCGATGTAAGAATGACGTTGGTAAATTTGGTGTTGACAAATCTGCCAATTCACCATTTGTCATTTGACAATGCTACAAGGATTATATTGGATGAACTTATTTCAATTCAAAGGAAGTTTCTCTGGCACGGATCAGACGAGAACAAACATATGGTTTGGGTGAGTTGGGAAAATACTTTCAAGTATTAGGAGAATAGAGGTCTTGGAGTTAAGGACTTGAGACTTTTCAACTTGGCTTTTATGGCGAAATGGCTACGACGGTTTATTACTGAACCAAACGCTATTTGGAGCGAGGTTTTGAGGGCTAAATACAGAGACTATGTACATTCTATTCTTTCAAAAGAAGAGTATGTCACAAAGAGGTTACATTCTCAATGGTGGAAGGATGCGTTTAGAATTAATTCTAATTTTGCTCAAGCATCATTCGGGGACTTGGTTTCATTAAGGCTAGGGAATGGTGATATTATTTTGTTTTAGACGGCTAAATGGGTGGGCAATTCACCTTTGAAAAAACACTTCCTAGGGTTGTTTTCGGTGGATATTGTGCCATCGAGGTTAGTGAAGGAAACAAGCGGTTGGAGAGCATCACATTGGTCTAAGATGGAGGATTTTTTCAATCAGCCTGCATTTTTGGCCGTTGCTGCAGAACTCCAGACACTACTACGGAAAACCCATGTAACAACAGTTGAGAAAGAAATATAATGATGTGAACACATGCATTATTATGTAGAGTGTCGTTGTATATATGATAATTACAATCACGGTCTAACAACCATTGTAGTAAATTGGAAAGCGCACACCATATAACAACAATTTAGTGTAATAACCATTGTGATATTGTTTATGAATAAAAAACAAACATATCATATCAGAATCAACAATACACCATTTGTGAACAGATATCAAAACCATTATTACATCAAAATGTAGGTAATTACGAAGGCATATCAAAGGATGAAAAATGAAATTTCAAAAGACAAAAAGATATAATTATTAATTCAACAGCTCGAGGTTAGCAGAAACTATCTAACTTCCAAGAGAAGACGAAGAATCATAAGAAACAATATAAAAGTGTATAAGAGCCAAAACATTTAAAAAACTTAATCCAAAAGAATCAAAATGAGTTATACTGCTCAAGCTACCAATAATATTGAGAACGAAGTTGTTCCTGTAGAGGGGGATGTAGCTCAAAACCTTCCTTATTATCAACATGCTACAGTAGATGGGACTGTCATTCAAAACCTTCCTGATCAGAATCAACAAGTTGTTGTTGTAGAGGGGGCTGTATTGCAACACCATCCTCTGAATCAGGATGTTGAAAGAAGGATAACTTTGAGGTCGAGGCGAAGAATTTTGAGAAGGCAAATGGTTTTGTTCGATTCCGATGATGATGATGATGAAGCTGACTATGATTGGTCAAACTTCCTCCCTGCCAGAGCATTTAGATTTGGTGATTAAGTTTTTGTAACGAAAGTTTATGTAATTAAACTTAATTTATCTAATGAAATTTTAATCTTTGTGCTTAACACTCTAGGATTTTCTCACTCTCAATCTCTAGGATTATCAACTTAAATTTTCAATTTAAACTAACAGCTTAAACTTTCAACTAATATACTAACAAACAAATAACTAATTATAAATTAAAAAGTTTGCGTTGAACTTACTCGTAAGAAACCGTAAGTTATTAGTTGCATTCATGTCTTTATAATGTAATTCAAACATCAACAATGCATTTGCAGTTTAAACATCAACAATGTAATTCAAACCCTAACTATTACATTTCATAACAAAGTAAACATTAAACATAAAGGAGACAAGAAAACATAACATCTTGAGATTTCCATAAATTATCTCTAATTTCACTTTATACTTCAAATTATTCTTCTTTGAATCCTCATAAATAACCTTCAAATAACCCACAACTTCCAACTCTTACTTCATAATGCTCTTATATTCATTTCCACCTCTTTCTCTCTTGTCTTCATCCCATATGAACAAATTACAGGTTTCATGACTCCTCCAAAATGGACATCTCCAAAAAAGCCTTCCTTTATTTTGTCTCTTGCATTGGTACGAAACCATACGATCATCACAACCACATAAATTTCCAGATCAAGATTTTACAGCGGTAGAAGACATAGAAACACATTTGGATGAATTTGTCTTCAAATGCGACATTGAAACACCTTAATGTATAATACTTTCTCGTTGTTGATGTCTTCTTCCAGACGATGGTGACGACATTGGTGTTAGGGTTGTTTCATCTTGTTTCTTTTTTCGGTGGATAAATGGATACTTTGTGTTTAAAATATATAAAGTAGCGTCATTTTGTAACAACGGTTTTAAGAAACAACCGTAGTGATATCCTTTTTAATTTTTAGTTAAATATAAATAAAATATAAATGAGCGCTCTAACGTCAAAGGGATAAACTATTTGAGGACGATAAAGTTTGAACCCATGAAAGCTTGATTGTATCACCATGGTACTCCCAACAACCGTTATTATACCCGATTAAAATATATAAAAAAATGTGTGCGCATCAGTTTTGAAGTATCACCACAATGTTTAAAAAAGAATGATGAATTTAGCGTTGTTGTAAGCGTGTTTTGTAGTATCACCACAGTCTTAAGGATTTATTTCATTTACCTTTTATTATTTTGCAGGTTCAAAGATTGTTAAAACAAGTAGAGGTGATCAAATTGCATTAGTGATTCAAATCTAGAACAATCTTAAAGATTTATGCTATCTTTCAAACCATATCAGGTTTATTTAACTATTTATTATTTTAAAGGATTAATATTTGTGATTATATTTCATTTACCTTCACCAAAAGAAATGAAAAGAAATGACTCATATATTACTTAGAGCTCCAACTATTCGGTTATTCAATTATTTAATATATTATTTTATTTTGACTAAATAAATTGTTTAACTTGATGTGTTGAATTCTTATTACTGTAACAAAGTTTTATTTATTAAAAAATTAACGACTCCAAGAGCAACAAGGTATTTCCACTTTCAACTATTAGTGATGAAGAAGAAGCGCTAACAGTGTCGACTCACAAGGTACAATATTTTTTTATTAAAAATATTTTGGATTTTAGTTTCAATGACAGTGTTAAATTGTTGTCTTGAGCATAAAGTGTTACTATTTGATTTACATATATATGTACTTTTTATATGTATTTGAGATGCATCTATTTTATGTCTTTATTAATGAAAATAATTTTGTAGGGATATATAACTAATAGTTCATATGTTATAATCTATTTATACTTTTAAAGAAAGAATAATACTGTTTCGGACTGGGCCTCAAGAATGTATTAGGCTACGGTCCAATAGGTCGAGCAGAGGCCCATATTCTCGAGCAGAGACGCTTAGCAGACGGGCAAGGGCACCTCACAATCAGACAAGTTTCTTATACGACAGGCATGCACTCAGGACGGGCAAAGAACAAGTCTGTCAGGTCACTTGCCACGTCACCCAACTGTCCCTTATTATCTCCTGAAAGATAGGGGCAGTTGGACCAAGGACCAGGCCTCTTAGCTGAGTCTTCACGCTTCTCATGCGTTCCTTGACAGTTCTTCCTTGGGCCTAGCTGATCTGGCCCAAAGAGGGACCTTGGCCCAACGCTGGGGGCACACTATAAATACCCTTTTTCACTAAAGGGTCAGGTATTCTGATTCACTCTAACTCACCTATTCTATTGTACCTCTACTCACTTGAGCATTGGAGTGCCTTGCAGGTACACCCCCCTTTTTTCTCCCATTCTTTGGCCGTTACATCAAGTCATTGGAAGGTCCTCCTGATCAGGTAAGATCAGTGGCGCCGTCTGTGGGAAACTAACTTCCCCTTCTTCCACAACAGAAGATCAAAGCTCAAACACCATCCTTCCAGCATGTCCGGAGAACAAATCAACGAACGCAATTGTCCCCTCGTCGACTACACGATGGAGGACAATATGTAATACCATGAGGCTGACGCCCGAGATGGGCACCCAGCCACCCCGTCTCCTGAACCCGGGAACAATGGGAACCCCACCTCAAGTTCAAAACCAGGTGACTGACACATTCCAACCTATCCCCGTTCCCGTCGAAGGGGACGCCACCCTGATCGATATGGTGAACGCCCTCAACCAGGCCAACTCCATGATCTACCAGCAGCACAAGAGGATCATGGCCCTAAAAGCTGATCGACAGGAGGGCCGACCTCAGCAAGAAAGGAGGACACAACAACGTCCAGAGGCGACAAAGAAACGAGGACGCCGCTATCCAGAGCCTAACATGAGTAGGGCGCATGCCCGCCGTGACTCCGGCCGGTCGGGATCCTCGCCAAGGTGCGATCGAAGCCCCGGCCACAACGAGCTCTCCCCACCGAGGAGCGACAAAGAAGACCTACATTGCCCCATGTCACGGGCAATAATGGAAGCTCCACTCCCCAAAGGCATGGAGAAACCCCCAAACCTGGCCATCTACGACGGGACCACTGACCCCGACGATCACGTCGACAACGTCAATGCAATGCTCGACTACCGCAACGACATCACTGGGCATCTCAAATGCAGGCTGTTCTCAACGACCCTCAGGAAAGGTGCCATGGTCTGGTCGATCAAGGCAGCTCGGTGGACATCATGTACGCCCACCTTTTCAAGACCCTAAAATTGGACAAAACCAACCTATCTCCCTATGTCGGGTCCGACCTCCAAGGATTCAACGGAGCCACGACAAAGCCTTGGGGTTACGTCGAGCTCCTCGTCACCTTCAGAGAGCAAGAGACGGCCAGGGAAATCAAGATCCAGTTCCTGGTCATAGAATGCCCCTCTCTTTACAACTGCATCCTCGGCCGCCCGACGCTAGCTGAGCTGACGCGGTCCCGTCTACCGTCCACCTGAAGATGAAATATTACACCAAACTAGGTCGTGTAGTCACCATCCACGGCGACATCGAAGCTGCCCGAAGGTTTTACGATGCCGCAATAAAAGGACAGACCACAGTCAATACAAAAAGTAACAAAAAGCACAGGGCCGAGGTGCCTCCCCTCCAAGGAATCAACGCTATCGACCTCGATTGCCGCATCGGCCAGGACGAAACTGAAGAGTGGAAACCCACCGAGGAGCAGGCTCCTGCTCACCCGTTCTGCCCAGTCCCGGACGGAGAGTTCGAGCTCGTCCCCCTGGGCGACAACCCTGACAGAACAGTAAAAATAGGCAAGGGGATGCCCGAAGAAACAAGGAAGCAGCTCGCGATATGCCTCAGGGAGAACTCTGATCTCTTCGCATGGAACGCCGCGGAAATGCCCGGTCTAGACCCTGAGGTCGCATGTCACCAATTAGCTTTGGACCGGGCAGTCAAGCCCGTAGCACAACGTAGGCGCAAGCAGTCCCCCGAGAAAGCGGAGGCTGCCGAGCGAGCTGTAAAATACCTCTTAGAGGCAAAATTTATTTCTGAAGCCCAGTACACAACCTAGCTCTCTAATGTAGTCCTCGTTAAGAAAAATAATGGAAAATGGCGCATGTGTGTTGATTATACTGATCTTAATAGGGCTTGTCCCAAAGATGCTTTTCTTCTCCCTAACATAGATAAACTCGTTGACAACTCTGCAGGTTTCAAACTCTTGTCCTTCATGGATGCATACAACAGATATAATCAAATCCCATGTCAGACACAGACAAGAGACACATGGCGTTCATGACCCCGACCGACAATTACTACTACAACGTAATGCCCTTCCGACTCAAGAACGCCGGGGCCACGTACCAGCGCATGATGAACAAAGTCTTTCGAGGAGAAATCGGGGATATACTCGAGGTATACATGGACGACATGATCATCAAATCACACGAGGAAATCGACCACGCTCGACACCTCTACAAAGTCTTCGAGCAGGCGAGACAGTGCAAAATGAGGTTTAACCCTGAAAAATGCACATTCGGCGTCCGGGCAGGTAAATTCCTAGGTTTCTACCTCACCGAGAGGGGAATCAAGGCCAACCCCGACAAATGTCGAGCATTCTCAGAATTTCCGACCCCGAAATCTAAAAAATCCATCCAACCCCTCAATGGGGTGCTCGCCTCGCTCTCCCGTTTCATCGCCAAATCCGCCCAGCACGCGCTACCTTTCTTTAGACTCCTCCGTAAGGAGGCCAACTTCAAATGGACCGACGAATGTGAACAGGCACTACTCCATTTGAAGAGTGTCCTCTCCGAACCCCCGGTCCTTTCACAACCATTGGAAAGGGAGACCTTATACCTGTATTTGTCTGTAGCAACCGAGGCCGTCAGTTCCGCTCTAATCAGAGAAACCGACGAGGGACAAAAACCTATTTATTTCACGAGCAAAGCATTCCAAGGCCCCGAGCTCAGATACCAACAAATTGAAAAGGTTGCATTAGCTCTCATAAACGCATCGAGGAGATTACCTCATTACTTCCTCGCTCACACGGTCAAGGTAAGAATCGATCAACCAATAAAACAACTCCTCGGGCGGCCAGACATGGCCGGCAGAATGCTAAAATGGTCGCTGGAACTTTCCGAATTCGATATACAGTACGAGAACAAGAAAGCTCTGAAAGCTCAAGCCCTAGCCGACTTTGTCGCGGAAATGACTCACATCCCGGCACCAGCGGACGGCGCCCATAAATGGACGATCTTCGTCGTCTACGGCGCCTCCAGCACGACGGGCAGCAGGGCCGGGATCATCCTCGAAAATGAGGACAGAATCCTGATTGAGGTCTCATTAGCATTAGATTTCCCAACATCCAACAACAAGCCGGATATGAAGCTTTCATCGCCGACCTGAGACTGGCCGAGGACTTAGGAGCAAAGGAAGTAAAAATATCAGCAGACTCCCAGTTGTAGCATCACAAGTACGGGGAAAGTACCAAACCAAGAACGACAACCTCATCGAGTACTTGGCTCTAGTCAAAGAAAGACTCGAAAAATTCGAGAAGTGGGAAGTTCAACACGTACCTCGCAAGCATAACACACGAGCAGACATCCTGTCGAAACTAGCTAGCACGAGAAAGAAGGGCGGAAACAAATCAGTAATCCAGGAAATCCTTCCTCGACCTAGTATCGAGAAGCCGCCTCCCCCACTTGAGGTTAACGTGATCGGGGATACTCATTGTTGGATGACGCCCATCTATGATTACCTCACTAAGGGGGAACTCCCCACTGACCCTAAAGAGGCGACCGTCACCAAACGTAGGGCGTGCACTTACGTCCTCCTCGAAGGGAAACTCTACCGTAGAGGACTCTCCATCCCGTTACTCAAATGCGTCGAGGAAGAGAGAGTTCCCGACATATTGGGGGAAATGCACCGAGGAATCAACGCCCAACATCCCGGCGGACGATCACTCGCACGAAAGGCTCTTCGAGCAGGCTAGTATTGGCCGACTATGCAACACGACTCCAAGGAACACGTCAAAAAATGCGACAAATGTCAACGACACGCTGACATGCACCTTGCACCCCCGAACGGACTAAAAACACTCTCCTCTCCTTGGCCCTTCGCGTGATGGGGCATGGACATCCTCGGACCCTTCGTAACTGGATCATACCAGAATAAATACCTCACTGTAGAGGTAGACTATTTCACCAAATGGATCGAAGCAGAAGCACTAGCCAAAATAACAGCACAGAACATTCTTCGATTGTTCAAACGAAACATCCTCGCTCGGTTCGGCATACCTCAGGTCCTCATCACGGACAACGGGACGCAATTCACGGACGGAGGATTTCAGGACTTCGTGGCTAGCTTAGGTACTAAACAACATTTCACATCCGTCGAGCACCCTCAAACCAACGGGCAAGCAGAGGCGGCTAACAGGGTAATCCTACGCGGGCTGAAGCGCAGACTCAGCGAGGCAAAAAGGGCATGGGTCGAGGAATTACACAGCTTCCTGTGGGCATACCGCACGACACCATATTCCACAACCGGGGAAACCCCATTCCAACTAACATACGGCACCGAAGCATTCATCCCAATAGAAATACGAGAGCCGACGAGATGCATAGAGGAACCCCTAGACGAGGAGATGAACGACAAGGCACTTAGGGCCGAGCTGGATCTCGTCGACGAGATCCGCTCCGAAGCAACCCTTAGGGAAATATCCCTCAAACAAAAAATAGCCTTGCACCACGACGCGAAGGTCGTAAAGAGAGAGTTCCAGGTGGGCAGCCTGGTCCTCAGAAGAAATCAAAAAAATCCAAGAGAGGGTAAACTGGCCGCCAACTGGGAAGGACCCTACCGCGTCCGCGACAAGATGAGCAACGGGGCCTACTATCTGTAAAACCTACAAGGTGAAGAACTCGCTCGACCATGAAACGCAGAGAAACTTAGACAATATTACAGCTAAATATATCGTGGGGAGACATGGGAGGTATGACCACGCTCTCCACCACCAAACTACAGGGAGGATCCACGCTACCGAGGGACGAACACGACCCTTAGAGCGGACACAACCCTCCCCGACAATTGGGACCTCAAGCGAGCCCCAACGTCGCAGTACCAAGATTGGTAGGGCACCCAGCTCGCGATAGGAAGGCCCAAGCCCCGAGGTCGGAGTTCTCCAATCGCGAACTCGGCTTTGATTTTAGGCGAGCACAACGCCCGCCACCTCCTCGGTTCCCTAAACCGACGAGACCAACATAGTCGAGCATAAAACAGTTCAATACATAATAAATATAAAATAAATAGAACCGAGCAAGGTAACAGCTAAAACAAAACATTCATTCAAACGCGGTCGTAGCCGAAGAAAATACAAGTATGCCCGAAGGCTAATATTCATACAAGATGGGCACACAGGCCATACAAAATAGGCACGCAGGCCATACAAATAAACAAAATATAACCCAAGACTCCGCCCGGAGTTACTCTTCCTCTTATCCCAGCTCCTCCTCCGCTTCGAATGGACACACAATCTCCCCGTCCTGGACGCAGTAATTGTGAGCTGACCCCTCCGTCGCCAACTCAGGGTTCAGTATCCTCAGTTGGTCGACTACATTGTCAAACCCTTCTTTGAACACGACCATCAGGTCCTGATTGAGCGAACTGATGTGTCCCACCAGTTCACCCTGGGAACGAAGAGCGAGCTCCTCTTCATTCTCATCCGCCAAGGGACGGACGGTGTCCTCGAGTAGAGCCAGACGAGCACGGAGCTCAGCATTTTACTCGGCCACTTTCTTATGCTCAGCGGCTTGCTCCTTCAGGCTCGCCTTCTCCGTCTTCAGCGTATCCCGCTCCCCTTTCACTTCCTCCAACTCTTTCTTCAGCCCTTCCTGCAGCTGATGCTCCTCCTTATAGTCCAACAGGTCCTTTGACAGCTTGTCATTTTCAGAATGGACCTTCAACAGGGCATCCTCCAGGGAAGCCGTGGATACAGAGGTATCAGTCAGAACCATGGCCGTCTCCATCACCCTGATGACTGCAGCCAGATCCTTCGCCAGTTCCTTTCGCCGAACACCAGCCTCCTGGCTCAGATTGGCCTCCGCCTCAGGCGCTGACATAACAATAACATCTTCAACCTTGAAAAACTCCTGCTCTATGTAGCAAGGAGGTAGTAAATAGCTCCCGGGGCCACCCGGACTGCTGCCCCCCGCCTAGGAAGACCTAGCAAGTGTCCCATCCGGGCGTTTTCGCTTGTGGAGAGGGGAGGTAGATGGAGGCGGGCTATCTAGTATATGGATCGGTGAGGAGCGCGGGATGGGCGGTGGGGAAGCGGGCACCGAGCTAGCCGTGTTCGAGGTCCCCGCCCCAGAGTCGCCAGCTACTTCCTGGATGCGAGAAGCTGCCTTCTTCTTTTTCTTGGGAACCCTGTCCGGGGCTCCTGCTTGATTGGCCAGTTTGAGAACTCGATCACGAGCAGAGGGCATAACACCTGCAAAATAAAAACACAAACGTCAGCGGGCAAAACACGAGACAAAAGAACATAGGAATAAAAGAACACATACTCAATAATCCATAGCCTGATCGTCAGTATCACATTCGAGCAGAGCCTTCGTGTTGATGAGACGGGGTTCGCAGAGCGGCATCCCGACCTCATCGACATAAGGGTCACCTTTCTGGTCGACCCAAACCGCTAGGTTGAAACTCTGCACGAATTCCACCAGCTTTTTATAAGCAAGTCTGTCCTCGACACCCAGACTCGAGAACTTCACCCGATAATGGCTGGTGGAAAGATCGAAATGGTCGGGCTGCCACCTCAACAGTATCATCGACATGAGCTTCTCGTCCCCGTCCGCATCTCGCTTGTAATAATAAAGATAATGCAGGGCGAAACGGGTGATCGGCCTCACCATATACCATCGCCCTTTGAAGTGTCGGGCGGAATCCACGTACGTCTTGAATAGCCTCACCGGCTGCTTAAAGGAAACCCAGCTGTGACGATGCTGCACCCCAAAATTTGCCTTCACCAAGACAAGACATTGTGTACTAAGGTATCCCTAGAGGTTCACAAGGTTCACAAGATTCACAAGGTATCTCAAGAGGTTCACAAGGTTCACAATTAGTCAAAAAGTTTGACAATTCCCTCAGACAATGCATCCTCTTAAGCAATGCATCTTAAGTTAGGGTTTTGACTTTCATCAGGCTAAATGGACTTCCAAGGCTTCAAGTGAGCTTCATAGCACCCTATATGTCTTCAAGAATCCCTATGTCAAGTTTCAAGACTTTCCCAAAAGATTTGCTCAGTCAGATGATCAGATAGGCTAAAATCAGTCAAAGTAGTCAAGAAGTCAAACTGAGGTCAACTGTGGTTAAACCAAAGTCAAACTTCATGATTTTTTGCCAACATCAAGTATATGAAGTAAAATTCATAATTTGATCAAGGGTTGATCATGATTCATCAAGGAGATTTCAGAACATCAAGAATCAGGAGTTTCTAAATTAGGGTTTTCACAGGAAAAGTCAACTGAACTTTGACCAACCATAACTTTCACATGCTTCATCAAAAATTTCCCATCCAAAGCTCATTTTGAAGGAAATTGAATTCTATACAACTTTGTGTCTCACAAGTCAAGTCTAAAAATTCTTCATTTGGAAGGTATGAGCTAAGACATTATAGGTCATTTTAAAAGTCAACATCTTCCAAAGAGCATAACTTGAGAATGGTAAAAGATATGGACATGAGACCAAAGAGGTTGGTTAGAGGACTCTTTAAGCTTTCCAAAATGTCCAATAACACCTTCATAGCATTAAAATTGAGGGATTTGTGCCTTTGCAAAGTTGGGAAATTTTTGGGAGGTTTATGAAGCAAATGGGACCTTAGAACCAAATTTCTCCAAATGGGCTTGCATTTTTATGACTCAAACACTTCCATGACATCATGCACGAATTAAAAATCATTTATTCAAATTTTTATTCATTTTATTTTATTTATTATGATTTTATACATTTTAAATCAAAATAAAATATAAAAATGTGAATATTTGATAAGATTTTTGTTCTAGAAAGTCTTAAAGGTCATTTAGAAGTGATTGAGATTATACAAAGTCAGATAAATCAAAAATAGCAAGGATATATAAAAAAAATCAATATTTGAAAGTGTATATTTTTCAATCTCTATTGATCCAAAAATCCAAATGATGCTCTGATTTTTTAACCTAATTATGTTCTATGATATATATACAACATAATCCAATGAAGAGACACGAAATTGGCAGCCACAAGCATCATATTCAAACTTCAAAAATTCAAATTCGGATTCTTCAAATTTTTTGTTTTTCAGGTGATTTGAAGGTGGCAAATCATTCTTGGACCATCTCTGAACTTATTTGCATCATTATCATCATCCAAATCATGCCTATATGATCAAACCGAAACTTGCTTGCTCTTGTTTTATAAATTTTTTGATTTCATGCTTACAAGTGTTATTAACCAATTTTGTTCATTGATTCATGTTTGGATTAAGGTGTTGATGCTTCCTGGATAATTAAATCAAAGGTTTACGGCTTAAATCGTTCATCACCATTATTAGGGTTCTAAGGATGAAATTAGGGTTTCTTGATTAAGCCAACATAAATGAATTCTAATGACATAGTCAAATTGTAAATGTTGTGGTGATTCTGTTGGTGTGTTCAATTTTGGAAAATTTTACAGGTTTAGTGATGATTGAAGAAACATAGGAAAGCCTGCGAAACTGAATTCGCAGGAAAACTCCTAGCAATTTTCGCAGCTAATTTCGCAGGTCCACAGGAAGAAGACGAAGGCTGTTGGCGCTATCTGGAAATTTGAAAATTTGATTTAATATTTTTAGAATTGTTTTTCTATTCTATTTCAACTAACGTTGCTTGACTCAGTTGGTAAAGCAGCATGCGCGTGAGGTAGCAAACCAGGGTTCAAATCCTGGCTTGGTATATTTTTTTTGGGCAATTTTCCTTTGTTTTTCAGGTTTACATTACCTTGATGTTGGACTACTTCATTGTCACCAGCAAACGCCCAGCCCAGTGGAAGACCCTTAGTTAAGTAAAGGGCCTGGGTTCAAATCCAGGCCTCCCCCATTTTTTAAAACTTTGTTTTTATTATTTTCTTAATTATTTCTTTAATTATATATATTATTTTTATTATGAAATTTGTTTTATATTAAACTTAAAAAAAAATCTATTTTAAATTTAATCAAATTTTTATAAATATCATAATATATTTTATAAAAATAATTTTGTATATAATTTTATTTATTTATAATTTGTAAATAATTAATTAATTATTAAAATATTTAAACCCTAATTTTTCTTAAATAAATATCTAAACCCTAATTTCTTTTCAAAACCCTAGTTAACCTTTTTTTTTAATTTTAACATTTAACTTAATTAATTTTTTATTCTAATGTATAATTAAATAATTAATCATGTTTTTTAAATAATTATTATATTGTTTATTATTATTATAATTATTCTGTTTTTCTTTTAAAAATTCTTTAAAATTGTTTATTTAGCTTAAAATAATATCTTCTCTTGAATTTTATATTCTTTATATTTTTACTAACCCATTTTTATTATTATTATGATTATTATTATTGCTAACCCTTTAAATTATTGTTTATTTATTATATATTTATCATTAATTGTTTCTATTATTATGTAATTGCGAAAGCCATGTAATAGTCGTAGGTTTATTTTTGTTTCTATTTTATTTTTTGTAAATATTTTTTGCCAAGGTTAGTAATCTTAGGGTGTGTATAACTATGTGTAATTAAAATAATTTAGAAAACTAATTTAAACAAGATAAATACATGAATACAAACACTCACACACGTAAGTCGATCTTTGATCGCCATCTCACACTTTCTAGGGTTACTCCTCATGTTGCCTAATTCTAAGGTCAAGTAAGGTGTCTTAAGCAAAGCCCCTTCACAAATATCATCAAGTCCCTTTCAGTTTATAAGATCAAGTCCCTTCGAGGTTGCCTACGATAAATGATCTTGTCCCTTCGAATAAAAGATGATAAGTCCCTACGAATTGCTAAAGACACCTTGCAGTTGCCTAAATTCAGATGTCCCTTCACATGTCCCTTAAACATCCAAGGTAATGACTACCTATTCCTTAATAATAGGGATAGTCTTACCATTGAAAGAACACATAAGAACAGTAAAGACTTAACATAGGGTAGGTTCCTCTTAAGTACTTGCTCACCTTTTCAAAATACTTCATTACACTTCACATTTCAAACAAATTTTCAAAACAAAGTCTTTATATACATCCATACGAGGATTATTATAAAGCACTTAGAAAATTTTTAATCACACACTACACTTTTCAAAACAATTTAAAGTGAGCTAAGTAACTAAGAGCCCATGGATAACCATGGATGTAAAGGGTGCTAACACCCTCCCTTTATATAACCTACCCCCGGAACTTAAAATCTTTTTAAGGTCTTTCCTGTTCTTTTATGCCCTTTCCTTTTGGATAAAATAAAAGTCGATGGCGACTCTTGCTATCCGCAACATTTAACTAAAGTCAGTTCACCCACCGTGTTACAGACGCCCTCGAAGACCAGACCGTTGGAGGTGAAAAATATGGAAGAAGAGAGGTCAAGTACACCCGATGCCGAGGAAACGACAAACTAATTCATACGCCCGCATGAAAGCGATGGCGTTGGGGTGCAACTGCGACGGCGCCAGTCGAAGTCACTTGAAGATCGACATTTGGAATGAGTTGAATGGCAGCCTGACCATCGCCTCTCGAAAAGCAAACTCGTACATGGCAAATTGTTTCCCCGGGAAGCGATGAAATATCCGGTCCGCCTCTTTAGGAGCACGACACTGCCAATTTTCTGACTCCCCGGGACCCAGATCTTCCACCACGGCGTAGGCACGGGTCGACTCGTCGCAAAAATATGATTCCTCGTCCAAGGGTTCGTCCGAAACCTAGGAAAGGTCGTTTTGCCCAGACGAGGAGACGTGTTCAGTGCCCCCCGACACTTCCATCCTCGACATTCAAGCGCACAACATCTGCTTCTACGGGCCGCGGTTCAGTATCTTCTCCTCTGGGTTGAAGACGCCCGGTCGTACCTAAAACGCAGACAAAAAGTGAATTCGACATCGCATCAAATCCACCCTTCCACCGCAAGTCAAGTGAAAGGGCGTAAGACTAAAGACGCACGCCCCAAAACCTGACTACTGATCTAGGACTGACGAAGGGGTGACCCTCGCGAGCAAGTGAAGTCCTGGCCCGCGAAGTGACACTGACGTAGACTCTACGCCCGCGACCACCGGACCCTGACTTTGGGAAATTCACATACATACCTGCCCGTGACAGTCATATGCGTATGAATTTTAAGCCCGGTTCATTCATACCCATATGAAATTTTTGCCCAGTTCATTCATACGCATATGAAATTTTTGCCCGGGATATCCTAACCCTACCGAAAATTTTCACACTTATAATCTAATAAGCTGTTTCTAGGCTAATTCTACCTACTCTATATAAATAAATCATGCAATCCCTAGCTACCAGACGCAGAAAACATAAAAAAACAGAGGATTAGAGGTAAGATCAGTACCTGACATAGTGAAAACAAGGAAATGGAACGGCGGCGCTCGAGCAACAACGGCGTTTCAGGTGGCGGAGACGGGCGGAGAGAGGAAGTTTCTTCAGAGCTTCCGGTGAACGTCTGAGCGAAAAAAGTTCAAATGAAATAGTTTACCCCGTTTTTATAGCCATAAGCGCGTGGATTGACGCGTCAAGTCATCATTACCTATTGCCTACGCCGCCGTTTGCACAATAAACGAAGCGACACACCATTAATGCTGAAACACGTCAATCCATAAGGAATCTTGAACGACGCCGAGCAACCATACGCCTCCCCGACTCTATGTAACGTCCTCGACCCTGTAAGACATCCTCGACTTTCTTAAACGTCACGTGTCCGACGAAGACTTTAAAACTCGACTCTACGAAACGTCCTCGACCCCATGAAACTTCCTCGACTTTGTTGAACGTCACATGCCCGACGAAAAAGAATACTACACTCCACTCTGTAAACATCATGATCGACTCGGCTATACGCCCGCTGCTTTATCCACTGTGCTTGCGCCTGACTACATTACAATTCATCACTCCGACTCGGAGACTCGACTTGGGGGGCTCCTGTTCCGGACTAGGCCTCAAGAATGTATTAGGCTACAACCCAACAGGTCGAGCAGAGACCCATATTCTCGAGCAGAGACCCCCAACAGACGGGCAGGGGCACCTCACAGTCAGACAAGTTTCTTATACGACGGGCATGCACTCAGGACGGACAAAGAACAAGTCTGTCAGGTCACTTGCCACGTCACCCTACTGTCCCTTATTATCTCCTGAAAGATAGGGGCAGTTGGACCAAGGACCAGGCCTCTTAGCTAGGTCTTCATGCTTCTCACGCGTTCCTTGGCAGTTCTTCCTTGGGCCTAGCTGATCTGGCCCAAAGAGGGACCTTGGCCCAGCGCTGGGGGCACACTATAAATACCCTTTTTCACTAAAGGGTCAGGTATTCTGATTCACTCTAACTCACCTATTCTATTGTACCTCTACTCACTTAAGCATTGAAGTGCCTTGCAGGTACACCCCCCCTTTTTTCTCCCATTCTTTGGCCGTTACATCAAGTCACTAGAAGGTCCTCCTGATCATGTAAGATCAAATACGTGTGTGTTTTATATGATGGGTTAATTGATCTAGAGAACTTTGATCAAGAGAGATATCATATTGTGACAAAATAACTGCAAAAATAAATATTTAAATAATAAATTTATATTTATCATTATTGATAGTGATGTCACTTAATTATCATATAAGCGGACATGTATAAATCTATTGTGGAAACCAAAATACTTTTATAAACTTGAGTAAGTATATGAGATGTATTGACTTAGAGACGTCTTAATCAATATTGATTGATGGAAGAAAATTGGGTCTTCTTCAATTGTGTATAAAGTAGCTACTGATTAATGAGGTAATATCCTTTATTTATGTGAAGTTAGATCAAAGTGATCATAATTGATCCTCTGACAAAGCCTTGGGAAGAAATTGATTTGTGAACACATCGAGGAGAGTTGGACTTAAAGCCAATAGAAATTAACAAGTGAGGAGAATCCAACCTTTCTGAATGGAGATCCCATGAATAAGGTTTATATGGGTAAGAACAAGTCATTTGTTAGTTCTACTAGCACACAAAAATTATTTGATTATTTTTTCTTGCGTCTTTTCTTATGATATAAGTGAGAAAGTGCTAGACACTACATTACTGAGAGGTTAAGCTTACATAGCTTTTAATGAATTTCATATCCTTTATTGGTGGTGTATGATTTGCAGCATGCACTTAATGAAATCACCTATGTGAGTGTTGAGTGGGGCCGCTTGTATGAGATCTTGATGAAATCTCTAGAGCACTCATGAAATAATCAGGCACGCACATGACCTATTAGCGCACCACAATGTTAACAACAAGAATTGTGTGGGTGTGATGTGGGTTTTAGACCTCTAGCATATGTCAAATGTCTTTAGTTCATATAGCTTGCTATACCAATTTCACTGTGTGTTAAGTATTATCATTCTAAAGCTGATTCATATAGCTTGCTACACCAGTTTGATGCATCACATTCAGGATGTTAATTCAAGAATTTTTTCTTACTACTATTTTCAAACTTTTGAAATATGTGGGGGATTGTTGCAAATTTTGATATATATATTTCAAAAGTTGTAAAATAACTTTATCTTCTATTTTTGAAAGAGAAATATGATAAAAATATTTTTTAAGAAAATAATAATAATGGATAATAATAATAATAATTATTTATGATATTAATTGGTCAAACAATGGTGATTTGATTTGACTTAGTCAAAACCATTATTTATCTTCTATATATTAAAACTCCTTTAATTTTATAAAGTGAAGAAGACCAGAAATCATATAACGTGAAAATTCTCATTGTCTTATATTTTCTTATTCTTTTTGTTCTTTCCTGATTTCATCTTCCGGTCAATAATTCTTGTTGTTCTGATGCCTCAGAGTCTTATGAGAATTTGGGAAGAACCTGTTGAATCATGGGGGATTTGCGCTTGTGAGGCAGATAAATCCTTAAGGACAGTGTTCTTACATGCCTCGGTTTTTTTTTATCTTTTATTATTTTGCAGGTTCAATGATTGTTAAAACAAGTAGAGGTGATCAAATTGCATTGGTGGTTCAAATATACAACAATGAAGAATTACACATCCTACCGCAGGACATATCACAAACACCATATTCCACCAACACGATTCTTTGGCCATTGGGTGCTTCAAATATTTTTACAGTAAAATCATTTTATAACAGTTTGTTGTCGAATACTGGGGAAGGTCTGCATGATGTTGTCCTAAAAGCCTCGTCACACTGCTTATGGAAATCCTCAATTCTAATGAAAGTCAAATTGTTTGGTTGGCAGCTGCTGCTAGAAAGACTTCCAACGAGGGAAAACCTTCTTTGTCGAGGTATATTACCAAATCCATACGAAAAATTATGTGTTTATTGTTTTGGTCATTTGGAGGTTGCTACTCATTTATTCTTGTCATGTATTAAATATAAGATGGTTTGGACTAAGGTTTGCGAGTGGTTGGAAATTAATTTGATAAATAACAATATAATACCAAATCATTTGATGTTATGTATTTGGAATTTTAGAGGGAATGTGTCTAAAAGTCTTAACTGTAATTTGTGGTTGATGGTGTTATGGAGTTTATGGTGGGTGCGCAATCAAATTCTTTTCAATGACGACTTCTTTGATCCAATTCGATTGTGTTTAGAATTAAGTTTTATTCGTGGTGGCGGCTTATCATGACTGTAAAAAGGAATATGTCTTGTAATATTTACGAGTGGCATAAACACTCGTTAGATTTCTTGTAATTTATTTGATGTAAATATTGGTGGTTGATTGTATTATGGGTTGAGATACCCCTAGTATCTTCTGTTATAATATTTTTTTTCTTGGCTTAAAAAAATAGAGAAATTATTTGTGTTCCAATGGAGTCTTTGCAAGAATGTACATGACAAAAAAAATAATAAACTAACTAATATTTTAGACTGGAATCTGGATTCACAACGGAAACTAAGAAATGATGAATGATAGGTCAATGACGGTGTTGATTAAAATACTCATTATTTGCCTTAAAGGATCAAAGAATACTTGCAAACACTCTGACGCCCTAGTCAGTGATGATTGTAACCGGGAGGTTTTTAAATGTTTGAATAATGAGTACATTGAGAGCTGATGATGTCAGACATATACAATGTGCCCTCCTAGTCTTAAATGTGATGAGTTTCCATTTATAAAAAAACACATAAATGAGATGTCAATGATTTTTTCCAATTGAAATAGATTTATAAAAAACACAAATGAGATGTCAATGGTTTTTTCCAGTTGCAATAGATAGTTTTGAGTTTTATTTGACGTATGAAAATTTATTGAGAAAAAGTTTTGCAGTCTCTTATTCGATGAGATAGTATAGGCATATGTAGTGGTGGATGGCTGCTCGCTTGAACAAAGATTTATGAAAGAGTGTAATTTTAGTTAGAGAAAGATAAAAACAGTTTTCTAGTCCAGCATGTCGTCATGCTTAGATTAGTCTCTCTACCTAGTTGATAAAAATGATGGTCCTACGTAACGGAGATTGGAGAATGGGACGTAAAAAAACAGCATCGAGAATAATCTTGGTTTGGAAGCCACAACAAGACAGTGAGAAGTTTGGGATTGGGACCCAAAGGTTCACATGTAGACCCTTTTCTTTCCACAAAGTGTTGTCCAGTCCATTCCCAACTGTCTCTAAGGTCAAACTTACCCCACAACACAACAATAGAAAAAACACATGAAAAAGGTAACTGCAGCCTCTCCACAACAATAACCTGTCTTCCCTTTCACTTCTCTTTTGGTTTGCCTTTTAAGGGTAATAAGCAAAGAAAGATTCAAATCATAAAGAGAAAATGCATTAATATTACTTACTACTATCAATCCATTAATAATGCAACTTGGTTTCTGTCTCGGTTCTTGAAACATGATGGGTGGTTAGGGTGTCACAACATTATTGGTTTCTGTGCTTAAATTCGAATCCTGTCTTATCACTTTTTGCTTTTTCTTTTAGGTTGCCCCATGCTTACTGCCACCGTCCTTCAACCAAACACATACTCCATCACGCGCTTCTCTTTTAACTTCTTCTTTCGTTTTTAAATATTTACTTCAATATTATTTCCAAAATTTTGACATATTATTGAGATAAATCAATGTTCAACATGAGAATCATTATCAGTATAGGCAGATCCACCGGTTAACTTTCAAAGTTCAACAACAAGTTTGACACGTCTAGTGGGACACTGTGACCCAATGCCACTGAAAATTTTCATTTGCCTCGTCAGGACTACGTTTGAAGTATGCATATGCAGTTTGAAAAAATAAAACCTTAATAACATTAATCAACCATCGCCATCATCAATGAGAGATCTGGCTAACAATATCCTAACGAACCTTCATAAATAATGAGAATTCGAACAATTGTGTCTATTCTCTTTGCTTTTAGATGTTCACACATTGATTTATCTGAAAACATGTGGTAATAACAATGTCTTTTATTAAGCAACAACTGAACATTTAGGATACATGATATCATGTATGTATCGAGTATCTTAACAACTTTCTGATAATATAAGACTTATGGTTCATAGCAAGGTCTAACAAGTCATGGAATTGGAGACCAAACGAGCGAATCAATGTGACAATTATGTCACATCTACCATACATAGAACTTAAAGGAATCAAAACTAGATATACATTGATACTTCGAGCCAGCTGATCAATACAACTATAGGACCTTCCCAAGTCTAATTGATTCTTAAACATGATGATGTACCTTTTACTTTTTATAATTCGTATAGTATTTTTTTCCAGTGTTAACCCTGGAAGGAATCCAATTGCGAATGATGTATATAATCGGGATAATCTTCAATTTGGACATGTATATATGGCAGGGAGGCCACCTCAATTAGTTGTAAAAATTGGTAAAACAAATGTATCACCTTATGGAAACACTATGCAAACGAACATCATTCCATACACATGAGGACAAACCTTCGACCTAGTAGCACGAATCCAAATACTAGTTGTTAATTACTTGATTCAATATACATGTGAAAGTTATCCACCTTTATCGGATAATCCCACAATGTACTTTACACAATCTAATGTATTAGTTCCACCTTGGTGGGTTTGACGACACGTAAACCTTTTGTTCTTATGTTACTGAACATCCATAGGTTACAAATCTATTTTACTAATGTAATGCACCAAAAGAAACAATCTTGAGGTAAACCAAGAGAATAAATTGGGAAATCCTCTACCTTAGGTCCAACTTCAATATATTTTTGAAACCCCTCAGATAATGTATGATTTCGTCCAATTGTAGACGATGCTAGATTTCCAAGAGAGTAGTTATTGGATCTCAAATATATAGATGAAACGATCAAGAGGTATTTTTGGACACAACTGAAACACATGGATAAGTCAATAGACATAAAACTTTATCCTGAATGGACAAACACATTAATGCCTCTTCCTAGAGGCTATAAGACTTCATACTTTTTGCTAACTTTTTTCATAAAAGATAAGAAATCATGGACACATGTTATAAGGTTTACTTCATAGTGTGACGAGGTAAACCGACATGATTTCCATAAACTACAATTGTTCTCTTTATCATAGTGTGGACAAGAATAACATGTGTACTTTTATAACATGCAAGTCATTAGGGTTTGATAGTGGAGAACTTGTATGAAAAAAATAGGTGGGTGCTGTCAAATTTTTTGAACTTATATAAGTTTTTCCATGCTAGATATCATGGACCATTAAGGATGGATGAATGAGATCAGGTCACTATAGGATAAACTTTGATTATTGATGATTGAGTGATTGTGCCACCTCTGAATGATAAAAATCAGGTTTTGTTAGATTTGACCCAAAATTATGTTTTGACCTAGGTTTTCAAATTTTCAAAATCACTGTGTGAAAGCTTCATTAATGGTGATAGACAAAAGGGTGAAACTTCATATGCATAATCTCATTGTCTAAAAATATTCCAATTATGTATTATGGTTATGAATGTTGTATATGGCTCCCAAAATATCCATCATTGGTAGGAAAATGCATGAAGCCAGATCATCTTGTGTACTTAGGGTTGAGTGCATTGCAGTTTAGGTGTTTTTGACGTTAAGTCATCGGAAGCGCAGGATAAAAAAGGCCTGCAATTCAGTTTGGTTTGGTTCACTTTTAAAAATAAAATTGAACCAAACAGATGTGGTTTGGGTTGGTTTCGTTTTTTACAAGATTTTTATTGATCCATCCATATAAATATAGATGACAACATAACTTTGTATTTATTCATTTATACATCACCAAATAAAAAATAACAGTGTTAATGAGTACAAGATACAACACCATTTCAACACCAAAAACAAAAGAACTCAAATGGCAAAATAAAAATGTGTATTACAAATTATAAACTGAAGTTCCAGACAATAACATTAGTGCATTACATTACAACACTATTGTAGCAACACAAAAACATTATACCAAAACTAGGTGTAACGCCTCATATAATAAATACCTAGAATATCATTATACAAGAGTTTATTTCGTACTGACACCATCATAATTCCCTAATAGTACAATTCACATTCTTGACCAATTCTAAATACAATACAACTATGGTACAAGACATGAAAATTATACTAAAATAAAAATACTAAGATCAATACAATAACCATTATTGTACAAAGATAAAATACACAACGAAAACTAAATCTATGCGTATCTTGAAACATCCTGAGTATAACTCCACTTGTAAATCAACCTGCAAAAGAAACCTGAAAAGCAACAATAATAGTGGGGTGAGATATCAACATCTTAGTGAGTTCCTTATCTTAGAGTTCTCTCGGCTCTAAAGGTTCAAATATAAACATTCTCAAGTCTTTGGTCACTTCTCTACAAGGAACCAAAACAAAATGGAACAAAAGTCCAATACACACTCTTGACACTAAACGAGTGGAACATCTACCTCAAGCCTTTACGAATGCTTCCCATGGGACTCAAAGTAATCCACCTCAAGACTCACTCAAGACTTTACAGAGGAATCGATGTAACACCCACCCCAAGTCTTTACAGATGCTTCCCGTGGGACTCAGAATAACCCACCTCAAGATTTACTCAAGACTTACTGTGTAACCCAATGTATTATTCACCTCAAGCCTTTACGGATGCTTCCCATGGGACTCAATTTAATATCCACCTCAAGACTTACTCAAGACTTTACGGAGGATATAGTAACATACACACCTCAAGCCTTTACGGATGCTTCCCGTGGGACTAAGTATCACCCACCTCAAGGCTTACTCAAAACTTTATGGAGGTTCCAGTGTAATACATACCCCAAGTCTTTACGGATGCTTCTCGTGGGACTCAAAGCAACCCATCTCAAGGCTTACTCAAGACTTTACGGAGGACCTATCGTATTACACAACTCAAGCCACTACCCACGCCTCACCAATGGTACCTCAAGCCTTTACGGATTCTTCCCATGGGACTCAAAGTAACCCACCTCAAGACTTACTCAAGACTTTACAGAGGACCTAGTGTATTACGTACCAACGGTTTCGCATCAACCTAGGATAGTCCTAAACATCTCACAAGTTATACCATCTAACAATTTCTAGTTACATTACTAGGTCATACTATTGGTTTATGGTAAGATTTCCTCATTCTTTCTCCATTCTTGATGCCTTTAATTATATAATTCTCAAACATATAATCTAACATTTTAACCTAATCATCACAATTAAACTAATCCCACAATAATCTCATTGTCTCTACTTTCACTCAATCTTCATGATTTAATATATATTCCACAAATCGATTGATACCACAATTAATCAATTCACAGATTTAATTCATACCGAAATTAATTAAATCTCATAAATTAATTAATCTCACAATTTAATTAATTTCACTTCTAACTCATTATTTTATTTTCACCATTGGATAGTATGTTGTCATAACTTTCCAACGCTTCGAACGAGGACCATAACAGACTTACGGTTCAAAAGATACACCTGTTTAAATTTCCATTTTTCTGTAAATAGCAGTGATAACCGGTTACTACCAGGAGGGTAACCGGTTACTGCGTGACATAACCCAAAAATACGGGTTTTTCTTCACTCTAAACCATCCCAAATCATACCTAAACATGGTGGGACATCTAGGCAAGTATAATAGGTTCAAACCACACAAAACCCGACTATTCTACCCAATTATTTCAGCATTTTATCTGTTAGGTTCCATTGATTGACAATTTTATCATTTCTAACCTAAATCCAAACATAAAAAACTCTTAAAAGAAAATCTTCTAACTAGAACCCACCTTGACAAATGAAGAGGATTTTGATGAAGACGAAGATGATTGATGAAGAATGGTTGATGATCCAAGCTCTTTTTCCTCTTCTAGGTTTTCCTTTCTCTTCTTTCTCTCTTCTCTTCTCTTTATCCATTTCTTTCCTTTTTCTTCTTATTACTAATTTTCTTCTTTTATAACAAATAACTTGTTTTTCTTTTATAACTAAACAATTGTTATACTGCTTTAACTATTGGTTAGTAATCTAACAGGTCCAAATTGAGAGTATCCAAAAATGTCTCCGAGTCAAATATTTAATAAAACCTCTGAGTCAGATAATACTAATTAATTAATTTAGGTTCATCGGTTGCTCTAATTATTTTAAATTGAAACTCTTAGAGCACACCGGAACCCTATTAAACTTATATAATATAATCCAGAGCATTTATTAAAATACGAGGTATTACACTAGGTTACCCATCACACGATACAATAGAGAAACACCGCAATCCTATACTAGACATTAAAAACACATAACCTTCGACCAAGACTACAAGAAAGTACCTCATACTAGTCTAAGTGTGAAGTATGCGATACTGAACAAAATTGGAGTCTCCAACCGGACTCCCACTAATCATAGTTCAGGTATCACCCCTTCCCTTCCTAGATTGCTATATCAAATAAGCACTAGGGTGGCTTTCAATTTTTAAGAGTATATTTTTTGTATCTTCTAAAACAAGCAGAATTATTTGTTGTAAAGTTACTTATGGCTTTTCCTTATCTTATTTCTGGTGTTCTGATTAAGCAAAATCCTGACATATTGAGTGTTTAGGATGTTGCTGGTGTTAGTCTTAATTCTTTGAACTTTAGCTATAGATTGTTTGTTGATCATGTCCAAGATATTGTGATACCCAAATTTCAACAATTTGATATTACATATCTGACTACAGAAGGAAACTTGCCCGAGGTTCCCCCATGTCTAGTTGTCATACCCTAATTTTTACCCATAAGATTCCACGTAACATATCATTTACACCTCATCAAGTTTACAAACACGGTACCTGTATGTGGCTCCCGGGATTTTCATCCTGGTACAAACGCGAAAGTGGCGCAAAAAAGGTAGAGTCTCCAGCCAGACATTTTTATCCCGAATGAATGGGAAAGGTAATGTTGCACAAGCCTGAGGAAGAAGGAAAGGACGAGGCCTTGCGAACCAAAGATCTGGGTTCGAGAGTCGGTTACGACCTGGGAAAGTATTAGCACCCAGATCGTCTGCCGTACCCGACGGGATCCACACTTGCTTGTTTTGTTTCAAAGGGTGAGAAATAAGATGTTGCTGAACAAAGAACTGCTAACTGGAACTGGGATGAGAAAGGGAATTGGAAAAGAGAATGGAAGGAAAAAGGGAAAATGTAGGGAAAATAAAGAATGTGCTCGAACGGGCCCTACCCCGCTGCCTACGTACCTCATCGGGAAAATGAGGATCAGAGTCGACGTAGTTCGCCTAACTAAGGCGGAAACTTGTTTGTGTTTTTTTAGGATGACGTTGCCATAGCTCTGGCTCAGGTGTTACCGGCTCTGACTCGAGGGTGTTTACCGTATCGTTGTTTGAACTATTGAGACAAGTCATGATCGTCCGCAAAGATTAGGAGATGAGAAGAGAAGACACAATGTCTTTGTTGATTGTCTTTTATGAGAAGTGTTTTGAGTTTATCGTTTGTAAAGGTAGCCTCATGATTAGACTTGTACTTCATGCTAGATAAGCCCACACTATTCCAAGATGGAATGAATATGAGTGCCCCATGGAATAAGGCTATACACAAGGGAACTCCTTCATGCCTTTATTGAATGTTTTTTAGATTTTGTTTGAAGATGAGAGAAGAAGACTCAAATCGGAAAAGGGCAAACTAAGGGGGACTAAGACATAACCCTAAAACGTTTATTCAATGCAAAAGGAGGTCCTAATGGTTAATGCGGTTTCTAATCCTAATTAGCAAAAGGAAAAGAAAAAGGAATATAATTCAACTTACTTCCTAAGGAATTTAAGTTGATTCTAAAGAACAAAGGGGAATCTTACCAAACACAAACATGAAAGGTAAAGGAAATAAATGCATAAAAGAATTAAAATGAAAGGTATAAGGAAACATACCTCAACCTCCCTACAAAACAAGGGTTAGTGGTGTACATTTAATAAAAAGGAATGAGGTAAACACATACCAAATAATTCCTAAGGCAACTTGGACCTAAACTAGACTCAATCTTAAGTTTAAGGGTGCCTACACTATGCTAAACTAAAATTCAGCAGCTATTTACAACACTTAAACACACAATCAGCTATGAAAGACATCACACAATACAAACAACATACTACAACTATCAAACATCATGAAAGTAGGTGTAAAAATTATGAACATGTAACAAACAACACGCTTTTAACAACTACTGCTTCTAAGAACAACTATGAAAAACAAGACAGATTTGGCTCATTTTTATGCACAAGATGGGTAACAACTAATGCAAATACTTCACATGTCATGATTAACAAACATCAACATGCATGATTGGATGAACATAATATTTCTATGGATGCTCATGAACAAAAGGTATACAAAACAATGAACACAATTATACACTTTCAAGTATTTGATCACATAATCATATGAACATGGAATATGTGCATGTGTCAACAAGGATCATTAATTAAAACATGTTAGTTGGCACAAAAAACAACATTAAGATCACATGGAAATGCAATCAACAATGCAAACAAGAATGCAAGAAAGTGCACATTTATGTTCATACATCATACATCATGTAATGCAATCATGAATCATGCCAATGTTTATGGATCATGGAGATGAAGTCAAAACAGAATGTTAAACACATGCAAGCATGCTAAATGAAAGGCTTGAACATGGAAACAATGATTTACAAGTCAATTAGGCACAATTAACAAGTAGAATGCAAGAATATGCAAATGAGACGGAAGCATGTCGAAATGACTCGAAATGGAGGAATAAGGTACTGAAAATGGACCTAAAAATTCCCTAAAATCAAGACCTATCAATCTATGGTGGTAAAGGGAGAAGTAACGCCCAAAGAAACCATGAAACAAACAATTTTCAGAATTCGTAATCAAAACGAAATTAAACGGTAAAGCGCAAACACAACGATAAACACACGAAGAATGCCGCAATGGCGAGATGAAGATAAATAACTTAAACGCGAAGCGGTTTAGATCACCAACCTATGAAGCGGAGTATTGCTTCGATGAGTGTTGTGGTGTAGATTCAAATGGAGAAGAAAACTGGAGATCCGCTAAAGCACAAAATAAATGCGGTTGAAGATGCTTCTTGATGAACACTTGATTAATCCATTCCAATGAGCTCAAAACTCCTCCAAAATTACAATTGATTCTTCAAATAAGCTTCATAATGAGATGATTAGTGGAGGTTTTAGCTTCAAGTTCTTCAAATTCCAATTAAGAATTTGAAGAACTTCTATGAAAAAGCTTTGGTGAGAGGTTGAAAATGGTGGAAAGGTTTGGAAGAAGAAAGAAAGAGATAAAGTGAAAATGATGAAGAATAGTGGAAAAAAAATGAGAGAGAGCTTAGCTTTGGGATGAAGTGGGTTTATATAACGTGTAGGCTTGGCATGAGGTTTGGGTTTGGAGGTTGCTTTGGAGTTAGGTTAGGTTTGGAGTTAGTTAGGGTTCTAGAGAGTTCTAGAGTGTTCTTTTGAATATTCCTTGGAATATTCCTTGGAATAATCCTTGGAAAGTTGTAGAAGACTCTAGAATGTGGTAAAGTAATCCAAGGGAAAAGGAAATGTAAAGAGTGTGGAACAAGGCAAAGGAAAAGGAAAGGAAAAAGTGGAGGGAAATGGTGAGGGTGAAGAAATTGTTTAGCAGACAAAACAAGTTTATGTATCGATACGAAACTCGTATGTATCGATACATGTTAGTTATATAACATGTATGAGCTGATACATAGATGTATGCATCGATGCATACTGAAGCTTTGGTTATTTCCAGCAAATTAATTCAATCATGCATCGATACATATCACGAATGTATCGATACATAAATGAAGCATGTATCTATGCGAAACTCGTATGTATCGATACATACACAATTTTTTTTTCATTTCTTGATCAAAATTGGTCCATAGGACTCTTGTGGCCCTTTGCACAATGTTGTGAAGACATATCCTCCCTTTTGTTGCTTTTGGATGGCCCTCAATTGCTTCAGCCACTAATCACAAGCCTCACCTCAGCTATGATGAATATGATGCAATGTTTTTGGTTGTGACATGAATTTGAGTATGCAAAATGCTATGATAGATGTTATGAAAAATGAGAGGGAAACTTTTGGGGTGTTACAGCTGCCCATATTCAATCACTGTAGACTTGAATGGATGATAGCAGTTGCTTTCAGACGTTTGAAGTATGCAGGGATTGAATACTAAAAACAACCGGAAAATTTGCACTCGGTGAAAGAAGAAAAGGGAAATAAACCCAGCCATCTGAACTTTGATTGAGGAGAACTCTGATGTGAAGAATAGTGAACCGGTGAACGTTTTGGAATAACGCTGGGAGATTTATAATTTACTATGCTACGGGTGGACTTTTGCTGGGATATTAATGATGTGCCACACAACAGATGGTCTTCTGAATGCTTTGCCACACTACGGGGGACTTCTGCTCGCTACGGGAGATTTTAATACCTTTCCACCCTGAGGATGGACTTTTGCTCACTCTGCGGGAAACCTTTGCAATACAGTGGGGGACTTCTGCTCACTACGGAAGACTTCAATATTTTTCCACACTACGGGGTTGTTGCTTACCCTGCGGGAGACTTTTGATACATTACCACCCCGAGGATGAACTTTTTCTCACTCTGCGGGGATACTCTGCCACATTGCGGGGGACTTCTGATTGCTACGGGAAACCTTTGCAATTTGCCACACTACGGGGGCTGCTACTCACTATGGGAGACTTCAATATTTTTCCACACTACAAGGGTTGCTGCTCACTACGAGAGACTTTGGCTTACTACAGGAGACTTTGCTCACTACAGGAGACTTCTGCTCACTACGGGAGACTTTCGCCACACTACGGGGGACTTCAATTTCTTGCCACACTACGGAGGCTGTTGCTCGCTAAGGGAGACTTTTGCTCACTGCAAGAGACTTTTGCTCACTACGGGAGACTTTTTCCACACTACGGGGGACTTCAATTTCTTGCTACACTACGAGGGATGTTGCTCGCTACTGGAGACTTTTGCTCACTACATGAGACTTTTGCTCACTACAGAGACTTTTGCCACACTACGGGGGACTTCAGTTTCTTACCACACTACGGGGGCTGTTGCTCGCTACGGGAGACTTTTGCTCACTGCAGGAGACTTTTGCTCACTACGGGAGACTTTTGCCACACTACGGGGGACTTCAATTTCTTGCCACACTACGGGAGCTGTTGCTCGCTACGGGAGACTTTTACTTACTACGGGAGACTTTTTCCACACTACGGGGGACTTCAATTTCTTGCCACACTATGGGGGTTGTTGCTCGCTACGAGAGACTTTTGCTCACTACAGGAGATTTTTGCTCACTACGGGAGACTTTTGCCACACTACTGGGGACTTTAAGAATTTACCACCCGGAGGATGGACTTTGGCCAATCTACGGTTGGACTTTAAGAATTTACCACCCAGAGGATGGACTTTGGCCAATCTACGGTTGGACTTTGGCCAATCTACGTTTGGACTTTGGATAAGATGCCACGACGCGGGTGGACTTTGGATATCAACCTTGGATTGAGCACACATATGTTGAACTGTATGACATGATACCCTCATGACATTGGGGGATATGTACAAAGGGAATTCCTGATGCGGAAATAACAAATCCTTGTTGACTCTGTGGGGAACACAGATGATGGCCGATATTTATGCGGGAGAAGAGTGTGACTAGTCTATCTCGACTTATTACCTTTGCCAAAAATAAATTGGACTTTAGATTTGAAGGCCCCGCTAGGGGATGCCTCAACTGCTGGGGATTGAATCTCACCCCGAAGACTCTGCTAGTGATCTGCAACTTTTCGACTTAGCTTAGGAAAGACTTGTCAAGGCTATGCTGAGGAGAACTTTATGTCTATCCGCATTTTCCGAACCTAAGTAGGGAGGAAAACCGTTGAGCTGACTGCCGGGGATTCCTGGATTCTTATAAGAAGTGTTTCACTACGGGAAGACGAATCTTGCTAGGGATAATCCTTATTGCTCTGTTGGGGAAGAGAAATATTTGATTTGAGATTTGATGGGGATTAAGAGTTACCTTAGACCTGCTGGGAAATAGGATCAAGGAAACCTGCTAAAGAAAAGTTTGACGACTTTACTGGGGATAACTTCCATGTGTCTGTTGGGGATACTGAAGCTGAACCGCGTCCTACTTGAGGAGGAAAGACTTCTCGTAGTCCCGTGCAAGGGATCATTTCCTCTTTCCTAGGCTTTACCTTAAGAGGATTTTACAAAAGACTTGGCGTCTTTAAACTCTTCAGGAGTATAATTGCCCTGGTATTCTGAACTTCCGATTATCTGTCTTCAGGAAAGAAATGAATCCTCGTGCAATTGGGGTGACTTGCCCCAGGATGAGTCTTTGACTAATTGCTCTGGGAGAGATATTAATCTTGAAGTGATTTCCCCAGTTTGGCTGAATTTTGAAGAGATTGCTCGACGTAATTTCCCCAGAGTGGCTAGCTCTTACCATGACTGTTTGGGAAAATCCTTACTCAATGGAGCTTTCTTGGAAAAGTGCACCTCGACGTGATTGTCTTTTGAAAGTTTTAGACTTCTCAACTTGGCAAACTTAAACTTCTGGACAGAATTTCCACATGTGAACTTTTTATGATGCCAAACAAATGTATGCAAGCAGAAAATGTTTTATTATGAGAATGGAAATTCTAATGCAACACACATGTTAATCCTGAAGTTTTCATTGAAAAGGTGTCGCAAACCTTTGTGAGTGAATCACTAGTTAAGATACGACATTGTTTATGAATAAATGAAAGCATGTACATGCAATACCAACAAGGACCTTTTAGCACAACTCATAGGAGTCAGGAACGCGGTCTCGTGGTAGTACGCTCTCAAAATAACCTTGTTTCAGTTAGGACTTTTGAGGGTTGTATCGTGGCCTGGTTCACGGTTATAGAAACAAAGGATATAGGCTCAAATTTTATTTGTGCCCACCCACTATTCGTGATGTTCTCCATTCATATGTTCAGCTAATTTTCGCAAGCGCTCACCTTTCATAAGGGTTTTGTGTTGGTTGAGGAACCATTGCTTCTATCGGTTCAAGCACCAATCAGGTTGTCGTTTGGAGTCAGTCACCCCTTTGTCTTTCGTGTCTATGCCACACGACTTTGTTCTTGCTTAAGGATATTTCTTGTGTAATCCTTTTTGAATTTTTCCCCTTTCATTCTTTTGCTTATCCCTAACTTTTTCCTGGACTTATTCTTGTGAATCTTTCATTGTGAAGTCCAGCGGGATGCCCTAACTTTTGCCTAAGTCGCTTGTTTTCAAGTTTCGACTTAGCGGGCTTTTTCATTTCTTTCTTTTTTTGAACAAATCATGTAACACTGTTTATCTTGATTGCTTTGTGAGGGTTGTGACTGCCTCATTCTTTGGTCAATGAAGGATAACCATTGTGGTTTTCAATCTTTGGATCTCTTGATTTGGATAACCATTGTGGTTTCTGGTCTTTGGACCTCTTGATTAGCATAGTGGAATGTAATGGATCCTCAAATACATTCCTTTATGAAAGTCTGAACGCTTGGTCCAACTAGTTGACACCTACCCTGCCCCTGGGTTAATCGTAAGGGTTTTTTCATGCGAAAAGAAATCCATACTTCAAGGCTCAAGGGGGTTAGCGAGGGTCTATCTCTCTTATATCTACGGTGTTTAGGGATTTGAAACAAAGCATGTACATCGTCAACAGGGTCTTATTCGAGAGCACACAATTAGAGATTCTTGCATTTTTGTTTCGCTATTCTCCCTTAAGAGGTTAAACATGACAGTTGGTATTGCAATGCACACATACAAAATTATAAATGAATGCAAATGAATTACTTCATGAAAAACATGTGAGTTTTATTATTGCTTATCATTCAAAAGTAAACAAATTTCATAAATGTATACAACTGTTTTGCAAACAAAGAAACTACAAATGGAAATGCAGTAAAGAAACTGAAAAATTGCCGTAGTTGAGGAGGCTTGACTCCATCTGGACCTGTCTGTCTTGGATACTTTCAGTGATCAATAACTTTGTCACACAGACTTATAATCTTCAAGTTGCAGTCGTATACCCAACCATGGCAATCATACCTCTTCTTCTAGTTATTTTGACTCTGACACGAGACTTCTGAAGGAAAGAGTAAAGCTGGGGAGTAAAGTTGCCCCATAAGGTTGCTCGAAAAGACCTGACGATCTTCTGCCTACGTATCTCCATTGACCAATGACCAATGAAGAATCAGAGCGACGTAGTTCCCCTCAATAGGGAAGACCATGCATTGAAGAAAAACAAACAAACAATTGCTATTGCTGAGAGTATCTGAATACTGATGGCTTTATTTGCTTCATGAAGATTCCAACTTAATGTGGACCATCTGGTAAAAAAAAACGTGACACCAGCTCCGTTGTGATTAGGCATTGGGTTTTGGAGTACATTTGGGCGAGGAACGAAATTGATCGCTTAAGAGTCAATTAAGTCATGTACCTTATTCTGAAAAGCCCAACATTTCTCAATACTGTGCCCCTGGGAACCTGAATGGAACTTGCATCTGGCGTTTGCATCAAAATTCGGAGGTAGATTATCAGGAGAAAGAGATCTCATGGTACGAAGCTCGACCATGTTCAACTTTAGAAGCTTTAGAAGCAATACAACATATGGGCATGAGATGGGATCAAGTCTGCGGTTCCTCGCTCTTGTTCTTTCCTGATTCAGTCTATGTGCCTGATGTTGCTGACCTTGAGGCTGTTGAACCTGTGGCGTAATAGTTACTGCAGCTGTTTGGTAGTAACCTTGAGAACAACCTCTGTCTCGGCCCCTATACACAACATTGGTCTCGCCTTATCTTCGTCTTTGGCCATTGCCAAAAGGCTTTTTCACACCAGAAGAACCAACACTATTTGCATCCTGGATCTTTCCCAATTTCAGGAAATTTTCTATCCTTTCACCAGCGATGACAATATCAACAAAACCGATGGACGAGCAAGCGGTCAGACGATCCAAGTATGCCCCCTGCAAGGTGCCCATAAACATGTCGGCCATTTCCCGGTCGAGTAATGGAGGTTGAACCTATGCAGCCAATTCACGCCACCTCTGGGCGTACTCCTTAAAGCTTTCCTTAGGTCATTGAGACAAGTTCTGCAACTGAGTGCGGTTCGGAGCCATATCAATATTATATTGATACTGCTTGAGAAAAGCTTCATCTAAATCTTTCCAGCATCGGATAGAGACCTTGTTCATCTTCATGTACCAGCTCAATAAAGCTCCAGATAGACTATCTTGGAAGAAATGCATCCAAAGTTTCTCATCATCAGTGTGAGTCGAGATTCTTCCAAAGTATGCATGAATGTGAGTTCTAGGGCACGTGCTGCCGTTGTACTTGTCAAATGATGGCGCCTTGAACTTAGGAGGGATTCTGACTCCTGGCACTAACCCAAGACTGGTTACATCGATGCCTAGGGAATTCTGACATTCCATGGCCTTAATCTTCTCTGCCAGTTCTTCATACCTACAGTCATTGATATCATTCATATTACCCATATCAGCATCCAATAGAGTGAATTGGACCTCTTGAGTGTCTTCTAAACCCACATTACAGGTTGAAGTCCTATTTGGATTTGACTCTCCGTTACGGGCAGTGTTAGGATCCACATTCTTAGTCGGTGTTCCGGTATTAGCATTATTAGCATTTTCATGGGGTTGCTCAACCATCAACCTGAGACACTCTTGATTCTGAGCAATGTCGGTCATCATTTCCATGAACTTATCCATTCTCTGTCGGAGCTCATTGAGATCGTTATGCATTTGTTTAGTCATTCTTACTCGGTTTCTTTTTGTTGGATATCGATGAACGCATTGGCCAACTATATTTCCTGAAGTTTTATAAGTTAGGAAGTCCGAATAACCTGTAAAATTCAAAATATGCAAATCGTGCAGTAAATGTGTATGATATGTTCATGAGGATACGACATGCGACCCTGCAAATAAGTAAGCATGTGTTAGTAATGCAAGCATACAGAGGATGTTATGCAATGCACTGGCATGTGATCAAAGGTCTGGCGATCACTGGTCTAATATTGGTGCTGAGAAGACAGTCATGTGCTATTGAAGAGTCATAATAACAGTACCACTAAAATCCCGGATCTCAGGACCAAAAGACCTGATCTTAATACTGAACAATGATGACAAAGCAGGTATGTTGGAAGTTTCAGGGTTCCTACAAACCTGTAAACCCCTCCCATCTCACAGGTATGCTACTCCGAGTCAACATCACAGACTCTCAAAGCCGGATAGAAATAATAAGTTCACCATTTCCGAGAATGGCCCATGACCAAATCAGGGAATCAGTTTGGCATTATATACTACCCAGGGAGGTCTCAGCTGAGTACGGGGAAAACAAGCATCCCTCATAGTGGACGTCCAAGGCCTCTAGTGGACTTCATAACATCCCATATACCTTTAAGAATCCTCATGTTAATTTTCAAAGCTTTTCCAACAAGTTTGACCAGTAAGATACTCAGATACCTAAAAAATCAGTTAACTTGGTCAAAAAGTCAATTGTGGTCAACTCAAAGTCAAACTTCAAGCTTCTTGGACAACATCAAGATTATGAGGTAAAATTCATCATTTGATCAAGGGTTGATCTTGATTCATTAAGGAAACCTCAGAATCATCAATAATCAAGAGTTTCTAAATTAGGGTTTTCATAGTAAAAGTCAACTGAACTTTAACCAACCATAACTTTCACATACTTTATCAAATAATTCCCATCCAAATCTCATTTTTAAGGAAATTCAATTCTCTATAACTTTGTGTCTCACAAGCCAAACCTAAAAATACTTCATTTGGAAGGTATGAGCTAAGGCATTATAGGTCATTTTGAAAGTCAACCTTAAAAAGAAGAATCCTTTGAAAAAGGGAGATGCTTTTGAAAAATAAAGAAGGGGAGAAGATGAAGTGATTATCCTAAAAGTTAAAGTAAGAAGGATCTAACCACATGGCGAACACTCTTCAAAGCATAAGCATGAATAGAATTCCATCCTCATAAGCAAATAGATGGCCAAATAAAGGCTAGAGTTCCAACTCCATAATAATCCAAGTAAAGGGACGGATCCTAGTACTAAGTCTATAAGTCCTAAATGCTCCAAGAAATATCTCCAATTTCAAATCACACGGTCTCTCACTCAAATCGATCAAATCTGATTACTGTTTACTCCAATTTGCGACACTGTTTTTATGTCGAGCACTGTTCTGCTACTGCTTCTTCGATTCTGTCAAGTTTCGTCGCCGATAGCCTCTCTTTTTCTCGGTTTCGTTAAATTGTGCTTCGGTCACATTCTCTCTCTCTCTCTCTCTCTCTCTCTCTTATTCTTCTTCTTTTTATACTTTCCTTTCGATCGTGGTTTGCAGTTGTTGTTGTTATGTGGTTTTGTATGATTGAAAGGGAAGAAAAGTTGAGTTGGTGAAATCCTGATTTGGTTATTTCTGATGAATTTGTGAGTTTCTTTGTGAATATGCAGGTTATTAAAGAAGTTTATGATTCATGTGGTTATTTGAAATTGAAGGTAGTATGAATAAAGTTGGAGAAAATTTTGTGCAGGATATTTGAAGTTAATGAAAGGAATTTCGTGGTTTGAGTTGTTGATGGAGGTGTATTAGAATGAAGAAGATGAATGGTGAAGATGTTCGCACGTGGATTTCGCGCGAACAATTCGTTGGCCTCCTTTGCGAGAAGTTTACTTGTGGGATTGGCCAAACGAGTCCCAGGACTTGCTTTGTCCGATTAGTTATACTGCAAACTCTTGTAATGAAAAAATGGTAAGTTTTTTTGTATATTTTTGGTGTTTTGTGTTTTAGTAGACACTCGCGGGCTGCTTGAATGAAAAGGTAAAAGAGAAAAACAAAAGCAGGATAAAAGGAAGATAAAGGCAAACGTAAGTATTTAAATTGACTTGGAATTAAAATAACTTGAAAAACATAAGTGTTTGGACGCTATCATACATTTTGTGTAGGGGTTAACTCGTTTCTCTGACGCTTAATACTTTGAGTGTGTCCATTTTACAATGTAAAGAAATGTGACCTTGAATAACGAAAAATGAAATTTACTTATATAGACATACAAAATAAACTGTCGGACACTCTCCAACAAATATGAATTTGACACCTGTCACCCACTCTCTTGGTAACTATGTAACGCCCCAAATTTTAATTGTTTATTTTATTTGGAAATGTTGTGCTTGGTTTATGAAGAATAATAATATATTATTAAATATAATTTTAATTTGAGAATTATATTATGGTGGATAGTATTATTATTATTAGTGGATAAGTTAAATAATAGGGAAATATGAGGTGAGGGGCAAGGTGGTCATTTGGTGAATTTAGCGAGGGTAAGAGTGGAAGTCCCTAAGTTGGTCTAAGAGATTAAGTTGTAAAAAGAGGAAAAGGGATCGTATTCTGAAGGAGAGGAAGAATGACCGTGAAATTTGTGAAGAGGAGAAGAAGAGGAAAGGGCTTGATCGTGAAGAAGAATCCGCGAGGAAGAGAAATTCTCGTCAAAAATCAAGGTAAAGGTGGGATTCTTCCATCTCTAAAGGGTTGTATGATGGGAATTGGGTCGGTTGAGGATTAGGGATTGATGTTTTGGTGGATTGAAGGAGAATTGTGTTAATTAGTTAGTAGTTGATGTTGTTAGTTGATATTTACATAAATTAGATGGTAAAACTTGTGATTGCTGTGAATTCTAGCTGGTTTTGGTGTGTTGATGAGATGGTTTTTCGTAGCAGAATGGGTGCATAACGTAGATGTGCGATTTGAGAAATCGCAAAGCTCGCTTAGCGAGCAAGTTAGTTTCTGGAAAAGTCAAGAGTTAGTGAGTTGCTCGCTTAGCGAGCAAGGACCCTTGCTGAGTGAGACCTGAAGCGTGAAAAGTTGATTTTTATTTTCAAAAAATTCCTTAAAATTACTTAAATCAGTTAGTAATGCTTAGGAATTGATGTGGTGTAGTTGTAGGTAGTAAAAGAGGAATTGTACACATAATTGTAGAGATAATTAGTATAATTAGAATATAAACATAGTTGGTATGCTTGTTGGCTTTTGTTGTTGTTATGAGTCGTTGTTGTTGTGATGAGTTACGTATCGTTGTTGTTGTTGATATATGTATATGTGATATGTTGTGGTATGTTTTGTTGTTCGGTTTGTTGTGGTTGAAGTTGATTTATGTGGTTATATGCTAGAAATGCATGATGTCAATGATAATTGCGATGATAATGAATCATTATATGTTTATCGGTGTGGTAATGAGTAGTCGTGTATGAGTTGTTGTTGTTGATGTTGTAGAATTAAATCGTTGCATGTATGCATGTATGTCATTGGTGTTGCATGACATGTTGCATAGTTGGTTAACATACCAAGGTGGGGTATGTTAGTTGTTGTGATGTTGGTGCGATCATGAAATAAGGATCGTACGAGGGTGTGATCATGAAATAGGGATCATACTAGACCATGAAAGAGGGCTTGATGGGTGTGATCATGAAATAGGGATCACACTGGACCATGAAAGAGGGGTTGAGAGTTATGAAGAGAATTGGATCTTGAAATAGAGATCGAATATGGTATCGCATGCATAGAGTCGAGTAGGGTCTCATTGCATAATTGATGTCATTGTTGTATATGATGTTGTTATTGTATATGATGTCGTTGTTGTATATGATGTTCTTGTTGCATATGTTGTTGTTGTATATGATGTTGTTGTTGTATATGATGTCGTTGTTGTATATGATGTTGTTTTTGTATATGTTATTGTTGTCGTATATGATGTTGTCGTTGTATATGTTGTCCGTTGTGACATTTTTTGTGTGGAAGAATATGAGATTGTTGTGGATAGGATGTGGTTGTGTGATGTTGGCAGAGAAGTGGTGTCTTATTTCTGATACTTGCTAATTCTTATTATATTACTCTTTTGTTGTGTAAGTATCTCACCCCTTATGTTTGAATGTTGCCCCTATGTTGGTAACGTGTAGGTGAGTAGGATAAGTCGAGTGGTGGTCAATGAAGTTGGAGTACTTCGCGTTGTTAGGATGTCGGGTCTGATACGTCGCTTTGGGTGTCGAGACAACATTGTTTTTGTTTTTCTTTTAGAAAAATATTTTTGTAATCGAATTATGACTGCCGTTGCTTTAAGAATATTTGTTGCTGCATGTTGAACAAGTATTTTTGAAAATGTGTCATTGAGTCAAGTTGTTTTTGAAGTTGAATTATGACACTCAAATATTTAGTTGAGAAAAATTTACTCTGATTTTATAAATAATTTCGTGGGATAATTTGGGTGTTACAAACTACACACTACCTTGTCCCACTAACAAGAGCAGTTTTCTTCACAAATTTCTGAATGGCCTCATCGAGTGGTCTTCGACCTGCTGGTTTCTCTGGGACGCGTCGAAGTTCTTCGATCTCTTCCTTCTGCAAGATGGACTTCTTCATCCGCCTGCCGAACAATTGTTTGTATGTCCCTCTTTCTTTGGTTAGGTTGAAATAATCTTTTTTGACATTTTCATGGATTTTCTTCTAAACATACTTTCTGCACCTGGTCGAAATCTCCAACCAACAAATTCCCCTCCCCTAAAGGCCAGTTTCGACAGAGATGTAGTCGACAGAGAAGCTTGGCCTTTTAGAATTTCTTAAGTGATTTTGACGCATTTTTTGACCGTCGATTTGCACCAATCAACTGTTCACATTCTGTCGGATTGAGATAACCTGTCACATTTGCCATGATTCCACTTTTGGCGCTACAACTTCCAATGCTGGTAACCGTGCTTTGAAACATGGGGATTCTCGATCTTCCCACTAACATATCTTAGCGCCCCAAAAACCTCTTGTGTTGCATGGCTTAGGATATACATATCATCTATCTTAGTCTGTTTGCAACTGGAGTGGATATAATGGCCTGAATCCACTTCCTTGAAGTTGGTCATCTACATTGATTGAGCATAGACATCATTTCTAAGACCTAAAAAGAACTGTTTTCCGAGCGTCACTTTTTTCCCAAGACTGATTGCACGTTGTAACACGGTGGGAGAACTGACTTGGGCGTTTTTGTTTCCAAAAACTATGTTGCGGATAGCAAGAGTTGCCACCGACTTTTATTTTATCCAATAAGGAAAAGGAATAAAAGAACAGGAAAGACCTTTAAAAAAGATTTGAGTTCGGGGGGTAAGTTATACCAAGGGAAGCTATTAGCACCTTTTGTATCCATGGTTGTCCATGGACTCTTAATTACTTAGCTCACTTTACTTTTGTTTGAAAAATAGTGTAGTGTGTGTTTAGAAAATATTTTCATAAGTTTTTAACTTTGCAATGAACCTCGTATGGATGTATACAAAGTGTTTAGTTTTGAAAATGTTTGAAAAAGTGGGGTGTAAAGAGTATTTTGGAAAGAGTGAGAAAGCACTTAAGAACTACTTACCCTAAGTTTGTAAGGTCTTTCTTGTTATTTCTTTCCTTTAGGGGTAGGACTATTCTTACTATTATTGAGTAAGTAGTCTTTACCTTGGATGTTTAAAGAGACAGACGTAAGGTCATCGTACGGTCATAGAAGGCAACATGTAAGGGTTTCTTAGCAATTCGAAGAGACTATCATCGTTTTTCCGTAGGGTCATCGAGGGACGAGATCATTTATTCGTAGGCAACTCAAAGGGACAACGAGGGACTATGATATTTATATCGAAAGGACATAATGATTTTTATTCATAGGAAACTTTGCTAAGATACCCCCACGTTCGAGGGATTTGACCATATTTAATGGCAACCAAGAGGAGAAACCCTATGGGTGTGAGTGTGCAAGTGTATTCAATTCAGTTATTTTAATCTTGAAAATTAGGGTTATCTAATGATTGATTTTAGTCTTGCCATACAATCCTATTAAGCATACATCTAAGCAGTTTATAGGTGCGGAAAGTAAAACCCTAGTTTAAACTATTAAATGGCTTTGGGAGAGATACATAAATATAAAAAATCCTGACAGAAAATGTAAAGTGCAGAAAATAAATCTAAACTATTACAAGGCTTTAGCAGTTACATTATATTTAGAAATCGTAAAATAATCGAAACAAAAAGATCGGAAGAATATTGAGTCTTTGAGATGAGAAGAGGATATTTTTCTTTATCATGCTATTAGAAGAATAAAAAAATAAAAATAAACAGAGTCAGATAAAATCACTGCAGATTTTAAAATAACGGAAAATAAGAAAAGCGATTAAAATAAAATCTAAAAAATATTAAAAACGATGCTAAAAATCTAATAAAATCAAATAAAGTGCGCACAATTTTTTTTCAGATTTTTTTGAGAATATGGAAATAGAAAACAAATCAAATAAAATAGAAAAAAGAGGAATTTCTATTCCAAAAGAGTATTGTTCTTCGATTTTTTTCTGAACTTCTGGAAAAAGTTCGGAGTAAATCGAAACAGTAGCACTTACCTGACTTACCTGCCAGACTGAAATTCTTATCACTACTGCAGCCTTCAAAGTATCGGTGGAAATGGATTACAGCAGATTAACCAACAATTTAGTTCTCCATGGTGCCCTAAACTTCAATTCGATCGCTCAGATAACTTGCTCACATCATATAAAACACAAATATACAAAGAGATTAGATGTATCATGCGTATAAATATGAAATTGAAAAATTGAAAAAAACTAAAAAAAGAAAATTCGGTTATGGTGTTTTATGAGGTTTTGTTGCAATGTGATGATTGGTACGACTTCATAAGAGTCTAACGAATGTTCTTGGACCTTCAAACCTCCTTGAGAATGGCTGCAACCCTAAAACCGAATCCAACTTACTCTTGAGTTTTTTGAACTTTTGTATGCTCTTTTTGATCAAAAATTTCGTCCCTTTGACTTGTGGAGATGATAAGTATTTATAGAGGGTGTAATTTAGTTGAAAAATTTGGGCCTTGTTGATGGATTTGAAGTTACTTGGAGGTGAAGAAAGGATGTTTCTAATTTGGTCAAAATATTAGATTAAATCATACCCTTTTGGTCTTGCACGAATTTGGACACTTACAATCATCATAAACATCAAATATTTGATCCCAAAATAGACCTAAGATCAAATATTTGATTTTTTATTATTTATCTTAATTAAAATTGAATTTAAATTATTTAAATCCAATATAATATAAAATAAATATAAAAAATCAGATATTATAATCTATGGGTCGTGCATGATCTCATAATTGAGTTTGGGTTGAAAAAATATGGGCCCATTTGGAAGAAACTTGAGTTTTGGCCATTTTTGCTTCATACACCTCCTCAAAATTGCCTAACTTCAACAATGCATAACTCCCTCAATTTTTATTCCATGTAAGTGTTCTAGGACTTTTTAGAAAGATTAGAGTGTCTTATAACTACTACTTTTGGTCCCATATACATTTGATCTTTCATTTTTAAGTTATGAGTTTTTGAAAAAGTTGACGTTTTGTTGACTTTTAAAAAGACTTGTAATGTCTTGGCTCATACCTCTCAAATGAAGCATTTTTGGTCTTGGCTTGTGAGACAAAAAGTTGTAGGGAATTGAATTTCCTTCAACATAAGCTTTGGATGGGAAATTTTTGATGAAGCATGTGAGAGTTATGGCTGGTCAAAGTACAGTTGACTTTTCCTACACAAAAATCTTTGATGACTCTGAGGTTTCTTTGATGAATCATGATCAACCCTTGATCAAATGACAAATTTCACCTCATAATCTTGATGTTGACCAAAAATCTTGAAGTTTGACTTTGTGTTGACCACAATTGAGTTTTTAACCAAGTTAACTGATTTTTGATATCCTGAGCATTTGACTGACCAAAGTTGTAGGGAATGCCTTGAAATTTGACATGAGGATTCTTTGAAGTATGTGGGATGTCATGAAGTCCACTTGAGGCTTTGGAAGTCCAATTTGCTTTGAGGAATTCAAAACCCTGGTTTAAGATCCATTGCTTAGTAGGAGGCTTTGTCTGATGAAACCTGGAATCCTTTTGAATAATTGTGAATCTTGTGACTATTAAGAAACCTCTGGAGACATATTGTCTTGAATATATGGAAAATTTTGGGGTACAACAGCTGTCCCCTGTTCAGAATTTTTATGCTCAGTGGCAGATCTTACTCAAATTGTTGAAGGGGGCGACATGTACTATCAATTTTTTTTTATAATTTATAAAAAAACAATTTTATTAAAAGTTTAACACATAATAATAATAATATAAAAAAAATAGATATTCAATCTTAAATTAAAGTATTATTCTTTAATAATTAAAATTCATCGATAGTTGAAATCAATGTTAAAGTGTCACTTTTTTTAATATAAAGTATTATAGTGTAGACAAGAAATTCAACTTTATTTTTTATTTTATTGAACGATTTTATGTTCATCGTTAAAAATGATCTTTCAGTTGTAATTGTATAAATTATAAGTTAAAACAAGACAAATTTTCCAATCAATTCAATAATATATATTTAGACATAATTGAAAAACTATTCTAAGTTTAAATTTAAATGATTAACAAAATAAAAATGTTAAAGGAAACTAATTTCATCTTGCTTGTAAAAATAAATATATTTGCTAATAATGTTTGTAAAAATTATAATAACATGGCTTAAATAGTTCGTTGGTTCATATAAGTTTTTGATTTTGATCTCTGTAAATTATTTTTATTTGAGTCTTTATATCTTTACTTTTTATTTCTGGATTAGTCCTTAGAGTTGGATTTCCTTACGAATTTTTATGTGGATTTTTATTTTAGGAATAAAACAAACTCAAAAATAAAATATATGGATTACATTTTTTTATAGAAATAAATAAAAAAAAAAAACACCAATTTACATGGATCAAAAGTGAATGGACAAAAGTGGATTTAATACTAATAACATTTTCAAATAAATGTATCTACTTATATTTATCTTTTGGCAACCGTCCCAATTAATTCTGAGATTATCTTATCAAAATATTTTTTATTATAGTTAAGAAGTTTGGTGTGTTTTTTAATCAAAGAGAGGATCAATGATTTTTTATATTAAATTTTACAATAGGGTTGTATATGCAGTATACAAAAGTTAACTAATGCAAAAAAAAAATTGAGGGGTGTATGGCTCCTGCCCGCCCTCTCTTAATCCACTACTGTATATGCTGATTATGTAAATATGAGACCGGTAATGATGCGGCATATCGTTCTCTTGCGGAAATTTATGTAATCATCACTCTTTTATTAAGTGATGTTAATGAAACTTTATTTTTAGTTTACCTTGTAATCTTACTATTGGATGTTATTGATATTTAAAAATGAAAATTGTTTGTATATTATATTATACTAAGTTTTATGATAAACAAACAGAATGCACGTGAAAACAAAGTGTTTCCCTACAGCTTTTAACAGATGAGATGAAAAAAATAGTACTGGTAGTACACGTAATTAATTCAGTTTGAAAAAGAAAAAAGTAAATGCAGTTACCGAACAAAAGTGTGTTGATTACACGCGCTTGGTTAGTTGTAAGTTAGAGGAGAAGAGAGTAATTTGGGTTGCCTTAAATGAGTTAGCAATTATGTGCGGTACTATTGTTTTTTGACTCACCTCTGCTCTCTGTTCTTCACCATGTGATCATTGCCCCCACATACTTTTCACACTTGCTGCCAAAATACATTGAAATTGCTGCTCAACACCTAAACCCTACTCTACTCTCAAAACAGAACTACCTACTTCACTCATCACAACTTCGTCTTACAAAACAGACAGGAAATACTATTTCGCTTTGTTTCTTTATGTCATACACTTTTTTATTTTATTTTAATTGATTTTTATTATAAATTAATTATAAATAAAATCAAATTTTTTATTTTCGGAAAAATCAAATTTTTTTGAAAAAGTTAAAAAATCGATTTTTTAATATTTTCGAATACATATGATTTTTTTGATATTTTTGAAAAAAATTGATTTTTTTAAAAAAATCGTTTTTTTTTATATTTTCGAAAACAAAATCGAATTTTTATTATTTTAAAAAAAATCATTTTTTTTATATTTTCTAAAACAAATCGTTTTTGTTATATTATAATTTATCATACATATATTATTATAATTTATCATACCTTTCTCAGCGACGCATTTGAGTGATGATAGGCAGACAGCAAATCCATAGGCTACATGTCACTACTTTCAAACATTCATTTTTCATATTGAATGAATATACCACGTGTCAGATTTTTACAAGTGATAGTACCAACATGTTGCTACTTATGAGGATTCCGTATATAAGTTTGGTAATTAATTATATTATAAGTTTTTGTGAAAATAAAATCGAGTTTTTTTTTTTATATTTTACAAAAATCGTTTTTTTGAATTTTCAGAAAATAAATCTATTTTTTTATATTTTCAAAAAAAAATTGTTTTTTTTTATATTTTCGAAATAAATCGATTTTTTGATATTTTCGAAAAAAAAAGTCATTCTTTTAATATTTTAGAAAACACAACTTTTGAAAAAAAATAGTTTTTTTGTATTTCCGTAAGAAAATCAATTTTTTTAAAATAATCTATTATTATTATTATTATTTTTAAATACATATGATGAATATAAAAATAATTTATTGGATCATTAAAATATGTTGGATGGATTAGATTAATCTATAGTATAAATAGATGAATTTATTCCAATCCATTAACTTAATTTTGTTTTAGTGGATTCAATTACCAACCTAAAGACAATGATGATGAATTAGCCTTAACAAAAGGAATAATCGTTTAAAAATGAGATGAATAATAGATGGTAAAAATCTATTTTAAAATAAAAAATTAAATATTTTAATTTTAAATAGAATCTATAATATAAAATATGTTCTGGTAAACACAATTTTAACTCTTTCTCTAATGATGTCATGTCACAATATTAAGGGCAGTTTGTGTTTAAAATCAATTATTTTCAAATAGGTTATAGGCTAAATGAAACGAAACTACAATTTTAGCACTACAAACACCACTTTTTTGTCATCAAATTCTTCTACATTTCTAAATAGTTCATATCCAAAATAATAGTTTTTTTAGTAAAAAAATTTGTCCCAAAATAAAAGTTTTTTTTTTTACATTTTCAATGCAATAATAATTATTTTTTTACCAACTTTACCCCTAATAAATATTACCTATACAATTTTTAAGATATTACATTACACTATCTTTATAGAAACCAATAGTAATTAAGGATAATTTTGTAAAATTGATTCATTTAATTATTTAATCATTATTTTTCTTAATCTATGTACAACAACCTTAAAAGACTTTCATTTAGAGATGGAAGGATTATAATGTTTCACTTTTCGTGTAACTAAAGTTGGATATTGGGAACCTCCACCTTACATGCTTTTGCTGAGAAATGACATGGATGCTATGTGTTTTTTCCAAAGAAACATAACATGAAAACCATTGCTTGAAGTTATCTTCACCTCACACCCATTTCATTCAGAAAATATGAAATGGTTTGAAAATAACTACAACACCCTTTCTCCTAATGATACTAGCCTCTCTAATTGTAAACTAGTTTACACACCTTTGAATTTATGTACTAGATTACATCAAGATTCTGACTTTGCATTCACTGATATTATTGCATATAGGAGGCTAGTTGGAAGACTTATTTTCTCACTACCACTAGGCCAAATATTGCATTTGTAACACAACAATTGAGTCAATTCATGAGTGCACATATTGAGACTTACTACCGTGAAACACTTTGTGTCTTATATACCTCAAGGTATTTTCTTCCAGTCTTCTGACTTGCAAATTCTTGGCTTTAGTGGTGCAGATTAGGGGGAAGTTTTATACATACCAGGAAAGTTATCTTATAGTACTTCTTCTTTAATGATCAATCCTTAGTCTCGTGGAAATCCAAGAAAAAAGTTACAATGATTTGTTCTTTTTCAAAAGTTGAGTATCATGCCTTGGCCTCAGGTACTAGAAAACTACAATGATCGTGCTTCTAGGTTCATAATCTCAAGCAACATCCTTCCCAATTCCCAATGTTATATTTTGATAACCAGAGCACACTTCATATCTCTGTCAATACCATGTTTCATGTACATACCAAACATCTGAATGCATGAGAAGCTTCAAGCTTGGCTCATGTGATTGCTTCTTGTGTCATCTCAAAATTAAGTTGTTGATATCTTCACCAAAGCTGATGGACATTGACCTTTTCATGAATGCTTATCCAAACTTTTCATGGTTGATATTTATCAACCTCAAGCTTCTGGGGAGTCAACATAATTAAATGAATATGAGAGTTAATTTGGTTACTTGTGATACAAGATATCGAGACTAGCTAACTAGTTTGTTCACAGTAGCTTTAGTTAATCACGAAAATACATTTACATTTCATGATGTTTCAATTTCACTCTCATTTGAGATTCATTTAGTTAGTTAGACCATTATGCTTACGTGACATTATAGAGATTGTATATAAGGATTTTGGTTGTACAATTACCATCGAATAAGATGAAACTTGTGATCAATCTTCTTTTTTTCTCTAAAATATATTCACAGAAATTGCTCTGAAATAGTATTTAATTTTAAAAAATATATATAATGATACATAATTATATATCGACCATCACTGCTCGATACCTGTCGGAGCGCGTCTTGCGTCAGTTCGGTTACTCGCAGACCATCCCCAAGATGCCTTTCAAGTCTACTCCTCTTGACTTGACCCACAGGGAGATAAGTGAGAGATATGTTGACTTCCAGAAACACTTGGTACCGAAAGAGGTTAGGGCGACCAGGGCCCCTAGAAAATGGATCGTTGTTGCAAGGTACATCTCCTGATTATATAAAGTCTCACACCCATTGATGATGCCCATTACTGAGGGATCACCGCCCAAACCTACTCATCAGGAGATATTAAAGTAACATCAATCTCAGTTGGACCATACGCAAGATGTTCTACCTCGCTGCCATGAGATATACCAGATAGCGCGGGAGATCATTGTGGACAGTCACCTCCCTGAGGGCTCTGGTGGCAGACTTGCCATGGATAGGATCCTTGATATTGCTCGTGGGGCACTTCAGTACCGCCGACAATGAGCCAGGATGACTGGTAGAATCTGAGGAGCAGGATCCAGGAGAGATCCTTAGGCATACGCAATAGGTTTTGTTTGACGTATTCTACTCTCTTTTTTTTTTACATTTTTGTATTGTATTTTGATAGGATTATGATTATATATATATATATATATATATATATATATATATATATATATATATATAATTTTATTTTATATATGGATGTTTTCGAATGTATATTGAATTGTGACGATAAATTAACATTCGCGACAAACCAACAAAATTGATTTTTTTATAGTTCTGGTATTTTGTTCAGATGTGCAGATCTGGTGTAGCTTTCCGGATATGCACATCCGAAAAAACCAACATTTTGTAAAAAAGTGGTGCGTCTGGAGTGTTGAAAGTATAATTCATTATGTCATATTTGATTTAGATTATATTTGATTTAGTTTTAAATCTATATTTGATTTAGTTCCAAAATAGATATTTTGGGCTTTTGTAGTTTTGGGCTTTTGTCTTGGATACAAGGAAACCTATTTCTATAAATATGGGGTATACCTCTTGTAATCATTTCATTCCAACACATTGTAATTCACGGTTTGCAGTTGCAACTGAATAGAAAGAAAAATCACACAATTTGTGGGTAGCAAAACTTTCTCTCCAAATTCTCTTAGAACCCTAATTCTTTTCTACTTCATATTTCTTATTTTCTTTGTTAATTGTTCCGCAAGAACCTTTCTTATTCATAAAGAAAGGATCGGAATTCTCATAATTTTTGAGTTAATTCCAATATCTGATATCTAGAGCTCCAGTTTCAATGATCTGTGGGAAGCAAAAGTGATGACGATGAATCATACGAATTGGCACTTTCCAGCAAGCCTTCTAATTCTCAAGAAAGATAATTATGAGAATTGGTGCAAGCATATTAAAGTTGTTTTATGTTATCAGGATTTATGGGATCTTGTGAAAGAATGAGTAACAACGCTAGTAGAGAATGCAATAAATCAAGAAAATACTACGCACAAAGAATTGAAGAAGAAAGATTATAAAGCTCTCTTTATAATTTATCAATGTGTTAATTCAGATAACTTTGAAAAAGTTAGTGATGTTGAATCTGCAAAAGAAGCATGGGAGATTCTTGAAAAGTCTTTTGGAGGAGCAAAGAAGGTGAAAGAAGTGAGGTGACAAACTCACAAAAGGGCTTATGAATTGCTTCAGATGGAAGATAATGAAAGCATTAAATATTTCATCACATGAGTTACGAAACTTGTGAATCAAATCAAAGTATGTGGAGAAGTGCAGACGACGAAAGCAGTTGTCTTAAAGATTTTAAGATCGTTGACTCCAAAGGTCGACCACGTGGTAGTAGCCATAGAAGGCTCGAAAGATTTGTTGAATGTGACTAAAGAATAGATTCAAGGGACACTTGAATCTCATGAACACAAAATGGCTGAAAGAGCAGCATGCAAGTTGAAGAATGATGTGGCTCTACAGGCTCAATTAGTGAGAGATAAGAAAGGCAAAAGAAAGGTGTTCGACAAAAAAGGCAGAGGTGGGCACAATAATACGAATGGTCGAAATCACCAAGAAGGAAGTTAGTCGAATCAAAGAAAACCCTAGAACCAAGGCAAGCAAAGAGGTGGCGTTGCAGGTAGAGGAATATGTGGTGGTCGAAAGCCAGACAAGAGTCATATTCAGTGTTTCAACTGTCAGAAGTATGGTCACTATTTTAGTGGTTGTACAGAAAAGCAAGAGAATCAAGATTCTAATGCTAATCTGGAAAAGCATGAAGAAGAAGAAATGTTGTTGATGGTCACAACAAGAGATGGAGAGAGATTCCAGGACCAATGGTACTTGGACTCAGGATGCTCATCACACATGACTTGTAGGAAATATTGGTTTTGTACATACCAGACATGAAGAGAAATTTGCCCGGTATAAGGCAATTGGTCGAAAAGAACTACAAGGTGTCGGTCGAAGACAAGGTGTCGGTCGAAGACAAGGTGATGAGAGTCGTCGAAGCATGTGGTAGGTTGATCTTGAAGGATCCAATGTCTCAGAATAGAACCTTCAAGATCGAACTAAATGCGATGAAGTATAAGTACCTTGCAAGTGCAACCAACAAAGATGAATGGTTATGGCACTATAGACTTGGTCATCTCAATTTCAAAGATATTAGAGATTTGAAGAGAAGAAATATGGTTTCAGGATTGCTAAAAATAAACATCCCAAACAAAGTGTGTGAAGAATGTGTTCAGTCGAAACAACACAAGAATAGCTTCGGCAAGGATGCCGAAATCGGGTCGAAGGCAATTCTTGAAGTCATATACTCTAATGTATGTGGGCCTATCCAGGTGGATTCGATTGGAGGTAACATATACTTTGTCAGTTTCATAGATGAATTCGGTCGAAAATTATGGACTTACCTAATCAAGAAGAAAAGTGAAGTGATCGAGTTATTTGCCAAGTTTGAATCTATGGTCGAAAGACAAAGTGGTCGAAAGCTCAAGATTTTGAGGACTGATGGTGGTGGAGAGTATGTGTCAAAAGATTTTGATGCATTATGTGTAAAAGAAGGGATTGTGTATGAGGTGGTTCCACCCTACACTCCACAACAAGATGGAATTGCAGAAAGGAAGAATCGAACCATTAAGAACATGGTGAGAAGTATGTTAAATGGCAAGCATAAATCCAAAGAACTATGGGAAGAAGCTGTGTCGACTGCAACATATATTTTGAACAGGTGTCCGACGAAGAAGCTAGAAAAAGTTACGCCAGAAGAGTGTTGGTGTGGTTTCAAGCCTAGCTTGAGTCATCTGAGGGTGTTTGGATCTATAGCATATAGACATGTGTCAAATCAGTTGAAAAGAAAGTTTGATGACAAGTCTAGTTAAATGATTCTGATAGGATATCATTCGACTGGAGGTTACAAGTTGTTCGACCCAGTGAACAAGCAAGTAGTGATCAACATGGATATGATCATAGATGAGCTTAAAGAATGGGATTGGACTGAAAATGTCAAAAAAGATTCAGTTAGAATCTTGTGTGAAGAACCAGCTAGTGAAGTCGAAAGAGATGTTCAACAAGAAGAAGTTAGAGGTGAAGCAGACCCAAGCAGACCTCAACGAACTAGAAACATGTCTGCAAGGTTGCAAGAATGTGTGATTACATCAGATGATGCGGTCAATGAAAAAGGTGAGTTGGTAGACTATGCTTTCTATGCAAATGTCGAACCTGTCAGTGCAGTTGAGGCATTGAAAAATTCAAAGTGGGTGAAAGCAATGAATGAGGAGATGAAGTCAATCGAAGTTAACAACACTTGGTGACTTGTAGAATTGCCTCAAGGCAAGAAGGAAATTGATGTGAAGTGGGTATACAAGGTGAAGCTGAATCCCAGGGGGAAGTGACTCGCATGACGAGGCTTGTGGTGAAAGGATTTCTTCAGAAAGAAGGAATCAACTTTGATGAAGTATTTTCACCTGTTGCTAGGATCGAAACAATCAGGTTAGTTGTTGGTCTAGTGAATATGAACAATTGTCATACATGTCAGATGGATGTGAAGTGTGCATTCCACAATGGCCCCTTAGACGAAGAGGTATATGTTACACAACCAACTGGGTTTGTGAAACAAGGTGACGAAAGAAAAATGTACAGGCTGCATAAAGCCCTATATGGACTTAAGCAAGCTCCAAGAGTTTGGAATAAGAAAATAGATGGATTTCTAAGGGAGAAGGAATTTGTGAAGTTCACAATTGAGCATGGAATATATGTAAGAAGAAGAAATGACGAATTTATTATATTATGTCTCTATGTCAATGATCTGTTGATAAGAAAAAGTTGCAAGAAGGAGATCGGAGATTTAAAATGTGACCTGAGCGAGGAGTTTGAAATGTCAGACTTGGGAAATCTCTCTTATTTCCTTGGCATAGAATTTTAAAAGAGTGGTAGAGGTTTGATGATGCACCAAAGAATATATGCAGGCGAAATAATGAAGAGATTCGAGATGCAAGATTGCAACCCAACTTCACTCCAGTTGAGCCCAGATTGCAACTGTCGAAAGATTCAGGTGGAGATGATGTCAACCCAACCCAATAGATAAGACTTATTGAGTCACTTCGATACCTTTGTCACACAAGGCCGGACTTAGCATACAATGTTGGTATGGTGAGTAGATTCATGCAGAAGCCAAAGGTATCACACCTAGTAGCGACGAAGAGGATACTGATGTATCTGAAAGGAACTCTCGACTATGGCATTTAGTTTCCTGCAGCTAATGAAGGAAAATAATGTAAGATAGTGGGATACACTGATTCAATTTGGTGTAGTGATGATGAGGATCGAAAATCCACAGCTAGATATGTGTTTATGTTAGGTGGTGCACCAATTGCTTGGAATTCGAGAAAGGAGCTAGTAGTGGCATTATCATCATGCGAAACAGAGTACATATCTTCTTCTCTTTGTGCATGTCAAGCAACATGGATGGTAAATCTGGTTGAAGATATTACATCAAAGAGTTGTGGAGAAATCACCATGAAAATCGAAAAATGTCAGCTATCAATCTAGCGAAGAATCCGAGAGCGCATAGTCGAAGCAAGCACATCGAAATGAGATTCCATTATATTCGAGAGCAGGTAGAAGATAGGAAGATGAACTTGGAACACTATAGAACTGAGAATCAGATTTCAAATATCATGATGAATGGAGTGCAAGTCGAAGTATTCAGAAGACTAAGAGATATGATGAATATAGATAGCTTAGACACAATGAATTATATGGTGTGTTGAAAGTATAATTCATTATGTCATATTTGATTTAGATTAGATTATATTTAGTTTTAAAATCTATATTTGATTTAGTTCCAAAATAGATATTTTCAGTTTTTATAGTTTTGGGCTTTTGCCTTGGGTGCAAGCAAATCTATTTCTATAAATATGGAGTATCCCTCTTGTAATCAATTCATTCCAACACATTCTAATTCACGGTTTGCAGTTGCAAGTGAATAGAAAGAAAAATTCCACAGTTTGTGGTTAGCAAAACTTTCTCTCCAAATTCTCTTAGAACCATAATTCTTTTCTACTTCATATTTATTCTTTTCTTTGTTAATTGTTCCGCAAGAATCTTTCTTGTTCATAAAGAAATGGTCGAAATTCTCATAGGTTTTGAGTTAATTCCAACAGTCCGGATGTGCACATCAGGAAACTGGGGCATAAAAGGAAGTTTGCAAGGTGCCATAGAAATCCATGGGGTGTATTAAGAAATGCTCCAACTTTTTTAAGAATTGGTTGAAAATAGTAATTGTGTAACACATCGAGATTCACCTCCTCACAAGCATGAGTTGGTATAAGGATTTTATCCATATTCATCATTGAAATGTAAGATCATAACATAACTAATACCAAAATTGATTACATAACTTATTTTCAATCATAAATCAATTTAGTTCCACCTTCAAAATTGTTAAATTGTAATTCCTTGTGCCAAAGCAGGTTGTTTGACAGAAGGAAATATTTGATTTGATCTAGATTAGATTTAATTCAAAATATATATTTTGGGCTTTTATAGTTTTGGGCTTTGTCTTGAGATGCAAGCAAACCTAATTCTATAAATAGAGAGTTTCCCTCATTGTAAAATAACACAATATTATTTCACTCACAGTTCTGCAATTGCAGAGTGAGTAGCAATAAGAGAAAGAAAGTCCTACGACTTATGGGCAACAACATTCATCTTTTCAGTTTTCTCAAGAACCCTAATTTTCTTCTCTATTTTTCTTCTTCTTTCTTTTAACGTTTCTAATGCATGATAACTACGGAATACCCATAGGTTTTGGGATAATTCCAACAAAAATAACCAAAGATGTAATGGAAGCCACCTCCCTTTAAGGCATCTTCGAATGGAAATATGTATGTGTTATATTATTTCAACTGATAAATAATCAAATACATGAAAACCAATCATATTGGTTTACTAGCATCTTAATTAAATGACATGATAATTTATTTTCTAAATCACAAAATAGAACGCAGTAAAACTAATCATAAATATATGACATGATAGTTTATTTTCCTTTTATTTTGACATTTCTTTTGCTTCTATTTTATGGCCATCTATTTTTGCTTTTATGTTAGGTGAAAATCGGTTGAAAGTTCTATTTTTGATTGAGGATTGATACTTGACGGTTTTAGTCTTTTGTCATTTATCCTTTCTAAATGTTGATTTTGATGTTTTTTTTATTGAAATGTAAAAAAAAAACATTTTAATTTATTTTAAAAAATAAAATAAAATAAAAAACGGATAAACCTGTCGTCCGCCAACCCGTCACCTTGGCGACACATACTAGACTTTCATATTTATTTCAATTTGACGGACATATTTGTCCCGCTCTTTTTTTTGCGGACATTAGATAGGGTGGACGGACGGTCCATTTTTCCTATCTCTAGGCACATATGTCTCACGAGTCTATACACAAACACTTCAATGTGTGCCTCTCATCTACTATTTCCATCTTTTCTATCTGGACACACAATACAAGTCATATCCAACTTTAAATCGGAGTATGTGATCCACAGATAATATCGATCCTCCTATAATTAGAGGTAGTCGAAGCAAGTATGACAGCCCTAATCGATATATGTTTGATACCTACTCTAACATTGTTTATTAGGCCTATTCTGGGATCCTGAACCTGTTGGTATGGGATCCCCCAAAGGAGGCCTAATCTGTTCTAAAACAGGGCCAGACGCTGGTATTGTTCCTGACGAAGGGATAGGGTTGGAAACTGATATTGTTTCGTCAGGATTATTTGAAGTATTTGGCAAGTTAGCCATATTTCTTCTTCTTGTTCTCTTTGGTCTCTCTACGTCGGTTACGGCTAGTTTACCGCTTCTAAGAATCATACAACGTAGCAAGGAACAATTTATCTAAGAAGTTTTCTATTAGATTTTATCGAATGCACTAGTCCCACTGGGCGTGCCAATTTGTTCGCAGTGGTTTCTGGCGAACAACCTCTGGTTAACCAATTCCTTCAGAAAACTGGGTTACGTGCAGGACCAACCAAACAAGTCCTGGGATACATGTGCATTGTTTCTGTCGAAATCCTCTTAGAATTGGTGATTGATTTATGGTTTGTTTTGTCAGATAATGCCAAAGTGTTAAGAACTTTGATTTTAAAGTAAAGTAAATTTTAAGTTAAAAATGAAGTAAAGTTAAAAGTTTTGAACAAGAAAAAGAATGAATGTCGAAGGCTAAATTTGCAGAAAAGTAAATAAAGTTTAAAAATGACATAAACTTGAAGAATGAACAAGTAATTTAAATAACTTTGAAATATAAATGGTGTTCAAACGTACATGGTTCCAAATATCAAACTCATTTTCTCTCACACTGGGTACTTAGAGTATTTACAGGAATTTTGTATCAGTTTTCACACACACATTCTAACCACAAACTATCCTATTTATACATAAACAAAATAACTGCTTAGAACGGAAAAACTATAACTAAACGACAAGTGTCAGCCTGCATGTAAATTTCTTCTCTGAAACCTCCATGTGTCCAACTGCCAAAGGTTACAACTATTTGAATTTGAATTTCCTTCTTTGGTGACGAAACCTTGTGCCCCTTCAATCTGTCGAAGCCCTTTTTAAAGAAGAACAAAATTCTTCAACACTTGCCAAATATTCTTGTCAGATGTCCTCTTCTGTCGAAATCATTGAAAAGATTATCTTCTGTCGAACCGTCGAAAGAGAACTTTCTTCTACCAAATACTTAGTCACAAATACCTTCCCAACTTTATTCTGCCAGAACAACATTTATCTCTCTGTCGAAGTAATGGATTTTAAAACTTGTCAGCAGTTCCTTGAACCTCTTTCCTTCATCATTATTCGACAAAAACAACCTCACACTTTTAAATTTCACCTTGTCGAAATTGTAGGTTTACAAATTGCCCCCCAGCAAAGACATTTTCGACTATCATTGGAGAAATGTCTTTTGCTGTCGAAGTGACCTTTGACTTCTTGTCAGTTGCACTTATTGTAAAGTGATTTTGTTGAGTCCCAAGAAAACATCATGATCTCCACTTTACCAAAACGTCATGTCTAGCCCACGTTTTTACACAATCTCCCATAACCCTAGATTGTAGGTAAATCATGGCCTCCCACCAACTGCCACTTTCTAACCTCCACTAAGGGATCAAAAACACACGTTTCCACTTCCCAATTAAAAGAAAACTTTTCATTTTCCCTCTATTAATTATCTGTCATTTACTTCATCCTCTATAAATATCACTTTCAGCAACATTTCACACTTTCCATTCTCTCTACTCTTCTCTCACCCAAGCGTGAAAACTCCATTTTAAGACCTCCCAAGCTTCTGTTTCTTCAAACTCTTCATCAAATCAATGGCTCCTCCAAAGACTACCACTGGACAAAGTACAAAGAAAACAAAGAAAACCATGGATCTTCCTCCTGCTCACGTGTTATCTGGGCCTACTCAAACACAGCACCAACAGTACTTCCCAGAACCCCCAAATGAAAGGGAAAAGGCAAGCATTTACAGGTCGCAGGTAATGATTCCCATTTCTGTTTCCGGAATTCATCATGCTATGTTAGGCCCTATTTTTGATCCCACTGCTGATTCTAAACGTTTAAAAGAATTTTACCCCTGCTATTCTGCTTTAAAACCCATAGCTGCTAACAAAAATCCTAAACCTGTCGAAACTTCCTCAAAAGAACCTGAAGTCCTTATGGCTTCGACAGAAATAGATTTATCTTATCTAAACCAAAATAGGATTTTTAGGAGTCCTCCTTTGACGAAAGATCCCTCTGAGTACCAAACATGGCTAACTAGGGTCGAAAAAGCCAAAGAAAAATTTTGGAAGAAAACTGGCATTTATGACTTAATCCAATTGTCGAAGGAGGGTCCCCGTTATTGCCAAAATATGCTGTTAGCCTCCTTGTACTTTTGGGATAGTACTTACAATACCTTCCACTTACCCTGTGGAATGATGACTCCCACCCTATTCGACATAGCAGCCATAACTGGCCTTAGTCCTTTAGGGGAAATATTTAACCCTGAACACTTGAACAAGGATCCCATAAGCTTCGACACAAAGCATGCTGGGTACTCTGTCTTCATAGCCCATTACCAAGGTGGAAACAATGAAGAAGTCTCTGACATAGAACACATTGCCTTCCTTAGCCTGTGGTTGTCCAAATTTGTATTCTGTACCAGATCCCTTCAGGTGGCCAGAAGTTTTATCATTATGGCGAATCAACTTCACAATGGAGTTGCATTCTGCCTGAGTGAGTTGCTTTTGGCAAACCTTTATGAATCTTTAAGTGAGAGTGTAAGCAACCTCAAGACCCTTAAAGACAAAGGTAACATTAGTCTCACAGGTCCTTTCTGGCTTCTACAACTATGGCTGAATGCCACTTTTGAAACCTTTATCCCCACCAAAATGCCAGTTGACGAAGAGGCAGTCAAAGAAAGACGTGTCGAATGGCCTAGGCTGGTTCAACTGACCCCCACTGATGAGAATACAAGCCTTCGACAAGCATTTACTGGCTACATCATGATGTTCGCCAAACGTTACAAATTTTCTCCTTCAATGGCACCATTCGCCAACAGGAAAGTAGGTCCAAGATGGTTTACTAGAAAACTACCAGTGGAGAACCAGAAAGATGAAGATTCCTACATTTCCATTTGGGAAGCTTTTCTCATGCCCAGACACTTCTTTTCTCATCATAGCCTCAACAACACAAAGGTATCTCTCATTGTTTATCAACCCAATCTGGTAGCTAGGCAGTTTGGATTAATTCAAACAAAGACGAAGCCTATCTACCACAAAAAAGGTGCCATCATCTTCTACAACTCACTTCATCATTTCGACAAATTCTTAGAACTGTACAACAAGTTTTTCGACCCAACTCTGGAGGTCTATCCCAC